>OX637850.1:12440494-13725494 GCA_951802695.1 Nomada ruficornis
TAAGATGCGGTACGGTCAGGAAAACAATTGGTATCGATTGTTTATGGGTTATATTTACATCCACTTTCTTTTTTCTGATTTAATACAGTGGAGGCTGTTACATTATTCCTCGCGAAGAAATATAGTTTGAAAGAACAACGTATGATATTCTTCCGGGACCGGCTCGCCTTCGGGGACGTTTGGTTGACCGGGGAACTGGTCGCTAATAAAAACGGGATAATATCCCGGGTAATTCGGATGGATCTGTTGTCGTGGCCACTCCTCGTCGCTGTCCGGAAAGTCGAGTTGTTGTTGCGGGGATGGGGGACCGACCGGGGAGTCGATATAGGGCCGGTAGAATTCGGGCGTGGTTGCCCTTGAATCTACCGAGGATGTAGTTGATGAAGCCGGGGATGACGAGTAAACTAGTTGTCGTCTAGCAAAGGGCTGCGGAGTTTGTTGGGATACGTGGGAGATGGGGGAGTATGAGATGGACAAAGGCGATGCATGAGGCGAGGAAGGCAACGCGGATAATTGAACGGAGCGACCCTGCGAAGTCGAGGGTTCGGGCGAATCCTCGACGGTTAAGTCGATGATGGATGGAACAGCCCCGGTGCCAGCGGTTAACAAGTCGATTGGCGCCGGTGGAGAATCCAGCGTCAAGTCGATTGGCGCCGGTGGAGAATCCAGCGTCAGGTCGATCAACGGCCCAATTTCTGGTGCCAATAGTGCACGACGGGCGGCGATCAGCTCCCGGCGCCTGTGATTATGGCGGAGCCGCGACTGAACACCTCTCCTACTCCTTCGCGTGATTCTAACTGGCATCTACCGATCACATGCGGTAGGTGGTAAGTCGTTTGAAATATTTAATGAATAAAACGGAAGACCCATGAAACGTTAAGTATTATTGTTTATTAATGCTCACCTTAACCTATCGGTTGGCTACAGTTGACAATGCAAGTAATATGTCAGGATTGTGGATCGTGCTGACCGATTAACAAAACTTCCGGATCGAACTCTAGTCGTATAGAACTTGATGTTTCTAACTTCTCGGTTGGAACTGAACTAACTTGCGACCGTTCGCTCCGGTCTCTTTATTCCTCCCAGGTGCTGATGCAGCAGCCCCTACTGCCGCAGCCAGAAGATGCTGATGCAGCAGGGGCCACCGTCCTGGGAACGACCGTTCCGCGACGGTTCTCGCGGTTCGTATTTCTGCAACGTGTGCATTCCTGAGCGACAGTTGTTATCGCCCTCGCGACGGTTCTCGCGCTCCGTATCTTTGCAGCGTGTGCATTCCTGAGCGACAGTTGTTATCGCTCTGGGAGCGGATGCTGATGCACCGAGGCATATCGTCATGTTCAGTGGATTATTACCCGATCCTTTCCCAGGCCTTGACTCCGGAATGCCCACGTGCGAGACAGCGCTATCCCGCCGCTATTGTTGTCAGCACTTATCCGTGCTTGTCCTTAACTTGAAAGGACAAACACGGATCGGTCCGCACACCCTGATTCGTAACGGTTCTTAATCTACGTCTTCTTATGATCTATCTTATCATAGGTGAGTCAGCATACTCACGTTTACCCCTGGTTTCTTAACTTAAGAAGTTACTTAGACTTAATGCTACCATCAGGACGATTATCGGTGTGTGTGTGTGTGTGTGTGGCCGTACGTCGATGTATGGTAGAGAACTGCCCATGGTAACATACATTTTTATTAGTTACGGGCAATAGCGAGATGGATTGGCTACTTTGCGACAATTTGGGAGTTGCCATCGGTTGGGTCAGGTTTGGATTATATTGGGTGGTTGTGTCGGTTAGGTCGGTGTTATGCTGCACATGAGTTTTGGTTGGGTTTAGGTTAGGTTTGGATTAAGTGTTGTTAGAATTTCGGTCAGGTTTGGGTCAGGTTTGATTTATATTAGGTGGTTGTGTCGGTTAGGTTTGCGCGAGGTTGTACATAAATTTTGGTTAGTTTTGGGTTAGTTTTGGGTCAGGTTTGGGTCAGGTTTGCGATAAATTATATATGAACTTTGGTTAGGTTAGGGTTCGGTTGTACCTATTTTTTGGCCCGGTTTAGGTTAGGTTTGGGTATGATTGCGTTTTGGGGCCAGGGAGTCAGGTTTGGATTAGGTTTTCCCGGAATTTCGGTTAGGTCTGGTATGGGCCGGATGCAAATCACGATTTTATCGTGTTCAATTTCGTCTACTAAGTGAAGACTTTGTAGCCGCCCCGATCCGGCTCGCTATCTCTTCATTTAAAGAATTTGAATTCGTTATCTCAAAATTTTCATTAGAAATTTCGAAAAAAGTTTAACATCTTTTTTGTAGCCAGCACGAAACAGTACAACTTTGTCCTCTTTGCGTTTCATCCTAATGTCTACCGTTTACTGGTGGTATGACGGCAAAATGTCCGATTTTTGGTGGAACGTCCGTATTCGATTTCTGGTTTGCTGGTAGGTTTGGGTTAGGTTTGGTTAGGTTTGGTTAGGTTTGGTTAGGTTTGGTTAGGTTTCGATGCGCGCTGCACCTATGGATCGTCACGTTTTGGAGGATCCCGGGACGTGACACCTTCCCCCTTGGGAAGCAAATTTCTGGAGGAAATTTGCTCCAGTTCTCGAACAGTTTGCCTGAACTCTCGGAGTGTCGGTTTCGGCGGAGAAGCGGTAGTTGATGTACCTTGGTTGAAAGCTTCCGCGTCGCGGGATGCCGCGTATTGTCTGCTTCTTTCGCCTTTCCGGATCAAGAGGTGCGACAGGGAACTCCACACAGCACCGATGAGTTGGAAACCGCATCCGTAGATCGCGTGTAGTTGGTATCCATGAATGAATGTATCGGCAACTGCTTTTACGAATTTCAGTAGGACGAATATTGCCAATATTCCTGCGCTGGCTGATCCAAACGTAATGAATCCGTTCCAAAAGCGTGAAACTGCGTCTTCGGCCAATTTTGCCATGGTTTCCTCGTCGAACATGCTCGTTAGGGATATCGATCCTTGCGCCACGTCTTTTCCCGTCGCTCCCCTGACGATCGTGTTCAAAACCGCCGCCTTTTCGGCCGGGAACATGATGTGGTCTCACAAGTTTTCCAAGTCCCCTTGCGTGTATATACCGCTGGTTGCGAGTGTTGCGGGGGCGGTGTAACGCCAATTTGTTCGCGTCATGGGGTGTAGCACGTGTGGTTGGGCTACCTCGACCGGCCGAGGGGAGATTCGATGCCAGGCTTGATTGATCACGTACATCACAGGGAGTACGTGACTGCATTCTCTCTGTGTTCCGTGTGCGGTAAGTATGTGGGATTTCGGTGTGATAAACGCCGAACGGTTTCCGTGCCAAACTGGCAATTCTGTGTAACATTCGTTCGAATGTCTCACCCTGACTTGTACCGGTACGCATTTGATGATGTGGATGACTTCACCGGCTGTTAACGCCATGTGTCCCGGGGACTTCATGACGGTGTAGGCGAATTCGTCCGGTTTCAAAGTGGCCACTGCGAGAGCGTTGCTCAGCACTTGTTGCTCCAGGAGACATCGTTGTTTCAATAAATTTTGATACAACGTCGTCATTTGCGTTTTGACGTGTCTCTCGACGCATACGAATTTAGAATTTATGTACGTAAAGATGTCCAGATTTTCAACCGGGAGTTTCTTCGGTTGCGTGAATGTTCTTTCTCTGGTGGTTTCCAGTATGAACAGTTTCGGGTGTTCCGTTTGCGAGAGAGTGTAGCCACACAAGTGTTGTTCGCCAACCTTGGAGAGAGCGAACGTTATGTCTTGCGTGGTAAGAGCGTAGACCGGTGAGTCGGTTTGCTGCTTATCTTCTTCGGTGATTTTGGACGCGATACCCTCGTACAGTACGTCGTATCGGTCAAATTTGCAAGACGACGGCGGGAAAGGACTCCAGAACGCGTGTCCGTTCTCGCTGTCTAGGCAGAATCCGCTTTGGAAACTGCAGATGGTTCCAGATTTTAGAATGATTTTGTCGGCGTCCATTCGCACGGGTACGTTGGCGGATTTCATCGAAATCTTCGCCACCGCTTGGACCACGACGCCTTCCCAAGTTCCGTAGGGGTCGGAGAATTGGGCGCCGGTGCAACGGCCGTCGTTCGTCAAAGTCCCCGCCATGGTAAAAGTTCGAGTTGTAGTTTTGTTAACCGTCAGTCCGGTTATGTAACCATTGTTTCCCAAGGAGAACGAGCCGTCCTCGTGCATTCGCTTGCATTGTTGGTCGGATATGTCCTCGAGGTATTCGTTCAGACCGTTGTGGACAGCGGAGATGTGCGAGTGCATGCCGCAGTGGTACACTATTCTTGAAATTTCGATTTTACACGAAATGACCGGTGCGTAGTTGAATTCCGAGAGTTGAAGCAGTTGAATGTAGACTTCTTGAGACTGCGTCTTGATAGGTGTGATGTCGCAATCCCCGATCGAATTGAGCGACACCGTAGTTACGTTCAGGTGTTGTCCGTTGCAATCGTAACCGACGAGAGCCCAGGCAACTCGAGCGTAAATCAATATTAACATACATAGGTGTCACGTTCCAGGTTGCTTCCGGAAGGGACATAATGTTCGCACGCAGGATGAGGAACGGAAATTGAATGGGGAAGGTGAACGTAAATTCTCGGGGTCGAATGCAAGATTCGCGCACACCGAGAGGAGAAGGTAAGAAGGAAAGAAAGAATCTCGGGGTCGAATGCAAGATTCGCGCACGCCGAGAGGAAAAGGTAAGTAGGAAACAAAGGAGCAATCTCGGGGTCGAATGCAAGATTCGCGCACGCCGAGAGGAAAAGGTAAGTAGGAAACAAAGGAGCAATCTCGGGGTCGAATGCAAGATTCGCGCACGCCGAGAGGAAAAGGTAAGTAGGAAACAAAGAATCTCGGGGTCGAATGCAAGATTCGCGCACGCCGAGAGGAAAAGGTAAGTAGGAAAGAAAGAATCTCGGGGTCGAATGCAAGATTCGCGCACGCCGAGAGGAAAAGGTAAGTTGAAAACAAAGGAGGAATCTCGGGGTCGAATGCAAGATTCGCGCACGCCGAGAGGAAAAGGTAAGTTGAAAACAAAGGAGGAATCTCGGGGTCGAATGCAAGATTCGCGCACGCCGAGAGGAAAAGGTAAGTAGGGAAGAGAAGGAGGAATCTCGGGGTCGAATGCAAGATTCGCGCACGTCGAGAGGAAAAGGTAAGTAGGAAGGAAAGAATCTCGGGGTCGAATGCAAGATTCGCGCACGCCGAGAGGAAAAGGTAAGTAGGAAAGAAAGAATCTCGGGGTCGAATGCAAGATTCGCGCACGCCGAGAGGAAAAGGTAGGTAGGAAAGAAAAGGAAAAGGAAGGAAGTTAGGAGTGCCGCACTCTTACTATGGGGGGAATTGCTCAGCGAGGATACTAGTTCCTCAGATTTGATTAATATCGAGAAACACGAACGAAAAGTTCGTGTGGAACGAGGTAATAAAACGACTCACCTAGCTGCTATGTCGGGGTTGCGACCCTCGGGTGAACACGTACAATTGTTACCATCGGGTGATCACCTCGAGTACGTGTCCCGATTGCACTTGCCACAACTCTTCCGCTGTTATTTCGAAATATTGTTCTGTGCACTCTGCACACTGAGATGCTGGACGGATAGTGGAGATTGCGGTATTGCACTGTGCACAGACGGAAATACGCTGGGCTTCCTCTACAGTGCTCATGTCATGCCAACCTCCTGATTGGTATGCCTGTCTTTGTACGGGGGTCAACTGATTGTAACAGTTGATGCAAATTCGGCCCCAGTCGCCTACGTATATTCCTTCTATGGCGATCGTGGAACACCAAATGGCTAGCAGGGGTTTGTAAACTTCTGGATAGTCAGAGGGAAGGACGCCGTCCCAGGGATCTTGAAATTCTTCGTCCTCTTCTTCTTCGATTCCTTCCCAAATCTCGTAAGGGAGCTGCATTCGGTAAATTTTGCAGTGTGCTGCGCGAATGTCGAATATTCTTTGAGGTTCGCTATCTTATTGTATTTACTAGAATAATTCGCGAAAGGTTCGAAGTTCACTGGGGTATTTGTTGTAATAAATCACTGCATCACTTTGAACACGTCGTTGTATTTATTAAAATAAGTCGTCGAATTATTCTAAGTTCCTTAGGGTAATTATCGAGATAAATCGTTGAAATTATTCTATGTTCCTTAAGGAATTTATTGAATTAAATCGTGGAATTATTCTATGTTCCTTAAGGTATTTATTGAATTAAATCGTGGAACTTTCTATGTTCCTTAAGGTATTTATTGAAATAAATCGTTGAATTATTCTATGTTCCTTAAGGTATTTATTGAATTAAATCGTGGAACTTTCTATGTTCCTTAAGGTAATTATTGAAATAAATCGTGGAACTATTCTATGTTCCTTAAAGTAATTATTGAATTAAATCGTTGAAAATTCTAAGTTCCTTAAGGTAGTTATTGAAATAAATCGTGGAACTATTCTATGTTCCTTAAAGTAATTATTGAATTAAATCGTTGAAAATTCTAAGTTCCTTAAGGTAATTATTGAAATAAATCGTTGAATTATTCTATGTTCCTTAAGGTAATTATTCAAATAAATCGTGGAAAATTCTAAGTTCCTTAAGGTAATTATTGAATTAAATCGCGTAATTATTATACACTTGAAGACTGATGTATCGACGTTCACTGCCACTCGAAGACTGAATTGGAGACTGAACCGGAGACTGGACCGGAGACTGGTCCGGAGACTGAACGGAGACTGAACCGGAGACTGGACCGGAGACTGGTGATTATTCAGGTGGTGCCGGCCTATTTATACCCATCTCTGGAATTTCTGGTATGCGAGGAATGCCTGGTATGCGTGGTATGTCTGGTATGCGTGGTATGCCCGGTATGTTGGCTGTTGCTGGAGTTGACTGCTCTGGGATGCCAGTGGTTCTCAACCGGCAGGGGTTCTCTATTGGTCGTAACTAAATTGAAATAATTTATATTAGTTAATTATAAGACTGTTATATGGTGAATTCGGACGGGTTGGTTGATGTAATCGTGTTGTAATAGAATATTGTAGTAAATTGCGTTTGTTAATTATGAATTATGTCATATTGTGGATTCTGATGAGTTATTTGATTTGATCGTGTTGTAATAGAATATTGTAGTAAATTGCGTTTGTTAATTATGAATTATGTCGTATTGTGGATTCTGATGAGTTATTTGATTTGATCGTGTTGTAGCGATGTACTCGAGAGGACGCGAAAAGGGTTTTCTTCCTCGTGCAGTGAGGGCTTCTCTTGGGGCGCGAAGGGGGTTTCTTCCTCGTGGAGTGAGGGCTTCTCTTAGGACGCGAAGGGGGTTTCTTCCTCGTGGAGTGAGGGCTTCTCTTGGGACGCGAAGGGGGTTTCTTCCTCGTGGAGTGAGGGCTTCTCTTGGGACGCGAAGGGGGTTCCTTCCTCGTGGAGCGAGGGCTTCTCTCGAGTGTCGTTCTTCGTTTAAGGTAATAATGTTTTGTGTAGTGACGATTTGGAATTAATAAGAGTTTTTATTTGTTTGCAGGTAATCAGTGGTGAGAAGAGATATATTTGGTGAGTATCTTATATTTGTTCGCAGGTGATCGATGGTGAGAAGTGTAATGTAAGGTAAGTACTTCATTTGAGTAGTGATGGGTTGGAATAATAAGAGATTTTAATTGTTTATAGGTAATCGGTGGTGAGAAGAGAGGTATAAGATGAGTATCTTATGAGAGACAACCCATTTGTTCACGGGCAGTCGATGGTGAGAGGTGTAAGGTAAGGTAAGTACTTCGTTTGAGTAGTGATGGGTTGGAACAATAAGAGATTTTATTTGTTGTAGGTAATCGGTGGTGTGGAGAGATGCAAGACGTTGCGATGCCATTAAAAGGGGAAATATGGTATAAGGGGTAGTGATATAAGTAAATGTATAAGAAAAGGGGAGAGAGCATTATATTATATTATAAGAGAGTGTGTTAAAAGAGAGTGTATTATGTATAAAAAGGGAATGTATTTTATATTAAAAAGGGGAATGGTATTTTATGTTAAAAGGGGGGAATGCTATTTTATGTCAAAAGGGGGAATGCTCAGTTCCTGCTGGACGTTACACAGCCGCAGGGGCAGCCCAGCGTTCACATCATAGCGAATATAGTAGATAAAGGAAGAAAAATATGAGCCGACATGCGGCAAAAATGACGGCACGTCACACCTCCCCCCTTATTTTAAGAAATGCTTGCATTTCTTTAGTGGGAGATGCGGTTTGAGTAAAAAAAAAATATCTTGGTTCCCTTGATTGTGTATTAGTGGGATGGGTAAGAGTAGTTGTACGAAACATGTGTTTGGACGAGGAATGAGTTTGTTTTTCCGGTTAACTAAAATAAATAGGATCATGCCTGTTTTGAATGGCGGATATTCGTTTGCCTTCGTATATTATTGATGAGTCAGGTGAAGCAGATGTATGTTGGGTGAATTAAATAAAATGAAAGATACGCTTGTACCTGAATTGTTGAATAATTCTACCTTTTTTCACGTTTCCGCAATAATAACACGAGATAAATATTTGTTTGAACGAAAAGCGAGGCAACTTCCTTCATTAGCTGAAATAAGATGGGTTATACATGTATCTTGTAGTATAAATAGAATTAATTGTCAATAATGTATGGAATGAAAGAAACGTATGTTGAATTAATAAAATAAATGAAATATATGTGTGTATTTGAATAATAAGTAACCTTATTTCTCTTGTATATGTATATATGGTAATAATGAAATAAAATAACTATATGTTTAAACGAAAAATGAAGTTGTTTCTTTCATTAGCTGAAATAAAAAGGGTTATACATGTATTTTGTAGAATAATGAAATTAATCGTCAATAATGAATGGGATGAAAGAAACGTATGTTGAATTAATAAAATAAAATGAAATATATGTTTATGATTGAATAATGAATAGTTTTGTTTCTCTTGATTGGGTGAGGTGTGGAGTATTTCTGGACGAACTATCTTTGCTTTCTCTCGTTATTAGTGGTGATTAACTAAAATCGTTTTTGTTACTTGTACAAAATGACAATAATAATTGTTTAGAAAAATATAAAAGGTGGTCATGTTAGGGCGATTAGTAATAAGGTGAGTATCTTGGAACGACAAATAAAATAAATATGGATGTCTTACGTGGGTAAGTAAGGTGTGGTGGGTTATAGTGGTAAATTAAAATAGTAAGTCTTGCATGTTTTTTGAGAAAAATAAAATAAAAATAGATATGTTGTGTGAGCTCAGTAAATGGTGGACATCGCATTGCCGCAGGGGCAGTCCTCCGATTACATCACGGCTCGCTTATTTAAATGAATTGTTTTCTTTTTGTGTTTTTTTTTTTTGTGTTGACTTAGGCTAAACAACGATTAAATTTAGAATTAAGGTTAATAATTTAAGTGAGGTAGGTATAAGTAAGTATGAATTAAGTGTAAGATTAAGAGATAGTAAAGTAAGGTAAGTATAGCTAATCTAATATATATATTTTTTGTTTTGTTTTTTTTTGTTTTGTTTTAGTAGGTTAACTAGGCTAGGTAGAATTAAGTTTAGGGTTAATGAGTAATGTTAATAATTAGGTAAGGTATATATAAGGAAACTAAATAGTACGGTTTTAATATAGGAATACTGGCTAAGGTTAAATTAAAGGAGGTCGGGCATGTCAAGCAGGACGTCGTACCACTCCACCTGTGATGGTTCCTGCTCGACAGGGGGGTCATTGGGGGCGCGCATTGGAGGGAAGCCAACGTCGAGCCACTCCAATTCTTCTAAGGCGCCGTGCTCCACGCGGAGGGCGGCAGAAGTATCCAGGATCTCGATCACTGGCGGGGGCGGCGGCACTTGTTGATAAGGCGGAGGAGGGACAATACTCGCCCCTACCGAAGCCAGGGAACGCCGGAAGTGGTCGTCCACTGCGGTGGCCGCGTCGCCTTCATGGTAAGTTATTATTGTACAAGTTTCACTTACCACTTGCACGCGGGGCTCGGGTTCCGTGGATGGTTCCTTGAGCGGTGCCTCCGTGTTGGTCGGAGCCCGCACCAACGAAATTCTCTTTGCGGGTGGCAGCATCCCGTCCGCCAATATTTTAGGTAACGCCTTGCGGCGTTTCCGCAAAGCAATCTTATTCCTTGCGGCACGGCAATAGGTGCCGGCAGCTTTACAGCGTTTCCTATTACGCGTGTGCCCGGGCATGGTGTTGCTTGAATGATCGAACACGTGGCGCGGACTTGTATTTATAGCGAGGTTTGGAATGCGAAGAATGTTGGTATGCCAGGAATGCTAGGAATCTTGGAATTTTTGTTACGGACCGAGGATACCTGGAGCGTGACAAACGTCCAGAATCTCAAGCACGCCAGGAATGTCGCGTCTTTCTGCAGTGGTTCTCCACCCATCGTGGTTATATATATATATATCTGTTTCATTCCGTAATCTCTTATATTTGTGGGCCTGCGATGTGCATTCTTGTATATATATATATATATATATCTGTATCTTATTATATATAAATTTTGTTCAGGTTTTAGCTATGTTAACAATGTTAATAAAATAGGAATAAGTGGGAATTTTAATGCAAGTTAAATTAGGAATCAGTTTTAATGTAAATGTATTTTCTAGGTACGAGGGGAGGGGCGATATCCAAAAGGATATCGACACACGCTGATAATTTAGTTTAGATTCCTGAGGATCATTTTTTGTGAACTTTTATGAATGCGTGGCTGATAATATAAGGGGGGAATAAAGGGGAGGGGCGATATCCAAAAGGATATCGACATTAGTTAATGAATTAGATTAAGGGTTTTGAAAACTGTTTTATGAAGGTTTAATATTGCCATTGGCGCGTGAGGAAAGGGAGGGGGGACATTTTAGTGGGTCAATTTCCGCGCTTTGTTCGCATGAATGACCTTGTAGCCGTTATTCCACGAAATCTTTAGGTTATGCAAAGGGAGTACTTCGATGACCTTGTGCGGGCCAGTGTAATGATCTGCGAATTTTCCCTTGCGGGTATTCTTTACGACAAAGACCTCGTCTCCGGCTTGGAAGGTTTCCTCGTTTATATGACGATCGTAATACATTTTGTATCTTTCTTTAGCGCGTTTTAATCTATCCGCTGCGAGATTTTGTAATTCGTTAATGCACTCCGTTAATCGCGAGAGGTAACCCCCGTAAGTTTCGTCGTCTGGGGGTTCGACCGGCCGCTGTTGGGCGGGGACCCGTGCTATTTTTCCGAAAACTAGTTCGTGTGGAGTGTAACCCGTACCTTCATGGAAACTCGTATTGTAGGAGAATGCCGCGAGATCGGTCCAGTTATCCCAATCGTCGTTTTCGTTCACGTACATTTTTAAGAATTCTACTAGCACTATGTGGGATCTCTCTAAGGACCCGTTGGATTGGGGATGGAACGCGGTAGTTTTGTATTGCGCGATCCTGAATTTGCGAGCGATGGTTTTCATAAACGCGCTGATGAAGTTCGTTCCTTGATCGGTGAGGACGGCTTTTGGCGCGCCAAATCGGCATATTAAATTCTTTATGAAGGCGTCGGCAACTTCCGGGGAGGTGGTGCCTTTCAATGGTGCGCATGCAAAATATTTTGTGAGCAGATCTTGCATCGTTAATATGTACGTATTGCCAGAAGGTGATGTAGGGAGAAGGCCTACTATATCCATACCGACCTTATCAAATGCTGCCCCAGGGGTATCGGTTAAAACCATTGGCTGTCGGGTTTTAACCCGTACTAATTTTTTTTTCTGGCACAGCATGCAATTTTTTATGTATATCCTTACTTGTTGCTTCAATCCTTGCCAGTAATAATTTTGGCGGATTCTTTTTAGTGTTTTTGTAACACCTCTATGTCCTCCTACGGCTGAAGAGTGGTTGTCTTGAATAATAGGCAGTCTCAGAGTTGCGTCGGGTATTTGCACCGTTTGCGTGCAAATGGTTAGTTGTAGGTTTTCCTCCATTAGTTTAGAGCATATTTCGTCTATTATTTCCTCCCAGGTGAAGGTTCCAATCTGCGGAGTTTTTGCGATGCTAGCTGCTGACAATCGCAATTCTCGTACGACGTCCTTCAATGAATCGGTTGCACTATGGAAGATTCCTGGATCTACTGGGAAATTGACCCTTTCCTTGATGACCAGGCCAATGACTGTTTTTCCTCGGTGTTTCAATACGCGTGCTCGCCCGAGCGTGAGGTCTCTTCTAATAGGGAGATCTGCGTATTTCCTTAGATTCTCTCCTCCATTGTCACAGGGGTTGCCATCTCCGGCCAAGAAGATTATTACGGGGCCGTGTTGGACGACCAAGGGGTCCCGACTGAAGCGGATGGTGCCGCTGTGGTTCAAGTTTTGCGGAGTTGTTTCCGGTTGGTCATTATCTGTGAGGTCATCGTCCGATTCTCCTGTAGAGTCGTCGTCTATACTGACGGGGCGATTAGGAGGCGTATAAGTTCCTTCCTCTGGGTGCATTTCGGTGTGACTGATAGGCGGAAATTCTGGTTCGGTTCTGCTGGTAGACGGCGCATTGTAGGTTGGTTGAAGCGGTGGCGTCAGTTCCATGTCCGAGATGTCTTCGTGTTGTGGTCTTCTCGGAGGGTTGGGGTGACTAAAAATAGATTCGTCCGAGTCTGTAGAGCTTACTCGTCCTGTTTCCCAATGCGAATGTGCGGGTCCATGATATCTGGGCCGTTTCCTGTTTTCGTGTCCGAGGAATAGTTCTGCGTCTGAATCAGAACTCGATCGTGGGCGGATAGGAAAGGCGACTGTAGTTGTATTTCCGGGAGGATTACGGGAGAGCGCGTCGGCTACCTTATTAGTTTTCCCCGGTTGGTATTGTATTTCGTAGTCGAATTCGGCTAGTTTTAGCCGCCATCGAACCAGTCGAGAAGTTGGGTCCTTGACTCTATGGAGCCAGACCAACGGCTGGTGATCCGTGTATAGGGCGAATTTCTTTCCGTATAGGTATGGTCGAAAATGGCTGGTGCAGTATACTATTGCAAGGAGTTCCTTCTTAATTGTGGAGTAATTCACTTCAGCTTGGCACAGCAATCTAGATGCATATGCAAGGGGGAGTTCCTTATCCGCGTAAGTTTGAGAAATTACGCCTCCCACTGCATAATCGGACGCGTCCGTCGTGAGGTGGAATTCCTTTTCGAAGTCGGGGAATTGCAAAATAGGTTCGTTGACCAACTTGTTCCTGAGATACTCGAAGGATTTTTGTTGCTGCTCACCCCAAGCGAAGGGTGTACCCTTTTTAAGGAGTGACGTGAGGGGTCGCGCTTCCTTCGAGAAGTCCGGGATAAACCGCCTATAATACCCGGTCAATCCTAGGAATTGTTTAATGCCTTTTGTTGTGCGGGGTGCAGGATAATTCGTGACGGAGATTACCTTCTGAGGGTCGGGTCTTACGCCGTCCCGCGTGAGGACGTGGCCCAAATATGCCACTTCCTTTCGCAAAAATTGGCATTTACTGGGTTGTAATTTTAGGTTAGCTTCGCGCAGCCTATCGGCGAGCCTTCAAAATTTGATTTCGTGTTCACTAAGTGAACTGCAGTAAAGAACAATATCGTCTAAGTAAACGAACATTTCTGACCCTTGCAGCCCGGAGAGGACGTGATCCATGAGTCGTTGGAACGTTGCGGGTGCGTTGCGTAATCCGAAGGGCATTCTTGAAAATTCATAATGCCCGTGTGGGGCCGAGAACGCAGTTTTCTGCGCGTGTTCTGGTTTCATAGGGATTTGGTGAAAACCAGAAACGAGATCGAACACTGAAAAATACTTGGCGCCGCCGAGCTGATCGAGTATATCTATGATATTTGGGAGCGGGTACGCGTCTGGAACTGTTTTTTGATTAAGGTGGCGATAGTCAATCACCATTCTCCATTTTCGTTTCCCGTCGGCTCCTGGCCTTTTTGGAACTATCCAGAGAGGCGAACTGTACGGGGAGACGGATGGTTTGATAATTTCCTTTTTCAGCAGTTCCTCCATTTGTGTACGGATTTCTTCCTTGTGAATAGGAGGGAAACGGTATTGTTTAGTAAACACCGGAATCGAGTCTGTGGTTTCTATGGAGTGGCTAATGGCGTGCGTATGGCCTAGGGGTTCGCTGGGCAAGTGGAATACGTCTTCATATTTGCTGACGAGTTGTCGGACGTGATCCTCTTCTTCCCGATTGAGGTCCTTCGGGGATATGAGGTCGAGTATCTCTGCGACTCGTGTTTGTTGGGTGAGCTCGTCCCTGTAAGGGGTTTCGCCGGGGGTGGACCCTTGTAATCCTTCTGTGGGGTTAATTTGATATGCTACCTTCTGATCCGCAATTTGGCATACGAGGGGTGTGGACCTTTGTCCGTTTCGCTGGGTTCTTCCTTCTGTGAGGGTTTCGCTAAGGGGGATGGGCCGGTTGCCCTTTTGAGAGTGGGGGTTCATCGTGTCTTCGGTTTGCTTCGAAGTCACGGCTTCCTCGGTATGCTTCACTTGGGGGTACGTTGTGGGAGCTTCTTCAAATTTCTCCAGCTGGACTGGGGGTATCCGGATAATCGCCGGTTGCTCGTTGGTGTTAATGATTCGTATGTTTGCCTTGCCATCTTGGTTTCGCACTAGGGCTTGTCCTGCGTATAGCCCTTCTCCTATGTCCATGCGTGGAATATATCCTTCCTCGATTTCGGGGTTAGCTACTGTCGCTTGTGCGACCACGCTGGTCCTCGGGGGTACTGTTATTTCCTCGATCTTGTTGAAAGGGACGAAATTGCCATTAAACGCTAGCCATTTATTTTTGAAATCCACTGTTACTCCACTTTCGGTTAAGAATCCCGAACCCAATAACCCTTGATAGCGTAGGGGTATGGTGTCTTCAACGACGTGAAATTGTACGGGGTAATTGAATAAATTTGCTGTGAGGGTGCCTAGGGTGGGCACCAAGTTTTCGGTGATTCCGATTAGGTCGATTACGTTGTCCCTGTCGATCTCGCAGGGCGTCTTGATGCACGATTGTTTTATCAGGTTTACCTCTGCTCCTGTGTCGATCATCAAGTCCGTGGGGCAGTTTAGTTGCGGGCTGCGGACGTTGATGGAGGGGACATTGTTGAAGGGGGAGAGGTGCACCTTGGCGATTCTGGGCGGAGTTGGTTCGTAGGCCGGAATGTGTTTATCGGATGCGCATTTGTCCTGCCCGTTCCACGAGGCGCCTCCCTGTAATCTCGTGGGGGCTGGTCGTTTCCCGACATATTTTGATCACGCATTTTCTTCCGGCATTCCGCGGCCAAGTGTCCTATTCTCCCGCAGTAGTTGCAGGTTCGCGTTTCTGGTCGACGCGGCGTATTATGATCCGTCGTTGGAGGTGGACGGTCGAAACCTCTTCCGTTGAATCGCTCCGGGGCCCGCGTAAGGGGCGGATGATTATTAGTCGGGTAGGTCCTGCACGATCGCGCGTCGTGTCCTTCTCGATTGCATAGTTGGCATAGAGTGCGGTGTGTTCGTTCTCCCGTAAACCGGTAGCGATCGCGCTCGATCAATTTTGCTACCCGGACCGCTCTGTCGAATGCCTCATCTAAGGACGTCAATGTCGTGGGATCCATCTGACTGCGCATCGAAAGGGGGAGTCCGTCCAGAAATGATCTTAACGCTAGCTGGTCGACGTCATATAACGCCGTCCTCGAGTTTCGATAGTAATCAGCGTCTTCGTCAGTGATGGCGAACTTCAGGTCCTTTACTCTTGAAATATAATCCAATATGTGTTCATTTCTTCCAATTATGATATTAGCTAGTTCGCCGCGGTAGTGATCGGAAGTTTTAGCGGGGGCGAACACTGTTTTTAGTCTGCCGATGAATGCGTTAACCGTATCGAAGCAATAGTCCTCCACGACCAAGTACGCGTGTTTTTGTAAGCGGTTTCTTAACAAGCACGCCAATTGAGGCTCGGATGCAGGGGGGATCATTTCCCGAGCTCTTCTACACGCTCTCGCAAATTGCAGGATCGACATATTGTGTCCATCGAAGCGTGGTACCGTCTCGACGGCATCCTTCAGAGTGACCTGAAGTTTTCCGTACATTGCCGGTTCGATAAACGCGTCGTTACGTGGGTTTCCCTCGCGGTAACCGGAGGCAGGGGTTTCTAAACGCGTTTTAATGCGCTGTTTTCGTGTTAGCGCATCTACTGCGTCCTGCAGATGGGCTATTTGGTTCGCAAGGTTTTCCAACCCGGAGGCAGTTTGGGGTACCTGTTCTTCCGGCGTCAAATCGTCGGCTGGATTAACAGGTCGCATTCGTTTGTTCGTGAATAAATCGTAATGCTCTTCGATTTGAGCTTGTTTTTCGCGCAGGAGATTCAATTTATCGTGCAACGCGGCGGTCGACGCGTCTATGGCTCTGTTAGCATCCTCTACGGAGATAGCGAGGGGGTTGGATTCGTCGGCGTCACCGTACAGCGACATGGTATTTTACAAATATGATATGAACAAATATATATATATTTTATATATGCGCGAGGGCCTGTGATATGGCGGATTATCACTCGTAGGTGAGTAATTTGCAGAACACGTATCGAAATTAAAGCGTTTCAACCTTCGATTATCGTTTTTAAAGAGAGAGATTGTGGGATTGAGTATGCACAAATCCCACCGTTTCTGTTCAGTAAGAGTAAAGAGCAATTGTGGGGTTGCTAAAATTTCGATATCCCACCGCTGTCACCAATTAATATGTCACGTTCCAGGTTGCTTCCGGAAGGGACATAATGTTCGCACGCAGGATGAGGAACGGAAATTGAATGGGGAAGGTGAACGTAAATTCTCGGGGTCGAATGCAAGATTCGCGCACACCGAGAGGAGAAGGTAAGAAGGAAAGAAAGAATCTCGGGGTCGAATGCAAGATTCGCGCACGCCGAGAGGAAAAGGTAAGTAGGAAACAAAGGAGCAACCTCGGGGTCGAATGCAAGATTCGCGCACGCCGAGAGGAAAAGGTAAGTAGGAAACAAAGAATCTCGGGGTCGAATGCAAGATTCGCGCACGCCGAGAGGAAAAGGTAAGTAGGAAAGAAAGAATCTCGGGGTCGAATGCAAGATTCGCGCACGCCGAGAGGAAAAGGTAAGTAGAAAACAAAGGAGGAATCTCGGGGTCGAATGCAAGATTCGCGCACGCCGAGAGGAAAAGGTAAGTAGGGAAGAGAAGGAGGAATCTCGGGGTCGAATGCAAGATTCGCGCACGTCGAGAGGAAAAGGTAAGTAGGAAGGAAAGAATCTCGGGGTCGAATGCAAGATTCGCGCACGCCGAGAGGAAAAGGTAAGTAGGAAAGAAAGAATCTCGGGGTCGAATGCAAGATTCGCGCACGCCGAGAGGAAAAGGTAGGTAGGAAAGAAAAGGAAAAGGAAGGAAGTTAGGAGTGCCGCACTCTTACTATGGGGGGAATTGCTCAGCGAGGATACTAGTTCCTCAGATTTGATTAATATCGAGAAACACGAACGAAAAGTTCGTGTGGAACGAGGTAATAAAACGACTCACCTAGCTGCTATGTCGGGGTTGCGACCCTCGGGTGAACACGTACAATTGTTACCATCGGGTGATCACCTCGAGTACGTGTCCCGATTGCACTTGCCACAACTCTTCCGCTGTTATTTCGAAATATTGTTCTGTGCACTCTGCACACTGAGATGCTGGACGGATAGTGGAGATTGCGGTATTGCACTGTGCACAGACGGAAATACGCTGGGCTTCCTCTACAGTGCTCATGTCATGCCAACCTCCTGATTGGTATGCCTGTCTTTGTACGGGGGTCAACTGATTGTAACAGTTGATGCAAATTCGGCCCCAGTCGCCTACGTATATTCCTTCTATGGCGATCGTGGAACACCAAATGGCTAGCAGGGGTTTGTAAACTTCTGGATAGTCAGAGGGAAGGACGCCGTCCCAGGGATCTTGAAATTCTTCGTCCTCTTCTTCTTCGATTCCTTCCCAAATCTCGTAAGGGAGCTGCATTCGGTAAATTTTGCAGTGTGCTGCGCGAATGTCGAATATTCTTTGAGGTTCGCTATCTTATTGTATTTACTAGAATAATTAGCGAAAGGTTCGAAGTTCACTGGGGTATTTGTTGTAATAAATCACTGCATCACTTTGAACACGTCGTTGTATTTATTAAAATAAGTCGTCGAATTATTCTAAGTTCCTTAGGGTAATTATCGAGATAAATCGTTGAAATTATTCTATGTTCCTTAAGGAATTTATTGAATTAAATCGTGGAATTATTCTATGTTCCTTAAGGTATTTATTGAATTAAATCGTGGAACTTTCTATGTTCCTTAAGGTATTTATTGAAATAAATCGTTGAATTATTCTATGTTCCTTAAGGTATTTATTGAATTAAATCGTGGAACTTTCTATGTTCCTTAAGGTAATTATTGAAATAAATCGTGGAACTATTCTATGTTCCTTAAAGTAATTATTGAATTAAATCGTTGAAAATTCTAAGTTCCTTAAGGTAGTTATTGAAATAAATCGTGGAACTATTCTATGTTCCTTAAAGTAATTATTCAAATAAATCGTGGAAAATTCTAAGTTCCTTAAGGTAATTATTGAATTAAATCGCGTAATTATTATACACTTGAAGACTGATGTATCGACGTTCACTGCCACTCGAAGACTGAATTGGAGACTGAACCGGAGACTGGACCGGAGACTGGTCCGGAGACTGAACGGAGACTGAACCGGAGACTGGACCGGAGACTGGTGATTATTCAGGTGGTGCCGGCCTATTTATACCCATCTCTGGAATTTCTGGTATGCGAGGAATGCCTGGTATGCGTGGTATGTCTGGTATGCGTGGTATGCCCGGTATGTTGGCTGTTGCTGGAGTTGACTGCTCTGGGATGCCAGTGGTTCTCAACCGGCAGGGGTTCTCTATTGGTCGTAACTAAATTGAAATAATTTATATTAGTTAATTATAAGACTGTTATATGGTGAATTCGGACGGGTTGGTTGATGTAATCGTGTTGTAATAGAATATTGTAGTAAATTGCGTTTGTTAATTATGAATTATGTCATATTGTGGATTCTGATGAGTTATTTGATTTGATCGTGTTGTAATAGAATATTGTAGTAAATTGCGTTTGTTAATTATGAATTATGTCGTATTGTGGATTCTGATGAGTTATTTGATTTGATCGTGTTGTAGCGATGTACTCGAGAGGACGCGAAAAGGGTTTTCTTCCTCGTGCAGTGAGGGCTTCTCTTGGGGCGCGAAGGGGGTTTCTTCCTCGTGGAGTGAGGGCTTCTCTTAGGACGCGAAGGGGGTTTCTTCCTCGTGGAGTGAGGGCTTCTCTTGGGACGCGAAGGGGGTTTCTTCCTCGTGGAGTGAGGGCTTCTCTTGGGACGCGAAGGGGGTTCCTTCCTCGTGGAGCGAGGGCTTCTCTCGAGTGTCGTTCTTCGTTTAAGGTAATAATGTTTTGTGTAGTGACGATTTGGAATTAATAAGAGTTTTTATTTGTTTGCAGGTAATCAGTGGTGAGAAGAGATATATTTGGTGAGTATCTTATATTTGTTCGCAGGTGATCGATGGTGAGAAGTGTAATGTAAGGTAAGTACTTCATTTGAGTAGTGATGGGTTGGAATAATAAGAGATTTTAATTGTTTATAGGTAATCGGTGGTGAGAAGAGAGGTATAAGATGAGTATCTTATGAGAGACAACCCATTTGTTCACGGGCAGTCGATGGTGAGAGGTGTAAGGTAAGGTAAGTACTTCGTTTGAGTAGTGATGGGTTGGAACAATAAGAGATTTTATTTGTTGTAGGTAATCGGTGGTGTGGAGAGATGCAAGACGTTGCGATGCCATTAAAAGGGGAAATATGGTACAAGGGGTAGTGATATAAGTAAATGTATAAGAAAAGGGGAGAGAGCATTATATTATATTATAAGAGAGTGTGTTAAAAGAGAGTGTATTATGTATAAAAAGGGAATGTATTTTATATTAAAAAGGGGAATGGTATTTTATGTTAAAAGGGGGGAATGCTATTTTATGTCAAAAGGGGGAATGCTCAGTTCCTGCTGGACGTTACACAGCCGCAGGGGCAGCCCAGCGTTCACATCATAGCGAATATAGTAGATAAAGGAAGAAAAATATGAGCCGACATGCGGCAAAAATGACGGCACGTCACATAGGAACATGGTGAATTCCTGTACAAAGAAACGATTCTTAACATTATCGCACTCGCTTTATTACTAGAATTCGTGTTTGTGGGTACTATACGCGAGTACGTATTACTCTCTAGTTACACGGCGTGAAACGTTTCGATCGATCGACGTCAGCGACGAGGCCACTGTTGGCCGTTTCCGGTAATTGGTTTAGGTTTGGGTTTGGTTGTCGTTGGGGGCGGGGGCGGGAGCTCTCTCAGCGGCGTCCCAATTCGTCTCGATGTTGCCACCTTCCTACGAACCCGTAGCCTCGATCCAAACTCGTCGGGGCGCGTTAATTCACCATCGCGTGATCACGTCAACGACGCGTCCCGTTTGCACCGCCCATTCCTCTGAAGTGGACATTTCGAAGTACGTCTCGATACATTCGGTGCATCGCTGTGCCGGTCTTACGACGACGAAGTTCTCGTTGCATAGGATGCAGTTGGCGATGGGCAGCGTCGAGTCGTAGTTGCACAGGTTGTGCCAGCCTCCTGGCTGGTACGTCCGTTGGTCCTCGGGTGGCAGTTTGGCGTAACAGGACACGCACACTCGTCTCCCGGTCTGTACGTATATGCAAGCCGTGTCTCTCTTTATCGTCGTGCAATATAATTCAGACAGCTCGCCGTAGGCCTGGGGATGGTTCGCAGGAAGGACCCCGTCCCAGGGGCCTTGGAACTCTTGGTCCCCGTCCTCCGCTTCCAAGGAATCGTATGGGATTTTCATTCTGCAACTTTGCATTGTCACGCGTTGAGTACGCGCGTCTCGAAGGAATTTCCTCGCGCCGTTGGCCGATCGATCGCTTACATTCTATTTTTCAGATACGCTATTTTCAATTTATTTATATGGACTGTCCGCGGACTACCGTCGATTGAGATTTTGACGTTCTGATTCGATAGGATCTCGATGACTTTGTGTGGACCCGTGTATTGATCGGCGAATTTTCCCTTCCGGGGTTCCCGGATCATGTACACCAGGTCTCCGGTTTTAAAGTTCTGCGGGTTTATAGCCCGATCGTAGTATTCTTTCGATCTGATCTTCGCGAGCTGAAGGTTGTCGCGAGCTTTCGCTTGAACGTCGTCGATCTTATAGTAGAGATCCCGCAGGTAGTCCGCGTACGTTGGCTCCAGATTCTCGCTAATCGGTTTTTCGCTCGCGGGTTCCCTGGCTATTCGCCCAAACACTAATTCGTGCGGCGAGAATCTGGTCCCTTCGTGTACCGACGTGTTGTACGAAAACATTGCCAGTTCCAACCAGTCGTCCCAGCTGTTACGACCGCTGTCTATGTACTGCTTAAGATACTCCACTAATACGTGATGAGACCTCTCGATGGAGCCGTTGCTCTGCGGATGATACGCCGTCGTGACGTAATGTTTTATATGAAATTTCTTTGCCACGTTCTTCATCAACGAGGATGTAAAATTCGTTCCCTGGTCGGTCAGGATCGCTCGGGGCGATCCGAAACGGCAGATAAGATTTTTAACGAACGCGTCCGCGATGTCCGCAGAGGTGGTTCGTTCGAGAGGTATGGCTAGGGAATATTTGGTTAGTAGATCCTGCATGGTTAGTATGTATTTGTTGCCCTTTTTGGTGCTAGGCAAGGGTCCGACGATGTCCATACTGACTTTGTCGAACGCTTTGCCGGGCGTATCGGTCAGTATCATAGGTTGTTTGGTCTTGATTCTCGTGAGTTTTTTCAGCTGGCACTCTTTGCACTCCCTCACGAATTGTTGGATTTCCTTCTTCATGTTGTCCCAATTGTACAGTTGCCTTATCCTGTGGTAGGTCTTTGTCACCCCTTTGTGTCCTCCAGATGCCGACGCGTGTTTCTCCTCGATTATGTATTGTCTGGCCTCTGGTGGCGGAACGGTCACTTCTCCCGTGCAAATGGTGATCCGAACGTTCTCGTCGTGGAATACTTTTTTAAGTTCGTTCATTACGTATCGCCATGGTACTTCGTCCAGACTCTCAGTTCGAGCGATGGAGAACGATCCTAGGTCCTTTTCTCTGATCACGTCCAGCAACGAGGACAAACAGCCCTGCACGTTTTGGGGTTCTATACGCGTTCTCGGGTTTTCCTTCACCGGCAGGGCTATGAGGTATTTGCCCTGCTCGGTCTTCAAACGGGCGCGTTCGAGCGTCAAATCGATGTAGGACGTTAAGAGGCCCGATCGTGCGATCTCCTTTGCTCCCTCGTCGATCGGACTCCCTTGCATATCGATGAATATGACTTTGTGGTCCTTCAGTTTTGGCAACGAGTCTCGGACTTCCCTGATAACGTACGCCGGACTGCGCGTGTACGGAAACACGTTGGTGTCTTCCGTCGTGTCGATCGTGGGTGAAGCGTCGACGATTAGGTCGTCCCCTTCCCCCTCAGATTCGGGTATTTCTTCCAGCCAGTTCCCGGGTCGAAACTCGACGCCTTCCTCCGCTGGTTCTTCGAGTCGCGTCGACAGTTGGGGTTCGTGCGTGTCGACGACTCGGTCCCCCGGAGGTGCATTCAAGCGAAGAGGCGAATCGGCCGATGTGTCGGGGTCTCGAAACAAAGATACTCTTTTCCGTGCCGGTGGTTGCAACGGCGATCCTGGTCGCTTCTTCTCCTTGGGACGCGGATCGTAAATCAGTGAGTCATCCGACGACGAAGAGGGAAGGAATCTCTTCTTAGGTCGCGGCTCTTCCGCTTCTTCGTCCGCCTCCTCTTGACGCTTTCTTATCGGGAGGCAAACTTCCGGGGGGTTTCGCGACAAGGCGTCCGCATTGGCGTTCGCTCGTCCGCACTTGTGCTGTATCTCGAACTCGTAATCCGATAATTTTAGCTTCCACTTCCAGATCCGCGATGTCGGATCTTTGATGGAGTTTAGCCACACCAATGGTTTGTGGTCGGTGATTATGTTGAACTTTCGTCCGTATAGGTACGGTCTGAAGTGAGTGACGCAATAAAGTATGGCCAAACACTCCTTCTCGATGGTCGAGTATTTTTGTTCAGCAGCGTTTAGTAATCGAGAGGCGTAAGCGACGGGCAAATCCTTTCCTATCGGTCCCTGACTCAAGACTCCTCCGATCGCGTATCCCGACGCGTCGGTCGTTAGGTTGAACGTTTTACTGAAATCCGGGTACTGCAATATGGGTTCCGTTATCAGCGCGTTTCTCAACGTGTCGAACGCTTTTTCTGGGTCAGTGTCCCACACGAATTTTGCATCTTTCTTCAACAATCGAGTCAAGGGTTTGGCGGTCTTGGAGAATTCGGGGATGAATCTCCGATAGTATCCCGCCAATCCTAGGAATTGTTTTATTCCCTTCGGGGTTCGGGGTCTAGGGAATCGTTGCACAGCTTCGATCTTTTGAGGGTCCGGTCTGACACCTTCCTCGCTGATGATGTGACCCAGATAATTGACTTCGTGTCTCAAAAACTCGCACTTGTCAGGTTGTAACTGTAATTTAGCGTTTCGCAGTCTTTCCGCCAGTTTCTGAAATTTAATTTGGTGCTCGGTCAACGAGCTCGAGTATATGACGATATCGTCCAGATAGACGAACAGTTCCGTTCCTTGTAGGCCGGACAAGACGCTGTTCATCAATCTCTGGAAGGTGGCCGGAGCGTTCTTGAGTCCGAACGGCATTCTCGTGAATTGATAGTGTCCGTACGGGGTCGAGAACGCCGTTTTGTGCGCGTCTCCTTCCGACATTTTTATTTGATGGAACCCCGACGCAAGGTCGAAGGTTGAAAAATACTTGGCACTGCCCAATTGGTCCAGTATTTCCGTGATATTGGGCAAGGGGAAAGCATCCCCTATGGTTTTGTCGTTCAATTTCCTATAGTCGATAACCAGTCGCCAGCGCTTGTTTCCCTGAGAGTCCGGTTTCTTGGGTACGATCCACAGTGGCGAGTTATACGGGGACACGGATTCTTTCACGACATCCGTGTCCAACAATTCTTGAATTTGTCTGTTGATTTCTGCTCTGTGTACCGGGGGGTATCTGTACTGGCGCGTGTTTACCGGAATGTCATCCGTGGTATGTATCCTGTGCTCCAGGATTCCTGTTCCTTCCAACGTTTCACCAGGTAAATGGAACCTGTCTTGATTTTTTCTTATCAGCTTCTCGACGCTCGCCCTTTCCTCCGTATTGAGATGCTCCAGTCTCAATAATTCCACGATGGCCTCGAATCGATTTCGAGGGTCCGTCTTGATGGCGTTGCACGCCCTTGATTCTGGATGATTCGTTTCTTCGAATTCTTCCAGCGTTACCGTGGGTGCGGTGATTTTTACCCCCTTGCTCGTCGTATTAACGACCCTGATGTAGGCGCGGCCTTTGCGGTTGGTTGCCAGGGCTTCGCCTAAGTAGATTCCCTTGCCTACGTCGATTCTGGGAATGTATCCCTCTCGTATCTCTGGATTCGCTATATTCACTTGTAGCGATATGGAGCTTCGCTTGGGTATCGACACTTTCGAGGTGGCGAACGGTATACAAAAGGTTCCCCATTCGACGCGCCTCTGCGCGTAATCTATGGTGGCCCCGTGATCGATCAGGAACTCGGATCCTAAGATCCCGTCCTCTTTGATCAGCAGCGAGTCGTCGACGACGTGAAAATTAACCGGATGGCTCGCAACCTCTATCGACACTTTCCCTAAGGTGGTCAGGTTCGAAGCCGTAATGCCACGTATGTCTATTACTTCTTGGTCGTCTATACTCGCTGTGCTGGTCAAGACCGACTTCTTGATGAGATTTATTTCTGATCCGGAGTCCAGCATTAGGTTCGTTATTCCTTGTAATTTGGGGGACACTATTCGCACCGTCGGTACCTTTTGTACGGCTTTGATTCTTATTGAAACAGTTCTTCTAACGACTCTATCTCGTCCTCCTCGTCTTCTTCCTCCTCTCGTTTCTTTTGTTTCGAGTCTTTTGGGGTTTCCCATGCTTTTCGTTCTTGTTTCGGCGCGCTTCTTGCCGATAGTTGCTCTTGGCTTTGCTTCGATGTGGAAGCTTCTATTTTTGCTACTCTCGGGCGCTCCTGGGGCTTTCCACTCCGGGCTGCGTCCGGTCTTCCCGGGTGACCGCGTCCGTTTCCCTGGTTCTGTTGAGAGTACGGCACGATTTCTCCGGAATCGACTTTGGCTTTGAAGCGATAGCAATCCTTCAACACGTGACCTGGTTTCTTACAATAATTGCACGTGATTCCGGGATTCTTGGGTGGGAAAGTAGGCGGTGGCCGGGGTGGAAAGGTCTTATTGTTTCCGTAATTGTTGTAGCCCTGGGGTTTTCTTTGATCCCTTTGTTGAGGTTGCGCTTGATTCCTCGGAGGGTAGTTGTTTCGTTCCCTATTGAAGCGTTGAGACGGCGGCTGGTAGCTTCGCTGCCTTTCCGCGACTCTCTTTACCTCTCGAGTGGCTTTTATCGCCGCACGGTAGGATTCGTCGAGGTCTCTGCAGCCCTCCAACTTCACTCTGGTGAATACCTCGGCCGGTAAACCGTTGACGAACGCTTCCTGGGAGTCGGCGTCGAGACCAAATTGCAATGTCAACGGTACGGAACCGCGAGCTTGCCTTTCTCCATCCATGATGGCTAGACGCAGGTTTCTCACGCGGTCAATGTAGTCGAGTACGTCTTCGCCCGATCTCTGATAGATGGTTCCGAGTTCGCCCCTGTATTCGTTAATGGTTTTACCGGGACCAAACATATCCTTTAATTTCGTGGAAAACGAGTCCAGATTGGTAACGACCACATCTTCCACCGCGAGGAACGCATGGCCCCTTAATTTGTTCATCAACAGTTTAACCAAATGAGGTTCCATATGAGCGGGGAGCATCGATTTTGCCCGCTCGCAGGCTCTCAAGAATTGAAACACGGGAGGCCTATGGCCGTCGAACACGGGAACCGTTTCTATTGCATCTTTGATGCGAATCGAAGGGAGATCCGTCACGGGCTTCACGTCGGGCATTTCGGCGTTTGTCCCGCCGGATGTACCCGCCATATCGTTTGTTCTGCTAGCATGTATCTCCTGTTCTAATCTTTCTAGTCTCCTATTCATTGAGTTTAAATTGTCGAACTTATCCTCCCACAGGGAGAGCTGTTGCAGCACGAGGTCTAGAGGGGTTGCAGTCGTTTCTTCCGCCATTTCGCGATTCACCTCTTAACGCATGCGACCGTATCCCACCGCTGTCACCAAAAATTTATATGTTACGTCCTCGTCGGTGTCACGTTCCAGGTTGCTTCCGGAAGGGACATACTGTTCGCACGCAGGATGAGGAACGGAAATTGAATGGGGAAGGTGAACGTAAATTCTCGGGGTCGAATGCAAGATTCGCGCACGCCGAGAGGAAAAGGTAAGTAGGAAACAAAGGAGGAATCTCGGGGTCGAATGCAAGATTCGCGCACGCCGAGAGGAAAAGGTAAGTAGGAAAGAAAGAATCTCGGGGTCGAATGCAAGATTCGCGCACGCCGAGAGGAAAAGGTAAGTAGGAAAGAAAGAATCTCGGGGTCGAATGCAAGATTCGCGCACGCCGAGAGGAAAAGGTAAGTAGGAAATAAAGAATCTCGGGGTCGAATGCAAGATTCGCGCACGCCGAGAGGAAAAGGTAAGTAGGAAAGAAAAGAGGAATCTCGGGGTCGAAAGCAAGATTCGCGCACGCCGAGAGGAAAAGGTAAGTAGGAAACAAAGAATCTCGGGGTCGAATGC
Organism: Nomada ruficornis; assembly: GCA_951802695.1. NCBI lineage: Eukaryota > Metazoa > Arthropoda > Insecta > Hymenoptera > Apidae > Nomada > Nomada ruficornis. The sequence goes on from OX637850.1 coordinate 12,467,298, forward strand.
AAGATTCGCGCACGCCGAGAGGAAAAGGTAAGTAGGAAAGGAAAAGAGGAATCTCGGGGTCGAATGCAAGATTCGCGCACGCCGAGAGGAAAAGGTAAGTAGGAAAGAAAGAATCTCGGGGTCGAATGCAAGATTCGCGCACGCCGAGAGGAAAAGGGAAGTAGGAAAGAAAAGGAGGAATCTCGCGGTCGAATGCAAGATTCGCGCACGCCGAGAGGAAAAGGTAAGTAGGAAAGAAAAGGAAAAGGAAGGAAGTTAGGAGTGCCGCACTCTTACTATGGGGGGAATTGCTCAGCGAGGATACTAGTTCCTCAGATTTGATTAATATCGAGAAACACGAACGAAAAGTTCGTATGGAACGAGGTAATAAAACGACTCACCTAGCTGCTATGTCGGGGTTGCGACCCTCGGGTGAACACGTATAATTGTTGCCATCGGGTGATCACCTCGAGTACGTGTCCCGATTGCACTTGCCACAACTCTTCCGCTGTTATTTCGAAATATTGTTCTGTGCACTCTGCGCACTGAGATGCTGGACGGATAGTGGAGATTGCGGTATTGCACTGTGCACAGACGGAAATACGCTGGGCTTCCTCTACAGTGCTCATGTCATGCCAACCTCCTGATTGATATGCCTGTCTTTGTACGGGGGTCAACTGATTGTAACAGTTGATGCAAATTCGGCCCCAGTCGCCTAGGTATATTCCTTCTATGGCGATCGTGGAACACCAAATGGCTAGCAGGGGTTTGTAAACCTCTGGATAGTCAGAGGGAAGGACGCCGTCCCAGGGACCTTGAAATTCTTCGTCCTCTTCTTCTTCGATTCCTTCCCAAATCTCGTAAGGGAGCTGCATTCGGTAAATTTTGCAGTGTGCTGCGCGAATGTCGAATATTCTTTGAGGTTCGCTATCTTATTGTATTTACTAGAATAGGTCGCGAAAGGTTCGAAGTTCACTGGGGTATTTGTTGTAATAAATCACTGCATCACTTTGAACACGTCGTTGTATTTATTAAAATAAGTCGTCGAATTATTCTATGTTCCTTAGGGTAATTATCGAGATAAATCGTTGAAATTATTCTATGTTCCTTAAGGTAATTATTGAAATAAATCGTTGAAAATTCTATGTTCCTTAAGGTAATTATTGAAATAAATCGTTGAAAATTCTATGTTCCTTAAGGTAATTATTGAATTAAATCGTTGAAAATTCTAAGTTCCTTAAGGTAATTATTGAAATAAATCGCGTAATTATTCTACACTTGAAGACTGATGTATAGACGTTCACTGCCACTCGAAGACTGAATTGGAGACTGAACCGGAGACTGGACCGGAGACTGGTCCGGAGACTGAACGGAGACTGAACGGAGACTGAACGGAGACTGAACTGAGACTGGACCGGAGACTGGTGATTATTCAGGTGGTGCCGGCCTATTTATACCCATCTCTGGAATTTCTGGTATGCGAGGAATGCCTGGTATGCGTGGTATGTCTGGTATGCGTGGTATGCCCGGTATGTTGGCTGTTGCTGGAGTTGACTGCTCTGGAATGCCAGTGGTTCTCAACCGGCAGGGGTTCTCTATTGGTCGTAACTAAATTGAAATAATTTATATTAGTTAATTATAAGACTGTTATATGGCGAATTCGGACGGGTTGGTTGATGTTATCGTGTTGTAATAGAATATTGTAGTAAATTGCGTTTGTTAATTATGAATTATGTCGTATTGTTGATTCTGATGAGTTATTTGATTTGATCGTGTTGTAGCGATGTACTCGAGAGGACGCGAAAAGGGTTTTCTTCCTCGTGCAGTGAGGGCTTCTCTTGGGGCGCGAAGGGGGTTTCTTCCTCGTGGAGTGAGGGCTTCTCTTAGGACGCGAAGGGGGTTTCTTCCTCGTGGAGTGAGGGCTTCTCTTGGGACGCGAAGGGGGTTTCTTCCTCGTGGAGTGAGGGCTTCTCTTGGGACGCGAAGGGGGGTACCTTCCTCGTGGAGTGAGGGCTTCTCTTGGGACGCGAAGGGGGTTCCTTCCTCGTGGAGTGAGGGCTTCTCTCGAGTGTCGTTCTTCGTTTAAGGTAATAATGATTTGTGTAGTGACGATTTGGAATTAATAAGAGTTTTTATTTGTTTGCAGGTAATCAGTGGTGAGAAGAGATATATTAGGTGAGTATCTTATAAGAGACAAACCATTTGTTCACGGGCAGTCGATGGTGAGAGGTGTAAGGTAAGGTAAGTACTTCGTTTGAGTAGTGATGGGTTGGAATAATAAGAGATTTTATTTGTTGTAGGTAATCGGTGGTGTGGAGAGATGCAAGACGTTGCGATGCCATTAAAAGGGGAAATATGGTACAAAGGGTAGTGATATAAGTAAATGTATAAGAAAAGGGGAGAGAGCATTATATTATATTATAAGAGAGTGTGTTAAAAGAGAGTGTATTATGTATAAAAAGGGGAATGGTATTTTATGTTAAAAGGGGGGAATGCTATTTTATGTCAAAAGGGGGAATGCTCAGTTCCTGCTGGACGTTACACAGCCGCAGGGGCAGCCCAGCGTTCACATCATAGCGAATATAGTAGATAAAGGAAGAAAAATATGAGCCGACATGCGGCAAAAATGACGGCACGTCACATCGGGATCCGTGTTGCCCAACGGGAACGTGCGCCAAATGTTCAACAGGATACGCTCGCAATTTCGATCGTGACTGGTCTCTTAGAACAGTCAACCGGGATCGGGACGTTAAGATGCGGTACGGTCAGGAAAACAATTGGTATCGATTGTTTATGGGTTATATTTACATCCACTTTCTTTTTTCTGATTTAATACAGTGGAGGCTGTTACATTATTCCTCGCGAAGAAATATAGTTTGAAAGAACAACGTATGATATTCTTCCGGGACCGGCTCGCCTTCGGGGACGTTTGGTTGACCGGGGAACTGGTCGCTAATAAAAACGGGATAATATCCCGGGTAATTCGGATGGATCTGTTGTCGTGGCCACTCCTCGTCGCTGTCCGGAAAGTCGAGTTGTTGTTGCGGGGATGGGGGACCGACCGGGGAGTCGATATAGGGCCGGTAGAATTCGGGCGTGGTTGCCCTTGAATCTACCGAGGATGTAGTTGATGAAGCCGGGGATGACGAGTAAACTAGTTGTCGTCTAGCAAAGGGCTGCGGAGTTTGTTGGGATACGTGGGAGATGGGGGAGTATGAGATGGACAAAGGCGATGCATGAGGCGAGGAAGGCAACGCGGATAATTGAACGGAGCGACCCTGCGAAGTCGAGGGTTCGGGCGAATCCTCGACGGTTAAGTCGATGATGGATGGAACAGCCCCGGTGCCAGCGGTTAACAAGTCGATTGGCGCCGGTGGAGAATCCAGCGTCAAGTCGATTGGCGCCGGTGGAGAATCCAGCGTCAGGTCGATCAACGGCCCAATTTCTGGTGCCAATAGTGCACGACGGGCGGCGATCAGCTCCCGGCGCCTGTGATTATGGCGGAGCCGCGACTGAACACCTCTCCTACTCCTTCGCGTGATTCTAACTGGCATCTACCGATCACATGCGGTAGGTGGTAAGTCGTTTGAAATATTTAATGAATAAAACGGAAGACCCATGAAACGTTAAGTATTATTGTTTATTAATGCTCACCTTAACCTATCGGTTGGCTACAGTTGACAATGCAAGTAATATGTCAGGATTGTGGATCGTGCTGACCGATTAACAAAACTTCCGGATCGAACTCTAGTCGTATAGAACTTGATGTTTCTAACTTCTCGGTTGGAACTGAACTAACTTGCGACCGTTCGCTCCGGTCTCTTTATTCCTCCCAGGTGCTGATGCAGCAGCCCCTACTGCCGCAGCCAGAAGATGCTGATGCAGCAGGGGCCACCGTCCTGGGAACGACCGTTCCGCGACGGTTCTCGCGGTTCGTATTTCTGCAACGTGTGCATTCCTGAGCGACAGTTGTTATCGCCCTCGCGACGGTTCTCGCGCTTCGTATCTTTGCAGCGTGTGCATTCCTGAGCGACAGTTGTTATCGCTCTGGGAGCGGATGCTGATGCACCGAGGCATATCGTCATGTTCAGTGGATTATTACCCGATCCTTTCCCAGGCCTTGACTCCGGAATGCCCACGTGCGAGACAGCGCTATCCCGCCGCTATTGTTGTCAGCACTTATCCGTGCTTGTCCTTAACTTGAAAGGACAAACACGGATCGGTCCGCACACCCTGATTCGTAACGGTTCTTAATCTACGTCTTCTTATGATCTATCTTATCATAGGTGAGTCAGCATACTCACGTTTACCCCTGGTTTCTTAACTTAAGAAGTTACTTAGACTTAATGCTACCATCAGGACGATTATCGGTGTGTGTGTGTGTGTGTGTGGCCGTACGTCGATGTATGGTAGAGAACTGCCCATGGTAACATACATTTTTATTAGTTACGGGCAATAGCGAGATGGATTGGCTACTTTGCGACAATTTGGGAGTTGCCATCGGTTGGGTCAGGTTTGGATTATATTGGGTGGTTGTGTCGGTTAGGTCGGTGTTATGCTGCACATGAGTTTTGGTTGGGTTTAGGTTAGGTTTGGATTAAGTGTTGTTAGAATTTCGGTCAGGTTTGGTTAGGTTTGCGCGAGGTTGTACATAAATTTTGGTTAGTTTTGGGTTAGTTTTGGGTCAGGTTTGGGTCAGGTTTGCGATAAATTATATATGAACTTTGGTTAGGTTAGGGTTCGGTTGTACCTATTTTTTGGCCCGGTTTAGGTTAGGTTTGGGTATGATTGCGTTTTGGGGCCAGGGAGTCAGGTTTGGATTAGGTTTTCCCGGAATTTCGGTTAGGTCTGGTATGGGCCGGATGCAAATCACGATTTTATCGTGTTCAATTTCGTCTACTAAGTCAAGACTTTGTAGCCGCCCCGATCCGGCTCGCTATCTCTTCATTTAAAGAATTTGAATTCGTTATCTCAAAATTTTCATTAGAAATTTCGAAAAAAGTTTAACATCTTTTTTGTAGCCAGCACGAAACAGTACAACTTTGTCCTCTTTGCGTTTCATCCTAATGTCTACCGTTTACTGGTGGTATGACGGCAAAATGTCCGATTTTTGGTGGAACGTCCGTATTCGATTTCTGGTTTGCTGGTAGGTTTGGGTTAGGTTTGGTTAGGTTTGGTTAGGTTTGGTTAGGTTTGGTTAGGTTTCGATGCGCGCTGCACCTATGGATCGTCACGTTTTGGAGGATCCCGGGACGTGACACCCGCAATCGTACTTTCTATCGATAATTGGCTCGAATATGTTACATTCGATGTTTCCAATCGTTTTGCATCGACGGGAGGTAAGGATTCACTTCCCAGCTCCCGCAATCGTACTTTCTATCGATAATTCGCTCGAATACGTTATATGCGATGTTTCCAATCGTTTTGCATCGACGGGAGGTAAGGATTCACTTCCCAGCTCCCGCAATCGTTCTTTCTATAGATAATTGGCACGAATACGTGCTATTCGATGTTTCCAATCGTTCTGCATCGACAGGAGGTAAGGATTCACTTCCCAGCTCCCGCAATCGTTCTTTCTATCGATAATTGGCACGAATACGTGCTATTCGATGTTTCCAATCGTTCTGCATCGACGGGAGCTAAGGATTCACTTCCCAGCTCCCGCAATCGTTCTTTCTATCGATAATTGGCTCGAATACGTTATATTCGCTGTTTCCAATCGCTCCGCAACGACGGGATGTAAGGATTCACTTCCCAGCTCCCGCAATCGCTCTTTCTATCGATAATTGGCATGAATACGTGCTATTGGATGTTTCCAATCGTTTTACATCGACGGGAGGTAAGGATTCACTTCCCAGCTCCCGCAATCGTTCTTTCTATCGATAATTCGCTCGAATACGTTATATTCGCTCTTTCCAATCGTTCCGCAACGACGGGAGGTAAGGATTCACTTCCCAGCTCCCGCAATCGCTCTTTCTATCGATAATCGGCACGAATACGTGCTATTGGATGTTTCCAATCGTTTTACATCGACGGGGGGTAAGGATTCCCTTCCCAGCTCCCGCAATCGCTCTTTCTATCGATAATTGGCACGAATACGTGCTATTCGATGTTTCCATCGTTTTGCATCGACGGGAGGTAAGGATTCACTTCCCCGCTCCCGCAATCAATCTTTCTATCGATAATTGGCTCGAATATGTTACATTCGATGTTTCCAATCGTTTTGCATCGACGGGAGGTAAGGATTCACTTCCCAGCTCCCGCAATCGTTCTTTCTATCGATAATTGGCACGAATACGTGCTATTGGATGTTTCCAATCGTTCTGCATCGACCGGAGGTAAGGATTCACTTCCCAGCTCCCGCAATCGTTCTTTCTATCGATATTTGGCACGAATATGTTACATTCGATGTTTTCAATCGTTCTGCATCGACGGGAGCTAAGGAATCACCTCCCAGCTCCCGCAAACGTTCTTTCTATCGATAATTGGCACGAATACGTGCTATTCGATGTTTCCAATCGTTTTGCATCGACGGGAGGTAAGGATTCACTTCCCAGCTCCCGCAATCGTTCTTTCTATCGATAATAGGCTCGAATTAGTTACATTCGATGTTTCCAATCGTCCTGCATCGACGGGAACTTATGATTCACTTCCCAGCTCCCGCAATCGTTCTTTCTATCGATAATCGGCACGAATACGTGCTATTCGATGCTTCCAATCGTTTTGCATCGGCGGGAAGTAAGGATTCACTTCCCAGCTCCCGCAATCGTTCTTTCTATCGATAATTGGCACGAATGCGTGCTATTCGATGTTTCCAATCGTTTTGCATCGACGGGAGGTAAGGATTCACTTCCCAGCTCCCGCAATCGTTCTTTCTGTCGATAATTGGCACGAATACGTGCTATTCGATGCTTCCAATCGTTTTGCATCGGCGGGAAGTAAGGATTCACTTCCCAGCTCCCGCAATCGTTCTTTCTATCGATAATTGGCACGAATACGTGCTATTCGATGCTTCCAATCGTTTTGCATCGGCGGGAAGTAAGGATTCACTTCCCAGCTCCCGCAATCGTTCTTTCTATCGATAATTGGCACGAATGCGTGCTATTCGATGTTTCCAATCGTTGTGCATCGACGGGATGTAAGGATTCACTTCCCAGCTCCCGCAATCGTTCTTTCTATCAATAATTGGCTCGAATATGTTACATTCGATGTTTGCAATCGTTCTGCATCGACGGGAGGTAAGGATTCACTTCCCAGCTCCCGCAATCGTTCTTTCTATCGATAATTGGCACGAATACGTGCTATTCGATGTTTCCAATCGTTTTGCATCGACCGGAGGTAAGGATTCACTTCCCAGCTCCCGCAATCGGTCTTTCTATCGATAATTGGCACGAATACGTGCTATTGGATGTTTCCAATCGTTTTACATCGACGGGAGGTAAGGATTCACTTCCCAGCTCCCGCAATCGTTCTTTCTATCGATAATTGGCACGAATACGTGCTTTTCGATGTTTCCAATCGTTTTGCATCGACGGGAGGTAAGGATTCACTTCCCAGCTCCCGCAATCGTTCTTTCTATCGATAATTGGCTCGAATATGTTACATTCGCTCTTTCCAATCGTTCCGCAACGACGGGAGGTAAGGATTCACTTCCCAGCTCCCGCAATCGTTCTTTCTATCGATAATTGGCACGAATACGTGCTTTTCGATGTTTCCAATCGTTTTGCATCGACGGGAGGTAAGGATTCACTTCCCAGCTCCCGCAATCGTTCTTTCTATCGATAATTGGCTCGAATTAGTTACATTCGATGTTTCCAATCGTCCTGCATCGACGGGAACTTATGATTCACTTCCCAGCTCCCGCAATCGTTCTTTCTATCGATAATTGGCACGAATGCGTGCTATTCGATGTTACCAATCGTTTTGCATCGACGGGAGGTAAGGATTCACTTCCCATCTCCCGCAATCGTTCTTTCTATGGATATTTGGCTCGAATATGTTACATTCGATGTTTTCAATCGTTCTGCATCGACGGGAGGTAAGGATTCACTTCCCAGCTCCCGCAATCGTTCTTTCTATCGATAATTGGCACGAATACGTGCTATTCGATGTTTCCAATCGTTTTGCATCGACGGGAGGTAAGGATTCACTTCCCAGCTCCCGCAATCGTTCTTTCTATCGATAATTGGCACGAATACGTGCTATTCGATGCTTCCAATCGTTTTGCATCGGCGGGAAGTAAGGATTCACTTCCCAGCTCCCGCAATCGTTCTTTCTATCGATAATTGGCACGAATGCGTGCTATTCGATGTTTCCAATCGTTCTGCATCGACGGGATGTAAGGATTCATTTCCCAGCTCCCGCAATCGTTCTTTCTATCAATAATTGGCTCGAATATGTTACATTCGATGTTTGCAATCTTTCTGCATCGACGGGAGGTAAGGATTCACTTCCCAGCTCCCGCAATCGTTCTTTCTATCGATAATTGGCACGAATACGTGCTATTCGATGTTTCCAATCGTTTTGCATCGACCGGAGGTAAGGATTCACTTCCCAGCTCCCGCAATCGTTCTTTCTATCGATATTTGGCTCGAATATGTTACATTCGATGTTTTCAATCGTTCTGCATCGACGGGAGGTAAGGATTCACTTCCCAGCTCCCGCAATCGTTCTTTCTATCGATAATTGGCACGGTTACGTGCTATTCGATGTTTCCAATCGTTTTGCATCGACGGGAGGTAAGGATTCACTTCCCAGTTCCCGCAATCGTTCTTTCTATCGATAATTGGCACGAATACGTGCTATTGGATGTTTCCAATCGTTTTACATCGACGGGAGGTAAGGATTCACTTCCCAGCTCCCGCAATCGTTCTTTCTATCGATAATTGGCACGAATACGTGCTTTTCGATGTTTCCAATCGTTTTGCATCGACGGGAGGTAAGGATTCACTTCCCAGCTCCCGCAATCGTTCTTTCTATCGATAATTGGCTCGAATATGTTACATTCGATGTTTCCAATCGTCCTGCATCGACGGGAACTTATGATTCACTTCCCAGCTCCCGCAATCGTTCTTTCTATCGATAATTGGTACGAATACGCGCTATTGGATGTTTCCAATCGTTTTACATCGACGGGAGGTAAGGATTCACTTCCCAGCTCCCGCAATCGTTCTTTCTATCGATAATTCGCTCGAATACGTTATATTCGCTCTTTCCAATCGTTCCGCAACGACGGGAGGTAAGGATTCACTTCCCAGCTCCCGCAATCGTTCTTTCTATCGATAATTAGCACGAATACGTGCTTTTCGATGTTTCCAATCGTTTTGCATCGACGGGAGGTAAGGATTCACTTCCCAGCTCCCGCAATCGTTCTTTCTATCGATAATTGGCTCGAATTAGTTACATTCGATGTTTCCAATCGTCCTGCATCGACGGGAACTTATGATTCACTTCCCAGCTCCCGCAATCATTCTTTCTATCGATAATTGGCACGAATGCGTGCTATTCGATGTTACCAATCGTTTTGCATCGACGGGAGGTAAGGATTCACTTCCCATCTCCCGCAATCGTTCTTTCTATCGATATTTGGCTCGAATATGTTACATTCGATGTTTTCAATCGTTCTGCATCGACGGGAGGTAAGGATTCACTTCCCAGCTCCCGCAATCGTTCTTTCTATCGATAATAGGCTCGAATTAGTTACATTCGATGTTTCCAATCGTCCTGCATCGACGGGAACTTATGATTCACTTCCCAGCTCCCGCAATCGTTCTTTCTATCGATAATTGGCACGAATACGTGCTATTCGATGCTTCCAATCGTTTTGCATCGGCGGGAAGTAAGGATTCACTTCCCAGCTCCCGCAATCGTTCTTTCTATCGATAATTGGCACGAATGCGTGCTATTCGATGTTACCAATCGTTTTGCATCGACGGGAGGTAAGGATTCACTTCCCATCTCCCGCAATCGTTCTTTCTATCGATATTTGGCTCGAATATGTTACATTCGATGTTTTCAATCGTTCTGCATCGACGGGACGTAAGGATTCACTTCCCAGCTCCCGCAATCGTTCTTTCTATCGATAATAGGCTCGAATTAGTTACATTCGATGTTTCCAATCGTCCTGCATCTGTTACGTCCTCGTCGGGATCCGTCTTGCCCAACGGGAACGTGCGCCAAATGTTCAACAGGATACGCTCGCAATTTCGATCGTGACTGGTCTCTTAGAACAGTCAACCGGGATCGGGACGTTAAGATGCGGTAGGGTCAGGAAAACAATTGGTATCGATTGTTTATGGGTTATATTTACATCCACTTTCTTTTTTCTGATTTAATACAGTGGAGGCTGTTACATTATTCCTCGCGAAGAAATATAGTTTGAAAGAACAACGTATGATATTCTTCCGGGACCGGCTCGCTTTCGGGGACGTTTGGTTGACCGGGGAACTGGTCGCTAATAAAAACGGGATAATATCCCGGGTAATTCGGATGGATCTGTTGTCGTGGCCACTCCTCGTCGCTGTCCGGAAAGTCGAGTTGTTGTTGCGGGGATGGGGGACCGACCGGGGAGTCGATATAGGGCAGGTAGAATTCGGGCGTGGTTGACCTTGAATCTACCGAGGATGTAGTTGATGAAGCCGGGGATGACGAGTAAACTAGTTGTCGTCTAGCAAAGGGCTGCGGAGTTTGTTGGGATACGTGGGAGATGGGGGAGTATGAGATGGACAAAGGCGATGCATGAGGCGAGGAAGGCAACGCGGATAATTGAACGGAGCGACCCTGCGAAGTCGAGGGTTCGGGCGAATCCTCGACGGTTAAGTCGATAATGGATGGAACAGCCCCGGTGCCAGCGGTTATCAAGTCGATTGGCGCCGGTGGAGAATCCAGCGTCAAGTCGATTGGCGCCGGTGGAGAATCCAGCATCAGGTCGATCAACGGCCCAATTTCTGGTGCCAATAGTGCACGACGGGCGGCGATCAGCTCCCGGCGCCTGTGATTATGGCGGAGCCGCGACTGAACACCTCTCCTACTCCTTCGCGTGATTCTAAGTGGCATCTACCGATCACATGCGGTAGGTGGTAAGTCGTTTGAAATATTTAATGAATAAAACGGAAGACCCATGAAACGTTAAGTATTATTGTTTATTAATGCTCACCTTAACCTATCGGTTGGCTATAGTTGACAATGCAAGTAATATGTCAGGATTGTGGATCGTGCTGACCGATTAACAAAACTTCCGGATCGAACTCTAGTCGTATAGAACTTGATGTTTCTAACTTCTCGGTTGGAACTGAACTAACTTGCGACCGTTCGCTCCGGTCTCTTTATTCCTCCCAGGTGCTGATGCAGCAGCCCCTACTGCCGCAGCCAGAAGATGCTGATGCAGCAGGGGCCACCGTCCTGGGAACGACCGTTCCGCGACGGTTCTCGCGGTTCGTATTTCTGCAACGTGTGCATTCCTGAGCGACAGTTGTTATCGCCCTCGCGACGGTTCTCGCGCTTCGTATCTTTGCAGCGTGTGCATTCCTGAGCGACAGTTGTTATCGCTCTGGGAGCGGATGCTGATGCACCGAGGCATATCGTCATGTTCAGCGGATTATTACCCGATCCTTTCCCAGGCCTTGACTCCGGAATGCCCACGTGCGAGACAGCGCTATCCCGCCGCTATTGTTGTCAGCACTTATCCGTGCTTGTCCTTAACTTGAAAGGACAAACACGGATCGGTCCGCACACCCTGATTCGTAACGGTTCTTAATCTACGTCTTCTTATGATCTATCTTATCATAGGTGAGTCAGCATACTCACGTTTACCCCTGGTTTCTTAACTTAAGAAGTTACTTAGACTTAATGCTACCATCAGGACGATTATCGGTGTGTGTGTGTGTGTGTGTGTGGCCGTACGTCGATGTATGGTAGAGATCTGCCCATGGTAACATACATTTTTATTAGTTACGGGCAATAGCGAGATGGATTGGCTACTTTGCGACAATTTGGAAATTGCCATCGGTTGGGTCAGGTTTGGATTATATTGGGTGGTTGTGTCGGTTAGGTCGGTGTTATGCTGCACATGAGTTTTGGTTGGGTTTAGGTTAGGTTTGGATTAAGTGTTGTTAGAATTTCGGTCAGGTTTGGGTCAGGTTTGATTTATATTAGGTGGTTGTGTCGGTTAGGTTTGCGCGAGGTTGTACATAAATTTTGGTTAGTTTTGGGTTAGTTTTGGGTCAGGTTTGGGTCAGGTTTGGGGGGCGGAGGCCGAGGTTGGTTTTTCCTGACAATGATGATTACGGAGTTGGGTCAAAAACCACGATGGAACTGATGTTTCTACTTAAGAACTAAGGTACTTACCCCTGGACCATGGGTACTTACCTTGCTCGGCGGTGACACTTCGGGGAAGTCGGCGGGCCATCCTCCGTCAAATGATCCACTCACCTCACCTCCTCGTGGGGCCCCCTGGTGTTCTGCGACAGCTGGCTTCGGCCCCCTGAAACAGAATGCGAAAGAGTGAGTGGTCAGACGTCGGAAGCTAAGGGGTGAGGCATCGTGCCGAGAGCTGCGTGGCCGTAGCGACGTAAAAACTGTACGGTCTCAAACGATCCCTATGGGGCACCTGGGGCCACCCCATAGTATATTAGTCTCCTAGCCTGGGTAAGGAGGAGGCTCAGGTGGTCTTATTCCTCCAATATAAACGGTGGTCGCTGGAGGCTTCGGCCGAAGGGGACCGATTATGATATGAATATGAATACAAACAAAAGAAACGACGAAATTTGGACGGAAAACACTGACGACGACCTGGAAATGATAATGGACAACACGGAAATGGACCACGAAGGAAATGGGAAGGCGGGAGCGGCAAACCGCGAGCAGTGGCTGTCAAATAACGAACAAGCAAACCCCTTCAAACCGCGGGCCAGCCTTTGCAGAAGCCCTACAAGGGAGCAAAGAAAAGGGGACGAGACACAACAGGAGATGGAGGACGAGGTCTTTCGGGGCGATAGTCAGCTGCCCGTGGAAAATGACCCCGCGGAGACTGGTGAGTGGGTTACTCTATCGCTGGGCGACAGTCTAGTGGTGCCAGTCGAGCTTGTAGCTAGGATGGAGATACAAGTCAGCATCGTGGAAATGGCAGTAAAGGCTATACATGAGTACGCGGCCACGACTAAAAACGTGAAGACCCTCCTCAAGGAAAAGAGCGGGACAGCCATAAAGCATCTAGACGCTCTCAAAAATGAAATGGCGCAAATGGGGAAATACAAGCAGACCGGGAAGACAGACGCAAGGAACGAAAAACAAGCAGGTCCATGCAGGAATATAGACACTGTAAGGACGGAGGCTAGCACGCAGACGGTGGAAACCACCGCAAAGCAAGGCGCGCAGAGCACGATAGCGGAAAGTGGGCGAATACGGAGTGATTCTGTTTCCTCCAAAAGGAAAGAAAGGACCCCGCCAACGAGAGAAAATGGTAAAAAACCTAGGCATACCCGGGTAATAGATAGTCCTGGCAGTAGGGGGGACTCCCCAAGAAACAAAAGACACGAAACCGGGACTCAGAGAAGCTCTCCTGGCTTAAGGGGCAAGGTATACGAGGAGCCAGTCACATACCAAAGACCCGAAAAGGGCAGCACGGCGGACCATGGCAAAAGAGGCACTGCAGGGTACAACAAACAGGCAGAGGAAGACGAAGACACAGGCCCAAGCAGGACAGGGGCAGACAGGGAGAAGACGGTCATAACCCTGATGCAAATGGAAGATGGGAAATGGCACACAGTCCAAAAGAAAACGAAGCCAAGGGAGAAGAGGCAGGAAAACAGAAGCAGGGATGACGGCAGGGAGTACGAGCAGAAGAAATCCTACTCGGAAATGACAAGAGGGGGGAGGTCAGGCCGCCCGGAAAGAATGGCAGGACTACCAAAGGCCAGAGGGGTGGCGGTGACCGTTAGGGTATCGGGAAAGATGTCCTGGGCAGAAGTCTTGTCGAAGGTGAAAGACAAAATCGGCCCGGATGCGGAGGGAATTAGCATGGTCAGGCGTACGATGGCAGGTAACCTACTGGTAGAATTCAAAAAAGGCGCAAACGCTGCGGACTTCTATGATAAACTGAAGAAATCAGAAGAAGAAGGTATAGAAGCGAAGAGACTGCACCAAACTGTCTCGCTGGAGATTAGAGACCTGGAACCATGGGCACAAGCCACAGAGGTCGTAGAAGCTGTCGCAGGAGAAGGGAAAACAAGGATCCCCATCCGAGAAATTAGGTGCTGCGTACTGAGAAACGGTGCGAGGGGAACAAAACTGGCTATCGTGGAAGCTCCCGCCGCTAGGGCAACCGAGATTATGACAGCACAGGCAGGAAAGATTAAGGTCGGGTGGGTATCCTGCAGAGTCAGAGTGATGCCAAATGTTACACGGTGTTTCAGGTGCCATGCCATAGGACACCTGGCTAGACAGTGCCCTGTAGAGATAGAAGAAGGAGGGTGTATCTGTAGAAAGTGCGGCAGGAAAGGTCACAAGATGGCCGACTGCCAGTCCGACCCAAACTGCTGGCTGTGCGAAGAGAGAGGCCTAGAAGGTGACAAACGCGCCCACGTAGCGTCATCGAGCAGGTGCCCAATTCTTAGGGAAGCTGAGCGGAAAGCCACTGAGAGAGCCTATCAAGAATATGGAAGGCCTACCAGGCCTTAAAATATTACAGGTAAATTTAAATAGGTGCTGGGAGGCACAACAACTATGTGAGCAAGCCATAAAGGAGAAGGAGATCGACGTGGCCATCATAAGTGAGCCCTACCAGTGTAACATAGAAAAAGGATCGTGGTACAGGGCGCAGGACGGTCTGGCGGAAATACGTGTCAGTCAAACCCTGTTAGATAGGGGTATTACTGTAAACGAAATCCTCAGGTCCAATGGAATTATAACAATAAATATCGGAGGAGTATTATGCACCAGCGTGTATATATCCCCAAATGTAAACTGGGAGGTCTTCGACGCGGCACTTCAGGACATCGAACGAGCTCACTCGCACGGCGCGGGTAGCGAATATATGATAATGGGAGACTTCAATGCTAGATCCCCCTACTGGGGATCCACGAGCCAAGACAGGAGAGGAGGGGCCATCTTGGACTTGTGTGCCAAAATAGGGGCCACCCCGGTTAGAAGCTCTGGAAATTTCACTTTTGAAAAAAATGGAAGGAGGTCCCTCATTGATATCATGCTGTGCTCGAAGGGATGTTTAGAGAAACTGAAAACAAGCTCTATACTAGACGATTATAACGGATCGGATCATAGGTACGTTCTACACTGCTTTCTGGAAGGGAGGCAGACAAAAGTGGACGACACTGGGATAGGTCAGAGAGGCAAGAAGAAATTTAGTGTGCCAGTGTTCAGGGATATGCTAAAGAAACATTTAGATCACTGGACTCCAAAGGACTGGACTAAAAAAGAACAAGTCCAAACTCTGATCAGCATAGTGGAGATCTGCGCCATGGCGAGTCTGAGGAGCCTTCCCACGCGGCATGGGCAGAAACAAGCTGCCTGGTGGTGGAACGAAAAGATAGCGCACCGACGTAGGACTGCCCTACAAACGCGAAGAGACATGCAAAAGGAAATGAAAAGGTCGGATGGAAAAGGGATAGAAAAGGCAAAAGAGGAACACAAAAAGGCCCAAAAGAGCCTCAAGGGTGAGATAAGATCAGCCAAGAAGGAAGGGTGGATAAACTTCCTAGACAGCATAGATAACGACCCATGGGGCCGCCCTTACCAAGCAGTCATCAAGGCCCTTAAGGGAGTTGCGCCTCCGGCTGTCATAAACCGCGAAAAGGCAGAGGAAATAATAGAACAGTTGTTCACGACCAAGAAGAGACAGGAGCGCGAGAAGCGAAACCCCTGGGAAGGATTTGGAAATAGTAGAAGCGTACAGTTGCGGACTGCTGACGTTAAGTCAGCACAAACCCTATTAAAAGAAAAGGCGCCAGGATTGGACAGGATACCGGTAGCGGCAATAAAGGAAATGTTTAAGATTAGTCCGGAGTTGGTGACTAAAATTATGGGTTCGTGCCTGGACATGGGCTGGTTCCCAGAAGTCTGGAAAGAAGCGAGACTAGTTCTCCTTCCTAAAGGGAAAACGCAGGAAATAGGCGCGAAGGGATGGAGGCCCATATGCTTATTGTCAAACTGGGCGAAGCTGCTGGAACATATAACGAAAGCGAGACTGGAGCAGGGACTAAAAACCTCAGAAAACCAATTCGGGTTTAGGAAAGGAAGGAGCACGGTCCACGCTATCGATAGACTAATGGCACTGTGGGACGCAGCGAAAGCCACGGGGAAGCATTGCTTACTAGTGACTATCGATGTAAAAAACGCGTTTAACTCGCTGACATGGGAGAGCATCACGAACGAGGTGCACAATCGGCATCTACATATAAGCATAGTGAACATACTAGGGGATTATTTGAGAAACCGAATGGTTAAATATGAGGCGGTGGATGGAGTTATTCGCAAAAGTGTTTATGCCGGCGTGCCGCAAGGGTCAGTACTGGGGCCGACCTTATGGAACTTGGTGTATGACGGCTTACTCAACACAAAACTTCTGGCGGGGGCGCATCTCATCGGATATGCTGATGATGTCGCGGTGGTAGTAGTGGAGAGGAAACTAGATAGAGTCACGGAAATTGCCCAAGATACCCTGAGCAGACTAAATCGATGGTTTGTAAAACAAAGATTAGAAGTGGCACACGAAAAGACCAAAATGGTGCTACTTACCGGTAGAAGAATTAAGACACCGGTCAGAATTTGGCACGGGGACCAGATTATAACCGCAGAAAGAGACCTCCGATATCTGGGGGTTACGATAGAGGGAAATCAAATGTTTAAAGCCCACATTAGAAACGTCTGCGCGAAGGCAATAAAGGTCGCAGGTGCACTGGCAAGAATTTCACCAAACATCAGAGGGGGAAGCTACGTTAGTCGACTCCTCCACTACAGGACAGTGGAAGCCGTGGTGTTATACGCGGCGCCGATCTGGGCGAGCGAGCTCGGCATCCAGATAAACGAGAAGGAGCTAAATAGGGTACAACGCGCGGCTCTCTCGAGAGTTGCAAGGGCATACAGGACTGTGTCCCACGACGCACTGTGCGTCCTGACGGGAGTTCCCCCACTCCACATTACGGCGAGTGAAAGAAAGAAAAGCTTCACGATGCAAATTATGGAGCCTGGAAAACCGGTAACGGAGAAGGACAGAAGTGAAGAAAAGGATAGGATAATGGTGAGATGGCAGGCGGAGTGGAAGGACTCCACCGTCGGCAAGTGGACACAGGAAATTGTGCCACGCGTACGGAAGTGGGTCAAGGCTGGCCCCAAAATACTTACATACCGCTTAACACAGGCCCTTACGGGGCATGGGTGTTTCGCGGCGTACCTGTGTAAAATAGGACGTATAACGTCCCCAATGTGCTGGTTCGGATGCGGAGTCCCGGATGACGCACGGCACACGCTTTTCCAGTGTCAGAAATGGGAAGCCCAGAGGACGAACCTACAAGACACGTGTGGAAGTTTCAGCGAGCGTACGTTAGTAAAACTATTGCTAAGTAAAAAGAGTGGCGAGAAGTGTCGAGAGTATGTGGAACTGGTTATCAAGGAAAACGAAATGGTAGAAATGGAATGGGAAAAAGCGGCCAGAACCAGAAAAAAGCAAAACCCATGAGGAAACACATGGAGTGGACCAAGGAAGGGAGAGAGAAAAAAAAAAAAAAAAAAATAAAAATAAAAACTAAAATGAAAACGAGGAAACATACACGGTGGAAAATAACAGAAATGCTCGATCCGGGCGGATCCCTTCCCAAGTAGTGCTCTATGGCCCGTTCGGGGAGGGGCAAGGGAGCCCGGCACCCAGGATGCGAGGAAAGAGGAGTGGTTTTTAGTGGGTAGGTCACACGACATCTAGACTAGTCCCACATATCCCGCATAAAAATATCTATGCGGAAATGCGTAAGGCATTTTCCACTCCTCTACAAAAAAAAAAAAAAAAAAAAAAAAAAAAAAAAAAGGTTTGGGTCAGGTTTGCGATAAATTATATATGAACTTTGGTTAGGTTAGGGTTCGGTTGTACCTATTTTTTGGTCCGGTTTAGGTTAGGTTTGGGTATGATTGCGTTTTGGGGCCAGGGAGTCAGGTTTGGATTAGGTTTTCCCGGAATTTCGGTTAGGTCTGGAATGGGCCGGATGCAAATCACGATTTTATCGTGTTCAATTTCGGCTACTAAGTCAAGACTTTGTAGCCGCCCCGATCCGGCTCGCTATCTCTTCCTTTAAAGAATTTGAATTCGTTATCTCAAAATTTTCATTAGAAATTTCGAAAAAAGTTTAACATCTTTTTTGTAGCCAGCACGAAACAGTACAACTTTGTCCTCTTTGCGTTTCATCCTAATGTCTACCGTTTACTGGTGGTATGACGGCAAAATGTACGATTTTTGGTGGAACGTCCGTATTCGATTTCTGGTTTGCTGGTAGGTTTGGGTTAGGTTTGGTTAGGTTTGGTTAGGTTTGGTTAGGTTTGGTTAGGTTTGGTTAGGTTTCGATGCGCGCTGCACCTATGGATCGTCACGTTTCGGAGGATCCCGGGACGTGACACCTTCCCCCTTGGGAAGCAAATTTCTGGAGGAAATTTGCTCCAGTTCTCGAACGGTTTGCCTGAACTCTCGGAGTGTCGGTTTCGGTGGAGAAGCGGTAGTTGATGTACCTTGGTTGAAAGCTTCCGCGTCGCGGGATGCCGCGTATTGTCTGCTTCTTTCGCCTTTCCGGATCAAGAGGTGCGAGAGGGAACTCCACACAGCACCGATGAGTTGGAAACCGCATCCGTAGATCGCGTGTAGTTGGTATCCATGAATGAATGTATCGGCAACTGCTTTTACGAATTTCAGTAGGACGAATATTGCCAATATTCCTGCGCTGGCTGATCCAAACGTAATGAATCCGTTCCAAAAGCGTGAAACTGCGTCTTCGGCCAATTTTGCCATGGTTTCCTCGTCGAACATGCTCGTTAGGGATATCGATCCTTGCGCCACGTCTTTTCCCGTCGCTCCCCTGACGATCGTGTTCAAAACCGCCGCCTTTTCGGCCGGGAACATGATGTGGTCTCGCAAGTTTTCCAAGTCCCCTTGCGTGTATATACCGCTGGTTGCGAGTGTTGCGGGGGCGGTGTAACGCCAATTTGTTCGCGTCATGGGGTGTAGCACGTGTGGTTGGGCTACCTCGACCGGCCGAGGGGAGATTCGATGCCAGGCTTGATTGATCACGTACATCACAGGGAGTACGTGACTGCATTCTCTCTGTGTTCCGTGTGCGGTAAGTATGTGGGATTTCGGTGTGATAAACGCCGAACGGTTTCCGTGCCAAACTGGCAATTCTGTGTAACATTCGTTCGAATGTCTCACCCTGACTTGTACCGGTACGCATTTGATGATGTGGATGACTTCACCGGCTGTTAACGCCATGTGTCCCGGGGACTTCATGACGGTGTAGGCGAATTCGTCCGGTTTCAAAGTGGCCACTGCGAGAGCGTTGCTCAGCACTTGTTGCTCCAGGAGACATCGTTGTTTCAATAAATTTTGATACAACGTCGTCATTTGCGTTTTGACGTGTCTCTCGACGTATACGAATTTAGAATTTATGTACGTAAAGATGTCCAGATTTTCAACCGGGAGTTTCTTCGGTTGCGTGAATGTTCTTTCTCTGGTGGTTTCCAGTATGAACAGTTTCGGGTGTTCCGTTTGCGAGAGAGTGTAGCCACACAAGTGTTGTTCGCCAACCTTGGAGAGAGCGAACGTTATGTCTTGCGTGGTAAGAGCGTAGACCGGTGAGTCGGTTTGCTGCTTATCTTCTTCGGTGATTTTGGACGCGATACCCTCGTACAGTACGTCGTATCGGTCAAATTTGCAAGACGACGGCGGGAAAGGACTCCAGAACGTGTGTCCGTACTCGCTGTCTAGGCAGAATCCGCTTTGGAAACTGCAGATGGTTCCAGATTTTAGAATGATTTTGTCGGCGTCCATTCGCACGGGTACGTTGGCGGATTACATCGAAATCTTCGCCACCCCTTGGACCACGACGCCTTCCCAAGTTCCGTAGGGGTCGGAGAATTGGGCGCCAGTGCAACGGCCGTCGTTCGTCAAAGTCCCCGCCATGGTAAACGTTCGAGTTGTAGTTTTGTTAACCGTCAGTCCGGTTATGTAACCATTGTTTCCCAAGGAGAACGAGCCGTCCTCGTGCATTCGCTTGCATTGTTGGTCGGATATGTCCTCGAGGTATTCGTTCAGACCGTTGTGGACAGCGGAGATGTGCGAGTGCATGCCGCAGTGGTACACTATTCTTGAAATTTCGATTTTACACGAAATGACCGGTGCGTAGTTGAATTCCGAGAGTTGAAGCAGTTGAATGTAGACTTCTTGAGACTGCGTCTTGATAGGTGTGATGTCGCAATCCCCGATCGAATTGAGCGACACCGTAGTTACGTTCAGGTGTTGTCCGTTGCAATCGTAACCGACGAGAGCCCAGGCAACTCGAGCGTAAATCAATATTAACATACATAGGAACATGGTGAATTCCTGTACAAAGAAACAAAACAAAGAAACGATTCTTAACATTATCGCACTCGCTTTATTACTAGAATTCGTGTTTGTGGGTACTATACGCGAGTACGTATTACTCTCTAGTTACACGGCGTGAAACGTTTCGATCGATCGACGTCAGCGACGAGGCCACTGTTGGCCGCTTCCGGTAATTGGTTTAGGTTTGGGTTTGGTTGTCGTTGGGGGCGGGGGCGGGAGCTCTCTCAGCGGCGTCCCAATTGGTCTCGATGTTGCCGCCTTCCTACGAACCCGTAGCCTCGATCCAAACTCGTCGGGGCGCGTTAATTCACCATCGCGTGATCACGTCAACGACGCGTCCCGTTTGCACCGCCCATTCCTCTGAAGTGGACATTTCGAAGTACGTCTCGATACATTCGGTGCATTGCTGTGCCGGTCTTACGACGACGAAGTTCTCGTTGCATAGGATGCAGTTGGCGATGGGCAGCGTCGAGTCGTAGTTGCACAGGTTGTGCCAGCCTCCTGGCTGGTACGTCCGTTGGACCTCGGGTGGCAGTTTGGCGTAACAGGACACGCACACTCGTCTCCCGGTCTGTACGTATATGCAAGCCGTGTCACTCTTTATCGTCGTGCAATATAATTCCGACAGCTCGCCGTAGGCCTGGGGATGGTTCGCAGGAAGGACCCCGTCCCAGGGGCCTTGGAACTCTTGGTCCCCGTCCTCCGCTTCCAAGGAATCGTATGGGATTTTCATTCTGCAACTTTGCATTGTCACGCGTTGAGTACGCGCGTCTCGAAGGAATTTCCTCGCGCCGTTGGCCGATCGATCGCTTACATTCTATTTTTCAGATACGCTAGTTTCAATTTATTTATATGGACTGTCCGCGGACTACCGTCGATTGAGATTTTGACGTTCTGATTCGATAGGATCTCGATGACTTTGTGTGGACCGGTGTATTGATCGGCGAATTTTCCCTTTCGGGGTTCCCGGATCATGTACACCAGGTCTCCGGTTTTAAAGTTCTGCGGGTTTATAGCCCGATCGTAGTATTCTTTCGATCTGATCTTCGCGAGCTGAAGGTTGTCGCGAGCTTTCGCTTGAACGTCGTCGATCTTATAGTAGAGATCCCGCAGGTAGTCCGCGTACGTTGGCTCCAGATTCTCGCTAATCGGTTTTTCGCTCGCGGGTTCCCTGGCTATTCGCCCAAACACTAATTCGTGCGGCGAGAATCTGGTCCCTTCGTGTACCGACGTGTTGTACGAAAACATTGCCAGTTCCAACCAGTCGTCCCAGCTGTTACGACCGCTGTCTATGTACTGCTTAAGATACTCCACTAATACGTGATGAGACCTCTCGATGGAGCCGTTGCTCTGCGGATGATACGCCGTCGTGACGTAATGTTTTATATGAAATTTCTTTGCCACGTTCTTCATCAACGAGGATGTAAAATTCGTTCCCTGGTCGGTCAGGATCGCTCGGGGCGATCCGAAACGGCAGATAAGATTTTTAACGAACGCGTCCGCGATGTCCGCAGAGGTGGTTCGTTCGAGAGGTATGGCTAGGGAATATTTGGTTAGTAGATCCTGCATGGTTAGTATGTATTTGTTGCCCTTTTTGGTGCTAGGCAAGGGTCCGACGATGTCCATACTGACTTTGTCGAACGCTTTGCCGGGCGTATCGGTCAGTATCATAGGTTGTTTGGTCTTGATTCTCGTGAGTTTTTTCAGCTGGCACTCTTTGCACTCCCTCACGAATTGTTGGATTTCCTTCTTCATGTTGTCCCAATTGTACAGTTGCCTTATCCTGTGGTAGGTCTTTGTCACCCCTTTGTGTCCTCCCGATGCCGACGCGTGTTTCTCCTCGATTATGTATTGTCTGGCCTCTGGTGGCGGAACGGTCACTTCTCCCGTGCAAATGGTGATCCGAACGTTCTCGTCGTGGAATACTTTTTTAAGTTCGTTCATTACGTATCGCCATGGTACTTCGTCCAGACTCTCAGTTCGAGCGATGGAGAACGATCCTAGGTCCTTTTCTCTGATCACGTCCAGCAACGAGGACAAACAGCCCTGCACGTTTTGGGGTTCTATACGCGTTCTCGGGTTTTCCTTCACCGGCAGGGCTATGAGGTATTTGCCCTGCTCGGTCTTCAAACGGGCGCGTTCGAGCGTCAAATCGATGTAGGACGTTAAGAGGCCCGATCGTGCGATCTCCTTTGCTCCCTCGTCGATCGGACTCCCTTGCATATCGATGAATATGACTTTGTGGTCCTTCAGTTTTGGCAACGAGTCTCGGACTTCCCTGATAACGTACGCCGGACTGCGCGTGTACGGAAACACGTTGGTGTCTTCCGTCGTGTCGATCGTGGGTGAAGCGTCGACGATTAGGTCGTCCCCTTCCCCCTCAGATTCGGGAATTTCTTCCAGCCAGTTCCCGGGTCGAACCTCGACGCCTTCCACCGCTGGTTCTTCGAGTCGCGTCGACTGTTGGGGTTCGTGCGTGTCGACGACTCGGTCCCCCGGAGGTGCATTCAAGCGAAGAGGCGAATCGGCCGATGTGTCGGGGTCTCGAAACAAAGATACTCTTTTCCGTGCCGGTGGTTGCAACGGCGATCCCGGTCGCTTCTTCTCCTTGGGACGCGGATCGTAAATCAGTGAGTCATCCGACGACGAAGAGGGAAGGAATCTCTTCTTAGGTCGCGGCTCTTCCGCTTCTTCGTCCGCCTCCTCTTGACGCTTTCTTATCGGGAGGCAAACTTCCGGGGGGTTTCGCGACAAGGCGTCCGCATTGGCGTTCGCTCGTCCGCACTTGTGCTGTATCTCGAACTCGTAATCCGATAATTTTAGCTTCCACTTCCAGATCCGCGATGTCGGATCTTTGATGGAGTTTAGCCACACCAATGGTTTGTGGTCGGTGATTATGTTGAACTTCCGTCCGTATAGGTACGGTCTGAAGTGAGTGACGCAATAAAGTATGGCCAAACACTCCTTCTCGATGGTCGAGTATTTTTGTTCAGCAGCGTTTAGTAATCGAGAGGCGTAAGCGACGGGCAAATCCTTTCCTATCGGTCCCTGACTCAAGACTCCTCCGATCGCGTATCCCGACGCGTCGGTCGTTAGGTTGAACGTTTTACTGAAATCCGGGTACTGCAATATGGGTTCCGTTATCAGCGCGTTTCTCAACGTGTCGAACGCTTTTTCTTGGTCAGTGTCCCACACGAATTTTGCATCTTTCTTCAACAATCGAGTCAAGGGTTTGGCGGTCTTGGAGAATTCGGGGATGAATCTCCGATAGTATCCCGCCAATCCTAGGAATTGTTTTATTCCCTTCGGGGTTCGGGGTCTAGGGAATCGTTGCACAGCTTCGATCTTTTGAGGGTCCGGTCTGACACCTTCCTCGCTGATGATGTGACCCAGATAATTGACTTCGTGTCTCAAAAACTCGCACTTGTCAGGTTGTAACTGTAATTTAGCGTTTCGCAGTCTTTCCGCCAGTTTCTGAAATTTAATTTGGTGCTCGGTCAACGAGCTCGAGTATATGACGATATCGTCCAGATAGACGAACAGTTCCGTTCCTTGTAGGCCGGACAAGACGCTGTTCATCAATCTCTGGAAGGTGGCCGGAGCGTTCTTGAGTCCGAACGGCATTCTCGTGAATTGATAGTGTCCGTACGGGGTCGAGAACGCCGTTTTGTGCGCGTCTCCTTCCGACATTTTTATTTGATGGAACCCCGACGCAAGGTCGAAGGTTGAAAAATACTTGGCACTGCCCAATTGGTCCAGTATTTCCGTGATATTGGGCAAGGGGAAAGCATCCCCTATGGTTTTGTCGTTCAATTTCCTATAGTCGATAACCAGTCGCCAGCGCTTGTTTCCCTGAGAGTCCGGTTTCTTGGGTACGATCCACAGTGGCGAGTTATACGGGGACACGGATTCTTTCACGACATCCGTGTCCAACAATTCTTGAATTTGTCTGTTGATTTCTGCTCTGTGTACCGGGGGGTATCTGTACTGGCGCGTGTTTACCGGAATGTCATCCGTGGTATGTATCCTGTGCTCCAGGATTCCTGTTCCTTCCAACGTTTCACCAGGTAAATGGAACCTGTCTTGATTTTTTCTTATCAGCTTCTCGACGCTCGCCCTTTCCTCCTTATTGAGATGCTCCAGTCTCAATAATTCCACGATGGCCTCGAATCGATTTCGAGGGTCCGTCTTGATGGCGTTGCACGCCCTTGATTCTGGATGATTCGTTTCTTCGAATTCTTCCAGCGTTACCGTGGATGCGGTGATTTTTACCCCCTTGCTCGTCGTATTAACGACCCTGATGTAGGCGCGGCCTTTGCGGTTGGTTGCCAGGGCTTCGCCTAAGTAGATTCCCTTGCCTACGTCGAATCTGGGAATGTATCCCTCTCGTATCTCTGGATTCGCTATATTCACTTGTAGCGATGTGGAGCTTCGCTTGGGTATCGACACTTTCGAGGTGGCGAACGGTATACAAAAGGTTCCCCATTCGACGCGCCTCTGCGCGTAATCTATGGTGGCCCCGTGATCGATCAGGAACTCGGATCCTAAGATCCCGTCCTCTTTGATCAGCAGCGAGTCGTCGACGACGTGAAAATTAACCGGATGGCTCGCAACCTCTATCGACACTTTCCCTAAGGTGGTCAGGTTCGAAGCCGTAATGCCACGTATATCTATTACTTCTTGGTCGTCTATACTCGCTGTGCTGGTCAAGACCGACTTCTTGATGAGATTTATTTCTGATCCGGAGTCCAGCATTAGGTTCGTTATTCCTTGTAATTTGGGGGACACTATTCGCACCGTCGGTACCTTTTGTACGGCGTTGATTCTTATTGAAACAGTTCTTCTAACGACTCTATCTCGTCCTCCTCGTCTTCTTCCTCCTCTCGTTTCTTTTGTTTCGAGTCTTTTGGGGTTTCCCATGCTTTTCGTTCTTGCTTCGGCGCGCTTCTTGCCGATAGTTGCTCTTGGCTTTGCTTCGATGTGGAAGCTTCTATTTTTGCTACTCTCGGGCGCTCCTGGGGCTTTCCACTCCGGGCTGCGTCCGGTCTTCCCGGGTGACCGCGTCCGTTTCCCTGGTTCTGTTGAGAGTACGGCACGATTTCTCCGGAATCGACTTTGGCTTTGAAGCGATAGCAATCCTTCAACACGTGACCTGGTTTCTTACAATAATTGCACGTGATTCCGGGATTCTTGGGTGGGAAAGTAGGCGGTGGCCGGGGTGGAAAGGTCTTATTGTTTCCGTAATTGTTGTAGCTCTGGGGTTTTCTTTGATCCCTTTGTTGAGGTTGCGCTTGATTCCTCGGAGGGTAGTTGTTTCGTTCCCTATTGAAGCGTTGAGACGGCGGCTGGTAGCTTCGCTGCCTTTCCGCGACTCTCTTTACCTCTCGAGTGGCTTTTATCGCCGCACGGTAGGATTCGTCGAGGTCTCTGCAGCCCTCCAACTTCACTCTGGTGAATACCTCGGCCGGTAAACCGTTGACGAACGCTTCCTGGGAGTCGGCGTCGAGACCAAATTGCAATGTCAACGGTACGGAACCGCGAGCTTGCCTTTCTCCATCCATGATGGCTAGACGCAGGTTTCTCACGCGGTCAATGTAGTCGAGTACGTCTTCGCCCGATCTCTGATAGATGGTTCCGAGTTCGCCCCTGTATTCGTTAATGGTTTTACCGGGACCAAACATATCCTTTAATTTCGTGGAAAACGAGTCCAGATTGGTAACGACCACGTCTTCCACCGCGAGGAACGCATGGCCCCTTAATTTGTTCATCAACAGTTTAACCAAATGAGGTTCCATATGAGCGGGGAGCATCGATTTTGCCCGCTCGCAGGCTCTCAAGAATTGAAACACGGGAGGCCTATGGCCGTCGAACACGGGAACCGTTTCTATTGCATCTTTGATGCGAATCAAAGGGAGATCCGTCACGGGCTTCACGTCGGGCATTTCGGCGTTTGTCCCGCCGGATGTACCCGCCATATCGTTTGTTCTGCTAGCATGTATCTCCTGTTCTAATCTTTCTAGTCTCCTATTCATTGAGTTTAAATTGTCGAACTTATCCTCCCACAGGGAGAGCTGTTGCAGCACGAGGTCTAGAGAGGTTGCAGTCGTTTCTTCCGCCATTTCGCGATTCACCTCTTAACGCATGCGACCGTATCCCACCGCTGTCACCAAAAATTTATATGTTACGTCCTCGTCGGGATCCGTCTTGCCCAACGGGAACGTGCGCCAAATGTTCAACAGGATACGCTCGCAATTTCGATCGTGACTGGTCTCTTAGAACAGTCAACCGGGATCGGGACGTTAAGATGCGGTAGGGTCAGGAAAACAATTGGTATCGATTGTTTATGGGTTATATTTACATCCACTTTCTTTTTTCTGATTTAATACAGTGGAGGCTGTTACATTATTCCTCGCGAAGAAATATAGTTTGAAAGAACAACGTATGATATTCTTCCGGGACCGGCTCGCTTTCGGGGACGTTTGGTTGACCGGGGAACTGGTCGCTAATAAAAACGGGATAATATCCCGGGTAATTCGGATGGATCTGTTGTCGTGGCCACTCCTCGTCGCTGTCCGGAAAGTCGAGTTGTTGTTGCGGGGATGGGGGACCGACCGGGGAGTCGATATAGGGCAGGTAGAATTCGGGCGTGGTTGACCTTGAATCTACCGAGGATGTAGTTGATGAAGCCGGGGATGACGAGTAAACTAGTTGTCGTCTAGCAAAGGGCTGCGGAGTTTGTTGGGATACGTGGGAGATGGGGGAGTATGAGATGGACAAAGGCGATGCATGAGGCGAGGAAGGCAACGCGGATAATTGAACGGAGCGACCCTGCGAAGTCGAGGGTTCGGGCGAATCCTCGACGGTTAAGTCGATAATGGATGGAACAGCCCCGGTGCCAGCGGTTATCAAGTCGATTGGCGCCGGTGGAGAATCCAGCGTCAAGTCGATTGGCGCCGGTGGAGAATCCAGCGTCAGGTCGATCAACGGCCCAATTTCTGGTGCCAATAGTGCACGACGGGCGGCGATCAGCTCCCGGCGCCTGTGATTATGGCGGAGCCGCGACTGAACACCTCTCCTACTCCTTCGCGTGATTCTAAGTGGCATCTACCGATCACATGCGGTAGGTGGTAAGTCGTTTGAAATATTTAATGAATAAAACGGAAGATCCATGAAACGTTAAGTATTATTGTTTATTAATGCTCACCTTAACCTATCGGTTGGCTACAGTTGACAATGCAAGTAATATGTCAGGATTGTGGATCGTGCTGACCGATTAACAAAACTTCCGGATCGAACTCTAGTCGTATAGAACTTGATGTTTCTAACTTCTCGGTTGGAACTGAACTAACTTGCGACCGTTCGCTCCGGTCTCTTTATTCCTCCCAGGTGCTGATGCAGCAGCCCCTACTGCCGCAGCCAGAAGATGCTGATGCAGCAGGGGCCACCGTCCTGGGAACGACCGTTCCGCGACGGTTCTCGCGGTTCGTATTTCTGCAACGTGTGCATTCCTGAGCGACAGTTGTTATCGCCCTCGCGACGGTTCTCGCGCTTCGTATCTTTGCAGCGTGTGCATTCCTGAGCGACAGTTGTTATCGCTCTGGGAGCGGATGCTGATGCACCGAGGCATATCGTCATGTTCAGCGGATTATTACCCGATCCTTTCCCAGGCCTTGACTCCGGAATGCCCACGTGCGAGACAGCGCTATCCCGCCGCTATTGTTGTCAGCACTTATCCGTGCTTGTCCTTAACTTGAAAGGACAAACACGGATCGGTCCGCACACCCTGATTCGTAACGGTTCTTAATCTACGTCTTCTTATGATCTATCTTATCATAGGTGAGTCAGCATACTCACGTTTACCCCTGGTTTCTTAACTTAAGAAGTTACTTAGACTTAATGCTACCATCAGGACGATTATCGGTGTGTGTGTGTGTGTGTGTGGCCGTACGTCGATGTATGGTAGAGATCTGCCCATGGTAACATACATTTTTATTAGTTACGGGCAATAGCGAGATGGATTGGCTACTTTGCGACAATTTGGAAATTGCCATCGGTTGGGTCAGGTTTGGATTATATTGGGTGGTTGTGTCGGTTAGGTCGGTGTTATGCTGCACATGAGTTTTGGTTGGGTTTAGGTTAGGTTTGGATTAAGTGTTGTTAGAATTTCGGTCAGGTTTGGGTCAGGTTTGATTTATATTAGGTGGTTGTGTCGGTTAGGTTTGCGCGAGGTTGTACATAAATTTTGGTTAGTTTTGGGTTAGTTTTGGGTCAGGTTTGGGTCAGGTTTGCGATAAATTATATATGAACTTTGGTTAGGTTAGGGTTCGGTTGTACCTATTTTTTGGTCCGGTTTAGGTTAGGTTTGGGTATGATTGCGTTTTGGGGCCAGGGAGTCAGGTTTGGATTAGGTTTTCCCGGAATTTCGGTTAGGTCTGGAATGGGCCGGATGCAAATCACGATTTTATCGTGTTCAATTTCGGCTACTAAGTCAAGACTTTGTAGCCGCCCCGATCCGGCTCGCTATCTCTTCATTTAAAGAATTTGAATTCGTTATCTCAAAATTTTCATTAGAAATTTCGAAAAAAGTTTAACATCTTTTTTGTAGCCAGCACGAAACAGTACAACTTTGTCCTCTTTGCGTTTCATCCTAATGTCTACCGTTTACTGGTGGTATGACGGCAAAATGTACGATTTTTGGTGGAACGTCCGTATTCGATTTCTGGTTTGCTGGTAGGTTTGGGTTAGGTTTGGTTAGGTTTGGTTAGGTTTGGTTAGGTTTGGTTAGGTTTGGTTAGGTTTCGATGCGCGCTGCACCTATGGATCGTCACGTTTCGGAGGATCCCGGGACGTGACACATCGACGGGAACTTATGATTCACTTCCCAGCTCCCGCAATCGTTCTTTCTATCGATAATTGGCACGAATACGTGCTATTCGATGCTTCCAATCGTTTTGCATCGGCGGGAAGTAAGGATTCACTTCCCAGCTCCCGCAATCGTTCTTTCTATCGATAATTGGCACGAATGCGTGCTATTCGATGTTACCAATCGTTTTGCATCGACGGGAGGTAAGGATTCACTTCCCATCTCCCGCAATCGTTCTTTCTATCGATAATTGGCTCGAATATGTTACATTCGATGTTTGCAATCGTTCTGCATCGACGGGAGGTAAGGATTCACTTCCCAGCTCCCGCAATCGTTCTTTCTATCGATAATTGGCACGAATGCGTGCTAATCGATGTTTCCAATCGTTTTGCATCGACGGGAGGTAAGGATTCACTTCCCAGCTCCCGCAATCGTTCTTTCTATCGATAATTGGCACGAATGCGTGCTATTCGATGTTACCAATCGTTTTGCATCGACGGGAGGTAAGGATTCACTTCCCACCTCCCGCAATCGTTCTTTCTATCGATATTTGGCTCGAATATGTTACATTCGATGTTTTCAATCGTTCTGCATCGACGGGACGTAAGGATTCACTTCCCAGCTCCCGCAATCGTTCTTTCTATCGATAATAGGCTCGAATTAGTTACATTCGATGTTTCCAATCGTCCTGCATCGACGGGAACTTATGCTTCACTTCCCAGCTCCCGCAATCGTTCTTTCTATCGATAATTGGCACGAATACGTGCTATTCGATGCTTCCAATCGTTTTGCATCGGCGGGAAGTAAGGATTCACTTCCCAGCTCCCGCAATCGTTCTTTCTATCGATAATTGGCACGAATGCGTGCTATTCGATGTTACCAATCGTTTTGCATCGACGAGAGGTAAGGATTCACTTCCCATCTCCCGCAATCGTTCTTTCTATCGATATTTGGCTCGAATATGTTACATTCGATGTTTTCAATCGTTCTGCATCGACGGGAGGTAAGGATTCACTTCCCAGCACCCGCAATCGTTCTTTCTATCGATAATTGGCACGAATACGTGCTATTCGATGTTTCCAATCGTTTTGCATCGACGGGAGGTAAGGATTCACTTCCCAGCTCCCGCAATCGTTCTTTCTATCGATAATTGGCACGAATACGTGCTATTCGATGCTTCCAATCGTTTTGCATCGGCGGGAAGTAAGGATTCACTTCCCAGCTCCCGCAATCGTTCTTTCTATCGATAATTGGCACGAATGCGTGCTATTCGATGTTTCCAATCGTTCTGCATCGACGGGAGGTAAGGATTCACTTCCCAGCTCCCGCAATCGTTCTTTCTATCGATAATTGGCTCGAATATGTTACATTCGATGTTTGCAATCGTTCTGCATCGACGGGAGGTAAGGATTCACTTCCCAGCTCCCGCAATCGTTCTTTCTATCGATAATTGGCACGAATACGTGCTAATCGATGTTTCCAATCGTTTTGCATCGACCGGAGGTAAGGATTCACTTTCCAGCTCCCGCAATCGTTCTTTCTATCGATAATTGGCACGAATACGTGCTTTTCGATGTTTCCAATCGTTTTGCATCGACGGGAGGTAAGGATTCACTTCCCAGCTCCCGCAATCGTTCTTTCTATCGATAATTGGCACGAATGCGTGCTATTCGATGTTACCAATCGTTTTGCATCGACGGGAGGTAAGGATTCACTTCCCATCTCCCGCAATCGTTCTTTCTATCGATATTTGGCTCGAATATGTTACATTCGATGTTTTCAATCGTTCTGCATCGACGGGACGTAAGGATTCACTTCCCAGCTCCCGCAATCGTTCTTTCTATCGATAATAGGCTCGAATTAGTTACATTCGATGTTTCCAATCGTCCTGCATCGACGGGAACTTATGCTTCACTTCCCAGCTCCCGCAATCGTTCTTTCTATCGATAATTGGCACGAATACGTGCTATTCGATGCTTCCAATCGTTTTGCATCGGCGGGAAGTAAGGATTCACTTCCCAGCTCCCGCAATCGTTCTTTCTATCGATAATTGGCACGAATACGTGTTATTCGATGTTTCCAATCGTTTTGCATCGACCGGAGGTAAGGATTCACTTTCCAGCTCCCGCAATCGTTCTTTCTATCGATAATTGGCACGAATACGTGCTATTCGATGTTTCCAATCGTTTTGCATCGACGGGAGGTAAGGATTCACTTCCCAGCTCCCGCAATCGTACTTTCTATCGATAATTGGCTCGAATATGTTACATTCGATGTTTCCAATCGTTTTGCATCGACGGGAGGTAAGGATTCACTTCCCAGCTCCCGCAATCGTACTTTCTATCGATAATTCGCTCGAATACGTTATAAGCGATGTTTCCAATCGTTTTGCATCGACGGGAGGTAAGGATTCACTTCCCAGCTCCCGCAATCGTTCTTTCTATAGATAATTGGCACGAATACGTGCTATTCGATGTTTCCAATCGTTCTGCATCGACGGGAGGTAAGGATTCACTTCCCAGCTCCCGCAATCGTTCCTTCTATCGATAATTGGCACGAATACGTGCTATTCGATGTTTCCAATCGTTCTGCATCGACGGGAGCTAAGGATTCACTTCCCAGCTCCCGCAATCGTTCTTTCTATCGATAATTGGCTCGAATATGTTACATTCGATGTTTTCAATCGTTCTGCATCGACGGGAGGTAAGGATTCACTTCCCAGCTCCCGCAATCGTTCTTTCTATCGATAATTGGCACGAATGCGTGCTATTCGATGTTACCAATCGTTTTGCATCGACGGGAGGTAAGGATTCACTTTCCAGCTCCCGCAATCGTCCTTTCTGTCGATAATTCGCTCGAATACGTTATATTCGATGTTTCCAACCGTTTTGCATCGACGGGAGGTAAGGATTCACTTCCCAGCTCCCGCAATCGTACTTTCTATCGATAATTGGCTCGAATATGTTACATTCGATGTTTCCAATCGTTTTGCATCGACGGGAGGTAAGGATTCACTTCCCAGCTCCCGCAATCGTACTTTCTATCGATAATTCGCTCGAATACGTTATATGCGATGTTTCCAATCGTTTTGCATCGACGGGAGGTAAGGATTCACTTCCCAGCTCCCGCAATCGTTCTTTCTATAGATAATTGGCACGAATACGTGCTATTCGATGTTTCCAATCGTTCTGCATCGACAGGAGGTAAGGATTCACTTCCCAGCTCCCGCAATCGTTCTTTCTATCGATAATTGGCACGAATACGTGCTATTCGATGTTTCCAATCGTTCTGCATCGACGGGAGCTAAGGATTCACTTCCCAGCTCCCGCAATCGTTCTTTCTATCGATAATTGGCTCGAATATGTTATATTCGAGGTTTCCAATCGTTCTGCAACGACGGGAGGTAAGGATTCACTCCCCAGCTCCCGCAATCCTTCTTTCTATCGATAATTGGCACGAATACGTGCTTTTCGATGTTTCCAATCGTTTTGCATCGACGGGAGGTAAGGATTCACTTCACAGCTCCCACAATCGTTCTTTCTATCGATAATTGGCTCGAATATGTTACATTCGATGTTTCCAATCGTTCTGCATCAACGGGCACTAAGGATTCACTTCCCAGCTCCCGCAATCGTTCTTTCTATCGATAATTCGCTCGAATACGTTATATTCGCTGTTTCCAATCGTTCCGCAACGACGGGATGTAAGGATTCACTTCCCAGCTCCCGCAATCGCTCTTTCTATCGATAATTGGCATGAATACGTGCTATTGGATGTTTCCAATCGTTTTACATCGACGGGAGGTAAGGATTCACTTCCCAGCTCCCGCAATCGTTCTTTCTATCGATAATTCGCTCGAATACGTTATATTCGCTCTTTCCAATCGTTCCGCAACGACGGGAGGTAAGGATTCACTTCCCAGCTCCCGCAATCGCTCTTTCTATCGATAATCGGCACGAATACGTGCTATTGGATGTTTCCAATCGTTTTACATCGACGGGGGGTAAGGATTCCCTTCCCAGCTCCCGCAATCGCTCTTTCTATCGATAATTGGCACGAATACGTGCTATTCGATGTTTCCATCGTTTTGCATCGACGGGAGGTAAGGATTCACTTCCCCGCTCCCGCAATCAATCTTTCTATCGATAATTGGCTCGAATATGTTACATTCGATGTTTTCAATCGTTCTGCATCGACGGGAGCTAAGGAATCAACTCCCAGCTCCCGCAAACGTTCTTTCTATCGATAATTGGCACGAATACGTGCTATTCGATGTTTCCAATCGTTTTGCATCGACGGGAGGTAAGGATTCACTTCCCAGCTCCCGCAATCGTTCTTTCTATCGATAATTGGCACGAATACGTGCTATTGGATGTTTCCAATCGTTCTGCATCGACCGGAGGTAAGGATTCACTTCCCAGCTCCCGCAATCGTTCTTTCTATCGATAATTCGCTCGAATACGTTATATTCACTCTTTCCAATCGTTCCGCAACGACGGGAGGTAAGGATTCAGTTCCCAGCTCCCGCAATCGTTCTTACTATCGATAATTGGCACGAATACGTGCTATTGGATGTTTCCAATCGTTTTACATCGACGGGAGGTAAGGATTCACTTCCCAGCTCCCGCAATCGTTCTTTCTATCGATATTTGGCACGAATATGTTACATTCGATGTTTTCAATCGTTCTGCATCGACGGGAGCTAAGGAATCACCTCCCAGCTCCCGCAAACGTTCTTTCTATCGATAATTGGCACGAATACGTGCTATTCGATGTTTCCAATCGTTCTGCATCGACGGGAGGTAAGGATTCACTTCCCAGCTCCCGCAATCGTTCTTTCTATCGATAATAGGCTCGAATTAGTTACATTCGATGTTTCCAATCGTCCTGCATCGACGGGAACTTATGATTCACTTCCCAGCTCCCGCAATCGTTCTTTCTATCGATAATTGGCACGAATACGTGCTATTCGATGCTTCCAATCGTTTTGCATCGGCGGGAAGTAAGGATTCACTTCCCAGCTCCCGCAATCGTTCTTTCTATCGATAATTGGCACGAATGCGTGCTATTCGATGTTTCCAATCGTTTTGCATCGACGGGAGGTAAGGATTCACTTCCCAGCTCCCGCAATCGTTCTTTCTATCGATAATTGGCACGAATACGTGCTATTCGATGCTTCCAATCGTTTTGCATCGGCGGGAAGTGTCACGTCCCGGGACTGACCGGAGCGTAAGCATATCTAATTGTAAAACACAAACGAATCGGCACGTTCCGTACAAGCTCCAAACAGTACTTCGCCCAGAGGCGCTTCGATAAAAGAACACGATGGAATAACAAAAACGCGGAACGAGGAAAACATTCGAATTAAACTACAAGCATGCCGATTCGTTCGTAGGGTAACACTTAGGTTTAAGCAAAAGTACTCGTATCTCGGAATATCAGCATCCGCAAGCATGCAAAACATGAATCACTCGTGCTGCTCATAGGTTAAGAACCGACGCGACCGATAAAATACGTCGGAACAGCGCGCATCCGAATCAACCCGTAATACGGATACGAGGTTGGTTTGGGTTATAGTGGTCGTGGGGGCGCAAAACAACGCTTCCGAATCTGCCAATCATATGGGGGCAGGTTTGGTTTGGGTTATAGTAGTCGTGGGGGCGCGAATCTTTCAAAGCATGGGACTCGCGACAAAATCGGGAGGCCATCGCACAACTCGATATACAGAAAAATTGAATTTTTGAAAAAAATCTAAAAATCAAAAATTCGCCAGATCGACGTCCGCCCCATTAGAACGCTACCCAGCAAACCAGAAATCGACTACGGACGTTCCTAGTGGTACCTACCGTGCGTTCGACGAAAAATCGGACATTTGTCGTCGTGGCATTCTTAAACGATGAACTTTAGGAGGAAACGCGAAGAGGGCAAAGTTGTACCGTTCCATGCTGGCTACAAGATAGCGACTCCACTTTTTCGGAAATTACCAATAAAAATTTCGAGGAATCAAATCGAAAATCGCTAAACGAAGAGATAACGGATTTCGGGAGGGGCTTCGGCTTTTATCACTTCGTGATAAAAAAAATGCCGAAGCCCCTTACGAACCTGGACCTAACCCGGATCTGCATCCAACCCATATCAGACATAACCAAAATGCCGGAAAAACCTAAACCTAACCTAACCTACAATCTAACCCTAACATAACCTAAACCTAACCGAAAATAAGGGTAGAATCCAACCCTAACCTAACCGAAATTTATATACGATTTATCGCACACCTAACCTAACTTCGACCCAAACTTAAACCAAACATAACCAGAATTTATACGCGACTCGAGGCACACCTAACCAACATAACCACCTAATAGAATTCACACCTAACCCTAATCCGACCGAGATTCTAATAAAACTGAATTCAAATCTAATCTAGACGTAACCAAAATCCATGCAAAGCGTAACGCAGACCCAACCGATACAATCACGTAATATGGCCAAAACCTGACCCGACCAATAGCACTCCCCAAATAATCGCATCATCCGAAACCCACGCAAATGTACGATTACCATGGGTACCCAAGCCAATAATTGTACCGAACGTAGCATTAAGCATGCGTACATAGGCTACTGCCGCGTCAGCACGTTCACAGATTACCGAAGCAAAGGGGGTAAACGTGAGCGTGCTGATTCGTCCGTAACAAGATAGATCGTAAGGAGACGTAGACTAAGCACCGTTAGGGATCGGAATGTGCTGACTGATCACTGCTCCCTTTCAATTAAAAACGAACTCGCGCAAGTGCTGACGAGAATAATAACGGTGTAGTGTTACCCTGCACGTGAGCATTCCTGCGTTAAGGCTTGGGAAAGGATCGAGTGACGACTTCTCGGCGACGGGCTTATCGGATATCCGTTGACGATACGATAAGACCCGTCTCGACGATATCAGTTGACAGAAGAAACGTGTCTTGCAGCATCAGCACCCGCTCCCAGGGCAATAACAACTATCGCACAGGAATGCACACGTTGCAGAGATACTAAGCGCGTGAACCGTCGCGGATCGACCATTCCCAGGACGGCAGGTCCAGCTGCATCGGCATCTCCAACCGCGGCAGTGGGGTTTGCTGCATCAGCACCATTCAATAATAAAAAGAGCGGAGCGGGCGGTCAGTCAATTCATTCTACCGTACAACGCCTCATTGTAAACATCGACCAGTGTAGTGAATAAAGTCTAATAGTTTTCAAGAAGAACATACGGAATCTTCCTTCGACAACCCTCCAAAGAAAAAGGGTGAGCAACAATACATTTGCCACGAACCAAGATTTAAACGAACCTCCATGTTCTCATCTAAACACATTTCGCACAATTTATCATCTACCGAACGCGATCGGTAGATGACCAATAGAATCGCTAGGAGAAATAGGAGAGGGCTCCGTTCGCGGCTCCGCCATAACCATAGGCGCCGGGAGCTGATCGCTGCCCGTCGTGCACTATTGGCACCAGAAATTGGGCCGTCGATCGACCTGACGCTGGATTCTCCACCGGCGGCAATCGACTTGACGCTGGATTCTCCACCGGCCCCAATCGACTTGATAACCGCTGGCACCGGGGCTGTTCCATCCATCATAGACTTAACCGTCGAGGATTCGCCCGAACCCTCGACTTCCCAGGGTCGCTCCGTTGAATTACCCGCGTTGCCTTCCTCGCCTCATGCATCGCCTTTGTCCGTCTCATACTCCCCCATCTCCCACGTATCCCAACAAACTCCGCAGCCCTTTGTTAGACGACAACTAGTTTACTCGTCATCCCCGGCTTCATCAACTACATCCTCGGTAGATTCTAGGGCAACCACGCCCGAATTCTACCTGCCCTATATCGACTCCCCGGTCGGTCCCCCATCCCCGCAACAACAACTCGACTTTCCGGACAGCGACGAGGAGTGGCCACGACAACAGATCCATCCGAATTACCCGGGATATTATCCGATTTTTATTAGCGACCAGTTCCCCGGTCAACCAAACGTCCCCGAAGGCGAGCCGGTCCCGGAAGAATATCATACGTTGTTCTTTCAAACTATATTTCTTCGCGAGGAGTAATGTAACAGCCTCCACTGTATTAAATCAGAGAAAAGAAAGTGGATGTAAATATAACCCATAAACAATCGATACCAATTGTTTTCCTGACCCTACCGCATCTTAACGTCCCGATCCCGGTTGACTGTTCTAAGAGACCAGTCACGATCGAAATTGCGAGCGTATCCTGTTGAACATTTGGCGCACGTTCCCGTTGGGCAACACGGATCCCGACGAGGACGTAACATATAAATTTTTGGTGACAGCGGTGGGATACGGTCGCATGCGTTAAGAGGTGAATCGCGAAATGGCGGAAGAAACGACTGCAACCCCTCTAGACCTCGTGCTGCAACAGCTCTCCCTGTGGGAGGATAAGTTCGACAATTTAAACTCAATGAATAGGAGACTAGAAAGATTAGAACAGGAGATACATGCTAGCAGAACAAACGATATGGCGGGTACATCCGGCGGGACAAACGCCGAAATGCCCGACGTGAAGCCCGTGACGGATCTCCCTTCGATTCGCATCAAAGATGCAATAGAAACGGTTCCCGTGTTCGACGGCCATAGGCCTCCCGTGTTTCAATTCTTGAGAGCCTGCGAGCGGGCAAAATCGATGCTCCCCGCTCATATGGAACCTCATTTGGTTAAACTGTTGATGAACAAATTAAGGGGCCATGCGTTCCTCGCGGTGGAAGACGTGGTCGTTACCAATCTGGACTCGTTTTCCACGAAATTAAAGGATATGTTTGGTCCCGGTAAAACCATTAACGAATACAGGGGCGAACTCGGAACCATCTATCAGAGATCGGGCGAAGACGTACTCGACTACATTGACCGCGTGAGAAACCTGCGTCTAGCCATCATGGATGGAGAAAGGCAAGCTCGCGGTTCCGTACCGTTGACATTGCAATTTGGTCTCGACGCCGACTCCCAGGAAGCGTTCGTCAACGGTTTACCGGCCGAGGTATTCACCAGAGTGAAGTTGGAGGGCTGCAGAGACCTCGACGAATCCTACCGTGCGGCGATAAAAGCCACTCGAGAGGTAAAGAGAGTCGCGGAAAGGCAGCGAAGCTACCAGCCGCCGTCTCAACGCTTCAATAGGGAACGAAACAACTACCCTCCGAGGAATCAAGCGCAACCTCAACAAAGGGATCAAAGAAAACCCCAGAGCTACAACAATTACGGAAACAATAAGACCTTTCCACCCCGGCCACCGCCTACTTTCCCACCCAAGAATCCCGGAATCACGTGCAATTATTGTAAGAAACCAGGTCACGTGTTGAAGGATTGCTATCGCTTCAAAGCCAAAGTCGATTCCGGAGAAATCGTGCCGTACTCTCAACAGAACCAGGGAAACGGACGCGGTCACCCGGGAAGACCGGACGCAGCCCGGAGTGGAAAGCCCCAGGAGCGCCCGAGAGTAGCAAAAATAGAAGCTTCCACATCGAAGCAAAGCCAAGAGCAACTATCGGCAAGAAGCGCGCCGAAGCAAGAACGAAAAGCATGGGAAACCCCAAAAGACTCGAAACAAAAGAAACGAGAGGAGGAAGAAGACGAGGAGGACGAGATAGAGTCGTTAGAAGAACTGTTTCAATAAGAATCAACGCCGTACAAAAGGTACCGACGGTGCGAATAGTGTCCCCCAAATTACAAGGAATAACGAACCTAATGCTGGACTCCGGATCAGAAATAAATCTCATCAAGAAGTCGGTCTTGACCAGCACAGCGAGTATAGACGACCAAGAAGTAATAGACATACGTGGCATTACGGCTTCGAACCTGACCACCTTAGGGAAAGTGTCGATAGAGGTTGCGAGCCATCCGGTTAATTTTCACGTCGTCGACGACTCGCTGCTGATCAAAGAGGACGGGATCTTAGGATCCGAGTTCCTGATCGATCACGGGGCCACCATAGATTACGCGCAGAGGCGCGTCGAATGGGGAACCTTTTGTATACCGTTCGCCACCTCGAAAGTGTCGATACCCAAGCGAAGCTCCACATCGCTACAAGTGAATATAGCGAATCCAGAGATACGAGAGGGATACATTCCCAGAATCGACGTAGGCAAGGGAATCTACTTAGGCGAAGCCCTGGCAACCAACCGCAAAGGCCGCGCCTACATCAGGGTCGTTAATACGACGAGCAAGGGGGTAAAAATCACCGCACCCACGGTAACGCTGGAAGAATTCGAAGAAACGAATCATCCAGAATCAAGGGCGTGCAACGCCATCAAGACGGACCCTCGAAATCGATTCGAGGCCATCGTGGAATTATTGAGACTGGAGCATCTCAATACGGAGGAAAGGGCGAGCGTCGAGAAGCTGATAAGAAAAAATCAAGACAGGTTCCATTTACCTGGTGAAACGTTGGAAGGAACAGGAATCCTGGAGCACAGGATACATACCACGGATGACATTCCGGTAAACACGCGCCAGTACAGATACCCCCCGGTACACAGAGCAGAAATCAACAGACAAATTCAAGAATTGTTGGACACGGATGTCGTGAAAGAATCCGTGTCCCCGTATAACTCGCCACTGTGGATCGTACCCAAGAAACCGGACTCTCAGGGAAACAAGCGCTGGCGACTGGTTACCGACTATAGGAAATTGAACGACAAAACCATAGGGGATGCTTTCCCCTTGCCCAATATCACGGAAATACTGGACCAATTGGGCAGTGCCAAGTATTTTTCAACCTTCGACCTTGCGTCGGGGTTCCATCAAATAAAAATGTCGGAAGGAGACGCGCACAAAACGGCGTTCTCGACCCCGTACGGACACTATCAATTCACGAGAATGCCGTTCGGACTCAAGAACGCTCCGGCCACCTTCCAGAGATTGATGAACAGCGTCTTGTCCGGCCTACAAGGAACGGAACTGTTCGTCTATCTGGACGATATCGTCATATACTCGAGCTCGTTGACCGAGCACCAAATTAAATTTCAGAAACTGGCGGAAAGACTGCGAAACGCTAAATTACAGTTACAACCTGACAAGTGCGAGTTTTTGAGACACGAAGTCAATTATCTGGGTCACATCATCAGCGAGGAAGGTGTCAGACCGGACCCTCAAAAGATCGAAGCTGTGCAACGATTCCCTAGACCCCGAACCCCGAAGGGAATAAAACAATTCCTAGGATTGGCGGGATACTATCGGAGATTCATCCCCGAATTCTCCAACACCGCCAAACCCTTGACTCGATTGTTGAAGAAAGATGTAAAATTCGTGTGGGACACTGACCAAGAAAAAGCGTTCGACACGTTGAGAAACGCGCTGATAACGGAACCCATATTGCAGTACCCGGATTTCAGTAAAACGTTCAACCTAACGACCGACGCGTCGGGATACGCGATCGGAGGAGTCTTGAGTCAGGGACCGATAGGGAAGGATTTGCCCGTCGCTTACGCCTCTCGATTACTAAACGCTGCTGAACAAAAATACTCGACCATCGAGAAGGAGTGTTTGGCCATACTTTATTGCGTCACTCACTTCAGACCGTACCTATACGGACGGAAGTTCAACATAATCACCGACCACAAACCATTGGTGTGGCTAAACTCCATCAAAGATCCGACATCGCGGATCTGGAAGTGGAAGCTAAAATTATCGGATTACGAGTTCGAGATACAGCACAAGTGCGGACGAGCGAACGCCAACGCCGACGCCTTGTCGCGAAACCCCCCGGAAGTTTGCCTCCCGATAAGAAAGCGTCAAGAGGAGGCGGACGAAGAAGCGGAAGAGCCGCGACCTAAGAAGAGATTCTTTCCCTCTTCGTCGTCGGATGACTCACTGATTTACGATCCGCGTCCCAAGGAGAAGAAGCGACCGGGATCGCCGTTGCAACCACCGGCACGGAAAAGAGTATCTCTGTTTCGAGACCCCGACACATCGGCGGATTCGCCTCTTCGCTTGAATGCACCTCCGGGGGACCGAGTCGTCGACACGCACGAACCCCAACAGTCGACGCGACTCGAAGAACCAGCGGAGGAAGACGTCGAGGTTCGACCCGGGAACTGGCTGGAAGAAATTCCCGAATCTGAGGGGGAAGGGGACGACCTAATCGTCGACGCTTCATCCACGATCGACACGACGGAAGACACCAACGTGTTTCCGTACACGCGCAGTCCGGCGTACGTTATCAGGGAAGTCCGAGACTCGTTGCCAAAACTGAAGGACCACAAAGTCATATTCATCGATATGCAACGGAGTCCGATCGACGAGGGAGCAAAGGAGATCGCACGATCGGGCCTCTTAACGTCCTACATCGATTTGACGCTCGAACGCGCCCGTTTGAAGACCGAGCAGGGCAAATACCTCATAGCCCTGCCGGTGAAGGAAAACCCGAGAACGCGTATAGAACCCCAAAACGTGCAGGGCTGTTTGTCCTCGTTGCTGGACGTGATCAGAGAAAAGGACCTAGGATCGTTCTCCATCGCTCGAACTGAGAGTCTGGACGAAGTACCATGGCGATACGTAATGAACGAACTTAAAAAAGTATTCCACGACGAGAACGTTCGGATCACCATTTGCACGGGAGAAGTGACCGTTCCGCCACCAGAGGCCAGACAATACATAATCGAGGAGAAACACGCGTCGGCATCGGGAGGACACAAAGGGGTGACAAAGACCTACCACAGGATAAGGCAACTGTACAATTGGGACAACATGAAGAAGGAAATCCAACAATTCGTGAGGGAGTGCAAAGAGTGCCAGCTGAAAAAACTCACGAGAATCAAGACCAAACAACCTATGATACTGACCGATACGCCCGGCAAAGCGTTCGACAAAGTCAGTATGGACATCGTCGGACCCTTGCCTAGCACCAAAAAGGGCAACAAATACATACTAACCATGCAGGATCTACTAACCAAATATTCCCTAGCCATACCTCTCGAACGAACCACCTCTGCGGACATCGCGGACGCGTTCGTTAAAAATCTTATCTGCCGTTTCGGATCGCCCCGAGCGATCCTGACCGACCAGGGAACGAATTTTACATCCTCGTTGATGAAGAACGTGGCAAAGAAATTTCATATAAAACATTACGTCACGACGGCGTATCATCCGCAGAGCAACGGCTCCATCGAGAGGTCTCATCACGTATTAGTGGAGTATCTTAAGCAGTACATAGACAGCGGTCGTAACAGCTGGGACGACTGGTTGGAACTGGCAATGTTTTCGTACAACACGTCGGTACACGAAGGGACCAGATTCTCGCCGCACGAATTAGTGTTCGGGCGAATAGCCAGGGAACCCGCGAGCGAAAAACCGATTAGCGAGAATCTGGAGCCAACGTACGCGGACTACCTGCGGGATCTCTACTATAAGATCGACGACGTTCAAGCGAAAGCTCGCGACAACCTTCAGCTCGCGAAGATCAGATCGAAAGAATACTACGATCGGGCTATAAACCCGCAGAACTTTAAAACCGGAGACCTGGTGTACATGATCCGGGAACCCCGAAAGGGAAAATTCGCCGATCAATACACCGGTCCACACAAAGTCATCGAGATCCTATTGAATCAGAACGTCAAAATCTCAATCGACGGTAG
Organism: Nomada ruficornis; assembly: GCA_951802695.1. Lineage (NCBI taxonomy): Eukaryota > Metazoa > Arthropoda > Insecta > Hymenoptera > Apidae > Nomada > Nomada ruficornis. The sequence continues at coordinate 12,510,352 of OX637850.1, forward strand.
TCCGCGGACAGTCCATATAAATAAATTGAAACTAGCGTATCTGAAAAATAGAATGTAAGCGATCGATCGGCCAACGGCGCGAGGAAATTCCTCCGAGACGCGCGTACTCAACGCGTGACAATGCAAAGTTGCAGAATGAAAATCCCATACGATTCCTTGGAAGCGGAGGACGGGGACCAAGAGTTCCAAGGCCCCTGGGACGGGGTCCTTCCTGCGAACCATCCCCAGGCCTACGGCGAGCTGTCGGAATTATATTGCACGACGATAAAGAGAGACACGGCTTGCATATACGTACAGACCGGGAGACGAGTGTGCGTGTCCTGTTACGCCAAACTGCCACCCGAGGTCCAACGGACGTACCAGCCAGGAGGCTGGCACAACCTGTGCAACTACGACTCGACGCTGCCCATCGCCAACTGCATCCTATGCAACGAGAACTTCGTCGTCGTAAGACCGGCACAGCAATGCACCGAATGTATCGAGACGTACTTCGAAATGTCCACTTCAGAGGAATGGGCGGTGCAAACGGGACGCGTCGTTGACGTGATCACGCGATGGTGAATTAACGCGCCCCGACGAGTTTGGATCGAGGCTACGGGTTCGTAGGAAGGCGGCAACATCGAGACCAATTGGGACGCCGCTGAGAGAGCTCCCGCCCCCGCCCCCAACGACAACCAAACCCAAACCTAAACCAATTACCGGAAGCGGCCAACAGTGGCCTCGTCGCTGACGTCGATCGATCGAAACGTTTCACGCCGTGTAACTAGAGAGTAATACGTACTCGCGTATAGTACCCACAAACACGAATTCTAGTAATAAAGCGAGTGCGATAATGTTAAGAATCGTTTCTTTGTTTTGTTTCTTTGTACAGGAATTCACCATGTTCCTATGTATGTTAATATTGATTTGCGCTCGAGTTGCCTGGGCTCTCGTCGGTTACGATTGCAACGGACAACACCTGAACGTAACTACGGTGTCGCTCAATTCGATCGGGGATTGCGGCATCACACCTATCAAGACGCAGTCTCAAGAAGTCTACATTCAACTGCTTCAACTCTCGGAATTCAACTACGCACCGGTCATTTCGTGTAAAATCGAAATTTCAAGAATAGTGTACCACTGCGGCATGCACTCGCACATCTCCGCTGTCCACAACGGTCTGAACGAATACCTCGAGGACATATCCGACCAACAATGCAAGCGAATGCACGAGGACGGCTCGTTCTCCTTGGGAAACAATGGTTACATAACCGGACTGACGGTTAACAAAACTACAACTCGAACGTTTACCATGGCGGGGACTTTGACGAACGACGGCCGTTGCACCGGCGCCCAATTCTCCGACCCCTACGGAACTTAGGAAGCTGTCGTGGTCCAAGCGGTGGCGAAGATTTCGATGAAATCCGCCAACGTACCCGTGCGAATGGACGCCGACAAAATCATTCTAAAATCTGGAACCATCTGCAGTTTCCAAAGCGGATTCTGCCTAGACGGCGAGTACGGACACACGTTCTGGAGTCCTTTCCCGCCGTCGTCTTGCAAATTTGACCGATACGACGTACTGTACGAGGGTATCGCGTCCAAAATCACCGAAGAAGATAAGCAGCGAACCGACTCACCGGTCTACGCTCTTACCACGCAAGACATAACGTTCGCTCTCTCCAAGGTTGGCGAACAACACTTGTGTGGCTACACTCTCTCGCAAACGGAACACCCGAAACTGTTCATACTGGAAACCACCAGAGAAAGAACATTCACGCAACCGAAGAAACTCCCGGTTGAAAATCTGGACATCTTTACGTACATAAATTCTAAATTCGTATACGTCGAGAGACACGTCAAAACGCAAATGACGACGTTGTATCAAAATTTATTGAAACAACGATGTCTCCTGGAGCAACAAGTGCTGAGCAACGCTCTCGCAGTGGCCACTTTGAAACCGGACGAATTCGCCTACACCGTCATGAAGTCCCCGGGACACATGGCGTTAACAGCCGGTGAAGTCATCCACATCATCAAATGCGTACCGGTACAAGTCAGGGTGAGACATTCGAACGAATGTTACACAGAATTGCCAGTTTGGCACGGAAACCGTTCGGCGTTTATCACACCGAAATCCCACATACTTACCGCACACGGAACACAGAGAGAATGCAGTCACGTACTCCCTGTGATGTACATGATCAATCAAGCCTGGCATCGAATCTCCCCTCGGCCGGTCGAGGTAGCCCAACCACACGTGCTACACCCCATGACGCGAACAAATTGGCGTTACACCGCCCCCGCAACACTCGCAACCAGCGGTATATACACGCAAGGGTACTTGGAAAACTTGCGAGACCACATCATGTTCCCGGCCGAAAGGGCGGCGGTTTTGAACACGATCGTCAGGGGAGCGACGGGAAAAGACGTGGCGCAAGGATCGATATCCCTAACGAGCATGTTCGACGAGGAAACCATGGCAAAATTGGCCGAAGACGCAGTTTCACGCTTTTGGAACGGATTCATCACGTTTGGGTCAGCCAGCGCAGGAATATTGGCAATATTCGTCCTGCTGAAATTCGTAAAAGCAGTTGCCGATACATTCATTCATGGATACCAACTACACGCGATCTACGGATGCGGTTTCCAACTCATCGGTGCTGTGTGGAGTTCCCTATCGCACCTCTTGATCCGGAAAGGCGAAAGAAGCAGACAATACGCGGCATCCCGCGACGCGGAAGCTTTCAACCAAGGTACTTCAACCGCCGCTTCACCGCCGAAACCGACGCTCAGAGAGTTCAGGCAGACCGTTCGAGAGCTGGAGCAAATTTCCTCCAGAAATTTGCTTCCCAAGGGGGAAGGTGTCACGTCCCGGGACTGACCGGAGCGTAAGCATATCTAATTGTAAAACACAAACGAATCGGCACGTTCCGTACAAGCTCCAAACAGTACTTCGCCCAGAGGCGCTTCGATAAAAGAACACGATGGAATAACAAAAACGCGGAACGAGGAAAACATTCGAATTAAACTACAAGCATGCCGATTCGTTCGTAGGGTAACACTTAGGTTTAAGCAAAAGTACTCGTATCTCGGAATATCAGCATCCGCAAGCATGCAAAACATGAATCACTCGTGCTGCTCATAGGTTAAGAACCGACGCGACCGATAAAATACGTCGGAACAGCGCGCATCCGAATCAACCCGTAATACGGATACGAGGTTGGTTTGGGTTATAGTGGTCGTGGGGGCGCAAAACAACGCTTCCGAATCTGCCAATCATATGGGGGCAGGTTTGGTTTGGGTTATAGTAGTCGTGGGGGCGCGAATCTTTCAAAGCATGGGACTCGCGACAAAATCGGGAGGCCATCGCACAACTCGATATACAGAAAAATTGAATTTTTGAAAAAAATCTAAAAATCAAAAATTCGCCAGATCGACGTCCGCCCCATTAGAACGCTACCCAGCAAACCAGAAATCGACTACGGACGTTCCTAGTGGTACCTACCGTGCGTTCGACGAAAAATCGGACATTTGTCGTCGTGGCATTCTTAAACGATGAACTTTAGGAGGAAACGCGAAGAGGGCAAAGTTGTACCGTTCCATGCTGGCTACAAGATAGCGACTCCACTTTTTCGGAAATTACCAATAAAAATTTCGAGGAATCAAATCGAAAATCGCTAAACGAAGAGATAACGGATTTCGGGAGGGGCTTCGGCTTTTATCACTTCGTGATAAAAAAAATGCCGAAGCCCCTTACGAACCTGGACCTAACCCGGATCTGCATCCAACCCATATCAGACATAACCAAAATGCCGGAAAAACCTAAACCTAACCTAACCTACAATCTAACCCTAACATAACCTAAACCTAACCGAAAATAAGGGTAGAATCCAACCCTAACCTAACCGAAATTTATATACGATTTATCGCACACCTAACCTAACTTCGACCCAAACTTAAACCAAACATAACCAGAATTTATACGCGACTCGAGGCACACCTAACCAACATAACCACCTAATAGAATTCACACCTAACCCTAATCCGACCGAGATTCTAATAAAACTGAATTCAAATCTAATCTAGACGTAACCAAAATCCATGCAAAGCGTAACGCAGACCCAACCGATACAATCACGTAATATGGCCAAAACCTGACCCGACCAATAGCACTCCCCAAATAATCGCATCATCCGAAACCCACGCAAATGTACGATTACCATGGGTACCCAAGCCAATAATTGTACCGAACGTAGCATTAAGCATGCGTACATAGGCTACTGCCGCGTCAGCACGTTCACAGATTACCGAAGCAAAGGGGGTAAACGTGAGCGTGCTGATTCGTCCGTAACAAGATAGATCGTAAGGAGACGTAGACTAAGCACCGTTAGGGATCGGAATGTGCTGACTGATCACTGCTCCCTTTCAATTAAAAACGAACTCGCGCAAGTGCTGACGAGAATAATAACGGTGTAGTGTTACCCTGCACGTGAGCATTCCTGCGTTAAGGCTTGGGAAAGGATCGAGTGACGACTTCTCGGCGACGGGCTTATCGGATATCCGTTGACGATACGATAAGACCCGTCTCGACGATATCAGTTGACAGAAGAAACGTGTCTTGCAGCATCAGCACCCGCTCCCAGGGCAATAACAACTATCGCACAGGAATGCACACGTTGCAGAGATACTAAGCGCGTGAACCGTCGCGGATCGACCATTCCCAGGACGGCAGGTCCAGCTGCATCGGCATCTCCAACCGCGGCAGTGGGGTTTGCTGCATCAGCACCATTCAATAATAAAAAGAGCGGAGCGGGCGGTCAGTCAATTCATTCTACCGTACAACGCCTCATTGTAAACATCGACCAGTGTAGTGAATAAAGTCTAATAGTTTTCAAGAAGAACATACGGAATCTTCCTTCGACAACCCTCCAAAGAAAAAGGGTGAGCAACAATACATTTGCCACGAACCAAGATTTAAACGAACCTCCATGTTCTCATCTAAACACATTTCGCACAATTTATCATCTACCGAACGCGATCGGTAGATGACCAATAGAATCGCTAGGAGAAATAGGAGAGGGCTCCGTTCGCGGCTCCGCCATAACCATAGGCGCCGGGAGCTGATCGCTGCCCGTCGTGCACTATTGGCACCAGAAATTGGGCCGTCGATCGACCTGACGCTGGATTCTCCACCGGCGGCAATCGACTTGACGCTGGATTCTCCACCGGCCCCAATCGACTTGATAACCGCTGGCACCGGGGCTGTTCCATCCATCATAGACTTAACCGTCGAGGATTCGCCCGAACCCTCGACTTCCCAGGGTCGCTCCGTTGAATTACCCGCGTTGCCTTCCTCGCCTCATGCATCGCCTTTGTCCGTCTCATACTCCCCCATCTCCCACGTATCCCAACAAACTCCGCAGCCCTTTGTTAGACTACAACTAGTTTACTCGTCATCCCCGGCTTCATCAACTACATCCTCGGTAGATTCTAGGGCAACCACGCCCGAATTCTACCTGCCCTATATCGACTCCCCGGTCGGTCCCCCATCCCCGCAACAACAACTCGACTTTCCGGACAGCGACGAGGAGTGGCCACGACAACAGATCCATCCGAATTACCCGGGATATTATCCGATTTTTATTAGCGACCAGTTCCCCGGTCAACCAAACGTCCCCGAAGGCGAGCCGGTCCCGGAAGAATATCATACGTTGTTCTTTCAAACTATATTTCTTCGCGAGGAGTAATGTAACAGCCTCCACTGTATTAAATCAGAGAAAAGAAAGTGGATGTAAATATAACCCATAAACAATCGATACCAATTGTTTTCCTGACCCTACCGCATCTTAACGTCCCGATCCCGGTTGACTGTTCTAAGAGACCAGTCACGATCGAAATTGCGAGCGTATCCTGTTGAACATTTGGCGCACGTTCCCGTTGGGCAACACGGATCCCGACGAGGACGTAACAGAAGTAAGGATTCACTTCCCAGCTCCCGCAATCGTTCTTTCTATCGATAATTGGCACGAATGCGTGCTATTCGATGTTTCCAATCGTTTTGCATCGACGGGAGGTAAGGATTCACTTCCCAGCTCCCGCAATCGTTCTTTCTATCGATAATTGGCACGAATACGTGCTATTCGATGTTTCCAATCGTCCTGCATCGACGGGAACTTATGATTCACTTCCCAGCTCCCGCAATCGTTCTTTCTATCGATAATTGGCACGAATGCGTGCTATTCGATGTTACCAATCGTTTTGCATCGACGGGAGGTAAGGATTCACTTCCCATCTCCCGCAATCGTTCTTTCTATGGATATTTGGCTCGAATATGTTACATTCGATGTTTTCAATCGTTCTGCATCGACGGGAGGTAAGGATTCACTTCCCAGCTCCCGCAATCGTTCTTTCTATCGATAATTGGCACGAATGCGTGCTATTCGATGTTACCAATCGTTTTGCATCGACGGGAGGTAAGGATTCACTTCCCATCTCCCGCAATCGTTCTTTCTGTGGATATTTGGCTCGAATACGTGCTATTCGATGTTTCCAATCGTCCTGCATCGACGGGAACTTATGATTCACTTCCCAGCTCCCGCAATCGTTCTTTCTATCGATAATTGGCACGAATACGTGCTATTCGATGTTTCCAATCGTTTTGCATCGACGGGAGGTAAGGATTCACTTCCCAGCTCCCGCAATCGTTCTTTCTATCGATAATTGGCACGAATACGTGCTATTCGATGTTTCCAATCGTCCTGCATCGACGGGAACTTATGATTCACTTCCCAGCTCCCGCAATCGTTCTTTCTATCGATAATTGGCACGAATGCGTGCTATTCGATGTTACCAATCGTTTTGCATCGACGGGAGGTAAGGATTCACTTCCCATCTCCCGCAATCGTTCTTTCTATCAATAATTGGCTCGAATATGTTACATTCGATGTTTGCAATCTTTCTGCATCGACGGGAGGTAAGGATTCACTTCCCAGCTCCCGCAATCGTTCTTTCTATCGATAATTGGCACGAATACGTGCTATTCGATGTTTCCAATCGTTTTGCATCGACCGGAGGTAAGGATTCACTTCCCAGCTCCCGCAATCGTTCTTTCTATCGATATTTGGCTCGAATATGTTACATTCGATGTTTCCAATCGTTTTGCATCGACGGGAGGTAAGGATTCACTTCCCAGTTCCCGCAATCGTTCTTTCTATCGATAATTGGCACGAATACGTGCTATTGGATGTTTCCAATCGTTTTACATCGACGGGAGGTAAGGATTCACTTCCCAGCTCCCGCAATCGTTCTTTCTATCGATAATTGGCACGAATACGTGCTTTTCGATGTTTCCAATCGTTTTGCATCGACGGGAGGTAAGGATTCACTTCCCAGCTCCCGCAATCGTTCTTTTCTATCGATAATTGGCTCGAATATGTTACATTCGATGTTTCCAATCGTCCTGCATCGACGGGAACTTATGATTCACTTCCCAGCTCCCGCAATCGTTCTTTCTATCGATAATTGGTACGAATACGCGCTATTGGATGTTTCCAATCGTTTTACATCGACGGGAGGTAAGGATTCACTTCCCAGCTCCCGCAATCGTTCTTTCTATCGATAATTCGCTCGAATACGTTATATTCGCTCTTTCCAATCGTTCCGCAACGACGGGAGGTAAGGATTCACTTCCCAGCTCCCGCAATCGTTCTTTCTATCGATAATTGGCACGAATACGTGCTTTTCGATGTTTCCAATCGTTTTGCATCGACGGGAGGTAAGGATTCACTTCCCAGCTCCCGCAATCGTTCTTTCTATCGATAATTGGCTCGAATTAGTTACATTCGATGTTTCCAATCGTCCTGCATCGACGGGAACTTATGATTCACTTCCCAGCTCCCGCAATCGTTCTTTCTATCGATAATTGGCACGAATGCGTGCTATTCGATGTTACCAATCGTTTTGCATCGACGGGAGGTAAGGATTCACTTCCCATCTCCCGCAATCGTTCTTTCTATCGATATTTGGCTCGAATATGTTACATTCGATGTTTTCAATCGTTCTGCATCGACGGGAGGTAAGGATTCACTTCCCAGCTCCCGCAATCGTTCTTTCTATCGATAATAGGCTCGAATTAGTTACATTCGATGTTTCCAATCGTCCTGCATCGACGGGAACTTATGATTCACTTCCCAGCTCCCGCAATCGTTCTTTCTATCGATAATTGGCACGAATACGTGCTATTCGATGCTTCCAATCGTTTTGCATCGGCGGGAAGTAAGGATTCACTTCCCAGCTCCCGCAATCGTTCTTTCTATCGATAATTGGCACGAATGCGTGCTATTCGATGTTACCAATCGTTTTGCATCGACGGGAGGTAAGGATTCACTTCCCATCTCCCGCAATCGTTCTTTCTATCGATATTTGGCTCGAATATGTTACATTCGATGTTTTCAATCGTTCTGCATCGACGGGACGTAAGGATTCACTTCCCAGCTCCCGCAATCGTTCTTTCTATCGATAATAGGCTCGAATTAGTTACATTCGATGTTTCCAATCGTCCTGCATCGACGGGAACTTATGATTCACTTCCCAGCTCCCGCAATCGTTCTTTCTATCGATAATTGGCACGAATACGTGCTATTCGATGCTTCCAATCGTTTTGCATTGGCGGGAAGTAAGGATTCACTTCCCAGCTCCCGCAATCGTTCTTTCTATCGATAATTGGCACGAATGCGTGCTATTCGATGTTACCAATCGTTTTGCATCGACGGGAGGTAAGGATTCACTTCCCATCTCCCGCAATCGTTCTTTCTATCGATAATTGGCACGAATACGTGCTTTTCGATGTTTCCAATCGTTTTGCATCGACGGGAGGTAAGGATTCACTTCCCAGCTCCCGCAATCGTTCTTTCTATCGATAATTGGCTCGAATATGTTACATTCGATGTTTCCAATCGTCCCGCATCGACGGGAACTTATGATTCACTTCCCAGCTCCCGCAATCGTTCTTTCTATCGATAATTGGTACGAATACGCGCTATTGGATGTTTCCAATCGTTTTACATCGACGGGAGGTAAGGATTCACTTCCCAGCTCCCGCAATCGTTCTTTCTATCGATAATTCGCTCGAATACGTTATATTCGCTCTTTCCAATCGTTCCGCAACGACGGGAGGTAAGGATTCACTTCCCAGCTCCCGCAATCGTTCTTTCTATCGATAATTGGCACGAATACGTGCTTTTCGATGTTTCCAATCGTTTTGCATCGACGGGAGGTAAGGATTCACTTCCCAGCTCCCGCAATCGTTCTTTCTATCGATAATTGGCTCGAATTAGTTACATTCGATGTTTCCAATCGTCCTGCATCGACGGGAACTTATGATTCACTTCCCAGCTCCCGCAATCGTTCTTTCTATCGATAATTGGCACGAATGCGTGCTATTCGATGTTACCAATCGTTTTGCATCGACGGGAGGTAAGGATTCACTTCCCATCTCCCGCAATCGTTCTTTCTATCGATATTTGGCTCGAATATGTTACATTCGATGTTTTCAATCGTTCTGCATCGACGGGAGGTAAGGATTCACTTCCCAGCTCCCGCAATCGTTCTTTCTATCGATAATAGGCTCGAATTAGTTACATTCGATGTTTCCAATCGTCCTGCATCGACGGGAACTTATGATTCACTTCCCAGCTCCCGCAATCGTTCTTTCTATCGATAATTGGCACGAATACGTGCTATTCGATGCTTCCAATCGTTTTGCATCGGCGGGAAGTAAGGATTCACTTCCCAGCTCCCGCAATCGTTCTTTCTATCGATAATTGGCACGAATGCGTGCTATTCGATGTTACCAATCGTTTTGCATCGACGGGAGGTAAGGATTCACTTCCCATCTCCCGCAATCGTTCTTTCTATCGATATTTGGCTCGAATATGTTACATTCGATGTTTTCAATCGTTCTGCATCGACGGGACGTAAGGATTCACTTCCCAGCTCCCGCAATCGTTCTTTCTATCGATAATAGGCTCGAATTAGTTACATTCGATGTTTCCAATCGTCCTGCATCGACGGGAACTTATGATTCACTTCCCAGCTCCCGCAATCGTTCTTTCTATCGATAATTGGCACGAATACGTGCTATTCGATGCTTCCAATCGTTTTGCATCGGCGGGAAGTAAGGATTCACTTCCCAGCTCCCGCAATCGTTCTTTCTATCGATAATTGGCACGAATGCGTGCTATTCGATGTTACCAATCGTTTTGCATCGACGGGAGGTAAGGATTCACTTCCCATCTCCCGCAATCGTTCTTTCTATCGATATTTGGCTCGAATATGTTACATTCGATGTTTTCAATCGTTCTGCATCGACGGGACGTAAGGATTCACTTCCCAGCTCCCGCAATCGTTCTTTCTATCGATAATAGGCTCGAATTAGTTACATTCGATGTTTCCAATCGTCCTGCATCGACGGGAACTTATGATTCACTTCCCAGCTCCCGCAATCGTTCTTTCTATCGATAATTGGCACGAATACGTGCTATTCGATGCTTCCAATCGTTTTGCATTGGCGGGAAGTAAGGATTCACTTCCCAGCTCCCGCAATCGTTCTTTCTATCGATAATTGGCACGAATGCGTGCTATTCGATGTTACCAATCGTTTTGCATCGACGGGAGGTAAGGATTCACTTCCCATCTCCCGCAATCGTTCTTTCTATCGATAATTGGCACGAATACGTGCTTTTCGATGTTTCCAATCGTTTTGCATCGACGGGAGGTAAGGATTCACTTCCCAGCTCCTGCAATCGTTCTTTCTATCGATAATTGGCTCGAATATGTTACATTCGATGTTTCCAATCGTCCCGCATCGACGGGAACTTATGATTCACTTCCCAGCTCCCGCAATCGTTCTTTCTATCGATAATTGGTACGAATACGCGCTATTGGATGTTTCCAATCGTTTTACATCGACGGGAGGTAAGGATTCACTTCCCAGCTCCCGCAATCGTTCTTTCTATCGATAATTCGCTCGAATACGTTATATTCGCTCTTTCCAATCGTTCCGCAACGACGGGAGGTAAGGATTCACTTCCCAGCTCCCGCAATCGTTCTTTCTATCGATAATTGGCACGAATACGTGCTTTTCGATGTTTCCAATCGTTTTGCATCGACGGGAGGTAAGGATTCACTTCCCAGCTCCCGCAATCGTTCTTTCTATCGATAATTGGCTCGAATTAGTTACATTCGATGTTTCCAATCGTCCTGCATCGACGGGAACTTATGATTCACTTCCCAGCTCCCGCAATCGTTCTTTCTATCGATAATTGGCACGAATGCGTGCTATTCGATGTTACCAATCGTTTTGCATCGACGGGAGGTAAGGATTCACTTCCCATCTCCCGCAATCGTTCTTTCTATCGATATTTGGCTCGAATATGTTACATTCGATGTTTTCAATCGTTCTGCATCGACGGGAGGTAAGGATTCACTTCCCAGCTCCCGCAATCGTTCTTTCTATCGATAATAGGCTCGAATTAGTTACATTCGATGTTTCCAATCGTCCTGCATCGACGGGAACTTATGATTCACTTCCCAGCTCCCGCAATCGTTCTTTCTATCGATAATTGGCACGAATACGTGCTATTCGATGCTTCCAATCGTTTTGCATCGGCGGGAAGTAAGGATTCACTTCCCAGCTCCCGCAATCGTTCTTTCTATCGATAATTGGCACGAATGCGTGCTATTCGATGTTACCAATCGTTTTGCATCGACGGGAGGTAAGGATTCACTTCCCATCTCCCGCAATCGTTCTTTCTATCGATATTTGGCTCGAATATGTTACATTCGATGTTTTCAATCGTTCTGCATCGACGGGACGTAAGGATTCACTTCCCAGCTCCCGCAATCGTTCTTTCTATCGATAATAGGCTCGAATTAGTTACATTCGATGTTTCCAATCGTCCTGCATCGACGGGAACTTATGATTCACTTCCCAGCTCCCGCAATCGTTCTTTCTATCGATAATTGGCACGAATACGTGCTATTCGATGCTTCCAATCGTTTTGCATCGGCGGGAAGTAAGGATTCACTTCCCAGCTCCCGCAATCGTTCTTTCTATCGATAATTGGCACGAATGCGTGCTATTCGATGTTACCAATCGTTTTGCATCGACGGGAGGTAAGGATTCACTTCCCATCTCCCGCAATCGTTCTTTCTATCGATAATTGGCTCGAATATGTTACATTCGATGTTTGCAATCGTTCTGCATCGACGGGAGGTAAGGATTCACTTCCCAGCTCCCGCAATCGTTCTTTCTATCGATAATTGGCACGAATACGTGCTAATCGATGTTTCCAATCGTTTTGCATCGACCGGAGGTAAGGATTCACTTTCCAGCTCCCGCAATCGTTCTTTCTATCGATAATTGGCACAAATACGTGCTTTTCGATGTTTCCAATCGTTTTGCATCGACGGGAGGTAAGGATTCACTTCCCAGCTCCCGCAATCGTTCTTTCTATCGATAATTGGCACGAATGCGTGCTATTCGATGTTACCAATCGTTTTGCATCGACGGGAGGTAAGGATTCACTTCCCATCTCCCGCAATCGTTCTTTCTATCGATATTTGGCTCGAATATGTTACATTCGATGTTTTCAATCGTTCTGCATCGACGGGGCGTAAGGATTCACTTCCCAGCTCCCGCAATCGTTCTTTCTATCGATAATAGGCTCGAATTAGTTACATTCGATGTTTCCAATCGTCCTGCATCGACGGGAACTTATGCTTCACTTCCCAGCTCCCGCAATCGTTCTTTCTATCGATAATTGGCACGAATACGTGCTATTCGATGCTTCCAATCGTTTTGCATCGGCGGGAAGTAAGGATTCACTTCCCAGCTCCCGCAATCGTTCTTTCTATCGATAATTGGCACGAATGCGTGCTATTCGATGTTACCAATCGTTTTGCATCGACGGGAGGTAAGGATTCACTTCCCATCTCCCGCAATCGTTCTTTCTATCGATATTTGGCTCGAATATGTTACATTCGATGTTTTCAATCGTTCTGCATCGACGGGAAGTAAGTATTCACTTCCCAGCTCCCGCAATCGTTCTTTCTATCGATAATTGGCACGAATACGTGCTATTCGATGTTTCCAATCGTTTTGCATCGACGGGAGGTAAGGATTCACTTCCCAGCTCCCGCAATCGTTCTTTCTATCGATAATTGGCACGAATACGTGCTATTCGATGCTTCCAATCGTTTTGCATCGGCGGGAAGTAAGGATTCACTTCCCAGCTCCCGCCATCGTTCTTTCTATCGATAATTGGCACGAATGCGTGCTATTCGATGTTTCCAATCGTTCTGCATCGACGGGAGGTAAGGATTCACTTCCCAGCTCCCGCAATCGTTCTTTCTATCGATAATTGGCTCGAATATGTTACATTCGATGTTTGCAATCGTTCTGCATCGACGGGAGGTAAGGATTCACTTCCCAGCTCCCGCAATCGTTCTTTCTATCGATAATTGGCACGAATACGTGCTATTCGATGTTTCCAATCGTTTTGCATCGACCGGAGGTAAAGGATTCACTTTCCAGCTCCCGCAATCGTTCTTTCTATCGATAATTGGCACGAATACGTGCTATTCGATGTTTCCAATCGTTTTGCATCGACGGGAGGTAAGGATTCACTTCCCAGCTCCCGCAATCGTCCTTTCTGTCGATAATTCGCTCGAATACGTTATATTCGATGTTTCCAACCGTTTTGCATCGACGGGAGGTAAGGATTCACTTCCCAGCTCCCGCAATCGTTCTTTCTATCGATAATTGGCACGAATACGTGCTAATCGATGTTTCCAATCGTTTTGCATCGACCGGAGGTAAGGATTCACTTTCCAGCTCCCGCAATCGTTCTTTCTATCGATAATTGGCACGAATACGTGCTTTTCGATGTTTCCAATCGTTTTGCATCGACGGGAGGTAAGGATTCACTTCCCAGCTCCCGCAATCGTTCTTTCTATCGATAATTGGCACGAATGCGTGCTATTCGATGTTACCAATCGTTTTGCATCGACGGGAGGTAAGCATTCACTTCCCATCTCCCGAAATCGTTCTTTCTATCGATATTTGGCTCGAATATGTTACATTCGATGTTTTCAATCGTTCTGCATCGACGGGACGTAAGGATTCACTTCCCAGCTCCCGCAATCGTTCTTTCTATCGATAATAGGCTCGAATTAGTTACATTCGATGTTTCCAATCGTCCTGCATCGACGGGAACTTATGCTTCACTTCCCAGCTCCCGCAATCGTTCTTTCTATCGATAATTGGCACGAATACGTGCTATTCGATGCTTCCAATCGTTTTGCATCGGCGGGAAGTAAGGATTCACTTCCCAGCTCCCGCAATCGTTCTTTCTATCGATAATTGGCACGAATGCGTGCTATTCGATGTTACCAATCGTTTTGCATCGACGGGAGGTAAGGATTCACTTCCCAGCTCCCGCAATCGTTCTTTCTATCGATAATTGGCACGAATACGTGCTATTCGATGTTTCCAATCGTTTTGCATCGGCGGGAAGTAAGGATTCACTTCCCAGCTCCCGCAATCGTTCTTTCTATCGATAATTGGCACGAATGCGTGCTATTCGATGTTTCCATTCGTTCTGCATCGACGGGAGGTAAGGATTCACTTCCCAGCTCCCGCAATCGTTCTTTCTATCGATAATTGGCTCGAATATGTTACATTCGATGTTTGCAATCGTTCTGCATCGACGGGAGGTAAGGATTCACTTCCCAGCTCCCGCAATCGTTCTTTCTATCGATAATTGGCACGAATACGTGCTATTCGATGTTTCCAATCGTTTTGCATCGACCGGAGGTAAGGATTCACTTTCCAGCTCTCGCAATCGTTCTTTCTATCGATAATTGGCACGAATACGTGCTTTTCGATGTTTCCAATCGTTTTGCATCGACGGGAGGTAAGGATTCACTTCCCAGCTCCCGCAATCGTTCTTTCTATCGATAATTGGCACGAATGCGTGCTATTCGATGTTACCAATCGTTTTGCATCGACGGGAGGTAAGGATTCACTTCCCATCTCCCGCAATCGTTCTTTCTATCGATATTTGGCTCGAATATGTTACATTCGATGTTTTCAATCGTTCTGCATCGACGGGACGTAAGGATTCACTTCCCAGCTCCCGCAATCGTTCTTTCTATCGATAATAGGCTCGAATTAGTTACATTCGATGTTTCCAATCGTCCTGCATCGACGGGAACTTATGCTTCACTTCCCAGCTCCCGCAATCGTTCTTTCTATTGATAATTGGCACGAATGCGTGCTATTCGATGTTTCCAATCGTTCTGCATCGACGGGAGGTAAGGATTCACTTCCCAGCTCCCGCAATCGTTCTTTCTATCGATAATTGGCTCGAATATGTTACATTCGATGTTTGCAATCGTTCTGCATCGACGGGAGGTAAGGATTCACTTCCCAGCTCCCGCAATCGTTCTTTCTATCGATAATTGGCACGAATACGTGTTATTCGATGTTTCCAATCGTTTTGCATTGACCGGAGGTAAGGATTCACTTTCCAGCTCCCGCAATCGTTCTTTCTATCGATAATTGGCACGAATACGTGCTATTCGATGTTTCCAATCGTTCTGCATCGACGGGAGCTAAGGATTCACTTCCCAGCTCCCGCAATCGTTCTTTCTATCGATAATTGGCTCGAATATGTTACATTCGATGTTTTCAATCGTTCTGCATCGACGGGAGGTAAGGATTCACTTCCCAGCTCCCGCAATCGTTCTTTCTATCGATAATTGGCACGAATGCGTGCTATTCGATGTTACCAATCGTTTTGCATCGACGGGAGGTAAGGATTCACTTTCCAGCTCCCGCAATCGTCCTTTCTGTCGATAATTCGCTCGAATACGTTATATTCGATGTTTCCAACCGTTTTGCATCGACGGGAGGTAAGGATTCACTTCCCAGCTCCCGCAATCGTACTTTCTATCGATAATTGGCTCGAATATGTTACATTCGATGTTTCCAATCGTTTTGCATCGACGGGAGGTAAGGATTCACTTCCCAGCTCCCGCAATCGTACTTTCTATCGATAATTCGCTCGAATACGTTATATGCGATGTTTCCAATCGTTTTGCATCGACGGGAGGTAAGGATTCACTTCCCAGCTCCCGCAATCGTTCTTTCTATAGATAATTGGCACGAATACGTGCTATTCGATGTTTCCAATCGTTCTGCATCGACAGGAGGTATGGATTCACTTCCCAACTCCCGCAATCGTTCTTTCTATCGATAATTGGCACGAATACGTGCTATTCGATGTTTCCAATCGTTCTGCATCGACGGGAGCTAAGGATTCACTTCCCAGCTCCCGCAATCGTTCTTTCTATTGTCACGTCCCGGGACTGACCGGAGCGTAAGCATATCTAATTGTAAAACACAAACGAATCGGCACGTTCCGTACAAGCTCCAAACAGTACTTCGCCCAGAGGCGCTTCGATAAAAGAACACGATGGAATAACAAAAACGCGGAACGAGGAAAACATTCGAATTAAACTACAAGCATGCCGATTCGTTCGTAGGGTAACACTTAGGTTTAAGCAAAAGTACTCGTATCTCGGAATATCAGCATCCGCAAGCATGCAAAACATGAATCACTCGTGCTGCTCATAGGTTAAGAACCGACGCGACCGATAAAATACGTCGGAACAGCGCGCATCCGAATCAACCCGTAATACGGATACGAGGTTGGTTTGGGTTATAGTGGTCGTGGGGGCGCAAAACAACGCTTCCGAATCTGCCAATCATATGGGGGCAGGTTTGGTTTGGGTTATAGTAGTCGTGGGGGCGCGAATCTTTCAAAGCATGGGACTCGCGACAAAATCGGGAGGCCATCGCACAACTCGATATACAGAAAAATTGAATTTTTGAAAAAAATCTAAAAATCAAAAATTCGCCAGATCGACGTCCGCCCCATTAGAACGCTACCCAGCAAACCAGAAATCGACTACGGACGTTCCTAGTGGTACCTACCGTGCGTTCGACGAAAAATCGGACATTTGTCGTCGTGGCATTCTTAAACGATGAACTTTAGGAGGAAACGCGAAGAGGGCAAAGTTGTACCGTTCCATGCTGGCTACAAGATAGCGACTCCACTTTTTCGGAAATTACCAATAAAAATTTCGAGGAATCAAATCGAAAATCGCTAAACGAAGAGATAACGGATTTCGGGAGGGGCTTCGGCTTTTATCACTTCGTGATAAAAAAAAATGCCGAAGCCCCTTACGAACCTGGACCTAACCCGGATCTGCATCCAACCCATATCAGACATAACCAAAATGCCGGAAAAACCTAAACCTAACCTAACCTACAATCTAACCCTAACATAACCTAAACCTAACCGAAAATAAGGGTAGAATCCAACCCTAACCTAACCGAAATTTATATACGATTTATCGCACACCTAACCTAACTTCGACCCAAACTTAAACCAAACATAACCAGAATTTATACGCGACTCGAGGCACACCTAACCAACATAACCACCTAATAGAATTCACACCTAACCCTAATCCGACCGAGATTCTAATAAAACTGAATTCAAATCTAATCTAGACGTAACCAAAATCCATGCAAAGCGTAACGCAGACCCAACCGATACAATCACGTAATATGGCCAAAACCTGACCCGACCAATAGCACTCCCCAAATAATCGCATCATCCGAAACCCACGCAAATGTACGATTACCATGGGTACCCAAGCCAATAATTGTACCGAACGTAGCATTAAGCATGCGTACATAGGCTACTGCCGCGTCAGCACGTTCACAGATTACCGAAGCAAAGGGGGTAAACGTGAGCGTGCTGATTCGTCCGTAACAAGATAGATCGTAAGGAGACGTAGACTAAGCACCGTTAGGGATCGGAATGTGCTGACTGATCACTGCTCCCTTTCAATTAAAAACGAACTCGCGCAAGTGCTGACGAGAATAATAACGGTGTAGTGTTACCCTGCACGTGAGCATTCCTGCGTTAAGGCTTGGGAAAGGATCGAGTGACGACTTCTCGGCGACGGGCTTATCGGATATCCGTTGACGATACGATAAGACCCGTCTCGACGATATCAGTTGACAAAAGAAACGTGTCTTGCAGCATCAGCACCCGCTCCCAGGGCAATAACAACTATCGCACAGGAATGCACACGTTGCAGAGATACTAAGCGCGTGAACCGTCGCGGATCGACCATTCCCAGGACGGCAGGTCCAGCTGCATCAGCATCTCCAACCGCGGCAGTGGGGTTTGCTGCATCAGCACCATTCAATAATAAAAAGAGCGGAGCGGGCGGTCAGTCAATTCATTCTACCGTACAACGCCTCATTGTAAACATCGACCAGTGTAGTGAATAAAGTCTAATAGTTTTCAAGAAGAACATACGGAATCTTCCTTCGACAACCCTCCAAAGAAAAAGGGTGAGCAACAATACATTTGCCACGAACCAAGATTTAAACGAACCTCCATGTTCTCATCTAAACACATTTCGCACAATTTATCATCTACCGAACGCGATCGGTAGATGACCAATAGAATCGCTAGGAGAAATAGGAGAGGGCTCCGTTCGCGGCTCCGCCATAACCATAGGCGCCGGGAGCTGATCGCTGCCCGTCGTGCACTATTGGCACCAGAAATTGGGCCGTCGATCGACCTGACGCTGGATTCTCCACCGGCGACAATCGACTTGACGCTGGATTCTCCACCGGCCCCAATCGACTTGATAACCGCTGGCACCGGGGCTGTTCCATCCATCATAGACTTAACCGTCGAGGATTCGCCCGAACCCTCGACTTCCCAGGGTCGCTCCGTTGAATTACCCGCGTTGCCTTCCTCGCCTCATGCATCGCCTTTGTCCGTCTCATACTCCCCCATCTCCCACGTATCCCAACAAACTCCGCAGCCCTTTGTTAGACGACAACTAGTTTACTCGTCATCCCCGGCTTCATCAACTACATCCTCGGTAGATTCTAGGGCAACCACGCCCGAATTCTACCTGCCCTATATCGACTCCCCGGTCGGTCCCCCATCCCCGCAACAACAACTCGACTTTCCGGACAGCGACGAGGAGTGGCCACGACAACAGATCCATCCGAATTACCCGGGATATTATCCGATTTTTATTAGCGACCAGTTCCCCGGTCAACCAAACGTCCCCGAAGGCGAGCCGGTCCCGGAAGAATATCATACGTTGTTCTTTCAAACTATATTTCTTCGCGAGGAGTAATGTAACAGCCTCCACTGTATTAAATCAGAGAAAAGAAAGTGGATGTAAATATAACCCATAAACAATCGATACCAATTGTTTTCCTGACCCTACCGCATCTTAACGTCCCGATCCCGGTTGACTGTTCTAAGAGACCAGTCACGATCGAAATTGCGAGCGTATCCTGTTGAACATTTGGCGCACGTTCCCGTTGGGCAACACGGATCCCGACGAGGACGTAACATATAAATTTTTGGTGACAGCGGTGGGATACGGTCGCATGCGTTAAGAGGTGAATCGCGAAATGGCGGAAGAAACGACTGCAACCCCTCTAGACCTCGTGCTGCAACAGCTCTCCCTGTGGGAGGATAAGTTCGACAATTTAAACTCAATGAATAGGAGACTAGAAAGATTAGAACAGGAGATACATGCTAGCAGAACAAACGATATGGCGGGTACATCCGGCGGGACAAACGCCGAAATGCCCGACGTGAAGCCCGTGACGGATCTCCCTTCGATTCGCATCAAAGATGCAATAGAAACGGTTCCCGTGTTCGACGGCCATAGGCCTCCCGTGTTTCAATTCTTGAGAGCCTGCGAGCGGGCAAAATCGATGCTCCCCGCTCATATGGAACCTCATTTGGTTAAACTGTTGATGAACAAATTAAGGGGCCATGCGTTCCTCGCGGTGGAAGACGTGGTCGTTACCAATCTGGACTCGTTTTCCACGAAATTAAAGGATATGTTTGGTCCCGGTAAAACCATTAACGAATACAGGGGCGAACTCGGAACCATCTATCAGAGATCGGGCGAAGACGTACTCGACTACATTGACCGCGTGAGAAACCTGCGTCTAGCCATCATGGATGGAGAAAGGCAAGCTCGCGGTTCCGTACCGTTGACATTGCAATTTGGTCTCGACGCCGACTCCCAGGAAGCGTTCGTCAACGGTTTACCGGCCGAGGTATTCACCAGAGTGAAGTTGGAGGGCTGCAGAGACCTCGACGAATCCTACCGTGCGGCGATAAAAGCCACTCGAGAGGTAAAGAGAGTCGCGGAAAGGCAGCGAAGCTACCAGCCGCCGTCTCAACGCTTCAATAGGGAACGAAACAACTACCCTCCGAGGAATCAAGCGCAACCTCAACAAAGGGATCAAAGAAAACCCCAGAGCTACAACAATTACGGAAACAATAAGACCTTTCCACCCCGGCCACCGCCTACTTTCCCACCCAAGAATCCCGGAATCACGTGCAATTATTGTAAGAAACCAGGTCACGTGTTGAAGGATTGCTATCGCTTCAAAGCCAAAGTCGATTCCGGAGAAATCGTGCCGTACTCTCAACAGAACCAGGGAAACGGACGCGGTCACCCGGGAAGACCGGACGCAGCCCGGAGTGGAAAGCCCCAGGAGCGCCCGAGAGTAGCAAAAATAGAAGCTTCCACATCGAAGCAAAGCCAAGAGCAACTATCGGCAAGAAGCGCGCCGAAGCAAGAACGAAAAGCATGGGAAACCCCAAAAGACTCGAAACAAAAGAAACGAGAGGAGGAAGAAGACGAGGAGGACGAGATAGAGTCGTTAGAAGAACTGTTTCAATAAGAATCAACGCCGTACAAAAGGTACCGACGGTGCGAATAGTGTCCCCCAAATTACAAGGAATAACGAACCTAATGCTGGACTCCGGATCAGAAATAAATCTCATCAAGAAGTCGGTCTTGACCAGCACAGCGAGTATAGACGACCAAGAAGTAATAGACATACGTGGCATTACGGCTTCGAACCTGACCACCTTAGGGAAAGTGTCGATAGAGGTTGCGAGCCATCCGGTTAATTTTCACGTCGTCGACGACTCGCTGCTGATCAAAGAGGACGGGATCTTAGGATCCGAGTTCCTGATCGATCACGGGGCCACCATAGATTACGCGCAGAGGCGCGTCGAATGGGGAACCTTTTGTATACCGTTCGCCACCTCGAAAGTGTCGATACCCAAGCGAAGCTCCACATCGCTACAAGTGAATATAGCGAATCCAGAGATACGAGAGGGATACATTCCCAGAATCGACGTAGGCAAGGGAATCTACTTAGGCGAAGCCCTGGCAACCAACCGCAAAGGCCGCGCCTACATCAGGGTCGTTAATACGACGAGCAAGGGGGTAAAAATCACCGCACCCACGGTAACGCTGGAAGAATTCGAAGAAACGAATCATCCAGAATCAAGGGCGTGCAACGCCATCAAGACGGACCCTCGAAATCGATTCGAGGCCATCGTGGAATTATTGAGACTGGAGCATCTCAATACGGAGGAAAGGGCGAGCGTCGAGAAGCTGATAAGAAAAAATCAAGACAGGTTCCATTTACCTGGTGAAACGTTGGAAGGAACAGGAATCCTGGAGCACAGGATACATACCACGGATGACATTCCGGTAAACACGCGCCAGTACAGATACCCCCCGGTACACAGAGCAGAAATCAACAGACAAATTCAAGAATTGTTGGACACGGATGTCGTGAAAGAATCCGTGTCCCCGTATAACTCGCCACTGTGGATCGTACCCAAGAAACCGGACTCTCAGGGAAACAAGCGCTGGCGACTGGTTATCGACTATAGGAAATTGAACGACAAAACCATAGGGGATGCTTTCCCCTTGCCCAATATCACGGAAATACTGGACCAATTGGGCAGTGCCAAGTATTTTTCAACCTTCGACCTTGCGTCGGGGTTCCATCAAATAAAAATGTCGGAAGGAGACGCGCACAAAACGGCGTTCTCGACCCCGTACGGACACTATCAATTCACGAGAATGCCGTTCGGACTCAAGAACGCTCCGGCCACCTTCCAGAGATTGATGAACAGCGTCTTGTCCGGCCTACAAGGAACGGAACTGTTCGTCTATCTGGACGATATCGTCATATACTCGAGCTCGTTGACCGAGCACCAAATTAAATTTCAGAAACTGGCGGAAAGACTGCGAAACGCTAAATTACAGTTACAACCTGACAAGTGCGAGTTTTTGAGACACGAAGTCAATTATCTGGGTCACATCATCAGCGAGGAAGGTGTCAGACCGGACCCTCAAAAGATCGAAGCTGTGCAACGATTCCCTAGACCCCGTACCCCGAAGGGAATAAAACAATTCCTAGGATTGGCGGGATACTATCGGAGATTCATCCCCGAATTCTCCAACACCGCCAAACCCTTGACTCGATTGTTGAAGAAAGATGTAAAATTCGTGTGGGACACTGACCAAGAAAAAGCGTTCGACACGTTGAGAAACGCGCTGATAACGGAACCCATATTGCAGTACCCGGATTTCAGTAAAACGTTCAACCTAACGACCGACGCGTCGGGATACGCGATCGGAGGAGTCTTGAGTCAGGGACCGATAGGGAAGGATTTGCCCGTCGCTTACGCCTCTCGATTACTAAACGCTGCTGAACAAAAATACTCGACCATCGAGAAGGAGTGTTTGGCCATACTTTATTGCGTCACTCACTTCAGACCGTACCTATACGGACGGAAGTTCAACATAATCACCGACCACAAACCATTGGTGTGGCTAAACTCCATCAAAGATCCGACATCGCGGATCTGGAAGTGGAAGCTAAAATTATCGGATTACGAGTTCGAGATACAGCACAAGTGCGGACGAGCGAACGCCAACGCCGACGCCTTGTCGCGAAACCCCCCGGAAGTTTGCCTCCCGATAAGAAAGCGTCAAGAGGAGGCGGACGAAGAAGCGGAAGAGCCGCGACCTAAGAAGAGATTCTTTCCCTCTTCGTCGTCGGATGACTCACTGATTTACGATCCGCGTCCCAAGGAGAAGAAGCGACCGGGATCGCCGTTGCAACCACCGGCACGGAAAAGAGTATCTTTGTTTCGAGACCCCGACACATCGGCGGATTCGCCTCTTCGCTTGAATGCACCTCCGGGGGACCGAGTCGTCGACACGCACGAACCCCAACAGTCGACGCGACTCGAAGAACCAGCGGAGGAAGACGTCGAGGTTCGACCCGGGAACTGGCTGGAAGAAATTCCCGAATCTGAGGGGGAAGGGGACGACCTAATCGTCGACGCTTCATCCACGATCGACACGACGGAAGACACCAACGTGTTTCCGTACACGCGCAGTCCGGCGTACGTTATCAGGGAAGTCCGAGACTCGTTGCCAAAACTGAAGGACCACAAAGTCATATTCATCGATATGCAAGGGAGTCCGATCGACGAGGGAGCAAAGGAGATCGCACGATCGGGCCTCTTAACGTCCTACATCGATTTGACGCTCGAACGCGCCCGTTTGAAGACCGAGCAGGGCAAATACCTCATAGCCCTGCCGGTGAAGGAAAACCCGAGAACGCGTATAGAACCCCAAAACGTGCAGGGCTGTTTGTCCTCGTTGCTGGACGTGATCAGAGAAAAGGACCTAGGATCGTTCTCCATCGCTCGAACTGAGAGTCTGGACGAAGTACCATGGCGATACGTAATGAACGAACTTAAAAAAGTATTCCACGACGAGAACGTTCGGATCACCATTTGCACGGGAGAAGTGACCGTTCCGCCACCAGAGGCCAGACAATACATAATCGAGGAGAAACACGCGTCGGCATCGGGAGGACACAAAGGGGTGACAAAGACCTACCACAGGATAAGGCAACTGTACAATTGGGACAACATGAAGAAGGAAATCCAACAATTCGTGAGGGAGTGCAAAGAGTGCCAGCTGAAAAAACTCACGAGAATCAAGACCAAACAACCTATGATACTGACCGATACGCCCGGCAAAGCGTTCGACAAAGTCAGTATGGACATCGTCGGACCCTTGCCTAGCACCAAAAAGGGCAACAAATACATACTAACCATGCAGGATCTACTAACCAAATATTCCCTAGCCATACCTCTCGAACGAACCACCTCTGCGGACATCGCGGACGCGTTCGTTAAAAATCTTATCTGCCGTTTCGGATCGCCCCGAGCGATCCTGACCGACCAGGGAACGAATTTTACATCCTCGTTGATGAAGAACGTGGCAAAGAAATTTCATATAAAACATTACGTCACGACGGCGTATCATCCGCAGAGCAACGGCTCCATCGAGAGGTCTCATCACGTATTAGTGGAGTATCTTAAGCAGTACATAGACAGCGGTCGTAACAGCTGGGACGACTGGTTGGAACTGGCAATGTTTTCGTACAACACGTCGGTACACGAAGGGACCAGATTCTCGCCGCACGAATTAGTGTTCGGGCGAATAGCCAGGGAACCCGCGAGCGAAAAACCGATTAGCGAGAATCTGGAGCCAACGTACGCGGACTACCTGCGGGATCTCTACTATAAGATCGACGACGTTCAAGCGAAAGCTCGCGACAACCTTCAGCTCGCGAAGATCAGATCGAAAGAATACTACGATCGGGCTATAAACCCGCAGAACTTTAAAACCGGAGACCTGGTGTACATGATCCGGGAACCCCGAAAGGGAAAATTCGCCGATCAATACACCGGTCCACACAAAGTCATCGAGATCCTATCGAATCAGAACGTCAAAATCTCAATCGACGGTAGTCCGCGGACAGTCCATATAAATAAATTGAAACTAGCGTATCTGAAAAATAGAATGTAAGCGATCGATCGGCCAACGGCGCGAGGAAATTCCTCCGAGACGCGCGTACTCAACGCGTGACAATGCAAAGTTGCAGAATGAAAATCCCATACGATTCCTTGGAAGCGGAGGACGGGGACCAAGAGTTCCAAGGCCCCTGGGACGGGGTCCTTCCTGCGAACCATCCCCAGGCCTACGGCGAGCTGTCGGAATTATATTGCACGACGATAAAGAGAGACACGGCTTGCATATACGTACAGACCGGGAGACGAGTGTGCGTGTCCTGTTACGCCAAACTGCCACCCGAGGTCCAACGGACGTACCAGCCAGGAGGCTGGCACAACCTGTGCAACTACGACTCGACGCTGCCCATCGCCAACTGCATCCTATGCAACGAGAACTTCGTCGTCGTAAGACCGGCACAGCAATGCACCGAATGTATCGAGACGTACTTCGAAATGTCCACTTCAGAGGAATGGGCGGTGCAAACGGGACGCGTCGTTGACGTGATCACGCGATGGTGAATTAACGCGCCCCGACGAGTTTGGATCGAGGCTACGGGTTCGTAGGAAGGCGGCAACATCGAGACCAATTGGGACGCCGCTGAGAGAGCTCCCGCCCCCGCCCCCAACGACAACCAAACCCAAACCTAAACCAATTACCGGAAGCGGCCAACAGTGGCCTCGTCGCTGACGTCGATCGATCGAAACGTTTCACGCCGTGTAACTAGAGAGTAATACGTACTCGCGTATAGTACCCACAAACACGAATTCTAGTAATAAAGCGAGTGCGATAATGTTAAGAATCGTTTCTTTGTTTTGTTTCTTTGTACAGGAATTCACCATGTTCCTATGTATGTTAATATTGATTTGCGCTCGAGTTGCCTGGGCTCTCGTCGGTTACGATTGCAACGGACAACACCTGAACGTAACTACGGTGTCGCTCAATTCGATCGGGGATTGCGACATCACACCTATCAAGACGCAGTCTCAAGAAGTCTACATTCAACTGCTTCAACTCTCGGAATTCAACTACGCACCGGTCATTTCGTGTAAAATCGAAATTTCAAGAATAGTGTACCACTGCGGCATGCACTCGCACATCTCCGCTGTCCACAACGGTCTGAACGAATACCTCGAGGACATATCCGACCAACAATGCAAGCGAATGCACGAGGACGGCTCGTTCTCCTTGGGAAACAATGGTTACATAACCGGACTGACGGTTAACAAAACTACAACTCGAACGTTTACCATGGCGGGGACTTTGACGAACGACGGCCGTTGCACCGGCGCCCAATTCTCCGACCCCTACGGAACTTGGGAAGGCGTCGTGGTCCAAGCGGTGGCGAAGATTTCGATGAAATCCGCCAACGTACCCGTGCGAATGGACGCCGACAAAATCATTCTAAAATCTGGAACCATCTGCAGTTTCCAAAGCGGATTCTGCCTAGACGGCGAGTACGGACACACGTTCTGGAGTCCTTTCCCGCCGTCGTCTTGCAAATTTGACCGATACGACGTACTGTACGAGGGTATCGCGTCCAAAATCACCGAAGAAGATAAGCAGCGAACCGACTCACCGGTCTACGCTCTTACCACGCAAGACATAACGTTCGCTCTCTCCAAGGTTGGCGAACAACACTTGTGTGGCTACACTCTCTCGCAAACGGAACACCCGAAACTGTTCATACTGGAAACCACCAGAGAAAGAACATTCACGCAACCGAAGAAACTCCCGGTTGAAAATCTGGACATCTTTACGTACATAAATTCTAAATTCGTATACGTCGAGAGACACGTCAAAACGCAAATGACGACGTTGTATCAAAATTTATTGAAACAACGATGTCTCCTGGAGCAACAAGTGCTGAGCAACGCTCTCGCAGTGGCCACTTTGAAACCGGACGAATTCGCCTACACCGTCATGAAGTCCCCGGGACACATGGCGTTAACAGCCGGTGAAGTCATCCACATCATCAAATGCGTACCGGTACAAGTCAGGGTGAGACATTCGAACGAATGTTACACAGAATTGCCAGTTTGGCACGGAAACCGTTCGGCGTTTATCACACCGAAATCCCACATACTTACCGCACACGGAACACAGAGAGAATGCAGTCACGTACTCCCTGTGATGTACATGATCAATCAAGCCTGGCATCGAATCTCCCCTCGGCCGGTCGAGGTAGCCCAACCACACGTGCTACACCCCATGACGCGAACAAATTGGCGTTACACCGCCCCCGCAACACTCGCAACCAGCGGTATATACACGCAAGGGGACTTGGAAAACTTGCGAGACCACATCATGTTCCCGGCCGAAAGGGCGGCGGTTTTGAACACGATCGTCAGGGGAGCGACGGGAAAAGACGTGGCGCAAGGATCGATATCCCTAACGAGCATGTTCGACGAGGAAACCATGGCAAAATTGGCCGAAGACGCAGTTTCACGCTTTTGGAACGGATTCATCACGTTTGGGTCAGCCAGCGCAGGAATATTGGCAATATTCGTCCTGCTGAAATTCGTAAAAGCAGTTGCCGATACATTCATTCATGGATACCAACTACACGCGATCTACGGATGCGGTTTCCAACTCATCGGTGCTGTGTGGAGTTCCCTATCGCACCTCTTGATCCGGAAAGGCGAAAGAAGCAGACAATACGCGGCATCCCGCGACGCGGAAGCTTTCAACCAAGGTACTTCAACCGCCGCTTCACCGCCGAAACCGACGCTCAGAGAGTTCAGGCAGACCGTTCGAGAGCTGGAGCAAATTTCCTCCAGAAATTTGCTTCCCAAGGGGGAAGGTGTCACGTCCCGGGACTGACCGGAGCGTAAGCATATCTAATTGTAAAACACAAACGAATCGGCACGTTCCGTACAAGCTCCAAACAGTACTTCGCCCAGAGGCGCTTCGATAAAAGAACACGATGGAATAACAAAAACGCGGAACGAGGAAAACATTCGAATTAAACTACAAGCATGCCGATTCGTTCGTAGGGTAACACTTAGGTTTAAGCAAAAGTACTCGTATCTCGGAATATCAGCATCCGCAAGCATGCAAAACATGAATCACTCGTGCTGCTCATAGGTTAAGAACCGACGCGACCGATAAAATACGTCGGAACAGCGCGCATCCGAATCAACCCGTAATACGGATACGAGGTTGGTTTGGGTTATAGTGGTCGTGGGGGCGCAAAACAACGCTTCCGAATCTGCCAATCATATGGGGGCAGGTTTGGTTTGGGTTATAGTAGTCGTGGGGGCGCGAATCTTTCAAAGCATGGGACTCGCGACAAAATCGGGAGGCCATCGCACAACTCGATATACAGAAAAATTGAATTTTTGAAAAAAATCTAAAAATCAAAAATTCGCCAGATCGACGTCCGCCCCATTAGAACGCTACCCAGCAAACCAGAAATCGACTACGGACGTTCCTAGTGGTACCTACCGTGCGTTCGACGAAAAATCGGACATTTGTCGTCGTGGCATTCTTAAACGATGAACTTTAGGAGGAAACGCGAAGAGGGCAAAGTTGTACCGTTCCATGCTGGCTACAAGATAGCGACTCCACTTTTTCGGAAATTACCAATAAAAATTTCGAGGAATCAAATCGAAAATCGCTAAACGAAGAGATAACGGATTTCGGGAGGGGCTTCGGCTTTTATCACTTCGTGATAAAAAAAATGCCGAAGCCCCTTACGAACCTGGACCTAACCCGGATCTGCATCCAACCCATATCAGACATAACCAAAATGCCGGAAAAACCTAAACCTAACCTAACCTACAATCTAACCCTAACATAACCTAAACCTAACCGAAAATAAGGGTAGAATCCAACCCTAACCTAACCGAAATTTATATACGATTTATCGCACACCTAACCTAACTTCGACCCAAACTTAAACCAAACATAACCAGAATTTATACGCGACTCGAGGCACACCTAACCAACATAACCACCTAATAGAATTCACACCTAACCCTAATCCGACCGAGATTCTAATAAAACTGAATTCAAATCTAATCTAGACGTAACCAAAATCCATGCAAAGCGTAACGCAGACCCAACCGATACAATCACGTAATATGGCCAAAACCTGACCCGACCAATAGCACTCCCCAAATAATCGCATCATCCGAAACCCACGCAAATGTACGATTACCATGGGTACCCAAGCCAATAATTGTACCGAACGTAGCATTAAGCATGCGTACATAGGCTACTGCCGCGTCAGCACGTTCACAGATTACCGAAGCAAAGGGGGTAAACGTGAGCGTGCTGATTCGTCCGTAACAAGATAGATCGTAAGGAGACGTAGACTAAGCACCGTTAGGGATCGGAATGTGCTGACTGATCACTGCTCCCTTTCAATTAAAAACGAACTCGCGCAAGTGCTGACGAGAATAATAACGGTGTAGTGTTACCCTGCACGTGAGCATTCCTGCGTTAAGGCTTGGGAAAGGATCGAGTGACGACTTCTCGGCGACGGGCTTATCGGATATCCGTTGACGATACGATAAGACCCGTCTCGACGATATCAGTTGACAGAAGAAACGTGTCTTGCAGCATCAGCACCCGCTCCCAGGGCAATAACAACTATCGCACAGGAATGCACACGTTGCAGAGATACTAAGCGCGTGAACCGTCGCGGATCGACCATTCCCAGGACGGCAGGTCCAGCTGCATCAGCATCTCCAACCGCGGCAGTGGGGTTTGCTGCATCAGCACCATTCAATAATAAAAAGAGCGGAGCGGGCGGTCAGTCAATTCATTCTACCGTACAACGCCTCATTGTAAACATCGACCAGTGTAGTGAATAAAGTCTAATAGTTTTCAAGAAGAACATACGGAATCTTCCTTCGACAACCCTCCAAAGAAAAAGGGTGAGCAACAATACATTTGCCACGAACCAAGATTTAAACGAACCTCCATGTTCTCATCTAAACACATTTCGCACAATTTATCATCTACCGAACGCGATCGGTAGATGACCAATAGAATCGCTAGGAGAAATAGGAGAGGGCTCCGTTCGCGGCTCCGCCATAACCATAGGCGCCGGGAGCTGATCGCTGCCCGTCGTGCACTATTGGCACCAGAAATTGGGCCGTCGATCGACCTGACGCTGGATTCTCCACCGGCGGCAATCGACTTGACGCTGGATTCTCCACCGGCCCCAATCGACTTGATAACCGCTGGCACCGGGGCTGTTCCATCCATCATAGACTTAACCGTCGAGGATTCGCCCGAACCCTCGACTTCCCAGGGTCGCTCCGTTGAATTACCCGCGTTGCCTTCCTCGCCTCATGCATCGCCTTTGTCCGTCTCATACTCCCCCATCTCCCACGTATCCCAACAAACTCCGCAGCCCTTTGTTAGACGACAACTAGTTTACTCGTCATCCCCGGCTTCATCAACTACATCCTCGGTAGATTCTAGGGCAACCACGCCCGAATTCTACCTGCCCTATATCGACTCCCCGGTCGGTCCCCCATCCCCGCAACAACAACTCGACTTTCCGGACAGCGACGAGGAGTGGCCACGACAACAGATCCATCCGAATTACCCGGGATATTATCCGATTTTTATTAGCGACCAGTTCCCCGGTCAACCAAACGTCCCCGAAGGCGAGCCGGTCCCGGAAGAATATCATACGTTGTTCTTTCAAACTATATTTCTTCGCGAGGAGTAATGTAACAGCCTCCACTGTATTAAATCAGAGAAAAGAAAGTGGATGTAAATATAACCCATAAACAATCGATACCAATTGTTTTCCTGACCCTACCGCATCTTAACGTCCCGATCCCGGTTGACTGTTCTAAGAGACCAGTCACGATCGAAATTGCGAGCGTATCCTGTTGAACATTTGGCGCACGTTCCCGTTGGGCAACACGGATCCCGACGAGGACGTAACACTATCGATAATTGGCTCGAATATGTTATATTCGAGGTTTCCAATCGTTCTGCAACGACGGGAGGTAAGGATTCACTCCCCAGCTCCCGCAATCCTTCTTTCTATCGATAATTGGCACGAATACGTGCTTTTCGATGTTTCCAATCGTTTTGCATCGACGGGAGGTAAGGATTCACTTCACAGCTCCCACAATCGTTCTTTCTATCGATAATTGTCTCGAATATGTTACATTCGATGTTTCCAATCGTTCTGCATCAACGGGCACTAAGGATTCACTTCCCAGCTCCCGCAATCGTTCTTTCTATCGATAATTCGCTCGAATACGTTATATTCGCTGTTTCCAATCGTTCCGCAACGACGGGATGTAAGGATTCACTTCCCAGCTCCCGCAATCGCTCTTTCTATCGATAATTGGCATGAATACGTGCTATTGGATGTTTCCAATCGTTTTACATCGACGGGAGGTAAGGATTCACTTCCCAGCTCCCGCAATCGTTCTTTCTATCGATAATTGGCTCGAATACGTTATATTCGCTCTTTCCAATCGTTCCGCAACGACGGGAGGTAAGGATTCACTTCCCAGCTCCCGCAATCGCTCTTTCTATCGATAATCGGCACGAATACGTGTGTCACGTCCCGGGACTGACCGGAGCGTAAGCATATTGTTACGTCCTCGTCGGGATCCGTGTTGCCCAACGGGAACGTGCGCCAAATGTTCAACAGGATACGCTCGCAATTTCGATCGTGACTGGTCTCTTAGAACAGTCAACCGGGATCGGGACGTTAAGATGCGGTAGGGTCAGGAAAACAATTGGTATCGATTGTTTATGGGTTATATTTACATCCACTTTCTTTTCTCTGATTTAATACAGTGGAGGCTGTTACATTACTCCTCGCGAAGAAATATAGTTTGAAAGAACAACGTATGATATTCTTCCGGGACCGGCTCGCCTTCGGGGACGTTTGGTTGACCGGGGAACTGGTCGCTAATAAAAATCGGATAATATCCCGGGTAATTCGGATGGATCTGTTGTCGTGGCCACTCCTCGTCGCTGTCCGGAAAGTCGAGTTGTTGTTGCGGGGATGGGGGACCGACCGGGGAGTCGATATAGGGCAGGTAGAATTCGGGCGTGGTTGCCCTAGAATCTACCGAGGATGTAGTTGATGAAGCCGGGGATGACGAGTAAACTAGTTGTCGTCTAACAAAGGGCTGCGGAGTTTGTTGGGATACGTGGGAGATGGGGGAGTATGAGACGGACAAAGGCGATGCATGAGGCGAGGAAGGCAACGCGGGTAATTCAACGGAGCGACCCTGGGAAGTCGAGGGTTCGGGCGAATCCTCGACGGTTAAGTCTATGATGGATGGAACAGCCCCGGTGCCAGCGGTTATCAAGTCGATTGGGGCCGGTGGAGAATCCAGCGTCAAGTCGATTGCCGCCGGTGGAGAATCCAGCGTCAGGTCGATCGACGGCCCAATTTCTGGTGCCAATAGTGCACGACGGGCAGCGATCAGCTCCCGGCGCCTATGGTTATGGCGGAGCCGCGAACGGAGCCCTCTCCTATTTCTCCTAGCGATTCTATTGGTCATCTACCGATCGCGTTCGGTAGATGATAAATTGTGCGAAATGTGTTTAGATGAGAACATGGAGGTTCGTTTAAATCTTGGTTCGTGGCAAATGTATTGTTGCTCACCCTTTTTCTTTGGAGGGTTGTCGAAGGAAGATTCCGTATGTTCTTCTTGAAAACTATTAGACTTTATTCACTACACTGGTCGATGTTTACAATGAGGCGTTGTACGGTAGAATGAATTGACTGACCGCCCGCTCCGCTCTTTTTATTATTGAATGGTGCTGATGCAGCAAACCCCACTGCCGCGGTTGGAGATGCTGATGCAGCTGGACCTGCCGTCCTGGGAATGGTCGATCCGCGACGGTTCACGCGCTTAGTATCTCTGCAACGTGTGCATTCCTGTGCGATAGTTGTTATTGCCCTGGGAGCGGGTGCTGATGCTGCAAGACACGTTTCTTCTGTCAACTGATATCGTCGAGACGGGTCTTATCGTATCGTCAACGGATATCCGATAAGCCCGTCGCCGAGAAGTCGTCACTCGATCCTTTCCCAAGCCTTAACGCAGGAATGCTCACGTGCAGGGTAACACTACACCGTTATTATTCTCGTCAGCACTTGCGCGAGTTCGTTTTTAATTGAAAGGGAGCAGTGATCAGTCAGCACATTCCGATCCCTAACGGTGCTTAGTCTACGTCTCCTTACGATCTATCTTGTTACGGACGAATCAGCACGCTCACGTTTACCCCCTTTGCTTCGGTAATCTGTGAACGTGCTGACGCGGCAGTAGCCTATGTACGCATGCTTAATGCTACGTTCGGTACAATTATTGGCTTGGGTACCCATGGTAATCGTACATTTGCGTGGGTTTCGGATGATGCGATTATTTGGGGAGTGCTATTGGTCGGGTCAGGTTTTGGCCATATTACGTGATTGTATCGGTTGGGTCTGCGTTACGCTTTGCATGGATTTTGGTTACGTCTAGATTAGATTTGAATTCAGTTTTATTAGAATCTCGGTCGGATTAGGGTTAGGTGTGAATTCTATTAGGTGGTTATGTTGGTTAGGTGTGCCTCGAGTCGCGTATAAATTCTGGTTATGTTTGGTTTAAGTTTGGGTCGAAGTTAGGTTAGGTGTGCGATAAATCGTATATAAATTTCGGTTAGGTTAGGGTTGGATTCTACCCTTATTTTCGGTTAGGTTTAGGTTATGTTAGGGTTAGATTGTAGGTTAGGTTAGGTTTAGGTTTTTCCGGCATTTTGGTTATGTCTGATATGGGTTGGATGCAGATCCGGGTTAGGTCCAGGTTCGTAAGGGGCTTCGGCATTTTTTTTATCACGAAGTGATAAAAGCCGAAGCCCCTCCCGAAATCCGTTATCTCTTCGTTTAGCGATTTTCGATTTGATTCCTCGAAATTTTTATTGGTAATTTCCGAAAAAGTGGAGTCGCTATCTTGTAGCCAGCATGGAACGGTACAACTTTGCCCTCTTCGCGTTTCCTCCTAAAGTTCATCGTTTAAGAATGCCACGACGACAAATGTCCGATTTTTCGTCGAACGCACGGTAGGTACCACTAGGAACGTCCGTAGTCGATTTCTGGTTTGCTGGGTAGCGTTCTAATGGGGCGGACGTCGATCTGGCGAATTTTTGATTTTTAGATTTTTTTCAAAAATTCAATTTTTCTGTATATCGAGTTGTGCGATGGCCTCCCGATTTTGTCGCGAGTCCCATGCTTTGAAAGATTCGCGCCCCCACGACTACTATAACCCAAACCAAACCTGCCCCCATATGATTGGCAGATTCGGAAGCGTTGTTTTGCGCCCCCACGACCACTATAACCCAAACCAACCTCGTATCCGTATTACGGGTTGATTCGGATGCGCGCTGTTCCGACGTATTTTATCGGTCGCGTCGGTTCTTAACCTATGAGCAGCACGAGTGATTCATGTTTTGCATGCTTGCGGATGCTGATATTCCGAGATACGAGTACTTTTGCTTAAACCTAAGTGTTACCCTACGAACGAATCGGCATGCTTGTAGTTTAATTCGAATGTTTTCCTCGTTCCGCGTTTTTGTTATTCCATCGTGTTCTTTTATCGAAGCGCCTCTGGGCGAAGTACTGTTTGGAGCTTGTACGGAACGTGCCGATTCGTTTGTGTTTTACAATTAGATATGCTTACGCTCCGGTCAGTCCCGGGACGTGACACCTTCCCCCTTGGGAAGCAAATTTCTGGAGGAAATTTGCTCCAGCTCTCGAACGGTCTGCCTGAACTCTCTGAGCGTCGGTTTCGGCGGTGAAGCGGCGGTTGAAGTACCTTGGTTGAAAGCTTCCGCGTCGCGGGATGCCGCGTATTGTCTGCTTCTTTCGCCTTTCCGGATCAAGAGGTGCGATAGGGAACTCCACACAGCACCGATGAGTTGGAAACCGCATCCGTAGATCGCGTGTAGTTGGTATCCATGAATGAATGTATCGGCAACTGCTTTTACGAATTTCAGCAGGACGAATATTGCCAATATTCCTGCGCTGGCTGACCCAAACGTGATGAATCCGTTCCAAAAGCGTGAAACTGCGTCTTCGGCCAATTTTGCCATGGTTTCCTCGTCGAACATGCTCGTTAGGGATATCGATCCTTGCGCCACGTCTTTTCCCGTCGCTCCCCTGACGATCGTGTTCAAAACCGCCGCCCTTTCGGCCGGGAACATGATGTGGTCTCGCAAGTTTTCCAAGTCCCCTTGCGTGTATATACCGCTGGTTGCGAGTGTTGCGGGGGCGGTGTAACGCCAATTTGTTCGCGTCATGGGGTGTAGCACGTGTGGTTGGGCTACCTCGACCGGCCGAGGGGAGATTCGATGCCAGGCTTGATTGATCATGTACATCACAGGGAGTACGTGACTGCATTCTCTCTGTGTTCCGTGTGCGGTAAGTATGTGGGATTTCGGTGTGATAAACGCCGAACGGTTTCCGTGCCAAACTGGCAATTCTGTGTAACATTCGTTCGAATGTCTCACCCTGACTTGTACCGGTACGCATTTGATGATGTGGATGACTTCACCGGCTGTTAACGCCATGTGTCCCGGGGACTTCATGACGGTGTAGGCGAATTCGTCCGGTTTCAAAGTGGCCACTGCGAGAGCGTTGCTCAGCACTTGTTGCTCCAGGAGACATCGTTGTTTCAATAAATTTTGATACAACGTCGTCATTTGCGTTTTGACGTGTCTCTCGACGTATACGAATTTAGAATTTATGTACGTAAAGATGTCCAGATTTTCAACCGGGAGTTTCTTCGGTTGCGTGAATGTTCTTTCTCTGGTGGTTTCCAGTATGAACAGTTTCGGGTGTTCCGTTTGCGAGAGAGTGTAGCCACACAAGTGTTGTTCGCCAACCTTGGAGAGAGCGAACGTTATGTCTTGCGTGGTAAGAGCGTAGACCGGTGAGTCGGTTCGCTGCTTATCTTCTTCGGTGATTTTGGACGCGATACCCTCGTACAGTACGTCGTATCGGTCAAATTTGCAAGACGACGGCGGGAAAGGACTCCAGAACGTGTGTCCGTACTCGCCGTCTAGGCAGAATCCGCTTTGGAAACTGCAGATGGTTCCAGATTTTAGAATGATTTTGTCGGCGTCCATTCGCACGGGTACGTTGGCGGATTTCATCGAAATCTTCGCCACCGCTTGGACCACGACGCCTTCCCAAGTTCCGTAGGGGTCGGAGAATTGGGCGCCGGTGCAACGGCCGTCGTTCGTCAAAGTCCCCGCCATGGTAAACGTTCGAGTTGTAGTTTTGTTAACCGTCAGTCCGGTTATGTAACCATTGTTTCCCAAGGAGAACGAGCCGTCCTCGTGCATTCGCTTGCATTGTTGGTCGGATATGTCCTCGAGGTATTCGTTCAGACCGTTGTGGACAGCGGAGATGTGCGAGTGCATGCCGCAGTGGTACACTATTCTTGAAATTTCGATTTTACACGAAATGACCGGTGCGTAGTTGAATTCCGAGAGTTGAAGCAGTTGAATGTAGACTTCTTGAGACTGCGTCTTGATAGGTGTGATGTCGCAATCCCCGATCGAATTGAGCGACACCGTAGTTACGTTCAGGTGTTGTCCGTTGCAATCGTAACCGACGAGAGCCCAGGCAACTCGAGCGCAAATCAATATTAACATACATAGGAACATGGTGAATTCCTGTACAAAGAAACAAAACAAAGAAACGATTCTTAACATTATCGCACTCGCTTTATTACTAGAATTCGTGTTTGTGGGTACTATACGCGAGTACGTATTACTCTCTAGTTACACGGCGTGAAACGTTTCGATCGATCGACGTCAGCGACGAGGCCACTGTTGGCCGCTTCCGGTAATTGGTTTAGGTTTGGGTTTGGTTGTCGTTGGGGGCGGGGGCGGGAGCTCTCTCAGCGGCGTCCCAATTGGTCTCGATGTTGCCGCCTTCCTACGAACCCGTAGCCTCGATCCAAACTCGTCGGGGCGCGTTAATTCACCATCGCGTGATCACGTCAACGACGCGTCCCGTTTGCACCGCCCATTCCTCTGAAGTGGACATTTCGAAGTACGTCTCGATACATTCGGTGCATTGCTGTGCCGGTCTTACGACGACGAAGTTCTCGTTGCATAGGATGCAGTTGGCGATGGGCAGCGTCGAGTCGTAGTTGCACAGGTTGTGCCAGCCTCCTGGCTGGTACGTCCGTTGGACCTCGGGTGGCAGTTTGGCGTAACAGGACACGCACACTCGTCTCCCGGTCTGTACGTATATGCAAGCCGTGTCTCTCTTTATCGTCGTGCAATATAATTCCGACAGCTCGCCGTAGGCCTGGGGATGGTTCGCAGGAAGGACCCCGTCCCAGGGGCCTTGGAACTCTTGGTCCCCGTCCTCCGCTTCCAAGGAATCGTATGGGATTTTCATTCTGCAACTTTGCATTGTCACGCGTTGAGTACGCGCGTCTCGGAGGAATTTCCTCGCGCCGTTGGCCGATCGATCGCTTACATTCTATTTTTCAGATACGCTAGTTTCAATTTATTTATATGGACTGTCCGCGGACTACCGTCGATTGAGATTTTGACGTTCTGATTCAATAGGATCTCGATGACTTTGTGTGGACCGGTGTATTGATCGGCGAATTTTCCCTTTCGGGGTTCCCGGATCATGTACACCAGGTCTCCGGTTTTAAAGTTCTGCGGGTTTATAGCCCGATCGTAGTATTCTTTCGATCTGATCTTCGCGAGCTGAAGGTTGTCGCGAGCTTTCGCTTGAACGTCGTCGATCTTATAGTAGAGATCCCGCAGGTAGTCCGCGTACGTTGGCTCCAGATTCTCGCTAATCGGTTTTTCGCTCGCGGGTTCCCTGGCTATTCGCCCGAACACTAATTCGTGCGGCGAGAATCTGGTCCCTTCGTGTACCGACGTGTTGTACGAAAACATTGCCAGTTCCAACCAGTCGTCCCAGCTGTTACGACCGCTGTCTATGTACTGCTTAAGATACTCCACTAATACGTGATGAGACCTCTCGATGGAGCCGTTGCTCTGCGGATGATACGCCGTCGTGACGTAATGTTTTATATGAAATTTCTTTGCCACGTTCTTCATCAACGAGGATGTAAAATTCGTTCCCTGGTCGGTCAGGATCGCTCGGGGCGATCCGAAACGGCAGATAAGATTTTTAACGAACGCGTCCGCGATGTCCGCAGAGGTGGTTCGTTCGAGAGGTATGGCTAGGGAATATTTGGTTAGTAGATCCTGCATGGTTAGTATGTATTTGTTGCCCTTTTTGGTGCTAGGCAAGGGTCCGACGATGTCCATACTGACTTTGTCGAACGCTTTGCCGGGCGTATCGGTCAGTATCATAGGTTGTTTGGTCTTGATTCTCGTGAGTTTTTTCAGCTGGCACTCTTTGCACTCCCTCACGAATTGTTGGATTTCCTTCTTCATGTTGTCCCAATTGTACAGTTGCCTTATCCTGTGGTAGGTCTTTGTCACCCCTTTGTGTCCTCCCGATGCCGACGCGTGTTTCTCCTCGATTATGTATTGTCTGGCCTCTGGTGGCGGAACGGTCACTTCTCCCGTGCAAATGGTGATCCGAACGTTCTCGTCGTGGAATACTTTTTTAAGTTCGTTCATTACGTATCGCCATGGTACTTCGTCCAGACTCTCAGTTCGAGCGATGGAGAACGATCCTAGGTCCTTTTCTCTGATCACGTCCAGCAACGAGGACAAACAGCCCTGCACGTTTTGGGGTTCTATACGCGTTCTCGGGTTTTCCTTCACCGGCAGGGCTATGAGGTATTTGCCCTGCTCGGTCTTCAAACGGGCGCGTTCGAGCGTCAAATCGATGTAGGACGTTAAGAGGCCCGATCGTGCGATCTCCTTTGCTCCCTCGTCGATCGGACTCCCTTGCATATCGATGAATATGACTTTGTGGTCCTTCAGTTTTGGCAACGAGTCTCGGACTTCCCTGATAACGTACGCCGGACTGCGCGTGTACGGAAACACGTTGGTGTCTTCCGTCGTGTCGATCGTGGATGAAGCGTCGACGATTAGGTCGTCCCCTTCCCCCTCAGATTCGGGAATTTCTTCCAGCCAGTTCCCGGGTCGAACCTCGACGTCTTCCTCCGCTGGTTCTTCGAGTCGCGTCGACTGTTGGGGTTCGTGCGTGTCGACGACTCGGTCCCCCGGAGGTGCATTCAAGCGAAGAGGCGAATCCGCCGATGTGTCGGGGTCTCGAAACAAAGATACTCTTTTCCGTGCCGGTGGTTGCAACGGCGATCCCGGTCGCTTCTTCTCCTTGGGACGCGGATCGTAAATCAGTGAGTCATCCGACGACGAAGAGGGAAAGAATCTCTTCTTAGGTCGCGGCTCTTCCGCTTCTTCGTCCGCCTCCTCTTGACGCTTTCTTATCGGGAGGCAAACTTCCGGGGGGTTTCGCGACAAGGCGTCGGCGTTGGCGTTCGCTCGTCCGCACTTGTGCTGTATCTCGAACTCGTAATCCGATAATTTTAGCTTCCACTTCCAGATCCGCGATGTCGGATCTTTGATGGAGTTTAGCCACACCAATGGTTTGTGGTCGGTGATTATGTTGAACTTCCGTCCGTATAGGTACGGTCTGAAGTGAGTGACGCAATAAAGTATGGCCAAACACTCCTTCTCGATGGTCGAGTATTTTTGTTCAGCAGCGTTTAGTAATCGAGAGGCGTAAGCGACGGGCAAATCCTTCCCTATCGGTCCCTGACTCAAGACTCCTCCGATCGCGTATCCCGACGCGTCGATCGTTAGGTTGAACGTTTTACTGAAATCCGGGTACTGCAATATGGGTTCCGTTATCAGCGCGTTTCTCAACGTGTCGAACGCTTTTTCTTGGTCAGTGTCCCACACGAATTTTACATCTTTCTTCAACAATCGAGTCAAGGGTTTGGCGGTGTTGGAGAATTCGGGGATGAATCTCCGATAGTATCCCGCCAATCCTAGGAATTGTTTTATTCCCTTCGGGGTTCGGGGTCTAGGGAATCGTTGCACAGCTTCGATCTTTTGAGGGTCCGGTCTGACACCTTCCTCGCTGATGATGTGACCCAGATAATTGACTTCGTGTCTCAAAAACTCGCACTTGTCAGGTTGTAACTGTAATTTAGCGTTTCGCAGTCTTTCCGCCAGTTTCTGAAATTTAATTTGGTGCTCGGTCAACGAGCTCGAGTATATGACGATATCGTCCAGATAGACGAACAGTTCCGTTCCTTGTAGGCCGGACAAGACGCTGTTCATCAATCTCTGGAAGGTGGCCGGAGCGTTCTTGAGTCCGAACGGCATTCTCGTGAATTGATAGTGTCCGTACGGGGTCGAGAACGCCGTTTTGTGCGCGTCTCCTTCCGACATTTTTA
Organism: Nomada ruficornis; assembly: GCA_951802695.1. Classification (NCBI taxonomy): domain Eukaryota; kingdom Metazoa; phylum Arthropoda; class Insecta; order Hymenoptera; family Apidae; genus Nomada; species Nomada ruficornis. The sequence goes on from OX637850.1 coordinate 12,550,563, forward strand.
TTTGATGGAACCCCGACGCAAGGTCGAAGGTTGAAAAATACTTGGCACTGCCCAATTGGTCCAGTATTTCCGTGATATTGGGCAAGGGGAAAGCATCCCCTATGGTTTTGTCGTTCAATTTCCTATAGTCGATAACCAGTCGCCAGCGCTTGTTTCCCTGAGAGTCCGGTTTCTTGGGTACGATCCACAGTGGCGAGTTATACGGGGACACGGATTCTTTCACGACATCCGTGTCCAACAATTCTTGAATTTGTCTGTTGATTTCTGCTCTGTGTACCGGGGGGTATCTGTACTGGCGCGTGTTTACCGGAATGTCATCCGTGGTATGTATCCTGTGCTCCAGGATTCCTGTTCCTTCCAACGTTTCACCAGGTAAATGGAACCTGTCTTGATTTTTTCTTATCAGCTTCTCGACGCTCGCCCCTTCCTCCGTATTGAGATGCTCCAGTCTCAATAATTCCACGATGGCCTCGAATCGATTTCGAGGGTCCGTCTTGATGGCGTTGCACGCCCTTGATTCTGGATGATTCGTTTCTTCGAATTCTTCCAGCGTTACCGTGGGTGCGGTGATTTTTACCCCCTTGCTCGTCGTATTAACGACCCTGATGTAGGCGCGGCCTTTGCGGTTGGTTGCCAGGGCTTCGCCTAAGTAGATTCCCTTGCCTACGTCGATTCTGGGAATGTATCCCTCTCGTATCTCTGGATTCGCTATATTCACTTGTAGCGATGTGGAGCTTCGCTTGGGTATCGACACTTTCGAGGTGGCGAACGGTATACAAAAGGTTCCCCATTCGACGCGCCTCTGCGCGTAATCTATGGTGGCCCCGTGATCGATCAGGAACTCGGATCCTAAGATCCCGTCCTCTTTGATCAGCAGCGAGTCGTCGACGACGTGAAAATTAACCGGATGGCTCGCAACCTCTATCGACACTTTCCCTAAGGTGGTCAGGTTCGAAGCCGTAATGCCACGTATGTCTATTACTTCTTGGTCGTCTATACTCGCTGTGCTGGTCAAGACCGACTTCTTGATGAGATTTATTTCTGATCCGGAGTCCAGCATTAGGTTCGTTATTCCTTGTAATTTGGGGGACACTATTCGCACCGTCGGTACCTTTTGTACGGCGTTGATTCTTATTGAAACAGTTCTTCTAACGACTCTATCTCGTCCTCCTCGTCTTCTTCCTCCTCTCGTTTCTTTTGTTTCGAGTCTTTTGGGGTTTCCCATGCTTTTCGTTCTTGCTTCGGCGCGCTTCTTGCCGATAGTTGCTCTTGGCTTTGCTTCGATGTGGAAGCTTCTATTTTTGCTACTCTCGGGCGCTCCTGGGGCTTTCCACTCCGGGCTGCGTCCGGTCTTCCCGGGTGACCGCGTCCGTTTCCCTGGTTCTGTTGAGAGTACGGCACGATTTCTCCGGAATCGACTTTGGCTTTGAAGCGATAGCAATCCTTCAACACGTGACCTGGTTTCTTACAATAATTGCACGTGATTCCGGGATTCTTGGGTGGGAAAGTAGGCGGTGGCCGGGGTGGAAAGGTCTTATTGTTTCCGTAATTGTTGTAGCTCTGGGGTTTTCTTTGATCCCTTTGTTGAGGTTGCGCTTGATTCCTCGGAGGGTAGTTGTTTCGTTCCCTATTGAAGCGTTGAGACGGCGGCTGGTAGCTTCGCTGCCTTTCCGCGACTCTCTTTACCTCTCGAGTGGCTTTTATCGCCGCACGGTAGGATTCGTCGAGGTCTCTGCAGCCCTCCAACTTCACTCTGGTGAATACCTCGGCCGGTAAACCGTTGACGAACGCTTCCTGGGAGTCGGCGTCGAGACCAAATTGCAATGTCAACGGTACGGAACCGCGAGCTTGCCTTTCTCCATCCATGATGGCTAGACGCAGGTTTCTCACGCGGTCAATGTAGTCGAGTACGTCTTCGCCCGATCTCTGATAGATGGTTCCGAGTTCGCCCCTGTATTCGTTAATGGTTTTACCGGGACCAAACATATCCTTTAATTTCGTGGAAAACGAGTCCAGATTGGTAACGACCACGTCTTCCACCGCGAGGAACGCATGGCCCCTTAATTTGTTCATCAACAGTTTAACCAAATGAGGTTCCATATGAGCGGGGAGCATCGATTTTGCCCGCTCGCAGGCTCTCAAGAATTGAAACACGGGAGGCCTATGGCCGTCGAACACGGGAACCGTTTCTATTGCATCTTTGATGCGAATCGAAGGGAGATCCGTCACGGGCTTCACGTCGGGCATTTCGGCGTTTGTCCCGCCGGATGTACCCGCCATATCGTTTGTTCTGCTAGCATGTATCTCCTGTTCTAATCTTTCTAGTCTCCTATTCATTGAGTTTAAATTGTCGAACTTATCCTCCCACAGGGAGAGCTGTTGCAGCACGAGGTCTAGAGGGGTTGCAGTCGTTTCTTCCGCCATTTCGCGATTCACCTCTTAACGCATGCGACCGTATCCCACCGCTGTCACCAAAAATTTATATGTTACGTCCTCGTCGGGATCCGTGTTGCCCAACGGGAACGTGCGCCAAATGTTCAACAGGATACGCTCGCAATTTCGATCGTGACTGGTCTCTTAGAACAGTCAACCGGGATCGGGACGTTAAGATGCGGTAGGGTCAGGAAAACAATTGGTATCGATTGTTTATGGGTTATATTTACATCCACTTTCTTTTCTCTGATTTAATACAGTGGAGGCTGTTACATTACTCCTCGCGAAGAAATATAGTTTGAAAGAACAACGTATGATATTCTTCCGGGACCGGCTCGCCTTCGGGGACGTTTGGTTGACCGGGGAACTGGTCGCTAATAAAAATCGGATAATATCCCGGGTAATTCGGATGGATCTGTTGTCGTGGCCACTCCTCGTCGCTGTCCGGAAAGTCGAGTTGTTGTTGCGGGGATGGGGGACCGACCGGGGAGTCGATATAGGGCAGGTAGAATTCGGGCGTGGTTGCCCTAGAATCTACCGAGGATGTAGTTGATGAAGCCGGGGATGACGAGTAAACTAGTTGTCGTCTAACAAAGGGCTGCGGAGTTTGTTGGGATACGTGGGAGATGGGGGAGTATGAGACGGACAAAGGCGATGCATGAGGCGAGGAAGGCAACGCGGGTAATTCAACGGAGCGACCCTGGGAAGTCGAGGGTTCGGGCGAATCCTCGACGGTTAAGTCTATGATGGATGGAACAGCCCCGGTGCCAGCGGTTATCAAGTCGATTGGGGCCGGTGGAGAATCCAGCGTCAAGTCGATTGCCGCCGGTGGAGAATCCAGCGTCAGGTCGATCGACGGCCCAATTTCTGGTGCCAATAGTGCACGACGGGCAGCGATCAGCTCCCGGCGCCTATGGTTATGGCGGAGCCGCGAACGGAGCCCTCTCCTATTTCTCCTAGCGATTCTATTGGTCATCTACCGATCGCGTTCGGTAGATGATAAATTGTGCGAAATGTGTTTAGATGAGAACATGGAGGTTCGTTTAAATCTTGGTTCGTGGCAAATGTATTGTTGCTCACCCTTTTTCTTTGGAGGGTTGTCGAAGGAAGATTCCGTATGTTCTTCTTGAAAACTATTAGACTTTATTCACTACACTGGTCGATGTTTACAATGAGGCGTTGTACGGTAGAATGAATTGACTGACCGCCCGCTCCGCTCTTTTTATTATTGAATGGTGCTGATGCAGCAAACCCCACTGCCGCGGTTGGAGATGCTGATGCAGCTGGACCTGCCGTCCTGGGAATGGTCGATCCGCGACGGTTCACGCGCTTAGTATCTCTGCAACGTGTGCATTCCTGTGCGATAGTTGTTATTGCCCTGGGAGCGGGTGCTGATGCTGCAAGACACGTTTCTTCTGTCAACTGATATCGTCGAGACGGGTCTTATCGTATCGTCAACGGATATCCGATAAGCCCGTCGCCGAGAAGTCGTCACTCGATCCTTTCCCAAGCCTTAACGCAGGAATGCTCACGTGCAGGGTAACACTACACCGTTATTATTCTCGTCAGCACTTGCGCGAGTTCGTTTTTAATTGAAAGGGAGCAGTGATCAGTCAGCACATTCCGATCCCTAACGGTGCTTAGTCTACGTCTCCTTACGATCTATCTTGTTACGGACGAATCAGCACGCTCACGTTTACCCCCTTTGCTTCGGTAATCTGTGAACGTGCTGACGCGGCAGTAGCCTATGTACGCATGCTTAATGCTACGTTCGGTACAATTATTGGCTTGGGTACCCATGGTAATCGTACATTTGCGTGGGTTTCGGATGATGCGATTATTTGGGGAGTGCTATTGGTCGGGTCAGGTTTTGGCCATATTACGTGATTGTATCGGTTGGGTCTGCGTTACGCTTTGCATGGATTTTGGTTACGTCTAGATTAGATTTGAATTCAGTTTTATTAGAATCTCGGTCGGATTAGGGTTAGGTGTGAATTCTATTAGGTGGTTATGTTGGTTAGGTGTGCCTCGAGTCGCGTATAAATTCTGGTTATGTTTGGTTTAAGTTTGGGTCGAAGTTAGGTTAGGTGTGCGATAAATCGTATATAAATTTCGGTTAGGTTAGGGTTGGATTCTACCCTTATTTTCGGTTAGGTTTAGGTTATGTTAGGGTTAGATTGTAGGTTAGGTTAGGTTTAGGTTTTTCCGGCATTTTGGTTATGTCTGATATGGGTTGGATGCAGATCCGGGTTAGGTCCAGGTTCGTAAGGGGCTTCGGCATTTTTTTTATCACGAAGTGATAAAAGCCGAAGCCCCTCCCGAAATCCGTTATCTCTTCGTTTAGCGATTTTCGATTTGATTCCTCGAAATTTTTATTGGTAATTTCCGAAAAAGTGGAGTCGCTATCTTGTAGCCAGCATGGAACGGTACAACTTTGCCCTCTTCGCGTTTCCTCCTAAAGTTCATCGTTTAAGAATGCCACGACGACAAATGTCCGATTTTTCGTCGAACGCACGGTAGGTACCACTAGGAACGTCCGTAGTCGATTTCTGGTTTGCTGGGTAGCGTTCTAATGGGGCGGACGTCGATCTGGCGAATTTTTGATTTTTAGATTTTTTTCAAAAATTCAATTTTTCTGTATATCGAGTTGTGCGATGGCCTCCCGATTTTGTCGCGAGTCCCATGCTTTGAAAGATTCGCGCCCCCACGACTACTATAACCCAAACCAAACCTGCCCCCATATGATTGGCAGATTCGGAAGCGTTGTTTTGCGCCCCCACGACCACTATAACCCAAACCAACCTCGTATCCGTATTACGGGTTGATTCGGATGCGCGCTGTTCCGACGTATTTTATCGGTCGCGTCGGTTCTTAACCTATGAGCAGCACGAGTGATTCATGTTTTGCATGCTTGCGGATGCTGATATTCCGAGATACGAGTACTTTTGCTTAAACCTAAGTGTTACCCTACGAACGAATCGGCATGCTTGTAGTTTAATTCGAATGTTTTCCTCGTTCCGCGTTTTTGTTATTCCATCGTGTTCTTTTATCGAAGCGCCTCTGGGCGAAGTACTGTTTGGAGCTTGTACGGAACGTGCCGATTCGTTTGTGTTTTACAATTAGATATGCTTACGCTCCGGTCAGTCCCGGGACGTGACAATATCTAATTGTAAAACACAAACGAATCGGCACGTTCCGTACAAGCTCCAAACAGTACTTCGGCCAGAGGCGCTTCGATAAAAGAACACGATGGAATAACAAAAACGCGGAACGAGGAAAACATTCGAATTAAACTACAAGCATGCCGATTCGTTCGTAGGGTAACACTTAGGTTTAAGCAAAAGTACTCGTATCTCGGAATATCAGCATCCGCAAGCATGCAAAACATGAATCACTCGTGCTGCTCATAGGTTAAGAACCGACGCGACCGATAAAATACGTCGGAACAGCGCGCATCCGAATCAACCCGTAATACGGATACGAGGTTGGTTTGGGTTATAGTGGTCGTGGGGGCGCAAAACAACGCTTCCGAATCTGCCAATCATATGGGGGCAGGTTTGGTTTGGGTTATAGTAGTCGTGGGGGCGCGAATCTTTCAAAGCATGGGACTCGCGACAAAATCGGGAGGCTATCGCACAACTCGATATACAGAAAAATTGAATTTTTGAAAAAAATCTAAAAATCAAAAATTCGCCAGATCGACGTCCGCCCCATTAGAACGCTACCCAGCAAACCGGAAATCGACTACGGACGTTCCTAGTGGTACCTACCGTGCGTTCGACGAAAAATCGGACATTTGTCGTCGTGGCATTCTTAAACGATGAACTTTAGGAGGAAACGCGAAGAGGGCAAAGTTGTACCGTTCCATGCTGGCTACAAGATAGCGACTCCACTTTTTCGGAAATTACCAATAAAAATTTCGAGGAATCAAATCGAAAATCGCTAAACGAAGAGATAACGGATTTCGGGAGGGGCTTCGGCTTTTATCACTTCGTGATAAAAAAAATGCCGAAGCCCCTTACGAACCTAGACCTAACACGGATCTGCATCCAACCCATATCAGACATAACCAAAATGCCGGAAAAACCTAAACCTAACCTAACCTACAATCTAACCCTTTTTTTTTTTTTTTTTTTTTTTTTTCGAGGTGGAAATCTTCGAAAGACACCCCCTGCCCTGGGGGGGAGAGCAGGAGGTAGTGCCGGATTTCTACCGGCTAAAACCACCCCGGTTACCTGTCCTCGGCGCTTGTAGGGGAGGCCCCGTGACCTACGGATACACTTCCGGTGCCTCCCCACGCCCGGCCCTTGCGGCCCCATCCTCGGGAGGGTCAGAAGGACCCTCCGAAACACTCCGCCGTATCGAACACGGCCGCGCCAGGGGTAACAACCGACGCGGCCCACCTCCACCAGACCGTGATAAGGGACGGCTCGGGCCCCCACCCGAGTCGCCCACGGCGCTCCGACGGCCCTGCGGGAATTGGGAGGATAGTTCCTCCCGGCAGGGCCGCCCGCATCCGGGAGCTGGCGACGGTCATCCGCAGGGGGGGGTTGAGGGGGGACACCCCAACGCCCCTCGGGCCCGTCAGCCATACCATCCTACGGGAGGGGGGGGTTATCTCGCCAGCGGAAACGGCCAGCGAGTCCACCCCTCCTTTATATCTGACGCCAGATTACTGGCTGTCGGGCAGCCCCGCGGGATACCGGGAGGACATTATCCTCCCACAGCAGGGCCGCCCGTCCACTGAGTCAGCGGCGACAGCCACCCGAGAGACGGGAGGGGGGACACCTCCGATCGCCCCTCGGGCCGTCGCCGCTTTTACGCCACTGGAGGGGGGGATCTCGCCAGCCTGCGCGAGCGCAGCCGGCGAGCCCTTTCCCTCCGCCTTTCGTGTCGGACGGGATCGGTCACTTCCCGATCCCGCTCCGATGCCTCCTTTCTGCGACGAACGTCCTCGCAGAAGGAGGCCACCGCTGTCCAGGCCCTCTCGCTGCCCAGCATCTCACTAACGATACGTGGCAGCGAGAGATCCGCCCCAATCTGAGTCCTCAAACTCCGGCGCTCAGCCGCCCATGCAGGGCACTCCTCCAGTGTGTGCTGCGCTGAGTCCAGCGCAGCCCCACACTCGTGGCACTCCGTCGTCGCCTCCGCCTGTATCCGGCACAGGTACTCACCGAAGCAACCGTGTCCAGTGAGCACCTGCGTGACTCGGTAGGTGAGCGTCCCCCTACCGCGGTCCAGCCATTCATCCAGGCTGGGCAGATACCGCCCCGACTGCTCGCTGCGCGGCTCCTCGATCGAGGAGCTCCCTCCTCCACTTATTTCGCGCAGCCAGCCGGGCCCGGCGTCTCACGTCCACCTCCTCCTCAGCGGACACCATCGCGCCCCCCCTACGGAGTTCTCGGAGACGCTCGTATATCGAGGCGTCCCCCTCCGCCAGAAGATCGAAGGGCACGGTGCCCGCCAAGGTCAGCGCCGCCTCGTGGGATATCGTGCGGTATCCCCTTACCACCCTGATGGCCATCCTCCTCTGTACGCGGCGCAGCGATGTTTTTCTGCGCCGCGCGACCGCCAGGGCCGACGCCCATATCGGGGCGCCGTACAATGCCATGGACCGCACGATACCGAGGTATAGGCGGCGCACCCTCTCATCTGGTCCCCCGATGTTTGGGAGGAGGCGACCAAGGCCAGTCGCCGCTCTCTCCAAACGGGGAGCCAGTCGGTCGAAGTGGACCGTGAAACGCCAGTGGCTGTCCAGGAGGAGACCGAGATAGTTCATCCGATCCCCAACCTGAACGTGCTCACCCCCTATCGTTATCCAGGACCGGGGCGGTCCCCCGCCCCGAGGCCTGTCGTGAAACCACATGGCCTCGGTTTTCGGCGGGGAGATCCGCAGCCCTAATCCCCGGATACCGTCGACGACGGAGGCCAGTCCCGTCTCCGCCAGACGGATGGTCCTATTCCAGTCCCTCCTAACGGCCATCAGCAGCGTGTCGTCTGCGTAACACGTCAAACTGACGCCGTTCGGGAGGGCAGCCCGTAGCACTTGATCGTATCCGATGTCCCACAGCAAGGGGCCCAGGACCGACCCCTGTGGGACACCACGATCCACCTCCCTCGTACACAGCCGGCCATCTCTGCCCGGGTATTCTATCCACCTGTCCCTCAGGTAGTCCCTTAGGACCTTCCTCACGTAGAGGGGCACGTCGTGTTCGGCGAGTGCCCCCCCGATACGACCCCAAGGAAGGGAGTTAAAGGCGTTGGCGATGTCCAGGCTGACTGCCAGCGCCACCCCCCCCTGGGACGTGGCCGAGTCCGAGAGGGACCTGACTCGACTAATGGCGTCGATCGTCGAGCGTCCCCCTCTGAAGCCAAACTGGGACTCGGCCAGGTCAGGACCCACCCGGGACAGGTGCCCCGAGAGGCGGGAAGCCAGCACCCTCTCGAAGAGCTTCCCCACCTCGTCGAGGAGGCATATAGGCCGGTACGCCGAGGGAGAATCGGCGGGCTTACCGATCTTCCTCACAAGGACCATCCGTCCCCTCTTCCAGCGGGACGGGATGCGGCCCAGCCTCAGGCAACCATCGAATAGGCGCCTGAGGCGGGGCCCGAGGACGCGCAGGGCAAGGGCCATGGCTCTTCCCGGGATGCCGTCGGGGCCCGGGGCCGTGTTGCGGGCACCCATCTTCCTAACGGCCCGGTAGAGCTCCTCCTCCGTGACCCCCATGTCGTCGGACCAGGTGTTCGGGTCCGACTCCCCGAGCTCCGGTGGCTGTTCTCCCCCCTCGTCCGGGGGGAACAGGGTGTCTACCACCCTGTCCAGGAACTCGGGGTCCAAGGTCTCCGTCACGGGGGGCGCCCAAGGGCGAAGTTTCCCCATAACCATCTTGTACGGGCGCCCCCAGGGCTCACGGTTCAATAACTCCAGGAGCTCCGACCATGCCCCCGCCTTTGCCCTCTTGATGGCCAGCTGGAGGGCCACCACCTGCTCCCGGTAGCCCTCGTACAGCTGGTGCTCCCTCGCCAAGTCGCGACGCCGTCTTCGACGGGCTCTCTGGAAGAGTCGCCGGGCACGAACGCAAGCGTGGCGCATCCGCGCTATCTCCGACGACCACCAATACGCTGCCCGTCGATCCGGGGCGCGGGACCAGGGCATGGCAGCATCGCAGACCGCTACCATGCCCCCTTGGAACCGCGCCGCTTCCTCCTCGACGTCCACGACCGGCCCGGCCGGCAGTCCGGGCCAGGCCACCACGAGGGAGGCGGCCATCAGCACGTCCTCGTCCAGACGCTTCAGCGCCCACCTCTTCTTAGCAGCAGGGGAAAAAGAGGGGGACCCATTACCCCCACCCCTGCCAGCCCTCCCTGACGGTCCCCGGCCCCGGGTGGCGCGCACCTCCATAAGGATATAGAGGTGGTCACTCAGAGTTTCCACCTCCTGCGCCACCCTCCAGCCCCTTACGCGACCCACCACCGAGGAGGAGGCCCACGTCAAGTCGACAATGGACTCCCCCTGGTAGCGGACGCAGGTGCTGGCTGACCCCCGATTAATCAGTCGAAGGTCCGAGCCGGCCGCCCAATCCAGCACCGCCTCGCCCCTGAGATCCGTCCCGGGGGAGCCCCAGGCTTGGGACTTGGCGTTAAAATCCCCCAAGACAATGACCGGACGGGGCCGACATCGCGAGATGCATCTCGCGACCCCGTCCAGGAACTCCTCGAAGGACCTCAGGTTCCACCGAGGCGGTGCATAGATCCCCACTACCGCCACATCCCCCCATTGGACCGCGGCGTAGCCCTCGCCGCTCTCCAGAAGGGAGAACGGCAAGGGCATCGAAGCCCCTCCAAGGATGATCGCTACCGAGCCGCCCGGGTTTCCCACCCAATTCGGGTGGTCCGGGATCCTGTACGGCTCGGCAGCAATCGCCAACCCCACACCCCACTCAGCCATGGACTGGACAAGCATGTCTTGCGCCCTGGCCGAGTGGTTAAGGTTGGCCTGAAGCAGCAGGGCCATAGCCCCTTCACTGCTCCAGATCCATGGCCCCTTCCTCCACGGGCCTCGTCTCCGGCGTTGCGGGGGGAGCAGATGCTGGCTCCCCTGCTCCCTCCTCGGTCCTCTTCTCGGCCAGACCAGGTGCAGCTGTCGCCGCCACCTCCTCCGGTCCGCCCAGGCTCATGGCAGCCAGTTTGGGAGCCAGCTGCGTCTGCTGGGCCCCCTTGGCACCCTGGTTCCTCCTTGCCCTGGGGGGCACACATCCCTTGCTCCCCATCCGGTGTCCTGAGGGCTTCCCAAGGTCCGTGCACAGGGGGCATCGAGGAGCACTCCGGCATTCCGCTGCCATGTGCTCCGGGCTTCCACAATTATGGCAGCGCCCGCTGCGGTCCACGGTGCTGGTGCACCGCTGCCTCACGTGACCCACCTCCAGGCAGCGGTAGCACTGCAGCGGGCGGTCCGCCAGCGCCTCTACCCGGGCAGTGGTCCAGCCGACGCGGATTCTTTTCGCCGCGACCACCTTTCTGGCAGCCGCCAGCGGGCACTTCACCCAGAGGGTGCCGAGTCCCAGCGGAGATGACCGGATTTCCCCGGTCTTCACCTCCGCCGGCGCACATCCTCCGGCAACTGCGATGGCCGCGGCTACATCGGAGGTGGTGGTGGCCGCCACGAGATCCCTCACCCTTAGCTCCGCCATCTTCATTGGGCGGGCCACGGACACCCCATCTTCTCCGCCCAGAACCTCCCGCATTTTTGCGGCAAGGGCGTCCGCCTTCGCAGCCCCCTCCGGCCCAGGGATTTCCAGGAGAAGCCCCCCCGTCACGGCTCGCTTGGGCCGCAGCTCAGTGATGTTGAGCTCCGCCAGGTTAATCCGGCTGGCAGAGCTCATGGCCTCCGCGTACGTAATCTTCGCCCCGTCCATAATGGTCAGGGCGATCGCAGCCGTACGCGGGGGTCTGCGCTGCAAGGATTTTTGGGGAGCCTTCGCCCCTCCCTCCTTCTTCCGCAGCTGCTGTTGTTGTTGCTGCGGCCGTTGCGTCTTCTGCGGCCGCTGCTCCTTCTGCGGCCGCTGTTCCTTCTGTGGCCTCGCCGGCAGCTTCTTGGCTGCCGCGGGACGGGCCGGAGACGGGGCCGGGCGTCCCTGGGCCCGGGTCGCCGCCTCCGCCTTCTTCGTTTTCCTCCCGACCACCGTGGCCCACGTATTGGCACCCTTCTGCGCCGGAGGGGGAGGGGGTAGCATCTGGGGCGAAGGGGAGGGCGTCCCCGGTTGCCGGGCTGCCGCGGGTACCTCCCCGCGACGACAGGCCGCCAGCACTTTCGCCTGTATCTCCCTTATGCGGACCTCCCCCGGCGTCTCCGAGGTCAGCTTCTGGGGGACTGCCCGCGCCCACTCCTCGGAGAGCTCCTTCCTTATGGAGACTATTTTCCTCTCCACCCTCCCCATGAATTCCTCGAAGAGGGCCGCCAGGCGCTCCTCGCTGACGGGCCCCGATTTCCCCCTGGAGGAGGAGGAGGAGGAGGAGGAGGAGTGGGACGTGCGGGCTCTGGGCCCGTCCCCCTTGTCCTTCTGATCCCTCGCCTTAGACTTCACAGGGGGGGCCGCTTTTGCCGCAGCCAGCTCCATCTTCAGGTCGGCCACCTGACTGCGCAGCAGGAGGTTCTCCTCCTCCACCTGCTGCGCATTGTTTTTGGCCGACCTCTTGGCCATTTCGGTGACTGCTGCCCGCACAGTTAGGGCCGCCTTGTTCAGGTATCTCACGTACGTCCCCTTGAGGTTCGAACTCCTGGAAGCGACCCTCCTCACCGTGTCCATCTGGGCCATGATCTGGGCCCCCAGGTTGGCCGTCGGCTGCGGCCTGAAGGCGTCCGCCATTTCGGCTTCCGACGGCAGGCCCTTTACCCGCGCGGCCAGCGGAGCTTCGTCATCCGAGCTCCTGATCTGCCTCCGCCCCTTTACAGAGGCCCGTCTCTGGTCGGGCTCACCCGAGGATCGAGACCTCTTCTTCCTGGGTGGGGGGACTTGCCTGCTGGAGTCGGAGACTCCGTCCGTGTCACTTATTGTGACGTACGATTCACAGTTGGCATTCGCCCCCTTGCTCGTCGCGCTGCTCCTTGGTGTTTCCGGAGCAGCCTCTCTCCGCAGCTCACCGTCCCCCGATGTTCCTGGGGCTGCTCTCTCCCTCGCACAGTCCATTACGCACACAACAGGTGTGCTCCTCCCTACTTTGTCAATCTTTGGTTTGTTTTTTGAATAGTCCATAGTTGTTCCCACGAGCAGGTCGGAAAGGGTGGTCCACCGGGGCAGAGCCGCCTTACCCCGGTAAGGCTGAATACAACCAGGAGTCGCCAAATTCCCGGAGGTTGGCCGCTATCGGTTGGTGCACCCACCAACCACGCCCCAGTGCCATCGACTGGGACGCCCCTCTTCGCCGCGCGCCGTAGCTTGGGGTTAGGGATTTTTTATAGAGGTTGTCATCCTCGCGGTACGGCCGGTTAAGGCAAGACCCCCGTTCCAGCAAAACATGACCACTGGTTTACGGTGTGTTTCCTGAGCCGCAACTTAGTTTTCACCGCTCGGCCCAAACCCGTCCGGCATGGTTGTACCTGCCGGGAATGCATCTCCCGCCGGCATGGTCTTGGGCCTCATTGCAGCTACTCAAGCCCCTGCACCACGACAAGGTGGCGGCTCCTAGCAGGGGAACCTACAATCTAACCCTAACATAACCTAAACCTAACCGAAAATAAGGGTAGAATCCAACCCTAACCTAACCGAAATTTATATACGATTTATCGCACACCTAACCTAACTTCGACCCAAACTTAAACCAAACATAACCAGAATTTATACGCGACTCGAGGCACACCTAACCAACATAACCACCTAATAGAATTCACACCTAACCCTAATCCGACCGAGATTCTAATAAAACTGAATTCAAATCTAATCTAGACGTAACCAAAATCCATGCAAAGCGTAACGCAGACCCAACCGATACAATCACGTAATATGGCCAAAACCTGACCCGACCAATAGCACTCCCCAAATAGTCGCATCATCCGAAACCCACGCAAATGTACGATTACCATGGGTACCCAAGCCAATAATTGTACCGAACGTAGCATTAAGCATGCGTACATAGGCTACTGCCGCGTCAGCACGTTCACAGATTACCGAAGCAAAGGGGGTAAACGTGAGCGTGCTGATTCGTCCGTAACAAGATAGATCGTAAGGAGACGTAGACTAAGCACCGTTAGGGATCGGAATGTGCTGACTGATCACTGCTCCCTTTCAATTAAAAACGAACTCGCGCAAGTGCTGACGAGAATAATAACGGTGTAGTGTTACCCTGCACGTGAGCATTCCTGCGTTAAGGCTTGGGAAAGGATCGAGTGACGACTTCTCGGCGACGGGCTTATCGGATATCCGTTGACGATACGATAAGACCCGTCTCGACGATATCAGTTGACAGAAGAAACGTGTCTTGCAGCATCAGCACCCGCTCCCAGGGCAATAACAACTATCGCACAGGAATGCACACGTTGCAGAGATACTAAGCGCGTGAACCGTCGCGGATCGACCATTCCCAGGACGGCAGGTCCAGCTGCATCAGCATCTCCAACCGCGGCAGTGGGGTTTGCTGCATCAGCACCATTCAATAATAAAAGGAGCGGAGCGGGCGGTCAGTCAATTCATTCTACCGTACAACGCCTCATTGTAAACATCGACCAGTGTAGTGAATAAAGTCTAATAGTTTTCAAGAAGAACATACGGAATCTTCCTTCGACAACCCTCCAAAGAAAAAGGGTGAGCAACAATACATTTGCCACGAACCAAGATTTAAACGAACCTCCATGTTCTCATCTAAACACATTTCGCACAATTTATCATCTACCGAACGCGATCGGTAGATGACCAATAGAATCGCTAGGAGAAATAGGAGAGGGCTCCGTTCGCGGCTCCGCCATAACCATAGGCGCCGGGAGCTGATCGCTGCCCGTCGTGCACTATTGGCACCAGAAATTGGGCCGTCGATCGACCTGACGCTGGATTCTCCACCGGCGGCAATCGACTTGACGCTGGATTCTCCACCGGCCCCAATCGACTTGATAACCGCTGGCACCGGGGCTGTTCCATCCATCATCGACTTAACCGTCGAGGATTCGCCCGAACCCTCGACTTCGCAGGGTCGCTCCGTTCAATTATCCGCGTTGCCTTCCTCGCCTCATGCATCGCCTTTGTCCATCTCATACTCCCCCATCTCCCACGTATCCCAACAAACTCCGCAGCCCTTTGCTAGACGACAACTAGTTTACTCGTCATCCCCGGCTTCATCAACTACATCCTCGGTAGATTCTAGGGCAACCACGCCCGAATTCTACCTGCCCTATATCGACTCCCCGGTCGGTCCCCCATCCCCGCAACAACAACTCGACTTTCCGGACAGCGACGAGGAGTGGCCACGACAACAGATCCATCCGAATTACCCGGGATATTATCCGATTTTTATTAGCGACCAGTTCCCCGGTCAACCAAACGTCCCCGAAGGCGAGCCGGTCCCGGAAGAATATCATACGTTGTTCTTTCAAACTATATTTCTTCGCGAGGAGTAATGTAACAGCCTCCACTGTATTAAATCAGAGAAAAGAAAGTGGATGTAAATATAACCCATAAACAATCGATACCAATTGTTTTCCTGACCCTACCGCATCTTAACGTCCCGATCCCGGTTGACTGTTCTAAGAGACCAGTCACGATCGAAATTGCGAGCGTATCCTGTTGAACATTTGGCGCACGTTCCCGTTGGGCAACACGGATCCCGACGAGGACGTAACACGTGCTATTGGATGTTTCCAATCGTTTTACATCGACGGGGGGTAAGGATTCCCTTCCCATCTCCCGCAATCGCTCTTTCTATCGATAATTGGCACGAATACGTGCTATTCGATGTTTCCATCGTTTTGCATCGACGGGAGGTAAGGATTCACTTCCCCGCTCCCGCAATCAATCTTTCTATCGATAATTGGCTCGAATATGTTACATTCGATGTTTTCAATCGTTCTGCATCGACGGGAGCTAAGGAATCAACTCCCAGCTCCCGCAAACGTTCTTTCTATCGATAATTGGCACGAATACGTGCTATTCGATGTTTCCAATCGTTTTGCATCGACGGGAGGTAAGGATTCACTTCCCAGCTCCCGCAATCGTTCTTTCTATCGATAATTGGCACGAATACGTGCTATTGGATGTTTCCAATCGTTCTGCATCGACCGGAGGTAAGGATTCACTTCCCAGCTCCCGCAATCGTTCTTTCTATCGATAATTCGCTCGAATACGTTATATTCACTCTTTCCAATCGTTCCGCAACGACGGGAGGTAAGGATTCAGTTCCCAGCTCCCGCAATCGTTCTTACTATCGATAATTGGCACGAATACGTGCTATTGGATGTTTCCAATCGTTTTACATCGACGGGAGGTAAGGATTCACTTCCCAGCTCCCGCAATCGTTCTTTCTATCGATATTTGGCACGAATATGTTACATTCGATGTTTTCAATCGTTCTGCATCGACGGGAGCTAAGGAATCACCTCCCAGGTCCCGCAAACGTTCTTTCTATCGATAATTGGCACGAATACGTGCTATTCGATGTTTCCAATCGTTTTGCATCGACGGGAGGTAAGGATTCACTTCCCAGCTCCCGCAATCGTTCTTTCTATCGATAATAGGCTCGAATTAGTTACATTCGATGTTTCCAATCGTCCTGCATCGACGGGAACTTATGATTCACTTCCCAGCTCCCGCAATCGTTCTTTCTATCGATAATTGGCACGAATACGTGCTATTCGATGCTTCCAATCGTTTTGCATCGGCGGGAAGTAAGGATTCACTTCCCAGCTCCCGCAATCGTTCTTTCTATCGATAATTGGCACGAATGCGTGCTATTCGATGTTTCCAATCGTTTTGCATCGACGGGAGGTAAGGATTCACTTCCCAGCTCCCGCAATCGTTCTTTCTATCGATAATTGGCACGAATACGTGCTATTCGATGCTTCCAATCGTTTTGCATCGGCGGGAAGTAAGGATTCACTTCCCAGCTCCCGCAATCGTTCTTTCTATCGATAATTGGCACGAATACGTGCTATTCGATGCTTCCAATCGTTTTGCATCGGCGGGAAGTAAGGATTCACTTCCCAGCTCCCGCAATCGTTCTTTCTATCGATAATTGGCACGAATGCGTGCTATTCGATGTTTCCAATCGTTCTGCATCGACGGGATGTAAGGATTCACTTCCCAGCTCCCGCAATCGTTCTTTCTATCAATAATTGGCTCGAATATGTTACATTCGATGTTTGCAATCGTTCTGCATCGACGGGAGGTAAGGATTCACTTCCCAGCTCCCGCAATCGTTCTTTCTATCGATAATTGGCACGAATACGTGCTATTCGATGTTTCCAATCGTTTTGCATCGACCGGAGGTAAGGATTCACTTCCCAGCTCCCGCAATCGGTCTTTCTATCGATAATTGGCACGAATACGTGCTATTGGATGTTTCCAATCGTTTTACATCGACGGGGGGTAAGGATTCACTTCCCAGCTCCCGCAATCGTTCTTTCTATCGATAATTGGCACGAATACGTGCTTTTCGATGTTTCCAATCGTTTTGCATCGACGGGAGGTAAGGATTCACTTCCCAGCTCCCGCAATCGTTCTTTCTATCGATAATTGGCTCGAATATGTTACATTCGCTCTTTCCAATCGTTCCGCAACGACGGGAGGTAAGGATTCACTTCCCAGCTCCCGCAATCGTTCTTTCTATCGATAATTGGCACGAATACGTGCTTTTCGATGTTTCCAATCGTTTTGCATCGACGGGAGGTAAGGATTCACTTCCCAGCTCCCGCAATCGTTCTTTCTATCGATAATTGGCTCGAATTAGTTACATTCGATGTTTCCAATCGTCCTGCATCGACGGGAACTTATGATTCACTTCCCAGCTCCCGCAATCGTTCTTTCTATCGATAATTGGCACGAATGCGTGCTATTCGATGTTACCAATCGTTTTGCATCGACGGGAGGTAAGGATTCACTTCCCATCTCCCGCAATCGTTCTTTCTATGGATATTTGGCTCGAATATGTTACATTCGATGTTTTCAATCGTTCTGCATCGACGGGAGGTAAGGATTCACTTCCCAGCTCCCGCAATCGTTCTTTCTATCGATAATTGGCACGAATGCGTGCTATTCGATGTTACCAATCGTTTTGCATCGACGGGAGGTAAGGATTCACTTCCCATCTCCCGCAATCGTTCTTTCTATGGATATTTGGCTCGAATATGTTACATTCGATGTTTTCAATCGTTCTGCATCGACGGGAGGTAAGGATTCACTTCCCAGCTCCCGCAATCGTTCTTTCTATCGATAATTGGCACGAATACGTGCTATTCGATGTTTCCAATCGTTTTGCATCGACGGGAGGTAAGGATTCACTTCCCAGCTCCCGCAATCGTTCTTTCTATCGATAATTGGCACGAATACGTGCTATTCGATGTTTCCAATCGTCCTGCATCGACGGGAACTTATGATTCACTTCCCAGCTCCCGCAATCGTTCTTTCTATCGATAATTGGCACGAATGCGTGCTATTCGATGTTACCAATCGTTTTGCATCGACGGGAGGTAAGGATTCACTTCCCATCTCCCGCAATCGTTCTTTCTATCAATAATTGGCTCGAATATGTTACATTCGATGTTTGCAATCTTTCTGCATCGACGGGAGGTAAGGATTCACTTCCCAGCTCCCGCAATCGTTCTTTCTATCGATAATTGGCACGAATACGTGCTATTCGATGTTTCCAATCGTTTTGCATCGACCGGAGGTAAGGATTCACTTCCCAGCTCCCGCAATCGTTCTTTCTATCGATATTTGGCTCGAATATGTTACATTCGATGTTTTCAATCGTTCTGCATCGACGGGAGGTAAGGATTCACTTCCCAGCTCCCGCAATCGTTCTTTCTATCGATAATTGGCACGAATACGTGCTATTCGATGCTTCCAATCGTTTTGCATCGACGGGAGGTAAGGATTCACTTCCCAGTTCCCGCAATCGTTCTTTCTATCGATAATTGGCACGAATACGTGCTATTGGATGTTTCCAATCGTTTTACATCGACGGGAGGTAAGGATTCACTTCCCAGCTCCCGCAATCGTTCTTTCTATCGATAATTGGCACGAATACGTGCTTTTCGATGTTTCCAATCGTTTTGCATCGACGGGAGGTAAGGATTCACTTCCCAGCTCCCGCAATCGTTCTTTTCTATCGATAATTGGCTCGAATATGTTACATTCGATGTTTCCAATCGTCCTGCATCGACGGGAACTTATGATTCACTTCCCAGCTCCCGCAATCGTTCTTTCTATCGATAATTGGTACGAATACGCGCTATTGGATGTTTCCAATCGTTTTACATCGACGGGAGGTAAGGATTCACTTCCCAGCTCCCGCAATCGTTCTTTCTATCGATAATTCGCTCGAATACGTTATATTCGCTCTTTCCAATCGTTCCGCAACGACGGGAGGTAAGGATTCACTTCCCAGCTCCCGCAATCGTTCTTTCTATCGATAATTGGCACGAATACGTGCTTTTCGATGTTTCCAATCGTTTTGCATCGACGGGAGGTAAGGATTCACTTCCCAGCTCCCGCAATCGTTCTTTCTATCGATAATTGGCTCGAATTAGTTACATTCGATGTTTCCAATCGTCCTGCATCGACGGGAACTTATGATTCACTTCCCAGCTCCCGCAATCGTTCTTTCTATCGATAATTGGCACGAATGCGTGCTATTCGATGTTACCAATCGTTTTGCATCGACGGGAGGTAAGGATTCACTTCCCATCTCCCGCAATCGTTCTTTCTATCGATATTTGGCTCGAATATGTTACATTCGATGTTTTCAATCGTTCTGCATCGACGGGAGGTAAGGATTCACTTCCCAGCTCCCGCAATCGTTCTTTCTATCGATAATAGGCTCGAATTAGTTACATTCGATGTTTCCAATCGTCCTGCATCGACGGGAACTTATGATTCACTTCCCAGCTCCCGCAATCGTTCTTTCTATCGATAATTGGCACGAATACGTGCTATTCGATGCTTCCAATCGTTTTGCATCGGCGGGAAGTAAGGATTCACTTCCCAGCTCCCGCAATCGTTCTTTCTATCGATAATTGGCACGAATGCGTGCTATTCGATGTTACCAATCGTTTTGCATCGACGGGAGGTAAGGATTCACTTCCCATCTCCCGCAATCGTTCTTTCTATCGATATTTGGCTCGAATATGTTACATTCGATGTTTTCAATCGTTCTGCATCGACGGGACGTAAGGATTCACTTCCCAGCTCCCGCAATCGTTCTTTCTATCGATAATAGGCTCGAATTAGTTACATTCGATGTTTCCAATTGTGACGTGCCGTCATTTTTGCCGCATGTCGGCTCATATTTTTCTTCCTTTATCTACTATATTCGCTATGATGTGAACGCTGGGCTGCCCCTGCGGCTGTGTAACGTCCAGCAGGAACTGAGCATTCCCCCTTTTGACATAAAATAGCATTCCCCCCTTTTAACATAAAATACATTCCCCTTTGTAACATAAAATACATTCCCTTTTAATACATAATACACTCTCTTTTAACACACTCTCTTATAATATAATATAATGCTCTCTCCCCTTTTCTTATACATTTACTTATATCACTACCCTTTGTACCATATTTCCCCTTTTAATGGCATCGCAACGTCTTGCATCTCTCCACACCACCGATTACCTACAACAAATAAAATCTCTTATTGTTCCAACCCATCACTACTCAAACGAAGTACTTACCTTACCTTACACCTCTCACCATCGACTGCCCGTGAACAAATGGTTTGTCTCTCATAAGATACTCATCTTATACCTCTCTTCTCACCACCGATTACCTATAAACAATTAAAGTCTCTTATTATTCCAACCCATCACTACTCAAATGAAGTACTTACCTTACATTACACTTCTCACCATCGATCGCCTGTGAACAAATATAAGATACTCACCAAATATATCTCTTCTCACCACTGATTACCTGCAAACAAATAAAAACTCTTATTAATTCCAAATCGTCACTACACAAAACATTATTACCTTAAACGAAGAACGACACTCGAGAGAAGCCCTCGCTCCACGAGGAAGGAACCCCCTTCGCGTCCCAAGAGAAGCCCTCACTCCACGAGGAAGAAACCCCCTTCGCGTCCTAAGAGAAGCCCTCACTCCACGAGGAAGAAACCCCCTTCGCGCCCCAAGAGAAGCCCTCACTGCACGAGGAAGAAAACCCTTTTCGCGTCCTCTCGAGTACATCGCTACAACACGATCAAATCAAATAACTCATCAGAATCCACAATACGACATAATTCATAATTAACAAACGCAATTTACTACAATATTCTATTACAACACGATCAAACCAAATAACTCATCAGAATCCACAATATGACATAATTCATAATTAACAAACGCAATTTACTACAATATTCTATTACAACACGATTACATCAACCAACCCGTCCGAATTCACCATATAACAGTCTTATAATTAACTAATATAAATTATTTCAATTTAGTTACGACCAATAGAGAACCCCTGCCGGTTGAGAACCACTGGCATTCCAGAGCAGTCAACTCCAGCAACAGCCAACATACCGGGCATACCACGCATACCGGGCATACCACGCATACCAGACATACCACGCATACCAGGCATTCCTCGCATACCAGAAATTCCAGAGATGGGTATAAATAGGCCGGCACCACCTGAATAATCACCAGTCTCCGGTCCAGTCTCCGGTTCAGTCTCCGTTCAGTCTCAGTTCAGTCTCCGTTCAGTCTCCGGACCAGTCTCCGGTCCAGTCTCCGGTTCAGTCTCCAATTCAGTCTTCGAGTGGCAGTGAACGTCGATACATCAGTCTTCAAGTGTATAATAATTACGCGATTTAGTTCAATAATTACCTTAAGGAACTTAGAATTTTCCACGATTTATTTGAATAATTACCTTAAGGAACATAGAATAATTCAACGATTTATTTCAATAATTACCTTAAGGAACTTAGAATAATTCAACGATTTATTTCAATAAATACCTTAAGGAACATAGAAAGTTCCACGATTTAATTCAATAAATACCTTAAGGAACATAGAAAGTTCCACGATTTAATTCAATAAATACCTTAAGGAACATAGAATAATTCAACGATTTATTTCAATAAATACCTTAAGGAACATAGAAAGTTCCACGATTTAATTCAATAAATACCTTAAGGAACATAGAATAATTCCACGATTTAATTCAATAAATTCCTTAAGGAACATAGAATAATTTCAACGATTTATCTCGATAATTACCCTAAGGAACTTAGAATAATTCGACGACTTATTTTAATAAATACAACGACGTGTTCAAAGTGATGCAGTGATTTATTACAACAAATACCCCAGTGAACTTCGAACCTTTCGCGAATTATTCTAGTAAATACAATAAGATAGCGAACCTCAAAGAATATTCGACATTCGCGCAGCACACTGCAAAATTTACCGAATGCAGCTCCCTTACGAGATTTGGGAAGGAATCGAAGAAGAAGAGGACGAAGAATTTCAAGGTCCCTGGGACGGCGTCCTTCCCTCTGACTATCCAGAAGTTTACAAACCCCTGCTAGCCATTTGGTGTTCCACGATCGCCATAGAAGGAATATACGTAGGCGACTGGGGCCGAATTTGCATCAACTGTTACAATCAGTTGACCCCCGTACAAAGACAGGCATACCAATCAGGAGGTTGGCATGACATGAGCACTGTAGAGGAAGCCCAGCGTATTTCCGTCTGTGCACAGTGCAATACCGCAATCTCCACTATCCGTCCAGCATCTCAGTGCGCAGAGTGCACAGAACAATATTTCGAAATAACAGCGGAAGAGTTGTGGCAAGTGCAATCGGGACACGTACTCGAGGTGATCACCCGATGGTAACAATTGTACGTGTTCACCCGAGGGTCGCAACCCCGACATAGCAGCTAGGTGAGTCGTTTTATTACCTCGTTCCACACGAACTTTTCGTCCGTGTTTCTCGATATTAATCAAATCTGAGGAACTAGTATCCTCGCTGAGCAATTCCCCCCATAGTAAGAGTGCGGCACTCCTAACTTCCTTCCTTTTCCTTTTCTTTCCTACCTACCTTTTCCTCTCGGCGTGCGCGAATCTTGCATTCGACCCCGAGATTCTTTATTTCCTACTTACCTTTTCCTCTCGGCGTGCGCGAATCTTGCATTCGACCCCGAGATTCCTCTTTTCCTTTCCTACTTACCCTTTCCTCTCGGCGTGCGCGAATCTTGCATTCGACCCCGAGATTCTTTGTTTCCTACTTACCTTTTCCTCTCGGCGTGCGCGAATCTTGCATTCGACCCCGAGATTCCTCTTTTCTTTCCTACTTACCTTTTCCTCTCGGCGTGCGCGAATCTTGCATTCGACCCCGAGATTCTTTCTTTCCTACTTACCTTTTCCTCTCGGCGTGCGCGAATCTTGCATTCGACCCCGAGATTCTTTGTTTCCTACTTACCTTTTCCTCTCGGCGTGCGCGAATCTTGCATTCGACCCCGAGATTCCTCTTTTCTTTCCTACTTACCTTTTCCTCTCGGCGTGCGCGAATCTTGCATTCGACCCCGAGATTCTTTCTTTCCTACTTACCTTTTCCTCTCGGCGTGCGCGAATCTTGCATTCGACCCCGAGATTCTTTCTTTCCTACTTACCTTTTCCTCTCGGCGTGCGCGAATCTTGCATTCGACCCCGAGATTCTTTGTTTCCTACTTACCTTTTCCTCTCGGCGTGCGCGAATCTTGCATTCGACCCCGAGATTCTTTCTTTCCTACTTACCTTTTCCTCTCGGCGTGCGCGAATCTTGCATTCGACCCCGAGATTCTTTCCTTCCTACTTACCTTTTCCTCTCGACGTGCGCGAATCTTGCATTCGACCCCGAGATTCCTCCTTTGTTTCCTACTTACCTTTTCCTCTCGGCGTGCGCGAATCTTGCATTCGACCCCGAGATTCTTTCTTTCCTACTTACCTTTTCCTCTCGGCGTGCGCGAATCTTGCATTCGACCCCGAGAATTTACGTTCACCTTCCCCATTCAATTTCCGTTCCTCATCCTGCGTGCGAACAGTATGTCCCTTCCGGAAGCAACCTGGAACGTGACATATTAATTGGTGACAGCGGTGGGATATCGAAATTTTAGCAACCCCACAATTGCTCTTTACTCTTACTGAACAGAAACGGTGTGATTTGTGCATACTCAATCCCACAATCTCTCTTTAAAAACGATAATCGAAGGTTGAAACGCTTTAATTTCGATACGTGTTCTGCAAATTACTCACCTACGAGTGACAATCCGCCATATCACAGGCCCTCGCGCGTACATAAAATATATATATATTTGTTCATATCATATTTGTAAAATACCATGTCGCTGTACGGTGACGCCGACGAATCCAACCCCCTCGCTATCTCCGTAGAGGATGCTAACAGAGCCATAGACGCGTCGACCGCCGCGTTGCACGATAAATTGAATCTCCTGCGCGAAAAACAAGCTCAAATCGAAGAGCATTGCGATTTATTCACGAACAAACGAATGCGACCTGTTAATCCAGCCGACGATTTGGCGCCGGAAGAACAGGCACCCCAAACCGCCTCCGGGTTGGAAAACCTTGCGAACCAAATAGCCCATCTGCAGGACGCAGTGGATGCGCTAACACGAAAACAGCGCATTAAAACGCGTTTAGAAACCCCTGCCTCCGGTTACCGCGAGGGACACCCACGTAACGACGCGTTTATCGAACCGGCAATGTACGGAAAACTTCAGGTCACTCTGAAGGATGCCGTCGAGACGGTACCACGCTTCGATGGACACAATATGTCGATCCTGCAATTTGCGAGAGCGTGTAGAAGAGCTCGGGAAATGATCCCCCCTGCATCCGAGCCTCAATTGGCGTGCTTGTTAAGAAACCGCTTACAAAAACACGCGTACTTGGTCGTGGAGGACTATTGCTTCGATACGGTTAACGCATTCATCGGCAGACTAAAAACAGTGTTCGCCCCCGCTAAAACTTCCGATCACTACCGCGGCGAACTAGCTAATATCATAATTGGAAGAAATGAACACATATTGGATTATATTTCAAGAGTAAAGGACCTGAAGTTCGCCATCACTGACGAAGACGCTGATTACTATCGAAACTCGAGGACGGGGTTATATGACGTCGACCAGCTAGCGTTAAGATCATTTCTGGACGGACTCCCCCTTTCGATGCGCAGTCAGATGGATCCCATGACATTGACGTCCTTAGATGAGGCATTCGACAGAGCGGTCCGGGTAGCAAAATTGATCGAGCGCGATCGCTACCGGTTTACGGGAGAACGAACACACCGCACTCTATGCCAACTATGCAATCGAGAAGGACACGACGCGCGATCGTGCAGGACCTACCCGACTAATAATCATCCGCCCCTTACGCGGGCCCCGGAGCGATTCAACGGAAGAGGTTTCGACCGTCCACCTCCAACGACGGATCATAATACGCCGCGTCGACCAGAAACGCGAACCTGCAACTACTGCGGGAGAATAGGACACTTGGCCGCGGAATGCCGGAAGAAAATGCGTGATCAAAATATGTCGGGAAACGACCAGCCCCCACGAGATTACAGGGAGGCGCCTCGTGGAACGGGCAGGACAAATGCGCATCCGATAAACACATTCCGGCCTACGAACCAACTCCGCCCAGAATCGCCAAGGTGCACCTCTCCCCTTTCAACAATGTCCCCTCCATCAACGTCCGCAGCCCGCAACTAAACTGCCCCACGGACTTGATGATCGACACAGGAGCAGAGGTAAACCTGATAAAACAATCGTGCATCAAGACGCCCTGCGAGATCGACAGGGACAACGTAATCGACCTAATCGGAATCACCGAAAACTTGGTGCCCACCCTAGGCACCCTCACAGCAAATTTATTCAATTACCCCGTACAATTTCACGTCGTTGAAGACACCATACCCCTACGCTATCAAGGGTTATTGGGTTCGGGATTCTTAACCGAAAGTGGAGTAACAGTGGATTTCAAAAATAAATGGCTAGCGTTTAATGGCAATTTCGTCCCTTTCAACAAGATCGAGGAAATAACAGTACCCCCGAGGACCAGCGTGGTCGCACAAGCGACAGTAGCTAACCCCGAAATCGAGGAAGGATATATTCCACGCATGGACATAGGAGAAGGGCTATACGCAGGACAAGCCCTAGTGCGAAACCAAGATGGCAAGGCAAACATACGAATCATTAACACCAACGAGCAACCGGCGATTATCCGGATACCCCCAGTCCAGCTGGAGAAATTTGAAGAAGCTCCCACAACGTACCCCCAAGTGAAGCATACCGAGGAAGCCGTGACTTCGAAGCAAACCGAAGACACGATGAACCCCCACTCTCAAAAGGGCAACCGGCCCATCCCCCTTAGCGAAACCCTCACAGAAGGAAGAACCCAGCGAAACGGACAAAGGTCCACACCCCTCGTATGCCAAATTGCGGATCAGAAGGTAGCATATCAAATTAACCCCACAGAAGGATTACAAGGGTCCACCCCCGGCGAAACCCCTTACAGGGACGAGCTCACCCAACAAACACGAGTCGCAGAGATACTCGACCTCATATCCCCGAAGGACCTCAATCGAGAAGAAGAGGATCACGTCCGACAACTCGTCAGCAAATATGAAGACGTATTCCACTTGCCCAGCGAACCCCTAGGCCATACGCACGCCATTAGCCACTCCATAGAAACCACAGACTCGATTCCGGTGTTTACTAAACAATACCGTTTCCCTCCTATTCACAAGGAAGAAATCCGTACACAAATGGAGGAACTGCTGAAAAAGGAAATTATCAAACCATCCGTCTCCCCGTACAGTTCGCCTCTCTGGATAGTTCCAAAAAAGCCAGGAGCCGACGGGAAACGAAAATGGAGAATGGTGATTGACTATCGCCACCTTAATCAAAAAACAGTTCCAGACGCGTACCCGCTCCCAAATATCATAGATATACTCGATCAGCTCGGCGGCGCCAAGTATTTTTCAGTGTTCGATCTCGTTTCTGGTTTTCACCAAATCCCTATGAAACCAGAACACGCGCAGAAAACTGCGTTCTCGGCCCCACACGGGCATTATGAATTTTCAAGAATGCCCTTCGGATTACGCAACGCACCCGCAACGTTCCAACGACTCATGGATCACGTCCTCTCCGGGCTGCAAGGGTCAGAAATGTTCGTTTACTTAGACGATATTGTTCTCTACTGCAGTTCACTTAGTGAACACGAAATCAAATTTCGAAGGCTCGCCGATAGGCTGCGCGAAGCTAACCTAAAATTACAACCCAGTAAATGCCAATTTTTGCGAAAGGAAGTGGCATATTTGGGCCACGTCCTCACGCGGGACGGCGTAAGACCCGACCCTCAGAAGGTAATCTCCGTCACGAATTATCCTGCACCCCGCACAACAAAAGGCATTAAACAATTCCTAGGATTGACCGG
This sequence comes from Nomada ruficornis, assembly GCA_951802695.1. Classification (NCBI taxonomy): domain Eukaryota; kingdom Metazoa; phylum Arthropoda; class Insecta; order Hymenoptera; family Apidae; genus Nomada; species Nomada ruficornis. The sequence goes on from OX637850.1 coordinate 12,577,634, forward strand.
GTATTATAGGCGGTTTATCCCGGACTTCTCGAAGGAAGCGCGACCCCTCACGTCACTCCTTAAAAAGGGTACACCCTTCGCTTGGGGTGAGCAGCAACAAAAATCCTTCGAGTATCTCAGGAACAAGTTGGTCAACGAACCTATTTTGCAATTCCCCGACTTCGAAAAGGAATTCCACCTCACGACGGACGCGTCCGATTATGCAGTGGGAGGCGTAATTTCTCAAACTTACGCGGATAAGGAACTCCCCCTTGCATATGCATCTAGATTGCTGTGCCAAGCTGAAGTGAATTACTCCACAATTGAGAAGGAACTCCTTGCAATAGTATACTGCACCAGCCATTTTCGACCATACCTAAACGGAAAGAAATTCGTCCTATACACGGATCACCAGCCGTTGGTCTGGCTCCATAGAGTCAAGGACCCAACTTCTCGACTGGTTCGATGGCGGCTGAAACTAGCCGAATTCGACTACGAAATACAATACCAACCGGGGAAAACTAATAAGGTAGCCGACGCGCTCTCCCGTAATCCTCCCGGAAATACAACTACAGTCGCCTGTCCTATCCGCCCACGATCGAGTTCTGATTCAGACGCAGAACTATTCCTCGGACACGAAAACAGGAAACGGCCCAGATATCATGGACCCGCACATTCGCATTGGGAAACAGGACGAGTAAGCTCTACAGACTCGGACGAATCTATTTTTAGTCACCCCAACCCTCCGAGAAGACCACAACACGAAGACATCTCGGACATGGAACTGACGCCACCGCTTCAACCAACCTACAATGCGCCGTCTACCAGCAGAACCGAACCAGAATTTCCGCCTATCAGTCACACCGAAATGCACCCAGAGGAAGGAACTTATGCGCCCCCTAATCGCCCCGTCAGTATAGACGACGACTCTACAGGAGAATCGGACGATGACCTCACAGATAATGACCAACCGGAAACAACTCCGCAAAACTTGAACCACAGCGGCACCATCCGCTTCAGTCGGGACCCCTTGGTCGTCCAACACGGCCCCGTAATAATCTTCTTGGCCGGAGATGGCAACCCCTGTGACAATGGAGGAGAGAATTTAAGGAAATACGCAGATCTCCCTATTAGAAGAGACCTCACGCTCGGGCGAGCACGCGTATTGAAACACCGAGGAAAAACAGTCATTGGCCTGGTCATCAAGGAAAAGGTCAATTTCCCAGTAGATCCAGGAATCTTCCATAGTGCAACCGATTCATTGAAGGACGTCGTACGAGAATTGCGATTGTCAGCAGCTAGCATCGCAAAAACTCCGCAGATTGGAACCTTCACCTGGGAGGAAATAATAGACGAAATATGCTCTAAACTAATGGAGGAAAACCTACAACTAACCATTTGCACGCAAACGGTGCAAATACCCGACGCAACTCTGAGACTGCCTATTATTCAAGACAACCACTCTTCAGCCGTAGGAGGACATAGAGGTGTCACAAAAACGCTAAAAAGAATCCGCCAAAATTATTACTGGCAAGGATTGAAGCAACAAGTAAGGATATACATAAAAAATTGCATGCTGTGCCAGAAAAAAAAATTAGTACGGGTTAAAACCCGACAGCCAATGGTTTTAACCGATACCCCTGGGGCAGCATTTGATAAGGTCGGTATGGATATAGTAGGCCCTCTCCCTACATCACCTTCTGGCAATACGTACATATTAACGATGCAAGACCTGCTCACAAAATATTTTGTATGCGCACCATTGAAAGGCACCACCTCCCCGGAAGTTGCCGACGCCTTCATAAAGAATTTAATATGCCGATTTGGCGCGCCAAAAGCCGTCCTCACCGATCAAGGAACGAACTTCATCAGCGCGTTTATGAAAACCATCGCTCGCAAATTCAGGATCGCGCAATACAAAACTACCGCGTTCCATCCCCAATCCAACGGGTCCTTAGAGAGATCCCACATAGTGCTAGTAGAGTTCTTAAAAATGTACGTGAACGAAAACGACGATTGGGATAACTGGACCGATCTCGCGGCATTCTCCTACAATACGAGTTTCCATGAAGGTACGGGTTACACTCCACACGAACTAGTTTTCGGAAAAATAGCACGGGTCCCCGCCCAACAGCGGCCGGTCGAACCCCCAGACGACGAAACTTACGGGGGTTACCTCTCGCGATTAACGGAGTGCATTAACGAATTACAAAATCTCGCAGCGGATAGATTAAAACGCGCTAAAGAAAGATACAAAATGTATTACGATCGTCATATAAACGAGGAAACCTTCCAAGCCGGAGACGAGGTCTTTGTCGTAAAGAATACCCGCAAGGGAAAATTCGCAGATCATTACACTGGCCCGCACAAGGTCATCGAAGTACTCCCTTTGCATAACCTAAAGATTTCGTGGAATAACGGCTACAAGGTCATTCATGCGAACAAAGCGCGGAAATTGACCCACTAAAATGTCCCCCCTCCCTTTCCTCACGCGCCAATGGCAATATTAAACCTTCATAAAACAGTTTTCAAAACCCTTAATCTAATTCATTAACTAATGTCGATATCCTTTTGGATATCGCCCCTCCCCTTTATTCCCCCCTTATATTATCAGCCACGCATTCATAAAAGTTCACAAAAAATGATCCTCAGGAATCTAAACTAAATTATCAGCGTGTGTCGATATCCTTTTGGATATCGCCCCTCCCCTCGTACCTAGAAAATACATTTACATTAAAACTGATTCCTAATTTAACTTGCATTAAAATTCCCACTTATTCCTATTTTATTAACATTGTTAACATAGCTAAAACCTGAACAAAATTTATATATAATAAGATACAGATATATATATATATATATATATACAAGAATGCACATCGCAGGCCCACAAATATAAAAGATTACGGAATGAAACAGATATATATATATATAACCACGATGGGTGGAGAACCACTGCAGAAAGACGCGACATTCCTGGCGTGCTTGAGATTCTGGACGTTTGTCACGCTCCAGGTATCCTCGGTCCGTAACAAAAATTCCAAGATTCCTAGCATTCCTGGCATACCAGTATTCCCAGCATTCCTGGCATACCAACATTCTTCGCATTCCAAACCTCGCTATAAATACAAGTCCGCGCCACGTGTTCGATCATTCAAGCAACACCATGCCCGGGCACACGCGTAATAGGAAACGCTGTAAAGCTGCCGGCACCTATTGCCGTGCCGCAAGGAATAAGATTCCTTTGCGGAAACGCCGCAAGGCGTTACCTAAAATATTGGCGGACGGGATGCTGCCACCCGCAAAGAGAATTTCGTTGGTGCGGGCTCCGACCAACACGGAGGCACCGCTCAAGGAACCATCCACGGAACCCGAGCCTCGCGTGCAAGTGGTAAGTGAAACTTGCGCAATAATAACTTACCATGAAGGCGACGCGGCCACCGCTGTGGACCAACATTTCCGACGGTCCCTGGCACACCAAGCGGTGAGTACAGCTCCTCCTCTTCGCCCGCAGGAACCGTTGCCAGTGGTTCAAATCGCCGCACATGCAACGATTCCGCCGCCCCCGCCAGTGATCGAATTACTGGATACGTCCACCGCCCTCCGCGTGGTACACGGCGCCCTGGAAGAGTTGGACTTGTTCGACATTGGCTTCCCTCCAATGCGCGCCCCCAATGACCCCCCTGTCGAGCAGGAACCATCACAGGTGGAGTGGTACGACATCCTGCTTGACATGCCCGACCTCCTTTAATTTAACCTTAGCCAGTATTCCTATATTAAAACCGTACTATTTAGTTTCCTTATATATACCTTACCTAATTATTAACATTACTCATTAACCCTAAACTTAATTCTACCTAGCCTAGTTAACCTACTAAAACAAAACAAAAAAAACAAAACTAAAAATATATATATATTAGATTAGCTATACTTACCTTACTTTACTATCTCTTAATCTTACACTTAATTCATACTTACTTATACCTACCTCACTTAATTATTAACCTTAATTCTAAATTTAATCGTTGTTTAGCCTAAGTCAACACAAAAAAAAAAACACAAAAAGAAAACAATTCATTTAAATAAGCGAGCCGTGATGTAATCGGAGGACTGCCCCTGCGGCAATGCGATGTCCACCATTTACTGAGCTCACACAACATATCTATTTTTATTTTATTTTTCTCAAAAAAACATGCAAGACTTACTATTTTAATTTACCACTATAACCTACCATACCTTACTTACCCACGTAAGACATCCATATTTATTTTATTTGTCGTTCCAAGATACTCACCTTATTACTAATCGCCCTAACATGACCACCTTTTATATTTTTCTAAACAATTATTATTGTCATTTTGTACAACTAACAAAAACGATTTTAGTTAATCACCACTAATAACGAGAGAAAGCAAAGATAGTTCGTCCAGAAATGCTCCACATCTCACCCAATCAAGAGAAACAAAACTATTCATTATTCAATCATAACCTTATATTTCATTTATTTTATTAATTCAACATACGTTTCTTTCACCCCATTCATTATTGACGATTAATTTCATTATTCTACAAAATACATGTATAACCCTTTTTATTTCAGCTAATGAAAGAAACAACTTCATTTTTCGTTTAAACATATAGTTATTTTATTTCATTATTACCATATATACATATACAAGAGAAATAAGGTTACTTATTATTCAAATACACACATATATTTCATTTTATTTTATTAATTCAACATACGTTTCTTTCATTCCATTCATTATTGACAATTAATTCTATTTATACTACAAGATACATGTATAACCCATCTTATTTCAGCTAATGAAGGAAGTTGCCTCGCTTTTCGTTCAAACAAATATTTATCTCATGTTATTATTGCGGAAACGTGAAAAAAGGCAGAATTATTCAACAATTCAGGTACAAGCGTATCTTTCATTTTATTTAATTCACCCAACATACATCTGCTTCACCTGACTCATTAATAATATACGAAGGCAAACGAATATCCGCCATTCAAAACAGGCATGATCCTATTTATTTTAGTTAACCGGAAAAACAAACTCATTCCTCGCCCAAACACATGTTTCGTACAACTACTCTTACCCATCCCACTAGTACACAATCAAGGGAACCAAGATATTTTTTTTTGCTCAAACCGCATCTCCCACTAAAGAAATGCAAGCATTTCTTAAAATAAGGGGGGAGGTGTGACGTGCCGTCATTTTTGCCGCATGTCGGCTCATATTTTTCTTCCTTTATCTACTATATTCGCTATGATGTGAACGCTGGGCTGCCCCTGCGGCTGTGTAACGTCCAGCAGGAACTGAGCATTCCCCCTTTTGACATAAAATAGCATTCCCCCCTTTTAACATAAAATACATTCCCCTTTGTAACATAAAATACATTCCCTTTTAATACATAATACACTCTCTTTTAACACACTCTCTTATAATATAATATAATGCTCTCTCCCCTTTTCTTATACATTTACTTATATCACTACCCTTTGTACCATATTTCCCCTTTTAATGGCATCGCAACGTCTTGCATCTCTCCACACCACCGATTACCTACAACAAATAAAATCTCTTATTGTTCCAACCCATCACTACTCAAACGAAGTACTTACCTTACCTTACACCTCTCACCATCGACTGCCCGTGAACAAATGGTTTGTCTCTCATAAGATACTCATCTTATACCTCTCTTCTCACCACCGATTACCTATAAACAATTAAAGTCTCTTATTATTCCAACCCATCACTACTCAAATGAAGTACTTACCTTACATTACACTTCTCACCATCGATCGCCTGTGAACAAATATAAGATACTCACCAAATATATCTCTTCTCACCACTGATTACCTGCAAACAAATAAAAACTCTTATTAATTCCAAATCGTCACTACACAAAACATTATTACCTTAAACGAAGAACGACACTCGAGAGAAGCCCTCGCTCCACGAGGAAGGAACCCCCTTCGCGTCCCAAGAGAAGCCCTCACTCCACGAGGAAGAAACCCCCTTCGCGTCCTAAGAGAAGCCCTCACTCCACGAGGAAGAAACCCCCTTCGCGCCCCAAGAGAAGCCCTCACTGCACGAGGAAGAAAACCCTTTTCGCGTCCTCTCGAGTACATCGCTACAACACGATCAAATCAAATAACTCATCAGAATCCACAATACGACATAATTCATAATTAACAAACGCAATTTACTACAATATTCTATTACAACACGATCAAACCAAATAACTCATCAGAATCCACAATATGACATAATTCATAATTAACAAACGCAATTTACTACAATATTCTATTACAACACGATTACATCAACCAACCCGTCCGAATTCACCATATAACAGTCTTATAATTAACTAATATAAATTATTTCAATTTAGTTACGACCAATAGAGAACCCCTGCCGGTTGAGAACCACTGGCATTCCAGAGCAGTCAACTCCAGCAACAGCCAACATACCGGGCATACCACGCATACCGGGCATACCACGCATACCAGACATACCACGCATACCAGGCATTCCTCGCATACCAGAAATTCCAGAGATGGGTATAAATAGGCCGGCACCACCTGAATAATCACCAGTCTCCGGTCCAGTCTCCGGTTCAGTCTCCGTTCAGTCTCAGTTCAGTCTCCGTTCAGTCTCCGGACCAGTCTCCGGTCCAGTCTCCGGTTCAGTCTCCAATTCAGTCTTCGAGTGGCAGTGAACGTCGATACATCAGTCTTCAAGTGTATAATAATTACGCGATTTAGTTCAATAATTACCTTAAGGAACTTAGAATTTTCCACGATTTATTTGAATAATTACCTTAAGGAACATAGAATAATTCAACGATTTATTTCAATAATTACCTTAAGGAACTTAGAATAATTCAACGATTTATTTCAATAAATACCTTAAGGAACATAGAAAGTTCCACGATTTAATTCAATAAATACCTTAAGGAACATAGAAAGTTCCACGATTTAATTCAATAAATACCTTAAGGAACATAGAATAATTCAACGATTTATTTCAATAAATACCTTAAGGAACATAGAAAGTTCCACGATTTAATTCAATAAATACCTTAAGGAACATAGAATAATTCCACGATTTAATTCAATAAATTCCTTAAGGAACATAGAATAATTTCAACGATTTATCTCGATAATTACCCTAAGGAACTTAGAATAATTCGACGACTTATTTTAATAAATACAACGACGTGTTCAAAGTGATGCAGTGATTTATTACAACAAATACCCCAGTGAACTTCGAACCTTTCGCGAATTATTCTAGTAAATACAATAAGATAGCGAACCTCAAAGAATATTCGACATTCGCGCAGCACACTGCAAAATTTACCGAATGCAGCTCCCTTACGAGATTTGGGAAGGAATCGAAGAAGAAGAGGACGAAGAATTTCAAGGTCCCTGGGACGGCGTCCTTCCCTCTGACTATCCAGAAGTTTACAAACCCCTGCTAGCCATTTGGTGTTCCACGATCGCCATAGAAGGAATATACGTAGGCGACTGGGGCCGAATTTGCATCAACTGTTACAATCAGTTGACCCCCGTACAAAGACAGGCATACCAATCAGGAGGTTGGCATGACATGAGCACTGTAGAGGAAGCCCAGCGTATTTCCGTCTGTGCACAGTGCAATACCGCAATCTCCACTATCCGTCCAGCATCTCAGTGCGCAGAGTGCACAGAACAATATTTCGAAATAACAGCGGAAGAGTTGTGGCAAGTGCAATCGGGACACGTACTCGAGGTGATCACCCGATGGTAACAATTGTACGTGTTCACCCGAGGGTCGCAACCCCGACATAGCAGCTAGGTGAGTCGTTTTATTACCTCGTTCCACACGAACTTTTCGTCCGTGTTTCTCGATATTAATCAAATCTGAGGAACTAGTATCCTCGCTGAGCAATTCCCCCCATAGTAAGAGTGCGGCACTCCTAACTTCCTTCCTTTTCCTTTTCTTTCCTACCTACCTTTTCCTCTCGGCGTGCGCGAATCTTGCATTCGACCCCGAGATTCTTTATTTCCTACTTACCTTTTCCTCTCGGCGTGCGCGAATCTTGCATTCGACCCCGAGATTCCTCTTTTCCTTTCCTACTTACCCTTTCCTCTCGGCGTGCGCGAATCTTGCATTCGACCCCGAGATTCTTTGTTTCCTACTTACCTTTTCCTCTCGGCGTGCGCGAATCTTGCATTCGACCCCGAGATTCCTCTTTTCTTTCCTACTTACCTTTTCCTCTCGGCGTGCGCGAATCTTGCATTCGACCCCGAGATTCTTTCTTTCCTACTTACCTTTTCCTCTCGGCGTGCGCGAATCTTGCATTCGACCCCAAGATTCTTTGTTTCCTACTTACCTTTTCCTCTCGGCGTGCGCGAATCTTGCATTCGACCCCGAGATTCCTCTTTTCTTTCCTACTTACCTTTTCCTCTCGGCGTGCGCGAATCTTGCATTCGACCCCGAGATTCTTTCTTTCCTACTTACCTTTTCCTCTCGGCGTGCGCGAATCTTGCATTCGACCCCGAGATTCTTTCTTTCCTACTTACCTTTTCCTCTCGGCGTGCGCGAATCTTGCATTCGACCCCGAGATTCTTTGTTTCCTACTTACCTTTTCCTCTCGGCGTGCGCGAATCTTGCATTCGACCCCGAGATTCTTTCTTTCCTACTTACCTTTTCCTCTCGGCGTGCGCGAATCTTGCATTCGACCCCGAGATTCTTTCCTTCCTACTTACCTTTTCCTCTCGACGTGCGCGAATCTTGCATTCGACCCCGAGATTCCTCCTTTGTTTCCTACTTACCTTTTCCTCTCGGCGTGCGCGAATCTTGCATTCGACCCCGAGATTCTTTCTTTCCTACTTACCTTTTCCTCTCGGCGTGCGCGAATCTTGCATTCGACCCCGAGAATTTACGTTCACCTTCCCCATTCAATTTCCGTTCCTCATCCTGCGTGCGAACAGTATGTCCCTTCCGGAAGCAACCTGGAACGTGACACAATCGTCCTGCATCGACGGGAACTTATGATTCACTTCCCAGCTCCCGCAATCGTTCTTTCTATCGATAATTGGCACAAATACGTGCTATTCGATGCTTCCAATCGTTTTGCATCGGCGGGAAGTAAGGATTCACTTCCCAGCTCCCGCAATCGTTCTTTCTATCGATAATTGGCACGAATGCGTGCTATTCGATGTTACCAATCGTTTTGCATCGACGGGAGGTAAGGATTCACTTCCCATCTCCCGCAATCGTTCTTTCTATCGATAATTGGCACGAATACGTGCTTTTCGATGTTTCCAATCGTTTTGCATCGACGGGAGGTAAGGATTCACTTCCCAGCTCCCGCAATCGTTCTTTCTATCGATAATTGGCTCGAATATGTTACATTCGATGTTTCCAATCGTCCTGCATCGACGGGAACTTATGATTCACTTCCCAGCTCCCGCAATCGTTCTTTCTATCGATAATTGGTACGAATACGCGCTATTGGATGTTTCCAATCGTTTTACATCGACGGGAGGTAAGGATTCACTTCCCAGCTCCCGCAATCGTTCTTTCTATCGATAATTCGCTCGAATACGTTATATTCGCTCTTTCCAATCGTTCCGCAACGACGGGAGGTAAGGATTCACTTCCCAGCTCCCGCAATCGTTCTTTCTATCGATAATTGGCACGAATACGTGCTTTTCGATGTTTCCAATCGTTTTGCATCGACGGGAGGTAAGGATTCACTTCCCAGCTCCCGCAATCGTTCTTTCTATCGATAATTGGCTCGAATTAGTTACATTCGATGTTTCCAATCGTCCTGCATCGACGGGAACTTATGATTCACTTCCCAGCTCCCGCAATCGTTCTTTCTATCGATAATTGGCACGAATGCGTGCTATTCGATGTTACCAATCGTTTTGCATCGACGGGAGGTAAGGATTCACTTCCCATCTCCCGCAATCGTTCTTTCTATCGAAATTTGGCTCGAATATGTTACATTCGATGTTTTCAATCGTTCTGCATCGACGGGAGGTAAGGATTCACTTCCCAGCTCCCGCAATCGTTCTTTCTATCGATAATAGGCTCGAATTAGTTACATTCGATGTTTCCAATCGTCCTGCTTCGACGGGAACTTATGATTCACTTCCCAGCTCCCGCAATCGTTCTTTCTATCGATAATTGGCACGAATACGTGCTATTCGATGCTTCCAATCGTTTTGCATCGGCGGGAAGTAAGGATTCACTTCCCAGCTCCCGCAATCGTTCTTTCTATCGATAATTGGCACGAATGCGTGCTATTCGATGTTACCAATCGTTTTGCATCGACGGGAGGTAAGGATTCACTTCCCATCTCCCGCAATCGTTCTTTCTATCGATAATTGGCTCGAATATGTTACATTCGATGTTTGCAATCGTTCTGCATCGACGGGAGGTAAGGATTCACTTCCCAGCTCCCGCAATCGTTCTTTCTATCGATAATTGGCACGAATACGTGCTAATCGATGTTTCCAATCGTTTTGCATCGACCGGAGGTAAGGATTCACTTTCCAGCTCCCGCAATCGTTCTTTCTATCGATAATTGGCACAAATACGTGCTTTTCGATGTTTCCAATCGTTTTGCATCGACGGGAGGTAAGGATTCACTTCCCAGCTCCCGCAATCGTTCTTTCTATCGATAATTGGCACGAATGCGTGCTATTCGATGTTACCAATCGTTTTGCATCGACGGGAGGTAAGGATTCACTTCCCATCTCCCGCAATCGTTCTTTCTATCGATATTTGGCTCGAATATGTTACATTCGATGTTTTCAATCGTTCTGCATCGACGGGACGTAAGGATTCACTTCCCAGCTCCCGCAATCGTTCTTTCTATCGATAATAGGCTCGAATTAGTTACATTCGATGTTTCCAATCGTCCTGCATCGACGGGAACTTATGCTTCACTTCCCAGCTCCCGCAATCGTTCTTTCTATCGATAATTGGCACGAATACGTGCTATTCGATGCTTCCAATCGTTTTGCATCGGCGGGAAGTAAGGATTCACTTCCCAGCTCCCGCAATCGTTCCTTCTATCGATAATTGGCACGAATGCGTGCTATTCGATGTTACCAATCGTTTTGCATCGACGGGAGGTAAGGATTCACTTCCCATCTCCCGCAATCGTTCTTTCTATCGATATTTGGCTCGAATATGTTACATTCGATGTTTTCAATCGTTCTGCATCGACGGGAGGTAAGTATTCACTTCCCAGCTCCCGCAATCGTTCTTTCTATCGATAATTGGCACGAATACGTGCTATTCGATGTTTCCAATCGTTTTGCATCGACGGGAGGTAAGGATTCACTTCCCAGCTCCCGCAATCGTTCTTTCTGTCGATAATTGGCACGAATACGTGCTATTCGATGTTTCCAATCGTTTTGCATCGACCGGAGGTAAGGATTCACTTTCCAGCTCCCGCAATCGTTCTTTCTATCGATAATTGGCACGAATACGTGCTTTTCGATGTTTCCAATCGTTTTGCATCGACGGGAGGTAAGGATTCACTTCCCAGCTCCCGCAATCGTTCTTTCTATCGATAATTGGCACGAATGCGTGCTATTCGATGTTACCAATCGTTTTGCATCGACGGGAGGTAAGGATTCACTTCCCATCTCCCGCAATCGTTCTTTCTATCGATATTTGGCTCGAATATGTTACATTCGATGTTTTCAATCGTTCTGCATCGACGGGACGTAAGGATTCACTTCCCAGCTCCCGCAATCGTTCTTTCTATCGATAATAGGCTCGAATTAGTTACATTCGATGTTTCCAATCGTCCTGCATCGACGGGAACTTATGCTTCACTTCCCAGCTCCCGCAATCGTTCTTTCTATCGATAATTGGCACGAATACGTGCTATTCGATGCTTCCAATCGTTTTGCATCGGCGGGAAGTAAGGATTCACTTCCCAGCTCCCGCAATCGTTCTTTCTATCGATAATTGGCACGAATGCGTGCTATTCGATGTAACCAATCGTTTTGCATCGACGGGAGGTAAGGATTCACTTCCCATCTCCCGCAATCGTTCTTTCTATCGATATTTGGCTCGAATATGTTACATTCGATGTTTTCAATCGTTCTGCATCGACGGGAGGTAAGGATTCACTTCCCAGCTCCCGCAATCGTTCTTTCTATCGATAATTGGCACGAATACGTGTGTTACGTCCTCGTCGGGATCCGTGTTGCCCAACGGGAACGTGCGCCAAATGTTCAACAGGATACGCTCGCAATTTCGATCGTGACTGGTCTCTTAGAACAGTCAACCGGGATCGGGACGTTAAGATGCGGTAGGGTCAGGAAAACAATTGGTATCGATTGTTTATGGGTTATATTTACATCCACTTTCTTTTTTCTGATTTAATACAGCGGAGGCTGTTACATTATTCCTCGCGAAGAAATATAGTTTGAAAGAACAACGTATGATATTCTTCCGGGACCGGCTCGCCTTCGGGGACGTTTGGTTGACCGGGGAACTGGTCGCTAATAAAAACGGGATAATATCCCGGGTAATTCGGATGGATCTGTTGTCGTGGCCACTCCTCGTCGCTGTCCGGAAAGTCAAGTTGTTGTTGCGGGGATGGGGGACCGACCGGGGAGTCGATATAGGGCCGGTAGAATTCGGGCGTGGTTGCCCTTGAATCTACCGAGGATGTAGTTGATGAAGCCGGGGATGACGAGTAAACTAGTTGTCGTCTAGTGTTACGTCCTCGTCGGGATCCGTGTTGCCCAACGGGAACGTGCGCCAAATGTTCAACAGGATACGTTCGCACTTTTGATCGTGACTGGTCCCTATGGGTAGTCAACCTGCATCGGGACGTTGAGAAGGATAGGTATGTGTATAATTTATATTAAACGATGATATATTCGTTCGTAGCGTTCATGTATTACACATAATTTCACTAATTTCGGTTTGTCGAGTGTGCGTGCCGGAGATAGCGAGCGGATCTACCTCCTCTTGCGTTGTAAGATACGGCTTGCACACATTGTTGCCAGAGGTAGCGAGCGGATCTACCTCCTCTTGCGTTGTAAGATATTAATTTGACAACGTTTACTTATTCGTCGTGCGATATTTTTCGTAGCGAGGATCGTCGGGTGCGATGTTGTCGAAGCAGGGAGGAAGCGACGGCAGCTCGATGGAACAGAGCTTCCAGACAGCTCGTGACTCCGTCTCAATTCCTCCTTCTGCGTTGCTGTTGGAGCGGGGTGTAACCCCTCCCAGGAGACGTTGCTTCGCGAGTAACGGTTTGTAATATGCCCGCACCAAACGACGTACTTGTTCTTTACGACCGGCGCGACGCGTTTTAGCCATCGAGCTTATTCAATTCAGATATGGTTTCTGGTTAACAATAGAGACAACTGAATTGTACTATGCAGGAAAGCTGTGTGTATAACTCGAGCGGATCGTCCTCTCAAAGAGAATACACCAGCGATACCTACGAAAACCATGAGCAGATCGTCTTCTCGATATGGTCCGTAGTAGAATTCAGAGTTTGGTACTCTAAATAATAATTGAATGGTAAATAACCCTTTATAAGACTACTGAATTGTACTGTGCAGGAAAGCCGTGTGTATAACTCGAGCGGATCGTCCTCTCAAAGAGAATACACCAGCGATACCTACGAAAACCATGAGCAGATCGTCTTCTCGATATGGTCCGTAGTAGAATTCAGAGCATAAATCTACAGATTACGCGGTTGAAGCTCGATGTCAGTTTTGGGTACACTCGTAAATGAATTAGAGAACACTGTGTCTAATGAACATGATAACAACTATATTCTATCACTTGATGGTTACACTGGGTTACAAGATTTGAATTATAACTAACAACGCGATGTTACTCGGCTGACTAAGCAGAACTGTTTGTGTTTACTCACTATGATTGACGTCGACTGTAGATTGATGTTACTTGGCTGACTCTCGGGTCAGAACTGACTTTCCAGTGGCTGCTCAGCTCCTTTTATTGTTATAAAGTGCTGATGCAGCTGGAGACTGTCTGTCGGCACTGGAGACTTTGTACGTGACCTTTTGCTGTTTAACTCGAAATGCTGATGTAGCTGGGTAAAACCCAAACAACCTGATCCTCGGTACGTGCCCTATCCCTGCAACGTACGCACTCATCTCCGTGGGAACCGGTGCTGACGCAGCTCCACACGCTGCTCTCGTTATATGATGCTGTCGCGTCAGGTCTTAATACAATTTTGCGACGTAGATGCAATTGCGACGTTGTCATTTGATCTTTTTTGCTTTGCACACGTGCATTTCACCTTTGTCAGCAGTAATACACATTGCGTCTTAACTTTTAACGGTTTTTAATGCTATAATACTTATTTTTAACGGATGAGTCACTCAGAATGTTTTCAGGTTTGGATTTTCGTATTTCCCGAACATGCTGAGTCATACATCAGGCTTTACACAACCCTTTTGGTTGTTTTAACAATTGTTAATATTATAAATGTAACTTATTATTACTCCAAATATTTTTTGTAACAAGGTGTCGGGTTACCTTTGGCCAAATTTTGGTTTCTACTTTATCGACCGAATAAAAACGTCGGCACATGAGACCTGCCTAGGAATCTACCTTACCGACTGATGGTAAGTTACCTACAATGGGTACATTATCGACAGATGGTTAGTTACCGCCAGGATTTCTACATTACCGACTGATGGTAAGTTGCCGGCGCAGGTTTCTACTTTACCGACTGATGGTAAGTGACCTACAATTGGTACACTATCGACTGATGGTTAGTTACCGCCACAGATTTCTATCTTACCGGCTGATGGTAAGTTGCCGGCGCAGGTTTCTACCTTACCGACTGATGGTAAGTTGCCGGCACAGGTTTCTACCTTACCGACTGATGGTAAGACAGCGTTTTAATATTTTTGTTTGTCACGGGTCGGGGAGTCCCGGGACGTGACACTAGCAAAGGGCTCCGGAGTTTGTTGGGATACGTGGGAGATGGGGGAGTATGAGATGGACAAAGGCGATGCATGAGGCGAGGAAGGCAACGCGGATAATTGAACGGAGCGACCCTGCGAAGTCGAGGGTTCGGGCGAATCCTCGACGGTTAAGTCGATGATGGATGGAACAGCCCCGGTGCCAGCGGTTATCAAGTCGATTGGCGCCGGTAGAGAATCCAGCGTCAAGTCGATTGCCGCCGGTGGAGAATCCAGCGTCAGGTCGATCAACGGCCCAATTTCTGGTGCCAATAGTGCACGACGGGCGGCGATCAGCTCCCGGCGCCTGTGATTATGGCGGAGCCGCGACTGAACACCTCTCCTGCTCCTTCGCGTGATTCTAACTGGCATCTACCGATCACATGCGGTAGGTGGTAAGTCGTTTGAAATATTTAATGAATAAAACGGAAGACCCATGAAACGTTTAGTATTATTGTTTATTAATGCTCACCTTAACCTATCGGTTGGCTACAGTTGACAATGCAAGTAGTATGTCAGGATTGTGGATCGTGCTGACCGATTAACAAAACTTCCGGATCGAACTCTAGTCGTATAGAACTTGATGTTTCTAACTTCTCGGTTGGAACTGAACTAACTTGCGACCGTTCGCTCCGGTCTCTTTATTCCTCCCAGGTGCTGATGCAGCAGCCCCTACTGCCGCAGCCAGAAGATGCTGATGCAGCAGGGGCCACCGTCCTGGGAACGACCGTTCCGCGACGGTTCTCGCGGTTCGTATTTCTGCAACGTGTGCATTCCTGAGCGACAGTTGTTATCGCCCTCGCGACGGTTCTCGCGCTTCGTATCTTTGCAGCGTGTGCATTCCTGAGCGACAGTTGTTATCGCTCTGGGAGCGGATGCTGATGCACCGAGGCATATCGTCATGTTCAGCGGATTATTACCCGATCCTTTCCCAGGCCTTGACTCCGGAATGCCCACGTGCGAGACAGCGCTATCCCGCCGCTATTGTTGTCAGCACTTATCCGTGCTTGTCCTTAACTTGAAAGGACAAACACGGATCGGTCCGCACACCCTGATTCGTAACGGTTCTTAATCTACGTCTTCTTATGATCTATCTTATCATAGGTGAGTCAGCATACTCACGTTTACCCCTGGTTTCTTAACTTAAGAAGTTACTTAGACTTAATGCTACCATCAGGACGATTATCGGTGTGTGTGTGTGTGTGTGTGGCCGTACGTCGATGTATGGCAGAGAACTGCCCATGGTAACATACATTTTTATTAGTTACGGGCAATAGCGAGATGGATTGGCTACTTTGCGACAATTTGGGAGTAGCCATCGGTTGGGTCAGGTTCGGATTATATTGGGTGGTTGTGTCGGTTAGGTCGGTGTTATGCTGCACATGAGTTTTGGTTGGGTTTAGGTTAGGTTTGGATTAAGTGTTGTTAGAATTTCGGTCAGGTTTGGGTCAGGTTTGATTTATATTTGGTGGTTGTGTCGGTTAGGTTTGCGCGAGGTTGTACATAAATTTTGGTTAGTTTTGGGTTAGTTTTGGGTCAGGTTTGGGTCAGGTTTGCGATAAATTATATATGAACTTGGGTTAGGTTAGGGTTCGGTTGTACCTATTTTTTGGCCCGGTTTAGGTTAGGTTTGGGTATGATTGCGTTTTGGGGCCAGGGAGTCAGGTTTGGATTAGGTTTTCCCGGAATTTCGGTTAGGTCTGGTATGGGCCGGATGCAAATCACGATTTTATCGTGTTCAATTTCGTCTACTAAGTCAAGACTTTGTAGCCGCCCCGATCCGGCTCGCTATCTCTTCATTTAAAGAATTTGAATTCGTTATCTCAAAATTTTCATTAGAAATTTCGAAAAAAGTTTAACATCTTTTTTGTAGCCAGCACGAAACAGTACAACTTTGTCCTCTTTGCGTTTCATCCTAATGTCTACCGTTTACTGGTGGTATGACGGCAAAATGTCCGATTTTTGGTGGAACGTCCGTATTCGATTTCTGGTTTGCTGGTAGGTTTGGGTTAGGTTTGGTTAGGTTTGGTTAGGTTTGGTTAGGTTTGGTTAGGTTTCGATGCGCGCTGCACCTATGGATCGTCACGTTTTGGAGGATCCCGGGACGTGACACCTTCCCCCTTGGGAAGCAAATTTCTGGAGGAAATTTGCTCCAGTTCTCGAACGGTTTGCCTGAACTCTCGGAGTGTCGGTTTCGGTGGAGAAGCGGTAGTTGATGTACCTTGGTTGAAAGCTTCCGCGTCGCGGGATGCCGCGTATTGTCTGCTTCTTTCGCCTTTCCGGATCAAGAGGTGCGACAGGGAACTCCACACAGCACCGATGAGTTGGAAACCGCATCCGTAGATCGCGTGTAGTTGGTATCCATGAATGAATGTATCGGCAACTGCTTTTACGAATTTCAGTAGGACGAATATTGCCAATATTCCTGCGCTGGCTGATCCAAACGTAATGAATCCGTTCCAAAAGCGTGAAACTGCGTCTTCGGCCAATTTTGCCATGGTTTCCTCGTCGAACATGCTCGTTAGGGATATCGATCCTTGCGCCACGTCTTTTCCCGTCGCTCCCCTGACGATCGTGTTCAAAACCGCCGCCTTTTCGGCCGGGAACATGATGTGGTCTCGCAAGTTTTCCAAGTCCCCTTGCGTGTATATACCGCTGGTTGCGAGTGTTGCGGGGGCTGTGTAACGCCAATTTGTTCGCGTCATGGGGTGTAGCACGTGTGGTTGGGCTACCTCGACCGGCCGAGGGGAAATTCGATGCCAGGCTTGATTGATCACGTACATCACAGGGAGTACGTGACTGCATTCTCTCTGTGTTCCGTGTGCGGTAAGTATGTGGGATTTCGGTGTGATAAACGCCGAACGGTTTCCGTGCCAAACTGGCAATTCTGTGTAACATTCGTTCGAATGTCTCACCCTGACTTGTACCGGTACGCATTTGATGATGTGGATGACTTCACCGGCTGTTAACGCCATGTGTCCCGGGGACTTCATGACGGTGTAGGCGAATTCGTCCGGTTTCAAAGTGGCCACTGCGAGAGCGTTGCTCAGCACTTGTTGCTCCAGGAGACATCGTTGTTTCAATAAATTTTGATACAACGTCGTCATTTGCGTTTTGACGTGTCTCTCGACGTATACGAATTTAGAATTTATGTACGTAAAGATGTCCAGATTTTCAACCGGGAGTTTCTTCGGTTGCGTGAATGTTCTTTCTCTGGTGGTTTCCAGTATGAACAGTTTCGGGTGTTCCGTTTGCGAGAGAGTGTAGCCACACAAGTGTTGTTCGCCAACCTTGGAGAGAGCGAACGTTATGTCTTGCGTGGTAAGAGCGTAGACCGGTGAGTCGGTTTGCTGCTTATCTTCTTCGGTGATTTTGGACGCGATACCCTCGTACAGTACGTCGTATCGGTCAAATTTGCAAGACGACGGCGGGAAAGGACTCCAGAACGTGTGTCCGTTCTCGCTGTCTAGGCAGAATCCGCTTTGGAAACTGCAGATGGTTCCAGATTTTAGAATGATTTTGTCGGCGTCCATTCGCACGGGTACGTTGGCGGATTTCATCGAAATCTTCGCCACCGCTTGGACCACGACGCCTTCCCAAGTTCCGTAGGCGTCGGAGAATTGGGCGCCGGTGCAACGGCCGTCGTTCGTCAAAGTCCCCGCCATGGTAAACGTTCGAGTTGTAGTTTTGTTAACCGTCAGTCCGGTTATGTAACCATTGTTTCCCAAGGAGAACGAGCCGTCCTCGTGCATTCGCTTGCATTGTTGGTCGGATATGTCCTCGAGGTATTCGTTCAGACCGTTGTGGACAGCGGAGATGTGCGAGTGCATGCCGCAGTGGTACACTATTCTTGAAATTTCGATTTTACACGAAATGACCGGTGCGTAGTTGAATTCCGAGAGTTGAAGCAGTTGAATGTAGACTTCTTGAGACTGCGTCTTGATAGGTGTGATGTCGCAATCCCCGATCGAATTGAGCGACACCGTAGTTACGTTCAGGTGTTGTCCGTTGCAATCGTAACCGACGAGAGCCCAGGCAACTCGAGCGTAAATCAATATTAACATACATAGGAACATGGTGAATTCCTGTACAAAGAAACAAAACAAAGAAACGATTCTTAACATTATCGCACTCGCTTTATAACTAGAATTCGTGTTTGTGGGTACTATACGCGAGTACGTATTACTCTCTAGTTACACGGCGTGAAACGTTTCGATCGATCGACGTCAGCGACGAGGCCACTGTTGGCCGCTTCCGGTAATTGGTTTAGGTTTGGGTTTGGTTGTCGTTGGGGGCGGGGGCGGGAGCTCTCTCAGCGGCGTCCCAATTCGTCTCGATGTTGCCGCCTTCCTACGAACCCGTAGCCTCGATCCAAACTCGTCGGGGCGCGTTAATTCACCATCGCGTGATCACGTCAACGACGCGTCCCGTTTGCACCGCCCATTCCTCTGAAGTGGACATTTCGAAGTACGTCTCGATACATTCGGTGCATTGCTGTGCCGGTCTTACGACGACGAAGTTCTCGTTGCATAGGATGCAGTTGGCGATGGGCAGCGTCGAGTCGTAGTTGCACAGGTTGTGCCAGCCTCCTGGCTGGCACGTCCGTTGGACCTCGGGTGGCAGTTTGGCGTAACAGGACACGCACACTCGTCTCCCGGTCTGTACGTATATGCAAGCCGTGTCTCTCTTTATCGTCGTGCAATATAATTCCGACAGCTCGCCGTAGGCCTGGGGATGGTTCGCAGGAAGGACCCCGTCCCAGGGGCCTTGGAACTCTTGGTCCCCGTCCTCCGCTTCCAAGGAATCGTATGGGATTTTCATTCTGCAACTTTGCATTGTCACGCGTTGAGTACGCGCGTCTCGAAGGAATTTCCTCGCGCCGTTGGCCGATCGATCGCTTACATTCTATTTTTCAGATACGCTAGTTTCAATTTATTTATATGGACTGTCCGCGGACTACCGTCGATTGAGATTTTGACGTTCTGATTCGATAGGATCTCGATGACTTTGTGTGGACCGGTGTATTGATCGGCGAATTTTCCCTTTCGGGGTTCCCGGATCATGTACACCAGGTCTCCGGTTTTAAAGTTCTGCGGGTTTATAGCCCGATCGTAGTATTCTTTCGATCTGATCTTCGCGAGCTGAAGGTTGTCGCGAGCTTTCGCTTGAACGTCGTCGATCTTATAGTAGAGATCCCGCAGGTAGTCCGCGTACGTTGGCTCCAGATTCTCGCTAATCGGTTTTTCGCTCGCGGGTTCCCTGGCTATTCGCCCAAACACTAATTCGTGCGGCGAGAATCTGGTCCCTTCGTGTACCGACGTGTTGTACGAAAACATTGCCAGTTCCAACCAGTCGTCCCAGCTGTTACGACCGCTGTCTATGTACTGCTTAAGATACTCCACTAATACGTGATGAGACCTCTCGATGGAGCCGTTGCTCTGCGGATGATACGCCGTCGTGACGTAATGTTTTATATGAAATTTCTTTGCCACGTTCTTCATCAACGAGGATGTAAAATTCGTTCCCTGGTCGGTCAGGATCGCTCGGGGCGATCCGAAACGGCAGATAAGATTTTTAACGAACGCGTCCGCGATGTCCGCAGAGGTGGTTCGTTCGAGAGGTATGGCTAGGGAATATTTGGTTAGTAGATCCTGCATGGTTAGTATGTATTTGTTGCCCTTTTTGGTGCTAGGCAAGGGTCCGACGATGTCCATACTGACTTTGTCGAACGCTTTGCCGGGCGTATCGGTCAGTATCATAGGTTGTTTGGTCTTGATTCTCGTGAGTTTTTTCAGCTGGCACTCTTTGCACTCCCTCACGAATTGTTGGATTTCCTTCTTCATGTTGTCCCAATTGTACAGTTGCCTTATCCTGTGGTAGGTCTTTGTCACCCCTTTGTGTCCTCCCGATGCCGACGCGTGTTTCTCCTCGATTATGTATTGTCTGGCCTCTGGTGGCGGAACGGTCACTTCTCCCGTGCAAATGGTGATCCGAACGTTCTCGTCGTGGAATACTTTTTTAAGTTCGTTCATTACGTATCGCCATGGTACTTCGTCCAGACTCTCAGTTCGAGCGATGGAGAACGATCCTAGGTCCTTTTCTCTGATCACGTCCAGCAACGAGGACAAACAGCCCTGCACGTTTTGGGGTTCTATACGCGTTCTCGGGTTTTCCTTCACCGGCAGGGCTATGAGGTATTTGCCCTGCTCGGTCTTCAAACGGGCGCGTTCGAGCGTCAAATCGATGTAGGACGTTAAGAGGCCCGATCGTGCGATCTCCATTGCTCCCTCGTCGATCGGACTCCCTTGCATATCGATGAATATGACTTTGTGGTCCTTCAGTTTTGGCAACGAGTCTCGGACTTCCCTGATAACGTACGCCGGACTGCGCGTATACGGAAACACGTTGGTGTCTTCCGTCGTGTCGATCGTGGGTGAAGCGTCGACGATTAGGTCGTCCCCTTCCCCCTCAGATTCGGGAATTTCTTCCAGCCAGTTCCCGGGTCGAACCTCGACACCTTCCTCCGCTGGTTCTTCGAGTCGCGTCGACTGTTGGGGTTCGTGCGTGTCGACGACTCGGTCCCCCGGAGGTGCATTCAAGCGAAGAGGCGAATCGGCCGATGTGTCGGGGTCTCGAAACAAAGATACTCTTTTCCGTGCCGGTGGTTGCAACGGCGATCCCGGTCGCTTCTTCTCCTTGGGACGCGGATCGTAAATCAATGAGTCATCCGACGACGAAGAGGGAAAGAATCTCTTCGTAGGTCGCGGCTCTTCCGCCTCTTCGTCCGCCTCCTCTTGACGCTTTCTTATCGGGAGGCAAACTTCCGGGGGGTTTCGCGACAAGGCGTCCGCATTGGCGTTCGCTCGTCCGCACTTGTGCTGTATCTCGAACTCGTAATCCGATAATTTTAGCTTCCACTTCCAGATCCGCGATGTCGGATCTTTGATGGAGTTTAGCCACACCAATGGTTTGTGGTCGGTGATTATGTTGAACTTCCGTCCGTATAGGTACGGTCTGAAGTGAGTGACGCAATAAAGTATGGCCAAACACTCCTTCTCGATGGTCGAGTATTTTTGTTCAGCAGCGTTTAGTAATCGAGAGGCGTAAGCGACGGGCAAATCCTTTCCTATCGGTCCCTGACTCAAGACTCCTCCGATCGCGTATCCCGACGCGTCGGTCGTTAGGTTGAACGTTTTACTGAAATCCGGGTACTGCAATATGGGTTCCGTTATCAGCGCGTTTCTCAACGTGTCGAACGCTTTTTCTTGGTCAGTGTCCCACACGAATTTTGCATCTTTCTTCAACAATCGAGTCAAGGGTTTGGCGGTCTTGGAGAATTCGGGGATGAATCTCCGATAGTATCCCGCCAATCCTAGGAATTGTTTTATTCCCTTCGGGGTTCGGGGTCTAGGGAATCGTTGCACAGCTTCGATCTTTTGAGGGTCCGGTCTGACACCTTCCTCGCTGATGATGTGACCCAGATAATTGACTTCGTGTCTCAAAAACTCGCACTTGTCAGGTTGTAACTGTAATTTAGCGTTTCGCAGTCTTTCCGCCAGTTTCTGAAATTTAATTTGGTGCTCGGTCAACGAGCTCGAGTATATGACGATATCGTCCAGATAGACGAACAGTTCCGTTCCTTGTAGGCCGGACAAGACGCTGTTCATCAATCTCTGGAAGGTGGCCGGAGCGTTCTTGAGTCCGAACGGCATTCTCGTGAATTGATAGTGTCCGTACGGGGTCGAGAACGCCGTTTTGTGCGCGTCTCCTTCCGACATTTTTATTTGATGGAACCCCGACGCAAGGTCGAAGGTTGAAAAATACTTGGCACTGCCCAATTGGTCCAGTATTTCCGTGATATTGGGCAAGGGGAAAGCATCCCCTATGGTTTTGTCGTTCAATTTCCTATAGTCGATAACCAGTCGCCAGCGCTTGTTTCCCTGAGAGTCCGGTTTCTTGGGTACGATCCACAGTGGCGAGTTATACGGGGACACGGATTCTTTCACGACATCCGTGTCCAACAATTCTTGAATTTGTCTGTTGATTTCTGCTCTGTGTACCGGGGGGTATCTGTACTGGCGCGTGTTTACCGGAATGTCATCCGTGGTATGTATCCTGTGCTCCAGGATTCCTGTTCCTTCCAACGTTTCACCAGGTAAATGGAACCTGTCTTGATTTTTTCTTATCAGCTTCTCGACGCTCGCCCTTTCCTCCGTATTGAGATGCTCCAGTCTCAATAATTCCACGATGGCCTCGAATCGATTTCGAGGGTCCGTCTTGATGGCGTTGCACGCCCTTGATTCTGGATGATTCGTTTCTTCGAATTCTTCCAGCGTTACCGTGGGTGCGGTGATTTTTACCCCCTTGCTCGTCGTATTAACGACCCTGATGTAGGCGCGGCCTTTGCGGTTGGTTGCCAGGGCTTCGCCTAAGTAGATTCCCTTGCCTACGTCGATTCTGGGAATGTATCCCTCTC
This sequence comes from Nomada ruficornis, assembly GCA_951802695.1. Lineage (NCBI taxonomy): Eukaryota > Metazoa > Arthropoda > Insecta > Hymenoptera > Apidae > Nomada > Nomada ruficornis. The sequence goes on from OX637850.1 coordinate 12,601,078, forward strand.
GTATCTCTGGATTCGCTATATTCACTTGTAGCGATGTGGAGCTTCGCTTGGGTACCGACACTTTCGAGGTGGCGAACGGTATACAAAAGGTTCCCCATTCGACGCGCCTCTGCGCGTAATCTATGGTGGCCCCGTGATCGATCAGGAACTCGGATCCTAAGATCCCGTCCTCTTTGATCAGCAGCGAGTCGTCGACGACGTGAAAATTAACCGGATGGCTCGCAACCTCTATCGACACTTTCCCTAAGGTGGTCAGGTTCGAAGCCGTAATGCCACGTATGTCTATTACTTCTTGGTCGTCTATACTCGCTGTGCTGGTCAAGACCGACTTCTTGATGAGATTTATTTCTGATCCGGGGTCCAGCATTAGGTTCGTTATTCCTTGTAATTTGGGGGACACTATTCGCACCGTCGGTACCTTTTGTACGGCGTTGATTCTTATTGAAACAGTTCTTCTAACGACTCTATCTCGTCCTCCTCGTCTTCTTCCTCCTCTCGTTTCTTTTGTTTCGAGTCTTTTGGGGTTTCCCATGCTTTTCGTTCTTGCTTCGGCGCGCTTCTTGCCGATAGTTGCTCTTGGCTTTGCTTCGATGTGGAAGCTTCTATTTTTGCTACTCTCGGGCGCTCCTGGGGCTTTCCACTCCGGGCTGCGTCCGGTCTTCCCGGGTGACCGCGTCCGTTTCCCTGGTTCTGTTGAGAGTACGGCACGATTTCTCCGGAATCGACTTTGGCTTTGAAGCGATAGCAATCCTTCAACACGTGTCCTGGTTTCTTACAATAATTGCACGTGATTCCGGGATTTTTGGGTGGGAAAGTAGGCGGTGGCCGGGGTGGAAAGGTCTTATTGTTTCCGTAATTGTTGTAGCTCTGGGGTTTTCTTTGATCCCTTTGTTGAGGTTGCGCTTGATTCCTCGGAGGGTAGTTGTTTCGTTCCCTATTGAAGCGTTGAGACGGCGGCTGGTAGCTTCGCTGCCTTTCCGCGACTCTCTTTACCTCTCGAGTGGCTTTTATCGCCGCACGGTAGGATTCGTCGAGGTCTCTGCAGCCCTCCAACTTCACTCTGGTGAATACCTCGGCCGGTAAACCGTTGACGAACGCTTCCTGGGAGTCGGCGTCGAGACCAAATTGAAATGTCAACGGTACGGAACCGCGAGCTTGCCTTTCTCCATCCATGATGGCTAGACGCAGGTTTCTCACGCGGTCAATGTAGTCGAGTACGTCTTCGCGCGATCTCTGATAGATGGTTCCGAGTTCGCCCCTGTATTCGTTAATGGTTTTACCGGGACCAAACATATCCTTTAATTTCGTGGAAAACGAGTCCAGATTGGTAACGACCACGTCTTCCACCGCGAGGAACGCATGGCCCCTTAATTTGTTCATCAACAGTTTAACCAAATGAGGTTCCATATGAGCGGGGAGCATCGATTTTGCCCGCTCGCAGGCTCTCAAGAATTGAAACACGGGAGGCCTATGGCCGTCGAACACGGGAACCGTTTCTATTGCATCTTTGATGCGAATCGAAGGGAGATCCGTCACGGGCTTCACGTCGGGCATTTCGGCGTTTGTCCCGCCGGATGTACCCGCCATATCGTTTGTTCTGCTAGCATGTATCTCCTGTTCTAATCTTTCTAGTCTCCTATTCATTGAGTTTAAATTGTCGAACTTATCCTCCCACAGGGAGAGCTGTTGCAGCACGAGGTCTAGAGGGGTTGCAGTCGTTTCTTCCGCCATTTCGCGATTCACCTCTTAACGCATGCGACCGTATCCCACCGCTGTCACCAAAAATTTATATGTTACGTCCTCGTCGGGATCCGTGTTGCCCAACGGGAACGTGCGCCAAATGTTCAACAGGATACGCTCGCAATTTCGATCGTGACTGGTCTCTTAGAACAGTCAACCGGGATCGGGACGTTAAGATGCGGTAGGGTCAGGAAAACAATTGGTATCGATTGTTTATGGGTTATATTTACATCCACTTTCTTTTTTCTGATTTAATACAGCGGAGGCTGTTACATTATTCCTCGCGAAGAAATATAGTTTGAAAGAACAACGTATGATATTCTTCCGGGACCGGCTCGCCTTCGGGGACGTTTGGTTGACCGGGGAACTGGTCGCTAATAAAAACGGGATAATATCCCGGGTAATTCGGATGGATCTGTTGTCGTGGCCACTCCTCGTCGCTGTCCGGAAAGTCAAGTTGTTGTTGCGGGGATGGGGGACCGACCGGGGAGTCGATATAGGGCCGGTAGAATTCGGGCGTGGTTGCCCTTGAATCTACCGAGGATGTAGTTGATGAAGCCGGGGATGACGAGTAAACTAGTTGTCGTCTAGCAAAGGGCTCCGGAGTTTGTTGGGATACGTGGGAGATGGGGGAGTATGAGATGGACAAAGGCGATGCATGAGGCGAGGAAGGCAACGCGGATAATTGAACGGAGCGACCCTGCGAAGTCGAGGGTTCGGGCGAATCCTCGACGGTTAAGTCGATGATGGATGGAACAGCCCCGGTGCCAGCGGTTATCAAGTCGATTGGCGCCGGTAGAGAATCCAGCGTCAAGTCGATTGCCGCCGGTGGAGAATCCAGCGTCAGGTCGATCAACGGCCCAATTTCTGGTGCCAATAGTGCACGACGGGCGGCGATCAGCTCCCGGCGCCTGTGATTATGGCGGAGCCGCGACTGAACACCTCTCCTACTCCTTCGCGTGATTCTAACTGGCATCTACCGATCACATGCGGTAGGTGGTAAGTCGTTTGAAATATTTAATGAATAAAACGGAAGACCCATGAAACGTTTAGTATTATTGTTTATTAATGCTCACCTTAACCTATCGGTTGGCTACAGTTGACAATGCAAGTAATATGTCAGGATTGTGGGTCGTGCTGACCGATTAACAAAACTTCCGGATCGAACTCTAGTCGTATAGAACTTGATGTTTCTAACTTCTCGGTTGGAACTGAACTAACTTGCGACCGTTCGCTCCGGTCTCTTTATTCCTCCCAGGTGCTGATGCAGCAGCCCCTACTGCCGCAGCCAGAAGATGCTGATGCAGCAGGGGCCACCGTCCTGGGAACGACCGTTCCGCGACGGTTCTCGCGGTTCGTATTTCTGCAACGTGTGCATTCCTGAGCGACAGTTGTTATCGCCCTCGCGACGGTTCTCGCGCTTCGTATCTTTGCAGCGTGTGCATTCCTGAGCGACAGTTGTTATCGCTCTGGGAGCGGATGCTGATGCACCGAGGCATATCGTCATGTTCAGCGGATTATTACCCGATCCTTTCCCAGGCCTTGACTCCGGAATGCCCACGTGCGAGACAGCGCTATCCCGCCGCTATTGTTGTCAGCACTTATCCGTGCTTGTCCTTAACTTGAAAGGACAAACACGGATCGGTCCGCACACCCTGATTCGTAACGGTTCTTAATCTACGTCTTCTTATGATCTATCTTATCATAGGTGAGTCAGCATACTCACGTTTACCCCTGGTTTCTTAACTTAAGAAGTTACTTAGACTTAATGCTACCATCAGGACGATTATCGGTGTGTGTGTGTGTGTGTGTGTGGCCGTACGTCGATGTATGGTAGAGAACTGCCCATGGTAACATACATTTTTATTAGTTACGGGCAATAGCGAGATGGATTGGCTACTTTGCGACAATTTGGGAGTTGCCATCGGTTGGGTCAGGTTTGGATTATATTGGGTGGTTGTGTCGGTTAGGTCGGTGTTATGCTGCACATGAGTTTTGGTTGGGTTTAGGTTAGGTTTGGATTAAGTGTTGTTAGAATTTCGGTCAGGTTTGGGTCAGGTTTGATTTATATTAGGTGGTTGTGTCGGTTAGGTTTGCGCGAGGTTGTACATAAATTTTGGTTAGTTTTGGGTTAGTTTTGGGTCAGGTTTGGGTCAGGTTTGCGATAAATTATATATGAACTTGGGTTAGGTTAGGGTTCGGTTGTACCTCCCCTGCTAGGAGCCGCCACCTTGTCGTGGTGCAGGGGCTTGAGTAGCTGCAATGAGGCCCAAGACCATGCCGGCGGGAGGTGCATTCCCGGCAGGTACAACCATGCCGGACGGGCTTGGGCCGAGCGGTGAAAACTAAGCTGCGGCTCAGGAAACACACCGTAAACCAGTGGTCATGTTTTGCTGGAACGGGGGTCTTGCCTTAACCGGCCGTACCGCGAGGATGACAACCTCTATAAAAAATCCCTAACCCCAAGCTACGGCGCGCGGCGAAGAGGGGCGTCCCAGTCGATGGCACTGGGGCGTGGTTGGTGGGTGCACCAACCGATAGCGGCCAACCTCCGGGAATTTGGCGACTCCTGGTTGTATTCAGCCTTACCGGGGTAAGGCGGCTCTGCCCCGGTGGACCACCCTTTCCGACCTGCTCGTGGGAACAACTATGGACTATTCAAAAAACAAACCAAAGATTGACAAAGTAGGGAGGAGCACACATGTTGTGTGCGTAATGGACTGTGCGAGGGAGAGAGCAGCCCCAGGAACATCGGGGGACGGTGAGCTGCGGAGAGAGGCTGCTCCGGAAACACCAAGGAGCAGCGCGACGAGCAAGGGGGCGAATGCCAACTGTGAATCGTACGTCACAATAAGTGACACGGACGGAGTCTCCGACTCCAGCGGGCAAGTCCCCCCACCCAGGAAGAAGAGGTCTCGATCCTCGGGTGAGCCCGACCAGAGACGGGCCTCTGTAAAGGGGCGGAGGCAGATCAGGAGCTCGGATGACGAAGCTCCGCTGGCCGCGCGGGTAAAGGGCCTGCCGTCGGAAGCCGAAATGGCGGACGCCTTCAGGCCGCAGCCGACGGCCAACCTGGGGGCCCAGATCATGGCCCAGATGGACACGGTGAGGAGGGTCGCTTCCAGGAGTTCAAACCTCAAGGGGACGTACGTGAGATACCTGAACAAGGCGGCCCTAACTGTGCGGGCAGCAGTCACCGAAATGGCCAAGAGGTCGGCCAAAAACAATGCGCAGCAGGTGGAGGAGGAGAACCTCCTGCTGCGCAGTCAGGTGGCCGACCTGAAGATGGAGCTGGCTGCGGCAAAAGCGGCCCCCCCTGTGAAGTCTAAGGCGAGGGATCAGAAGGACAAGGGGGACGGGCCCAGAGCCCGCACGTCCCACTCCTCCTCCTCCTCCTCCTCCTCCTCCAGGGGGAAATCGGGGCCCGTCAGCGAGGAGCGCCTGGCGGCCCTCTTCGAGGAATTCATGGGGAGGGTGGAGAGGAAAATAGTCTCCATAAGGAAGGAGCTCTCCGAGGAGTGGGCGCGGGCAGTCCCCCAGAAGCTGACCTCGGAGACGCCGGGGGAGGTCCGCATAAGGGAGATACAGGCGAAAGTGCTGGCGGCCTGTCGTCGCGGGGAGGTACCCGCGGCAGCCCGGCAACCGGGGACGCCCTCCCCTTCGCCCCAGATGCTACCCCCTCCCCCTCCGGCGCAGAAGGGTGCCAATACGTGGGCCACGGTGGTCGGGAGGAAAACGAAGAAGGCGGAGGCGGCGACCCGGGCCCAGGGACGCCCGGCCCCGTCTCCGGCCCGTCCCGCGGCAGCCAAGAAGCTGCCGGCGAGGCCACAGAAGGAACAGCGGCCGCAGAAGGAGCAGCGGTCGCAGAAGACGCAACGGCCGCAGCAACAACAACAGCAGCTGCGAAAGAAGGAGGGAGGGGCGAAGGCTCCCCAAAAATCCTTGCAGCGCAGACCCCCGCGTACGGCTGCGATCGCCCTGACCATTATGGACGGGGCGAAGATTACGTACGCGGAGGCCATGAGCTCTGCCAGCCGGATTAACCTGGCGGAGCTCAACATCACTGAGCTGCGGCCCAAGCGAGCCGTGACGGGGGGGCTTCTCCTGGAAATCCCTGGGCCGGAGGTGGCTGCGAAGGCGGACGCCCTTGCCGCAAAAATGCGGGAGGTTCTGGGCGGAGAAGATGGGGTGTCCGTGGCCCGCCCAATGAAGATGGCGGAGCTAAGGGTGAGGGATCTCGTGGCGGCCACCACCACCTCCGATGTAGCCGCGGCCATCGCAGTTGCCGGAGGATGTGCGCCGGCGGAGGTGAAGACCGGGGAAATCCGGTCATCTCCGCTGGGACTCGGCACCCTCTGGGAGAAGTGCCCGCTGGCGGCTGCCAGAAAGGTGGTCGCGGCGAAAAGAATCCGCGTCGGCTGGACCACTGCCCGGGTAGAGGCGCTGGCGGACCGCCCGCTGCAGTGCTACCGCTGCCTGGAGGTGGGTCACGTGAGGCAGCGGTGCACCAGCACCGTGGACCGCAGCGGGCGCTGCCATAATTGTGGAAGCCCGGAGCACATGGCAGCGGAATGCCGGAGTGCTCCTCGATGCCCCCTGTGCACGGACCTTGGGAAGCCCTCAGGACACCGGATGGGGAGCAAGGGATGTGTGCCCCCCAGGGCAAGGAGGAACCAGGGTGCCAAGGGGGCCCAGCAGACGCAGCTGGCTCCCAAACTGGCTGCCATGAGCCAGGGCGGTCCGGAGGAGGTGGCGGCGGCAGCTGCACCTGGTCTGGCCGAGAAGAGGACCGAGGAGGGAGCAGGGGAGCCAGCATCTGCTCCCCCCGCAACGCCGGAGACGAGGCCCGTGGAGGAAGGGGCCATGGATCTGGAGCAGTGAAGGGGCTATGGCCCTGCTGCTTCAGGCCAACCTTAACCACTCGGCCAGGGCGCAAGACATGCTTGTCCAGTCCATGGCTGAGTGGGGTGTGGGGTTGGCGATTGCTGCCGAGCCGTACAGGATCCCGGACCACCCGAATTGGGTGGGAAACCCGGGCGGCTCGGTAGCGATCATCCTTGGAGGGGCTTCGATGCCCTTGCCGTTCTCCCTTCTGGAGAGCGGCGAGGGCTACGCCGCGGTCCAATGGGGGGATGTGGCGGTAGTGGGGATCTATGCACCGCCTCGGTGGAACCTGAGGTCCTTCGAGGAGTTCCTGGACGGGGTCGCGAGATGCATCTCGCGATGTCGGCCCCGTCCGGTCATTGTCTTGGGGGATTTTAACGCCAAGTCCCAAGCCTGGGGCTCCCCCGGGACGGATCTCAGGGGCGAGGCGGTGCTGGATTGGGCGGCCGGCTCGGACCTTCGACTGATTAATCGGGGGTCAGTCAGCACCTGCGTCCGCTACCAGGGGGAGTCCATTGTCGACTTGACGTGGGCCTCCTCCTCGGTGGTGGGTCGCGTAAGGGGCTGGAGGGTGGCGCAGGAGGTGGAAACTCTGAGTGACCACCTCTATATCCTTATGGAGGTGCGCGCCACCCGGGGCCGGGGACCGTCAGGGAGGGCTGGCAGGGGTGGGGGTAATGGGTCCCCCTCTTTTTCCCCTGCTGCTAAGAAGAGGTGGGCGCTGAAGCGCCTGGACGAGGACGTGCTGATGGCCGCCTCCCTCGTGGTGGCCTGGCCCGGACTGCCGGCCGGGCCGGTCGTGGACGTCGAGGAGGAAGCGGCGCGGTTCCAAGGGGGCATGGTAGCGGTCTGCGATGCTGCCATGCCCTGGTCCCGCGCCCCGGATCGACGGGCAGCGTATTGGTGGTCGTCGGAGATAGCGCGGATGCGCCACGCTTGCGTTCGTGCCCGGCGACTCTTCCAGAGAGCCCGTCGAAGACGGCGTCGCGACTTGGCGAGGGAGCACCAGCTGTACGAGGGCTACCGGGAGCAGGTGGTGGCCCTCCAGCTGGCCATCAAGAGGGCAAAGGCGGGGGCATGGTCGGAGCTCCTGGAGTTATTGAACCGTGAGCCCTGGGGGCGCCCGTACAAGATGGTTATGGGGAAACTTCGCCCTTGGGCGCCCCCCGTGACGGAGACCTTGGACCCCGAGTTCCTGGACAGGGTGGTAGACACCCTGTTCCCCCCGGACGAGGGGGGAGAACAGCCACCGGAGCTCGGGGAGTCGGACCCGAACACCTGGTCCGACGACATGGGGGTCACGGAGGAGGAGCTCTACCGGGCCGTTAGGAAGATGGGTGCCCGCAACACGGCCCCGGGCCCCGACGGCATCCCGGGAAGAGCCATGGCCCTTGCCCTGCGCGTCCTCGGGCCCCGCCTCAGGCGCCTATTCGATGGTTGCCTGAGGCTGGGCCGCATCCCGTCCCGCTGGAAGAGGGGACGGATGGTCCTTGTGAGGAAGATCGGTAAGCCCGCCGATTCTCCCTCGGCGTACCGGCCTATATGCCTCCTCGACGAGGTGGGGAAGCTCTTCGAGAGGGTGCTGGCTTCCCGCCTCTCGGGGCACCTGTCCCGGGTGGGTCCTGACCTGGCCGAGTCCCAGTTTGGCTTCAGAGGGGGACGCTCGACGATCGACGCCATTAGTCGATTCAGGTCCCTCTCGGACTCGGCCACGTCCCAGGGGGGGGTGGCGCTGGCAGTCAGCCTGGACATCGCCAACGCCTTTAACTCCCTTCCTTGGGGTCGTATCGGGGGGGCACTCGCCGAACACGACGTGCCCCTCTACGTGAGGAAGGTCCTAAGGGACTACCTGAGGGACAGGTGGATAGAATACCCGGGCAGAGATGGCCGGCTGTGTACGAGGGAGGTGGATCGTGGTGTCCCACAGGGGTCGGTCCTGGGCCCCTTGCTGTGGGACATCGGATACGATCAAGTGCTACGGGCTGCCCTCCCGAATGGCGTCAGTTTGACGTGTTACGCAGACGACACGCTGCTGATGGCCGTTGGGAGGGACTGGAATAGGACCATCCGTCTGGCGGAGACGGGACTGGCCTCCGTCGTCGACGGTATCCGGGGATTAGGGCTGCGGATCTCCCCGCCGAAAACCGAGGCCATGTGGTTTCACGACAGGCCTCGGGGCGGGGGACCGCCCCGGTCCTGGATAACGATAGGGGGTGAGCACGTTCAGGTTGGGGATCGGATGAACTATCTCGGTCTCCTCCTGGACAGCCACTGGCGTTTCACGGTCCACTTCGACCGACTGGCTCCCCGTTTGGAGAGAGCGGCGACTGGCCTTGGTCGCCTCCTCCCAAACATCGGGGGACCAGATGAGAGGGTGCGCCGCCTATACCTCGGTATCGTGCGGTCCATGGCATTGTACGGCGCCCCGATATGGGCGTCGGCCCTGGCGGTCGCGCGGCGCAGCAAAACATCGCTGCGCCGCGTACAGAGGAGGATGGCCATCAGGGTGGTAAGGGGATACCGCACGATATCCCACGAGGCGGCGCTGACCTTGGCGGGCACCGTGCCCTTCGATCTTCTGGCGGAGGGGGACGCCTCGATATACGAGCGTCTCCGAGAACTCCGTAGGGGGGGCGCGATGGTGTCCGCTGAGGAGGAGGTGGACGTGAGACGCCGGGCCCGGCTGGCTGCGCGAAATAAGTGGAGGAGGGAGCTCCTCGATCGAGGAGCCGCGCAGCGAGCAGTCGGGGCGGTTCTGCCCAGCCTGGATGAATGGCTGGACCGCGGTAGGGGGACGCTCACCTACCGAGTCACGCAGGTGCTCACTGGACACGGTTGCTTCGGTGAGTACCTGTGCCGGATACAGGCGGAGGCGACGACGGAGTGCCACGAGTGTGGGGCTGCGCTGGACTCAGCGCAGCACACACTGGAGGAGTGCCCTGCATGGGCGGCTGAGCGCCGGAGTTTGAGGACTCAGATTGGGGCGGATCTCTCGCTGCCACGTATCGTTAGTGAGATGCTGGGCAGCGAGAGGGCCTGGACAGCGGTGGCCTCCTTCTGCGAGGACGTTCTTCGCAGAAAGGAGGCATCGGAGCGGGATCGGGAAGTGACCGATCCCGTCCGACACGAAAGGCGGAGGGAAAGGGCTCGCCGGCTGCGCTCGCGCAGGCTGGCGAGATCCCCCCCTCCAGTGGCGTAAAAGCGGCGACGGCCCGAGGGGCGATCGGAGGTGTCCCCCCTCCCGTCTCTCGGGTGGCTGTCGCCGCTGACTCAGTGGACGGGCGGCCCTGCTGTGGGAGGATAATGTCCTCCCGGTATCCCGCGGGGCTGCCCGACAGCCAGTAATCTGGCGTCAGATATAAAGGAGGGGTGGACTCGCTGGCCGTTTCCGCTGGCGAGATAACCCCCCCCCCCCTCCCGTAGGATGGTATGGCTGACGGGCCCGAGGGGCGTTGGGGTGTCCCCCCCTCAACCCCCCCCTGCGGATGACCGTCGCCAGCTCCCGGATGCGGGCGGCCCTGCCGGGAGGAACTATCCTCCCAATTCCCGCAGGGCCGTCGGAGCGCCGTGGGCGACTCGGGTGGGGGCCCGAGCCGTCCCTTATCACGGTCTGGTGGAGGTGGGCCGCGTCGGGTGTTACCCCTGGCGCGGCCGTGTTCGATACGGCGGAGTGTTTCGGAGGGTCCTTCTGACCCTCCCGAGGATGGGGCCGCAAGGGCCGGGCGTGGGGAGGCACCGGAAGTGTATCCGTAGGTCACGGGGCCTCCCCTACAAGCGCCGAGGACAGGTAACCGGGGTGGTTTTAGCCGGTAGAAATCCGGCACTACCTCCTGCTCTCCCCCCCAGGGCAGGGGGTGTCTTTCGAAGATTTCCACCTCGAAAAAAAAAAAAAAAAAAAAAAAATCGGTTGTACCTATTTTTTTGGCCCGGTTTAGGTTAGGTTTGGGTATGATTGCGTTTTGGGGCCAGGGAGTCAGGTTTGGATTAGGTTTTCCCGGAATTTCGGTTAGGTCTGGTATGGGCCGGATGCAAATCACGATTTTATCGTGTTCAATTTCGTCTACTAAGTCAAGACTTTGTAGCCGCCCCGATCCGGCTCGCTATCTCTTCATTTAAAGAATTTGAATTCGTTATCTCAAAATTTTCATTAGAAATTTCGAAAAAAGTTTAACATCTTTTTTGTAGCCAGCACGAAACACTACAACTTTGTCCTCTTTGCGTTTCATCCTAATGTCTACCGTTTACTGGTGGTATGACGGCAAAATGTCCGATTTTTGGTGGAACGTCCGTATTCGATTTCTGGTTTGCTGGTAGGTTTGGGTTAGGTTTGGTTAGGTTTGGTTAGGTTTGGTTAGGTTTCGATGCGCGCTGCACCTACGGATCGTCACGTTTTGGAGGATCCCGGGACGTGACACGTGCTATTCGATGTTTCCAATCGTTTTGCATCGACGGGAGGTAAGGATTCACTTCCCAGCTCCCGCAATCGTTCTTTCTATCGATAATTGGCACGAATACGTGCTATTCGATGCTTCCAATCGTTTTGCATCGGCGGGAAGTAAGGATTCACTTCCCAGCTCCCGCAATCGTTCTTTCTATCGATAATTGCCACGAATGCGTGCTATTCGATGTTTCCAATCGTTCTGCATCGACGGGAGGTAAGGATTCACTTCCCAGCTCCCGCAATCGTTCTTTCTATCGATAATTGGCTCGAATATGTTACATTCGATGTTTGCAATCGTTCTGCATCGACGGGAGGTAAGGATTCACTTCCCAGCTCCCGCAATCGTTCTTTCTATCGATAATTGGCACGAATACGTGCTATTCGATGTTTCCAATCGTTTTGCATCGACCGGAGGTAAGGATTCACTTTCCAGCTCCCGCAATCGTTCTTTCTATCGATAATTGGCACGAATACGTGCTATTCGATGTTTCCAATCGTTTTGCATCGACGGGAGGTAAGGATTCACTTCCCAGCTCCCGCAATCGTACTTTCTATCGATAATTGGCTCGAATATGTTACATTCGATGTTTCCAATCGTTTTGCATCGACGGGAGGTAAGGATTCACTTCCCAGCTCCCGCAATCGTACTTTCTATCGATAATTCGCTCGAATACGTTATAAGCGATGTTTCCAATCGTTTTGCATCGACGGGAGGTAAGGATTCACTTCCCAGCTCCCGCAATCGTTCTTTCTATAGATAATTGGCACGAATACGTGCTATTCGATGTTTCCAATCGTTCTGCATCGACGGGAGGTAAGGATTCACTTCCCAGCTCCCGCAATCGTTCTTTCTATCGATAATTGGCACGAATACGTGCTATTCGATGTTTCCAATCGTTCTGCATCGACGGGAGCTAAGGATTCACTTCCCAGCTCCCGCAATCGTTCTTTCTATCGATAATTGGCTCGAATATGTTACATTCGATGTTTTCAATCGTTCTGCATCGACGGGAGGTAAGGATTCACTTCCCAGCTCCCGCAATCGTTCTTTCTATCGATAATTGGCACGAATGCGTGCTATTCGATGTTACCAATCGTTTTGCATCGACGGGAGGTAAGGATTCACTTCCCATCTCCCGCAATCGTTCTTTCTATCGATATTTGGCTCGAATATGTTACATTCGATGTTTTCAATCGTTCTGCATCGACGGGAGGTAAGGATTCACTTCCCAGCTCCCGCAATCGTTCTTTCTATCGATAATTGGCACGAATACGTGCTATTCGATGTTTCCAATCGTTTTGCATCGACGGGAGGTAAGGATTCACTTCCCAGCTCCCGCAATCGTTCTTTCTATCGATTATTGGCACGAATACGTGCTATTCGATGCTTCCAATCGTTTTGCATCGGCGGGAAGTAAGGATTCACTTCCCAGCTCCCGCAATCGTTCTTTCTATCGATAATTGGCACGAATGCGTGCTATTCGATGTTTCCAATCGTTCTGCATCGACGGGATGTAAGGATTCACTTCCCAGCTCCCGCAATCGTTCTTTCTATCGATAATTGGCACGAATGCGTGCTATTCGATGTTACCAATCGTTTTGCATCGACGGGAGGTAAGGATTCACTTCCCATCTCCCGCAATCGTTCTTTCTATGGATATTTGGCTCCAATATGTTACATTCGATGTTTTCAATCGTTCTGCATCGACGGGAGGTAAGGATTCACTTCCCAGCTCCCGCAATCGTTCTTTCTATCGATAATTGGCACGAATACGTGCTATTCGATGTTTCCAATCGTTTTGCATCGACGGGAGGTAAGGATTCACTTCCCAGCTCCCGCAATCGTTCTTTCTATCGATAATTGGCACGAATACGTGCTATTCGATGCTTCCAATCGTTTTGCATCGGCGGGAAGTAAGGATTCACTTCCCAGCTCCCGCAATCGTTCTTTCTATCGATAATTGGCACGAATGCGTGCTATTCGATGTTTCCAATCGTTCTGCATCGACGGGATGTAAGGATTCACTTCCCAGCTCCCGCAATCGTTCTTTCTATCAATAATTGGCTCGAATATGTTACATTCGATGTTTGCAATCGTTCTGCATCGACGGGAGGTAAGGATTCACTTCCCAGCTCCCGCAATCGTTCTTTCTATCGATAATTGGCACGAATACGTGCTATTCGATGTTTCCAATCGTTTTGCATCGACCGGAGGTAAGGATTCACTTCCCAGCTCCCGCAATCGGTCTTTCTATCGATAATTGGCACGAATACGTGCTATTGGATGTTTCCAATCGTTTTACATCGACGGGAGGTAAGGATTCACTTCCCAGCTCCCGCAATCGTTCTTTCTATCGATAATTGGCACGAATACGTGCTTTTCGATGTTTCCAATCGTTTTGCATCGACGGGAGGTAAGGATTCACTTCCCAGCTCCCGCAATCGTTCTTTCTATCGATAATTGGCTCGAATATGTTACATTCGCTCTTTCCAATCGTTCCGCAACGACGGGAGGTAAGGATTCACTTCCCAGCTCCCGCAATCGTTCTTTCTATCGATAATTGGCACGAATACGTGCTTTTCGATGTTTCCAATCGTTTTGCATCGACGGGAGGTAAGGATTCACTTCCCAGCTCCCGCAATCGTTCTTTCTATCGATAATTGGCTCGAATTAGTTACATTCGATGTTTCCAATCGTCCTGCATCGACGGGAACTTATGATTCACTTCCCAGCTCCCGCAATCGTTCTTTCTATCGATAATTGGCACGAATGCGTGCTATTCGATGTTACCAATCGTTTTGCATCGACGGGAGGTAAGGATTCACTTCCCATCTCCCGCAATCGTTCTTTCTATGGATATTTGGCTCGAATATGTTACATTCGATGTTTTCAATCGTTCTGCATCGACGGGAGGTAAGGATTCACTTCCCAGCTCCCGCAATCGTTCTTTCTATCGATAATTGGCACGAATACGTGCTATTCGATGTTTCCAATCGTTTTGCATCGACGGGAGGTAAGGATTCACTTCCCAGCTCCCGCAATCGTTCTTTCTATCGATAATTGGCACGAATACGTGCTATTCGATGCTTCCAATCGTTTTGCATCGGCGGGAAGTAAGGATTCACTTCCCAGCTCCCGCAATCGTTCTTTGTATCGATAATTGGCACGAATGCGTGCTATTCGATGTTTCCAATCGTTCTGCATCGACGGGATGTAAGGATTCACTTCCCAGCTCCCGCAATCGTTCTTTCTATCAATAATTGGCTCGAATATGTTACATTCGATGTTTGCAATCTTTCTGCATCGACGGGAGGTAAGGAGTCACTTCCCAGCTCCCGCAATCGTTCTTTCTATCGATAATTGGCACGAATACGTGCTATTCGATGTTTCCAATCGTTTTGCATCGACCGGAGGTAAGGATTCACTTCCCAGCTCCCGCAATCGTTCTTTCTATCGATATTTGGCTCGAATATGTTACATTCGATGTTTTCAATCGTTCTGCATCGACGGGAGGTAAGGATTCACTTCCCAGCTCCCGCAATCGTTCTTTCTATCGATAATTGGCACGAATACGTGCTATTCGATGTTTCCAATCGTTTTGCATCGACGGGAGGTAAGGATTCACTTCCCAGTTCCCGCAATCGTTCTTTCTATCGATAATTGGCACGAATACGTGCTATTGGATGTTTCCAATCGTTTTACATCGACGGGAGGTAAGGATTCACTTCCCAGCTCCCGCAATCGTTCTTTCTATCGATAATTGGCACGAATACGTGCTTTTCGATGTTTCCAATCGTTTTGCATCGACGGGAGGTAAGGATTCACTTCCCAGCTCCCGCAATCGTTCTTTCTATCGATAATTGGCTCGAATATGTTACATTCGATGTTTCCAATCGTCCTGCATCGACGGGAACTTATGATTCACTTCCCAGCTCCCGCAATCGTTCTTTCTATCGATAATTGGTACGAATACGCGCTATTGGATGTTTCCAATCGTTTTACATCGACGGGAGGTAAGGATTCACTTCCCAGCTCCCGCAATCGTTCTTTCTATCGATAATTGGCACGAATGCGTGCTATTCGATGTTACCAATCGTTTTGCATCGACGGGAGGTAAGGATTCACTTCCCAGCTCCCGGAATCGTTCTTTCTATCGATAATTGGCACGAATGCGTGCTATTCGATGTTACCAATCGTTTTGCATCGACGGGAGGTAAGGATTCACTTCCCATCTCCCGCAATCGTTCTTTCTATCGATAATTGGCACGAATACGTGCTTTTCGATGTTTCCAATCGTTTTGCATCGACGGGAGGTAAGGATTCACTTCCCAGCTCCCGCAATCGTTCTTTCTATCGATAATTGGCTCGAATATGTTACATTCGATGTTTCCAATCGTCCTGCATCGACGGGAACTTATGATTCACTTCCCAGCTCCCGCAATCGTTCTTTCTATCGATAATTGGTACGAATACGCGCTATTGGATGTTTCCAATCGTTTTACATCGACGGGAGGTAAGGATTCACTTCCCAGCTCCCGCAATCGTTCTTTCTATCGATAATTCGCTCGAATACGTTATATTCGCTCTTTCCAATCGTTCCGCAACGACGGGAGGTAAGGATTCACTTCCCAGCTCCCGCAATCGTTCTTTCTATCGATAATTGGCACGAATACGTGCTTTTCGATGTTTCCAATCGTTTTGCATCGACGGGAGGTAAGGATTCACTTCCCAGCTCCCGCAATCGTTCTTTCTATCGATAATTGGCTCGAATTAGTTACATTCGATGTTTCCAATCGTCCTGCATCGACGGGAACTTATGATTCACTTCCCAGCTCCCGCAATCGTTCTTTCTATCGATAATTGGCACGAATGCGTGCTATTCGATGTTACCAATCGTTTTGCATCGACGGGAGGTAAGGATTCACTTCCCATCTCCCGCAATCGTTCTTTCTATCGATATTTGGCTCGAATATGTTACATTCGATGTTTTCAATCGTTCTGCATCGACGGGAGGTAAGGATTCACTTCCCAGCTCCCGCAATCGTTCTTTCTATCGATAATAGGCTCGAATTAGTTACATTCGATGTTTCCAATCGTCCTGCATCGACGGGAACTTATGATTCACTTCCCAGCTCCCGCAATCGTTCTTTCTATCGATAATTGGCACGAATACGTGCTATTCGATGCTTCCAATCGTTTTGCATCGGCGGGAAGTAAGGATTCACTTCCCAGCTCCCGCAATCGTTCTTTCTATCGATAATTGGCACGAATGCGTGCTATTCGATGTTACCAATCGTTTTGCATCGACGGGAGGTAAGGATTCACTTCCCATCTCCCGCAATCGTTCTTTCTATCGATATTTGGCTCGAATATGTTACATTCGATGTTTTCAATCGTTCTGCATCGACGGGACGTAAGGATTCACTTCCCAGCTCCCGCAATCGTTCTTTCTATCGATAATAGGCTCGAATTAGTTACATTCGATGTTTCCAATCGTCCTGCATCGACGGGAACTTATGATTCACTTCCCAGCTCCCGCAATCGTTCTTTCTATCGATAATTGGCACGAATACGTGCTATTCGATGCTTCCAATCGTTTTGCATCGGCGGGAAGTAAGGATTCACTTCCCAGCTCCCGCAATCGTTCTTTCTATCGATAATTGGCACGAATGCGTGCTATTCGATGTTACCAATCGTTTTGCATCGACGGGAGGTAAGGATTCACTTCCCATCTCCCGCAATCGTTCTTTCTATCGATAATTGGCTCGAATATGTTACATTCGATGTTTGCAATCGTTCTGCATCGACGGGAGGTAAGGATTCACTTCCCAGCTCCCGCAATCGTTCTTTCTATCGATAATTGGCACGAATACGTGCTAATCGATGTTTCCAATCGTTTTGCATCGACCGGAGGTAAGGATTCACTTTCCAGCTCCCGCAATCGTTCTTTCTATCGATAATTGGCACAAATACGTGCTTTTCGATGTTTCCAATCGTTTTGCATCGACGGGAGGTAAGGATTCACTTCCCAGCTCCCGCAATCGTTCTTTCTATCGATAATTGGCACGAATGCGTGCTATTCGATGTTACCAATCGTTTTGCATCGACGGGAGGTAAGGATTCACTTCCCATCTCCCGCAATCGTTCTTTCTATCGATATTTGGCTCGAATATGTTACATTCGATGTTTTCAATCGTTCTGCATCGACGGGACGTAAGGATTCACTTCCCAGCTCCCGCAATCGTTCTTTCTATCGATAATAGGCTCGAATTAGTTACATTCGATGTTTCCAATCGTCCTGCATCGACGGGAACTTATGCTTCACTTCCCAGCTCCCGCAATCGTTCTTTCTATCGATAATTGGCACGAATACGTGCTATTCGATGTTTCCAATCGTTTTGCATCGACGGGAGGTAAGGATTCACTTCCCAGCTCCCGCAATCGTTCTTTCTATCGATAATTGGCACGAATACGTGCTATTCGATGCTTCCAATCGTTTTGCATCGGCGGGAAGTAAGGATTCACTTCCCAGCTCCCGCAATCGTTCTTTCTATCGATAATTGGCACGAATGCGTGCTATTCGATGTTTCCAATCGTTCTGCATCGACGGGAGGTAAGGATTCACTTCCCAGCTCCCGCAATCGTTCTTTCTATCGATAATTGGCTCGAATATGTTACATTCGATGTTTGCAATCGTTCTGCATCGACGGGAGGTAAGGATTCACTTCCCAGCTCCCGCAATCGTTCTTTCTATCGATAATTGGCACGAATACGTGCTATTCGATGTTTCCAATCGTTTTGCATCGACCGGAGGTAAGGATTCACTTTCCAGCTCCCGCAATCGTCCTTTCTGTCGATAATTCGCTCGAATACGTTATATTCGATGTTTCCAACCGTTTTGCATCGACGGGAGGTAAGGATTCACTTCCCAGCTCCCGCAATCGTACTTTCTATCGATAATTGGCTCGAATATGTTACATTCGATGTTTCCAATCGTTTTGCATCGACGGGAGGTAAGGATTCACTTCCCAGCTCCCGCAATCGTACTTTCTATCGATAATTCGCTCGAATACGTTATATGCGATGTTTCCAATCGTTTTGCATCGACGGGAGGTAAGGATTCACTTCCCAGCTCCCGCAATCGTTCTTTCTATAGATAATTGGCACGAATACGTGCTATTCGATGTTTCCAATCGTTCTGCATCGACAGGAGGTAAGGATTCACTTCCCAGCTCCCGCAATCGTTCTTTCTATCGATAATTGGCACGAATACGTGCTATTCGATGTTTCCAATCGTTCTGCATCGACGGGAGCTAAGGATTCACTTCCCAGCTCCCGCAATCGTTCTTTCTATCGATAATTGGCTCGAATATGTTATATTCGAGGTTTCCAATCGTTCTGCAACGACGGGAGGTAAGGATTCACTCCCCAGCTCCCGCAATCCTTCTTTCTATCGATAATTGGCACGAATACGT
The DNA here is from genome assembly GCA_951802695.1 of Nomada ruficornis. NCBI lineage: Eukaryota > Metazoa > Arthropoda > Insecta > Hymenoptera > Apidae > Nomada > Nomada ruficornis. The sequence goes on from OX637850.1 coordinate 12,619,619, forward strand.
GCTTTTCGATGTTTCCAATCGTTTTGCATCGACGGGAGGTAAGGATTCACTTCACAGCTCCCACAATCGTTCTTTCTATCGATAATTGGCTCGAATATGTTACATTCGATGTTTCCAATCGTTCTGCATCAACGGGCACTAAGGATTCCCTTCCCAGCTCCCGCAATCGTTCTTTCTATCGATAATTCGCTCGAATACGTTATATTCGCTGTTTCCAATCGTTCCGCAACGACGGGATGTAAGGATTCACTTCCCAGCTCCCGCAATCGCTCTTTCTATCGATAATTGGCATGAATACGTGCTATTGGATGTTTCCAATCGTTTTACATCGACGGGAGGTAAGGATTCACTTCCCAGCTCCCGCAATCGTTCTTTCTATCGATAATTCGCTCGAATACGTTATATTCGCTCTTTCCAATCGTTCCGCAACGACGGGAGGTAAGGATTCACTTCCCCGCTCCCGCAATCAATCTTTCTATCGATAATTGGCTCGAATATGTTACATTCGATGTTTTCAATCGTTCTGCATCGACGGGAGCTAAGGAATCACCTCCCAGCTCCCGCAAACGTTCTTTCTATCGATAATTGGCACGAATACGTGCTATTCGATGTTTCCATCGTTTTGCATCGACGGGAGGTAAGGATTCACTTCCCCGCTCCCGCAATCAATCTTTCTATCGATAATTGGCTCGAATATGTTACATTCGATGTTTTCAATCGTTCTGCATCGACGGGAGCTAAGGAATCACCTCCCAGCTCCCGCAAACGTTCTTTCTATCGATAATTGGCACGAATACGTGCTATTCGATGTTTCCAATCGTTTTGCATCGACGGGAGGTAAGGATTCACTTCCCAGCTCCCGCAATCGTTCTTTCTATCGATAATTGGCACGAATACGTGCTATTGGATGTTTCCAATCGTTCTGCATCGACCGGAGGTAAGGATTCACTTCCCAGCTCCCGCAATCGTTCTTTCTATCGATAATTCGCTCGAATACGTTATATTCACTCTTTCCAATCGTTCCGCAACGACGGGAGGTAAGGATTCAGTTCCCAGCTCCCGCAATCGTTCTTTCTATCGATAATTGGCACGAATACGTGCTATTGGATGTTTCCAATCGTTTTACATCGACGGGAGGTAAGGATTCACTTCCCAGCTCCCGCAATCGTTCTTTCTATCGATATTTGGCACGAATATGTTACATTCGATGTTTTCAATCGTTCTGCATCGACGGGAGCTAAGGAATCACCTCCCAGCTCCCGCAAACGTTCTTTCTATCGATAATTGGCACGAATACGTGCTATTCGATGTTTCCAATCGTTTTGCATCGACGGGAGGTAAGGATTCACTTCCCAGCTCCCGCAATCGTTCTTTCTATCGATAATAGGCTCGAATTAGTTACATTCGATGTTTCCAATCGTCCTGCATCGACGGGAACTTATGATTCACTTCCCAGCTCCCGCAATCGTTCTTTCTATCGATAATTGGCACGAATACGTGCTATTCGATGCTTCCAATCGTTTTGCATCGGCGGGAAGTAAGGATTCACTTCCCAGCTCCCGCAATCGTTCTTTCTATCGATAATTGGCACGAATGCGTGCTATTCGATGTTTCCAATCGTTCTGCATCGACGGGATGTAAGGATTCACTTCCCAGCTCCCGCAATCGTTCTTTCTATCAATAATTGGCTCGAATATGTTACATTCGATGTTTGCAATCGTTCTGCATCGACGGGAGGTAAGGATTCACTTCCCAGCTCCCGCAATCGTTCTTTCTATCGATAATTGGCACGAATACGTGCTATTCGATGTTTCCAATCGTTTTGCATCGACCGGAGGTAAGGATTCACTTCCCAGCTCCCGCAATCGTTCTTTCTATCGATAATTGGCACGAATACGTGCTATTGGATGTTTCCAATCGTTTTACATCGACGGGAGGTAAGGATTCACTTCCCAGCTCCCGCAATCGTTCTTTCTATCGATAATTGGCACGAATACGTGCTTTTCGAGGTTTCCAATCGTTTTGCATCGACGGGAGGTAAGGATTCACTTCCCAGCTCCCGCAATCGTTCTTTCTATCGATAATTGGCTCGAATATGTTACATTCGATGTTTCCAATCGTCCTGCATCGACGGGAACTTATGATTCACTTCCCAGCTCCCGCAATCGTTCTTTCTATCGATAATTGGCACGAATACGTGCTTTTCGATGTTTCCAATCGTTTTGCATCGACGGGAGGTAAGGATTCACTTCCCAGCTCCCGCAATCGTTCTTTCTATCGATAATTGGCTCGAATTAGTTACATTCGATGTTTCCAATCGTCCTGCATCGACGGGAACTTATGATTCACTTCCCAGCTCCCGCAATCGTTCTTTCTATCGATAATTGGCACGAATGCGTGCTATTTGATGTTACCAATCGTTTTGCATCGACGGGAGGTAAGGATTCACTTCCCATCTCCCGCAATCGTTCTTTCTATGGATATTTGGCTCGAATATGTTACATTCGATGTTTTCAATCGTTCTGCATCGACGGGAGGTAAGGATTCACTTCCCAGCTCCCGCAATCGTTCTTTCTATCGATAATTGGCACGAATACGTGCTATTCGATGTTTCCAATCGTTTTGCATCGACGGGAGGTAAGGATTCACTTCCCAGCTCCCGTGTCACGTCCCGGGATCCTCCAAAACGTGACGATCCATAGGTGCAGCGCGCATCGAAACCTAACCATTTTTTTTTTTTTTTTTTTTTCCAGGTGGAAATCTTCGAAAGACACCCCCTGCCCTGGGGGGGAGAGCAGGAGGTAGTGCCGGATTTCTACCGGCTAAAACCACCCCGGTTACCTGTCCTCGGCGCTTGTAGGGGAGGCCCCGTGACCTACGGATACACTTCCGGTGCCTCCCCACGCCCGGCCCTTGCGGCCCCATCCTCGGGAGGGTCAGAAGGACCCTCCGAAACACTCCGCCGTATCGAACCCGGCCGCGCCAGGGGTAACACCCGACTCGGCCCACCTCCACCAGACCGTGATAAGGGACGGCTCGGGCCCCCACCCGAGTCGCCCACGGCGCTCCGACGGCCCTGCGGGAATTGGGAGGATAGTTCCTCCCGGCAGGGCCGCCCGCATCCGGGAGCTGGCGACGGTCATCCGCAGGGGGGTTGAGGGGGGACACCCCAGCGCCCCTCGGGCCCGTCAGCCATACCATCCTACGGGAGGGGGGGTAATCTCGCCAGCGGAAACGGCCAGCGAGTCCACCCCTCCTTTATATCTGACGCCAGATTACTGGCTGTCGGGCAGCCCCGCGGGATACCGGGGGGACATTATCCTCCCACAGCAGGGCCGCCCGTCCACTGAGTCAGCGGCGACAGCCACCCGAGAGACGGGAGGGGGACACCTCCGATCGCCCCTCGGGCCGTCGCCGCTTTTACGCCACTGGAGGGGGGGATCTCGCCAGCCTGCGCGAGCGCAGCCGGCGAGCCCTTTCCCTCCGCCTTTCGTGTCGGACGGGATCGGTCACTTCCCGATCCCGCTCCGATGCCTCCTTTCTGCGAAGAACGTCCTCGCAGAAGGAGGCCACCGCTGTCCAGGCCCTCTCGCTGCCCAGCATCTCACTAACGATACGTGGCAGCGAGAGATCCGCCCCAATCTGAGTCCTCAAACTCCGGCGCTCAGCCGCCCATGCAGGGCACTCCTCCAGTGTGTGCTGCGCTGAGTCCAGCGCAGCCCCACACTCGTGGCACTCCGTCGTCGCCTCCGCCTGTATCCGGCACAGGTACTCACCGAAGCAACCGTGTCCAGTGAGCACCTGCGTGACTCGGTAGGTGAGCGTCCCCCTACCGCGGTCCAGCCATTCATCCAGGCTGGGCAGAACCGCCCCGACTGCTCGCTGCGCGGCTCCTTGATCGAGGAGCTCCCTCCTCCACTTATTTCGCGCAGCCAGCCTGGCCCGGCGTCTCACGTCCACCTCCTCCTCAGCGGACACCATCGCGCCCCCCCTACGGAGTTCTCGGAGACGCTCGTATATCGAGGCGTCCCCCTCCGCCAGAAGATCGAAGGGCACGGTGCCCGCCAAGGTCAGCGCCGCCTCGTGGGATATCGTGCGGTATCCCCTTACCACCCTGATGGCCATCCTCCTCTGTACGCGGCGCAGCGATGTTTTGCTGCGCCGCGCGACCGCCAGGGCCGACGCCCATATCGGGGCGCCGTACAATGCCATGGACCGCACGATACCGAGGTATAGGCGGCGCACCCTCTCATCCGGCCCCCCGATGTTTGGGAGGAGGCGACCAAGGCCAGTCGCCGCTCTCTCCAAACGGGGAGCCAGTCGGTCGAAGTGGACCGTGAAACGCCAGTGGCTGTCCAGGAGGAGACCGAGATAGTTCATCCGATCCCCAACCTGAACGTGCTCACCCCCTATCGTCATCCAGGACCGGGGCGGTCCCCCGCCCCGAGGCCTGTCGTGAAACCACATGGCCTCGGTTTTCGGCGGGGAGATCCGCAGCCCTAATCCCTGGATACCGTCGACGACGGAGGCCAGTCCCGTCTCCGCCAGACGGATGGTCCTATCCCAGTCCCTCCCAACGGCCATCAGCAGCGTGTCGTCTGCGTAACACGTCAAACTGACGCCGTTCGGGAGGGCAGCCCGTAGCACTTGATCGTATCCGATGTCCCACAGCAAGGGGCCCAGGACCGACCCCTGTGGGACACCACGATCCACCTCCCTCGTACACAGCCGGCCATCTCTGCCCGGGTATTCTATCCACCTGTCCCTCAGGTAGTCCCTTAGGACCTTCCTCACGTAGAGGGGCACGTCGTGTTCGGCGAGTGCCCCCCCGATACGACCCCAAGGAAGGGAGTTAAAGGCGTTGGCGATGTCCAGGCTGACTGCCAGCGCCACCCCCCCCTGGGACGTGGCCGAGTCCGAGAGGGACCTGACTCGACTAATGGCGTCGATCGTCGAGCGTCCCCCTCTGAAGCCAAACTGGGACTCGGCCAGGTCAGGACCCACCCGGGACAGGTGCCCCGAGAGGCGGGAAGCCAGCACCCTCTCGAAGAGCTTCCCCACCTCGTCGAGGAGGCATATAGGCCGGTACGCCGAGGGAGAATCGGCGGGCTTACCGATCTTCCTCACAAGGACCATCCGTCCCCTCTTCCAGCGGGACGGGATGCGGCCCAGCCTCAGGCAACCATCGAATAGGCGCCTGAGGCGGGGCCCGAGGACGCGCAGGGCAAGGGCCATGGCTCTTCCCGGGATGCCGTCGGGGCCCGGGGCCGTGTTGCGGGCACCCATCTTCCTAACGGCCCGGTAGAGCTCCTCCTCCGTGACCCCCATGTCGTCGGACCAGGTGTTCGGGTCCGACTCCCCGAGCTCCGGTGGCTGTTCTCCCCCCTCGTCCGGGGGGAACAGGGTGTCAACCACCCTGTCCAGGAACTCGGGGTCCAAGGTCTCCGTCACGGGGGGCGCCCAAGGGCGAAGTTTCCCCATAACCATCTTGTACGGGCGCCCCCAGGGCTCACGGTTCAATAACTCCAGGAGCTCCGACCATGCCCCCGCCTTTGCCCTCTTGATGGCCAGCTGGAGGGCCACCACCTGCTCCCGGTAGCCCTCGTACAGCTGGTGCTCCCTCGCCAAGTCGCGACGCCGTCTTCGACGGGCTCTCTGGAAGAGTCGCCGGGCACGAACGCAAGCGTGGCGCATCCGCGCTATCTCCGACGACCACCAATACGCTGCCCGTCGATCCGGGGCGCGGGACCAGGGCATGGCAGCATCGCAGACCGCTACCATGCCCCCTTGGAACCGCGCCGCTTCCTCCTCGACGTCCACGACCGGCCCGGCCGGCAGTCCGGGCCAGGCCACCACGAGGGAGGCGGCCATCAGCACGTCCTCGTCCAGACGCTTCAGCGCCCACCTCTTCTTAGCAGCAGGGGAAATAGAGGGGGACCCATTACCCCCACCCCTGCCAACCCTCCCTGACGGTCCCCGGCCCCGGGTGGCGCGCACCTCCATAAGGATATAGAGGTGGTCACTCAGAGTTTCCACCTCCTGCGCCACCCTCCAGCCCCTTACGCGACCCACCACCGAGGAGGAGGCCCACGTCAAGTCGACAATGGACTCCCCCTGGTAGCGGACGCAGGTGCTGGCTGACCCCCGATTAATCAGTCGAAGGTCCGAGCCGGCCGCCCAATCCAGCACCGCCTCGCCCCTGAGATCCGTCCCGGGGGAGCCCCAGGCTTGGGACTTGGCGTTAAAATCCCCCAAGACAATGACCGGACGGGGCCGACATCGCGAGATGCATCTCGCGACCCCGTCCAGGAACTCCTCGAAGGACCTCAGGTTCCACCGAGGCGGTGCATAGATCCCCACTACCGCCACATCCCCCCATTGGACCGCGGCGTAGCCCTCGCCGCTCTCCAGAAGGGAGAACGGCAAGGGCATCGAAGCCCCTCCAAGGATGATCGCTACCGAGCCGCCCGGGTTTCCCACCCAATTCGGGTGGTCCGGGATCCTGTACGGCTCGGCAGCAATCGCCAACCCCACACCCCACTCAGCCATGGACTGGACAAGCATGTCTTGCGCCCTGGCCGAGTGGTTAAGGTTGGCCTGAAGCAGCAGGGCCATAGCCCCTTCACTGCTCCAGATCCATGGCCCCTTCCTCCACGGGCCTCGTCTCCGGCGTTGCGGGGGGAGCAGATGCTGGCTCCCCTGCTCCCTCCTCGGTCGTCTTCTCGGCCAGACCAGGTGCAGCTGCCGCCGCCACCTCCTCCGGACCGCCCAGGCTCATGGCAGCCAGTTTGGGAGCCAGCTGCGTCTGCTGGGCCCCCTTGGCACCCTGGTTCCTCCTTGCCCTGGGGGGCACACATCCCTTGCTCCCCATCCGGTGTCCTGAGGGCTTCCCAAGGTCCGTGCACAGGGGGCATCGAGGAGCACTCCGGCATTCCGCTGCCATGTGCTCCGGGCTTCCACAAATATGGCAGCGCCCGCTGCGGTCCACGGTGCTGGTGCACCGCTGCCTCACGTGACCCACCTCCAGGCAGCGGAAGCACTGCAGCGGGCGGTCCGCCAGCGCCTCAACCCGGGCAGTGGTCCAGCCCACCCGGATCTTCTTCGCCGCAGCCACCTTTTTTGCCGCCACCAGCGGGCACTTCACCCAGAGGGTGGCGAGTCCCAGCAGAGAAGACCGGATTTCCCCGGTCTTTACCTCCGCTGGCGCGCACCCTCCGGCAACCGCGATGGCCGCGGCCACATCGGCGGTGGTGGTGGCCGCCACCAAATCCCTCACCCTTAGTTCCGCCATCTTAACTGGGCGGGCCACAGACACTCCGTCTTCCCCGCCCAGTACCTCCCGCATCTTAAGGGCAAGGGCGTCCGCCTTGGCCGCACCCTCCGGCCCAGGAATCTCCAGGAGGAGGCCCCCCGTCACCGCTCGTTTGGGGCGCACCTCCGTGATGTTTAGCTCCGCCAGATTTATTTTACTGGCGGAGCTCATTGCCTCCGCATACGACATCCTCGCCCCGTCCTTGATCGTCAGGGCGATCGCAGCCGTACGCGGGGGTCTGCGCTGCAGCGGTTTCCGGGGAGCCTTCGCCCCTCCCTCCTTCCTCCGCAGCTGCTGTTGTTGTTGCGGCTGCGTCCGCTGCGTATTCTGCGGCCGCTGCTCTTTTTGCAGCCGCTGGTCCTGCGGTGGCCTCGCCGGCAGCTTCTTGCCTACCGCGGGGCGTGCCGGAGACGGGGCCGGGCGTCCCTGGGCCCGGGTCGCCGCCTCCACCTTCCTCGTCTTTCGCCCGACCACAGCGGCCCACGTCCTCTCACCCTTCTGCGCCGGAGGGGGAGGGGGAGGGGGCAGCATCCGAGGCGCCGGGGAGGGCGTTCCCACTTGCTGGACTGCCACGGGTGCCTCCCCGCGGCGGCAGGCCGTCACCACCCTAGCCTGAATCTGCCTGATTCTGACCTCCCCCGGCGTCTCCACGGTCCGCTTCTGAGGGACTGCCCGCGCCCACTCCTCAGAGAGCTCCCTCCTGATGGAGACGATTTTCCTCTCGACCCTCCCCATGAACTCCTCGAAGAGGGCCGCCAGGCGCTCCTCGCTGACGGGCCCTGTTTTCCCCCTAGGGGAGGGGGAGGAGGAGTGGGGCGTACGGGCTTTGGGGCTACCCCCCTTGTCCTTCTCGTCCCTCGCCGTCGACCTCGCGAGGGCCGCCTCCGTCACGGCCAACTCCAACTTAAGGTCAGCCACCTGGCTGCGCAACAGGAGGTTCTCCTCCTCCACCTGCTGCGCATTATCTTTGGCCGATCTTTTCGCCATCTCGGTGACTGCCGCTCGCACCGTCAGGGCCGCTTCGTTCAGCGACCTAACGAAGGTCCCCTTCAGATTGGAGCTCCTGGAGGCGACCTTCCTCACGACTTCCATTTGGGCCATTATTTGGGCCCCCAGGTTGGCCGTCGGCTGCGGCCGGAAGGCGTCCGCCATCTCGGCCTCCGACGGCAGACCCCTTACCCGCACGGCCGGTGGAGCTTCGTCCTCCGAACTCCGGTTGTTCCTCCGCCCCCTAAGAGAGGCCCGCCTTTGGTTCGGCTCACTCGAGGGTCGGGGCCTCTTCCTCCTGGATGGGGGAGGGGTCCGCCCGCCAGAGTCCGAGCCCCGGTCCGTGTCGCTAATCACGGCAAGGAGGCCCCGATCAGCGTCAGTCTCCTTGCCCATCGCGCTGCTCCTTGAAGATTCTGGAGCAGCCTCCCTCCGCAGCTCGCCGTCTCCAGATGTTCCCAGGACTGGTGCCTCCCTCACACCGTCCATCTCGCACACTGGTGTGCTCCTCCCTGCTTCATCAATGTTTTTTGTTGTTGTAATATCCATATTGATCCCACGAGTAGGTCGGAAGGGGTGGTCCACCGGGGCAGAGCCGCCTTACCCCGGTAAGGCTAAGTACAACCGGGAGTCGCCATATTCCCGGAGGTTGGCCGCTAAAGGCTGGTGCACCCACCAACCACGCCCCAGTGCCATCGACTGGGACGCCCCTCTTCGCCGCGCACCACTGCTTGGGGTGAGGGATTTTTTATAGAGGTTGTCATCCTCGCGGCCCAGCCGGTTAAGGCAAGACCCCCGTTCCAGCAAAACATGACCACTGGTTTACGGTGTGATCCTTGAGCCGCAACTTAGTTTTCGCCGCTCGGCCCAAGCCCGTCCGGCATGGTTGTACCTGCCGGGAATGCATCTCCCGCCGGCATGGTCTTGGGCCTCATTGCAGTTACTCAAGCCCCTACACCACGACAAGGTGGCGGCCCCTAGCAGGGGATCGAAACCTAACCAAACCTAACCAAACCTAACCAAACCTAACCAAACCTAACCCAAACCTACCAGCAAACCAGAAATCGAATACGGACGTTCCACCAAAAATCGGACATTTTGCCGTCATACCACCAGTAAACGGTAGACATTAGGATGAAACGCAAAGAGGACAAAGTTGTACTGTTTCGTGCTGGCTACAAAAAAGATGTTAAACTTTTTTCGAAATTTCTAATGAAAATTTTGAGATAACGAATTCAAATTCTTTAAATGAAGAGATAGCGAGCCGGATCGGGGCGGCTACAAAGTCTTGACTTAGTAGACGAAATTGAACACGATAAAATCGTGATTTGCATCCGGCCCATACCAGACCTAACCGAAATTCCGGGAAAACCTAATCCAAACCTGACTCCCTGGCCCCAAAACGCAATCATACCCAAACCTAACCTAAACCGGGCCAAAAAATAGGTACAACCGAACCCTAACCTAACCAAAGTTCATATATAATTTATCGCAAACCTGACCCAAACCTGACCCAAAACTAACCCAAAACTAACCAAAATTTATGTACAACCTCGCGCAAACCTAACCGACACAACCACCTAATATAAATCAAACCTGACCCAAACCTGACCGAAATTCTAACAACACTTAATCCAAACCTAACCTAAACCCAACCAAAACTCATGTGCAGCATAACACCGACCTAACCGACACAACCACCCAATATAATCCAAACCTGACCCAACCGATGGCAACTCCCAAATTGTCGCAAAGTAGCCAATCCATCTCGCTATTGCCCGTAACTAATAAAAATGTATGTTACCATGGGCAGTTCTCTACCATACATCGACGTACGGCCACACACACACACACACACACCGATAATCGTCCTGATGGTAGCATTAAGTCTAAGTAACTTCTTAAGTTAAGAAACCAGGGGTGAACGTGAGTATGCTGACTCACCTATGATAAGATAGATCATAAGAAGACGTAGATTAAGAACCGTTACGAATCAGGGTGTGCGGACCGATCCGTGTTTGTCCTTTCAAGTTAAGGACAAGCACGGATAAGTGCTGACAACAATAGCGGCGGGATAGCGCTGTCTCGCACGTGGGCATTCCGGAGTCAAGGCCTGGGAAAGGATCGGGTAATAATCCGCTGAACATGACGATATGCCTCGGTGCATCAGCATCCGCTCCCAGAGCGATAACAACTGTCGCTCAGGAATGCACACGCTGCAAAGATACGAAGCGCGAGAACCGTCGCGAGGGCGATAACAACTGTCGCTCAGGAATGCACACGTTGCAGAAATACGAACCGCGAGAACCGTCGCGGAACGGTCGTTCCCAGGACGGTGGCCCCTGCTGCATCAGCATCTTCTGGCTGCGGCAGTAGGGGCTGCTGCATCAGCACCTGGGAGGAATAAAGAGACCGGAGCGAACGGTCGCAAGTTAGTTCAGTTCCAACCGAGAAGTTAGAAACATCAAGTTCTATACGACTAGAGTTCGATCCGGAAGTTTTGTTAATCGGTCAGCACGATCCACAATCCTGACATATTACTTGCATTGTCAACTGTAGCCAACCGATAGGTTAAGGTGAGCATTAATAAACAATAATACTAAACGTTTCATGGGTCTTCCGTTTTATTCATTAAATATTTCAAACGACTTACCACCTACCGCATGTGATCGGTAGATGCCAGTTAGAATCACGCGAAGGAGTAGGAGAGGTGTTCAGTCGCGGCTCCGCCATAATCACAGGCGCCGGGAGCTGATCGCCGCCCGTCGTGCACTATTGGCACCAGAAATTGGGCCGTTGATCGACCTGACGCTGGATTCTCCACCGGCGGCAATCGACTTGACGCTGGATTCTCTACCGGCGCCAATCGACTTGATAACCGCTGGCACCGGTGTCACGTTCCAGGTTGTGGCCGGAAGGGACACGCAGTTCAAAGTCGCGGAGCGGTCGCGCCAAGAACTAATACGAGTTACGCGAGATCGATAATGGTTTTCAGTAGTTCGATTAAGTGTTGCATGATTATTAAAAGGTTCCTCGTGCGAGCTACGCGTTAAATATTCTTTTTACGGCTTCTCAGTTGAGGTAATATGTAGGCAACCAAAGGACCCGCTTATTGTGCGAGGGAGAAAATTTACGAAAGGAGCAGGGAGCCTCGGGGTCGAATGCAGGATTCGCGCACGCCGAGGGGGAAGGAATGAATTACTACAAGGGGTTAAGGGAGCATCGGGGTCGAATGCTAGATTCGCGCACGCCGAGGAGGAAGGGAAAACAACTATGCAGGAAAAACGGGGCCTCGGGGTCGAATGCTAGATTCGCGCACGCCGAGGAGGAATGGAATAATTATTACGAAGGGAGAAGGGAGCCTCGGGGTCGAATGCTAGATTCGCGCACGGCGAGGAGGAAGGGAAAAGAATTATTATTATGGAAAGGGATTCAACGGAGAGACTACTGTAGGGTTCGGGATAGATGCCCTTACATGTAAAGCAAATCGCAAAAGGTAACGATGTTTCGTCTCGCACGAGTAACTTACTCCTTTATGTTAGGGCCGATATGAAATAATTAATTATGCATTCGTTCTTAGGTGGATGGTAGCACAAGGGCTCGCTGAGGTGCACTCCGGTCTGCCACCTCGCGATCACATCGAGGATGCGTCCAACTTGCACTCTCGAGGGGGACGAGAATTTATTTGGGGAAGCGAGGAAAAGATAACCTAGGCGGATTCGGATCTAGTCCGCTCCCACTCCCAGGGGGACGAGAATAAATTAGGGAATTGAGGACAGGATAACCCAGGCGGATTCGGATCCAGTCCGCTCCCGCTCCCAGGGGGGGATGAGAATAAACTAGGAAACGAGGAAAAGAAAACCCGGGCGGATTCGGATCTAGTCCGCTCCCACTCCCAGGGGGATGAGAATGAAGTAGGAAGTTGAGGAAGTGATAACCCAGGCGGATTCGGATCCAGTCCGCTCCCACTCCCAGGGGGATGAGAATAAAGTAGGAAACGAGGAAGGGATAACCCAGGCGGATTCGGATCCAGTCCGCTCCCGCTCCCAGGGGGATGAGAATAAAGTAGGAAACGAGGGAAGGAAAATGGGGGAAAAATGACGGTGCCTCGTCCCGTTGTGTTTCGTAGTGGTCAGCCAGTGGTTCACCAACGAGTAATGACTTCCTTGATGGATCCTGCCTGAACGTTCCGCAACTCTTCGGTGGACAAATTGAAGTACTCCTCTATAAAATGTTCGTAATATTATTATATTCACTATGTTCGCGGTTAAACTAATTCTGTATGATAGTCGTGTGCCTGATCTTTTAATGCATTCACTATGTTCTCGGTTAAACTAATTTGCAATAATGAGGATATTCGTAAAAGTTTATTATATTCACTATGTTCTCGGTTAAACTAATTTGCAATAATGAGGATATTCGTAAATGTTTATTATATTCACTATGTTCTCGGTTAAACTAATTTGCAATAATGAGGATATCCGTAAATGTTTATTATATTCACTATGTTCTTTATAGAATAAATTGAAATAAATCGAGAAATATTCTATGTTCCTTATGGAGTAAATTGTAATAAATCGAGAAATATTCTAAGTTCCTTATGGAATAAAAAGAAATAAATCGAGAGTGAACGAGGTGATGCTAGCTACTGAGCTGATCGATGTGTCGTCGTTTGCTGCTGCTTGAAGAGTGACTCTCGAATCAGGTGGTGCCGGTCTATTTATACTTGTCTCAGGAATTTCTGGTATGCGTGGTATGCGCGGAATGCCTGGTATGCGTGTGTGATGTCTGCTGTTGGTGTTGACTGCTGTGGAATGCCTGGTATGCGTGGGTTCTCAACTGCCAGTGGTTCTCTATCGTTTCTTTAATGAACATTCAATTAATTAAGAATTACAATACCCTTCGTTATTATATTACAGGTCAGTGCTATTGCAGTTTTAAGTAAGTTTGAGCGTTAATATTAGTGTTTTATTGAACATTATCGTCGTGTAGAGTGGTACTCGAGAGGACGCAAGAACGAGCAATGTCAGGATACTCTTGGGACGCGAAAGGGGATTTCTTCCTCGTGGAGTGAGGGCTTCTCTTGGGACGCGAAGGGGGTTCCTTCCTCGTGGAGTGAGGGCTTCTCTTGGGACGCGAAGGGGGTTTCTTCCTCGTGGAGTGAGGGCTTCTCTTGGGACGCGAAGGGGGTTCCTTCCTCGTGGAGTGAGGGCTTCTCTTGGGACGCGAAGGGGGTTTCTTCCTCGTGGAGTGAGGGCTTCTCTTGGGACGCGAAGGGGGTTTCTTCCTCGTGGAGTGAGGGCTTCTCTCGAGTGTCGTTGTTCTTCGTTTAAGGTAATGATGTTTTGTATAGTGACGAGTTGGAATAATAAGAGATTTTATTTGTTTGTAGGTAATCGGTGGTGAGAAGAGAAATATAAGGTGAGTATCTTATAAGAGAAATTTGTTTGTTCGCAGGCAGTCGATGGTGAGAAGTGTAATATAAGAGAGTTCATTTGTTCACAGGCAGTCGGTAGTGAGAAGTGTAATATAAGGTAAGTACCTCGTTTGAGTAGTGATGGGTTGGAGTAATAAGGGAGTTTAAGGAGTGTGAGGGGAGTGTAAGGAGTGTAAGGGGAGTGTAAGGAGTGTGTAAGGAGTGTAAGGAGTGTAAGGGGAGTGTAAGGAGTGTAAGGGGAGTGTAAGGAGTGCTCAGTTCGTGCTGGACGTTACATAGCCGCAGGGGCAGCCCAGCGTTCACATCATAGCGGATTTTGTCAATAAAGGAAGAAAAAAATGTGACCCGACATGGGGCAAAAATGACGGCACGTCACAGACGCGAAGGGGGTTTCTTCCTCGTGGAGTGAGGGCTTCTCTCGAGTGTCGTTGTTCTTCGTTTAAGGTAATGATGTTTTGTATAGTGACGAGTTGGAATAATAAGAGATTTTATTTGTTTGTAGGTAATCGGTGTGACGTGCCGTCATTTTTGCGCCATGTCGGGTCACATTTTTTCTTCCTTTATTGACAAAATCCGCTATGATGTGAACGCTGGGCTGCCCCTGCGGCTATGTAACGTCCAGCACGAACTGAGCACTCCTTACACTCCCCTTACACTCCTTACACACTCCTCACACTCCTTACACACTCCTTACACACTCCTTACACTCCTTACACTCCCCTCGCACTCCTTACACTCCTTACACTCCCCTTACACTCCTTACACTCCTTACACACTCCTTACACTCCCCTTACACTCCTTACACTCCCCTCACACTCCTTAATCTCCCTTATTACTCCAACCCATCACTACTCAAACGAGGTACTTACCTTATATTACACTTCTCACTACCGACTGCCTGTGAACAAATGAACTCTCTTATTACTCCGACCCATCACTACTCAAACGAGGTACTTACCTTATATTACACTTGACACCATCGACTGCCTGTGAACAAATGAACTCTCTTATATTACACTTCTCCCCATCGACTGCCTGCGAACAAACAAATTTCTCTTATAAGATACTCACCTTATATTTCTCTTCTCACCACCGATTACCTACAAACAAATAAAATCTCTTATTATTCCAACTCGTCACTATACAAAACACCATTACCTTAAACGAAGAACAACGACACTCGAGAGAAGCCCTCACTCCACGAGGAAGAAACCCCCTTCGCGTCCCAAGAGAAGCCCTCACTCCACGAGGAAGGAACCCCCTTCGCGTCCCAAGAGAAGCCCTCACTCCACGAGGAAGAAACCCCCTTCGCGTCCCAAGAGAAGCCCTCACTCCACGAGGAAGAAACCCCCTTCGCGTCCCAAGAGAAGCCCTCACTCCACGAGGAAGAAACCCCCTTTCGCGTCCCAAGAGAAGCCCTCACTCCACGAGGAAGAAATCCCCTTTCGCGTCCCAAGAGTATCCTGACATTGCTCGTTCTTGCGTCCTCTCGAGTACCACTCTACACGACGATAATGTTCAATAAAACACTAATATTAACGCTCAAACTTACTTAAAACTGCAATAGCACTGACCTGTAATATAATAACGAAGGGTATTGTAATTCTTAATTAATTGAATGTTCATTAAAGAAACGATAGAGAACCACTGGCAGTTGAGAACCCACGCATACCAGGCATTCCACAGCAGTCAACACCAACAGCAGACATCACACACGCATACCAGGCATTCCGCGCATACCAGGCATTCCGCGCATACCACGCATACCAGAAATTCCTGAGACAAGTATAAATAGACCGGCACCACCTGATTCGAGAGTCACTCTTCAAGCAGCAGCAAACGACGACACATCGATCAGCTCAGTAGCTAGCATCACCTCCGCGTTCACTCTTGATTTATTTCAATTTATTCCATAAGGAACATAGAATATTTCTCGATTTATTTCAATTTATTCTATAAGGAACATAGAATATTTCCGATTTATTACATTTTATTCCATAAGGAACTTAGAATATCCCGCGATTTATCTCAATTTATTCTATAAGGAACATAGAATATTTCTCGATTTATTTCAATTTATTCTATAAGGAACATAGAATATTTCCGATTTATTACAATTTACTCCATAAGGAACATAGAATATTTCTCGATTTATTTCAATTTATTCTATAAGGAACATAGAATATTTCTCGATTTATTTCAATTTACTCCATAAGGAACTTAGAATATTTCCGATTTATTTCAATTTACTCCATAAGGAACTTAGAATATTTCTCGATTTATTGCAATTTAGCCCCTAAGGAACTTAGAATACTTTCTCACTTATTTCGATTTATTCAATAAGAAACATAGAATATTTTCCGATTTATTTCAACTTATTTCAATAAGGAACTTAGAATAATTCCGTGATTCATTTCAATAATTAATCTAATAACATAGAATATTTTCGTATACCATATGCGCTATCGAGTCATAATAATTATATTCACGCAACATGTTCGCAATGATGACTCGGAGAGCTTGACCACTGAAGCTACAGTCCTGAGAGAACATAGTGAATATAATAATATTACGAACATTTTATAGAGGAGTACTTCAATTTGTCCACCGAAGAGTTGCGGAACGTTCAGGCAGGATCCATCAAGGAAGTCATTACTCGTTGGTGAACCACTGGCTGACCACTACGAAACACAACGGGACGAGGCACCGTCATTTTTCCCCCATTTTCCTTCCCTCGTTTCCTACTTTATTCTCATCCCCCTGGGAGCGGGAGCGGACTGGATCCGAATCCGCCTGGGTTATCCTTTCCTCGTTTCCTACTTTATTCTCATCCCCCTGGGAGTGGGAGCGGACTGGATCCGAATCCGCCTGGGTTATCCCTTCCTCGTTTCCTACTTTATTCTCATCCCCCTGGGAGTGGGAGCGGACTGGATCCGAATCCGCCTGGGTTATCATTTCCTCAACTTCCTACTTCATTCTCATCCCCCTGGGAGTGGGAGCGGACTAGATCCGAATCCGCCCGGGTTTTCTTTTCCTCGTTTCCTAGTTTATTCTCATCCCCCCCTGGGAGCGGGAGCGGACTGGATCCGAATCCGCCTGGGTTATCCTGTCCTCAATTCCCTAATTTATTCTCGTCCCCCTGGGAGTGGGAGCGGAATAGATCCGAATCCGCCTAGGTTATCTTTTCCTCGCTTCCCCAAATAAATTCTCGTCCCCCTCGAGAGTGCAAGTTGGACGCGTCCTCGATGTGATCGCGAGGTGGCAGACCGGAGTGCACCTCAGCGAGCCCTTGTGCTACCATCCACCTAAGAACGCATGCATAATTAATTATTTCATATCGGCCCTAACATAAAGGAGTAAGTTACTCGTGCGAGACGAAACATCGTTACCTTTTGCGATTTGCTTTACATGTAAGGGCATCTATCCCGAACCCTACAGTATTCTCTCCGTTGGATCCCTTTCCATAATAATAATTATTTTTTCCTTCCTCCTCGGCGTGCGCGAATCTAGCATTCGACCCCGAGGCTCCCTTTTCCCCTTGTAGTAATTCATTCCTTCCCCCTCGGCGTGCGCGAATCCTGCATTCGACCCCGAGGCTCCCGGTTCCTTTCGTAATTCTTCTCCCCTGCACAATAAGTAGACCTTTAGGTTACCTACAAATTATCTCGACTGAAGAAGCCGTAAGAAGAATATTTAACGCGTAACTCGCACGAGGAACCTCTTAATAATCATGCAACACTTAATTGAACTACTGCTAACCATTATCGATCTCGCGTAAATCGTATTAGTTCTTGGCGCGACCGCTCCGCGTCTTTGAACTGCGTGTCCCTTCCGGCCACAACCTGGAACGTGACATGTTATCGTGACATGTGAGAAGAGAAATATAAGGTGAGTATCTTATAAGAGAAATTTGTTTGTTCGCAGGCAGTCGATGGTGAGAAGTGTAATATAAGAGAGTTCATTTGTTCACAGGCAGTCGGTAGTGAGAAGTGTAATATAAGGTAAGTACCTCGTTTGAATAGTGATGGGTTGGAGTAATAAGGGAGTTTAAGGAGTGTGAGGGGAGTGTAAGGAGTGTAAGGGGAGTGTAAGGAGTGTGTAAGGAGTGTAAGGAGTGTAAGGGGAGTGTAAGGAGTGTAAGGGGAGTGTAAGGAGTGCTCAGTTCGTGCTGGACGTTACATAGCCGCAGGGGCAGCCCAGCGTCCACATCATAGCGGATTTTGCCAATAAAGGAAGAAAAAAATGTGACCCGACATGGGGCAAAAATGACGGCACGTCACACCGGGGCTGTTCCATCCATCATCGACTTAACCGTGGAGGATTCGCCCGAACCCTCGACTTCGCAGGGTCGCTCCGTTCAATTATCCGCGTTGCCTTCCTCGCCTCATGCATCGCCTTTGTCCATCTCATACTCCCCCATCTCCCACGTATCCCAACAAACTCCGCAGCCCTTTGCTAGACGACAACTAGTTTACTCGTCATCCCCGGCTTCATCAACTACATCCTCGGTAGATTCAAGGGCAACCACGCCCGAATTCTACCGGCCCTATATCGACTCCCCGGTCGGTTCCCCATCCCCGCAACAACAACTCGACTTTCCGGACAGCGACGAGGAGTGGCCACGACAACAGATCCATCCGAATTACCCGGGATATTATCCCGTTTTTATTAGCGACCAGTTCCCCGGGCAACCAAACGTCCCCGAAGGCGAGCCGGTCCCGGAAGAATATCATACGTTGTTCTTTCAAACTATATTTCTTCGCGAGGAATAATGTAACAGCCTCCACTGTATTAAATCAGAAAAAAGAAAGTGGATGTAAATATAACCCATAAACAATCGATACCAATTGTTTTCCTGACCCTACCGCATCTTAACGTCCCGATCCCGGTTGACTGTTCTAAGAGACCAGTCACGATCGAAATTGCGAGCGTATCCTGTTGAACATTTGGCGCACGTTCCCGTTGGGCAACACGGATCCCGACGAGGACGTAACACACGTATTCGTGCCAATTATCGATAGAAAGAACGATTGCGGGAGCTGGGAAGTGAATCCTTACCTCCCGTCGATGCAAAACGATTGGAAACATCGAATAGCACGTATTCGTGCCAATTATCGATAGAAAGAACGATTGCGGGAGCTGGGAAGTGAATCCTTACCTCCCGTCGATGCAGAACGATTGAAAACATCGAATGTAACATATTCGAGCCAAATATCGATAGAAAGAACGATTGCGGGAGATGGGAAGTGAATCCTTACCTCCCGTCGATGCAAAACGATTGGTAACATCGAATAGCACGCATTCGTGCCAATTATCGATAGAAAGAACGATTGCGGGAGCTGGGAAGTGAATCCTTACTTCCCGCCGATGCAAAACGATTGGAAGCATCGAATAGCACGTATTCGTGCCAATTATCGATAGAAAGAACGATTGCGGGAGCTGGGAAGTGAAGCATAAGTTCCCGTCGATGCAGGACGATTGGAAACATCGAATGTAACTAATTCGAGCCTATTATCGATAGAAAGAACGATTGCGGGAGCTGGGAAGTGAAGCATAAGTTCCCGTCGATGCAGGACGATTGGAAACATCGAATGTAACTAATTCGAGCCTATTATCGATAGAAAGAACGATTGCGGGAGCTGGGAAGTGAATCCTTACGTCCCGTCGATGCAGAACGATTGAAAACATCGAATGTAACATATTCGAGCCAAATATCGATAGAAAGAACGATTGCGGGAGATGGGAAGTGAATCCTTACCTCCCGTCGATGCAAAACGATTGGTAACATCGAATAGCACGCATTCGTGCCAATTATCGATAGAAAGAACGATTGCGGGAGCTGGGAAGTGAATCCTTACCTCCCGTCGATGCAAAACGATTGGAAACATCGAAAAGCACGTATTCGTGCCAATTATCGATAGAAAGAACGATTGCGGGAGCTGGAAAGTGAATCCTTACCTCCGGTCGATGCAAAACGATTGGAAACATCGAATAGCACGTATTCGTGCCAATTATCGATAGAAAGAACGATTGCGGGAGCTGGGAAGTGAATCCTTACCTCCCGTCGATGCAGAACGATTGCAAACATCGAATGTAACATATTCGAGCCAATTATCGATAGAAAGAACGATTGCGGGAGCTGGGAAGTGAATCCTTACCTCCCGTCGATGCAGAACGATTGGAAACATCGAATAGCACGCATTCGTGCCAATTATCGATAGAAAGAACGATTGCGGGAGCTGGGAAGTGAATCCTTACTTCCCACCGATGCAAAACGATTGGAAGCATCGAATAGCACGTATTCGTGCCAATTATCGATAGAAAGAACGATTGCGGGAGCTGGGAAGTGAATCCTTACTTCCCGCCGATGCAAAACGATTGGAAACATCGAATAGCACGTATTCGTGCCAATTATCGATAGAAAGAACGATTGCGGGAGCTGGGAAGTGAATCCTTACCTCCCGTCGATGCAAAACGATTGGTAACATCGAATAGCACGCATTCGTGCCAATTATCGATAGAAAGAACGATTGCGGGAGCTGGGAAGTGAATCCTTACTTCCCGCCGATGCAAAACGATTGGAAGCATCGAATAGCACGTATTCGTGCCAATTATCGATAGAAAGAACGATTGCGGGAGCTGGGAAGTGAAGCATAAGTTCCCGTCGATGCAGGACGATTGGAAACATCGAATGTAACTAATTCGAGCCTATTATCGATAGAAAGAACGATTGCCGGAGCTGGGAAGTGAATCCTTACGTCCCGTCGATGCAGAACGATTGAAAACATCGAATGTAACATATTCGAGCCAAATATCGATAGAAAGAACGATTGCGGGAGATGGGAAGTGAATCCTTACCTCCCGTCGATGCAAAACAATTGGTAACATCGAATAGCACGCATTCGTGCCAATTATCGATAGAAAGAAGGATTGCGGGAGCTGGGAAGTGAATCCTTACCTCCCGTCGATGCAAAACGATTGGAAACATCGAAAAGCACGTATTCGTGCCAATTATCGATAGAAAGAACGATTGCGGGAGCTGGAAAGTGAATCCTTACCTCCGGTCGATGCAAAACGATTGGAAACATCGATTAGCACGTATTCGTGCCAATTATCGATAGAAAGAACGATTGCGGGAGCTGGGAAGTGAATCCTTACCTCCCGTCGATGCAGAACGATTGCAAACATCGAATGTAACATATTCGAGCCAATTATCGATAGAAAGAACGATTGCGGGAGCTGGGAAGTGAATCCTTACCTCCCGTCGATGCAGAACGATTGGAAACATCGAATAGCACGCATTCGTGCCAATTATCGATAGAAAGAACGATTGCGGGAGCTGGGAAGTGAATCCTTACTTCCCGCCGATGCAAAACGATTGGAAGCATCGAATAGCACGTATTCGTGCCAATTATCGATAGAAAGAACGATTGCGGGAGCTGGGTAGTGAATTCTTACCTCCCGTCGATGCAAAACGATTGGAAACATCGAATAGCACGTATTCGTGCCAATTATCGATAGAAACAACGATTGCGGGAGCTGGGAAGTGAATCCTTACCTCCCGTCGATGCAGAACGATTGAAAACATCGAATGTAACATATTCGAGCCAAATATCGATAGAAAGAACGATTGCGGGAGATGGGAAGTGAATCCTTACCTCCCGTCGATGCAAAACGATTGGTAACATCGAATAGCACGCATTCGTGCCAATTATCGATAGAAAGAACGATTGCGGGAGCTGGGAAGTGAATCCTTACTTCCCGCCGATGCAAAACGATTGGAAACATCGAATAGCACGTATTCGTGCCAATTATCGATAGAAAGAACGATTGCGGGAGCTGGGAAGTGAATCCTTACCTCCCGTCGATGCAAAACGATTGGTAACATCGAATAGCACGCATTCGTGCCAATTATCGATAGAAAGAACGATTGCGGGAGCTGGAAAGTGAATCCTTACCTCCGGTCGATGCAAAACGATTGGAAACATCGAATAGCACGTATTCGTGCCAATTATCGATAGAAAGAACGATTGCGGGAGCTGGGAAGTGAATCCTTACCTCCCGTCGATGCAGAACGATTGCAAACATCGAATGTAACATATTCGAGCCAATTATCGATAGAAAGAACGATTGCGGGAGCTGGGAAGTGAATCCTTACCTCCCGTCGATGCAGAACGATTGGAAACATCGAATAGCACGCATTCGTGCCAATTATCGATAGAAAGAACGATTGCGGGAGCTGGGAAGTGAATCCTTACTTCCCACCGATGCAAAACGATTGGAAGCATCGAATAGCACGTATTCGTGCCAATTATCGATAGAAAGAACGATTGCGGGAGCTGGGAAGTGAATCCTTACCTCCCGTCGATGCAAAACGATTGGAAACATCGAATAGCACGTGTCACGTTCCAGGTTGCTTCCGGAAGGGACATACTGTTCGCACGCAGGATGAGGAACGGAAATTGAATGGGGAAGGTGAACGTAAATTCTCGGGGTCGAATGCAAGATTCGCGCACGCCGAGAGGAAAAGGTAAGTAGGAAAGAAAGAATCTCGGGGTCGAATGCAAGATTCGCGCACGCCGAGAGGAAAAGGTAAGTAGGAAACAAAGGAGGAATCTCGGGGTCGAATGCAAGATTCGCGCACGCCGAGAGGAAAAGGTAAGTAGGAAGGAAAGAGTCTCGGGGTCGAATGCAAGATTCGCGCACGCCGAGAGGAAAAGGTAAGTAGGAAATAAAGAATCTCGGGGTCGAATGCAAGATTCGCGCACGCCGAAAGGAAAAGGTAGGTAGGAAAGAAAGAATCTCGGGGTCGAATGCAAGATTCGCTCACGCCGAGAGGAAAAGGTAAGTAGGAAAGAAAAGGAATAGGAAGGAAGTTAGGAGTGCCGCACTCTTACTATGGGGGGAATTGCTCAGCGAGGATACTAGTTCCTCAGATTTGATTAATATCGAGAAACACGAACGAAAAGTTCGTGTGGAACGAGGTAATAAAACGACTCACCTAGCTGCTATGTCGGGGTTGCGACCCTCGGGTGAACACGTATAATTGTTACCATCGGGTGATCACCTCGAGTACGTGTCCCGATTGCACTTGCCACAACTCTTCCGCTGTTATTTCGAAATATTGTTCTGTGCACTCTGCGCACTGAGATGCTGGACGGATAGTGGAGATTGCGGTATTGCACTGTGCACAGACGGAAATACGCTGGGCTTCCTCTACAGTGCTCGTGTCATGCCAACCTCCTGATTGATATGCCTGTCTTTGTACGGGGGTCAACTGATTGTAACAGTTGATGCAAATTCGGCCCCAGTCGCCTACGTATATTCCTTCTATGGCGATCGTGGAACACCAAATGGCTAGCAGGGGTTTGTAAACCTCTGGATAGTCAGAGGGAAGGACGCCGTCCCAGGGACCTTGAAATTCTTCGTCCTCTTCTTCTTCGATTCCTTCCCAAATCTCGTAAGTCAGCTGCATTCGGTAAATTTTGCAGTGTGCTGCGCGAATGTCGAATATTCTTTGAGGTTCGCTGTCTTATTGTATTTACTAGAATAAGTCGCGAAAGGTTCGAAGTTCACTGGGGTATTTGTTGTAATAAATCACTGCATCACTTTGAACACGTCGTTGTATTTATTAAAATAAGTCGTCGAATTATTCTAAGTTCCTTAGGGTAATTATCGAGATAAATCGTTGAAATTATTCTATGTTCCTTAAGGAATTTATTGAATTAAATCGTGGAATTATTCTATGTTCCTTAAGGTATTTATTGAATTAAATCGTGGAACTTTCTATGTTCCTTAAGGTAATTATTGAAATAAATCGTGGAACTATTCTATGTTCCTTAAAGTAATTATTGAAATAAATCGTTGAATTATTCTATGTTCCTTAAGGTATTTATTGAATTAAATCGTGGAACTTTCTATGTTCCTTAAGGTAATTATTCAAATAAATCGTGGAAAATTCTAAGTTCCTTAAGGTAATTATTGAACTAAATCGCGTAATTATTATACACTTGAAGACTGATGTATCGACGTTCACTGCCACTCGAAGACTGAATTGGAGACTGAACCGGAGACTGGACCGGAGACTGGTCGGAGACTGGACCGGAGACTGGTCGGAGACTGGACCGGAGACTGGTGATTATTCAGGTGGTGCCGGCCTATTTATACCCATCTCTGGAATTTCTGGTATGCGAGGAATGTCTGGTATGCGTGGTATGTCTGGTATGCGTGGTATGCCCGGTATGTTGGCTGTTGCTGGAGTTGACTGCTCTGGAATGCCAGTGGTTCTCAACCGGCAGGGGTTCTCTATTGGTCGTAACTAAATTGAAATAATTTATATTAGTTAATTATAAGACTGTTATATGGCGAATTCGGACGGGTTGGTTGATGTTATCGTGTTGTAATAGAATATTGTAGTAAATTGCGTTTGTTAATTATGAATTATGTCGTATTGTTGATTCTGATGAGTTATTTGATTTGATCGTGTTGTAGCGATGTACTCGAGAGGACGCGAAAAGGGTTTTCTTCCTCGTGCAGTGAGGGCTTCTCTTGGGGCGCGAAGGGGGTTTCTTCCTCGTGGGGTGAGGGCTTCTCTTAGGACGCGAAGGGGGTTTCTTCCTCGTGGAGTGAGGGCTTCTCTTGGGACGCGAAGGGGGTTCCTTCCTCGTGGAGCGAGGGCTTCTCTCGAGTGTCGTTCTTCGTTTAAGGTAATAATGTTTTGTGTAGTGACGATTTGGAATTAATAAGAGTTTTTATTTGTTTGCAGGTAATCAGTGGTGAGAAGAGATATAGGATGAGTATCTTATGAGAGACAAACCATTTGTTCACGGGCAGTCGATGGTGAGAGGTGTAAGGTAAGGTAAGTACTTCGTTTGAGTAGTGATGGGTTGGAACAATAAGAGATTTTATTTGTTGTAGGTAATCGGTGGTGTGGAGAGATGCAAGACGTTGCGATGCCATTAAAAGGGGAAATATGGTACAAAGGGTAGTGATATAAGTAAATGTATAAGAAAAGGGGAGAGAGCATTATATTATATTATAAGAGAGTGTGTTAAAAGAGAGTGTATTATGTATAAAAAGGGAATGTATTTTATATTAAAAAGGGGAATGGTATTTTATGTTAAAAGGGGGGAATGCTATTTTATGTCAAAAGGGGGAATGCTCAGTTCCTGCTGGACGTTACACAGCCGCAGGGGCAGCCCAGCGTTCACATCATAGCGAATATAGTAGATAAAGGAAGAAAAATATGAGCCGACATGCGGCAAAAATGACGGCACGTCACACCTCCCCCCTTATTTTAAGAAATGCTTGCATTTCTTTAGTGGGAGATGCGGTTTGAGCGAAAAAAAATATCTTGGTTCCCTTGATTGTGTATTAGTGGGATGGGTAAGAGTAGTTGTACGAAACATGTGTTTGGACGAGGAATGAGTTTGTTTTTCCGGTTAACTAAAATAAATAGGATCATGCCTGTTTTGAATGGCGGATATTCGTTTGCCTTCGTATATTATTGATGAGTCAGGTGAAGCAGATGTATGTTGGGTGAATTAAATAAAATGAAAGATACGCTTGTACCTGAATTGTTGAATAATTCTACCTTTTTTTCACGTTTCCGCAATAATAACACGAGATAAATATTTGTTTGAACGAAAAGCGAGGCAACTTCCTTCATTAGCTGAAATAAGATGGGTTATACATGTATCTTGTAGTATAAATAGAATTAATTGTCAATAATGAATGGAATGAAAGAAACGTATGTTGAATTAATAAAATAAAATGAAATATATGTGTGTATTTGAATAATAAGTAACCTTATTTCTCTTGTATATGTATATGTGGTAATAATGAAATAAAATAACTATATGTTTAAACGAAAAATGAAGTTGTTTCTTTCATTAGCTGAAATAAAAAGGGTTATACATGTATTTTGTAGAATAATGAAATTAATCGTCAATAATGAATGGGATGAAAGAAACGTATGTTGAATTAATAAAATAAAATGAAATATATGTTTATGATTGAATAATGAATAGTTTTGTTTCTCTTGATTGGGTGAGGTGTGGAGTATTTCTGGACGAACTATCTTTGCTTTCTCTTGTTATTAGTGGTGATTAACTAAAATCGTTTTTGTTAGTTGTACAAAATGACAATAATAATTGTTTAGAAAAATATAAAAGGTGGTCATGTTAGGACGATTAGTAATAAGGTGAGTATCTTGGAACGACAAATAAAATAAATATGGATGTCTTACGTGGGTAAGTAAGGTATGGTAGGTTATAGTGGTAAATTAAAATAGTAAGTCTTGCATGTTTTTTGAGAAAAATAAAATAAAAATAGATATGTTGTGTGAGCTCAGTAAATGGTGGACATCGCATTGCCGCAGGGGCAGTCCTCCGATTACATCACGGCACGCTTATTTAAATGAATTGTTTTCTTTTTGTGTTTTTTTTTTTTTGTGTTGACTTAGGCTAAACAACGATTAAATTTAGAATTAAGGTTAATAATTAAGTGAGGTAGGTATAAGTAAGTATGAATTAAGTGTAAGATTAAGAGATAGTAAAGTAAGGTAAGTATAGCTAATCTAATATATATATTTTTTGTTTTGTTTTTTTGTTTTGTTTTTTTGTTTTGTTTTGTTTTAGTAGGTTAACTAGGCTAGGTAGAATTAAGTTTAGGGTTAATGAGTAATGTTAATAATTAGGTAAGGTATATATAAGGAAACTAAATAGTACGGTTTTAATATAGGAATACTGGCTAAGGTTAAATTAAAGGAGGTCGGGCATGTCAAGCAGGACGTCGTACCACTCCACCTGTGATGGTTCCTGCTCGACAGGGGGGTCATTGGGGGCGCGCATTGGAGGGAAGCCAATGTCGAGCCACTCCAATTCTTCTAAGGCGCCGTGCTCCACGCGGAGGGCGGCAGAAGTATCCAGGATCTCGATCACTGGCGGGGGCGGCGGCACTTGTTGATAAGGCGGAGGAGGGACAATACTCGCCCCTACCGAAGCCAGGGAACGCCGGAAGTGGTCGTCCACTGCGGTGGCCGCGTCGCCTTCATGGTAAGTTATTATTGTACAAGTTTCACTTACCACTTGCACGCGGGGCTCGGGTTCCGTGGATGGTTCCTTGAGCGGTGCCTCCGTGTTGGTCGGAGCCCGCACCAACGAAATTCTCTTTGCGGGTGGCAGCATCCCGTCCGCCAATATTTTAGGTAACGCCTTGCGGCGTTTCCGCAAAGGAATCTTATTCCTTGCGGCACGGCAATAGGTGCCGGCAGCTTTACAGCGTTTCCTATTACGCGTGTGCCCGGGCATGGTGTTGCTTGAATGATCGAACACGTGGCGCGGACTTGTATTTATAGCGAGGTTTGGAATGCGAAGAATGTTGGTATGCCAGGAATGCTGGGAATCCTGGTATGCCAGGAATGCTAGGAATCTTGGAATTTTTGTTACGGACCGAGGATACCTGGAGCGTGACAAACGTCTAGAATCTCAAGCACGCCAGGAATGTCGCGTCTTTCTGCAGTGGTTCTCCACCCATCGTGGTTATATATATATATATCTGTTTCATTCCGTAATCTTTTATATTTGTGGGCCTGCGATGTGCATTCTTGTATATATATATATATATATATATCTGTATCTTATTATATATAAATTTTGTTCAGGTTTTAGCTATGTTAACAATGTTAATAAAATAGGAATAAATGGGAATTTTAATGCAAGTTAAATTAGGAATCAGTTTTAATGTAAATGTATTTTCTTGGTACGAGGGGAGGGGCGATATCCAAAAGGATATCGACACACGCTGATAATTTAGTTTAGATTCCTGAGGATCATTTTTTGTGAACTTTTATGAATGCGTGGCTGATAATATAAGGGGGGAATAAAGGGGAGGGGCGATATCCAAAAGGATATCGACATTAGTTAATGAATTAGATTAAGGGTTTTGAAAACTGTTTTATGAAGGTTTAATATTGCCATTGGCGCGTAAGGAAAGGGAGGGGGGACATTTTAGTGGGTCAATTTCCGCGCTTTGTTCGCATGAATGACCTTGTAGCCGTTATTCCACGAAATCTTTAGGTTATGCAAAGGGAGTACTTCGATGACCTTGTGCGGGCCAGTGTAGTGATCTGCGAATTTTCCCTTGCGGGTATTCTTTACGACAAAGACCTCGTCTCCGGCTTGGAAGGTTTCCTCGTTTATATGACGATCGTAATACATTTTGTATCTTTCTTTAGCGCGTTTTAATCTATCCGCTGCGAGATTTTGTAATTCGTTAATGCACTCCGTTAATCGCGAGAGGTAACCCCCGTAAGTTTCGTCGTCTGGGGGTTCGACCGGCCGCTGTTGGGCGGGGACCCGTGCTATTTTTCCGAAAACTAGTTCGTGTGGAGTGTAACCCGTACCTTCATGGAAACTCGTATTGTAGGAGAATGCCGCGAGATCGGTCCAGTTATCCCAATCGTCGTTTTCGTTCACGTACATTTTTAAGAACTCTACTAGCACTATGTGGGATCTCTCTAAGGACCCGTTGGATTGGGGATGGAACGCGGTAGTTTTGTATTGCGCGATCCTGAATTTGCGAGCGATGGTTTTCATAAACGCGCTGATGAAGTTCGTTCCTTGATCGGTGAGGACGGCTTTTGGCGCGCCAAATCGGCATATTAAATTCTTTATGAAGGCGTCGGCAACTTCCGGGGAGGTGGTGCCTTTCAATGGTGCGCATACAAAATATTTTGTGAGCAGATCTTGCATCGTTAATATGTACGTATTGCCAGAAGGTGATGTAGGGAGAGGGCCTACTATATCCATACCGACCTTATCAAATGCTGCCCCAGGGGTATCGGTTAAAACCATTGGCTGTCGGGTTTTAACCCGTACTAATTTTTTTTTCTGGCACAGCATGCAATTTTTTATGTATATCCTTACTTGTTGCTTCAATCCTTGCCAGTAATAATTTTGGCGGATTCTTTTTAGCGTTTTTGTGACACCTCTATGTCCTCCTACGGCTGAAGAGTGGTTGTCTTGAATAATAGGCAGTCTCAGAGTTGCGTCGGGTATTTGCACCGTTTGCGTGCAAATGGTTAGTTGTAGGTTTTCCTCCATTAGTTTAGAGCATATTTCGTCTATTATTTCCTCCCAGGTGAAGGTTCCAATCTGCGGAGTTTTTGCGATGCTAGCTGCTGACAATCGCAATTCTCGTACGACGTCCTTCAATGAATCGGTTGCACTATGGAAGATTCCTGGATCTACTGGGAAATTGACCTTTTCCTTGATGACCAGGCCAATGACTGTTTTTCCTCGGTGTTTCAATACGCGTGCTCGCCCGAGCGTGAGGTCTCTTCTAATAGGGAGATCTGCGTATTTCCTTAAATTCTCTCCTCCATTGTCACAGGGGTTGCCATCTCCGGCCAAGAAGATTATTACGGGGCCGTGTTGGACGACCAAGGGGTCCCGACTGAAGCGGATGGTGCCGCTGTGGTTCAAGTTTTGCGGAGTTGTTTCCGGTTGGTCATTATCTGTGAGGTCATCGTCCGATTCTCCTGTAGAGTCGTCGTCTATACTGACGGGGCGATTAGGGGGCGTATAAGTTCCTTCTTCTGGGTGCATTTCGGTGTGACTGATAGGCGGAAATTCTGGTTCGGTTCTGCTGGTAGACGGCGCATTGTAGGTTGGTTGAAGCGGTGGCGTCAGTTCCATGTCCGAGATGTCTTCGTGTTGTGGTCTTCTCGGAGGGTTGTGGTGACTAAAAATAGATTCGTCCGAGTCTGTAGAGCTTACTCGTCCTGTTTCCCAATGCGAATGTACGGGTCCATGATATCTGGGCCGTTTCCTGTTTTCGTGTCCGAGGAATAGTTCTGCGTCTGAATCAGAACTCGGTCGTGGGCGGATAGGACAGGCGACTGTAGTTGTATTTCCGGGAGGATTACGGGAGAGCGCGTCGGCTACCTTATTAGTTTTCCCCGGTTGGTATTGTATTTCGTAGTCGAATTCGGATAGTTTTAGCCGCCATCGAACCAGTCGAGAAGTTGGGTCCTTGACTCTATGGAGCCAGACCAACGGCTGGTGATCCGTGTATAGGACGAATTTCTTTCCGTATAGGTATGGTCGAAAATGGCTGGTGCAGTATACTATTGCAAGGAGTTCCTTCTCAATTGTGGAGTAATTCACTTCAGCTTGGCACAGCAATCTAGATGCATATGCAAGGGGGAGTTCCTTATCCGCGTAAGTTTGAGAAATTACGCCTCCCACTGCATAATCGGACGCGTCCGTCGTGAGGTGGAATTCCTTTTCGAAGTCGGGGAATTGCAAAATAGGTTCGTTGACCAACTTGTTCCTGAGATACTCGAAGGATTTTTGTTGCTGCTCACCCCAAGCGAAGGGTGTACCCTTTTTAAGGAGTGACGTGAGGGGTCGCGCTTCCTTCGAGAAGTCTGGGATAAACCGCCTATAATACCCGGTCAATCCTAGGAATTGTTTAATGCCTTTTGTTGTGCGGGGTGCAGGATAATTCGTGACGGAGATTACCTTCTGAGGGTCGGGTCTTACGCCGTCCCGCGTGAGGACGTGGCCCAAATATGCCACTTCCTTTCGCAAAAATTGGCATTTACTGGGTTGTAACTTTAGGTTAGCTTCGCGCAGCCTATCGGCGAGCCTTCGAAATTTGATTTCGTGTTCACTAAGTGAACTGCAGTAAAGAACAATATCGTCTAAGTAAACGAACATTTCTGACCCTTGCAGCCCGGAGAGGACGTGATCCATGAGTCGCTGGAACGTTGAGGGTGCGTTGCGTAATCCGAAGGGCATTCTTGAAAATTCATAATGCCCGTGTGGGGCCGAGAACGCAGTTTTCTGCGCGTGTTCTGGTTTCATAGGGATTTGGTGAAAACCAGAAACGAGATCGAACACTGAAAAATACTTGGCGCCGCCGAGCTGATCGAGTATATCTATGATATTTGGGAGCGGGTACGCGTCTGGAACTGTTTTTTGATTAAGGTGGCGATAGTCAATCACCATTCTCCATTTTCGTTTCCCGTCGGCTCCTGGCTTTTTTGGAACTATCCAGAGAGGCGAACTGTACGGGGAGACGGATGGTTTGATAATTTCCTTTTTCAGCAGTTCCTCCATTTGTGTACGGATTTCTTCCTTGTGAATAGGAGGGAAACGGTATTGTTTAGTAAACACCGGAATCGAGTCTGTGGTTTCTATGGAGTGGCTAATGGCGTGCGTATGGCCTAGGGGTTCGCTGGGCAAGTGGAATACGTCTTCATATTTGCTGACGAGTTGTCGGACGTGATCCTCTTCTTCCCGATTGAGGTCCTTCGGGGATATGAGGTCGAGTATCTCTGCGACTCGTGTTTGTTGGGTGAGCTCGTCCCTGTAAGGGGTTTCGTCGGGGGTGGACCCTTGTAATCCTTCTGTGGGGTTAATTTGATATGCTACCTTCTGATCCGCAATTTGGCATACGAGGGGTGTGGACATTTGTCCGTTTCGCTGGGTTCTTCCTTCTGTGAGGGTTTCGCTAAGGGGGATGGGCCGGTTGCCCTTTTGAGAGTGGGGGTTCATCGTGTCTTCGGTTTGCTTCGAAGTCACGGCTTCCTCGGTATGCTTCACTTGGGGGTACGTTGTGGGAGCTTCTTCAAATTTCTCCAGCTGGACTGGGGGTATCCGGATAATCGCCGGTTGCTCGTTGGTGTTAATGATTCGTATCTTTGCCTTGCCATCTTGGTTTCGCACTAGGGCTTGTCCTGCGTATAGCCCTTCTCCTATGTCCATGCGTGGAATATATCCTTCCTCGATTTCGGGGTTAGCTACTGTCGCTTGTGCGACCGCGCTGGTCCTCGGGGGTACTGTTATTTCCTCGATCTTGTTGAAAGGGACGAAATTGCCATTAAACGCTAGCCATTTATTTTTGAAATCCACTGTTACTCCACTTTCGGTTAAGAATCCCGAACCCAATAACCCTTGATAGCGTAGGGGTATGGTGTCTTCAACGACGTGAAATTGTACGGGGTAATTGAATAAATTTGCTGTGAGGGTGCCTAGGGTGGGCACCAAGTTTTCGGTGATTCCGATTAGGTCGATTACGTTGTCCCTGTCGATCTCGCAGGGCGTCTTGATGCACGATTGTTTTATCAGGTTTACCTCTGCTCCTGTGTCGATCATCAAGTCCGTGGGGCAGTTTAGTTGCGGGCTGCGGACGTTGATGGAGGGGACATTGTTGAAAGGGGAGAGGTGCACCTTGGCGATTCTGGGCGGAGTTGGTTCGTAGGCCGGAATGTGTTTATCGGATGCGCATTTGTCCTGCCCGTTCCACGAGGCGCCTCCCTGTAATCTCGTGGGGGCTGGTCGTTTCCCGACATATTTTGATCACGCATGTTCTTCCGGCATTCCGCGGCCAAGTGTCCTATTCTCCCGCAGTAGTTGCAGGTTCGCGTTTCTGGTCGACGCGGCGTATTATGATCCGTCGTTGGAGGTGGACGGTCGAAACCTCTTCCGTTGAATCGCTCCGGGGCCCGCGTAAGGGGCGGATGATTATTAGTCGGGTAGGTCCTGCACGATCGCGCGTCGTGTCCTTCTCGATTGCATAGTTGGCATAGAGTGCGGTGTGTTCGTTCTCCCGTAAACCGGTAGCGATCGCGCTCGATCAATTTTGCTACCCGGACCGCTCTGTCGAATGCCTCATCTAAGGACGTCAATGTCATGGGATCCATCTGACTGCGCATCGAAAGGGGGAGTCCGTCCAGAAATGATCTTAACGCTAGCTGGTCGACGTCATATAACGCCGTCCTCGAGTTTCGATAGTAATCAGCGTCTTCGTCAGTGATGGCGAACTTCAGGTCCTTTACTCTTGAAATATAATCCAATATGTGTTCATTTCTTCCAATTATGATATTAGCTAGTTCGCCGCGGTAGTGATCGGAAGTTTTAGCGGGGGCGAACACTGTTTTTAGTCTGCCGATGAATGCGTTAACCGTATCGAAGCAATAGTCCTCCACGACCAAGTACGCGTGTTTTTGTAAGCGGTTTCTTAACAAGCACGCCAATTGAGGCTCGGATGCAGGGGGGATCATTTCCCGAGCTCTTCTACACGCTCTCGCAAATTGCAGGATCGACATATTGTGTCCATCGAAGCGTGGTACCGTCTCGACGGCATCCTTCAGAGTGACCTGAAGTTTTCCGTACATTGCCGGTTCGATAAGCGCGTCGTTACGTGGGTTTCCCTCGCGGTAACCGGAGGCAGGGGTTTCTAAACGCGTTTTAATGCGCTGTTTTCGTGTTAGCGCATCCACTGCGTCCTGCAGATGGGCTATTTGGTTCGCAAGGTTTTCCAACCCGGAGGCGGTTTGGGGTGCCTGTTCTTCCGGCGCCAAATCGTCGGCTGGATTAACAGGTCGCATTCGTTTGTTCGTGAATAAATCGTAATGCTCTTCGATTTGAGCTTGTTTTTCGCGCAGGAGATTCAATTTATCGTGCAACGCGGCGGTCGACGCGTCTATGGCTCTGTTAGTATCCTCTACAGAGATAGCGAGGGGGTTGGATTCGTCGGCGTCACCGTACAGCGACATGGTATTTTACAAATATGATATGAACAAATATATATATATTTTATATATGCGCGAGGGCCTGTGATATGGCGGATTATCACTCGTAGGTGAGTAATTTGCAGAACACGTATCGAAATTAAAGCGTTTCAACCTTCGATTATCGTTTTTAAAGAGAGAGATTGTGGGATTGAGTATGCACAAATCCCACCGTTTCTGTTCAGTAAGAGTAAAGAGCAATTGTGGGGTTGCTAAAATTTCGATATCCCACCGCTGTCACCAATTAATATGTCACGTTCCAGGTTGCTTCCGGAAGGGACATACTGTTCGCACGCAGGATGAGGAACGGAAATTGAATGGGGAAGGTGAACGTAAATTCTCGGGGTCGAATGCAAGATTCGCGCACGCCGAGAGGAAAAGGTAAGTAGGAAAGAAAGAATCTCGGGGTCGAATGCAAGATTCGCGCACGCCGAGAGGAAAAGGTAAGTAGGAAACAAAGGAGGAATCTCGGGGTCGAATGCAAGATTCGCGCACGCCGAGAGGAAAAGGTAAGTAGGAAGGAAAGAGTCTCGGGGTCGAATGCAAGATTCGCGCACGCCGAGAGGAAAAGGTAAGTAGGAAATAAAGAATCTCGGGGTCGAATGCAAGATTCGCGCACGCCGAAAGGAAAAGGTAGGTAGGAAAGAAAGAATCTCGGGGTCGAATGCAAGATTCGCTCACGCCGAGAGGAACAGGTAAGTAGGAAAGAAAAGGAAAAGGAAGGAAGTTAGGAGTGCCGCACTCTTACTATGGGGGGAATTGCTCAGCGAGGATACTAGTTCCTCAGATTTGATTAATATCGAGAAACACGAACGAAAAGTTCGTGTGGAACGAGGTAATAAAACGACTCACCTAGCTGCTATGTCGGGGTTGCGACCCTCGGGTGAACACGTATAATTGTTACCATCGGGTGATCACCTCGAGTACGTGTCCCGATTGCACTTGCCACAACTCTTCCGCTGTTATTTCGAAATATTGTTCTGTGCACTCTGCGCACTGAGATGCTGGACGGATAGTGGAGATTGCGGTATTGCACTGTGCACAGACGGAAATACGCTGGGCTTCCTCTACAGTGCTCGTGTCATGCCAACCTCCTGATTGATATGCCTGTCTTTGTACGGGGGTCAACTGATTGTAACAGTTGATGCAAATTCGGCCCCAGTCGCCTACGTATATTCCTTCTATGGCGATCGTGGAACACCAAATGGCTAGCAGGGGTTTGTAAACCTCTGGATAGTCAGAGGGAAGGACGCCGTCCCAGGGACCTTGAAATTCTTCGTCCTCTTCTTCTTCGATTCCTTCCCAAATCTCGTAAGTCAGCTGCATTCGGTAAATTTTGCAGTGTGCTGCGCGAATGTCGAATATTCTTTGAGGTTCGCTGTCTTATTGTATTTACTAGAATAAGTCGCGAAAGGTTCGAAGTTCACTGGGGTATTTGTTGTAATAAATCACTGCATCACTTTGAACACGTCGTTGTATTTATTAAAATAAGTCGTCGAATTATTCTAAGTTCCTTAGGGTAATTATCGAGATAAATCGTTGAAATTATTCTATGTTCCTTAAGGAATTTATTGAATTAAATCGTGGAATTATTCTATGTTCCTTAAGGTATTTATTGAATTAAATCGTGGAACTTTCTATGTTCCTTAAGGTAATTATTGAAATAAATCGTGGAACTATTCTATGTTCCTTAAAGTAATTATTGAAATAAATCGTTGAATTATTCTATGTTCCTTAAGGTATCTATTGAATTAAATCGTGGAACTTTCTATGTTCCTTAAGGTAATTATTCAAATAAATCGTGGAAAATTCTAAGTTCCTTAAGGTAATTATTGAACTAAATCGCGTAATTATTATACACTTGAAGACTGATGTATCGACGTTCACTGCCACTCGAAGACTGAATTGGAGACTGAACCGGAGACTGGACCGGAGACTGGTCGGAGACTGGACCGGAGACTGGTGATTATTCAGGTGGTGCCGGCCTATTTATACCCATCTCTGGAATTTCTGGTATGCGAGGAATGCCTGGTATGCGTGGTATGTCTGGTATGCGTGGTATGCCCGGTATGTTGGCTGTTGCTGGAGTTGACTGCTCTGGAATGCCAGTGGTTCTCAACCGGCAGGGGTTCTCTATTGGTCGTAACTAAATTGAAATAATTTATATTAGTTAATTATAAGACTGTTATATGGCGAATTCGGACGGGTTGGTTGATGTTATCGTGTTGTAATAGAATATTGTAGTAAATTGCGTTTGTTAATTATGAATTATGTCGTATTGTTGATTCTGATGAGTTATTTGATTTGATCGTGTTGTAGCGATGTACTCGAGAGGACGCGAAAAGGGTTTTCTTCCTCGTGCAGTGAGGGCTTCTCTTGGGGCGCGAAGGGGGTTTCTTCCTCGTGGAGTGAGGGCTTCTCTTAGGACGCGGAGGGGGTTTCTTCCTCGTGGAGTGAGGGCTTCTCTTGGGACGCGAAGGGGGTTCCTTCCTCGTGGAGCGAGGGCTTCTCTCGAGTGTCGTTCTTCGTTTAAGGTAATAATGTTTTGTGTAGTGACGATTTGGAATTAATAAGAGTTTTTATTTGTTTGCAGGTAATCAGTGGTGAGAAGAGATATAGGATGAGTATCTTATGAGAGACAAACCATTTGTTCACGGGCAGTCGATGGTGAGAGGTGTAAGGTAAGGTAAGTACTTCGTTTGAGTAGTGATGGGTTGGAACAATAAGAGATTTTATTTGTTGTAGGTAATCGGTGGTGTGGAGAGATGCAAGACGTTGCGATGCCATTAAAAGGGGAAATATGGTACTGTGACGTGCCGTCATTTTTGCCGCATGTCGGCTCATATTTTTCTTCCTTTATCTACTATATTCGCTATGATGTGAACGCTGGGCTGCCCCTGCGGCTGTGTAACGTCCAGCAGGAACTGAGCATTCCCCCTTTTGACATAAAATAGCATTCCCCCCTTTTAACATAAAATACCATTCCCCTTTTTAATATAAAATACATTCCCTTTTTATACATAATACACTCTCTTTTAACACACTCTCTTATAATATAATATAATGCTCTCTCCCCTTTTCTTATACATTTACTTATATCACTACCCTTTGTACCATATTTCCCCCTTTAATGGCATCGCAACGTCTTGCATCTCTCCACACCACCGATTACCTACAACAAATAAAATCTCTTATTGTTCCAACCCATCACTACTCAAACGAAGTACTTACCTTACCTTACACCTCTCACCATCGACTGCCCGTGAACAAATGGTTTGTCTCTCATAAGATACTCATCTTATACCTCTCTTCTCACCACCGATTACCTATAAATAATTAAAATCTCTTATTATTCCAACCCATCACTACTCA
Source organism: Nomada ruficornis (assembly GCA_951802695.1). NCBI lineage: Eukaryota > Metazoa > Arthropoda > Insecta > Hymenoptera > Apidae > Nomada > Nomada ruficornis. Next base: position 12,656,309 of record OX637850.1, read on the forward strand.
AATGAAGTACTTACCTTACATTACACTTCTCACCATCGATCGCCTGTGAACAAATATAAGATACTCACCAAATATATCTCTTCTCACCACTGATTACCTGCAAACAAATAAAAACTCTTATTAATTCCAAATCGTCACTACACAAAACATTATTACCTTAAACGAAGAACGACACTCGAGAGAAGCCCTCGCTCCACGAGGAAGGAACCCCCTTCGCGTCCCAAGAGAAGCCCTCACTCCACGAGGAAGAAACCCCCTTCGCGTCCCAAGAGAAGCCCTCACTCCACGAGGAAGAAACCCCCTTCGCGTCCTAAGAGAAGCCCTCACTCCACGAGGAAGAAACCCCCTTCGCGCCCCAAGAGAAGCCCTCACTGCACGAGGAAGAAAACCCTTTTCGCGTCCTCTCGAGTACATCGCTACAACACGATCAAATCAAATAACTCATCAGAATCCACAATACGACATAATTCATAATTAACAAACGCAATTTACTACAATATTCTATTACAACACGATCAAATCAAATAACTCATCAGAATCCACAATATGACATAATTCATAATTAACAAACGCAATTTACTACAATATTCTATTACAACACGATTACATCAACCAACCCGTCCGAATTCACCATATAACAGTCTTATAATTAACTAATATAAATTATTTCAATTTAGTTACGACCAATAGAGAACCCCTGCCGGTTGAGAACCACTGGCATTCCAGAGCAGTCAACTCCAGCAACAGCCAACATACCGGGCATACCACGCATACCAGACATACCACGCATACCAGGCATTCCTCGCATACCAGAAATTCCAGAGATGGGTATAAATAGGCCGGCACCACCTGAATAATCACCAGTCTCCGGTCCAGTCTCCGGTTCAGTCTCCGTTCAGTCTCCGGACCAGTCTCCGGTCCAGTCTCCGGTTCAGTCTCCAATTCAGTCTTCGAGTGGCAGTGAACGTCGATACATCAGTCTTCAAGTGTATAATAATTACGCGATTTAGTTCAATAATTACCTTAAGGAACTTAGAATTTTCCACGATTTATTTGAATAATTACCTTAAGGAACATAGAATAATTCAACGATTTATTTCAATAATTACCTTAAGGAACTTAGAATTTTCAACGATTTAATTCAATAATTACTTTAAGGAACATAGAATAGTTCCACGATTTATTTCAATAATTACCTTAAGGAACATAGAAAGTTCCACGATTTAATTCAATAAATACCTTAAGGAACATAGAATAATTCAACGATTTATTTCAATAAATACCTTAAGGAACATAGAAAGTTCCACGATTTAATTCAATAAATACCTTAAGGAACATAGAATAATTCCACGATTTAATTCAATAAATTCCTTAAGGAACATAGAATAATTTCAACGATTTATCTCGATAATTACCCTAAGGAACTTAGAATAATTCGACGACTTATTTTAATAAATACAACGACGTGTTCAAAGTGATGCAGTGATTTATTACAACAAATACCCCAGTGAACTTCGAACCTTTCGCGAATTATTCTAGTAAATACAATAAGATAGCGAACCTCAAAGAATATTCGACATTCGCGCAGCACACTGCAAAATTTACCGAATGCAGCTCCCTTACGAGATTTGGGAAGGAATCGAAGAAGAAGAGGACGAAGAATTTCAAGGTCCCTGGGACGGCGTCCTTCCCTCTGACTATCCAGAAGTTTACAAACCCCTGCTAGCCATTTGGTGTTCCACGATCGCCATAGAAGGAATATACGTAGGCGACTGGGGCCGAATTTGCATCAACTGTTACAATCAGTTGACCCCCGTACAAAGACAGGCATATCAATCAGGAGGTTGGCATGACATGAGCACTGTAGAGGAAGCCCAGCGTATTTCCGTCTGTGCACAGTGCAATACCGCAATCTCCACTATCCGTCCAGCATCTCAGTGCGCAGAGTGCACAGAACAATATTTCGAAATAACAGCGGAAGAGTTGTGGCAAGTGCAATCGGGACACGTACTCGAGGTGATCACCCGATGGTAACAATTATACGTGTTCACCCGAGGGTCGCAACCCCGACATAGCAGCTAGGTGAGTCGTTTTATTACCTCGTTCCATACGAACTTTTCGTTCGTGTTTCTCGATATTAATCAAATCTGAGGAACTAGTATCCTCGCTGAGCAATTCCTCCCATAGTAAGAGTGCGGCACTCCTAACTTCCTTCCTTTTCCTTTTCTTTCCTACTTACCTTTTCCTCTCGGCGTGCGCGAATCTTGCATTCGACCGCGAGATTCCTCCTTTTCTTTCCTACTTCCCTTTTCCTCTCGGCGTGCGCGAATCTTGCATTCGACCCCGAGATTCTTTCTTTCCTACTTACCTTTTCCTCTCGGCGTGCGCGAATCTTGCATTCGACCCCGAGATTCCTCTTTTCCTTTCCTACTTACCTTTTCCTCTCGGCGTGCGCGAATCTTGCATTCGACCCCGAGATTCTTTGTTTCCTACTTACCTTTTCCTCTCGGCGTGCGCGAATCTTGCATTCGACCCCGAGATTCCTCTTTTCTTTCCTACTTACCTTTTCCTCTCGGCGTGCGCGAATCTTGCATTCGACCCCGAGATTCTTTATTTCCTACTTACCTTTTCCTCTCGGCGTGCGCGAATCTTGCATTCGACCCCGAGATTCTTCCTTTCCTACTTACCTTTTCCTCTCGGCGTGCGCGAATCTTGCATTCGACCCCGAGATTCTTTCTTTCCTACTTACCTTTTCCTCTCGGCGAGCGCGAATCTTGCATTTGACCCCGAGATTCCTCCTTTGTTTCCTACTTACCTTTTCCTCTCGGCGTGCGCGAATCTTGCATTCGACCCCGAGATTCTTTCTTTCCTACTTACCTTTTCCTCTCGGCGTGCGCGAATCTTGCATTCGACCCCGAGAATTTACGTTCACCTTCCCCATTCAATTTCCGTTCCTCATCCTGCGTGCGAACAGTATGTCCCTTCCGGAAGCAACCTGGAACGTGACAGTACAAAGGGTAGTGATATAAGTAAATGTATAAGAAAAGGGGAGAGAGCATTATATTATATTATAAGAGAGTGTGTTAAAAGAGAGTGTATTATGTATAAAAAGGGAATGTATTTTATATTAAAAAGGGGAATGGTATTTTATGTTAAAAGGGGGGAATGCTATTTTATGTCAAAAGGGGGAATGCTCAGTTCCTGCTGGACGTTACACAGCCGCAGGGGCAGCCCAGCGTTCACATCATAGCGAATATAGTAGATAAAGGAAGAAAAATATGAGCCGACATGCGGCAAAAATGACGGCACGTCACACACGTATTCGTGCCAATTATCGATAGAAAGAACGATTGCGGGAGCTGGGAAGTGAATCCTTACCTCCCGTCGATGCAGAACGATTGAAAACATCGAATGTAACATATTCGAGCCAAATATCGATAGAAAGAACGATTGCGGGAGATGGGAAGTGAATCCTTACCTCCCGTCGATGCAAAACGATTGGTAACATCGAATAGCACGCATTCGTGCCAATTATCGATAGAAAGAACGATTGCGGGAGCTGGGAAGTGAATCCTTACCTCCCGTCGATGCAGAACGATTGAAAACATCGAATGTAACATATTCGAGCCAATTATCGATAGAAAGAACGATTGCGGGAGCTGGGAAGTGAATCATAAGTTCCCGTCGATGCAGGACGATTGGAAACATCGAATGTAACTAATTCGAGCCAATTATCGATAGAAAGAACGATTGCGGGAGCTGGGAAGTGAATCCTTACCTCCCGTCGATGCAAAACGATTGGAAACATCGAAAAGCACGTATTCGTGCCAATTATCGATAGAAAGAACGATTGCGGGAGCTGGGAAGTGAATCCTTACCTCCCGTCGTTGCGGAACGATTGGAAAGAGCGAATATAACGTATTCGAGCCAATTATCGATAGAAAGAACGATTGCGGGAGCTGGGAAGTGAATCCTTACCTCCCGTCGATGCAGAACGATTGGAAACATCGAATAGCACGCATTCGTGCCAATTATCGATAGAAAGAACGATTGCGGGAGCTGGGAAGTGAATCCTTACTTCCCGCCGATGCAAAACGATTGGAAGCATCGAATAGCACGTATTCGTGCCAATTATCGATAGAAAGAACGATTGCGGGAGCTGGGTAGTGAATCCTTACCTCCCGTCGATGCAAAACGATTGGAAACATCGAATAGCACGTATTCGTGCCAATTATCGATAGAAAGAACGATTGCGGGAGCTGGGAAGTGAATCCTTACCTCCCGTCGATGCAGAACGATTGAAAACATCGAATGTAACATATTCGAGCCAAATATCGATAGAAAGAACGATTGCGGGAGATGGGAAGTGAATCCTTACCTCCCGTCGATGCAAAACGATTGGTAACATCGAATAGCACGCATTCGTGCCAATTATCGATAGAAAGAACGATTGCGGGAGCTGGGAAGTGAATCCTTACTTCCCGCCGATGCAAAACGATTGGAAGCATCGAATAGCACGTATTCGTGCCAATTATCGATAGAAAGAACGATTGCGGGAGCTGGGAAGTGAATCATAAGTTCCCGTCGATGCAGGACGATTGGAAACATCGAATGTAACTAATTCGAGCCTATTATCGATAGAAAGAACGATTGCGGGAGCTGGGAAGTGAATCCTTACGTCCCGTCGATGCAGAACGATTGAAAACATCGAATGTAACATATTCGAGCCAAATATCGATAGAAAGAACGATTGCGGGAGATGGGAAGTGAATCCTTACCTCCCGTCGATGCAAAACGATTGGTAACATCGAATAGCACGCATTCGTGCCAATTATCGATAGAAAGAACGATTGCGGGAGCTGGGAAGTGAATCATAAGTTCCCGTCGATGCAGGACGATTGGAAACATCGAATGTAACTAATTCGAGCCAATTATCGATAGAAAGAACGATTGCGGGAGCTGGGAAGTGAATCCTTACCTCCCGTCGATGCAAAACGATTGGAAACATCGAAAAGCACGTATTCGTGCCAATTATCGATAGAAAGAACGATTGCGGGAGCTGGGAAGTGAATCCTTACCTCCCGTCGTTGCGGAACGATTGGAAAGAGCGAATATAACGTATTCGAGCGAATTATCGATAGAAAGAACGATTGCGGGAGCTGGGAAGTGAATCCTTACCTCTGTTACGTCCCGGGATTCCCCGGAACCCAACGCAGTCCAACAGTTACATCACCAACGAGGCCCACACCAACCATCAGGAAATTCAAACAAACCATTCGTGAGTTAGAGCAAATTTCTTCCAGAAATTTGCTTCCCAAGGGGGAAGGTGTCACGTCCCGGGACTCCCCGACCCGTGACAAACAAAAATATTAAAACGCTGTCTTACCATCAGTCGGTAAGGTAGAAACCTGTGTCGGCAACTTACCATCAGTCGGTAAGGTAGAAACCTGTGCCGGCAACTTACCATCAGTCGGTAAGGTAGAAACCTGTGCCGGCAACTTACCATCAGTCGGTAAGGTAGAAATCTGTGCCGGCAACTTACCATCAGTCGATAAAGTAGAAACCAAAATTTGGCCAAAGGTAACCCGACACCTTGTTACAAAAAATATTTGGAGTAATAATAAGTTACATTTATAATATTAACCATTGTTAAAACAACCAAAAGGGTTGTGTAAAGCCTGATGTATGACTCAGCATGTTCGGGAAATACGAAAATCCAAACCTGAAAACATTCTGAGTGACTCATCCGTTAAAAATAAGTATTATAGCATTAAAAACCGTTAAAAGTTAAGACGCAATGTGTATTACTGCTGACAAAGGTGAAATGCACGTGTGCAAAGCAAAAAAGATCAAATGACAACGTCGCAATTGCATCTACGTCGCAAAATTGTATTAAGACCTGACGCGACAGCATCATATAACGAGAGCAGCGTGTGGAGCTGCGTCAGCACCGGTTCCCACGGAGATGAGTGCGTACGTTGCAGGGATAGGGCACGTACCGAGGATCAGGTTGTTTGGGTTTTACCCAGCTACATCAGCATTTCGAGTTAAACAGCAAAAGGTCACGTACAAAGTCTCCAGTGCCGACAGACAGTCGCCAGCTGCATCAGCACTTTATAACAATAAAAGGAGCTGAGCAGCCACTGGAAAATCAGTTCTGACCCGAGAGTCAGCCGAGTAACATCAATCTACAGTCGACGTCAATCATAGTGAGTACACCCAAATAGTTCTGCTACGGCAGTCGGACCATACACATCGATAATCTACGTCAATGATAGCGAGTAAACACAAACAGTTCTGCTTAGGCAGCCGTGTAACATCGCGTTGTTAGTTATAATTCAAATCTTGTAACCCAGTGTAACCATCAAGTGATAGAATATAGTTGTTATCATGTTCATTAGACACAGTGTTCTCTAATTCATTTACGAGTGTACCCAAAACTGACATCGAGCTTCAACCGCGTAATCTGTAGATTTATGCTCTGAATTCTACTACGGACCATATCGAGAAGACGATCTGCTCATGGTTTTCGTAGGTATCGCTGGTGTATTCTCTTTGAGAGGACGATCCGCTCGAGTTATACACACGGCTTTCCTGCACAGTACAATTCAGTAGTCTTATAAAGGGTTATTTACCATTCAATTATTATTTAGAGTACCAAACTCTGAATTCTACTACGGACCATATCGAGAAGACGATCTGCTCATGGTTTTCGTAGGTATCGCTGGTGTATTCTCTTTGAGAGGACGATCCGCTCGAGTTATACACACAGCTTTCCTGCATAGTACAATTCAGTTGTCTCTATTGTTAACCAGAAACCATATCTGAATTGAATAAGCTCGATGGCTAAAACGCGTCGCGCCGGTCGTAAAGAACAAGTACGTCGTTTGGTGCGGGCATATTACAAACCGTTACTCGCGAAGCAACGTCTCCTGGGAGGGGTTACACCCCGCTCCAACAGCAACGCAGAAGGAGGAATTGAGACGGAGTCACGAGCTGTCTGGAAGCTCTGTTCCATCGAGCTGCCGTCGCTTCCTCCCTGCTTCGACAACATCGCACCCGACGATCCTCGCTACGAAAAATATCGCACGACGAATAAGTAAACGTTGTCAAATTAATATCTTACAACGCAAGAGGAGGTAGATCCGCTCGCTACCTCTGGCAACAATGTGTGCAAGCCGTATCTTACAACGCAAGAGGAGGTAGATCCGCTCGCTATCTCCGGCACGCACACTCGACAAACCGAAATTAGTGAAATTATGTGTAATACATGAACGCTACGAACGAATATATCATCGTTTAATATAAATTATACACATACCTATCCTTCTCAACGTCCCGATGCAGGTTGACTACCCATAGGGACCAGTCACGATCAAAAGTGCGAACGTATCCAACCAACATCTACGAACGTCCTGTCAGTCATTACGGATCCCGACGAGGACGTAACACACACATTGTTGCCAGAGGTAGCGAGCGGATCTACCTCCTCTTGCGTTGTAAGATATTAATTTGACAACGTTTACTTATTCGTCGTGCGATATTTTTCGTAGCGAGGATCGTCGGGTGCGATGTTGTCGAAGCAGGGAGGAAGCGACGGCAGCTCGATGGAACAGAGCTTCCAGACAGCTCGTGACTCCGTCTCAATTCCTCCTTCTGCGTTGCTGTTGGAGCGGGGTGTAACCCCTCCCAGGAGACGTTGCTTCGCGAGTAACGGTTTGTAATATGCCCGCACCAAACGACGTACTTGTTCTTTACGACCGGCGCGACGCGTTTTAGCCATCGAGCTTATTCAATTCAGATATGGTTTCTGGTTAACAATAGAGACAACTGAATTGTACTATGCAGGAAAGCTGTGTGTATAACTCGAGCGGATCGTCCTCTCAAAGAGAATACACCAGCGATACCTACGAAAACCATGAGCAGATCGTCTTCTCGATATGGTCCGTAGTAGAATTCAGAGTTTGGTACTCTAAATAATAATTGAATGGTAAATAACCCTTTATAAGACTACTGAATTGTACTGTGCAGGAAAGCCGTGTGTATAACTCGAGCGGATCGTCCTCTCAAAGAGAATACACCAGCGATACCTACGAAAACCATGAGCAGATCGTCTTCTCGATATGGTCCGTAGTAGAATTCAGAGCATAAATCTACAGATTACGCGGTTGAAGCTCGATGTCAGTTTTGGGTACACTCGTAAATGAATTAGAGAACACTGTGTCTAATGAACATGATAACAACTATATTCTATCACTTGATGGTTACACTGGGTTACAAGATTTGAATTATAACTAACAACGCGGTGTTACACGGCTGCCTAAGCAGAACTGTTTGTGTTTACTCACTATCATTGACGTAGATTATCGATGTGTATGGTCCGACTGCCGTAGCAGAACTATTTGGGTGTACTCACTATGATTGACGTCGACTGTAGATTGATGTTACTCGGCTGACTCTCGGGTCAGAACTGATTTTCCAGTGGCTGCTCAGCTCCTTTTATTGTTATAAAGTGCTGATGCAGCTGGCGACTGTCTGTCGGCACTGGAGACTTTGTACGTGACCTTTTGCTGTTTAACTCGAAATGCTGATGTAGCTGGGTAAAACCCAAACAACCTGATCCTCGGTACGTGCCCTATCCCTGCAACGTACGCACTCATCTCCGTGGGAACCGGTGCTGACGCAGCTCCACACGCTGCTCTCGTTATATGATGCTGTCGCGTCAGGTCTTAATACAATTTTGCGACGTAGATGCAATTGCGACGTTGTCATTTGATCTTTTTTGCTTTGCACACGTGCATTTCACCTTTGTCAGCAGTAATACACATTGCGTCTTAACTTTTAACGGTTTTTAATGCTATAATACTTATTTTTAACGGATGAGTCACTCAGAATGTTTTCAGGTTTGGATTTTCGTATTTCCCGAACATGCTGAGTCATACATCAGGCTTTACACATCCCTTTTGGTTGTTTTAACAATTGTTAATATTATAAATGTAACTTATTATTACTCCAAATATTTTTTGTAACAAGGTGTCGGGTTACCTTTGGCCAAATTTTGGTTTCTACTTTATCGACCGTATAAAAACGTCGGCACATGAGACGTGCCTAGGAATCTACTTTACCGACTGATGGTAAGTTGCCGACACAGATTTCTACCTTACCGACTGATGGTAAGTTGCCGACACAGGTTTCTACCTTACCGACTGATGGTAAGACAGCGTTTTAATATTTTTGTTTGTCACGGGTCGGGGAGTCCCGGGACGTGACACCTTCCCCCTTGGGAAGCAAATTTCTGGAAGAAATTTGCTCTAACTCACGAATGGTTTGTTTGAATTCCCTGATGGTTGGTGTGGGCCTCGTTGGTGGTGTAACTGTTGGACTGCGTTGGGTTCCGGGGAATCCCGGGACGTAACACCTTCCCCCTTCGGAAGCAAATTTACGTAGGAAATTTGCTGAAGGTCTTCTCGGGTTGGTGTTGATGTCCGTGATGATGTTGCTGTTGAGGATCCCTTAGTGTTGTGTGACGGCTTTTCCGGTGAGAAGCCGTCTTATGTGTTGCAACCTTTCCTGTTTCTTCACTGATGATTGTATTCGATATTCAATGAGCTTGATGTATTTTTTTTTTTGTTTCAGAATATCTGCTTCGTACGATGTTTCTTCGGAAAAATTAGAAGCTGCTTTACCTTGGGTCTCTTATAAGAGTTTCAACGCTCTCCTTTTCCTTTTCTATTGTACCATTGGAATGCTCTCGCCGTGTTTATTCTACAGTAGCCTCGAGACGATCTCGAGTGTTAATCTTGATGGGGTAGCATGCCCATAGTAATGGAGGGTATCCTTCTTCGGAATCCTCTAATGTTACTGTCACTGTAGTAATATTTGTATTGATTTATTGAAATGTATCCCTTTCTTACTTGGGATTATTCGTGTTACTTGTAGTGGCGTTTAGAGCTCCGTTTTACTTGGTTTCTTGGATTACAAAAAAAATTCCATTTGGCACGTATTGGCGCGTAGTTAATGCTGGCTCCGTGTTTGAAATAATTGAGATCCTGGGATCCCGTCCTGTTTGATCAGGGACGAAACATTTACGACTTAAGAGAGAGAGATGTGGCTTCACAACCCTTGATGACACTTTCCCTAAGGCGGTCAGGTCTGAAGCCGATTTGCCACGTTTATGTGTCATGTTTATTACTTTGGTCGTTTATGTTCGCTCTCTGGGCAAGATTGGACCTTAAGAATCATCTCAGATCCGGGGTACAGCATAAAACTTGTTCCTCATTGCACAGCTGGGATGCTATGTCCATAGCGATAATATATGTATATATAATTTTTATAGCGTTTACTCTCGTTGACATTGTTTCTTTGGTGATTGATTTCACGATTTGTATTTGTTTCTAACTTGCGCTTCTTTTGTTTCCTGTTGTTCGGATTAACGTTCTTATCCGTTCTTTCTTCCGTGTTGAATTTGTAGATTAATTCCTTGATTCTGTTTCTGGGTTCATCTTCTTTCTTCGTTTCCTGTGAGAGGTCCAGGGTCATTGCATCTTCTTCTTTCTTGAAGCTTTGAGGTGGTTGTTGGCGGATTTGTTGCGTTTCCACAACTTCCTTATTTTCGCAAATGACATTCCTTACTGCTCGAGTGGCTTGGTCAATTTCGAATTGTATCGTAAACTGAACGCTTCCTTGATCCTGCCTTTCTCTTTCCATCGTAGCTAGTAGCAGGTTTTCTCACGATGTATGTAGTCGAAATTATCTTTGTCTTTACATTTAGCAGATGGTACTTCTGACCATTTTCGATACACTTCTCAACGTATGCGACCGCATCCCACCGCTGTCACCAAAAATTTATATGTTACGTCCTCGTCGGGATCCGTGTTGCCCAACGGGAACGTGCGCCAAATGTTCAACAGGATACGCTCGCAATTTCGATCGTGACTGGTCCCTATGGGTAGTCAACCTGCATCGGGACGTTGAGAAGGATAGGTATGTGTATAATTTATATTAAACGATGATATATTCGTTCGTAGCGTTCATGTATTACACATAATTTCACTAATTTCGGTTTGTCGAGTGTGCGTGCCGGAGATAGCGAGCGGATCTACCTCCTCTTGCGTTGTAAGATACGGCTTGCACACATTGTTGCCAGAGGTAGCGAGCGGATCTACCTCCTCTTGCGTTGTAAGATATTAATTTGACAACGTTTACTTATTCGTCGTGGGATATTTTTCGTAGCGAGGATCGTCGGGTGCGATGTTGTCGAAGCAGGGAGGAAGCGACGGCAGCTCGATGGAACAGAGCTTCCAGACAGCTCGTGACTCCGTCTCAATTCCTCCTTCTGCGTTGCTGTTGGAGCGGGGTGTAACCCCTCCCAGGAGACGTTGCTTCGCGAGTAACGGTTTGTAATATGCCCGCACCAAACGACGTACTTGTTCTTTACGACCGGCGCGACGCGTTTTAGCCATCGAGCTTATTCAATTCAGATATGGTTTCTGGTTAACAATAGAGACAACTGAATTGTACTATGCAGGAAAGCTGTGTGTATAACTCGAGCGGATCGTCCTCTCAAAGAGAATACACCAGCGATACCTACGAAAACCATGAGCAGATCGTCTTCTCGATATGGTCCGTAGTAGAATTCAGAGTTTGGTACTCTAAATAATAATTGAATGGTAAATAACCCTTTATAAGACTACTGAATTGTACTGTGCAGGAAAGCCGTGTGTATAACTCGAGCGGATCGTCCTCTCAAAGAGAATACACCAGCGATACCTACGAAAACCATGAGCAGATCGTCTTCTCGATATGGTCCGTAGTAGAATTCAGAGCATAAATCTACAGATTACGCGGTTGAAGCTCGATGTCAGTTTTGGGTACACTCGTAAATGAATTAGAGAACACTGTGTCTAATGAACATGATAACAACTATATTCTATCACTTGATGGTTACACTGGGTTACAAGATTTGAATTATAACTAACAACGCGATGTTACTCGGCTGACTAAGCAGAACTGTTTGTGTTTACTCACTATGATTGACGTCGACTGTAGATTGATGTTACTTGGCTGACTCTCGGGTCAGAACTGATTTTCCAGTGGCTGCTCAGCTCCTTTTATTGTTATAAAGTGCTGATGCAGCTGGCGACTGTCTGTCGGCACTGGAGACTTTGTACGTGACCTTTTGCTGTTTAACTCGAAATGCTGATGTAGCTGGGTAAAACCCAAACAACCTGATCCTCGGTACGTGCCCTATCCCTGCAACGTACGCACACATCTCCGTGGGAACCGGTGCTGACGCAGCTCCACACGCTGCTCTCGTTATATGATGCTGTCGCGTCAGGTCTTAATACAATTTTGCGACGTAGATGCAATTGCGACGTTGTCATTTGATCTTTTTTGCTTTGCACACGTGCATTTCACCTTTGTTAGCAGTAATACACATTGCGTCTTAACTTTTAACGGTTTTTAATGCTATAATACTTATTTTTAACGGATGAGTCACTCAGAATGTTTTCAGGTTTGGATTTTCGTATTTCCCGAACATGCTGAGTCATACATCAGGCTTTACACAACCCTTTTGGTTGATTTAACAATTGTTAATATTATAAATGTAACTTATTATTACTCCAAATATTTTTTGTAACAAGGTGTCGGGTTACCTTTGGCCAAATTTTGGTTTCTACTTTATCGACCGTATAAAAACGTCGGCACATGAGACGTGCCTAGGAATCTACTTTACCGACTGATGGTAAGTTGCCGACACAGATTTCTACCTTACCGACTGATGGTAAGTTGCCGGCACAGATTTCTACCTTACCGACTGATGGTAAGTTGCCGGCACAGATTTCTACCTTACCGACTGATGGTAAGTTGCCGGCACAGATTTCTACCTTACCGACTGATGGTAAGTTGCCGACACAGGTTTCTACCTTACCGACTGATGGTAAGACAGCGTTTTAATATTTTTGTTTGTCACGGGTCGGGGAGTCCCGGGACGTGACACCTCCCCCCTTGGGAAGCAAATTTCTGGAAGAAATTTGCTCTAACTCACGAATGGTTTGTTTGAATTCCCTGATGGTTGGTGTGGGCCTCGTTGGTGATGTAACTGTTGGACTGCGTTGGGTTCCGGGGAATCCCGGGACGTAACACCTTCCCCCTTCGGAAGCAAATTTACGTAGGAAATTTGCTGAAGGTTTTCTCGGGTTGGTGTTGATGTTGCTGTTGAAGATCCCTTAGTGTTGTGTGACGGCTTTTCCGGTGGAAAGCCGTCTTATGTGTTGCAACCTTTCCTGTTTCTTCACTGATGATTGTATTCGATATTCAATGAGCTTGATGTATATATTTTTTTTTTTTTTGATTCAGAATATCTGCTTCGTACGATGTTTCTTCGGAAAAATTAGAAGCTGCTTTTCCTTGGGTCTCTTATAAGAGTTTCAACGCTCTCCTTTTCCTTTTCTTTTGTATCGTTGGAATGCTCTCGCCGTGTTTATTCTACAGTAGCCTCGAGACGATCTCGAGTGTTAATCTTGATGGGGTAGCATGCCCATAGTAATGGAGGGTATCCTTCTTCGGAATCCTCTAATGTTACTGTCACTGTAGTAATATTTGTATTGATTTATTGAAATGTATCCCTTTCTTACTTGGGATTATTCGTGTTACTTGTAGTGGCGTTTAGAGCTCCGTTTTACTTGGTTTCTTGGATTACAAAAAAAATTCCATTTGGCACGTATTGGCGCGTAGTTAATGCTGGCTCCGTGTTTGAAATAATTGAGATCCTGGGATCCCGTCCTGTTTGATCAGGGACGAAACATTTACGACTTAAGAGAGGGAGATGTGGCTCCACAACCCTTGATGACACTTTCCCTAAGGCGGTCAGGTCTGAAGCCGATTTGCCACATTTATTACTTTGGTCGTTTAAGTTCGCTCTCTGGGCAAGATTGGACATTAAGAATCATCTCAGATCCGGGGTACAGCATAAAACTTGTTCCTCATTGCACAGCTGGGATGCTATGTCCATAGCGATAATATATGTATATATAATTTTTATAGCGTTTACTCTCGTTGACATTGTTTCTTTGATGATTGATTTCAGGATTTGTATTTGTTTCTAACTTGCGCTTCTTTTGTTTCCTGTTGTTCGGATTAACGTTCTTATCCGTTCTTTCTTCCGTGTTGAATTTGTAGATTAATTCCTTGATTAGGTTTCTAGGTTCATCTTCTTTCTTCGTTACCTGTGAGAGGTCCAGGGTCATTGCATCTTCTTCTTTCTTGAAGCTTTGAGGTGGTTGTTGGCGGATTTGTTGCGTTTCCACAACTTCCTTATTTTCGCAAATGACATTCCTTACTGCTCGAGTGGCTTGGTCAATTTCGAATTGTATCGTAAACTGAACGCTTCCTTGATCCTGCCTTTCTCTTTCCATCGTAGCTAGTAGCAGGTTTTCTCACGATGTATGTAGACGAAATTATCTTTGTCTTTACATTTAGCAGATGGTACTTCTGACCATTTTCGATACACTTCTCAACGTATGCGACCGCATCCCACCGCTGCCACCAAAAATTTTTTTAATGTTACGTCCTAGGTTAGGGTTGGATTCTACCCTTATTTTCGGTTAGGTTTAGGTTATGTTAGGGTTAGATTGTAGGTTAGGTTAGGTTTAGGTTTTTCCGGCATTTTGGTTATGTCTGATATGGGTTGGATGCAGATCCGGGTTAGGTCCAGGTTCGTAAGGGGCTTCGGCATTTTTTTTATCACGAAGTGATAAAAGCCGAAGCCCCTCCCGAAATCCGTTATCTCTTCGTTTAGCGATTTTCGATTTGATTCCTCGAAATTTTTATTGGTAATTTCCGAAAAAGTGGAGTCGCTATCTTGTAGCCAGCATGGAACGGTACAACTTTGCCCTCTTCGCGTTTCCTCCTAAAGTTCATCGTTTAAGAATGCCACGACGACAAATGTCCGATTTTTCGTCGAACGCACGGTAGGTACCACTAGGAACGTCCGTAGTCGATTTCCGGTTTGCTGGGTAGCGTTCTAATGGGGCGGACGTCGATCTGGCGAATTTTTGATTTTTAGATTTTTTTCAAAAATTCAATTTTTCTGTATATCGAGTTGTGCGATGGCCTCCCGATTTTGTCGCGAGTCCCATGCTTTGAAAGATTCGCGCCCCCACGACTACTATAACCCAAACCAAACCTGCCCCCATATGATTGGCAGATTCGGAAGCGTTGTTTTGCGCCCCCACGACCACTATAACCCAAACCAACCTCGTATCCGTATTACGGGTTGATTCGGATGCGCGCTGTTCCGACGTATTTTATCGGTCGCGTCGGTTCTTAACCTATGAGCAGCACGAGTGATTCATGTTTTGCATGCTTGCGGATGCTGATATTCCGAGATACGAGTACTTTTGCTTAAACCTAAGTGTTACCCTACGAACGAATCGGCATGCTTGTAGTTTAATTCGAATGTTTTCCTCGTTCCGCGTTTTTGTTATTCCATCGTGTTCTTTTATCGAAGCGCCTCTGGGCGAAGTACTGTTTGGAGCTTGTACGGAACGTGCCGATTCGTTTGTGTTTTACAATTAGATATGCTTACGCTCCGGTCAGTCCCGGGACGTGACACCAGCAAACCAGAAATCGAATACGGACGTTCCACCAAAAATCGGACATTTTGCCGTCATGCCACCAGTAAACGGTAGACATTAGGATGAAACGCAAAGAGGACAAAGTTGTACTGTTTCGTGCTGGCTACAAAAAAGATGTTAAACTTTTTTCGAAATTTCTAATGAAAATTTTGAGATAACGAATTCAAATTCTTTAAATGAAGAGATAGCGAGCCGGATCGGGGCGGCTACAAAGTCTTGACTTAGTAGACGAAATTGAACACGATAAAATCGTGATTTGCATCCGGCCCATACCAGACCTAACCGAAATTCCGGGAAAACCTAATCCAAACCTGACTCCCTGGCCCCAAAACGCAATCATACCCAAACCTAACCTAAACCGGGCCAAAAAATAGGTACAACCGAACCCTAACCTAACCAAAGTTCATATATAATTTATCGCAAACCTGACCCAAACCTGACCCAAAACTAACCCAAAACTAACCAAAATTTATGTACAACCTCGCGCAAACCTAACCGACACAACCACCTAATATAAATCAAACCTGACCCAAACCTGACCGAAATTCTAACAACACTTAATCCAAACCTAACCTAAACCGAACCAAAACTCATGTGCAGCATAACACCGACCTAACCGACACAACCACCCAATATAATCCAAACCTGACCCAACCGATGGCAACTCCCAAATTGTCGCAAAGTAGCCAATCCATCTCGCTATTGCCCGTAACTAATAAAAATGTATGTTACCATGGGCAGTTCTCTACCATACATCGACGTACGGCCACACACACACACACACACACACACACCGATAATCGTCCTGATGGTAGCATTAAGTCTAAGTAACTTCTTAAGTTAAGAAACCAGGGGTAAACGTGAGTATGCTGACTCACCTATGATAAGATAGATCATAAGAAGACGTAGATTAAGAACCGTTACGAATCAGGGTGTGCGGACCGATCCGTGTTTGTCCTTTCAAGTTAAGGACAAGCACGGATAAGTGCTGACAACAATAGCGGCGGGATAGCGCTGTCTCGCACGTGGGCATTCCGGAGTCAAGGCCTGGGAAAGGATCGGGTAATAATCCGCTGAACATGACGATATGCCTCGGTGCATCAGCATCCGCTCCCAGAGCGATAACAACTGTCGCTCAGGAATGCACACGCTGCAAAGATACGAAGCGCGAGAACCGTCGCGAGGGCGATAACAACTGTCGCTCAGGAATGCACACGTTGCAGAAATACGAACCGCGAGAACCGTCGCGGAACGGTCGTTCCCAGGACGGTGGCCCCTGCTGCATCAGCATCTTCTGGCTGCGGCAGTAGGGGCTGCTGCATCAGCACCTGGGAGGAATAAAGAGACCGGAGCGAACGGTCGCAAGTTAGTTCAGTTCAAACCGAGAAGTTAGAAACATCAAGTTCTATACGACTAGAGTTCGATCCGGAAGTTTTGTTAATCGGTCAGCACGATCCACAATCCTGACATATTACTTGCATTGTCAACTGTAGCCAACCGATAGGTTAAGGTGAGCATTAATAAACAATAATACTAAACGTTTCATGGGTCTTCCGTTTTATTCATTAAATATTTCAAACGACTTACCACCTACCGCATGTGATCGGTAGATGCCAGTTAGAATCACGCGAAGAAGTAGGAGAGGTGTTCAGTCGCGGCTCCGCCATAATCACAGGCGCCGGGAGCTGATCGCCGCCCGTCGTGCACTATTGGCACCAGAAATTGGGCCGTTGATCGACCTGACGCTGGATTCTCCACCGGCGGCAATCGACTTGACGCTGGATTCTCTACCGGCGCCAATCGACTTGATAACCGCTGGCACCGGGGCTGTTCCATCCATCATCGACTTAACCGTGGAGGATTCGCCCGAACCCTCGACTTCGCAGGGTCGCTCCGTTCAATTATCCGCGTTGCCTTCCTCGCCTCATGCATCGCCTTTGTCCATCTCATACTCCCCCATCTCCCACGTATCCCAACAAACTCCGCAGCCCTTTGCTAGACGACAGCTAGTTTACTCGTCATCCCCGGCTTCATCAACTACATCCTCGGTAGATTCAAGGGCAACCACGCCCGAATTCTACCGGCCCTATATCGACTCCCCGGTCGGTCCCCCATCCCCGCAACAACAACTCGACTTTCCGGACAGCGACGAGGAGTGGCCACGACAACAGATCCATCCGAATTACCCGGGATATTATCCCGTTTTTATTAGCGACCAGTTCCCCGGTCAACCAAACGTCCCCGAAGGCGAGCCGGTCCCGGAAGAATATCATACGTTGTTCTTTCAAACTATATTTCTTCGCGAGGAATAATGTAACAGCCTCCACTGTATTAAATCAGAAAAAAGAAAGTGGATGTAAATATAACCCATAAACAATCGATACCAATTGTTTTCCTGACCCTACCGCATCTTAACGTCCCGATCCCGGTTGACTGTTCTAAGAGACCAGTCACGATCGAAATTGCGAGCGTATCCTGTTGAACATTTGGCGCACGTTCCCGTTGGGCAACACGGATCCCGACGAGGACGTAACATATAAATTTTTGGTGACAGCGGTGGGATACGGTCGCATGCGTTAAGAGGTGAATCGCGAAATGGCGGAAGAAACGACTGCAACCCCTCTAGACCTCGTGCTGCAACAGCTCTCCCTGTGGGAGGATAAGTTCGACAATTTAAACTCAATGAATAGGAGACTAGAAAGATTAGAACAGGAGATACATGCTAGCAGAACAAACGATATGGCGGGTACATCCGGCGGGACAAACGCCGAAATGCCCGACGTGAAGCCCGTGACGGATCTCCCTTCGATTCGCATCAAAGATGCAATAGAAACGGTTCCCGTGTTCGACGGCCATAGGCCTCCCGTGTTTCAATTCTTGAGAGCCTGCGAGCGGGCAAAATCGATGCTCCCCGCTCATATGGAACCTCATTTGGTTAAACTGTTGATGAACAAATTAAGGGGCCATGCGTTCCTCGCGGTGGAAGACGTGGTCGTTACCAATCTGGACGCGTTTTCCACGAAATTAAAGGATATGTTTGGTCCCGGTAAAACCATTAACGAATACAGGGGCGAACTCGGAACCATCTATCAGAGATCGGGCGAAGACGTACTCGACTACATTGACCGCGTGAGAAACCTGCGTCTAGCCATCATGGATGGAGAATCGCAAGCTCGCGGTTCCGTACCGTTGACATTGCAATTTGGTCTCGACGCCGACTCCCAGGAAGCGTTCGTCAACGGTTTACCGGCCGAGGTATTCACCAGAGTGAAGTTGGAGGGCTGCAGAGACCTCGACGAATCCTACCGTGCGGCGATAAAAGCCACTCGAGAGGTAAAGAGAGTCGCGGAAAGGCAGCGAAGCTACCAGCCGCCGTCTCAACGCTTCAATAGGGAACGAAACAACTACCCTCCGAGGAATCAAGCGCAACCTCAACAAAGGGATCAAAGAAAACCCCAGAGCTACAACAATTACGGAAACAATAAGACCTTTCCACCCCGGCCACCACCTACTTTCCCACCCAAGAATCCCGGAATCACGTGCAATTATTGTAAGAAACCAGGACACGTGTTGAAGGATTGCTATCGCTTCAAAGCCAAAGTCGATTCCGGAGAAATCGTGCCGTACTCTCAACAGAACCAGGGAAACGGACGCGGTCACCCGGGAAGACCGGACGCAGCCCGGAGTGGAAAGCCCCAGGAGCGCCCGAGAGTAGCAAAAATAGAAGCTTCCACATCGAAGCAAAGCCAAGAGCAACTATCGGCAAGAAGCGCGCCGAAGCAAGAACGAAAAGCATGGGAAACCCCAAAAGACTCGAAACAAAAGAAACGAGAGGAGGAAGAAGACGAGGAGGACGAGATAGAGTCGTTAGAAGAACTGTTTCAATAAGAATCAACGCCGTACAAAAGGTACCGACGGTGCGAATAGTGTCCCCCAAATTACAAGGAATAACGAACCTAATGCTGGACTCCGGATCAGAAATAAATCTCATCAAGAAGTCGGTCTTGACCAGCACAGCGAGTATAGACGACCAAGAAGTAATAGACATACGTGGCATTACGGCTTCGAACCTGACCACCTTAGGGAAAGTGTCGATAGAGGTTGCGAGCCATCCGGTTAATTTTCACGTCGTCGACGACTCGCTGCTGATCAAAGAGGACGGGATCTTAGGATCCGAGTTCCTGATCGTTCACGGGGCCACCATAGATTACGCGCAGAGGCGCGTCGAATGGGGAACCTTTTGTATACCGTTCGCCACCTCGAAAGTGTCGGTACCCAAGCGAAGCTCGACATCGCTACAAGTGAATATAGCGAATCCAGAGATACGAGAGGGATACATTCCCAGAATCGACGTAGGCAAGGGAATCTACTTAGGCGAAGCCCTGGCAACCAACCGCAAAGGCCGCGCCTACATCAGGGTCGTTAATACGACGAGCAAGGGGGTAAAAATCACCGCACCCACGGTAACGCTGGAAGAATTCGAAGAAACGAATCATCCAGAATCAAGGGCGTGCAACGCCATCAAGACGGACCCTCGAAATCGATTCGAGGCCATCGTGGAATTATTGAGACTGGAGCATCTCAATACGGAGGAAAGGGCGAGCGTCGAGAAGCTGATAAGAAAAAATCAAGACAGGTTCCATTTACCTGGTGAAACGTTGGAAGGAACAGGAATCCTGGAGCACAGGATACATACCACGGATGACATTCCGGTAAACACGCGCCAGTACAGATACCCCCCGGTACACAGAGCAGAAATCAACAGACAAATTCAAGAATTGTTGGACACGGATGTCGTGAAAGAATCCGTGTCCCCGTATAACTCGCCACTGTGGATCGTACCCAAGAAACCGGACTCTCAGGGAAACAAGCGCTGGCGACTGGTTATCGACTATAGGAAATTGAACGACAAAACCATAGGGGATGCTTTCCCCTTGCCCAATATCACAGAAATACTGGACCAATTGGGCAGTGCCAAGTATTTTTCAACCTTCGACCTTGCGTCGGGGTTCCATCAAATAAAAATGTCGGAAGGAGACGCGCACAAAACGGCGTTCTCGACCCCGTACGGACACTATCAATTCACGAGAATGCCGTTCGGACTCAAGAACGCTCCGGCCACCTTCCAGAGATTGATGAACAGCGTCTTGTCCGGCCTACAAGGAACGGAACTGTTCGTCTATCTGGACGATATCGTCATATACTCGAGCTCGTTGACCGAGCACCAAATTAAATTTCAGAAACTGGCGGAAAGACTGCGAAACGCTAAATTACAGTTACAACCTGACAAGTGCGAGTTTTTGAGACACGAAGTCAATTATCTGGGTCACATCATCAGCGAGGAAGGTGTCAGACCGGACCCTCAAAAGATCGAAGCTGTGCAACGATTCCCTAGACCCCGAACCCCGAAGGGAATAAAACAATTCCTAGGATTGGCGGGATACTATCGGAGATTCTTCCCCGAATTCTCCAAGACCGCCAAACCCTTGACTCGATTGTTGAAGAAAGATGCAAAATTCGTGTGGGACACTGACCAAGAAAAAGCGTTCGACACGTTGAGAAACGCGCTGATAACGGAACCCATATTGCAGTACCCGGATTTCAGTAAAACGTTCAACCTAACGACCGACGCGTCGGGATACGCGATCGGAGGAGTCTTGAGTCAGGGACCGATAGGAAAGGATTTGCCCGTCGCTTACGCCTCTCGATTACTAAACGCTGCTGAACAAAAATACTCGACCATCGAGAAGGAGTGTTTGGCCATACTTTATTGCGTCACTCACTTCAGACCGTACCTATACGGACGGAAGTTCAACATAATCACCGACCACAAACCATTGGTGTGGCTAAACTCCATCAAAGATCCGACATCGCGGATCTGGAAGTGGAAGCTAAAATTATCGGATTACGAGTTCGAGATACAGCACAAGTGCGGACGAGCGAACGCCAATGCGGACGCCTTGTCGCGAAACCCCCCGGAAGTTTGCCTCCCGATAAGAAAGCGTCAAGAGGAGGCGGACGAAGAGGCGGAAGAGCCGCGACCTAAGAAGAGATTCTTTCCCTCTTCGTCGTCGGATGACTCATTGATTTACGATCCGCGTCCCAAGGAGAAGAAGCGACTGGGATCGCCGTTGCAACCACCGGCACGGAAAAGAGTATCTTTGTTTCGAGACCCCGACACATCGGCCGATTCGCCTCTTCGCTTGAATGCACCTCCGGGGGACCGAGTCGTCGACACGCACGAACCCCAACAGTCGACGCGACTCGAAGAACCAGCGGAGGAAGGTGTCGAGGTTCGACCCGGGAACTGGCTGGAAGAAATTCCCGAATCTGAGGGGGAAGGGGACGACCTAATCGTCGACGCTTCACCCACGATCGACACGACGGAAGACACCAACGTGTTTCCGTACACGCGCAGTCCGGCGTACGTTATCAGGGAAGTCCGAGACTCGTTGCCAAAACTGAAGGACCACAAAGTCATATTCATCGATATGCAAGGGAGTCCGATCGACGAGGGAGCAATGGAGATCGCACGATCGGGCCTCTTAACGTACTACATCGATTTGACGCTCGAACGCGCCCGTTTGAAGACCGAGCAGGGCAAATACCTCATAGCCCTGCCGGTGAAGGAAAACCCGAGAACGCGTATAGAACCCCAAAACGTGCAGGGCTGTTTGTCCTCGTTGCTGGACGTGATCAGAGAAAAGGACCTAGGATCGTTCTCCATCGCTCGAACTGAGAGTCTGGACGAAGTACCATGGCGATACGTAATGAACGAACTTAAAAAAGTATTCCACGACGAGAACGTTCGGATCACCATTTGCACGGGAGAAGTGACCGTTCCGCCACCAGAGGCCAGACAATACATAATCGAGGAGAAACACGCGTCGGCATCGGGAGGACACAAAGGGGTGACAAAGACCTACCACAGGATAAGGCAACTGTACAATTGGGACAACATGAAGAAGGAAATCCAACAATTCGTGAGGGAGTGCAAAGAGTGCCAGCTGAAAAAACTCACGAGAATCAAGACCAAACAACCTATGATACTGACCGATACGCCCGGCAAAGCGTTCGACAAAGTCAGTATGGACATCGTCGGACCCTTGCCTAGCACCAAAAAGGGCAACAAATACATACTAACCATGCAGGATCTACTAACCAAATATTCCCTAGCCATACCTCTCGAACGAACCACCTCTGCGGACATCGCGGACGCGTTCGTTAAAAATCTTATCTGCCGTTTCGGATCGCCCCGAGCGATCCTGACCGACCAGGGAACGAATTTTACATCCTCGTTGATGAAGAACGTGGCAAAGAAATTTCATATAAAACATTACGTCACGACGGCGTATCATCCGCAGAGCAACGGCTCCATCGAGAGGTCTCATCACGTATTAGTGGAGTATCTTAAGCAGTACATAGACAGCGGTCGTAACAGCTGGGACGACTGGTTGGAACTGGCAATGTTTTCGTACAACACGTCGGTACACGAAGGGACCAGATTCTCGCCGCACGAATTAGTGTTTGGGCGAATAGCCAGGGAACCCGCGAGCGAAAAACCGATTAGCGAGAATCTGGAGCCAACGTACGCGGACTACCTGCGGGATCTCTACTATAAGATCGACGACGTTCAAGCGAAAGCTCGCGACAACCTTCAGCTCGCGAAGATCAGATCGAAAGAATACTACGATCGGGCTATAAACCCGCAGAACTTTAAAACCGGAGACCTGGTGTACATGATCCGGGAACCCCGAAAGGGAAAATTCGCCGATCAATACACCGGTCCACACAAAGTCATCGAGATCCTATCGAATCAGAACGTCAAAATCTCAATCGACGGTAGTCCGCGGACAGTCCATATAAATAAATTGAAACTAGCGTATCTGAAAAATAGAATGTAAGCGATCGATCGGCCAACGGCGCGAGGAAATTCCTTCGAGACGCGCGTACTCAACGCGTGACAATGCAAAGTTGCAGAATGAAAATCCCATACGATTCCTTGGAAGCGGAGGACGGGGACCAAGAGTTCCAAGGCCCCTGGGACGGGGTCCTTCCTGCGAACCATCCCCAGGCCTACGGCGAGCTGTCGGAATTATATTGCACGACGATAAAGAGAGACACGGCTTGCATATACGTACAGACCGGGAGACGAGTGTGCGTGTCCTGTTACGCCAAACTGCCACCCGAGGTCCAACGGACGTACCAGCCAGGAGGCTGGCACAACCTGTGCAACTACGACTCGACGCTGCCCATCGCCAACTGCATCCTATGCAACGAGAACTTCGTCGTCGTAAGACCGGCACAGCAATGCACCGAATGTATCGAGACGTACTTCGAAATGTCCACTTCAGAGGAATGGGCGGTGCAAACGGGACGCGTCGTTGACGTGATCACGCGATGGTGAATTAACGCGCCCCGACGAGTTTGGATCGAGGCTACGGGTTCGTAGGAAGGCGGCAACATCGAGACGAATTGGGACGCCGCTGAGAGAGCTCCCGCCCCCGCCCCCAACGACAACCAAACCCAAACCTAAACCAATTACCGGAAGCGGCCAACAGTGGCCTCGTCGCTGACGTCGATCGATCGAAACGTTTCACGCCGTGTAACTAGAGAGTAATACGTACTCGCGTATAGTACCCACAAACACGAATTCTAGTAATAAAGCGAGTGCGATAATGTTAAGAATCGTTTCTTTGTTTTGTTTCTTTGTACAGGAATTCACCATGTTCCTATGTATGTTAATATTGATTTACGCTCGAGTTGCCTGGGCTCTCGTCGGTTACGATTGCAACGGACAACACCTGAACGTAACTACGGTGTCGCTCAATTCGATCGGGGATTGCGACATCACACCTATCAAGACGCAGTCTCAAGAAGTCTACATTCAACTGCTTCAACTCTCGGAATTCAACTACGCACCGGTCATTTCGTGTAAAATCGAAATTTCAAGAATAGTGTACCACTGCGGCATGCACTCGCACATCTCCGCTGTCCACAACGGTCTGAACGAATACCTCGAGGACATATCCGACCAACAATGCAAGCGAATGCACGAGGACGGCTCGTTCTCCTTGGGAAACAATGGTTACATAACCGGACTGACGGTTAACAAAACTACAACTCGAACGTTTACCATGGCGGGGACTTTGACGAACGACGGCCGTTGCACCGGCGCCCAATTCTCCGACCCCTACGGAACTTGGGAAGGCGTCGTGGTCCAAGCGGTGGCGAAGATTTCGATGAAATCCGCCAACGTACCCGTGCGAATGGACGCCGACAAAATCATTCTAAAATCTGGAACCATCTGCAGTTTCCAAAGCGGATTCTGCCTAGACAGCGAGAACGGACACACGTTCTGGAGTCCTTTCCCGCCGTCGTCTTGCAAATTTGACCGATACGACGTACTGTACGAGGGTATCGCGTCCAAAATCACCGAAGAAGATAAGCAGCAAACCGACTCACCGGTCTACGCTCTTACCACGCAAGACATAACGTTCGCTCTCTCCAAGGTTGGCGAACAACACTTGTGTGGCTACACTCTCTCGCAAACGGAACACCCGAAACTGTTCATACTGGAAACCACCAGAGAAAGAACATTCACGCAACCGAAGAAACTCCCGGTTGAAAATCTGGACATCTTTACGTACATAAATTCTAAATTCGTATACGTCGAGAGACACGTCAAAACGCAAATGACGACGTTGTATCAAAATTTATTGAAACAACGATGTCTCCTGGAGCAACAAGTGCTGAGCAACGCTCTCGCAGTGGCCACTTTGAAACCGGACGAATTCGCCTACACCGTCATGAAGTCCCCGGGACACATGGCGTTAACAGCCGGTGAAGTCATCCACATCATCAAATGCGTACCGGTACAAGTCAGGGTGAGACATTCGAACGAATGTTACACAGAATTGCCAGTTTGGCACGGAAACCGTTCGGCGTTTATCACACCGAAATCCCACATACTTACCGCACACGGAACACGGAGAGAATGCAGTCACGTACTCCCTGTGATGTACGTGATCAATCAAGCCTGGCATCGAATTTCCCCTCGGCCGGTCGAGGTAGCCCAACCACACGTGCTACACCCCATGACGCGAACAAATTGGCGTTACACCGCCCCCGCAACACTCGCAACCAGCGGTATATACACGCAAGGGGACTTGGAAAACTTGCGAGACCACATCATGTTCCCGGCCGAAAAGGCGGCGGTTTTGAACACGATCGTCAGGGGAGCGACGGGAAAAGACGTGGCGCAAGGATCGATATCCCTAACGAGCATGTTCGACGAGGAAACCATGGCAAAATTGGCCGAAGACGCAGTTTCACGCTTTTGGAACGGATTCATTACGTTTGGATCAGCCAGCGCAGGAATATTGGCAATATTCGTCCTACTGAAATTCGTAAAAGCAGTTGCCGATACATTCATTCATGGATACCAACTTCACGCGATCTACGGATGCGGTTTCCAACTCATCGGTGCTGTGTGGAGTTCCCTGTCGCACCTCTTGATCCGGAAAGGCGAAAGAAGCAGACAATACGCGGCGTCCCGCGACGCGGAAGCTTTCAACCAAGGTACATCAACTACCGCTTCTCCACCGAAACCGACACTCCGAGAGTTCAGGCAAACCGTTCGAGAACTGGAGCAAATTTCCTCCAGAAATTTGCTTCCCAAGGGGGAAGGTGTCACGTCCCGGGATCCTCCAAAACGTGACGATCCATAGGTGCAGCGCGCATCGAAACCTAACCAAACCTAACCAAACCTAACCAAACCTAACCAAACCTAACCCAAACCTACCAGCAAACCAGAAATCGAATACGGACGTTCCACCAAAAATCGGACATTTTGCCGTCATACCACCAGTAAACGGTAGACATTAGGATGAAACGCAAAGAGGACAAAGTTGTACTGTTTCGTGCTGGCTACAATAAAGATGTTAAACTTTTTTCGAAATTTCTAATGAAAATTTTGAGATAACGAATTCAAATTCTTTAAATGAAGAGATAGCGAGCCGGATCGGGGCGGCTACAAAGTCTTGACTTAGTAGACGAAATTGAACACGATAAAATCGTGATTTGCATCCGGCCCATACCAGACCTAACCGAAATTCCGGGAAAACCTAATCCAAACCTGACTCCCTGGCCCCAAAACGCAATCATACCCAAACCTAACCTAAACCGGGCCAAAAAATAGGTACAACCGAACCCTAACCTAACCAAAGTTCATATATAATTTATCGCAAACCTGACCCAAACCTGACCCAAAACTAACCCAAAACTAACCAAAATTTATGTACAACCTCGCGCAAACCTAACCGACACAACCACCTAATATAAATCAAACCTGACCCAAACCTGACCGAAATTCTAACAACACTTAATCCAAACCTAACCTAAACCCAACCAAAACTCATGTGCAGCATAACACCGACCTAACCGACACAACCACCCAATATAATCCAAACCTGACCCAACCGATGGCAACTCCCAAATTGTCGCAAAGTAGCCAATCCATCTCGCTATTGCCCGTAACTAATAAAAATGTATGTTACCATGGGCAGTTCTCTACCATACATCGACGTACGGCCACACACACACACACACACACCGATAATCGTCCTGATGGTAGCATTAAGTCTAAGTAACTTCTTAAGTTAAGAAACCAGGGGTAAACGTGAGTATGCTGACTCACCTATGATAAGATAGATCATAAGAAGACGTAGATTAAGAACCGTTACGAATCAGGGTGTGCGGACCGATCCGTGTTTGTCCTTTCAAGTTAAGGACAAGCACGGATAAGTGCTGACAACAATAGCGGCGGGATAGCGCTGTCTCGCACGTGGGCATTCCGGAGTCAAGGCCTGGGAAAGGATCGGGTAATAATCCGCTGAACATGACGATATGCCTCGGTGCATCAGCATCCGCTCCCAGAGCGATAACAACTGTCGCTCAGGAATGCACACGCTGCAAAGATACGAAGCGCGAGAACCGTCGCGAGGGCGATAACAACTGTCGCTCAGGAATGCACACGTTGCAGAAATACGAACCGCGAGAACCGTCGCGGAACGGTCGTTCCCAGGACGGTGGCCCCTGCTGCATCAGCATCTTCTGGCTGCGGCAGTAGGGGCTGCTGCATCAGCACCTGGGAGGAATAAAGAGACCGGAGCGAACGGTCGCAAGTTAGTTCAGTTCCAACCGAGAAGTTAGAAACATCAAGTTCTATACGACTAGAGTTCGATCCGGAAGTTTTGTTAATCGGTCAGCACGATCCGCAATCCTGACATATTACTTGCATTGTCAACTGTAGCCAACCGATAGGTTAAGGTGAGCATTAATAAACAATAATACTAAACGTTTCATGGGTCTTCCGTTTTATTCATTAAATATTTCAAACGACTTACCACCTACCGCATGTGATCGGTAGATGCCAGTTAGAATCACGCGAAGGAGTAGGAGAGGTGTTCAGTCGCGGCTCCGCCATAATCACAGGCGCCGGGAGCTGATCGCCGCCCGTCGTGCACTATTGGCACCAGAAATTGGGCCGTTGATCGACCTGACGCTGGATTCTCCACCGGCGGCAATCGACTTGACGCTGGATTCTCTACCGGCGCCAATCGACTTGATAACCGCTGGCACCGGGGCTGTTCCATCCATCATCGACTTAACCGTGGAGGATTCGCCCGAACCCTCGACTTCGCAGGGTCGCTCCGTTCAATTATCCGCGTTGCCTTCCTCGCCTCATGCATCGCCTTTGTCCATCTCATACTCCCCCATCTCCCACGTATCCCAACAAACTCCGCAGCCCTTTGCTAGACGACAACTAGTTTACTCGTCATCCCCGGCTTCATCAACTACATCCTCGGTAGATTCAAGGGCAACCACGCCCGAATTCTACCGGCCCTATATCGACTCCCCGGTCGGTCCCCCATCCCCGCAACAACAACTCGACTTTCCGGACAGCGACGAGGAGTGGCCACGACAACAGATCCATCCGAATTACCCGGGATATTATCCCGTTTTTATTAGCGACCAGTTCCCCGGTCAACCAAACGTCCCCGAAGGCGAGCCGGTCCCGGAAGAATATCATACGTTGTTCTTTCAAACTATATTTCTTCGCGAGGAATAATGTAACAGCCTCCACTGTATTAAATCAGAAAAAAGAAAGTGGATGTAAATATAACCCATAAACAATCGATACCAATTGTTTTCCTGACCCTACCGCATCTTAACGTCCCGATCCCGGTTGACTGTTCTAAGAGACCAGTCACGATCGAAATTGCGAGCGTATCCTGTTGAACATTTGGCGCACGTTCCCGTTGGGCAACACGGATCCCGACGAGGACGTAACAGAGGTAAGGATTCACTTCCCAGCTCGCGCAATCGTTCTTTCTATCGATAATTGGCTCGAATATGTTACATTCGATGTTTCCAATCGTTCTGCATCAACGGGCACTAAGGATTCACTTCCCAGCTCCCGCAATCGTTCTTTCTATCGATAATTCGCTCGAATACGTTATATTCGCTGTTTCCAATCGTTCCGCAACGACGGGATGTAAGGATTCACTTCCCAGCTCCCGCCATCGTTCTTTCTATCGATAATTCGCTCGAATACGTTATATTCGCTCTTTCCAATCGTTTTGCATCGACGGGAGGTGAGGATTCACTTCCCAGCTCCCGCAATCGTTCTTTCTATCGATAATTGGCACGAATACGTGCTATTCGATGTTTCCAATCGTTTTGCATCGACGGGAGGTAAGGATTCACTTCCCAGCTCCCGCAATCGTTCTTTCTATCGATAATTCGCTTGAATACGTTACATTCGCTGTTTCCAATCGTTCCGCAACGACGGGAGGTAAGGATTCACTTCCCAGCTCCCGCGAACGTTCTTTCTATCGATAATTGGCACGAATACGTGCTATTCGATGTTTCCAATCGTTTTGCATCGACGGGAGGTGAGGATTCACTTCCCAGCTCCCGCAATCGTTCTTTCTATCGATAATTTGCACGAATACGTGCTATTCGATGTTTCCAATCGTTTTGCATCGACGGGAGGTAAGGATTCGCTTCCCAGCTCCCGCAATCGTTCTTTCTATCGATAATTGGCACGAATTGGTGCTATTGGATGTTTCCAATCGTTTTACAACGACGGGAGGTAAGGATTCACTTCCCAGTTCCCGCAATCGTTCTTTCTATAGATAATTGGCACGAATACGTGCTATTCGATGTTTCCAATCGTTTTGCATCGACGGGAGGTAAGGATTCACTTCCCAGCTCCCGCAATCGTTCTTTCTATCGATAATTGGCACGAATACGTGCTATTCGATGTTTCCAATCGTTTTGCATCGACGGGAGGTAAGGATTCACTTCCCAGCTCCCGCAATCGTTCTTTCTATCGATAATTGGCACGAATTGGTGCTATTGGAAGTTTCCAATCGTTTTACAACGACGGGAGGTGAGGATTCACTTCCCAGCTCCCGCGAACGTTCTTTCTATCGATAATTGGCACGAATACGTGCTATTCGATGTTTCCAATCGTTTTGCATCGACGGGAGGTGAGGATTCACTTCCCAGCTCCCGCAATCGTTCTTTCTATCGATAATTTGCACGAATACGTGCTATTCGGTGTTTCCAATCGTTTTGCATCGACGGGAGGTAAGGATTCGCTTCCCAGCTCCCGCAATCGTTCTTTCTATCGATAATTGGCACGAATTGGTGCTATTGGATGTTTCCAATCGTTTTACAACGACGGGAGGTAAGGATTCACTTCCCAGTTCCCGCAATCGTTCTTTCTATAGATAATTGGCACGAATACGTGCTATTCGATGTTTCCAATCGTTTTGCATCGACGGGAGGTAAGGATTCACTTCCCAGCTCCCGCAATCGTTCTTTCTATCGATAATTGGCACGAATACGTGCTATTCGATGTTTCCAATCGTTTTGCATCGACGGGAGGTAAGGATTCACTTCCCAGCTCCCGCAATCGTTCTTTCTATCGATAATTGGCACGAATACGTGCTATTCGATTTTTCCAATCGTTTTGCATCGACGGGAG
Source organism: Nomada ruficornis (assembly GCA_951802695.1). Taxonomy (NCBI): domain Eukaryota; kingdom Metazoa; phylum Arthropoda; class Insecta; order Hymenoptera; family Apidae; genus Nomada; species Nomada ruficornis. Next base: position 12,687,005 of record OX637850.1, read on the forward strand.
GTAAGGATTCACTTCCCAGCTCCTGCAATCGTTCTTTCTATCGATACTTGGCTCGAATATGTTATATTCGAGGTTTCCAATCGTTCTGCAACGACGGGAGGTAAGGATTCACCCCCCGCCTCCCGCAATCCTTCTTTCTATCGATAATTGGCACGAATACGTGCTTTTCGATGTTTCCAATCGTTTTGCATCGACGGGAGGTAAGGATTCGCTTCCCAGCTCCCGCAATCGTTCTTTCTATCGATAATTGGCTCGAATATGTTACATTCGATGTTTCCAATCGTTCTGCATCGTCGGGCACTAAGGATTCACTTCCCAGCTCCCGCAATCGTTCTTTCTATCGATAATTCGCTCGAATACGTTATATTCGCTGTTTCCAATCGTTCCGCAACGACGGGAGGTAAGGATTCACTTCCCAGCTCGCGCAATCGTTCTTTCTATCGATAATTGGCTCGAATATGTTACATTCGATGTTTCCAATCGTTCTGCATCAACGGGCACTAAGGATTCACTTCCCAGCTCCCGCAATCGTTCTTTCTATCGATAATTCGCTCGAATACGTTATATTCGCTGTTTCCAATCGTTCCGCAACGACGGGATGTAAGGATTCACTTCCCAGCTCCCGCCATCGTTCTTTCTATCGATAATTCGCTCGAATACGTTATATTCGCTCTTTCCAATCGTTTTGCATCGACGGGAGGTGAGGATTCACTTCCCAGCTCCCGCAAGCGTTCTTTCTATCGATAATTTGCACGAATACGTGCTATTCGATGTTTCCAATCGTTTTGCATCGACGGGAGGTAAGGATTCACTTCCCAGCTCCCGCAATCGTTCTTTCTATCGATAATTGGCACGAATTGGTGCTATTGGATGTTTCCAATCGTTTTACAACGACGGGAGGTAAGGATTCACTTCCCAGCTCCCGCAATCGTTCTTTCTATCGATAATTGGCACGAATACGTGCTATTGGATGTTTCCAATCGTTTTGCATCGACGGGAGGTAAGGATTCACTTCCCAGCTCCCGCAATCGTTCTTTCTATCGATAATTGGCACGAATTGGTGCTATTGGATGTTTCCAATCGTTTTACAACGACGGGAGGTAAGGATTCACTACCCAGCTCCCGCAATCGTTCTTTCTATCGATAATTGGCACGAATACGTGCTATTCGATGTTTCCAATCGTTTTGCATCGACGGGAGGTAAGGATTCACTTCCCAGCTCCCGCAATCGTTCTTTCTATCGATAATTCGCTCGAATACGTTATATTCGCTGTTTCCAATCGTTCCGCAACGACGGGAGGTAAGGATTCACTTCCCAGCTCGCGCAATCGTTCTTTCTATCGATTATTGGCACGAATACGTGCTATTCGCTGTTTCCAATCGTTCTGCATCGACGGGAGGTAAGGATTCACTTCCCAGCTCGCGCAATCGTTCTTTCTATCGATAATTGGCACGAATACGTGCTATTCGATGTTTCCAATCGTTCTGCATCGACGGGAGGTAAGGATTCACTTCCCAGCTCCCGCAATCGTTCTTTCTATCGATAATTGGCACGAATACGTGCTATTCGATGTTTCCAATCGTTTTGCATCGACGGGAGGTAAGGATTCACTTCCCAGCTCGCGCAATCGATCTTTCTATCGATAATTGGCACGAATACGTGCTATTCGATGTATCCAATCGTTTTGCATCGACGGGAGGTGAGGATTCACTTCCCAGCTCCCGCAATCGTTCTTTCTATTGTCACGTCCCGGGATCCTCCGAAACGTGACGATCCATAGGTGCAGCGCGCATCGAAACCTAACCAAACCTAACCAAACCTAACCAAACCTAACCAAACCTAACCCAAACCTACCAGCAAACCAGAAATCGAATACGGACGTTCCACCAAAAATCGGACATTTTGCCGTCATACCACCAGTAAACGGTAGACATTAGGATGAAACGCAAAGAGGACAAAGTTGTACTGTTTCGTGCTGGCTACAAAAAAGATGTTAAACTTTTTTCGAAATTTCTAATGAAAATTTTGAGATAACGAATTCAAATTCTTTAAATGAAGAGATAGCGAGCCGGATCGGGGCGGCTACAAAGTCTTGACTTAGTAGCCGAAATTGAACACGATAAAATCGTGATTTGCATCCGGCCCATACCAGACCTAACCGAAATTCCGGGAAAACCTAATCCAAACCTGACTCCCTGGCCCCAAAACGCAATCATACCCAAACCTAACCTAAACCGGACCAAAAAATAGGTACAACCGAACCCTAACCTAACCAAAGTTCATATATAATTTATCGCAAACCTGACCCAAACCTGACCCAAAACTAACCCAAAACTAACCAAAATTTATGTACAACCTCGCGCAAACCTAACCGACACAACCACCTAATATAAATCAAACCTGACCCAAACCTGACCGAAATTCTAACAACACTTAATCCAAACCTAACCTAAACCCAACCAAAACTCATGTGCAGCATAACACCGACCTAACCGACACAACCACCCAATATAATCCAAACCTGACCCAACCGATGGCAATTCCCAAATTGTCGCAAAGTAGCCAATCCATCTCGCTATTGCCCGTAACTAATAAAAATGTATGTTACCATGGGCAGTTCTCTACCATACATCGACGTACGGCCACACACACACACACACACACCGATAATCGTCCTGATGGTAGCATTAAGTCTAAGTAACATCTTAAGTTAAGAAACCAGGGGTAAACGTGAGTATGCTGACTCACCTATGATAAGATAGATCATAAGAAGACGTAGATTAAGAACCGTTACGAATCAGGGTGTGCGGACCGATCCGTGTTTGTCCTTTCAAGTTAAGGACAAGCACGGATAAGTGCTGACAACAATAGCGGCGGGATAGCGCTAAGTCGCACGTGGGCATTCCGGAGTCAAGGCCTGGGAAAGGATCGGGTAATAATCCGCTGAACATGACGATATGCCTCGGTGCATCAGCATCCGCTCCCAGAGCGATAACAACTGTCGCTCAGGAATGCACACGCTGCAAAGATACGAAGCGCGAGAACCGTCGCGAGGGCGATAACAACTGTCGCTCAGGAATGCACACGTTGCAGAAATACGAACCGCGAGAACCGTCGCGGAACGGTCGTTCCCAGGACGGTGGCCCCTGCTGCATCAGCATCTTCTGGCTGCGGCAGTAGGGGCTGCTGCATCAGCACCTGGGAGGAATAAAGAGACCGGAGCGAACGGTCGCAAGTTAGTTCAGTTCCAACCGAGAAGTTAGAAACATCAAGTTCTATACGACTAGAGTTCGATCCGGAAGTTTTGTTAATCGGTCAGCACGATCCGCAATCCTGACATATTACTTGCATTGTCAACTGTAGCCAACCGATAGGTTAAGGTGAGCATTAATAAACAATAATACTAAACGTTTCATGGGTCTTCCGTTTTATTCATTAAATATTTCAAACGACTTACCACCTACCGCATGTGATCGGTAGATGCCAGTTAGAATCACGCGAAGGAGTAGGAGAGGTGTTCAGTCGCGGCTCCGCCATAATCACAGGCGCCGGGAGCTGATCGCCGCCCGTCGTGCACTATTGGCACCAGAAATTGGGCCGTTGATCGACCTGACGCTGGATTCTCCACCGGCGGCAATCGACTTGACGCTGGATTCTCTACCGGCGCCAATCGACTTGATAACCGCTGGCACCGGGGCTGTTCCATCCATCATCGACTTAACCGTCGAGGATTCGCCCGAACCCTCGACTTCGCAGGGTCGCTCCGTTCAATTATCCGCGTTGCCTTCCTCGCCTCATGCATCGCCTTTGTCCATCTCATACTCCCCCATCTCCCACGTATCCCAACAAACTCCGCAGCCCTTTGCTAGACGACAACTAGTTTACTCGTCATCCCCGGCTTCATCAACTACATCCTCGGTAGATTCAAGGGCAACCACGCCCGAATTCTACCGGCCCTATATCGACTCCCCGGTCGGTCCCCCATCCCCGCAACAACAACTCGACTTTCCGGACAGCGACGAGGAGTGGCCACGACAACAGATCCATCCGAATTACCCGGGATATTATCCCGTTTTTATTAGCGACCAGTTCCCCGGTCAACCAAACGTCCCCGAAGGCGAGCCGGTCCCGGAAGAATATCATACGTTGTTCTTTCAAACTATATTTCTTCGCGAGGAATAATGTAACAGCCTCCACTGTATTAAATCAGAAAAAAGAAAGTGGATGTAAATATAACCCATAAACAATCGATACCAATTGTTTTCCTGACCCTACCGCATCTGAACGTCCCGATCCCGGTTGACTGTTCTAAGAGACCAGTCACGATCGAAATTGCGAGCGTATCCTGTTGAACATTTGGCGCACGTTCCCGTTGGGCAACACGGATCCCGACGAGGACGTAACACTATCGATAATTGGCACGAATACGTGCTATTCGATGTTTCCAATCGTTCTGCATCGACGGGAGGTAAGGATTCACTTCCCAGCTCGCGCAATCGTTCTTTCTATCGATAATTGGCACGAATACGTGCTATTCGATGTTTCCAATCGTTCTGCATCGACGGGAGGTAAGGATTCACTTCCCAGCTCCCGCAATCGTTCTTTCTATCGATAATTGGCTCGAATATGTTACATTCGATGTTTCCAATCGTTCCGCAACGACGGGAGGTAAGGATTCACTTCCCAGCTCGCGCAATCGTTCTTTCTATCGATAATTGGCACGAATACGTGCTATTCGATGTTTCCAATCGTTTTGCATCGACGGGAGGTAAGGATTCACTTCCCAGCTCCTGCAATCGTTCTTTCTATCGATAATTGGCTCGAATATGTTATATTCGAGGTTTCCAATCGTTCTGCAACGACGGGAGGTAAGGATTCACCCCCAGCCTCCCGCAATCCTTCTTTCTATCGATAATTGGCACGAATACGTGCTTTTCGATGTTTCCAATCGTTCTGCATCGACGGGAGGTAAGGATTCACTTCCCAGCTCCCGCAATCGTTCTTTCTATCGATAATTGGCTCGAATATGTTACATTCGATGTTTCCAATCGTTCCGCAACGACGGGAGGTAAGGATTCACTTCCCAGCTCCCGCAATCGTTCTTTCTATCGATAATTCGCTCGAATACGTTATATTCGCTGTTTCCAATCGTTCCGCAACGACGGGAGGTAAGGATTCACTTCCCAGCTCGCGCAATCGTTCTTTCTATCGATAATTGGCACGAATACGTGCTATTCGATGTTTCCAATCGTTCTGCATCGACGGGAGGTAAGGATTCACTTCCCAGCTCCCGCAATCGTTCTTTCTATCGATAATTGGCTCGAATATGTTACATTCGATGTTTCCAATCGTTCCGCAACGACGGGAGGTAAGGATTCACTTCCCAGCTCGCGCAATCGTTCTTTCTATCGATAATTGGCTCGAATATGTTACATTCGATGTTTCCAATCGTTCTGCATCAACGGGCACTAAGGATTCACTTCCCAGCTCCCGCAATCGTTCTTTCTATCGATAATTCGCTCGAATACGTTATATTCGCTGTTTCCAATCGTTCCGCAACGACGGGATGTAAGGATTCACTACCCAGCTCCCGCCATCGTTCTTTCTATCGATAATTCGCTCGAATACGTTATATTCGCTCTTTCCAATCGTTTTGCATCGACGGGAGGTGAGGATTCACTTCCCAGCTCCCGCAATCGTTCTTTCTATCGATAATTGGCACGAATACGTGCTATTCGATGTTTCCAATCGTTTTGCATCGACGGGAGGTAAGGATTCACTTCCCAGCTCCCGCAATCGTTCTTTCTATCGATAATTCGCTTGAATACGTTACATTCGCTGTTTCCAATCGTTCCGCAACGACGGGAGGTAAGGATTCACTTCCCAGCTCCCGCGAACGTTCTTTCTATCGATAATTGGCACGAATACGTGCTATTCGATGTTTCCAATCGTTTTGCATCGACGGGAGGTGAGGATTCACTTCCCAGCTCCCGCAATCGTTCTTTCTATCGATAATTTGCACGAATACGTGCTATTCGATGTTTCCAATCGTTTTGCATCGACGGGAGGTAAGGATTCGCTTCCCAGCTCCCGCAATCGTTCTTTCTATCGATAATTGGCACGAATTGGTGCTATTGGATGTTTCCAATCGTTTTACAACGACGGGAGGTAAGGATTCACTTCCCAGTTCCCGCAATCGTTCTTTCTATAGATAATTGGCACGAATACGTGCTATTCGATGTTTCCAATCGTTTTGCATCGACGGGAGGTAAGGATTCACTTCCCAGCTCCCGCAATCGTTCTTTCTATCGATAATTGGCACGAATACGTGCTATTCGATGTTTCCAATCGTTTTGCATCGACGGGAGGTAAGGATTCACTTCCCAGCTCCCGCAATCGTTCTTTCTATCGATAATTGGCACGAATTGGTGCTATTGGATGTTTCCAATCGTTTTACAACGACGGGAGGTGAGGATTCACTTCCCAGCTCCCGCAATCGTTCTTTCTATCGATAATTGGCACGAATACGTGCTATTCGATGTTTCCAATCGTTTTGCATCGACGGGAGGTAAGGATTCACTTCCCAGCTCCTGCAATCGTTCTTTCTATCGATAATTGGCTCGAATATGTTATATTCGAGGTTTCCAATCGTTCTGCAACGACGGGAGGTAAGGATTCACCCCCCGCCTCCCGCAATCCTTCTTTCTATCGATAATTGGCACGAATACGTGCTTTTCGATGTTTCCAATCGTTTTGCATCGACGGGAGGTAAGGATTCGCTTCCCAGCTCCCGCAATCGTTCTTTCTATCGATAATTGGCTCGAATATGTTACATTCGATGTTTCCAATCGTTCTGCATCGTCGGGCACTAAGGATTCACTTCCCAGCTCCCGCAATCGTTCTTTCTATCGATAATTCGCTCGAATACGTTATATTCGCTGTTTCCAATCGTTCCGCAACGACGGGAGGTAAGGATTCACTTCCCAGCTCGCGCAATCGTTCTTTCTATCGATAATTGGCTCGAATATGTTACATTCGATGTTTCCAATCGTTCTGCATCAACGGGCACTAAGGATTCACTTCCCAGCTCCCGCAATCGTTCTTTCTATCGATAATTCGCTCGAATACGTTATATTCGCTGTTTCCAATCGTTCCGCAACGACGGGATGTAAGGATTCACTTCCCAGCTCCCGCCATCGTTCTTTCTATCGATAATTCGCTCGAATACGTTATATTCGCTCTTTCCAATCGTTTTGCATCGACGGGAGGTGATGATTCACTTCCCAGCTCCCGCAATCGTTCTTTCTATCGATAATTGGCACGAATACGTGTGTCACGTTCCAGGTTGCTTCCGGAAGGGACATACTGTTCGCACGCAGGATGAGGAACGGAAATTGAATGGGGAAGGTGAACGTAAATTCTCGGGGTCGAATGCAAGATTCGCGCACGCCGAGAGGAAAAGGTAAGTAGGAAAGAAAGAATCTCGGGGTCGAATGCAAGATTCGCGCACGCCGAGAGGAAAAGGTAAGTAGGAAACTGTTACGTCCCGGGATTCCCCGGAACCCAACGCAGTCCAACAGTTACATCACCAACGAGGCCCACACCAACCATCAGGGAATTCAAACAAACCATTCGTGAGTTAGAGCAAATCTCTTCCAGAAATTTGCTTCCCAAGGGGGAAGGTGTCACGTCCCGGGACTCCCCGACCCGTGACAAACAAAAATATGAAAACGCTGTCTTACCATCAGTCGGTAAGGTAGAAACCTGTGCCGGCAACTTACCATCAGTCGGTAAGGTAGAAACCTGCGCCGGCAACTTACCATCAGCCGGTAAGGTAGAAATCTGTGGCGGTAACTAACCATCAGTCGATAGTGTACCAATTGTAGGTCACTTACCATCAGTCGGTAAAGTAGAAACCTGCGCCGGCAACTTACCATCAGTCGGTAATGTAGAATTCCTGGCGTTAACTAACCATCTGTCGATAATGTACCCATTGTAGGTAACTTACCATCAGTCGGTAAGGTAGATTCCTAGGCAGGTCTCATGTGCCGACGTTTTTATTCGGTCGATAAAGTAGAAACCAAAATTTGGCCAAAGGTAACCCGACACCTTGTTACAAAAAATATTTGGAGTAATAATAAGTTACATTTATAATATTAACAATTGTTAAAACAACCAAAAGGGTTGTGTAAAGCCTGATGTATGACTCAGCATGTTCGGGAAATACGAAAATCCAAACCTGAAAACATTCTGAGTGACTCATCCGTTAAAAATAAGTATTATAGCATTAAAAACCGTTAAAAGTTAAGACGCAATGTGTATTACTGCTGACAAAGGTGAAATGCACGTGTGCAAAGCAAAAAAGATCAAATGACAACGTCGCAATTGCATCTACGTCGCAAAATTGTAATAAGACCTGACGCGACAGCATCATATAACGAGAGCAGCGTGTGGAGCTGCGTCAGCACCGGTTCCCACGGAGATGAGTGCGTACGTTGCAGGGATAGGGCACGTACCGAGGATCAGGTTGTTTGGGTTTTACCCAGCTACATCAGCATTTCGAGTTAAACAGCAAAAGGTCACGTACAAAGTCTCCAGTGCCGACAGACAGTCGCCAGCTGCATCAGCACTTTATAACAATAAAAGGAGCTGAGCAGCCACTGGAAAGTCAGTTCTGACCCGAGAGTCAGCCAAGTAACATCAATCTACAGTCGACGTCAATCATAGTGAGTAAACACAAACAGTTCTGCTTAGTCAGCCGAGTAACATCGCGTTGTTAGTTATAATTCAAATCTTGTAACCCAGTGTAACCATCAAGTGATAGAATATAGTTGTTATCATGTTCATTAGACACAGTGTTCTCTAATTCATTTACGAGTGTACCCAAAACTGACATCGAGCTTCAACCGCGTAATCTGTAGATTTATGCTCTGAATTCTACTACGGACCATATCGAGAAGACGATCTGCTCATGGTTTTCGTAGGTATCGCTGGTGTATTCTCTTTGAGAGGACGATCCGCTCGAGTTATACACACGGCTTTCCTGCACAGTACAATTCAGTAGTCTTATAAAGGGTTATTTACCATTCAATTATTATTTAGAGTACCAAACTCTGAATTCTACTACGGACCATATCGAGAAGACGATCTGCTCATGGTTTTCGTAGGTATCGCTGGTGTATTCTCTTTGAGAGGACGATCCGCTCGAGTTATACACACAGCTTTCCTGCATAGTACAATTCAGTTGTCTCTATTGTTAACCAGAAACCATATCTGAATTGAATAAGCTCGATGGCTAAAACGCGTCGCGCCGGTCGTAAAGAACAAGTACGTCGTTTGGTGCGGGCATATTACAAACCGTTACTCGCGAAGCAACGTCTCCTGGGAGGGGTTACACCCCGCTCCAACAGCAACGCAGAAGGAGGAATTGAGACGGAGTCACGAGCTGTCTGGAAGCTCTGTTCCATCGAGCTGCCGTCGCTTCCTCCCTGCTTCGACAACATCGCACCCGACGATCCTCGCTACGAAAAATATCGCACGACGAATAAGTAAACGTTGTCAAATTAATATCTTACAACGCAAGAGGAGGTAGATCCGCTCGCTACCTCTGGCAACAATGTGTGCAAGCCGTATCTTACAACGCAAGAGGAGGTAGATCCGCTCGCTATCTCCGGCACGCACACTCGACAAACCGAAATTAGTGAAATTATGTGTAATACATGAACGCTACGAACGAATATATCATCGTTTAATATAAATTATACACATACCTATCCTTCTCAACGTCCCGATGCAGGTTGACTACCCATAGGGACCAGTCACGATCAAAAGTGCGAACGTATCCAACCAACATCTACGAACGTCCTGTCAGTCATTACGGAGCCCTAACCTAGGACGTAACAAAACAAAGGAGGAATCTCGGGGTCGAATGCAAGATTCGCGCACGCCGAGAGGAAAAGGTAAGTAGGAAACAAAGAATCTCGGGGTCGAATGCAAGATTCGCGCACGTCGAGAGGAAAAGGTAAGTAGGAAGGAAAGAATCTCGGGGTCGAATGCAAGATTCGCGCACGCCGAGAGGAAAAGGTAAGTAGGAAAGAAAGAATCTCGGGGTCGAATGCAAGATTCGCGCACGCCGAGAGGAAAAGGTAAGTAGGAAAGAAAGAATCTCGGGGTCGAATGCAAGATTCGCGCACGCCGAGAGGAAAAGGTAAGTAGGAAAGAAAGAATCTCGGGGTCGAATGCAAGATTCGCGCACGCCGAGAGGAAAAGGTAAGTAGGAAAGAAAAGAGGAATCTCGGGGTCGAATGCAAGATTCGCGCACGCCGAGAGGAAAAGGGTAAGTAGGAAACAAAGAATCTCGGGGTCGAATGCAAGATTCGCGCACGCCGAGAGGAAAAGGTAAGTAGGAAAGGAAAAGAGGAATCTCGGGGTCGAATTCAAGATTCGCGCACGCCGAGAGGAAAAGGTAAGTAGGAAAGAAAGAATCTCGGGGTCGAATGCAAGATTCGCGCACGCCGAGAGGAAAAGGGAAGTAGGAAAGAAAAGGAGGAATCTCGCGGTCGAATGCAAGATTGGCGCACGCCGAGAGGAAAAGGTAAGTAGGAAAGAAAAGAGGAATCTCGGGGTCGAATGCAAGATTCGCGCACGCCGAGAGGAAAAGGTAAGTAGGAAACAAAGAATCTCGGGGTCGAATGCAAGATTCGCGCACGCCGAGAGGAAAAGGTAAGTAGGAAAGGAAAAGAGGAATCTCGGGGTCGAATGCAAGATTCGCGCACGCCGAGAGGAAAAGGTAAGTAGGAAAGAAAGAATCTCGGGGTCGAATGCAAGATTCGCGCACGCCGAGAGGAAAAGGGAAGTAGGAAAGAAAAGGAGGAATCTCGCGGTCGAATGCAAGATTCGCGCACGCCGAGAGGAAAAGGTAAGTAGGAAAGAAAAGGAAAAGGAAGGAAGTTAGGAGTGCCGCACTCTTACTATGGGGGGAATTGCTCAGCGAGGATACTAGTTCCTCAGATTTGATTAATATCGAGAAACACGAACGAAAAGTTCGTATGGAACGAGGTAATAAAACGACTCACCTAGCTGCTATGTCGGGGTTGCGACCCTCGGGTGAACACGTACAATTGTTACCATCGGGTGATCACCTCGAGTACGTGTCCCGATTGCACTTGCCACATCTCTTCCGCTGTTATTTCGAAATATTGTTCTGTGCACTCTGCGCACTGAGATGCTGGACGGATAGTGGAGATTGCGGTATTGCACTGTGCACAGACGGAAATACGCTGGGCTTCCTCTACAGTGCTCATGTCATGCCAACCTCCTGATTGATATGCCTGTCTTTGTACGGGGGTCAACTGATTGTAACAGTTGATGCAAATTCGGCCCCAGTCGCCTACGTATATTCCTTCTATGGCGATCGTGGAACACCAAATGGCTAGCAGGGGTTTGTAAACCTCTGGATAGTCAGAGGGAAGGACGACGTCCCAGGGACCTTGAAATTCTTCGTCCTCTTCTTCTTCGATTCCTTCCCAAATCTCGTAAGGGAGCTGCATTCGGTAAATTTTGCAGTGTGCTGCGCGAATGTCGAATATTCTTTGAGGTTCGCTATCTTATTGTATTTACTAGAATAGGTCGCGAAAGGTTCGAAGTTCACTGGGGTATTTGTTGTAATAAATCACTGCATCACTTTGAACACGTCGTTGTATTTATTAAAATAAGTCGTCGAATTATTCTATGTTCCTTAGGGTAATTATCGAGATAAATCGTTGAAATTATTCTATGTTCCTTAAGGTAATTATTGAAATAAATCGTGGAACTATTCAATGTTCCTTAAAGTAATTATTGAATTAAATCGTTGAAAATTCTAAGTTCCTTAAGGTAATTATTGAAATAAATCGTTGAATTATTCTATGTTCCTTAAGGTAATTATTGAAATAAATCGTGGAACTATTCTATGTTCCTTAAAGTAATTATTGAAATAAATCGTTGAGTTATTCTATGTTCCTTAAGGTAATTATTGAAATAAATCGTGGAACTATTCTATGTTCCTTAAAGTAATTATTGAATTAAATCGTTGAAAATTCTAAGTTCCTTAAGGTAATTATTGAAATAAATCGTTGAAAATTCTAAGTTCCTTAAGGTAATTATTGAAATAAATCGTTGAATTATTCTATGTTCCTTAAGGTAATTATTGAAATAAATCGTGGAAAATTCTAAGGTCCTTAAGGTAAATATTGAAATAAATCGCGTAATTATTCTACACTTGAAGACTGATGTATCGACGTTCACTGCCACTCGAAGACTGAACTGGAGACTGAACTGGAGACTGAACGGAGACTGAACGGAGACTGAACCGGAGACTGAACGGAGACTGAACCGGAGACTGAACGGAGACTGAACGGAGACTGAACTGGAGACTGAACGGAGACTGAACCGGAGACTGAACGGAGACTGAACCGGAGACTGAACGGAGACTGAACGATTATTCAGGTGGTGCCGGCTTATTTATACCCATCTCTGGAATTTCTGGTATGCGAGGAATGCCTGGTATGCGTGGTATGTCTGGTATGCGTGGTATGCCCGGTATGTTGGCTGTTGCTGGAGTTGACTGCTCTGGAATGCCAGTGGTTCTCAACCGGCAGGGGTTCTCTATTGGTCGTAACTAAATTGAAATAATTTATATTAGTTAATTATAAGACTGTTATATGGTGAATTCGGACGGGTTGGTTGATGTAATCGTGTTGTAATAGAATATTGTAGTAAATTGCGTTTGTTAATTATGAATTATGTCGTATTGTGGATTCTGATGAGTTATTTGATTTGATCGTGTTGTAGCGATGTACTCGAGAGGACGCGAAAAGGGTTTTCTTCCTCGTGGAGTGAGGGCTTCTCTTGGGGCGCGAAGGGGTTTTCTTCCTCGTGGAGTGAGGGCTTCTCTTGGGACGCGAAGGGGGTTTCTTCCTCGTGGAGTGAGGGCTTCTCTTAGGACGCGAAGGGGGTTTCTTCCTCGTGGAGTGAGGGCTTCTCTTGGGACGGGAAGGGGGTACCTTCCTCGTGGAGTGAGGGCTTCTCTTGGGACGCGAAGGGGGTTCCTTCCTCGTGGAGTGAGGGCTTCTCTCGAGTGTCGTTCTTCGTTTAAGGTAATAATGTTTTGTGTAGTGACGATTTGGAATTAATAAGAGTTTTTATTTGTTTGCAGGTAATCAGTGGTGAGAAGAGATATATTAGGTGAGTATCTTATAAGAGAAAATTATTTGTTCACAGGCAATCGATGGTGAGAAGTGTAAGGTAAGGTAAGTACTTCGTTGGAGTAGTGATGGGTTGGAATAATAAGAGATTTTATTTGTTGTAGGTAATCGGTGGTGTGGAGAGATGCAAGACGTTGCGATGCCATTAAAAAGGGAAATATGGTACAAAGGGTAGTGATATATGTAAATGTATAAGAGAAGGGGAGAGAGCATTATATTATATTATAAGAGAGTGTGTTAAAAGAGAGTGTATTATGTATTAAAAGGGAATGTATTTTATGTTACAAAGGGGAATGTATTTTATATTAAAAAGGGGAATGGTATTTTATGTTAAAAGGGGGAATGCTATTTTATGTTAAAAAGGGGAATGCTCAGTTCCTGCTGGACGTTACACAGCCGCAGGGGCAGCCCAGCGTTCACATCATAGCGAATATAGTAGATAAAGGAAGAAAAATATGAGCCGACATGCGGCAAAAATGACGGCACGTCACACCTCCCCCCTTATTTTAAGAAATGCTTGCATTTCTTTAGTGGGAGATGCGGTTTGAGCAAAAAAATATCTTGGTTCCCTTGATTGTATATTAGTGGGATGTGTAAGAGTAGTTGTACGAAACATGTGTTTGGGCGAGGAATGAGTTTGTTTTTCCGGTTAACTAAAATAAATAGGATCATGCCTGTTTTGAATGGCGGATATTCGTTTGCCTTCGTATATTATTAATGAGTCAGGTGAAGCAGATGTATGTTGGGTGAATTAAATAAAATGAAAGATACGCTTGTACCTGAATTGTTGAATAATTCTGCCTTTTTTCACGTTTCCGCAATAATAACATGAGATAAATATTTGTTTGAACGAAAAGCGAGGCAACTTCCTTCATTAGCTGAAATAAGATGGGTTATACATGTATCTTGTAGTATAAATAGAATTAATTGTCAATAATGAATGGAATGAAAGAAACGTATGTTGAATTAATAAAATAAAATGAAATATATGTGTGTATTTGAATAATAAGTAACCTTATTTCTCTTGTATATGTATATATGGTAATAATGAAATAAAATAACTATATGTTTAAACGAAAAATGAAGTTGTTTCTTTCATTAGCTGAAATAAAAAGGGTTATACATGTATTTTGTAGAATAATGAAATTAATCGTCAATAATGAATGGGATGAAAGAAACGTATGTTGAATTAATAAAATAAAATGAAATATATGTTTATGATTGAATAATGTATAGTTTTGTTTCTCTTGATTGGGTGAGGTGTGGAGCATTTCTGGACGAACTATCTTTGCTTTCTCTCGTTATTAGTGGTGATTAACTAAAATCGTTTTTGTTAGTTGTACAAAATGACAATAATAATTGTTTAGAAAAATATAAAAGGTGGTCATGTTAGGACGATTAGTAATAAGGTGAGTATCTTGGAACGACAAATAAAATAAATATGGATGTCTTACGTGGGTAAGTAAGGTATGGTAGGTTATAGTGGTAAATTAAAATAGTAAGTCTTGCATGTTTTTTGAGAAAAATAAAATAAAAATAGATATGTTGTGTGAGCTCAGTAAATGGTGGACATCGCATTGCCGCAGGGGCAGTCCTCCGAGTACATCACGGCTCGCTTATTTAAATGAATTGTTTTCTTTTTGTGTTTTTTTTTTTGTGTTGACTTAGGCTAAACAACGATTAAATTTAGAATTAAGGTTAATAATTAAGTGAGGTAGGTATAAGTAAGTATGAATTAAGTGTAAGATTAAGAGATAGTAAAGTAAGGTAAGTATAGCTAATCTAATATATATATTTTTTGTTTTGTTTTTTTTTTTTTGTTTTAGTAGGTTAACTAGGCTAGGTAGAATTAAGTTTAGGGTTAATGAGTAATGTTAATAATTAGGTAAGGTATATATAAGGAAACTAAATAGTACGGTTTTAATATAGGAATACTGGCTAAGGTTAAATTAAAGGAGGTCGGGCATGTCAAGCAGGATGTCGTACCACTCCACCTGTGATGGTTCCTGCTCGACAGGGGGGTCATTGGGGGCGCGCATTGGAGGGAAGCCAATGTTGAACAAGTCCAACTCTTCCAGGCCGCCGTGCTCCACGCGGAGGGCGGTGGACGTATCCAGTAATTCGATCACTGGCGGGGGCGGCGGAATCGTTGCATGTGCGGCGATTTGAACCACTGGCAACGGTTCCTGCGGGCGAAGAGGAGGAGCTGTACTCACCGCTTGGTGTGCCAGGGACCGTCGGAAATGTTGGTCCACAGCGGTGGCCGCGTCGCCTTCATGGTAAGTTATTATTGCGCAAGTTTCACTTACCACTTGCACGCGAGGCTCGGGTTCCGTGGGTGGTTCGTTGAGCGGTGCCTCCGTGTTGGTCGGAGCCCGCACCAACGAAATTCTCTTTGCGGGTGGCAGCATCTCGTCCGCCAATATTTTAGGTAACGCCTTGCGGCGTTTCCGCAAAGGAATCTTATTCCTTGCGGCACGGCAATAGGTGCCGGCAGCTTTACAGCGTTTCCTATTACGCGTGTGCCCGGGCATGGTGTTGCTTGAATGATCGAACACGTGGCGCGGACTTGTATTTATAGCGAGGTTTGGAATGCGAAGAATGTTGGTATGCCAGGGATGCTAGGAATCTTGGTATGCCAGGAATGCTAGGAATCTTGGAATTTTTGTTACGGACCGAGGATACCTGGAGCGTGACAAACGTCTAGAATCTCAAGCACGCCAGGAATGTCGCGTCTTTCTGCAGTGGTTCTCCACCCATCGTGGTTATATATATATATCTGTTTCATTCCGTAATCTTTTATATTTGTGGGCCTGCGATGTGCATTCTTGTATGTATATATATATCTGTATCTTATTATATATAAATTTTGTTCAGGTTTTAGCTATGTTAACAATGTTAATAAAATAGGAATAAATGGGAATTTTAATGCAAGTTAAATTAGGAATGAGTTTTAATGTAAATGTATTTTCTAGGTACGAGGGGAGGGGCGATATCCAAAAGGATATCGACACACGCTGATAATTTAGTTTAGATTCCTGAGGATCATTTTTTGTGAACTTTTATGAATGCGAGGCTGATAATATAAGGGGGGAATAAAGGGGAGGGGCGATATCCAAAAGGATATCGACATTAGTTAATGAATTAGATTAAGGGTTTTGAAAACTGTTTTATGAAGGTTTAATATTGCCATTGGCGCGTAAGGAAAGGGAGGGGGGACATTTTAGTGGGTCAATTTCCGCGCTTTGTTAGCATGAATGACCTTGTAGCCGTTATTCCACGAAATCTTTAGGTTATGCAAAGGGAGTACTTCGATGACCTTGTGCGGGCCAGTGTAGTGATCTGCGAATTTTCCCTTGCGGGTATTCTTTACGACAAAGACCTCGTCTCCGGCTTGGAAGGTTTCCTCGTTTATATGACGATCGTAATACATTTTGTATCTTTCTTTAGCGCGTTTTAATCTATCCGCTGCGAGATTTTTAAATCGTTAATGCACTCCGTTAATCGCGAGAGGTAACCCCCGTAAGTTTCGTCGTCTGGGGGTTCGACCGGCCGCTGTTGGGCGGGGACCCGTGCTATTTTTCCGAAAACTAGTTCGTGTGGAGTGTAACCCGTACCTTCATGGAAACTCGTATTGTAGGAGAATGCCGCGAGATCGGTCCAGTTATCCCAATCGTCGTTTTCGTTCACGTACATTTTTAAGAACTCTACTAGCACTATGTGGGATCTCTCTAAGGACCCGTTGGATTGGGGATGGAACGCGGTAGTTTTGTATTGCGCGATCCTGAATTTGCGAGCGATGGTTTTCATAAACGCGCTGATGAAGTTCGTTCCTTGATCGGTGAGGACGGCTTTTGGCGCGCCAAATCGGCATATTAAATTCTTTATGAAGGCGTCGGCAACTTCCGGGGAGGTGGTGCCTTTCAATGGTGCGCATACAAAATATTTTGTGAGCAGATCTTGCATCGTTAATATGTACGTATTGCCAGAAGGTGATGTAGGGAGAGGGCCTACTATATCCATACCGACCTTATCAAATGCTGCCCCAGGGGTATCGGTTAAAACCATTGGCTGTCGGGTTTTAACCCGTACTAATTTTTTTTTCTGGCACAGCATGCAATTTTTTATGTATATCCTTACTTGTTGCTTCAATCCTTGCCAGTAATAATTTTGGCGGATTCTTTTTAGCGTTTTTGTAACACCTCTATGTCCTCCTACGGCTGAAGAGTGGTTGTCTTGAATAATAGGCAGTCTCAGAGTTGCGTCGGGTATTTGCACCGTTTGCGTGCAAATGGTTAGTTGTAGGTTTTCCTCCATTAGTTTAGAGCATATTTCGTCTATTATTTCCTCCCAGGTGAAGGTTCCAATCTGCGGAGTTTTTGCGATGCTAGCTGCTGACAATCGCAATTCTCGTACGACGTCCTTCAATGAATCGGTTGCACTATGGAAGATTCCTGGATCTACTGGGAAATTGACCTTTTCCTTGATGACCAGGCCAATGACTGTTTTTCCTCGGTGTTTCAATACGCGTGCTCGCCCGAGCGTGAGGTCTCTTCTAATAGGGAGATCTGCGTATTTCCTTAGATTCTCTCCTCCATTGTCACAGGGGTTGCCATCTCCGGCCAAGAAGATTATTACGGGGCCGTGTTGGACGACCAAGGGGTCCCGACTGAAGCGGATGGTGCCGCTGTGGTTCAAGTTTTGCGGAGTTGTTTCCGGTTGGTCATTATCTGTGAGGTCATCGTCCGATTCTCCTGTAGAGTCGTCGTCTATACTGACGGGGCGATTAGGAGGCATATAAGTTCCTTCCTCTGGGTGCATTTCGGTGTGACTGATAGGCGGAAATTCTGGTTCGGTTCTGCTGGTAGACGGCGCATTGTAGGTTGGTTGAAGCGGTGGCGTCAGTTCCATGTCCGAGATGTCTTCGTGTTGTGGTCTTCTCGGAGGGTTGGGGTGACTAAAAATAGATTCGTCCGAGTCTGTAGAGCTTACTCGTCCTGTTTCCCAATGCGAATGTACGGGTCCATGATATCTGGGCCGTTTCCTGTTTTCGTGTCCGAGGAATAGTTCTGCGTCTGAATCAGAACTCGATCGTGGGCGGATAGGACAGGCGACTGTAGTTGTATTTCCGGGAGGATTACGGGAGAGCGCGTCGGCTACCTTATTAGTTTTCCCCGGTTGGTATTGTATTTCGTAGTCGAATTCGGCTAGTTTTAGCCGCCATCGAACCAGTCGAGAAGTTGGGTCCTTGACTCTATGGAGCCAGACCAACGGCTGGTGATCCGTGTATAGGACGAATTTCTTTCCGTATAGGTATGGTCGAAAATGGCTGGTGCAGTATACTATTGCAAGGAGTTCCTTCTCAATTGTGGAGTAATTCACTTCAGCTTGGCACAGCAATCTAGATGCATATGCAAGGGGGAGTTCCTTATCCGCGTAAGTTTGAGAAATTACGCCTCCCACTGCATAATCGGACGCGTCCGTCGTGAGGTGGAATTCCTTTTCGAAGTCGGGGAATTGCAAAATAGGTTCGTTGACCAACTTGTTCCTGAGATACTCGAAGGATTTTTGTTGCTGCTCACCCCAAGCGAAGGGTGTACCCTTTTTAAGGAGTGACGTGAGGGGTCGCGCTTCCTTCGAGAAGTCTGGGATAAACCGCCTATAATACCCGGTCAATCCTAGGAATTGTTTAATGCCTTTTGTTGTGCGGGGTGCAGGATAATTCGTGACGGAGATTACCTTCTGAGGGTCGGGTCTTACGCCGTCCCGCGTGAGGACGTGGCCCAAATATGCCACTTCCTTTCGCAAAAATTGGCATTTACTGGGTTGTAATTTTAGGTTAGCTTCGCGCAGCCTATCGGCGAGCCTTCGAAATTTGATTTCGTGTTCACTAAGTGAACTGCAGTAAAGAACAATATCGTCTAAGTAAACGAACATTTCTGACCCTTGCAGCCCGGAGAGGACGTGATCCATGAGTCGCTGGAACGTTGCGGGTGCGTTGCGTAATCCGAAGGGCATTCTTGAAAATTCATAATGCCCGTGTGGGGCCGAGAACGCAGTTTTCTGCGCGTGTTCTGGTTTCATAGGGATTTGGTGAAAACCAGAAACGAGATCGAACACTGAAAAATACTTGGCGCCGCCGAGCTGATCGAGTATATCTATGATATTTGGGAGCGGGTACGCGTCTGGAACTGTTTTTTGATTAAGGTGGCGATAGTCAATCACCATTCTCCATTTTCGTTTCCCGTCGGCTCCTGGCTTTTTTGGAACTATCCAGAGAGGCGAACTGTACGGGGAGACGGATGGTTTGATAATTTCCTTTTTCAGCAGTTCCTCCATTTGTGTACGGATTTCTTCCTTGTGAATAGGAGGGAAACGGTATTGTTTAGTAAACACCGGAATCGAGTCTGTGGTTTCTATGGAGTGGCTAATGGCGTGCGTATGGCCTAGGGGTTCGCTGGGCAAGTGGAATACGTCTTCATATTTGCTGACGAGTTGTCGGACGTGATCCTCTTCTTCCCGATTGAGGTCCTTCGGGGATATGAGGTCGAGTATCTCTGCGACTCGTGTTTGTTGGGTGAGCTCGTCCCTGTAAGGGGTTTCGCCGGGGGTGGACCCTTGTAATCCTTCTGTGGGGTTAATTTGATATGCTACCTTCTGATCCGCAATTTGGCATACGAGGGGTGTGGACCTTTGTCCGTTTCGCTGGGTTCTTCCTTCTGTGAGGGTTTCGCTAAGGGGGATGGGCCGGTTGCCCTTTTGAGAGTGGGGGTTCATCGTGTCTTCGGTTTGCTTCGAAGTCACGGCTTCCTCGGTATGCTTCACTTGGGGGTACGTTGTGGGAGCTTCTTCAAATTTCTCCAGCTGGACTGGGGGTATCCGGATAATCGCCGGTTGCTCGTTGGTGTTAATGATTCGTATGTTTGCCTTGCCATCTTGGTTTCGCACTAGGGCTTGTCCTGCGTATAGCCCTTCTCCTATGTCCATGCGTGGAATATATCCTTCCTCGATTTCGGGGTTAGCTACTGTCGCTTGTGCGACCACGCTGGTCCTCGGGGGTACTGTTATTTCCTCGATCTTGTTGAAAGGGACGAAATTGCCATTAAACGCTAGCCATTTATTTTTGAAGTCCACTGTTACTCCACTTTCGGTTAAGAATCCCGAACCCAATAACCCTTGATAGCGTAGGGGTATGGTGTCTTCAACGACGTGAAATTGTACGGGGTAATTGAATAAATTTGCTGTGAGGGTGCCTAGGGTGGGCACCAAGTTTTCGGTGATTCCGATTAGGTCGATTACGTTGTCCCTGTCGATCTCGCAGGGCGTCTTGATGCACGATTGTTTTATCAGGTTTACCTCTGCTCCTGTGTCGATCATCAAGTCCGTGGGGCAGTTTAGTTGCGGGCTGCGGACGTTGATGGAGGGGACATTGTTGAAAGGGGAGAGGTGCACCTTGGCGATTCTGGGCGGAGTTGGTTCGTAGGCCGGAATGTGTTTATCGGATGCGCATTTGTCCTGCCCGTTCCACGAGGCGCCTCCCTGTAATCTCGTGGGGGCTGGTCGTTTCCCGACATATTTTGATCACGCATTTTCTTCCGGCATTCCGCGGCCAAGTGTCCTATTCTCCCGCAGTAGTTGCAGGTTCGCGTTTCTGGTCGACGCGGCGTATTATGATCCGTCGTTGGAGGTGGACGGTCGAAACCTCTTCCGTTGAATCGCTCCGGGGCCCGCGTAAGGGGCGGATGATTATTAGTCGGGTAGGTCCTGCACGATCGCGCGTCGTGTCCTTCTCGATTGCATAGTTGGCATAGAGTGCGGTGTGTTCGTTCTCCCGTAAACCGGTAGCGGTCGCGCTCGATCAATTTTGCTACCCGGAC
This sequence comes from Nomada ruficornis, assembly GCA_951802695.1. Taxonomy (NCBI): domain Eukaryota; kingdom Metazoa; phylum Arthropoda; class Insecta; order Hymenoptera; family Apidae; genus Nomada; species Nomada ruficornis. Next base: position 12,708,127 of record OX637850.1, read on the forward strand.
CGCACTGTCGAATGCCTCATCTAAGGACGTCAATGTCGTGGGATCCATCTGACTGCGCATCGAAAGGGGGAGTCCGTCCAAAAATGATCTTAACGCTAGCTGGTCGACGTCATATAACGCCGTCCTCGAGTTTCGATAGTAATCAGCGTCTTCGTCAGTGATGGCGAACTTCAGGTCCTTTACTCTTGAAATATAATCCAATATGTGTTCATTTCTTCCAATTATGATATTAGCTAGTTCGCCGCGGTAGTGATCGGAAGTTTTAGCGGGGGCGAACACTGTTTTTAGTCTGCCGATGAATGCGTTAACCGTATCGAAGCAATAGTCCTCCACGACCAAGTACGCGTGTTTTTGTAAGCGGTTTCTTAACAAGCACGCCAATTGAGGCTCGGATGCAGGGGGGATCATTTCCCGAGCTCTTCTACACGCTCTCGCAAATTGCAGGATCGACATATTGTGTCCATCGAAGCGTGGTACCGTCTCGACGGCATCCTTCAGAGTGACCTGAAGTTTTCCGTACATTGCCGGTTCGATAAACGCGTCGTTACGTGGGTTTCCCTCGCGGTAACCGGAGGCAGGGGTTTCTAAACGCGTTTTAATGCGCTGTTTTCGTGTTAGCGCATCTACTGCGTCCTGCAGATGGGCTATTTGGTTCGCAAGGTTTTCCAACCCGGAGGCAGTTTGGGGTGCCTGTTCTTCCGGCGCCAAATCGTCGGCTGGATTAACAGGTCGCATTCGTTTGTTCGTGAATAAATCGTAATGCTCTTCGATTTGAGCTTGTTTTTCGCGCAGGAGATTCAATTTATCGTGCAACGCGGCGGTCGACGCGTCTATGGCTCTGTTAGCATCCTCTACGGAGATAGCGAGGGGGTTGGATTCGTCGGCGTCACCGTACAGCGACATGGTATTTTACAAATATGATATGAACAAATATATATATATTTTATGTATGCGCGAGGGCCTGTGATATGGCGGATTATCACTCGTAGGTGAGTAATTTGCAGAACACGTATCGAAATTAAAGCGTTTCAACCTTCGATTATCGTTTTTAAAGAGAGATTGTGGGATTGAGTATGCACAAATCCCACCGTTTCTGTTCAGTAAGAGTAAAGAGCAATTGTGGGGTTGCTAAAATTTCGATATCCCACCGCTGTCACCAATTAATATGTCACGTTCCAGGTTGCTTCCGGAAGGGACATACTGTTCGCACGCAGGATGAGGAACGGAAATTGAATGGGGAAGGTGAACGTAAATTCTCGGGGTCGAATGCAAGATTCGCGCACGCCGAGAGGAAAAGGTAAGTAGGAAAGAAAGAATCTCGGGGTCGAATGCAAGATTCGCGCACGCCGAGAGGAAAAGGTAAGTAGGAAACAAAGGAGGAATCTCGGGGTCGAATGCAAGATTCGCGCACGCCGAGAGGAAAAGGTAAGTAGGAAACAAAGAATCTCGGGGTCGAATGTGTGACGTGCCGTCATTTTTGCCGCATGTCGGCTCATATTTTTCTTCCTTTATCTACTATATTCGCTATGATGTGAACGCTGGGCTGCCCCTGCGGCTGTGTAACGTCCAGCAGGAACTGAGCATTCCCCTTTTTAACATAAAATAGCATTCCCCCTTTTAACATAAAATACCATTCCCCTTTTTAATATAAAATACATTCCCCTTTGTAACATAAAATACATTCCCTTTTAATACATAATACACTCTCTTTTAACACACTCTCTTATAATATAATATAATGCTCTCTCCCCTTCTCTTATACATTTACATATATCACTACCCTTTGTACCATATTTCCCTTTTTAATGGCATCGCAACGTCTTGCATCTCTCCACACCACCGATTACCTACAACAAATAAAATCTCTTATTATTCCAACCCATCACTACTCAAACGAAGTACTTACCTTACCTTACACTTCTCACCATCGATTGCCTGTGAACAAATAATTTTCTCTTATAAGATACTCACCTAATATATCTCTTCTCACCACTGATTACCTGCAAACAAATAAAAACTCTTATTAATTCCAAATCGTCACTACACAAAACATTATTACCTTAAACGAAGAACGACACTCGAGAGAAGCCCTCACTCCACGAGGAAGGAACCCCCTTCGCGTCCCAAGAGAAGCCCTCACTCCACGAGGAAGGTACCCCCTTCGCGTCCCAAGAGAAGCCCTCACTCCACGAGGAAGAAACCCCCTTCGCGTCCTAAGAGAAGCCCTCACTCCACGAGGAAGAAACCCCCTTCGCGTCCCAAGAGAAGCCCTCACTCCACGAGGAAGAAAACCCCTTCGCGCCCCAAGAGAAGCCCTCACTCCACGAGGAAGAAAACCCTTTTCGCGTCCTCTCGAGTACATCGCTACAACACGATCAAATCAAATAACTCATCAGAATCCACAATACGACATAATTCATAATTAACAAACGCAATTTACTACAATATTCTATTACAACACGATTACATCAACCAACCCGTCCGAATTCACCATATAACAGTCTTATAATTAACTAATATAAATTATTTCAATTTAGTTACGACCAATAGAGAACCCCTGCCGGTTGAGAACCACTGGCATTTGAGAGCAGTCAACTCCAGCAACAGCCAACATACCGGGCATACCACGCATACCAGACATACCACGCATACCAGGCATTCCTCGCATACCAGAAATTCCAGAGATGGGTATAAATAAGCCGGCACCACCTGAATAATCGTTCAGTCTCCAGTTCAGTCTCCGTTCAGTCTCCGGTTCAGTCTCCGTTCAGTCTCCAGTTCAGTCTCCGGTTCAGTCTCCGTTCAGTCTCCGGTTCAGTCTCCAGTTCAGTCTTCGAGTGGCAGTAAGCGCCGACACATCAGTGAATCAGTCTTCGAGTGGCAGTGAACGTCGATACATCAGTCTTCAAGTGTAGAATAATTACGCGATTTATTTCAATAATTACCTTAAGGAACTTAGAATTTTCCACGATTTATTTCAATAATTACCTTAAGGAACATAGAATAATTCAACGATTTATTTCAATAATTAGCTTAAGGAACTTAGAATTTTCAACGATTTAATTCAATAATTACTTTAAGGAACATAGAATAGTTCCACGATTTATTTCAATAATTACCTTAAGGAACTTAGAATTTTCAAAGATTTAATTCAATAATTACTTTAAGGAACATAGAATAGTTCCACGATTTATTTCAATAATTACCTTAAGGAACATAGAATAATTCAACGATTTATTTCAATAATTACCTTAAGGAACATAGAATTATTCAACGATTTATTTCAATAAATACCTTAAGGAACATAGAAAGTTCCACGATTTAATTCAATAAATACCTTAAGGAACATAGAATAATTCAACGATTTATTTCAATAATTACCTTAAGGAACTTAGAATTTTCAACGATTTAATTCAATAATTACTTTAAGGAACATAGAATAGTTCCACGATTTAATTCAATAAATACCTTAAGGAACATAGAATAATTTCACGATTTAATTCAATAAATTCCTTAAGGAACATAGAATAATTTCAACGATTTATCTCGATAATTACCCTAAGGAACTTAGGATAATTCGACGACTTATTTTAATAAATACAACGACGTGTTCAAAGTGATGCAGTGATTTATTACAACAAATACCCCAGTGAACTTCGAACCTTTCGCGACTTATTCTAGTAAATACAATAAGATAGCGAACCTCAAAGAATATTCGACATTCGCGCAGCACACTGCAAAATTTACCGAATGCAGCTGACTTACGAGATTTGGGAAGGAATCGAAGAAGAAGAGGACGAAGAATTTCAAGGTCCCTGGGACGGCGTCCTTCCCTCTGACTATCCAGAGTTTTACAAACCCCTGCTAGCCATTTGGTGTTCCACGATCGCCATAGAAGGAATATACGTAGGCGACTGGGGCCGAATTTGCATCAACTGTTACAATCAGTTGACCCCCGTACAAAGACAGGCATATCAATCAGGAGGTTGGCATGACATGAGCACTGTAGAGGAAGCCCAGCGTATTTCCGTCTGTGCACAGTGCAATACCGCAATCTCCACTATCCGTCCAGCATCTCAGTGCGCAGAGTGCACAGAACAATATTTCGAAATAACAGCGGAAGAGTTGTGGCAAGTGCAATCGGGACACGTACTCGAGGTGATCACCCGATGGTAACAATTATACGTGTTCACCCGAGGGTCGCAACCCCGACATAGCAGCTAGGTGAGTCGTTTTATTACCTCGTTCCATACGAACTTTTCGTTCGCGTTTCTCGATATTAATCAAATCTGAGGAACTAGTATCCTCGCTGAGCAATTCCCCCCATAGTAAGAGTGCGGCACTCCTAACTTCCTTCGTTTTCCTTTTCTTTCCTACTTACCTTTTCCTCTCGGCGTGCGCGAATCTTGCATTCGACCCCGAGATTCCTCCTTTGTTTCCTACTTACCTTTTCCTCTCGGCGTGCGCGAATCTTGCATTCGACCCCGAGATTCTTTGTTTCCTACTTACCTTTTCCTCTCGGCGTGCGCGAATCTTGCATTCGACCCCGAGATTCTTTCTTTCCTACTTACCTTTTCCTCTCGGCGTGCGCGAATCTTGCATTCGACCCCGAGATTCTTTCCTTCCTACTTACCTTTTCCTCTCGACGTGCGCGAATCTTGCATTCGACCCCGAGATTCTTTGTTTCCTACTTACCTTTTCCTCTCGGCGTGCGCGAATCTTGCATTCGACCCCGAGATTCCTCCTTTGTTTCCTACTTACCTTTTCCTCTCGGCGTGCGCGAATCTTGCATTCGACCCCGAGATTCTTTCTTTCCTACTTACCTTTTCCTCTCGGCGTGCGCGAATCTTGCATTCGACCCCGAGAATTTACGTTCACCTTCCCCATTCAATTTCCGTTCCTCATCCTGCGTGCGAACAGTATGTCCCTTCCGGAAGCAACCTGGAACGTGACATATTAATTGGTGACAGCGGTGGGATGTCGAAATTTTAGCAACCCCACAATTGCTCTTTACTCTTATTGAACAAAAGCGGTGGGATATCGAAATTTTAGCAACCCCACAATTGCTCTTTACTCTTACTGAACAGAAACGGTGGGATTTGTGCATACTCAATCCCACAATCTCTCTTTAAAAACGATAATCGAAGGTTGAAACGCTTTAATTTCGATACGTGTTCTGCAAATTACTCACCTACGAGTGATAATCCGCCATATCACAGGCCCTCGCGCATACATAAAATATATATATATTTGTTCATATCATATTTGTAAAATACCATGTCGCTGTACGGTGACGCCGACGAATCCAACCCCCTCGCTATCTCCGTAGAGGATGCTAACAGAGCCATAGACGCGTCGACCGCCGCGTTGCACGATAAATTGAATCTCCTGCGCGAAAAACAAGCTCAAATCGAAGAGCATTACGATTTATTCACGAACAAACGAATGCGACCTGTTAATCCAGCCGACGATTTGACGCCGGAAGAACAGGTACCCCAAACTGCCTCCGGGTTGGAAAACCTTGCGAACCAAATAGCCCATCTGCAGGACGCAGTGGATGCGCTAACACGAAAACAGCGCATTAAAACGCGTTTAGAAACCCCTGCCTCCGGTTACCGCGAGGGAAACCCACGTAACGACGCGTTTATCGAACCGGCAATGTACGGAAAACTTCAGGTCACTCTGAAGGATGCCGTCGAGACGGTACCACGCTTCGATGGACACAATATGTCGATCCTGCAATTTGCGAGAGCGTGTAGAAGAGCTCGGGAAATGATCCCCCCTGCATCCGAGCCTCAATTGGCGTGCTTGTTAAGAAACCGCTTACAAAAACACGCGTACTTGGTCGTGGAGGACTATTGCTTCGATACGGTTAACGCATTCATCGGCAGACTAAAAACAGTGTTCGCCCCCGCTAAAACTTCCGATCACTACCGCGGCGAACTAGCTAATATCATAATTGGAAGAAATGAACACATATTGGATTATATTTCAAGAGTAAAGGACCTGAAGTTCGCCATCACTGACGAAGACGCTGATTACTATCGAAACTCGAGGACGGCGTTATATGACGTCGACCAGCTAGCGTTAAGATCATTTTTGGACTCCCCCTTTCGATGCGCAGTCAGATGGATCCCACGACATTGACGTCCTTAGATGAGGCATTCGACAGAGCGGTCCGGGTAGCAAAATTGATCGAGCGCGATCGCTACCGGTTTACGGGAGAACGAACACACCGCATTCTATGCCAACTATGCAATCTACTAACTAATAATAACTAACTACTAATAATAACTAACTACTGACTAATAATCATCCGCCCCTTACGCGGGCCCCGGAGCGATTCAACGGAAGAGGTTTCGATCGTCCACCTCCAACGACGGATCATAATACGCCGCGTCGACCAGAAACGCGAACCTGCAACTACTGCGGGAGAATAGGACACTTGGCCGCGGAATGCCGGAAGAAAATGCGTGATCAAAATATGTCGGGAAACGACCAGCCCCCACGAGATTACAGGGAGGCGCCTCGTGGAACGGGCAGGACAAATGCGAATCCGATAAACACATTCCGGCCTACGAACCAACTCCGCCCAGAATCGCCAAGGTGCACCTCTCCCCTTTCAACAATGTCCCCTCCATCAACGTCCGCAGCCCGCAACTAAATTGCCCCACGGACTTGATGATCGACACAGGAGCAGAGGTAAACCTGATAAAACAATCGTGCATCAAGACGCCCTGCGAGATCGACAGGGACAACGTAATCGACCTAATCGGAATCACCGAAAACTTGGTGCCCACCCTAGGCACCCTCACAGCAAATTTATTCAATTACCCCGTACAATTTCACGTCGTTGAAGACACCATACCCCTACGCTATCAAGGGTTATTGGGTTCGGGATTCTTAACCGAAAGTGGAGTAACAGTGGATTTCAAAAATAAATGGCTAGCGTTTAATGGCAATTTCGTCCCTTTCAACAAGATCGAGGAAATAACAGTACCCCCGAGGACCAGCGTGGTCGCACAAGCGACAGTAGCTAACCCCGAAATCGAGGAAGGATATATTCCACGCATGGACATAGGAGAAGGGCTATACGCAGGACAAGCCCTAGTGCGAAACCAAGATGGCAAGGCAAAGATACGAATCATTAACACCAACGAGCAACCGGCGATTATCCGGATACCCCCAGTCCAGCTGGAGAAATTTGAAGAAGCTCCCACAACGTACCCCCAAGTGAAGCATACCGAGGAAGCCGTGACTTCGAAGCAAACCGAAGACACGATGAATCCCCACTCTCAAAAGGGCAACCGGCCCATCCCCCTTAGCGAAACCCTCACAGAAGGAAGAACCCAGCGAAACGGACAAATGTCCACACCCCTCGTATGCCAAATTGCGGATCAGAAGGTAGCATATCAAATTAACCCCACAGAAGGATTACAAGGGTCCACCCCCGGCGAAACCCCTTACAGGGACGAGCTCACCCAACAAACACGAGTCGCAGAGATACTCGACCTCATATCCCCGAAGGACCTCAATCGGGAAGAAGAGGATCACGTCCGACAACTCGTCAGCAAATATGAAGACGTATTCCACTTGCCCAGCGAACCCCTAGGCCATACGCACGCCATTAGCCACTCCATAGAAACCACAGACACGATTCCGGTGTTTACTAAACAATACCGTTTCCCTCCTATTCACAAGGAAGAAATCCGTACACAAATGGAGGAACTGCTGAAAAAGGAAATTATCAAACCATCCGTCTCCCCGTACAGTTCGCCTCTCTGGATAGTTCCAAAAAAGCCAGGAGCCGACGGGAAACGAAAATGGAGAATGGTGATTGACTATCGCCACCTTAATCAAAAAACAGTTCCAGACGCGTACCCGCTCCCAAATATCATAGATATACTCGATCAGCTCGGCGGCGCCAAGTATTTTTCAGTGTTCGATCTCGTTTCTGGTTTTCACCAAATCCCTATGAAACCAGAACACGCGCAGAAAACTGCGTTCTCGGCCCCACACGGGCATTATGAATTTTCATGAATGCCCTTCGGATTACGCAACGCACCCGCAACGTTCCAGCGACTCATGGATCACGTCCTCTCCGGGCTGCAAGGGTCAGAAATGTTCGTTTACTTAGACGATATTGTTCTTTACTGCAGTTCACTTAGTGAACACGAAATCAAATTTCGAAGGCTCGCCGATAGGCTGCGCGAAGCTAACCTAAAATTACAACCCAGTAAATGCCAATTTTTGCGAAAGGAAGTGGCATATTTGGGCCACGTCCTCACGCGGGACGGCGTAAGACCCGACCCTCAGAAGGTAATCTCCGTCACGAATTATCCTGCACCCCGCACAACAAAAGGCATTAAACAATTCCTAGGATTGACCGGGTATTATAGGCGGTTTATCCCAGACTTCTCGAAGGAAGCGCGACCCCTCACGTCACTCCTTAAAAAGGGTACACCCTTCGCTTGGGGTGAGCAGCAACAAAAATCCTTCGAGTATCTCAGGAACAAGTTGGTCAACGAACCTATTTTGCAATTCCCCGACTTCGAAAAGGAATTCCACCTCACGACGGACGCGTCCGATTATGCAGTGGGAGGCGTAATTTCTCAAACTTACGCGGATAAGGAACTCCCCCTTGCATATGCATCTAGATTGCTGTGCCAAGCTGAAGTGAATTACTCCACAATTGAGAAGGAACTCCTTGCAATAGTATACTGCACCAGCCATTTTCGACCATACCTATACGGAAAGAAATTCGTCCTATACACGGATCACCAGCCGTTGGTCTGGCTCCATAGAGTCAAGGACCCAACTTCTCGACTGGTTCGATGGCGGCTAAAACTAGCCGAATTCGACTACGAAATACAATACCAACCGGGGAAAACTAATAAGGTAGCCGACGCGCTCTCCCGTAATCCTCCCGGAAATACAACTACAGTCGCCTGTCCTATCCGCCCACGATCGAGTTCTGATTCAGACGCAGAACTATTCCTCGGACACGAAAACAGGAAACGGCCCAGATATCATGGACCCGTACATTCGCATTGGGAAACAGGACGAGTAAGCTCTACAGACTCGGACGAATCTATTTTTAGTCACCCCAACCCTCCGAGAAGACCACAACACGAAGACATCTCGGACATGGAACTGACGCCACCGCTTCAACCAACCTACAATGCGCCGTCTACCAGCAGAACCGAACCAGAATTTCCGCCTATCAGTCACACCGAAATGCACCCAGAGGAAGGAACTTATATGCCTCCTAATCGCCCCGTCAGTATAGACGACGACTCTACAGGAGAATCGGACGATGACCTCACAGATAATGACCAACCGGAAACAACTCCGCAAAACTTGAACCACAGCGGCACCATCCGCTTCAGTCGGGACCCCTTGGTCGTCCAACACGGCCCCGTAATAATCTTCTTGGCCGGAGATGGCAACCCCTGTGACAATGGAGGAGAGAATCTAAGGAAATACGCAGATCTCCCTATTAGAAGAGACCTCACGCTCGGGCGAGCACGCGTATTGAAACACCGAGGAAAAACAGTCATTGGCCTGGTCATCAAGGAAAAGGTCAATTTCCCAGTAGATCCAGGAATCTTCCATAGTGCAACCGATTCATTGAAGGACGTCGTACGAGAATTGCGATTGTCAGCAGCTAGCATCGCAAAAACTCCGCAGATTGGAACCTTCACCTGGGAGGAAATAATAGACGAAATATGCTCTAAACTAATGGAGGAAAACCTACAACTAACCATTTGCACGCAAACGGTGCAAATACCCGACGCAACTCTGAGACTGCCTATTATTCAAGACAACCACTCTTCAGCCGTAGGAGGACATAGAGGTGTTACAAAAACGCTAAAAAGAATCCGCCAAAATTATTACTGGCAAGGATTGAAGCAACAAGTAAGGATATACATAAAAAATTGCATGCTGTGCCAGAAAAAAAAATTAGTACGGGTTAAAACCCGACAGCCAATGGTTTTAACCGATACCCCTGGGGCAGCATTTGATAAGGTCGGTATGGATATAGTAGGCCCTCTCCCTACATCACCTTCTGGCAATACGTACATATTAACGATGCAAGATCTGCTCACAAAATATTTTGTATGCGCACCATTGAAAGGCACCACCTCCCCGGAAGTTGCCGACGCCTTCATAAAGAATTTAATATGCCGATTTGGCGCGCCAAAAGCCGTCCTCACCGATCAAGGAACGAACTTCATCAGCGCGTTTATGAAAACCATCGCTCGCAAATTCCGGATAGCGCAATACAAAACTACCGCGTTCCATCCCCAATCCAACGGGTCCTTAGAGAGATCCCACATAGTGCTAGTAGAGTTCTTAAAAATGTACGTGAACGAAAACGACGATTGGGATAACTGGACCGATCTCGCGGCATTCTCCTACAATACGAGTTTCCATGAAGGTACGGGTTACACTCCACACGAACTAGTTTTCGGAAAAATAGCACGGGTCCCCGCCCAACAGCGGCCGGTCGAACCCCCAGACGACGAAACTTACGGGGGTTACCTCTCGCGATTAACGGAGTGCATTAACGAATTACAAAATCTCGCAGCGGATAGATTAAAACGCGCTAAAGAAAGATACAAAATGTATTACGATCGTCATATAAACGAGGAAACCTTCCAAGCCGGAGACGAGGTCTTTGTCGTAAAGAATACCCGCAAAGGAAAATTCGCAGATCACTACACTGGCCCGCACAAGGTCATCGAAGTACTCCCTTTGCATAACCTAAAGATTTCGTGGAATAACGACTACAAGGTCATTCATGCGAACAAAGCGCGGATATTGACCCACTAAAATGTCCCCCCTCCCCTTCCTTACGCGCCAATGGCAATATTAAACTTCATAAAACAGTTTTAAAACCCTTAATCTAATTCATTAACTAATGTCGATATCCTTTTGGATATCGCCCCTCCCCTTTATTCCCCCCTTATATTATCAGCCTCGCATTCATAAAAGTTCACAAAAAATGATCCTCAGGAATCTAAACTAAATTATCAGCGTGTGTCGATATCCTTTTGGATATCGCCCCTCCCCTCGTACCTAGAAAATACATTTACATTAAAACTGATTCCTAATTTAACTTGCATTAAAATTCCCATTTATTCCTATTTTATTAACATTGTTAACATAGCTAAAACCTGAACAAAATTTATATATAATAAGATACAGATATATATATATATACAAGAATGCACATCGCAGGCCCACAAATATAAAAGATTACGGAATGAAACAGATATATATATATAACCACGATGGGTGGAGAACCACTGCAGAAAGACGCGACATTCCTGGCGTGCTTGAGATTCTAGACGTTTGTCACGCTCCAGGTATCCTCGGTCCGTAACAAAAATTCCAAGATTCCTAGCATTCCTGGCATACCAAGATTCCTAGCATCCCTGGCATACCAACATTCTTCGCATTCCAAACCTCGCTATAAATACAAGTCCGCGCCACGTGTTCGATCATTCAAGCAACACCATGCCCGGGCACACGCGTAATAGGAAACGCTGTAAAGCTGCCGGCACCTATTGCCGTGCCGCAAGGCGTTACCTAAAATATTGGCGGACGAGATGCTGCCACCCGCAAAGAGAATTTCGTTGGTGCGGGCTCCGACCAACACGGAGGCACCGCTCAACGAACCAGCCACGGAACCCGAGCCTCGCGTGCAAGTGGTAAGTGAAACTTGCGCAATAATAACTTACCATGAAGGCGACGCGGCCACCGCTGTGGACCAACATTTCCGACGGTCCCTGGCACACCAAGCGGTGAGTACAGCTCCTCCTCTTCGCCCGCAGGAACCGCTGCCAGTGGTTCAAATCGCCGCACATGCAACGATTCCGCCGCCCCCGCCAGTGATCGAATTACTGGATACGTCCACCGCCCTCCGCGTGGAGCACGGCGGCCTGGAAGAGTTGGACTTGTTCAACATTGGCTTCCCTCCAATGCGCGCCCCCAATGACCCCCCTGTCGAGCAGGAACCATCACAGGTGGAGTGGTACGACATCCTGCTTGACATGCCCGACCTCCTTTAATTTAACCTTAGCCAGTATTCCTATATTAAAACCGTACTATTTAGTTTCCTTATATATACCTTACCTAATTATTAACATTACTCATTAACCCTAAACTTAATTCTACCTAGCCTAGTTAACCTACTAAAACAAAACAAAAAAAAACAAAACAAAAAATATATATATTAGATTAGCTATACTTACCTTACTTTACTATCTCTTAATCTTACATTTAATTCATACTTACTTATACCTACCTCACTTAATTATTAACCTTAATTCTAAATTTAATCGTTGTTTAGCCTAAGTCAACACAAAAAAAAAAACACAAAAAGAAAACAATTCATTTAAATAAGCGAGCCGTGATGTAATCGGAGGACTGCCCCTGCGGCAATGCGATGTCCACCACTTACTGAGCTCACACAACATATCTATTTTTATTTTATTTTTCTCAAAAAACATGCAAGACTTACTATTTTAATTTACCACTATAACCTACCATACCTTACTTACCCACGTAAGACATCCATATTTATTTTATTTGTCGTTCCAAGATACTCACCTTATTACTAATCGTCCTAACATGACCACCTTTTATATTTTTCTAAACAATTATTATTGTCATTTTGTACAACTAACAAAAACGATTTTAGTTAATCACCACTAATAACAAGAGAAAGCAAAGATAGTTCGTCCAGAAATACTCCACACCTCACCCAATCAAGAGAAACAAAACTATTCATTATTCAATCATAAACATATATTTCATTTTATTTTATTAATTCAACATACGTTTCTTTCATCCCATTCATTATTGACGATTAATTTCATTATTCTACAAAATACATGTATAACCCTTTTTATTTCAGCTAATGAAAGAAACAACTTCATTTTTCGTTTAAACATATAGTTATTTTATTTCATTATTACCATATATACATATACAAGAGAAATAAGGTTACTTATTATTCAAATACACACATATATTTCATTTTATTTTATTAATTCAACATACGTTTCTTTCATTCCATTCATTATTGACAATTAATTCTATTTATACTACAAGATACATGTATAACCCATCTTATTTCAGCTAATGAAGGAAGTTGCCTCGCTTTTCGTTCAAACAAATATTTATCTCATGTTATTATTGCGGAAACGTGAAAAAAGGCAGAATTATTCAACAATTCAGGTACAAGCGTATCTTTCATTTTATTTAATTCACCCAACATACATCTGCTTCACCTGACTCATTAATAATATACGAAGGCAAACGAATATCCGCCATTCAAAACAGGCATGATCCTATTTATTTTAGTTAACCGGAAAAACAAACTCATTCCTCGCCCAAACACATGTTTCGTACAACTACTCTTACCCATCCCACTAATACACAATCAAGGGAACCAAGATATTTTTTTGCTCAAACCGCATCTCCCACTAAAGAAATGCAAGCATTTCTTAAAATAAGGGGGGAGGTGTGACGTGCCGTCATTTTTGCCGCATGTCGGCTCATATTTTTCTTCCTTTATCTACTATATTCGCTATGATGTGAACGCTGGGCTGCCCCTGCGGCTGTGTAACGTCCAGCAGGAACTGAGCATTCCCCTTTTTAACATAAAATAGCATTCCCCCTTTTAACATAAAATACCATTCCCCTTTTTAATATAAAATACATTCCCCTTTGTAACATAAAATACATTCCCTTTTAATACATAATACACTCTCTTTTAACACACTCTCTTATAATATAATATAATGCTCTCTCCCCTTCTCTTATACATTTACATATATCACTACCCTTTGTACCATATTTCCCTTTTTAATGGCATCGCAACGTCTTGCATCTCTCCACACCACCGATTACCTACAACAAAGAAAATCTCTTATTATTCCAACCCATCACTACTCAAACGAAGTACTTACCTTACCTTACACTTCTCACCATCGATTGCCTGTGAACAAATAATTTTCTCTTATAAGATACTCACCTAATATATCTCTTCTCACCACTGATTACCTGCAAACAAATAAAAACTCTTATTAATTCCAAATCGTCACTACACAAAACATTATTACCTTAAACGAAGAACGACACTCGAGAGAAGCCCTCACTCCACGAGGAAGGAACCCCCTTCGCGTCCCAAGAGAAGCCCTCACTCCACGAGGAAGGTACCCCCTTCGCGTCCCAAGAGAAGCCCTCACTCCACGAGGAAGAAACCCCCTTCGCGTCCTAAGAGAAGCCCTCACTCCACGAGGAAGAAACCCCCTTCGCGTCCCAAGAGAAGCCCTCACTCCACGAGGAAGAAAACCCCTTCGCGCCCCAAGAGAAGCCCTCACTCCACGAGGAAGAAAACCCTTTTCGCGTCCTCTCGAGTACATCGCTACAACACGATCAAATCAAATAACTCATCAGAATCCACAATACGACATAATTCAAAATTAACAAACGCAATTTACTACAATATTCTATTACAACACGATTACATCAACCAACCCGTCCGAATTCACCATATAACAGTCTTATAATTAACTAATATAAATTATTTCAATTTAGTTACGACCAATAGAGAACCCCTGCCGGTTGAGAACCACTGGCATTCCAGAGCAGTCAACTCCAGCAACAGCCAACATACCGGGCATACCACGCATACCAGACATACCACGCATACCAGGCATTCCTCGCATACCAGAAATTCCAGAGATGGGTATAAATAAGCCGGCACCACCTGAATAATCGTTCAGTCTCCAGTTCAGTCTCCGTTCAGTCTCCGGTTCAGTCTCCGTTCAGTCTCCAGTTCAGTCTCCGGTTCAGTCTCCGTTCAGTCTCCGGTTCAGTCTCCAGTTCAGTCTTCGAGTGGCAGTAAGCGCCGACACATCAGTGAATCAGTCTTCGAGTGGCAGTGAACGTCGATACATCAGTCTTCAAGTGTAGAATAATTACGCGATTTATTTCAATAATTACCTTAAGGAACTTAGAATTTTCCACGATTTATTTCAATAATTACCTTAAGGAACATAGAATAATTCAACGATTTATTTCAATAATTACCTTAAGGAACTTAGAATTTTCAACGATTTAATTCAATAATTACTTTAAGGAACATAGAATAGTTCCACGATTTATTTCAATAATTACCTTAAGGAACTTAGAATTTTCAACGATTTAATTCAATAATTACTTTAAGGAACATAGAATAGTTCCACGATTTATTTCAATAATTACCTTAAGGAACATAGAATTATTCAACGATTTATTTCAATAAATACCTTAAGGAACATAGAAAGTTCCACGATTTAATTCAATAAATACCTTAAGGAACATAGAATAATTCAACGATTTATTTCAATAATTACCTTAAGGAACTTAGAATTTTCAACGATTTAATTCAATAATTACTTTAAGGAACATAGAATAGTTCCACGATTCATTTCAATAATTACCTTAAGGAACTTAGAATTTTCAACGATTTAATTCAATAATTACTTTAAGGAACATAGAATAGTTCCACGATTTAATTCAATAAATACCTTAAGGAACATAGAATAATTTCACGATTTAATTCAATAAATTCCTTAAGGAACATAGAATAATTTCAACGATTTATCTCGATAATTACCCTAAGGAACTTAGGATAATTCGACGACTTATTTTAATAAATACAACGACGTGTTCAAAGTGATGCAGTGATTTATTACAACAAATACCCCAGTGAACTTCGAACCTTTCGCGACTTATTCTAGTAAATACAATAAGATAGCGAACCTCAAAGAATATTCGACATTCGCGCAGCACACTGCAAAATTTACCGAATGCAGCTGACTTACGAGATTTGGGAAGGAATCGAAGAAGAAGAGGACGAAGAATTTCAAGGTCCCTGGGACGGCGTCCTTCCCTCTGACTATCCAGAGTTTTACAAACCCCTGCTAGCCATTTGGTGTTCCACGATCGCCATAGAAGGAATATACGTAGGCGACTGGGGCCGAATTTGCATCAACTGTTACAATCAGTTGACCCCCGTTCAAAGACAGGCATATCAATCAGGAGGTTGGCATGACATGAGCACTGTAGAGGAAGCCCAGAGTATTTCCGTCTGTGCACAGTGCAATACCGCAATCTCCACTATCCGTCCAGCATCTCAGTGCGCAGAGTGCACAGAACAATATTTCGAAATAACAGCGGAAGAGTTGTGGCAAGTGCAATCGGGACACGTACTCGAGGTGATCACCCGATGGTAACAATTGTACGTGTTCACCCGAGGGTCGCAACCCCGACATAGCAGCTAGGTGAGTCGTTTTATTACCTCGTTCCATACGAACTTTTCGTTCGTGTTTCTCGATATTAATCAAATCTGAGGAACTAGTATCCTCGCTGAGCAATTCCCCCCATAGTAAGAGTGCGGCACTCCTAACTTCCTTCCTTTTCCTTTTCTTTCCTACTTACCTTTTCCTCTCGGCGTGCGCGAATCTTGCATTCGACCGCGAGATTCCTCCTTTTCTTTCCTACTTCCCTTTTCCTCTCGGCGTGCGCGAATCTTGCATTCGACCCCGAGATTCTTTCTTTCCTACTTACCTTTTCCTCTCGGCGTGCGCGAATCTCGAATTCGACCCCGAGATTCCTCTTTTCCTTTCCTACTTACCTTTTCCTCTCGGCGTGCGCGAATCTTGCATTCGACCCCGAGATTCTTTGTTTCCTACTTACCCTTTTCCTCTCGGCGTGCGCGAATCTTGCATTCGACCCCGAGATTCCTCTTTTCTTTCCTACTTACCTTTTCCTCTCGGCGTGCGCGAATCTTGCATTCGACCCCGAGATTCTTTCTTTCCTACTTACCTTTTCCTCTCGGCGTGCGCGAATCTTGCATTCGACCCCGAGATTCTTTCTTTCCTACTTACCTTTTCCTCTCGGCGTGCGCGAATCTTGCATTCGACCCCGAGATTCTTTCTTTCCTACTTACCTTTTCCTCTCGGCGTGCGCGAATCTTGCATTCGACCCCGAGATTCTTTCCTTCCTACTTACCTTTTCCTCTCGACGTGCGCGAATCTTGCATTCGACCCCGAGATTCTTTCTTTCCTACTTACCTTTTCCTCTCGGCGTGCGCGAATCTTGCATTCGACCCCGAGATTCCTCCTTTGTTTCCTACTTACCTTTTCCTCTCGGCGTGCGCGAATCTTGCATTCGACCCCGAGATTCTTTCTTTCCTACTTACCTTTTCCTCTCGGCGTGCGCGAATCTTGCATTCGACCCCGAGAATTTACGTTCACCTTCCCCATTCAATTTCCGTTCCTCATCCTGCGTGCGAACAGTATGTCCCTTCCGGAAGCAACCTGGAACGTGACATCCCGCAATCGTTCTTTCTATCGATAATTCGCTCGAATACGTTATATTCGCTGTTTCCAATTGTTCCGCAACGACGGGAGGTAAGGATTCACTTCCCAGCTCGCGCAATCGTTCTTTCTATCGATTATTGGCACGAATACGTGCTATTCGCTGTTTCCAATCGTTCTGCATCGACGGGAGGTAAGGATTCACTTCCCAGCTCGCGCAATCGTTCTTTCTATCGATAATTGGCACGAATACGTGCTATTCGATGTTTCCAATCGTTCTGCATTGACGGGAGGTAAGGATTCACTTCCCAGCTCCCGCAATCGTTCTTTCTATCGATAATTGGCACGAATACGTGCTATTCGATGTTTCCAATCGTTCTGCATCGACGGGAGGTAAGGATTCACTTCCCAGCTCCCGCAATCGTTCTTTCTATCGATAATTGGCTCGAATATGTTACATTCGATGTTTCCAATCGTTCCGCAACGACGGGAGGTAAGGATTCACTTCCCAGCTCGCGCAATCGTTCTTTCTATCGATAATTGGCACGAATACGTGCTATTCGATGTTTCCAATCGTTTTGCATCGACGGGAGGTAAGGATTCACTTCCCAGCTCCTGCAATCGTTCTTTCTATCGATAATTGGCTCGAATATGTTATATTCGAGGTTTCCAATCGTTCTGCAACGACGGGAGGTAAGGATTCACCCCCCGCCTCCCGCAATCCTTCTTTCTATCGATAATTGGCACGAATACGTGCTTTTCGATGTTTCCAATCGTTCTGCATCGACGGGAGGTAAGGATTCACTTCCCAGCTCCCGCAATCGTTCTTTCTATCGATAATTGGCTCGAATATGTTACATTCGATGTTTCCAATCGTTCCGCAACGACGGGAGGTAAGGATTCACTTCCCAGCTCCCGCAATCGTTCTTTCTATCGATAATTCGCTCGAATACGTTATATTCGCTGTTTCCAATCGTTCCGCAACGACGGGAGGTAAGGATTCACTTCCCAGCTCGCGCAATCGTTCTTTCTATCGATAATTGGCACGAATACGTGCTATTCGATGTTTCCAATCGTTTTGCATCGACGGGAGGTAAGGATTCACTTCCCAGCTCCTGCAATCGTTCTTTCTATCGATAATTGGCTCGAATATGTTACATTCGATGTTTCCAATCGTTCCGCAACGACGGGAGGTAAGGATTCACTTCCCAGCTCGCGCAATCGTTCTTTCTATCGATAATTGGCTCGAATATGTTACATTCGATGTTTCCAATCGTTCTGCATCAACGGGCACTAAGGATTCACTTCCCAGCTCCCGCAATCGTTCTTTCTATCGATAATTCGCTCGAATACGTTATATTCGCTGTTTCCAATCGTTCCGCAACGACGGGATGTAAGGATTCACTTCCCAGCTCCCGCCATCGTTCTTTCTATCGATAATTCGCTCGAATACGTTATATTCGCTCTTTCCAATCGTTTTGCATCGACGGGAGGTGAGGATTCACTTCCCAGCTCCCGCAATCGTTCTTTCTATCGATAATTGGCACGAATACGTGCTATTCGATGTTTCCAATCGTTTTGCATCGACGGGAGGTAAGGATTCACTTCCCAGCTCCCGCAATCGTTCTTTCTATCGATAATTCGCTTGAATACGTTACATTCGCTGTTTCCAATCGTTCCGCAACGACGGGAGGTAAGGATTCACTTCCCAGCTCCCGCGAACGTTCTTTCTATCGATAATTGGCACGAATACGTGCTATTCGATGTTTCCAATCGTTTTGCATCGACGGGAGGTGAGGATTCACTTCCCAGCTCCCGCAATCGTTCTTTCTATCGATAATTTGCACGAATACGTGCTATTCGATGTTTCCAATCGTTTTGCATCGACGGGAGGTAAGGATTCGCTTCCCAGCTCCCGCAATCGTTCTTTCTATCGATAATTGGCACGAATTGGTGCTATTGGATGTTTCCAATCGTTTTACAACGACGGGAGGTAAGGATTCACTTCCCAGTTCCCGCAATCGTTCTTTCTATAGATAATTGGCACGAATACGTGCTATTCGATGTTTCCAATCGTTTTGCATCGACGGGAGGTAAGGATTCACTTCCCAGCTCCCGCAATCGTTCTTTCTATCGATAATTGGCACGAATACGTGCTATTCGATGTTTCCAATCGTTTTGCATCGACGGGAGGTAAGGATTCACTTCCCAGCTCCCGCAATCGTTCTTTCTATCGATAATTGGCACGAATTGGTGCTATTGGATGTTTCCAATCGTTTTACAACGACGGGAGGTGAGGATTCACTTCCCAGCTCCCGCAATCGTTCTTTCTATCGATAATTGGCACGAATACGTGCTATTCGATGTTTCCAATCGTTTTGCATCGACGGGAGGTAAGGATTCACTTCCCAGCTCCTGCAATCGTTCTTTCTATCGATAATTGGCTCGAATATGTTATATTCGAGGTTTCCAATCGTTCTGCAACGACGGGAGGTAAGGATTCACCCCCCGCCTCCCGCAATCCTTCTTTCTATCGATAATTGGCACGAATACGTGCTTTTCGATGTTTCCAATCGTTTTGCATCGACGGAAGGTAAGGATTCGCTTCCCAGCTCCCGCAATCGTTCTTTCTATCGATAATTGGCTCGAATATGTTACATTCGATGTTTCCAATCGTTCTGCATCGTCGGGCACTAAGGATTCACTTCCCAGCTCCCGCAATCGTTCTTTCTATCGATAATTCGCTCGAATACGTTATATTCGCTGTTTCCAATCGTTCCGCAACGACGGGAGGTAAGGATTCACTTCCCAGCTCGCGCAATCGTTCTTTCTATCGATAATTGGCTCGAATATGTTACATTCGATGTTTCCAATCGTTCTGCATCAACGGGCACTAAGGATTCACTTCCCAGCTCCCGCAATCGTTCTTTCTATCGATAATTCGCTCGAATACGTTATATTCGCTGTTTCCAATCGTTCCGCAACGACGGGATGTAAGGATTCACTTCCCAGCTCCCGCCATCGTTCTTTCTATCGATAATTCGCTCGAATACGTTATATTCGCTCTTTCCAATCGTTTTGCATCGACGGGAGGTGAGGATTCACTTCCCAGCTCCCGCAATCGTTCTTTCTATCGATAATTGGCACGAATACGTGCTATTCGATGTTTCCAATCGTTTTGCATCGACGGGAGGTAAGGATTCACTTCCCAGCTCCCGCAATCGTTCTTTCTATCGATAATTCGCTTGAATACGTTACATTCGCTGTTTCCAATCGTTCCGCAACGACGGGAGGTAAGGATTCACTTCCCATCTCCCGCGAACGTTCTTTCTATCGATAATTGGCACGAATACGTGCTATTCGATGTTTCCAATCGTTTTGCATCGACGGGAGGTGAGGATTCACTTCCCAGCTCCCGCAATCGTTCTTTCTATTGATAATATGCACGAATACGTGCTATTCGATGTTTCCAATCGTTTTGCATCGACGGGAGGTAAGGATTCGCTTCCCAGCTCCCGCAATCGTTCTTTCTATCGATAATTGGCACGAATTGGTGCTATTGGATGTTTCCAATCGTTTTACAACGACGGGAGGTAAGGATTCACTTCCCAGTTCCCGCAATCGTTCTTTCTATAGATAATTGGCACGAATACGTGCTATTCGATGTTTCCAATCGTTTTGCATCGACGGGAGGTAAGGATTCACTTCCCAGCTCCCGCAATCGTTCTTTCTATCGATAATTGGCACGAATTGGTGCTATTGGATGTTTCCAATCGTTTTACAACGACGGGAGGTGAGGATTCACTTCCCAGCTCCCGCAATCGTTCTTTCTATCGATAATTGGCACGAATACGTGCTATTCGATGTTTCCAATCGTTTTGCATCGACGGGAGGTAAGGATTCACTTCCCAGCTCCCGCAATCGTTCTTTCTATCGATAATTCGCTCGAATACGTTATATTCGATGTTTCCAATCGTTCCTCAACGACGGGAGGTAAGGATTCACTTCCCAGCTCCCGCAATCGTTCTTTCTATCGATAATTCGCTCGAATACGTTATATTCGCTGTTTCCAATCATTCCGCAACGACGGGAGGTAAGGATTCACTTCCCAGCTCGCGCAATCGTTCTTTCTATCGATAATTGGCACGAATACGTGCTATTCGATGTTTCCAATCGTTCTGCATCGACGGGAGGTAAGGATTCACTTCCCAGCTAGCGCAATCGTTCTTTCTATCGATAATTCGCTCGAATACGTTATATTCGCTGTTTCCAATCGTTCCGCAACGACGGGAGGTAAGGATTCACTTCCCAGCTCGCGCAATCGTTCTTTCTATCGATAATTGGCACGTGTACGTGCTATTCGATGTTTCCAATCGTTTTGCATCGACGGGAGGTGAGGATTCACTTCCCAGCTCCCGCAATCGTTCTTTCTATCGATAATTTGCACGAATACGTGCTTTTCGATGTTTCCAATCGTTTTGCATCGACGGGAGGTAAGGATTCACTTCACAGCTCCCACAATCGTTCTTTCTATCGATAATTGGCACGAATACGTGCTATTCGATGTTTCCAATCGTTCTGCATCGACGGGAGGTAAGGATTCACTTCCCAGCTCCCGCAATCGTTCTTTCTATCGATAATTGGCACGAATACGTGCTATTCGATGTTTCCAATCGTTTTGCATCGACGGGAGGTAAGGATTCACTTCCCAGCTCCCGCAATCGTTCTTTCTATCGATAATTGGCCCGAATATGTTACATTCGATGTTTCCAATCGTTTTGCATCGACGGGAGGTAATGATTCACTTCCCAGCTCCCGCAATCGTTCTTTCTATCGATAATTGGCACGAATGCGTGCTATTCGATGTTTCCAATCGTTTTGCATCGACGGCAGGTAAGGATTCGCTTCCCAGCTCCCGCAATCGTTCTTTCTATCGATAATTGGCACGAATACGTGCTATTCGATGTTTCCAATCGTTTTGCATCGACGGGAGGTGAGGATTCACTTCCCAGCTCCCGCAATCGTTCTTTCTATCGATAATTGGCACGAATACGTGCTATTCGATGTTTCCAATCGTTTTCCATCGACGGGAGGTGAGGATTCACTTCCCAGCTCCCGCAATCGTTCTTTCTATCGATAATTGGCACGAATTGGTGCTATTGGATGTTTCCAATCGTTTTACAACGACGGGAGGTAAGGATTCACTTCCCAGCTCCCGCAATCGTTCTTTCTATCGATAATTGGCACGAATTGGTGCTATTGGATGTTTCCAATCGTTTTGCATCGACGGGAGGTAAGGATTCACTTCCCAGCTCCCGCAATCGTTCTTTCTATCGATAATTCGCTCGAATACGTTATATTCGCTGTTTCCAATCGTTCCGCAACGACGGGAGGTAAGGATTCACTTCCCAGCTCGCGCAATCGTTCTTTCTATCGATTATTGGCACGAATACGTGCTATTCGATTGTCACGTCCCGGGACTCCCCGACCCGTGACAAACAAAAATATTAAAACGCTGTCTTACCATCAGTCGGTAAGGTAGAAACCTGTGTCGGCAACTTACCATCAGTCGGTAAGGTAGAAATCTGTGTCGGCAACTTACCATCAGTCGGTAAGGTAGAAATCTGTGCCGGCAACTTACCATCAGTCGGTAAGGTAGAAATCTGTGCCGGCAACTTACCATCAGTCGGTAAGGTAGAAATCTGTGGCGGCAACTAACCATCAGTCGATAATGTACCAATTGTAGGTAACTTACCATCAGTCGGTAAGGTAGAAACATGCGCCGGCAACTTACCATCAGTCGGTAAGGTAGAAACCTGTGGCGGTAACTAACCATCAGTCGCTAATGTACCAATTATAGGTAACTTACCATCAGTCGGTAAAGTAGATTCCTAGGCACGTCTCATGTGCCGACGTTTTTATATGGTCGATAAAGTAGAAACCAAAATTTGGCCAAAGGTAACCCGACACCTTGTTACAAAAAATATTTGGAGTAATAATAAGTTACATTTATAATATTAACAATTGTTAAAACAACCAAAAGGGTTGTTTAAAGCCTGATGTATGACTCAGCATGTTCAGGAAATACAAAAATCCAAACCTGAAAACATTCTGAGTGACTCATCGGTTAAAATAAGTATTATAGCATTAAAAACCGTTAAAAGTTAAGACGCAATGTGTATTACTGCTGACAAAGGTGAAATGCACGTGTGCAAAGCAAAAAAGATCAAATGACAACGTCGCAATTGCATCTACGTCGCAAAATTATAATAAGACCTGACGCGACAGCATCATATAACGAGAGCAGCGTATGAAGCTGCATCAGCACCGGTTCCCACGGAGATAAATGCGTACGTTGCAAAGATAAGGCACGTACCGAGGATCAGGTTGTTTGGGTTTTACCCAGCTACGTCAGCATTTCGAGTTGAACAGCAAAAAGTCACGTACAAAGTCGCCAGCTGCATCAGCACTTTATAACAATAAAAGGAGCTGAGCAGCCACTGGAAAGTCAGTTCTGACCCGAGAGTCAGCCGAGTAACATCAATCTACAGTCGACGTCAATCATAGTGAGTACACCCAAATAGTTCTGCTACGGCAGTCGGACCATACACATCGATAATCTACGTCAATGATAGTGAGTAAACACAAACAGTTCTGCTTAGGCAGCCGTGTAACATCGCGCTGTTAGTTATAATTCAAATCTTGTAACCCAGTGTAACCATCAAGTGATAGAATATAGTTGTTATCATGTTCATTAGACACAGTGTTCTCTAATTCATTTACGAGTGTACCCAAAACTGACATCGAGCTTCAACCGCGTAATCTGTAGATTTATGCTCTGAATTCTACTACGGACCATATCGAGAAGACGATCTGCTCATGGTTTTCGTAGGTATCGCTGGTGTATTCTCTTTGAGAGGACGATCCGCTCGAGTTATACACACGGCTTTCCTGCACAGTACAATTCAGTAGTCTTATAAAGGGTTATTTACCATTCAATTATTATTTAGAGTACCAAACTCTGAATTCTACTACGGACCATATCGAGAAGACGATCTGCTCATGGTTTTCGTAGGTATCGCTGGTGTATTCTCTTTGAGAGGACGATCCGCTCGAGTTATACACACAGCTTTCCTGCATAGTACAATTCAGTTGTCTCTATTGTTAACCAGAAACCATATCTGAATTGAATAAGCTCGATGGCTAAAACGCGTCGCGCCGGTCGTAAAGAACAAGTACGTCGTTTGGTGCGGGCATATTACAAACCGTTACTCGCGAGGCAACGTCTCCTGGGAGGGGTTACACCCCGCTCCAACAGCAACGCAGAAGGAGGAATTGAGACGGAGTCACGAGCTGTCTGGAAGCTCTGTTCCATCGAGCTGCCGTCGCTTCCTCCCTGCTTCGACAACATCGCACCCGACGATCCTCGCTACGAAAAATATCGCACGACGAATAAGTAAACGTTGTCAAATTAATATCTTACAACGCAAGAGGAGGTAGATCCGCTCGCTACCTCTGGCAACAATGTGTGCAAGCCGTATCTTACAACGCAAGAGGAGGTAGATCCGCTCGCTATCTCCGGCACGCACACTCGACAAACCGAAATTAGTGAAATTATGTGTAATACATGAACGCTACGAACGAATATATCATCGTTTAATATAAATTATACACATACCTATCCTTCTCAACGTCCCGATGCAGGTTGACTACCCATAGGGACCAGTCACGATCAAAAGTGCGAACGTATCCAACCAACATCTACGAACGTCCTGTCAGTCATTACGGAGCCCTAACCTAGGACGTAACACGATGTTTCCAATCGTTCTGCATCGACGGGAGGTAAGGATTCACTTCCCAGCTCGCGCAATCGTTCTTTCTATCGATAATTGGCACGAATACGTGCTATTCGATGTTTCCAATCGTTCTGCATCGACGGGAGGTAAGGATTCACTTCCCAGCTCCCGCAATCGTTCTTTCTATCGATAATTGGCACGAATACGTGCTATTCGATGTTTCCAATCGTTTTGCATCGACGGGAGGTAAGGATTCACTTCCCAGCTCGCGCAATCGTTCTTTCTATCGATAATTGGCACGAATACGTGCTATTCGATGTTTCCAATCGTTTTGCATCGACGGGAGGTGAGGATTCACTTCCCAGCTACCGCAATCGTTCTTTCTATCGATAATTCGCTCGAATACGTTATATTCGCTGTTTCCAATCGTTCCGCAACGACGGGAGGTAAGGATTCACTTCCCAGCTCGCGCAATCGTTCTTTCTATCGATAATTGGCACGAATACGTGCTATTCGATGTTTCCAATCGTTCTGCATCGACGGGAGGTAAGGATTCACTTCCCAGCTCGCGCAATCGTTCTTTCTATCGATAATTGGCACGAATACGTGCTATTCGATGTTTCCAATCGTTCTGCATCGACGGGAGGTAAGGATTCACTTCCCAGCTCCCGCAATCGTTCTTTCTATCGATAATTGGCTCGAATATGTTACATTCGATATTTCCAATCGTTCCGCAACGACGGGAGGTAAGGATTCACTTCCCAGCTCGCGCAATCGTTCTTTCTATCGATAATTGGCACGAATACGTGCTATTCGATGTTTCCAATCGTTTTGCATCGACGGGAGGTAAGGATTCACTTCCCAGCTCGCGCAATCGTTCTTTCTATCGATAATTGGCACGAATACGTGCTATTCGATGTTTCCAATCGTTTTGCATCGACGGGAGGTGAGGATTCACTTCCCAGCTCCCGCAATCGTTCTTTCTATCGATAATTCGCTCGAATACGTTATATTCGCTGTTTCCAATCGTTCCGCAACGACGGGAGGTAAGGATTCACTTCCCAGCTCGCGCAATCGTTCTTTCTATCGATAATTGGCACGAATACGTGCTATTCGATGTTTCCAATCGTTCTGCATCGACGGGAGGTAAGGATTCACTTCCCAGCTCGCGCAATCGTTCTTTCTATCGATAATTGGCACGAATACGTGCTATTCGATGTTTCCAATCGTTCTGCATCGACGGGAGGTAAGGATTCACTTCCCAGCTCCCGCAATCGTTCTTTCTATCGATAATTGGCTCGAATATGTTACATTCGATGTTTCCAATCGTTCCGCAACGACGGGAGGTAAGGATTCACTTCCCAGCTCGCGCAATCGTTCTTTCTATCGATAATTGGCACGAATACGTGCTATTCGATGTTTCCAATCGTTTTGCATCGACGGGAGGTAAGGATTCACTTCCCAGCTCCTGCAATCGTTCTTTCTATCGATAATTGGCTCGAATATGTTATATTCGAGGTTTCCAATCGTTCTGCAACGACGGGAGGTAAGGATTCACCCCCCGCCTCCCGCAATCCTTCTTTCTATCGATAATTGGCACGAATACGTGCTTTTCGATGTTTCCAATCGTTCTGCATCGACGGGAGGTAAGGATTCACTTCCCAGCTCCCGCAATCGTTCTTTCTATCGATAATTGGCTCGAATATGTTACATTCGATGTTTCCAATCGTTCCGCAACGACGGGAGGTAAGGATTCACTTCCCAGCTCCCGCAATCGTTCTTTCTATCGATAATTCGCTCGAATACGTTATATTCGCTGTTTCCAATCGTTCCGCAACGACGGGAGGTAAGGATTCACTTCCCAGCTCGCGCAATCGTTCTTTCTATCGATAATTGGCACGAATACGTGCTATTCGATGTTTCCAATCGTTCTGCATCGACGGGAGGTAAGGATTCACTTCCCAGCTCCCGCAATCGTTCTTTCTATCGATAATTGGCTCGAATATGTTACATTCGATGTTTCCAATCGTTCCGCAACGACGGGAGGTAAGGATTCACTTCCCAGCTCGCGCAATCGTTCTTTCTATCGATAATTGGCTCGAATATGTTACATTCGATGTTTCCAATCGTTCTGCATCAACGGGCACTAAGGATTCACTTCCCAGCTCCCGCAATCGTTCTTTCTATCGATAATTGGCACGAATACGTGCTATTCGATGTTTCCAATCGTTTTGCATCGACGGGAGGTAAGGATTCACTTCCCAGCTCCTGCAATCGTTCTTTCTATCGATAATTGGCTCGAATATGTTATATTCGAGGTTTCCAATCGTTCTGCAACGACGGGAGGTAAGGATTCACCCCCCGCCTCCCGCAATCCTTCTTTCTATCGATAATTGGCACGAATACGTGCTTTTCGATGTTTCCAATCGTTTTGCATCGACGGAAGGTAAGGATTCGCTTCCCAGCTCCCGCAATCGTTCTTTCTATCGATAATTGGCTCGAATATGTTACATTCGATGTTTCCAATCGTTCTGCATCGTCGGGCACTAAGGATTCACTTCCCAGCTCCCGCAATCGTTCTTTCTATCGATAATTCGCTCGAATACGTTATATTCGCTGTTTCCAATCGTTCCGCAACGACGGGAGGTAAGGATTCACTTCCCAGCTCGCGCAATCGTTCTTTCTATCGATAATTGGCTCGAATATGTTACATTCGATGTTTCCAATCGTTCTGCATCGTCGGGCACTAAGGATTCACTTCCCAGCTCCCGCAATCGTTCTTTCTATCGATAATTCGCTCGAATACGTAATATTCGCTGTTTCCAATCGTTTTGCATCGACGGGAGGTGAGGATTCACTTCCCAGCTCCCGCAATCGTTCTTTCTATCGATAATTGGCACGAATACGTGCTATTCGATGTTTCCAATCGTTTTGCATCGACGGGAGGTAAGGATTCACTTCCCAGCTCCCGCAATCGTTCTTTCTATCGATAATTCGCTTGAATACGTTACATTCGCTGTTTCCAATCGTTCCGCAACGACGGGAGGTAAGGATTCACTTCCCAGCTCCCGCGAACGTTCTTTCTATCGATAATTGGCACGAATACGTGCTATTCGATGTTTCCAATCGTTTTGCATCGACGGGAGGTGAGGATTCACTTCCCAGCTCCCGCAATCGTTCTTTCTATTGATAATATGCACGAATACGTGCTATTCGATGTTTCCAATCGTTTTGCATCGACGGGAGGTAAGGATTCGCTTCCCAGCTCCCGCAATCGTTCTTTCTATCGATAATTGGCACGAATTGGTGCTATTGGATGTTTCCAATCGTTTTACAACGACGGGAGGTAAGGATTCACTTCCCAGTTCCCGCAATCGTTCTTTCTATAGATAATTGGCACGAATACGTGCTATTCGATGTTTCCAATCGTTTTGCATCGACGGGAGGTAAGGATTCACTTCCCAGCTCCCGCAATCGTTCTTTCTATCGATAATTGGCACGAATTGGTGCTATTGGATGTTTCCAATCGTTTTACAACGACGGGAGGTGAGGATTCACTTCCCAGCTCCCGCAATCGTTCTTTCTATCGATAATTGGCACGAATACGTGCTATTCGATGTTTCCAATCGTTTTGCATCGACGGGAGGTAAGGATTCACTTCCCAGCTCCCGCAATCGTTCTTTCTATCGATAATTCGCTCGAATACGTTATATTCGATGTTTCCAATCGTTCCTCAACGACGGGAGGTAAGGATTCACTTCCCAGCTCCCGCAATCGTTCTTTCTATCGATAATTCGCTCGAATACGTTATATTCGCTGTTTCCAATCATTCCGCAACGACGGGAGGTAAGGATTCACTTCCCAGCTCGCGCAATCGTTCTTTCTATCGATAATTGGCACGAATACGTGCTATTCGATGTTTCCAATCGTTCTGCATCGACGGGAGGTAAGGATTCACTTCCCAGCTACCGCAATCGTTCTTTCTATCGATAATTCGCTCGAATACGTTATATTCGCTGTTTCCAATCGTTCCGCAACGACGGGAGGTAAGGATTCACTTCCCAGCTCGCGCAATCGTTCTTTCTATCGATAATTGGCACGTGTACGTGCTATTCGATGTTTCCAATCGTTTTGCATCGACGGGAGGTGAGGATTCACTTCCCAGCTCCCGCAATCGTTCTTTCTATCGATAATTTGCACGAATACGTGCTTTTCGATGTTTCCAATCGTTTTGCATCGACGGGAGGTAAGGATTCACTTCACAGCTCCCACAATCGTTCTTTCTATCGATAATTGGCACGAATACGTGCTATTCGATGTTTCCAATCGTTCTGCATCGACGGGAGGTAAGGATTCACTTCCCAGCTCCCGCAATCGTTCTTTCTATCGATAATTGGCACGAATACGTGCTATTCGATGTTTCCAATCGTTTTGCATCGACGGGAGGTAAGGATTCACTTCCCAGCTCCCGCAATCGTTCTTTCTATCGATAATTGGCCCGAATATGTTACATTCGATGTTTCCAATCGTTTTGCATCGACGGGAGGTAATGATTCACTTCCCAGCTCCCGCAATCGTTCTTTCTATCGATAATTGGCACGAATGCGTGCTATTCGATGTTTCCAATCGTTTTGCATCGACGGCAGGTAAGGATTCGCTTCCCAGCTCCCGCAATCGTTCTTTCTATCGATAATTGGCACGAATACGTGCTATTCGATGTTTCCAATCGTTTTGCATCGACGGGAGGTGAGGATTCACTTCCCAGCTCCCGCAATCGTTCTTTCTATCGATAATTGGCACGAATACGTGCTATTCGATGTTTCCAATCGTTTTCCATCGACGGGAGGTGAGGATTCACTTCCCAGCTCCCGCAATCGTTCTTTCTATCGATAATTGGCACGAATTGGTGCTATTGGATGTTTCCAATCGTTTTACAACGACGGGAGGTAAGGATTCACTTCCCAGCTCCCGCAATCGTTCTTTCTATCGATAATTGGCACGAATTGGTGCTATTGGATGTTTCCAATCGTTTTGCATCGACGGGAGGTAAGGATTCACTTCCCAGCTCCCGCAATCGTTCTTTCTATCGATAATTCGCTCGAATACGTTATATTCGCTGTTTCCAATCGTTCCGCAACGACGGGAGGTAAGGATTCACTTCCCAGCTCGCGCAATCGTTCTTTCTATCGATTATTGGCACGAATACGTGCTATTCGATGTTTCCAATCGTTCTGCATCGACGGGAGGTATGGATTCACTTCCCAGCTCGCGCAATCTTTCTTTCTATCGATAATTGGCACGAATACGTGCTATTCGATGTTTCCAATCGTTCTGCATCGACGGGAGGTAAGGATTCACTTCCCAGCTCCCGCAATCGTTCTTTCTATCGATAATTGGCACGAATACGTGCTATTCGATGTTTCCAATCGTTTTGCATCGACGGGAGGTAAGGATTCACTTCCCAGCTCGCGCAATCGTTCTTTCTATCGATAATTGGCACGAATACGTGCTATTCGATGTTTCCAATCGTTCTGCATCGACGGGAGGTAAGGATTCACTTCCCAGCTCGCGCAATCGTTCTTTCTATCGATAATTGGCACGAATACGTGCTATTCGATGTTTCCAATCGTTCTGCATCGACGGGAGGTAAGGATTCACTTCCCAGCTCCCGCAATCGTTCTTTCTATCGATAATTGGCTCGAATATGTTACATTCGATGTTTCCAATCGTTCCGCAACGACGGGAGGTAAGGATTCACTTCCCAGCTCGCGCAATCGTTCTTTCTATCGATAATTGGCACGAATACGTGCTATTCGATGTTTCCAATCGTTTTGCATCGACGGGAGGTAAGGATTCACTTCCCAGCTCCTGCAATCGTTCTTTCTATCGATAATTGGCTCGAATATGTTATATTCGAGGTTTCCAATCGTTCTGCAACGACGGGAGGTAAGGATTCACCCCCCGCCTCCCGCAATCCTTCTTTCTATCGATAATTGGCACGAATACGTGCTATTCGATGTTTCCAATCGTTTTGCATCGACGGGAGGTGAGGATTCACTTCCCAGCTCCCGCAATCGTTCTTTCTATTGATAATATGCACGAATACGTGCTATTCGATGTTTCCAATCGTTTTGCATCGACGGGAGGTAAGGATTCGCTTCCCAGCTCCCGCAATCGTTCTTTCTATCGATAATTGGCACGAATTGGTGCTATTGGATGTTTCCAATCGTTTTACAACGACGGGAGGTAAGGATTCACTTCCCAGTTCCCGCAATCGTTCTTTCTATAGATAATTGGCACGAATACGTGCTATTCGATGTTTCCAATCGTTTTGCATCGACGGGAGGTAAGGATTCACTTCCCAGCTCCCGCAATCGTTCTTTCTATCGATAATTGGCACGAATTGGTGCTATTGGATGTTTCCAATCGTTTTACAACGACGGGAGGTGAAGATTCACTTCCCAGCTCCCGCAATCGTTCTTTCTATCGATAATTGGCACGAATACGTGCTATTCGATGTTTCCAATCGTTTTGCATCGACGGGAGGTAAGGATTCACTTCCCAGCTCCCGCAATCGTTCTTTCTATCGATAATTCGCTCGAATACGTTATATTCGATGTTTCCAATCGTTCCTCAACGACGGGAGGTAAGGATTCACTTCCCAGCTCCCGCAATCGTTCTTTCTATCGATAATTCGCTCGAATACGTTATATTCGCTGTTTCCAATCATTCCGCAACGACGGGAGGTAAGGATTCACTTCCCAGCTCGCGCAATCGTTCTTTCTATCGATAATTGGCACGAATACGTGCTATTCGATGTTTCCAATCGTTCTGCATCGACGGGAGGTAAGGATTCACTTCCCAGCTACCGCAATCGTTCTTTCTATCGATAATTCGCTCGAATACGTTATATTCGCTGTTTCCAATCGTTCCGCAACGACGGGAGGTAAGGATTCACTTCCCAGCTCGCGCAATCGTTCTTTCTATCGATAATTGGCACGTGTACGTGCTATTCGATGTTTCCAATCGTTTTGCATCGACGGGAGGTGAGGATTCACTTCCCAGCTCCCGCAATCGTTCTTTCTATCGATAATTTGCACGAATACGTGCTTTTCGATGTTTCCAATCGTTTTGCATCGACGGGAGGTAAGGATTCACTTCACAGCTCCCACAATCGTTCTTTCTATCGATAATTGGCACGAATACGTGCTATTCGATGTTTCCAATCGTTCTGCATCGACGGGAGGTAAGGATTCACTTCCCAGCTCCCGCAATCGTTCTTTCTATCGATAATTGGCACGAATACGTGCTATTCGATGTTTCCAATCGTTTTGCATCGACGGGAGGTAAGGATTCACTTCCCAGCTCCCGCAATCGTTCTTTCTATCGATAATTGGCCCGAATATGTTACATTCGATGTTTCCAATCGTTTTGCATCGACGGGAGGTAATGATTCACTTCCCAGCTCCCGCAATCGTTCTTTCTATCGATAATTGGCACGAATGCGTGCTATTCGATGTTTCCAATCGTTTTGCATCGACGGCAGGTAAGGATTCGCTTCCCAGCTCCCGCAATCGTTCTTTCTATCGATAATTGGCACGAATACGTGCTATTCGATGTTTCCAATCGTTTTGCATCGACGGGAGGTGAGGATTCACTTCCCAGCTCCCGCAATCGTTCTTTCTATCGATAATTGGCACGAATACGTGCTATTCGATGTTTCCAATCGTTTTCCATCGACGGGAGGTGAGGATTCACTTCCCAGCTCCCGCAATCGTTCTTTCTATCGATAATTGGCACGAATTGGTGCTATTGGATGTTTCCAATCGTTTTACAACGACGGGAGGTAAGGATTCACTTCCCAGCTCCCGCAATCGTTCTTTCTATCGATAATTGGCACGAATTGGTGCTATTGGATGTTTCCAATCGTTTTGCATCGACGGGAGGTAAGGATTCACTTCCCAGCTCCCGCAATCGTTCTTTCTATCGATAATTCGCTCGAATACGTTATATTCGCTGTTTCCAATCGTTCCGCAACGACGGGAGGTAAGGATTCACTTCCCAGCTCGCGCAATCGTTCTTTCTATCGATTATTGGCACGAATACGTGCTATTCGATGTTTCCAATCGTTCTGCATCGACGGGAGGTAAGGATTCACTTCCCAGCTCGCGCAATCGTTCTTTCTATCGATAATTGGCACGAATACGTGCTATTCGATGTTTCCAATCGTTCTGCATCGACGGGAGGTAAGGATTCACTTCCCAGCTCCCGCAATCGTTCTTTCTATCGATAATTGGCTCGAATATGTTACATTCGATGTTTCCAATCGTTCCGCAACGACGGGAGGTAAGGATTCACTTCCCAGCTCGCGCAATCGTTCTTTCTATCGATAATTGGCACGAATACGTGCTATTCGATGTTTCCAATCGTTTTGCATCGACGGGAGGTAAGGATTCACTTCCCAGCTCCTGCAATCGTTCTTTCTATCGATAATTGGCTCGAATATGTTATATTCGAGGTTTCCAATCGTTCTGCAACGACGGGAGGTAAGGATTCACCCCCCGCCTCCCGCAATCCTTCTTTCTATCGATAATTGGCACGAATTGGTGCTATTGGATGTTTCCAATCGTTTTACAACGACGGGAGGTAAGGATTCACTTCCCAGCTCCCGCAATCGTTCTTTCTATCGATAATTGGCACGAATTGGTGATATTGGATGTTTCCAATCGTTTTGCATCGACGGGAGGTAAGGATTCACTTCCCAGCTCCCGCAATCGTTCTTTCTATCGATAATTCGCTCGAATACGTTATATTCGCTGTTTCCAATCGTTCCGCAACGACGGGAGGTAAGGATTCACTTCCCAGCTCGCGCAATCGTTCTTTCTATCGATTATTGGCACGAATACGTGCTATTCGATGTTTCCAATCGTTCTGCATCGACGGGAGGTAAGGATTCACTTCTCAGCTCGCGCAATCGTTCTTTCTATCGATAATTGGCACGAATACGTGCTATTCGATGTTTCCAATCGTTCTGCATCGACGGGAGGTAAGGATTCACTTCCCAGCTACCGCAATCGTTCTTTCTATCGATAATTGGCACGAATACGTGCTATTCGATGTTTCCAATCGTTTTGCATCGACGGGAGGTAAGGATTCACTTCCCAGCTCGCGCAATCGTTCTTTCTATCGATAATTGGCACGAATACGTGCTATTCGATGTTTCCAATCGTTTTGCATCGACGGGAGGTGAGGATTCACTTCCCAGCTCCCGCAATCGTTCTTTCTATCGATAATTCGCTCGAATACGTTATATTCGCTGTTTCCAATCGTTCCGCAACGACGGGAGGTAAGGATTCACTTCCCAGCTCGCGCAATCGTTCTTTCTATCGATAATTGGCACGAATACGTGCTATTCGATGTTTCCAATCGTTCTGCATCGACGGGAGGTAAGGATTCACTTCCCAGCTCGCGCAATCGTTCTTTCTATCGATAATTGGCACGAATACGTGCTATTCGATGTTTCCAATCGTTCTGCATCGACGGGAGGTAAGGATTCACTTCCCAGCTCCCGCAATCGTTCTTTCTATCGATAATTGGCTCGAATATGTTACATTCGATGTTTCCAATCGTTCCGCAACGACGGGAGGTAAGGATTCACTTCCCAGCTCGCGCAATCGTTCTTTCTATCGATAATTGGCACGAATACGTGCTATTCGATGTTTCCAATCGTTTTGCATCGACGGGAGGTAAGGATTCACTTCCCAGCTCCTGCAATCGTTCTTTCTATCGATAATTGGCTCGAATATGTTATATTCGAGGTTTCCAATCGTTCTGCAACGACGGGAGGTAAGGATTCACCCCCCGCCTCCCGCAATCCTTCTTTCTATCGATAATTGGCACGAATTGGTGCTATTGGATGTTTCCAATCGTTTTACAACGACGGGAGGTAAGGATTCACTTCCCAGCTCCCGCAATCGTTCTTTCTATCGATAATTGGCACGAATTGGTGCTATTGGATGTTTCCAATCGTTTTGCATCGACGGGAGGTAAGGATTCACTTCCCAGCTCCCGCAATCGTTCTTTCTATCGATAATTCGCTCGAATACGTTATATTCGCTGTTTCCAATCGTTCCGCAACGACGGGAGGTAAGGATTCACTTCCCAGCTCGCGCAATCGTTCTTTCTATCGATTATTGGCACGAATACGTGCTATTCGATGTTTCCAATCGTTCTGCATCGACGGGAGGTAAGGATTCACTTCCCAGCTCGCGCAATCGTTCTTTCTATCGATAATTGGCACGAATACGTGCTATTCGATGTTTCCAATCGTTCTGCATCGACGGGAGGTAAGGATTCACTTCCCAGCTCCCGCAATCGTTCTTTCTATCGATAATTGGCACGAATACGTGCTATTCGATGTTTCCAATCGTTTTGCATCGACGGGAGGTAAGGATTCACTTCCCAGCTCGCGCAATCGTTCTTTCTATCGATAATTGGCACGAATACGTGCTATTCGATGTTTCCAATCGTTTTGCATCGACGGGAGGTGAGGATTCACTTCCCAGCTCCCGCAATCGTTCTTTCTGTCGATAATTCGCTCGAATACGTTATATTCGCTGTTTCCAATCGTTCCGCAACGACGGGAGGTAAGGATTCACTTCCCAGCTCGCGCAATCGTTCTTTCTATCGATAATTGGCACGAATACGTGCTATTCGATGTTTCCAATCGTTCTGCATCGACGGGAGGTAAGGATTCACTTCCCAGCTCGCGCAATCGTTCTTTCTATCGATAATTGGCACGAATACGTGCTATTCGATGTTTCCAATCGTTCTGCATCGACGGGAGGTAAGGATTCACTTCCCAGCTCCCGCAATCGTTCTTTCTATCGATAATTGGCTCGAATATGTTACATTCGATGTTTCCAATCGTTCCGCAACGACGGGAGGTAAGGATTCACTTCCCAGCTCGCGCAATCGTTCTTTCTATCGATAATTGGCACGAATACGTGCTATTCGATGTTTCCAATCGTTTTGCATCGACGGGAGGTAAGGATTCACTTCCCAGCTCCTGCAATCGTTCTTTCTATCGATAATTGGCTCGAATATGTTATATTCGAGGTTTCCAATCGTTCTGCAACGACGGGAGGTAAGGATTCACCCCCCGCCTCCCGCAATCCTTCTTTCTATCGATAATTGGCACGAATACGTGCTTTTCGATGTTTCCAATCGTTCTGCATCGACGGGAGGTAAGGATTCACTTCCCAGCTCCCGCAATCGTTCTTTCTATCGATAATTGGCTCGAATATGTTACATTCGATGTTTCCAATCGTTCCGCAACGACGGGAGGTAAGGATTCACTTCCCAGCTCCCGCAATCGTTCTTTCTATCGATAATTCGCTCGAATACGTTATATTCGCTGTTTCCAATCGTTCCGCAACGACGGGAGGTAAGGATTCACTTCCCAGCTCGCGCAATCGTTCTTTCTATCGATAATTGGCACGAATACGTGCTATTCGATGTTTCCAATCGTTCTGCATCGACGGGAGGTAAGGATTCACTTCCCAGCTCCCGCAATCGTTCTTTCTATCGATAATTGGCTCGAATATGTTACATTCGATGTTTCCAATCGTTCCGCAACGACGGGAGGTAAGGATTCACTTCCCAGCTCGCGCAATCGTTCTTTCTATCGATAATTGGCTCGAATATGTTACATTCGATGTTTCCAATCGTTCTGCATCAACGGGCACTAAGGATTCACTTCCCAGCTCCCGCAATCGTTCTTTCTATCGATAATTCGCTCGAATACGTTATATTCGCTGTTTCCAATCGTTCCGCAACGACGGGATGTAAGGATTCACTTCCCAGCTCCCGCCATCGTTCTTTCTATCGATAATTCGCTCGAATACGTTATATTCGCTGTTTCCAATCGTTCCGCAACGACGGGAGGTAAGGATTCACTTCCCAGCTCGCGCAATCGTTCTTTCTATCGATTATTGGCACGAATACGTGCTATTCGATGTTTCCAATCGTTCTGCATCGACGGGAGGTAAGGATTCACTTCCCAGCTCGCGCAATCGTTCTTTCTATCGATAATTGGCACGAATACGTGCTATTCGATGTTTCCAATCGTTCTGCATCGACGGGAGGTAAGGATTCACTTCCCAGCTCCCGCAATCGTTCTTTCTATCGATAATTGGCACGAATACGTGCTATTCGATGTTTCCAATCGTTTTGCATCGACGGGAGGTAAGGATTCACTTCCCAGCTCGCGCAATCGTTCTTTCTATCGATAATTGGCACGAATACGTGCTATTCGATGTTTCCAATCGTTTTGCATCGACGGGAGGTGAGGATTCACTTCCCAGCTCCCGCAATCGTTCTTTCTATCGATAATTCGCTCGAATA
This sequence comes from Nomada ruficornis, assembly GCA_951802695.1. NCBI lineage: Eukaryota > Metazoa > Arthropoda > Insecta > Hymenoptera > Apidae > Nomada > Nomada ruficornis. Next base: position 12,745,709 of record OX637850.1, read on the forward strand.
CGTTATATTCGCTGTTTCCAATCGTTCCGCAACGACGGGAGGTAAGGATTCACTTCCCAGCTCGCGCAATCGTTCTTTCTATCGATAATTGGCACGAATACGTGCTATTCGATGTTTCCAATCGTTCTGCATCGACGGGAGGTAAGGATTCACTTCCCAGCTCGCGCAATCGTTCTTTCTATCGATAATTGGCACGAATACGTGCTATTCGATGTTTCCAATCGTTCTGCATCGACGGGAGGTAAGGATTCACTTCCCAGCTCCCGCAATCGTTCTTTCTATCGATAATTGGCTCGAATATGTTACATTCGATGTTTCCAATCGTTCCGCAACGACGGGAGGTAAGGATTCACTTCCCAGCTCGCGCAATCGTTCTTTCTATCGATAATTGGCACGAATACGTGCTATTCGATGTTTCCAATCGTTTTGCATCGACGGGAGGTAAGGATTCACTTCCCAGCTCCTGCAATCGTTCTTTCTATCGATAATTGGCTCGAATATGTTATATTCGAGGTTTCCAATCGTTCTGCAACGACGGGAGGTAAGGATTCACCCCCCGCCTCCCGCAATCCTTCTTTCTATCGATAATTGGCACGAATTGGTGCTATTGGATGTTTCCAATCGTTTTACAACGACGGGAGGTAAGGATTCACTTCCCAGCTCCCGCAATCGTTCTTTCTATCGATAATTGGCACGAATTGGTGCTATTGGATGTTTCCAATCGTTTTGCATCGACGGGAGGTAAGGATTCACTTCCCAGCTCCCGCAATCGTTCTTTCTATCGATAATTCGCTCGAATACGTTATATTCGATGTTTCCAATCGTTCTGCATCGACGGGAGGTAAGGATTCACTTCCCAGCTCGCGCAATCGTTCTTTCTATCGATAATTGGCACGAATACGTGCTATTCGATGTTTCCAATCGTTCTGCATCGACGGGAGGTAAGGATTCACTTCCCAGCTCCCGCAATCGTTCTTTCTATCGATAATTGGCTCGAATATGTTACATTCGATGTTTCCAATCGTTCCGCAACGACGGGAGGTAAGGATTCACTTCCCAGCTCGCGCAATCGTTCTTTCTATCGATAATTGGCACGAATACGTGCTATTCGATGTTTCCAATCGTTTTGCATCGACGGGAGGTAAGGATTCACTTCCCAGCTCCTGCAATCGTTCTTTCTATCGATAATTGGCTCGAATATGTTATATTCGAGGTTTCCAATCGTTCTGCAACGACGGGAGGTAAGGATTCACCCCCCGCCTCCCGCAATCCTTCTTTCTATCGATAATTGGCACGAATTGGTGCTATTGGATGTTTCCAATCGTTTTACAACGACGGGAGGTAAGGATTCACTTCCCAGCTCCCGCAATCGTTCTTTCTATCGATAATTGGCACGAATTGGTGCTATTGGATGTTTCCAATCGTTTTGCATCGACGGGAGGTAAGGATTCACTTCCCAGCTCCCGCAATCGTTCTTTCTATCGATAATTCGCTCGAATACGTTATATTCGCTGTTTCCAATCGTTCCGCAACGACGGGAGGTAAGGATTCACTTCCCAGCTCGCGCAATCGTTCTTTCTATCGATTATTGGCACGAATACGTGCTATTCGATGTTTCCAATCGTTCTGCATCGACGGGAGGTAAGGATTCACTTCCCAGCTCGCGCAATCGTTCTTTCTATCGATAATTGGCACGAATACGTGCTATTCGATGTTTCCAATCGTTCTGCATCGACGGGAGGTAAGGATTCACTTCCCAGCTCCCGCAATCGTTCTTTCTATCGATAATTGGCACGAATACGTGCTATTCGATGTTTCCAATCGTTTTGCATCGACGGGAGGTAAGGATTCACTTCCCAGCTCGCGCAATCGTTCTTTCTATCGATAATTGGCACGAATACGTGCTATTCGATGTTTCCAATCGTTCTGCATCGACGGGAGGTAAGGATTCACTTCCCAGCTCCCGCAATCGTTCTTTCTATCGATAATTGGCTCGAATATGTTACATTCGATGTTTCCAATCGTTCCGCAACGACGGGAGGTAAGGATTCACTTCCCAGCTCGCGCAATCGTTCTTTCTATCGATAATTGGCACGAATACGTGCTATTCGATGTTTCCAATCGTTTTGCATCGACGGGAGGTAAGGATTCACTTCCCAGCTCCTGCAATCGTTCTTTCTATCGATAATTGGCTCGAATATGTTATATTCGAGGTTTCCAATCGTTCTGCAACGACGGGAGGTAAGGATTCACCCCCCGCCTCCCGCAATCCTTCTTTCTATCGATAATTGGCACGAATACGTGCTTTTCGATGTTTCCAATCGTTCTGCATCGACGGGAGGTAAGGATTCACTTCCCAGCTCCCGCAATCGTTCTTTCTATCGATAATTGGCTCGAATATGTTACATTCGATGTTTCCAATCGTTCCGCAACGACGGGAGGTAAGGATTCACTTCCCAGCTCCCGCAATCGTTCTTTCTATCGATAATTCGCTCGAATACGTTATATTCGCTGTTTCCAATCGTTCCGCAACGACGGGAGGTAAGGATTCACTTCCCAGCTCGCGCAATCGTTCTTTCTATCGATAATTGGCACGAATACGTGCTATTCGATGTTTCCAATCGTTCTGCATCGACGGGAGGTAAGGATTCACTTCCCAGCTCCCGCAATCGTTCTTTCTATCGATAATTGGCTCGAATATGTTACATTCGATGTTTCCAATCGTTCCGCAACGACGGGAGGTAAGGATTCACTTCCCAGCTCGCGCAATCGTTCTTTCTATCGATAATTGGCTCGAATATGTTACATTCGATGTTTCCAATCGTTCTGCATCAACGGGCACTAAGGATTCACTTCCCAGCTCCCGCAATCGTTCTTTCTATCGATAATTCGCTCGAATACGTTATATTCGCTGTTTCCAATCGTTCCGCAACGACGGGATGTAAGGATTCACTTCCCAGCTCCCGCCATCGTTCTTTCTATCGATAATTCGCTCGAATACGTTATATTCGCTCTTTCCAATCGTTTTGCATCGACGGGAGGTAAGGATTCGCTTCCCAGCTCCCGCGAACGTTCTTTCTATCGATAATTGGCACGAATACGTGCTATTCGATGTTTCCAATCGTTTTGCATCGACGGGAGGTGAGGATTCACTTCCCAGCTCCCGCAATCGTTCTTTCTATTGATAATTTGCACGAATACGTGCTATTCGATGTTTCCAAACGTTTTGCATCGACGGGAGGTAAGGATTCGCTTCCCAGCTCCCGCAATCGTTCTTTCTATCGATAATTGGCACGAATTGGTGCTATTGGATGTTTCCAATCGTTTTACAACGACGGGAGGTAAGGATTCACTTCCCAGTTCCCGCAATCGTTCTTTCTATAGATAATTGGCACGAATACGTGCTATTCGATGTTTCCAATCGTTTTGCATCGACGGGAGGTAAGGATTCACTTCCCAGCTCCCGCAATCGTTCTTTCTATCGATAATTGGCACGAATTGGTGCTATTGGATGTTTCCAATCGTTTTACAACGACGGGAGGTGAGGATTCACTTCCCAGCTCCCGCAATCGTTCTTTCTATCGATAATTGGCACGAATACGTGCTATTCGATGTTTCCAATCGTTTTGCATCGACGGGAGGTAAGGATTCACTTCCCAGCTCCCGCAATCGTTCTTTCTATTGATAATTTGCACGAATACGTGCTATTCGATGTTTCCAATCGTTTTGCATCGACGGGAGGTAAGGATTCGCTTCCCAGCTCCCGCAATCGTTCTTTCTATCGATAATTGGCACGAATTGGTGCTATTGGATGTTTCCAATCGTTTTACAACGACGGGAGGTAAGGATTCACTTCCCAGTTCCCGCAATCGTTCTTTCTATAGATAATTGGCACGAATACGTGCTATTCGATGTTTCCAATCGTTTTGCATCGACGGGAGGTAAGGATTCACTTCCCAGCTCCCGCAATCGTTCTTTCTATCGATAATTGGCACGAATTGGTGCTATTGGATGTTTCCAATCGTTTTACAACGACGGGAGGTGAGGATTCACTTCCCAGCTCCCGCAATCGTTCTTTCTATCGATAATTGGCACGAATACGTGCTATTCGATGTTTCCAATCGTTTTGCATCGACGGGAGGTAAGGATTCACTTCCCAGCTCCCGCAATCGTTCTTTCTATCGATAATTCGCTCGAATACGTTATATTCGATGTTTCCAATCGTTCCTCAACGACGGGAGGTAAGGATTCACTTCCCAGCTCCCGCAATCGTTCTTTCTATCGATAATTCGCTCGAATACGTTATATTCGCTGTTTCCAATCATTCCGCAACGACGGGAGGTAAGGATTCACTTCCCAGCTCGCGCAATCGTTCTTTCTATCGATAATTGGCACGAATACGTGCTATTCGATGTTTCCAATCGTTCTGCATCGACGGGAGGTAAGGATTCACTTCCCAGCTACCGCAATCGTTCTTTCTATCGATAATTCGCTCGAATACGTTATATTCGCTGTTTCCAATCGTTCCGCAACGACGGGAGGTAAGGATTCACTTCCCAGCTCCCGCAATCGTTCTTTCTATCGATAATTGGCACGAATACGTGCTATTCGATGTTTCCAATCGTTCTGCATCGACGGGAGGTAAGGATTCACTTCCCAGCTCCCGCAATCGTTCTTTCTATCGATAATTGGCACGAATACGTGCTATTCGATGTTTCCAATCGTTTTGCATCGACGGGAGGTAAGGATTCACTTCCCAGCTCCCGCAATCGTTCTTTCTATCGATAATTGGCCCGAATATGTTACATTCGATGTTTCCAATCGTTTTGCATCGACGGGAGGTAATGATTCACTTCCCAGCTCCCGCAATCGTTCTTTCTATCGATAATTGGCACGAATGCGTGCTATTCGATGTTTCCAATCGTTTTGCATCGACGGCAGGTAAGGATTCGCTTCCCAGCTCCCGCAATCGTTCTTTCTATCGATAATTGGCACGAATACGTGCTATTCGATGTTTCCAATCGTTTTGCATCGACGGGAGGTGAGGATTCACTTCCCAGCTCCCGCAATCGTTCTTTCTATCGATAATTGGCACGAATACGTGCTATTCGATGTTTCCAATCGTTTTGCATCGACGGGAGGTGAGGATTCACTTCCCAGCTCCCGCAATCGTTCTTTCTATCGATAATTGGCACGAATTGGTGCTATTGGATGTTTCCAATCGTTTTACAACGACGGGAGGTAAGGATTCACTTCCCAGCTCGCGCAATCGTTCTTTCTATCGATAATTGGCACGAATACGTGCTATTCGATGTTTCCAATCGTTTTGCATCGACGGGAGGTGAGGATTCACTTCCCAGCTCCCGCAATCGTTCTTTCTATCGATAATTCGCTCGAATACGTTATATTCGCTGTTTCCAATCGTTCCGCAACGACGGGAGGTAAGGATTCACTTCCCAGCTCGCGCAATCGTTCTTTCTATCGATAATTGGCACGAATACGTGCTATTCGATGTTTCCAATCGTTCTGCATCGACGGGAGTTAAGGATTCACTTCCCAGCTCGCGCAATCGTTCTTTCTATCGATAATTGGCACGAATACGTGCTATTCGATGTTTCCAATCGTTCTGCATCGACGGGAGGTAAGGATTCACTTCCCAGCTCCCGCAATCGTTCTTTCTATCGATAATTGGCTCGAATATGTTACATTCGATGTTTCCAATCGTTCCGCAACGACGGGAGGTAAGGATTCACTTCCCAGCTCGCGCAATCGTTCTTTCTATCGATAATTGGCACGAATACGTGCTATTCGATGTTTCCAATCGTTTTGCATCGACGGGAGGTAAGGATTCACTTCCCAGCTCCTGCAATCGTTCTTTCTATCGATAATTGGCTCGAATATGTTATATTCGAGGTTTCCAATCGTTCTGCAACGACGGGAGGTAAGGATTCACCCCCCGCCTCCCGCAATCCTTCTTTCTATCGATAATTGGCACGAATACGTGCTTTTCGATGTTTCCAATCGTTCTGCATCGACGGGAGGTAAGGATTCACTTCCCAGCTCCCGCAATCGTTCTTTCTATCGATAATTGGCTCGAATATGTTACATTCGATGTTTCCAATCGTTCCGCAACGACGGGAGGTAAGGATTCACTTCCCAGCTCCCGCAATCGTTCTTTCTATCGATAATTCGCTCGAATACGTTATATTCGCTGTTTCCAATCGTTCCGCAACGACGGGAGGTAAGGATTCACTTCCCAGCTCGCGCAATCGTTCTTTCTATCGATAATTGGCACGAATACGTGCTATTCGATGTTTCCAATCGTTCTGCATCGACGGGAGGTAAGGATTCACTTCCCAGCTCCCGCAATCGTTCTTTCTATCGATAATTGGCACGAATACGTGCTATTCGATGTTTCCAATCGTTCCGCAACGACGGGAGGTAAGGATTCACTTCCCAGCTCGCGCAATCGTTCTTTCTATCGATAATTGGCACGAATACGTGCTATTCGATGTTTCCAATCGTTTTGCATCGACGGGAGGTAAGGATTCACTTCCCAGCTCCCGCAATCGTTCTTTCTATCGATAATTCGCTTGAATACGTTACATTCGCTGTTTCCAATCGTTCCGCAACGACGGGAGGTAAGGATTCACTTCCCAGCTCCCGCGAACGTTCTTTCTATCGATAATTGGCACGAATACGTGCTATTCGATGTTTCCAATCGTTTTGCATCGACGGGAGGTGAGGATTCACTTCCCAGCTCCCGCAATCGTTCTTTCTATCGATAATTTGCACGAATACGTGCTATTCGATGTTTCCAATCGTTTTGCATCGACGGGAGGTAAGGATTCGCTTCCCAGCTCCCGCAATCGTTCTTTCTATCGATAATTGGCACGAATTGGTGCTATTGGATGTTTCCAATCGTTTTACAACGACGGGAGGTAAGGATTCACTTCCCAGTTCCCGCAATCGTTCTTTCTATAGATAATTGGCACGAATACGTGCTATTCGATGTTTCCAATGGTTTTGCATCGACGGGAGGTAAGGATTCACTTCCCAGCTCCCGCAATCGTTCTTTCTATCGATAATTGGCACGAATACGTGCTATTCGATGTTTCCAATCGTTTTGCATCGACGGGAGGTAAGGATTCACTTCCCAGCTCCCGCAATCGTTCTTTCTATCGATAATTGGCACGAATTGGTGCTATTGGATGTTTCCAATCGTTTTACAACGACGGGAGGTGAGGATTCACTTCCCAGCTCCCGCAATCGTTCTTTCTATCGATAATTGGCACGAATACGTGCTATTCGATGTTTCCAATCGTTTTGCATCGACGGGAGGTAAGGATTCACTTCCCAGCTCCTGCAATCGTTCTTTCTATCGATAATTGGCTCGAATATGTTATATTCGAGGTTTCCAATCGTTCTGCAACGACGGGAGGTAAGGATTCACCCCCCGCCTCCCGCAATCCTTCTTTCTATCGATAATTGGCACGAATACGTGCTTTTCGATGTTTCCAATCGTTTTGCATCGACGGGAGGTAAGGATTCGCTTCCCAGCTCCCGCAATCGTTCTTTCTATCGATAATTGGCTCGAATATGTTACATTCGATGTTTCCAATCGTTCTGCATCAACGGGCACTAAGGATTCACTTCCCAGCTCCCGCAATCGTTCTTTCTATCGATAATTCGCTCGAATACGTTATATTCGCTGTTTCCAATCGTTCCGCAACGACGGGATGTAAGGATTCACTTCCCAGCTCCCGCCATCGTTCTTTCTATCGATAATTCGCTCGAATACGTTATATTCGCTCTTTCCAATCGTTTTGCATCGACGGGAGGTGAGGATTCACTTCCCAGCTCCCGCAATCGTTCTTTCTATCGATAATTGGCACGAATACGTGCTATTCGATGTTTCCAATCGTTTTGCATCGACGGGAGGTAAGGATTCACTTCCCAGCTCCCGCAATCGTTCTTTCTATCGATAATTCGCTTGAATACGTTACATTCGCTGTTTCCAATCGTTCCGCAACGACGGGAGGTAAGGATTCACTTCCCAGCTCCCGCGAACGTTCTTTCTATCGATAATTGGCACGAATACGTGCTATTCGATGTTTCCAATCGTTTTGCATCGACGGGAGGTGAGGATTCACTTCCCAGCTCCCGCAATCGTTCTTTCTATTGATAATTTGCACGAATACGTGCTATTCGATGTTTCCAATCGTTTTGCATCGACGGGAGGTAAGGATTCGCTTCCCAGCTCCCGCAATCGTTCTTTCTATCGATAATTGGCACGAATTGGTGCTATTGGATGTTTCCAATCGTTTTACAACGACGGGAGGTAAGGATTCACTTCCCAGTTCCCGCAATCGATCTTTCTATAGATAATTGGCACGAATACGTGCTATTCGATGTTTCCAATCGTTTTGCATCGACGGGAGGTAAGGATTCACTTCCCAGCTCCCGCAATCGTTCTTTCTATCGATAATTGGCACGAAATGGTGCTATTGGATGTTTCCAATCGTTTTACAACGACGGGAGGTGAGGATTCACTTCCCAGCTCCCGCAATCGTTCTTTCTATCGATAATTGGCACGAATACGTGCTATTCGATGTTTCCAATCGTTTTGCATCGACGGGAGGTAAGGATTCACTTCCCAGCTCCCGCAATCGTTCTTTCTATCGATAATTCGCTCGAATACGTTATATTCGATGTTTCCAATCGTTCCTCAACGACGGGAGGTAAGGATTCACTTCCCAGCTCCCGCAATCGTTCTTTCTATCGATAATTCGCTCGAATACGTTATATTCGCTGTTTCCAATCATTCCGCAACGACGGGAGGTAAGGATTCACTTCCCAGCTCGCGCAATCGTTCTTTCTATCGATAATTGGCACGAATACGTGCTATTCGATGTTTCCAATCGTTCTGCATCGACGGGAGGTAAGGATTCACTTCCCAGCTCCCGCAATCGTTCTTTCTATCGATAATTGGCACGAATACGTGCTATTCGATGTTTCCAATCGTTTTGCATCGACGGGAGGTAAGGTGTTACGTCCTAGGTTAGGGCTCCGTAATGACTGACAGGACGTTCGTAGATGTTGGTTGGATACGTTCGCACTTTTGATCGTGACTGGTCCCTATGGGTAGTCAACCTGCATCGGGACGTTGAGAAGGATAGGTATGTGTATAATTTATATTAAACGATGATATATTCGTTCGTAGCGTTCATGTATTACACATAATTTCACTAATTTCGGTTTGTCGAGTGTGCGTGCCGGAGATAGCGAGCGGATCTACCTCCTCTTGCGTTGTAAGATACGGCTTGCACACATTGTTGCCAGAGGTAGCGAGCGGATCTACCTCCTCTTGCGTTGTAAGATATTAATTTGACAACGTTTACTTATTCGTCGTGCGATATTTTTCGTAGCGAGGATCGTCGGGTGCGATGTTGTCGAAGCAGGGAGGAAGCGACGGCAGCTCGATGGAACAGAGCTTCCAGACAGCTCGTGACTCCGTCTCAATTCCTCCTTCTGCGTTGCTGTTGGAGCGGGGTGTAACCCCTCCCAGGAGACGTTGCTTCGCGAGTAACGGTTTGTAATATGCCCGCACCAAACGACGTACTTGTTCTTTACGACCGGCGCGACGCGTTTTAGCCATCGAGCTTATTCAATTCAGATATGGTTTCTGGTTAACAATAGAGACAACTGAATTGTACTATGAAGGAAAGCTGTGTGTATAACTCGAGCGGATCGTCCTCTCAAAGAGAATACACCAGCGATACCTACGAAAACCATGAGCAGATCGTCTTCTCGATATGGTCCGTAGTAGAATTCAGAGTTTGGTACTCTAAATAATAATTGAATGGTAAATAACCCTTTATAAGACTACTGAATTGTACTGTGCAGGAAAGCCGTGTGTATAATTCGAGCGGATCGTCCTCTCAAAGAGAATACACCAGCGATACCTACGAAAACCATGAGCAGATCGTCTTCTCGATATGGTCCGTAGTAGAATTCAGAGCATAAATCTACAGATTACGCGGTTGAAGCTCGATGTCAGTTTTGGGTACACTCGTAAATGAATTAGAGAACACTGTGTCTAATGAACATGATAACAACTATATTCTATCACTTGATGGTTACACTGGGTTACAAGATTTGAATTATAACTAACAACGCGATGTTACTCGGCTGACTAAGCAGAACTGTTTGTGTTTACTCACTATGATTGACGTCGACTGTAGATTGATGTTACTTGGCTGACTCTCGGGTCAGAACTGACTTTCCAGTGGCTGCTCAGCTCCTTTTATTGTTATAAAGTGCTGATGCAGCTGGCGACTGTCTGTCGGCACTGGAGACTTTGTACGTGACCTTTTGCTGTTTAACTCGAAATGCTGATGTAGCTGGGTAAAACCCAAACAACCTGATCCTCGGTACGTGCCCTATCCCTGCAACGTACGCACTCATCTCCGTGGGAACCGGTGCTGACGCAGCTCCACACGCTGCTCTCGTTATATGATGCTGTCGCGTCAGGTCTTATTACAATTTTGCGACGTAGATGCAATTGCGACGTTGTCATTTGATCTTTTTTGCTTTGCACACGTGCATTTCACCTTTGTCAGCAGTAATACACATTGCGTCTTAACTTTTAACGGTTTTTAATGCAATAATACTTATTTTTAACGGATGAGTCACTCAGAATGTTTTCAGGTTTGGATTTTCGTATTTCCCGAACATGCTGAGTCATACATCAGGCTTTACACAACCCTTTTGGTTGTTTTAACAATTGTTAATATTATAAATGTAACTTATTATTACTCCAAATATTTTTTGTAACAAGGTGTCGGGTTACCTTTGGCCAAATTTTGGTTTCTACTTTATCGACCGAATAAAAACGTCGGCACATGAGACCTGCCTAGGAATCTACCTTACCGACTGATGGTAAGTTACCTACAATGGGTACATTATCGACAGATGGTTAGTTACCGCCAGGATTTCTACATTACCGACTGATGGTAAGTTGCCGGCGCAGGTTTCTACCTTACCGACTGATGGTAAGACAGCGTTTTAATATTTTTGTTTGTCACGGGTCGGGGAGTCCCGGGACGTGACACCTTCCCCCTTGGGAAGCAAATTTCTGGAAGAGATTTGCTCTAACTCACGAATGGTTTGTTTGAATTCCCTGATGGTTGGTGTGGGCCTCGTTGGTGATGTAACTGTTGGACTGCGTTGGGTTCCGGGGAATCCCGGGACGTAACAAAGGATTCACTTCCCAGCTCGCGCAATCGTTCTTTCTATCGATAATTGGCACGAATACGTGCTATTCGATGTTTCCAATCGTTTTGCATCGACGGGAGGTGAGGATTCACTTCCCAGCTCCCGCAATCGTTCTTTCTATCGATAATTCGCTGTTTCCAATCGTTCCGCAACGACGGGAGGTAAGGATTCACTTCCCAGCTCGCGCAATCGTTCTTTCTATCGATAATTGGCACGAATACGTGCTATTCGATGTTTCCAATAGTTCTGCATCGACGGGAGGTAAGGATTCACTTCCCAGCTCCCGCAATCGTTCTTTCTATCGATAATTGGCACGAATACGTGCCATTCGATGTTTCCAATCGTTTTGCATCGACGGGAGGTAAGGATTCACTTCCCAGCTCCCGCAATCGTTCTTTCTATCGATAATTGGCACGAATACGTGCTATTCGATGTTTCCAATCGTTTTGCATCGACGGGAGGTAAGGATCACTTCCCAGCTCCCGCAATCGTTCTTTCTATCGATAATTGGCTCGAATATGTTACATTCGATGTTTCCAATCGTTTTGCATCGACGGGAGGTAAGTGTCACGTTCCAGGTTGTGGCCGGAAGGGACACGCAGTTCAAAGACGCGGAGCGGTCGCGCCAAGAACTAATACGATTTACGCGAGATCGATAATGGTTAGCAGTAGTTCAATTAAGTGTTGCATGATTATTAAGAGGTTCCTCGTGCGAGTTACGCGTTAAATATTCTTCTTACGGCTTCTTCAGTCGAGGTAATTTGTAGGCAACCAAAAGGTCTACTTATTGTGCAGGGGAGAAGAATTACGAAAGGAACCGGGAGCCTCGGGGTCGAATGCAGGATTCGCGCACGCCGAGGGGGAAGGAATGAATTACTACAAGGGGAAAAGGGACCCTCGGGGTCGAATGCTAGATTCGCGCACGCCGAGGAGGGAGGAAAAACAACTACGAAGGAAAAAGGGGGTCTCGGGGTCGAATGCTAGATTCGCGCACGCCGAGGGGGAAGGAAAAATAACTACGAAGGGAAAAGGGAGCCTCGGGGTCGAATGCTCGATTCGCTCGCGCCGAGGAGGAATGGAATAATTATTACGAAGGGAGAAGGGAGCCTCGGGGTCGAATGCTAGATTCGCGCACGCCGAGGAGGAAGGAAAAAATAATTATTATTATGGAAAGGGATCTAACGGAGAGAATACTGTGGGGTTCGGGATAGATGCCCTTACATGTAAAGCAAATCGCAAAAGGTAACGATGTTTCGTCTCGCACGAGTAACTTACTCCTTTATGTTAGGGCCGATATGAAATAATTAATTATGCATGCGTTCTTAGGTGGATGGTAGCACAAGGGCTCGCTGAGGTGCACTCCGGTCTGCCACCTCGCGATCACATCGAGGACGCGTCCAGCTTGCACTCTCGAGGGGGACGAGAATTTATTTGGGGAAGCGAGGAAATGATAACCTAGGCGGATTCGGATCTAGTCCGCTCCCACTCCCAGGGGGATGAGAATAAAGTAGCAAGTTGAGGAAAGGATAACTCAGGCGGATTCGGATCCAGTCCGCTCCCGCTCCCAGGGGGATGAGAATAAAGTAGGAAACGAGGAAAGGATAACCCAGGCGGATTCGGATCCAGTCCGCTCCCACTCCCAAGGGGATGAGAATAAATTAGGGAATTGAGGAAAGGATAACCCAGGCGGATTCGGATCCAGTCCGCTCCCGCTCCCAGGGGGATGAGAATAAGGTAGGAAACGAGGAAAGGAAAATTGGGGAAAAATGACGGTGCCTCGTCCCGTTGTGTTTCGTAGTGGTCAGCCAGTGGTTCACCAACGAGTAATGACTTCCTTGATAGATCCTGCCTGAACGTTCCGCAACTCTTCGGTGGACAAATTGAAGTACTTCTCTATAAAATGTTCGTAATATTATTATATTTACTATGTTCGCGGTTAAACTAATTCTGTAAGATAGTCGTGTGCGTGATCTTTTAATGCATTCACTATGTTCACGGTTAAACTAATTCTGTATGATAGTCGTGTGCCTGATCTTTTAATGCATTCACTATGTTCGCGGTTAAACTAATTCTGTAAGATAGTCGTGTGCCTGATCTTTTAATGCATTCACTATGTCCTCGGTTAAACTAATTTGCAATAATGAGGATATTCGTAAATGTTTATTATATTTACTATGTTCTCTCAGGACTGTAGCTTCAGTGGTCAAGCTCTCCGAGTCATCATTGCGAACATGTTGCGTGAATATAATTATTATGACTCGATAGCGCATATGGTATACGAAAATATTCTATGTTATTAGATTAATTATTGAAATGAATCACGGAATTATTCTAAGTTCCTTATTGAAATAAATTGAAATAAATCGGAAAATATTCTATGTTTCTTATTGAATAAATCGAAATAAGTGAGAAAGTATTCTAAGTTCCTTATGGGCTAAATTGCAATAAATCGAGAAATATTCTAAGTTCCTTATTGAAATAAATCGGAAATATTCTAAGTTCCTTATGGAGTAAATTGAAATAAATCGAGAAATATTCTATGTTCCTTATAGAATAAATTGAAATAAATCGAGAAATATTCTATGTTCCTTATAGAATAAATTGAAATAAATCGAGAAATATTCTATGTTCCTTATGGAGTAAATTGTAATAAATCGGAAATATTCTATGTTCCTTATAGAATAAATTGAAATAAATCGAGAAATATTCTATGTTCCTTATAGAATAAATTGAGATAAATCGCGGGATAATTCTAAGTCCGTTATGATATTAATTGAGATAAATCGAGAAATATTCTAAGTTCCTTATGGAGTAACATGAAATAAATCGAGGAATTTTCTAAGTGCCTTATGGAATAAAATGTAATAAATCGAGAAATATTCTATGTTCCTTATAGAATAAATTGAAATAAATCGAGAAATATTCTATGTTCCTTATGGAGTAAATTGTCATAAATCGCGGGATAATTCTAAGTCCGTTATGATATTAATTGAGATAAATCGAGAAATATTCTAAGTTCCTTATGGAATAAATTGAAATAAATCAAGAGTGAACGCGGAGGTGATGCTAGCTACTGAGCTGATCGATGTGTCGTCGTTTGCTGCTGCTTGAAGAGTGACTCTCGAATCAGGTGGTGCCGGTCTATTTATACTTGTCTCAGGAATTTCTGGTATGCGTGGTATGCGCGGAATGCCTGGTATGCGTGTGTGATGTCTGCTGATGGTGTTGACTGCTGTGGAATGCCTGGTATGCGTGGGTTCTCAACTGCCAGTGGTTCTCTATCGTTTCTTTAATGAACATTCAATTAATTAAGAATTACAATACCCTTCGTTATTATATTACAGGTCAGTGCTATTGCAGTTTTAAGTAAGTTTGAGCGTTAATATTAGTGTTTTATTGAACATTATCGTCGTGTAGAGTGATACTCGAGAGGACGCAAGAACGAGCAATGTCAGGATACTCTTGGGACGCGAAAGGGGATTTCTTCCTCGTGGAGTGAGGGCTTCTCTTGGGACGCGAAAGGGGGTTTCTTCCTCGTGGAGTGAGGGCTTCTCTTGGGACGCGAAGGGGGTTTCTTCCTCGTGGAGTGAGGGCTTCTCTTGGGACGCGAAGGGGGTTCCTTCCTCGCGGAGTGAGGGCTTCTCTTGGGACGCGAAGGGGGTTCCTTCCTCGTGGAGTGAGGGCTTCTCTTGGGACGCGAAGGGGGTTTCTTCCTCGTGGAGTGAGGGCTTCTCTCGAGTGTCGTTGTTCTTCGTTTAAGGTAATGGTGTTTTGTATAGTGACGAGTTGGAATAATAAGAGATTTTATTTGTTTGTAGGTAATCGGTGGTGAGAAGAGAAATATAAGGTGAGTATCTTATAAGAGAAATTTGTTTGTTCGCAGGCAGTCGATGGTGAGAAGTGTCATATAAGAGAGTTCATTTGTTCGCAGGCAGTCGATGGTGTCAAGTGTAATATAAGGTAAGTACCTCGTTTGAGTAGTGATGGGTTGGAGTAATAAGAGAGTTCATTTGTTCACAGGCAGTCGGTGGTGAGAAGAGAAATATAAGGTGAGTATCTTATAAGAGAAATTTGTTTGTTCGCAGGTGTCAAGTTTAATATAAGGTAACTACCTCGTTTGAGTAGTGATGGGTTGGAGTAATAAGAGAGTTCATTTGTTCACAGGCAGTCGGTGGTGAGAAGTGTAATATAAGGTAAGTACCTTGTTTGAGTAGTGATGGGTTGGAGTAATAAGAGAGTTCGTTTGTTCACAGGCATTGTTGAATGGGGATTGTAACTGTAAGTGCATCGTGGTTGAAAGGAGTGTTACGGGGTATAGAAAGAGTGGTGTAAAGAGTGTGAGGGGGGTGTAAGGAGTGCTCAGTTCGTGCTGGACGTTACATAGCCGCAGGGGCAGCCCAGCGTTCACATCATAGCGGAATTTGTTAATAAAGGAAGAAAAAAATGTGTGACGTGCCGTCATTTTTGCCCCATGTCGGGTCACATTTTTTTCTTCCTTTATTGACAAAATCCGCTATGATGTGAACGCTGGGCTGCCCCTGCGGCTATGTAACGTCCAGCACGAACTGAGCACTCCTTACACTCCCCTTACACTCCTTACACTCCCCTTACACTCCTTACACTCCTTACACACTCCTTACACTCCCCTTACACTCCTTACACTCCCCTCACACTCCTTAAACTCCCTTATTACTCCAACCCATCACTACTCAAACGAGGTACTTACCTTATATTACACTTCTCACTACCGACTGCCTGTGAACAAATGAACTCTCTTATATTACACTTCTCACCATCGACTGCCTGCGAACAAACAAATTTCTCTTATAAGATACTCACCTTATATTTCTCTTCTCACCACCGATTACCTACAAACAAATAAAATCTCTTATTATTCCAACTCGTCACTATACAAAACACCATTACCTTAAACGAAGAACAACGACACTCGAGAGAAGCCCTCACTCCACAAGGAAGAAACCCCCTTCGCGTCCCAAGAGAAGCCCTCACTCCACGAGGAAGAAACCCCCTTCGCGTCCCAAGAGAAGCCCTCACTCCACGAGGAAGGAACCCCCTTCGCGTCCCAAGAGAAGCCCTCACTCCACGAGGAAGAAACCCCCTTCGCGTCCCAAGAGAAGCCCTCACTCCACGAGGAAGGAACCCCCTTCGCGTCCCAAGAGAAGCCCTCACTCCACGAGGAAGAAATCCCCTTTCGCGTCCCAAGAGTATCCTGACATTGCTCGTTCTTGCGTCCTCTCGAGTACCACTCTACACGACGATAATGTTCAATAAAACACTAATATTAACGCTAAAACTTACTTAAAACTGCAATAGCACTGACCTGTAATATAATAACGAAGGGTATTGTAATTCTTAATTAATTGAATGTTCATTAAAGAAACGATAGAGAACCACTGGCAGTTGAGAACCCACGCATACCAGGCATTCCACAGCAGTCAACACCAACAGCAGACATCACACACGCATACCAGGCATTCCGCGCATACCAGAAATTCCTGAGACAAGTATAAATAGACCGGCACCACCTGATTCGAGAGTCACTCTTCAAGCAGCAGCAAACGACGACACATCGATCAGCTCAGTAGCTAGCATCACCTCCGCTTTCACTCTTGATTTATTTCAATTTATTCCATAAGGAACTTAGAATATTTCTCGATTTATCCCAATTAATATTATAACGGACTTAGAATTATCCCGCGATTTATGACAATTTATTCTATAAGGAACATAGAATATTTCTCGATTTATTTCAATTTATTCTATAAGGAACATAGAATATTTCCGATTTATTACATTTTATTCCATAAGGAACATAGAATATTTCTCGATTTATTTCAATTTATTCTATAAAGAACATAGTGAATATAATAAACATTTACGAATATCCTCATTATTGCAAATTAGTTTAACCGAGAACATAGTGAATGCATTAAAAGATCAGGCACACGACTATCATACAGAATTAGTTTAACCGCGAACATAGTGAATATAATAATATTACGAACATTTTATAGAGGAGTACTTCAATTTGTCCACCGAAGAGTTGCGGAACGTTCAGGCAGGATCTATCAAGGAAGTCATTACTCGTTGGTGAACCACTGGCTGACCACTACGAAACACAACGGGACGAGGCACCGTCATTTTTCCCCAATTATCCTTTCCTCGTTTCCTACTTTATTCTTATCCCCCTGGGAGCGGGAGCGGACTGGATCCGAATCCGCCTGGGTTATCCTTTCCTCAATTTCCTAATTTATTCTCATCCCCCTGGGAGCGGGAGCGGACTGGATCCGAATCCGCCTGGGTTATCCTTTCCTCGTTTCCTACTTGATTCTCATCCCCCTGGGAGCGGGAGCGGACTGGATCCGAATCCGCCTGGGTTATCCTTTCCTCAACTTGCTACTTTATTCTCATCCCCCTGGGAGTGGGAGCGGACTAGATCCGAATCCGCCTAGGTTATCTTTTCCTCGCTTCCCCAAATAAATTCTCGTCCCCCTCGAGAGTGCAAGTTGGACGCATCCTCGATGTGATCGCGAGGTGGCAGACCGGAGTGCACCTCAGCGAGCCCTTGTGCTACCATCCTCCTAAGAACGCATGCATAATTAATTATTTCATATCGGCCCTAACATAAAGGACTAAGTTGCTCGTGCGAGACGAAACGTCGTTACCTTTTGCGATTTGCTTTACATGTAAGGGCATCTATCCCGAACCCTACAGTAGTCTCTCCGTTGAATCCCTTTCCATAATAATAATTCTTTTCCCTTCCTCCTCGGCGTGCGCGAATCTAGCATTCGACCCCGAGGCTCCCTTCTCCCTTCGTAATAATTATTCCATTCCTCCTCGGCGTGCGCGAATCTAGCATTCGACCCCGAGGCCCCGTTTTTCCTGCATAGTTGTTTTCCCTTCCTCCTCGGCGTGCGCGAATCTAGCATTCGACCCCGAGGCTCCCTTAACCCCTTGTAGTAATTCATTCCTTCCCCCTCGGCGTGCGCGAATCCTGCATTCGACCCCGAGGCTCCCTGCTCCTTTCGTAAATTTTCTCCCTCGCACAATAAGCGGATCCTTTGGTTGCCTACATATTACCTCAACTGAGAAGCCGTAAAAAGAATATTTAACGCGTAGCTCGCACGAGGAACCTTTTAATAATCATGCAACACTTAATCGAACTACTGAAAACCATTATCGATCTCGCGTAACTCGTATTAGTTCTTGGCGCGACCGCTCCGCGACTTTGAACTGCGTGTCCCTTCCGGCCACAACCTGGAACGTGACATGTTAATTGGTGACAGCGGTGGGATACCGAAATTTTAATAATCCCACAATTGCCTTTTCTTCCTGCGCATTCAGTAAGTTAATTACTTGCAAGTAGATCATTCGTCCTATTTTTTAGGCCCCTATATATACACATATATTATTTTCGTCTTGCTCACTCATATTTGAATGGAACCATGTCGCTGTACGGTGACGCCGACGAATCCAACCCCCTCACTACCTCCGTGGAGGAAGCTAATAGAGCTATTGACGCGTCAACCGCCGCGTTGCACGATAAATTGAATCTCTTGCGCGAAAAACAAGCTCAAATCGAAGCACACTATGATTTATTCGCGACCAAACAAATGCGACCTGTTAGTCCACACGGCGATTCTTTTCAGGAGGAACAAATACCTCAATCCGCCTCCGGATTGGAAAACCTCGCTAAACAGATAGCCTCCCTGCAAGAAGCAGTAGACATTTTAACGAAGAATCAACGCGTTAAAACACGTCTGGAGACTCCCGCCTCCTGCTGCCGCGATGGGAACCCACGTAACGACGCGTTCAGCGAACCGATAACGCATGGAAAACTTCAGGTCACTCTGAAGGATGCCGTTGAGACGGTACCACGTTTCGATGGACACAATATGTCGATCCTGCAATTTGCGAGAGCATGTAGAAGAGCTCGGGAAATGATCCCTCCTGCATCCGAACCTCAGTTAGCGTGCTTATTAAGGAACCGCTTACAGAAACACGCGTACTTGGTCGTGGAGGACTATTGTTTTGATACCGTAAACGCATTCATCGGCAGACTGAAAACAGTGTTCGCCCCCGCCAAAACTTCCGATCATTACCGCGGCGAACTTGCCAATATTATAATTGGAAAGAACGAACACATATTGGATTACATTTCGAGAGTAAAGGACCTGAAGTTCGCCATTATAGACGAAGATACTAACTACTACCGAAATTCAAAGGTCGCACTATACGACGTTGACCAGTTAGCGTTAAGATCCTTTTTGGACGGACTTCCCCTTTCGATGCGCAGTCAAATGGACCCCACGACATTAACGTCATTAGACGAGGCATTCGACAGGGCCGTCCGGGTCGCTAAACTGATTGAGCGCGATCGTCACCGGTTTATGGGAGAACGGGCTCCCCAAACCCGATGCCAATTATGCCATCGGGAAGGACACGACGCACGATCCTGCAGAACCTACCCGACCAATAATCATCCGCCCCTAACGCGGGTCCCGGAACGATTTAACGGAAGAGGTTTCGACCGTTCGCCCCCAACGAAGGATCATAATACGCCACGTCAAGCAGAGACACGAACCTGCAATTATTGCGGCAGAATAGGACACTTGGCCGCAGACTGCCGGAAGAAAATGCGCGACCAAAACATGTCGGGAAACGACCAGCCCCCACGAGAATACCGGGAGGCGCCTCGTGGAACGGGCAGGACAAATGCGCACCCGATAAATACACTCCGACTTTCGCACCACCTCCAAGCAGAATCGCCAAGGTGCATCTCCCCCTCTACAACAACGTCCCTTCCATCAACATCCGCAGTCCGCAATTAATTCTCCCCACGGACTTAATGATCGACACAGGAGCGGAGGTAAATCTGATAAAGCGGTCATGCATCAAAACGCCCGGCGACATCGACAGGGACAATGTAATCGAGCTGATCGGAATCACCGAAACCTGCGTACCTACTCTAGGGACCCTCACGGCAACGCTATTCAATTACCCCGTACAATTTCACGTCGTCGAAGATAATATACCCCTACCCAACCACGGCTTATTAGGATCAGGATTCCTGACCGAAAGTGGAGTTACAGTAGACTTCAAAAACAGGTGGCTAGCATTTAACGGCAACTTCGTTCCTTTCAACAAGGTAGATGAAATGACAATACCCCCAAGGACAAGCGTCGTTGCCCACGCATACGTCGCCAATCCTGAAATTGAAGAAGGATATATTCCACGACTCGACCTAGGAGAAGGTTTATACGCTGGAAAAGCCCTTGTGCGAAACGATGGAGGAAAAGCAAGCTTACGCGTGACGAACGCAAACGAGCAGCCAGCAACCATATCTGTACCCCTGGTTCACCTGGAAGAATTTGAAGAAGCTCCCGCGACGTACCCCCAGTTACAGTATACCGAGGAAGCCGTGTCTTTGAAGTTATCCAAAGACGCGATGAACCCCCGTTCAAAAAAGGGCAACCGGCCCACTCCCCCTAGCGAATCCCTCACAGAAGGAAGAAATCCACATATCGAAAAAAACCCCACACCCCTCGTATACTCAGCTGCGGAACAGAAGGTTGCACACCAAATTTTACCTAAACCGGGTTTACAAAAGCTCACCTCCACTGAAAACCCCAATAAGGACGAGCCCAGGAAACAAACACGAGTCGCAGCGATACTCGACCTCATATCCCCGAGAGACCTCAATCGGGAAGAAGAAGCTCACGTCCACCAACTCGTCGGCAAGTACGAAGACATATTTCACTTGCCTGGCGAACCCCTAGGCCACACGAATGCCATCAGCCATGCTATCGAAACCACAGATCCAGCCCCAGTATCCACCAAACAATACCGTTTTCCTCCCATCCATAAGGAGGAAATCCGCGCACAAATGAAGGAACTCCTCGAACAAAAAATAGTCAGACCATCCATATCCCCGTACAACTCACCCCTCTGGATAGTCCCGAAGAAACCAGGGCCAGACGGGAAGAAAAAATGGAGAATGGTGATCGACTACCGCCAGCTAAATCAAAAAACCGTTCCCGACGCTTACCCCCTGCCGAACATTATCGATATACTCGACCAGCTCGGCGGAGCTAAATACTTCTCAATCTTCGACCTCGTGTCCGGATTTCATCAGATCCCGATGAAACCAGAAGATGCACAAAAAACTGCGTTCTCGGCCCCCCATGGCCACTATGAATTTTCGAGGATGCCCTTTGGCCTGCGTAACGCCCCCGCGACCTTCCAACGCTTAATGGACCACATCCTTTCGGGACTACAAGGCTCCGAGATGTTTGTATATCTGGACGACATAGTCCTCTACTCGAGTTCGCTGAACGAACACGGAATTAAGTTTCGCAAGCTTGCCGATCGATTACGTCAAGCCAACCTAAAACTTCAACCAAGCAAGTGCCAATTTCTCCGGAAAGAAGTGGCGTACCTAGGCCACGTCATTACGGAAAACGGCGTAAAACCGGACCCTCACAAAATTACCGCGGTTTTAAATTACCCTCCACCCCGCAACACAAAAGGCATAAAACAGTTCTTAGGACTGACCGGGTACTATAGGCGATTCATCCCCAACTTCTCCAAAGAAGCAAGGGCCCTGACGTCATTACTTAAAAAGGGTACGCCATTTATATGGGGCGACGCCCAACAAAAATCGTTCACGTACCTCAAGGACAAATTGGTTCAGGAACCCATACTCCAATTCCCAAACTTCGAAAAGGAATTCCACCTCACTACTGACGCATCGGATTATGCCGTTGGTGGAATAATCACACAAACTTACGGAAATAAAGAACTACCCCTTGCCTATGCGTCCCGACTTCTGTGCCAAGCAGAGGTAAATTACTCCACAATTGAGAAAGAACTGCTGGCCATAATATATTGTACCAGCCATTTTCGTCCCTACTTATATGGTAGAAGATTTATTCTCTATACTGACCACCAACCACTGGTCTGGCTTCACAGGGTCAAGGATCCGACTTCACGACTCGTTCGTTGGCGACTAAAACTTGCTGAATTCGACTATGAAATCCAGTACCAACCAGGGAAATCCAATCGAGTGGCCGACGCCCTCTCTCGCAACCCACCGGACACTACGACAGCGCTCGTCTGTCCGATCCGCCCACGGTCCGATTCTGATTCCAATTCTGGAGGGCACCCAGAGCCCGAAAATCAAAAACGGCCCAGAATTCATGGACCTGAGCGACTACGTTGGGAAACTGGATTCTCCATCTCGAGCGATTCGGATGAATCTCTCTTCAGCGCCCCCAAAATTACCCGGAAGAGCGAAAAAGGCCTAAGCCCCGATAGAATCGCAGCCATGACACTGACCCCTGTAATACAACCAACACTCCGCGCACCCTCCACCAGTAGAAATGCACCTGATTCACCGCCTGATTACGCAGCGCTACCTCACGAAGTCGACACCGAAGATGGCCCATATACGCCTCCCAATCACCTTTCCAGCGAAGACGACACCTCACAAACAGAGTCAGAGAACGACGAAACGGATAACGAAACCATGGAAGGCGCCCCACGTGAAGCGATCCGCGCCAACAGCAATCTTCACTTCAGTCGCGACCCCTTAGCCATCCGGCCCGGACCCTTAGTAATCTTCCTGGCAGGTGACGGCAACGTCTGTGATGACGGGGGACAAAATTTGAGAACACACGCGGGTCTTCCCATTCGAAGAGATGTCACACTCGGACGTGCACGCGTATTAAAACACAAAGGCAAAACAATCATTGGTTTAGTTGTTAAGGAAACGGCTAATTACCCGATGGAACCCGAAATTTTCCGCGAAGCCGTGAACTCACTCAAGGATGTAGTAAGAGAACTGCAACTACCCGGATTTAGCATAGCTAAAACACCTCAAATTGGCGCTTTGGTCTGGGAAGAAATAATATCGGAAATTCATACCAGACTGTCCGAAGAAAATGTACAAATTACCATTTGCACACAAATCGTCCAAATTCCTGACGAAAGAATAAGACCCGTGATAATAGAGGAAAACCACTCCTCGGCTATTGGAGGGCATAGAGGCGTAAGCAAAACTCTTAAAAGGATCCGTCACGCCTACTATTGGCAGGGAATGAAACAACAAGTTCGCATCTATATTCGAAACTGCCTGCCTTGTCAACGGAAAAAGTTGGTCCGAATAAAAACGCGGCAACCAATGGTTTTAACTGATACCCCCGGCGCAGCGTTCGATAAGGTCGGATTAGACATAGTGGGTGTCACGTTCCAGGTTGTGGCCGGAAGGGACACGCAGTTCAAAGTCGCGGAGCGGTCGCGCCAAGAACTAATACGAGTTACGCGAGATCGATAATGGTTTTCAGTAGTTCGATTAAGTGTTGCATGATTATTAAAAGGTTCCTCGTGCGAGCTACGCGTTAAATATTCTTTTTACGGCTTCTCAGTTGAGGTAATATGTAGGCAACCAAAGGATCCGCTTATTGTGCGAGGGAGAAAATTTACGAAAGGAGCAGGGAGCCTCGGGGTCGAATGCAGGATTCGCGCACGCCGAGGGGGAAGGAATGAATTACTACAAGGGGTTAAGTGAGCCTCGGGGTCGAATGCTAGATTCGCGCACGCCGAGGAGGAAGGGAAAACAACTATGCAGGAAAAACGGGGCCTCGGGGTCGAATGCTAGATTCGCGCACGCCGAGGAGGAATGGAATAATTATTACGAAGGGAGAAGGGAGCCTCGGGGTCGAATGCTAGATTCGCGCACGCCGAGGAGGAAGGGAAAAGAATTATTATTATGGAAAGGGATTCAACGGAGAGACTACTGTAGGGTTCGGGATAGATGCCCTTACATGTAAAGCAAATCGCAAAAGGTAACGATGTTTCGTCTCGCACGAGTAACTTACTCCTTTATGTTAGGGCCGATATGAAATAATTAATTATGCATGCGTTCTTAGGTGGATGGTAGCACAAGGGCTCGCTGAGGTGCACTCCGGTCTGCCACCTCGCGATCACATCGAGGACGCGTCCAGCTTGCACTCTCGAGGGGGACGAGAATTTATTTGGGGAAGCGAGGAAAAGATAACCTAGGCGGATTCGGATCTAGTCCGCTCCCACTCCCAGGGGGATGAGAATAAAGTAGCAAGTTGAGGAAAGGATAACCCAGGCGGATTCGGATCTAGTCCGCTCCCACTCCCAGGGGGATGAGAATAAATTAGGGAATTGAGGAAAGGATAACCCAGGCGGATTCGGATCCAGTCCGCTCCCACTCCCAGGGGGATGAGAATAAAGTAGGAAACGAGGAAGGGATAACCCAGGCGGATTCGGATCCAGTCCGCTCCCACTCCCAGGGGGATGAGAATAAAGTAGGAAACGAGGATAGGATAACCCAGGCGGATTCGGATCCAGTCCGCTCCCGCTCCCAGGGGGATGAGAATAAAGTAGGAAACGAGGGAAGGAAAATTGGGGAAAAATGACGGTGCCTCGTCCCGTTGTGTTTCGTAGTGGTCAGCCAGTGGTTCACCAACGAGTAATGACTTCCTTGATGGATCCTGCCTGAACGTTCCGCAATTCTTCGGTGGACAAATTGAAGTACTCCTCAATGCATTCAGGGCACCAGGCGGCGGGTTGAACAGCAGAGATTTGGGACTCGCACGTGGCGCAAGTAGAGATGCGAATCGCTGTTTGGTATGGGCACATGTCGTGCCACCCTCCCTGCTGGTATCCTTGCGCTTGGGTGGGAACTAGCCGATTATAGCAATCGCTGCATATGCGATAGCGGTTGTTCACGAAAATACCCTCCGAGACAATAATGAACAGTGCAAATTTAATAGCTGCCGATACGTGGAAGGGTAATCGGTGGGCAGGACGCCGTCCCAAGGGCCTTGAAACTCTGGGTCTTCTAGTTCTTCTTCCAAGGTCTCAATTGGGATCTTCATTCGGGTCGCGGAATTATCTTGTTGTTGGAGTACCTTTCTATAACAATATTCGTAATGTTATTATATTCACTATGTTCGCGGTTAAACTAATTTGCAATAATGAGGATATTCGTAAAAGTTTATTATATTCACTATGTTCACGGTTAAACTAATTCTGTATGATAGTCGTGTGCCTGATCTTTTAATGCATTCACTATGTTCTCGGTTAAACTAATTTGCAATAATGAGGATATTCGTAAATGTTTATTATATTCACTATGTTCTCGGTTAAACTAATTTGCAATAATGAGGATATTCGTAAATGTTTATTATATTCACTATGTTCTCGGTTAAACTAATTTGCAATAATGAGGATATTCGTAAATGTTTATTATATTCACTATGTTCTCTCAGGACTGTAGCTTCAGTGGTCAAGCTCTCCGAGTCATCATTGCGAACATGTTGCGTGAATATAATTATTATGACTCGATAGCGCATATGGTATACGAAAATATTCTATGTTATTAGATTAATTATTGAAATGAATCACGGAATTATTCTAAGTTCCTTATTGAAATAAATTGAAATAAATCGGAAAATATTCTATGTTTCTTATTGAATAAATCGAAATAAGTGTGAAAGTATTCTAAGTTCCTTATGGGCTAAATTGCAATAAATCGAGAAATATTCTAAGTTCCTTATGGAGTAAATTGAAATAAATCGGAAATATTCTAAGTTCCTTATGGAGTAAATTGAAATAAATCGAGAAATATTCTATGTTCCTTATAGAATAAATTGAAATAAATCGAGAAATATTCTATGTTCCTTATGGAGTAAATTGTAATAAATCGGAAATATTCTATGTTCCTTATAGAATAAATTGAAATAAATCGAGAAATATTCTATGTTCCTTATAGAATAAATTGAGATAAATCGCGGGATAATTCTAAGTCCGTTATGATATTAATTGAGATAAATCGAGAAATATTCTATGTTCCTTATAGAATAAATTGAAATAAATCGAGAAATATTCTATGTTCCTTATGGAGTAAATTGTAATAAATCGGAAATATTCTATGTTCCTTATAGAATAAATTGAAATAAATCGAGAAATATTCTATGTTCCTTATAGAATAAATTGTCATAAATCGCGGGATAATTCTAAGTCCGTTATGATATTAATTGAGATAAATCGAGAAATATTCTAAGTTCCTTATGGAATAAATTGAAATAAATCGCGGAGGTGATGCTAGCTACTGAGCTGATCGATGTGTCGTCGTTTGCTGCTGCTTGAAGAGTGACTCTCGAATCAGGTGGTGCCGGTCTATTTATACTTGTCTCAGGAATTTCTGGTATGCGTGGTATGCGCGGAATGCCTGGTATGCGTGTGTGATGTCTGCTGTTGGTGTTGACTGCTGTGGAATGCCTGGTATGCGTGGGTTCTCAACTGCCAGTGGTTCTCTATCGTTCCTTTAATGAACATTCAATTAATTAAGAATTACAATACCCTTCGTTATTATATTACAGGTCAGTGCTATTGCAGTTTTAAGTAAGTTTGAGCGTTAATATTAGTGTTTTATTGAACATCATCGTCGTGTAGAGTGATACTCGAGAGGACGCAAGAACGAGCAATGTCAGGATACTCTTGGGACGCGAAAGGGGATTTCTTCCTCGTGGAGTGAGGGCTTCTCTTGGGACGCGAAAGGGGGTTTCTTCCTCGTGGAGTGAGGGCTTCTCTTGGGACGCGAAGGGGGTTTCTTCCTCGTGGAGTGAGGGCTTCTCTTGGGACGCGAAGGGGGTTTCTTCCTCGTGGAGTGAGGGCTTCTCTTGGGACGCGAAGGGGGTTCCTTCCTCGTGGAGTGAGGGCTTCTCTTGGGACGCGAAGGGGGTTTCTTCCTCGTGGAATGAGGGCTTCTCTCGAGTGTCGTTGTTCTTCGTTTAAGGTAATGGTGTTTTGTATAGTGACGAGTTGGAATAATAAGAGATTTTATTTGTTTGTAGGTAATCGGTGGTGAGAAGAGAAATATAAGGTGAGTATCTTATAAGAGAAATTTGTTTGTTCGCAGGCAGTCGATGGTGAGAAGTGTAATATAATGTCAGTACCTCGTTTGAGTAGTGATGGGTTGGAGTAATAAGAGAGTTCATTTGTTCACAGGCAGTCGGTGGTGTCAAGTGTAATATAAGGTAAGTACCTCGTTTGAGTAGTGATGGGTTGGAGTAATAAGAGAGTTCATTTGTTCACAGGCAGTCGGTAGTGAGAAGTGTAATATAAGGTAAGTACCTCGTTTGAGTAGTGATGGGTTGGAGTAATAAGGGAGTTTAAGGAGTGTGAGGGAAGTGTAAGGAGTGTAAGGGGAGTGTAAGGAGTGTGTAAGGAGTGTGTAAGGAGTGTAAGGGGAGTGTAAGGAGTGTAAGGGGAGTGTAAGGAGTGTAAGGGGAGTGTAAGGAGTGTGTAAGGAGAGTAAGGAGTGTGAGGGGAGTGTGTAAGGAGAGCGAGGGGAGTGTAAGGAGTGTGTAAGGAGTGTGTAAGGAGAGCGAGGGGAGTGTAAGGAGTGTGAGGGGAGTGTAAGGAGTGCTCAGTTCGTGCCGGACGTTACATAGCCGCAGGGGCAGCCCAGCGTTCACATCATAGCGGATTTTGTCAATAAAGGAAGAAAAAAATGTGACCCGACATGGGGCAAAAATGACGGCACGTCACACCTCCCCCCTTATTTTAAGAAATGCCTGCATTTCTTTAGTGAGAGATGCGTCGAACGAAAATATATTTGTTTCCCTTAATTATGTACCAGGTGTGTGAATAAACGAAAAATGAAAATACCTTTTGGGTTTCATTTTATATCACTTTAAACGTAGTCTTAAGTAACAGAATAATTTGTAAGGTAAGTTAGTGTAAGTAGTAAGATAAGTATGTGTAAAATAAAATATATATTTTCTTCTTTTGGTTTGTTTAACTAGTAGAACTCATTTATCACTATATTTGATTAAAGCGGATGTACTAAGCTAGGATATATATAACTTACGTTGTGTTATAATCTATAATTTGTAGGTAAACTAGTAATAGGTATTGTTGTAATTAAACTATATTAATTAAGGTAAGTACAACTAAGCTATGTGTTTTTTGTGTTTTTTCTCTTTTTTTTTGTATTAGTAAGTTAACTAGGCTACGTAGGATTAAGTTTAGGATTAAAGTGTAAAGTTAATAATTAAGTAAGGTAAGTATAATTAAGACTAGGATAAGTACGAATTAATTGTAGTGTTGATATAAGAAATGTTTTAGGATAATGGAGCTAGGCTAGATTAATTGTAATGGATAACTATGCTAATTTATATGTGCCCCTTTATTATTCTGACGATAGTATAGGTGACGAAATCAATCGAGGGTTACTGTCTCGACGTTGCGGCGCGGCGGGCCAATCTCTGGGAACGCCGCAGGCGTGTAAGCAGGACTAATGGTTGTGGAAACGGCAAGAGGGCGGACGGTGGCATTCTCGCCGCGAGGGGAGTGATCCCCTGCCCTCTTGGGTAGGTTGCGTCCGTGATTATTCGCGGGCGCTGACGCGGGGGTTCGCCCGAGTTGCCCTCGCGTCTTGGTTGGCTTCCGGGTGTGGAGCCCTGAGGGGACCGGGGGTCCACAAGGTAATGCCCATTAAGGAGTAAAATCCTTCGCGGGTCAGCGGGGTGCATGCCCCTGGGCACCGGACTGTCCCGGTTGACCACAGAAGACGCGACCCGTCTCAGCACCCAGGCATCACGTGGCGGTGCGCGTTGCACTGGTGGGTGCTGCGCTGGGGCGCGTTGCATTGGTGCGCGTTGCGCTGGTGCGCGTTGCGCTGGTGCGCGTTGTGCTGGTGCGCGTTGGCCTGGTGCGCGTTGTGCTGGTGGTGCGTGGAGGTCCCGCAGAAGGCGCCTATAGAATAACCTGCGGCCTGCTCGGTGTCCCTTACGCGTCATATTGCTCGCGGATAGCAGCGTTTCGTCGGTCTGTATGATGTGCGAGGTGTAGCTCGTAGCAGGCTCGATGAATGACTAACCCGGGTCGTAGCGTGCTTAGCCATATAGGCTTCGCGCAACTCACTCGCGCAGCCTAGCAGGGATTCTCCGTCTACAGGGGTGCTTAGCGACAGTGCTTCTCACTGTAATGTTCTCGTGGGTGTGTTGTATATGAAAAGCATTAGTGGGAAGGGAGAATTAATAATTGTTAAGGTGTATATACGTGACAACCAAATACTAACTGCAGAATTGTAATTTGGGAAGAAATGTTGATAGGGGAATAGGGGATAATAGAGGGACGTATGCCCTGCTCAAAATTACGTGGGTTTATTAGGATGGCAAAGGGGACAAAAGGGGGATATAAAAAGGATGTGGCGAGTCATGGGCATGTTTAGAACAATACCCGGTTGTGGAGGACGGCCGATACGGCTACAGCGCGCATGACCTTAATTTACGTGCCTTATTGGCGTGAATGATTTTGTGACCATTATTCCAAGATATCTTTAGGTTTTGTAAAGGCAGAACTTCGATGACCTTGTGCGGGCCAGTGTTGTGATCTGCGAATTTTCCTTTTCGGCTATTCTTCACTACGAAAACCTCGTCTCCGGCTTGGAAGGTTTCCTCGTTTATGTGACGGTCGTAGTACATTTTGTATCTCTCTTTGGCACGTTTCAGCCTATCCGCGGCGAGATTTTGTAATTCGTTAATGCACTCCGTTAATCGCGTGAGGTAACCCCCGTAAGTTTCGTCGTCCGGGGATCCAAGCTGCCGCTGCTGGGCAGGGACCCGTGCTATTTTCCCGAATACTAGTTCGTGTGGAGTGTAACCGGTACCTTCATGGACACTCGTGTTATAGGAGAATGCCGCGAGATCGGTCCAACTGTCCCAATCATCATTTTGATTTACGTACATTTTCAAATATTCTATCAAGACTATGTGTGATCTCTCTAACGAACCATTCGATTGGGGATGGAACGCGGTTGTCTTACATTGCGCGATCCGGAATTTGCGAGCAATGGTTCTCATAAACGCGCTGGTGAAGTTCGAACCTTGGTCGGTGAGAACAGATTTTGGCGCGCCAAATCGGCATATTAGATTTTTTATGAATGCGTCTGCAACTTCCAGAGAGGTGGTGCCCTTCAGTGGTGCACATACAAAGTATTTTGTAAGTAGGTCCTGCATGGTAAGTATATATACGTTTCCAGCGGGGGATGGAGGAAGGGGGCCCACTATGTCTAATCCGACCTTATCGAACGCTGCGCCGGGGGTATCAGTTAAAACCATTGGTTGCCGCGTTTTTATTCGGACCAACTTTTTCCGTTGACAAAGCAGGCAGTTTCGAATATAGATGCGAACTTGTTGTTTCATTCCTTGCCAATAGTAGGCGTGACGGATCCTTTTAAGAGTTTTGCTTACGCCTCTATGCCCTCCAATAGCCGAGGAGTGGTTTTCCTCTATTATCACGGGTCTTATTCTTTCGTCAGGAATTTGGACGATTTGTGTGCAAATGGTAATTTGTACATTTTCTTCGGACAGTCTGGTATGAATTTCCGATATAATTTCTTCCCAGACCAAAGCGCCAATTTGAGGTGTTTTAGCTATGCTAAATCCGGGTAGTTGCAGTTCTCTTACTACATCCTTGAGTGAGTTCACGGCTTCGCGGAAAATTTCGGGTTCCATCGGGTAATTAGCCCTTTCCTTAACAACTAAACCAATGATTGTTTTGCCTTTGTGTTTTAATACGCGTGCACGTCCGAGTGTGACATCTCTTCGAATGGGAAGACCCGCGTGTGTTCTCAAATTTTGTCCCCCGTCATCACAGACGTTGCCGTCACCTGCCAGGAAGATTACTAAGGGTCCGGGCCGGATGGCTAAGGGGTCGCGACTGAAGTGAAGATTGCTGTTGGCGCGGATCGCTTCACGTGGGGCGCCTTCCATGGTTTCGTTATCCGTTTCGTCGTTCTCTGACTCTGTTTGTGAGGTGTCGTCTTCGCTGGAAAGGTGATTGGGAGGCGTATATGGGCCATCTTCGGTGTCGACTTCGTGAGGTAGCGCTGCGTAATCAGGCGGTGAATCAGGTGCATTTCTACTGGTGGAGGGTGCGCGGAGTGTTGGTTGTATTACAGGGGTCAGTGTCATGTCTGCGATTCTATCGGGGCTTAGGCCTTTTTCGCTCTTCCGGGTAATTTTGGGGGCGCTGAAGAGAGATTCATCCGAATCGCTCGAGATGGAGAATCCAGTTTCCCAACGTAGTCGCTCAGGACCATGAATTCTGGGCCGCTTTTGATTTTCGGGCTCTGGGTGCCCTCCAGAATTGGAATCAGAATCGGACCGTGGGCGGATCGGACAGACGAGCGCTGTCGTAGTGTCCGGTGGGTTGCGAGAGAGGGCGTCGGCCACTTGATTGGATTTCCCTGGTTGGTACTGGATTTCATAGTCGAATTCAGCAAGTTTTAGTCGCCAACGAACGAGTCGTGAAGTCGGATCCTTGACCCTGTGAAGCCAGACCAGTGGTTGGTGGTCAGTATAGAGAATAAATCTTCTACCATATAAGTAGGGACGAAAATGGCTGGTACAATATATTATGGCCAGCAGTTCTTTCTCAATTGTGGAGTAATTTACCTCTGCTTGGCACAGAAGTCGGGACGCATAGGCAAGGGGTAGTTCTTTATTTCCGTAAGTTTGTGTGATTATTCCACCAACGGCATAATCCGATGCGTCAGTAGTGAGGTGGAATTCCTTTTCGAAGTTTGGGAATTGGAGTATGGGTTCCTGAACCAATTTGTCCTTGAGGTACGTGAACGATTTTTGTTGGGCGTCGCCCCATATAAATGGCGTACCCTTTTTAAGTAATGACGTCAGGGCCCTTGCTTCTTTGGAGAAGTTGGGGATGAATCGCCTATAGTACCCGGTCAGTCCTAAGAACTGTTTTATGCCTTTTGTGTTGCGGGGTGGAGGGTAATTTAAAACCGCGGTAATTTTGTGAGGGTCCGGTTTTACGCCGTTTTCCGTAATGACGTGGCCTAGGTACGCCACTTCTTTCCGGAGAAATTGGCACTTGCTTGGTTGAAGTTTTAGGTTGGCTTGACGTAATCGATCGGCAAGCTTGCGAAACTTAATTCCGTGTTCGTTCAGCGAACTCGAGTAGAGGACTATGTCGTCCAGATATACAAACATCTCGGAGCCTTGTAGTCCCGAAAGGATGTGGTCCATTAAGCGTTGGAAGGTCGCGGGGGCGTTACGCAGGCCAAAGGGCATCCTCAAAAATTCATAGTGGCCATGGGGGGCCGAGAACGCAGTTTTTTGTGCATCTTCTGGTTTCATCGGGATCTGATGAAATCCGGACACGAGGTCGAAGATTGAGAAGTATTTAGCTCCGCCGAGCTGGTCGAGTATATCGATAATGTTCGGCAGGGGGTAAGCGTCGGGAACGGTTTTTTGATTTAGCTGGCGGTAGTCGATCACCATTCTCCATTTTTTCTTCCCGTCTGGCCCTGGTTTCTTCGGGACTATCCAGAGGGGTGAGTTGTACGGGGATATGGATGGTCTGACTATTTTTTGTTCGAGGAGTTCCTTCATTTGTGCGCGGATTTCCTCCTTATGGATGGGAGGAAAACGGTATTGTTTGGTGGATACTGGGGCTGGATCTGTGGTTTCGATAGCATGGCTGATGGCATTCGTGTGGCCTAGGGGTTCGCCAGGCAAGTGAAATATGTCTTCGTACTTGCCGACGAGTTGGTGGACGTGAGCTTCTTCTTCCCGATTGAGGTCTCTCGGGGATATGAGGTCGAGTATCGCTGCGACTCGTGTTTGTTTCCTGGGCTCGTCCTTATTGGAGTTTTCAGTGGAGGTGAGCTTTTGTAAACCCGGTTTAGGTAAAATTTGGTGTGCAACCTTCTGTTCCGCAGCTGAGTATACGAGGGGTGTGGGTTTTTTTTCGATATGTGGATTTCTTCCTTCTGTGAGGGATTCGCTAGGGGGAGTGGGCCGGTTGCCCTTTTGTGAACGGGGGTTCATCGCGTCTTTGGATAACTTCAAAGACACGGCTTCCTCGGTATACTGTAACTGGGGGTACGTCGCGGGAGCTTCTTCAAATTCTTCCAGGTGAACCAGGGGTACAGATATGGTTGCTGGCTGCTCGTTTGCGTTCGTCACGCGTAAGCTTGCTTTTCCTCCATCGTTTCGCACAAGGGCTTTTCCAGCGTATAAACCTTCTCCTAGGTCGAGTCGTGGAATATATCCTTCTTCAATTTCAGGATTGGCGACGTATGCGTGGGCAACGACGCTTGTCCTTGGGGGTATTGTCATTTCATCTACCTTGTTGAAAGGAACGAAGTTGCCGTTAAATGCTAGCCACCTGTT
This sequence comes from Nomada ruficornis, assembly GCA_951802695.1. NCBI lineage: Eukaryota > Metazoa > Arthropoda > Insecta > Hymenoptera > Apidae > Nomada > Nomada ruficornis. Next base: position 12,779,248 of record OX637850.1, read on the forward strand.
TTTGAAGTCTACTGTAACTCCACTTTCGGTCAGGAATCCTGATCCTAATAAGCCGTGGTTGGGTAGGGGTATATTATCTTCGACGACGTGAAATTGTACGGGGTAATTGAATAGCGTTGCCGTGAGGGTCCCTAGAGTAGGTACGCAGGTTTCGGTGATTCCGATCAGCTCGATTACATTGTCCCTGTCGATGTCGCCGGGCGTTTTGATGCATGACCGCTTTATCAGATTTACCTCCGCTCCTGTGTCGACCATTAAGTCCGTGGGGAGAATTAATTGAGGACTGCGGATGTTGATGGAAGGGACGTTGTTGTAGAGGGGGAGATGCACCTTGGCGATTTTGCTTGGAGGTGGTGCGAAAGTCGGAGTGTACTTATCGGGTGCGCATTTGTCCTGCCCGTTCCACGAGGCGCCTCCCGGTATTCTCGTGGGGGCTGGTCGTTTCCCGATATGTTTTGGTCGCGCATTTTCTTCCGGCAGTCTGCGGCCAAGTGTCCTATTCTGCCGCAATAATTGCAGGTTCGTGTCTCCGCTTGACGTGGCGTATTATGATCCTTCGTTGGGGGCGAACGGTCGAAACCTCTTCCGTTAAATCGTTCCGGGACCAGCGTTAGGGGCGGATGATTATTGGTCGGGTAGGTTCTGCAGGATCGTGCGTCGTGTCCTTCCCGATGGCATAATTGGCATTGGGTTTGGGGAGCCCGTTCTCCCATAAACCGGTGACGATCGCGCTCAATCAGTTTAGCGACCCGGACGGCCCAGTCGAATGCCTCGTCTAATGACGTTAATGTCGTGGGGTCCATTTGACTGCGCATCGAAAGGGGAAGTCCGTCCAAAAAGGATCTTAACGCTAACTGGTCAACGTCGTATAGTACGACCTTTGAATTTCGGTAGTAGTTAGTATCTTCGTCTATAATGGCGAACTTCAGGTCCTTTACTCTCGAAATGTAATCCAATATGTGTTCGTTCTTTCCAATTATAATATTGGCAAGTTCGCCGCGGTAATGATCGGAAGTTTTGGCGGGGGCGAACACTGTTTTCAGTCTGCCGATGAATGCGTTTACGGTATCAAAACAATAGTCCTCCACGACCAAGTACGCGTGTTTCTGTAAGCGGTTCCTTAATAAGCACGCTAACTGAGGTTCGGATGCAGGAGGGATCATTTCCCGAGCTCTTCTACACGCTCTCGCAAATTGCAGGATCGACATATTGTGTCCATCGAAACGTGGTACCGTCTCAACGGCATCCTTCAGAGTGACCTGAAGTTTTCCATGCGTTATCGGTTCGCTGAACGCGTCGTTACGTGGGTTCCCATCGCGGCAGCAGGAGGCGGGAGTCTCCAGACGTGTTTGAACGCGTTGTTTCTTCGTTAACATGTCTACTGCTTCTTGCAGGGAGGCTATCTGTTTAGCGAGGTTTTCCAATCCGGAGGCGGATTGAGGTATTTGTTCTTCATGAAAAGAATCGCCGTGTGGACTAACAGGTCGCATTTGTTTGGTCGCGAATAAATCATAGTGTGCTTCGATTTGAGCTTGTTTTTCGCGCAAGAGATTCAATTTATCGTGCAACGCGGCGGTTGACGCGTCAATAGCTCTATTAGCTTCCTCCACGGAGGTAGTGAGGGGGTTGGATTCGTCGGCGTCACCGTACAGCGACATGGTTTCATTCAAATCTGAGTGAGCAAGACGAAAATAATATATGTGTATATATAGGGGCCTAAAAAATAGGACGAATGATCTACTTGCAAGTAATTAACTTACTGAATGCGCAGGAAGAAAAGGCAATTGTGGGATTATTAAAATTTCGGTATCCCACCGCTGTCACCAATTAACATGTCACGTTCCAGGTTGTGGCCGGAAGGGACACGCAGTTCAAAGTCGCGGAGCGGTCGCGCCAAGAACTAATACGAGTTACGCGAGATCGATAATGGTTTTCAGTAGTTCGATTAAGTGTTGCATGATTATTAAAAGGTTCCTCGTGCGAGCTACGCGTTAAATATTCTTTTTACGGCTTCTCAGTTGAGGTAATATGTAGGCAACCAAAGGATCCGCTTATTGTGCGAGGGAGAAAATTTACGAAAGGAGCAGGGAGCCTCGGGGTCGAATGCAGGATTCGCGCACGCCGAGGGGGAAGGAATGAATTACTACAAGGGGTTAAGTGAGCCTCGGGGTCGAATGCTAGATTCGCGCACGCCGAGGAGGAAGGGAAAACAACTATGCAGGAAAAACGGGGCCTCGGGGTCGAATGCTAGATTCGCGCACGCCGAGGAGGAATGGAATAATTATTACGAAGGGAGAAGGGAGCCTCGGGGTCGAATGCTAGATTCGCGCACGCCGAGGAGGAAGGGAAAAGAATTATTATTATGGAAAGGGATTCAACGGAGAGACCACTGTAGGGTTCGGGATAGATGCCCTTACATGTAAAGCAAATCGCAAAAGGTAACGATGTTTCGTCTCGCACGAGTAACTTACTCCTTTATGTTAGGGCCGATATGAAATAATTAATTATGCATGCGTTCTTAGGTGGATGGTAGCACAAGGGCTCGCTGAGGTGCACTCCGGTCTGCCACCTCGCGATCACATCGAGGACGCGTCCAGCTTGCACTCTCGAGGGGGACGAGAATTTATTTGGGGAAGCGAGGAAAAGATAACCTAGGCGGATTCGGATCTAGTCCGCTCCCACTCCCAGGGGGATGAGAATAAAGTAGCAAGTTGAGGAAAGGATAACCCAGGCGGATTCGGATCTAGTCCGCTCCCACTCCCAGGGGGATGAGAATAAATTAGGGAATTGAGGAAAGGATAACCCAGGCGGATTCGGATCCAGTCCGCTCCCACTCCCAGGGGGATGAGAATAAAGTAGGAAACGAGGAAGGGATAACCCAGGCGGATTCGGATCCAGTCCGCTCCCACTCCCAGGGGGATGAGAATAAAGTAGGAAACGAGGAAAGGATAACCCAGGCGGATTCGGATCCAGTCCGCTCCCGCTCCCAGGGGGATGAGAATAAAGTAGGAAACGAGGGAAGGAAAATTGGGGAAAAATGACGGTGCCTCGTCCCGTTGTGTTTCGTAGTGGTCAGCCAGTGGTTCACCAACGAGTAATGACTTCCTTGATGGATCCTGCCTGAACGTTCCGCAATTCTTCGGTGGACAAATTGAAGTACTCCTCAATGCATTCAGGGCACCAGGCGGCGGGTTGAACAGCAGAGATTTGGGACTCGCACGTGGCGCAAGTAGAGATGCGAATCGCTGTTTGGTATGGGCACATGTCGTGCCACCCTCCCTGCTGGTATCCTTGCGCTTGGGTGGGAACTAGCCGATTATAGCAATCGCTGCATATGCGATAGCGGTTGTTCACGAAAATACCCTCCGAGACAATCGTTGAACAGTGCAAATTTAATAGCTGCCGATACGTGGAAGGGTAATCGGTGGGCAGGACGCCGTCCCAAGGGCCTTGAAACTCTGGGTCTTCTAGTTCTTCTTCCAAGGTCTCAATTGGGATCTTCATTCGGGTCGCGGAATTATCTTGTTGTTGGAGTACCTTTCTATAACAATATTCGTAATGTTATTATATTCACTATGTTCGCGGTTAAACTAATTTGCAATAATGAGGATATTCGTAAAAGTTTATTATATTCACTATGTTCACGGTTAAACTAATTCTGTATGATAGTCGTGTGCCTGATCTTTTAATGCATTCACTATGTTCTCGGTTAAACTAATTTGCAATAATGAGGATATTCGTAAATGTTTATTATATTCACTATGTTCTCGGTTAAACTAATTTGCAATAATGAGGATATTCGTAAATGTTTATTATATTCACTATGTTCTCTCAGGACTGTAGCTTCAGTGGTCAAGCTCTCCGAGTCATCATTGCGAACATGTTGCGTGAATATAATTATTATGACTCGATAGCGCATATGGTATACGAAAATATTCTATGTTATTAGATTAATTATTGAAATGAATCACGGAATTATTCTAAGTTCCTTATTGAAATAAATTGAAATAAATCGGAAAATATTCTATGTTTCTTATTGAATAAATCGAAATAAGTGTGAAAGTATTCTAAGTTCCTTATGGGCTAAATTGCAATAAATCGAGAAATATTCTAAGTTCCTTATGGAGTAAATTGAAATAAATCGGAAATATTCTAAGTTCCTTATGGAGTAAATTGAAATAAATCGAGAAATATTCTATGTTCCTTATAGAATAAATTGAAATAAATCGAGAAATATTCTATGTTCCTTATGGAGTAAATTGTAATAAATCGGAAATATTCTATGTTCCTTATAGAATAAATTGAAATAAATCGAGAAATATTCTATGTTCCTTATAGAATAAATTGAGATAAATCGCGGGATAATTCTAAGTCCGTTATGATATTAATTGAGATAAATCGAGAAATATTCTATGTTCCTTATAGAATAAATTGAAATAAATCGAGAAATATTCTATGTTCCTTATGGAGTAAATTGTAATAAATCGGAAATATTCTATGTTCCTTATAGAATAAATTGAAATAAATCGAGAAATATTCTATGTTCCTTATAGAATAAATTGTCATAAATCGCGGGATAATTCTAAGTCCGTTATGATATTAATTGAGATAAATCGAGAAATATTCTAAGTTCCTTATGGAATAAATTGAAATAAATCGCGGAGGTGATGCTAGCTACTGAGCTGATCGATGTGTCGTCGTTTGCTGCTGCTTGAAGAGTGACTCTCGAATCAGGTGGTGCCGGTCTATTTATACTTGTCTCAGGAATTTCTGGCATGCGTGGTATGCGCGGAATGCCTGGTATGCGTGTGTGATGTCTGCTGTTGGTGTTGACTGCTGTGGAATGCCTGGTACGCGTGGGTTCTCAACTGCCAGTGGTTCTCTATCGTTCCTTTAATGAACATTCAATTAATTAAGAATTACAATACCCTTCGTTATTATATTACAGGTCAGTGCTATTGCAGTTTTAAGTAAGTTTGAGCGTTAATATTAGTGTTTTATTGAACATTATCGTCGTGTAGAGTGATACTCGAGAGGACGCAAGAACGAGCAATGTCAGGATACTCTTGGGACGCGAAAGGGGATTTCTTCCTCGTGGAGTGAGGGCTTCTCTTGGGACGCGAAAGGGGGTTTCTTCCTCGTGGAGTGAGGGCTTCTCTTGGGACGCGAAGGGGGTTTCTTCCTCGTGGAGTGAGGGCTTCTCTTGGGACGCGAAGGGGGTTTCTTCCTCGTGGAGTGAGGGCTTCTCTTGGGACGCGAAGGGGGTTCCTTCCTCGTGGAGTGAGGGCTTCTCTTGGGACGCGAAGGGGGTTTCTTCCTCGTGGAATGAGGGCTTCTCTCGAGTGTCGTTGTTCTTCGTTTAAGGTAATGGTGTTTTGTATAGTGACGAGTTGGAATAATAAGAGATTTTATTTGTTTGTAGGTAATCGGTGGTGAGAAGAGAAATATAAGGTGAGTATCTTATAAGAGAAATTTGTTTGTTCGCAGGCAGTCGATGGTGAGAAGTGTAATATAATGTCAGTACCTCGTTTGAGTAGTGATGGGTTGGAGTAATAAGAGAGTTCATTTGTTCACAGGCAGTCGGTGGTGTCAAGTGTAATATAAGGTAAGTACCTCGTTTGAGTAGTGATGGGTTGGAGTAATAAGAGAGTTCATTTGTTCACAGGCAGTCGGTAGTGAGAAGTGTAATATAAGGTAAGTACCTCGTTTGAGTAGTGATGGGTTGGAGTAATAAGGGAGTTTAAGGAGTGTGAGGGAAGTGTAAGGAGTGTAAGGGGAGTGTAAGGAGTGTGTAAGGAGTGTGTAAGGAGTGTAAGGGGAGTGTAAGGAGTGTAAGGGGAGTGTAAGGAGTGTAAGGGGAGTGTAAGGAGTGTGTAAGGAGAGTAAGGAGTGTGAGGGGAGTGTGTAAGGAGAGCGAGGGGAGTGTAAGGAGTGTGTAAGGAGTGTGTAAGGAGAGCGAGGGGAGTGTAAGGAGTGTGAGGGGAGTGTAAGGAGTGCTCAGTTCGTGCCGGACGTTACATAGCCGCAGGGGCAGCCCAGCGTTCACATCATAGCGGATTTTGTCAATAAAGGAAGAAAAAAATGTGACCCGACATGGGGCAAAAATGACGGCACGTCACATGGGCCCCCTTCCTCCATCCCTCGCTGGAAACGTATATATACTTACCATGCAGGACCTACTTACAAAATACTTTGTATGTGCACCACTGAAGGGCACCACCTCTCTGGAAGTTGCAGACGCATTCATAAAAAATCTAATATGCCGATTTGGCGCGCCAAAATCTGTTCTCACCGACCAAGGTTCGAACTTCACCAGCGCGTTTATGAGAACCATTCCTCGCAAATTCCGGATCGCGCAATGTAAGACAACCGCGTTCCATCCCCAATCGAATGGTTCGTTAGAGAGATCACACATAGTCTTGATAGAATATTTGAAAATGTACGTAAATCAAAATGATGATTGGGACTGTTGGACCGATCTCGCGGCATTCTCCTATAACACGAGTGTCCATGAAGGTACCGGTTACACTCCACACGAACTAGTATTCGGGAAAATAGCACGGGTCCCTGCCCAGCAGCGGCAGCTTGGATCCCCGGACGACGAAACTTACGGGGGTTACCTCACGCGATTAACGGAGTGCATTAACGAATTACAAAATCTCGCCGCGGATAGGCTGAAACGTGCCAAAGAGAGATACAAAATGTACTACGACCGTCACATAAACGAGGAAACCTTCCAAGCCGGATACGAGGTTTTCGTAGTGAAGAATAGCCGAAAAGGAAAATTCGCAGATCACTACACTGGCCCGCACAAGGTCATCGAAGTTCTACCTTTACAAAACCTAAAGATATCTTGGAATAATGGTCACAAAATCATTCACGCCAATAAGGCACGTAAATTAAGGTCATGCGCGCTGTAGCCGTATCGGCCGTCCTCCACAACCGGGTATTGTTCTAAACATGCCCATGACTCGCCACATCCCTTTTATATCCCCCTTTTGTCCCCTTTGCCATCCTAATAAACCCACGTAATTTTGAGCAGGGCATACGTCCCTCTATCACCCCCTATTCGTCTATTAATATTCCTTCATAGATTACAATTCTGCAGTTAGTAGTTGGTACTCACGTATATACACCTTAACAATTATAAATTCTCCCTTCCCACTCATTTATTGTCATATACAACACACCCACGAGAACATTACAGTGAGAAGCACTGTCGCTAAGCACCCCTGTAGACGGAGAATCCCTGCTAGGCTGCGCGAGTGAGTTGCGCGAAGCCTATATGGCTAAGCACGCTACGACACGGGTTAGTCATTCATCGAGCCTGCTACGAGCAACACGAACCTGCTACCCGTGACTAAAGACCGCCGCAATATGACGCGCAAAGCTCACCGCTGCAAGGCCGCCGGTACATATTGCCGTGTTGCTAAGGGCAAAACTACCTTGCGGAGACGCCGCAAGGCATTGCCAAGCATCATTTCGGATATAATCCTTTCACCAACAGTAATAATTAAGTTGGTTCCGCCACCCCCTCCAGTAATAGAGATACTGGACACTGCCACTGCTCTCCGCGTGGACCATGGCACCCTGGGAGAATCATCCCTTTTTGATATGTGCGACGCACTAACCCCCCCTCTGCAGGCCACTGATAGCGCCATCATCGAGCAAGACTGGACGCAGCCAGAGTGGCTCGACGCCCTGCTCGAATTCACTAAACACTTCTAAAAATTTATTCATACTTACCCTAGTCTTAATTATATTTACCTTACCTCATTATTAACTTTACTCCTTAGCCCTAAATTTAACCCTACCTAGCCTAGTTAACATACTAATACAAAAAAAAAACCCCAAAAAAACACAAAAAACACATAGCTTAGTTGTACTTACCTTAATTAATATAGTTTAATTACAATAATACCTATTACTAGTTTACTTACAAATTATAGATTATAACACAAAATAAGTTATATATATCCTAGCTTAGTATACCCGCTTTAATCAAATCTAGTGATAATAGTGATAAATGAGTTCTACTAGTTAAATAAACCAAAAGAAGAAATATATATCTTATTTTACTTACACTAACTTACCTTACAAATTATTCTGTTACTTAAGACTACGTTTAAAGTGATATAAAATGAAACCCAAAAGATATTTTCATTTTTCGTTTATTCACACACCTGGTACATAATTAAGGGAAACAAATATATTTTCGTTCGACGCATCTCTCACTAAAGAAATGCAGGCATTTCTTAAAATAAGGGGGGAGGTGTGACGTGCCGTCATTTTTGCCCCATGTCGGGTCACATTTTTTTCTTCCTTTATTGACAAAATCCGCTATGATGTGAACGCTGGGCTGCCCCTGCGGCTATGTAACGTCCAGCACGAACTGAGCACTCCTTACACTCCCCTTACACTCCTTACACTCCCCTTACACTCCTTACACTCCTTACACACTCCTTACACTCCCCTTACACTCCTTACACTCCCCTCACACTCCTTAAACTCCCTTATTACTCCAACCCATCACTACTCAAACGAGGTACTTACCTTATATTACACTTCTCACTACCGACTGCCTGTGAACAAATGAACTCTCTTATATTACACTTCTCACCATCGACTGCCTGCGAACAAACAAATTTCTCTTATAAGATACTCACCTTATATTTCTCTTCTCACCACCGATTACCTACAAACAAATAAAATCTCTTATTATTCCAACTCGTCACTATACAAAACACCATTACCTTAAACGAAGAACAACGACACTCGAGAGAAGCCCTCACTCCACGAGGAAGAAACCCCCTTCGCGTCCCAAGAGAAGCCCTCACTCCACGAGGAAGAAACCCCCTTCGCGTCCCAAGAGAAGCCCTCACTCCACGAGGAAGGAACCCCCTTCGCGTCCCAAGAGAAGCCCTCACTCCACGAGGAAGAAACCCCCTTCGCGTCCCAAAGAGAAGCCCTCACTCCACGAGGAAGGAACCCCCTTCGCGTCCCAAGAGAAGCCCTCACTCCACGAGGAAGAAATCCCCTTTCGCGTCCCAAGAGTATCCTGACATTGCTCGTTCTTGCGTCCTCTCGAGTACCACTCTACACGACGATAATGTTCAATAAAACACTAATATTAACGCTAAAACTTACTTAAAACTGCAATAGCACTGACCTGTAATATAATAACGAAGGGTATTGTAATTCTTAATTAATTGAATGTTCATTAAAGAAACGATAGAGAACCACTGGCAGTTGAGAACCCACGCATACCAGGCATTCCACAGCAGTCAACACCAACAGCAGACATCACACACGCATACCAGGCATTCCGCGCATACCAGAAATTCCTGAGACAAGTATAAATAGACCGGCACCACCTGATTCGAGAGTCACTCTTCAAGCAGCAGCAAACGACGACACATCGATCAGCTCAGTAGCTAGCATCACCTCCGCGTTCACTCTTGATTTATTTCAATTTATTCCATAAGGAACTTAGAATATTTCTCGATTTATCCCAATTAATATTATAACGGACTTAGAATTATCCCGCGATTTATGACAATTTATTCTATAAGGAACATAGAATATTTCTCGATTTATTTCAATTTATTCTATAAGGAACATAGAATATTTCCGATTTATTACATTTTATTCCATAAGGAACATAGAATATTTCTCGATTTATTTCAATTTATTCTATAAAGAACATAGTGAATATAATAAACATTTACGAATATCCTCATTATTGCAAATTAGCTTAACCGAGAACATAGTGAATGCATTAAAAGATCAGGCACACGACTATCATACAGAATTAGTTTAACCGCGAACATAGTGAATATAATAATATTACGAACATTTTATAGAGGAGTACTTCAATTTGTCCACCGAAGAGTTGCGGAACGTTCAGGCAGGATCTATCAAGGAAGTCATTACTCGTTGGTGAACCACTGGCTGACCACTACGAAACACAACGGGACGAGGCACCGTCATTTTTCCCCAATTATCCTTTCCTCGTTTCCTACTTTATTCTTATCCCCCTGGGAGCGGGAGCGGACTGGATCCGAATCCGCCTGGGTTATCCTTTCCTCAATTTCCTAATTTATTCTCATCCCCCTGGGAGCGGGAGCGGACTGGATCCGAATCCGCCTGGGTTATCCTTTCCTCGTTTCCTACTTGATTCTCATCCCCCTGGGAGCGGGAGCGGACTGGATCCGAATCCGCCTGGGTTATCCTTTCCTCAACTTGCTACTTTATTCTCATCCCCCTGGGAGTGGGAGCGGACTAGATCCGAATCCGCCTAGGTTATCTTTTCCTCGCTTCCCCAAATAAATTCTCGTCCCCCTCGAGAGTGCAAGTTGGACGCATCCTCGATGTGATCGCGAGGTGGCAGACCGGAGTGCACCTCAGCGAGCCCTTGTGCTACCATCCTCCTAAGAACGCATGCATAATTAATTATTTCATATCGGCCCTAACATAAAGGACTAAGTTGCTCGTGCGAGACGAAACGTCGTTACCTTTTGCGATTTGCTTTACATGTAAGGGCATCTATCCCGAACCCTACAGTAGTCTCTCCGTTGAATCCCTTTCCATAATAATAATTCTTTTCCCTTCCTCCTCGGCGTGCGCGAATCTAGCGTTCGACCCCGAGGCTCCCTTCTCCCTTCGTAATAATTATTCCATTCCTCCTCGGCGTGCGCGAATCTAGCATTCGACCCCGAGGCCCCGTTTTTCCTGCATAGTTGTTTTCCCTTCCTGCTCGGCGTGCGCGAATCTAGCATTCGACCCCGAGGCTCCCTTAACCCCTTGTAGTAATTCATTCCTTCCCCCTCGGCGTGCGCGAATCCTGCATTCGACCCCGAGGCTCCCTGCTCCTTTCGTAAATTTTCTCCCTCGCACAATAAGCGGATCCTTTGGTTGCCTACATATTACCTCAACTGAGAAGCCGTAAAAAGAATATTTAACGCGTAGCTCGCACGAGGAACCTTTTAATAATCATGCAACACTTAATCCAAATACTGAAAACCATTATCGATCTCGCGTAACTCGTATTAGTTCTTGGCGCGACCGCTCCGCGACTTTGAACTGCGTGTCCCTTCCGGCCACAACCTGGAACGTGACAAATGTGACCCGACATGGAACAAAAATGACGGCTCGTCACATAAGGATCCACTTCACAGCTCCCACAATCGTTCTTTCTATCGATAATTGGCTCGAATATGTTACATTCGATGTTTCCAATCGTTCTGCATCAACGGCAGGTAAGGATTCGCTTCCCAGCTCCCGCAATCGTTCTTTCTATCGATAATTGGCACGAATTGGTGCTATTGGAAGTTTCCAATCGTTTTACAACGACGGGAGGTAAGGATTCACTTCACAGCTCCCGCAATCGTTCTTTCTATCGATAATTGGCACGAATACGTGCTATTCGATGTTTCCAATCGTTTTGCATCGACGGGAGGTGAGGATTCACTTCCCAGCTCCCGCAATCGTTCTTTCTATCGATAATTGGCACGAATACGTGCTATTCGATGTTTCCAATCGTTTTGCATCGACGGGAGGTGAGGATTCACTTCCCAGCTCCCGCAATCGTTCTTTCTATCGATAATTTGCACGAATACGTGCTATTCGATGTTTCCAATCGTTTTGCATCGACGGGAGGTAAGGATTCACTTCCCAGCTCCCGCAATCGTTCTTTCTATCGATAATTGGCACGAATTGGTGCTATTGGATGTTTCCAATCGTTTTACAACGACGGGAGGTAAGGATTCGCTTCCCAGCTCCCGCAATCGTTCTTTCTATCGATAATTGGCACGAATACGTGCTATTCGATGTTTCCAATCGTTTTGCATCGACGGGAGGTAAGGATTCACTTCCCAGCTCCCGCAATCGTTCTTTCTATCGATAATTGGCACGAATTGGTGCTATTGGATGTTTCCAATCGTTTTACAACGACGGGAGGTAAGGATTCACTTCCCAGCTCCCGCAATCGTTCTTTCTATCGATAATTCGCTCGAATACGTTATATTCGCTGTTTCCAATCGTTCCGCAACGACGGGAGGTAAGGATTCACTTCCCAGCTCGCGCAATCGTTCTTTCTATCGATTATTGGCACGAATACGTGCTATTCGATGTTTCCAATCGTTCTGCATCGACGGGAGGTAAGGATTCACTTCCCAGCTCGCGCAATCGTTCTTTCTATCGATAATTGGCACGAATACGTGCTATTCGATGTTTCCAATCGTTCTGCATCGACGGGAGGTAAGGATTCACTTCCCAGCTCCCGCAATCGTTCTTTCTATCGATAATTGGCACGAATACGTGCTATTCGATGTTTCCAATCGTTTTGCATCGACGGGAGGTAAGGATTCACTTCCCAGCTCGCGCAATCGTTCTTTCTATCGATAATTGGCACGAATACGTGCTATTCGATGTTTCCAATCGTTTTGCATCGACGGGAGGTGAGGATTCACTTCCCAGCTCCCGCAATCGTTCTTTCTATCGATAATTCGCTCGAATACGTTATATTCGCTGTTTCCAATCGTTCCGCAACGACGGGAGGTAAGGATTCACTTCCCAGCTCGCGCAATCGTTCTTTCTATCGATAATTGGCACGAATACGTGCTATTCGATGTTTCCAATCGTTTTGCATCGACGGGAGGTAAGGATTCACTTCCCAGCTCGCGCAATCGTTCTTTCTATCGATAATTGGCACGAATACGTGCTATTCGATGTTTCCAATCGTTCTGCATCGACGGGAGGTAAGGATTCACTTCCCAGCTCCCGCAATCGTTCTTTCTATCGATAATTGGCACGAATACGTGCTATTCGATGTTTCCAATCGTTTTGCATCGACGGGAGGTAAGGATTCACTTCCCAGCTCCCGCAATCGTTCTTTTGTCACGTTCCAGGTTGTGGCCGGAAGGGACACGCAGTTCAAAGACGCGGAGCGGTCGCGCCAAGAACTAATACGATTTACGCGAGATCGATAATGGTTAGCAGTAGTTCAATTAAGTGTTGCATGATTATTAAGAGGTTCCTCGTGCGAGTTACGCGTTAAATATTCTTCTTACGGCTTCTTCAGTCGAGGTAATTTGTAGGCAACCAAAAGGTCTACTTATTGTGCAGGGGAGAAGAATTACGAAAGGAACCGGGAGCCTCGGGGTCGAATGCAGGATTCGCGCACGCCGAGGGGGAAGGAATGAATTACTACAAGGGGAAAAGGGAGCCTCGGGGTCAAATGCTAGATTCGCGCACGCCGAGGAGGAAGGAAAAACAACTACGAAGGAAAAAGGGAGCCTCGGGGTCGAATGCTTGATTCGCGCACGCCGAGGGGGAAGGAAAAATAACTACGAAGGGAAAAGGGAGCCTCGGGGTCGAATGCAGGATTCGCTCACGCCGAGGAGGAATGGAATAATTATTACGAAGGGAGAAGGGAGCCTCGGGGTCGAATGCTAGATTCGCGCACGCCGAGGAGGAAGGAAAAGATAATTATTATTATGGAAAGGGATTCAACGGAGAGAATACTGTAGGGTTCGGGATAGATGCCCTTACATGTAAAGCAAATCGCAAAAGGTAACGGTGTTTCGTCTCGCACGAGTAACTTACTCCTTTATGTTAGGGCCGATATGAAATAATTAATTATGCATGCGTTCTTAGGTGGATGGTAGCACAAGGGCTCGCTGAGGTGCACTCCGGTCTGCCACCTCGCGATCACATCGAGGGCGCGTCCAGCTTGCACTCTCGAGGGGGACGAGAATTTATTTGGGGAAGCGAGGAAAAGATAACCTAGGCGGATTCGGATCTAGTCCGCTCCCACTCCCAGGGGGATGAGAATAAAGTAGCAAGTTGAGGAAAGGATAACCCAGGCGGATTCGGATCCAGTCCGCTCCCGCTCCCAGGGGGATGAGAATAAAGTAGGTAACGAGGAAAGGATAACCCAGGCGGATTCGGATCCAGTCCGCTCCCGCTCCCAGGGGGATGAGAATAAATTAGGAAATTGAGGAAAGGATAACCCAGGCGGATTCGGATCCAGTCCGCTCCCGCTCCCAGGGGGATAAGAATAAAGTAGGAAACGAGGAAAGGATAATTGGGGAAAAATGACGGTGCCTCGTCCCGTTGTGTTTCGTAGTGGTCAGCCAGTGGTTCACCAACGAGTAATGACTTCCTTGATAGATCCTGCCTGAACGTTCCGCAACTCTTCGGTGGACAAATTGATGTACTCCTCTATAAAATGTTCGTTATATTATTATATTCACTATGTTCGCGGTATAAACTAATTCTGTAAGATAGTCGTGTCCGTGATCTTTTAATGCATTCACTATGTTCTCGGTTAAACTAATTCTGTATGATGAGGATATTCGTAAATGTTTATTATATTCACTATGTTCTTTATGGAATAAATTGAAATAAAGCGAGAAATATTCTAAGTTCCTTATGGAATAAAATGAAATAAATCGGAAATATCCTAAGTTCCTTATGGAATAAAATGAAATAAATCGGAAATATTCTATGTTCCTTATAGAATAAATTGAAATAAATCGAGAAATATTCTAAGTTCCTTATGGAATAAAAAGAAATAAATCGGAAATATTCTATGTTCCTTATAGAATAAATTGAAATAAATCGAGAGTGAACGCGGAGGCGATGCTAGCTACTGAGCTGATCGATGTGTCGTCGTTTGCTGCTGCTTGAAGAGTGACTCTCGAATCAGGTGGTGCCGGTCTATTTATACTTGTCTCAGGAATTTCTGGTATGCGTGGTATGCGCGGAATGCCTGGTATGCGTGTGTGATGTCTGCTGTTGGTGTTGACTGCTGTGGAATGCCTGGTATGCGTGGGTTCTCAACTGCCAGTGGTTCTCTATCGTTTCTTTAATGAACATTCAATTAATTAAGAATTACAATACCCTTCGTTATTATATTACAGGTCAGTGCTATTGCAGTTTTAAGTAAGTTTGAGCGTTAATATTAGTGTTTTATTGAACATTATCGTCGTGTAGAGTGGTACTCGAGAGGACGCAAGAACGAGCAATGTCAGGATACTCTTGGGACGCGAAAGGGGATTTCTTCCTCGTGGAGTGAGGGCTTCTCTTGGGACGCGAAAGGGGGTTTCTTCCTCGTGGAGTGAGGGCTTCTCTTGGGACGCGAGGGGGGTTTCTACCTCGTGGAGTGAGGGCTTCTCTTGGGACGCGAAGGGGGTTTCTTCCTCGTGGAGTGAGGGCTTCTCTTGGGACGCGAAGGGGGTTCCTTCCTCGTGGAGTGAGGGCTTCTCTTGGGACGCGAAGGGGGTTTCTTCCTCGTGGAGTGAGGGCTTCTCTCGAGTGTCGTTGTTCTTCGTTTAAGGTAATGGTGTTTTGTATAGTGACGAGTTGGAATAATAAGAGATTTTATTTGTTTGTAGGTAATCGGTGGTGAGAAGAGAAATATAAGGTGAGTATCTTATAAGAGAAATTTGTTTGTTCGCAGGCAGTCGATGGTGAGAAGTGTAATATAAGAGAGTTCATTTGTTCACAGGCAGTCGATGGTGTCAAGTGTAATATAAGAGAGTTCATTTGTTCACAGGCAGTCGATGGTGTCAAGTGTAATATAAGGTAAGTACCTCGTTTGAGTAGTGATGGGTCGGAGTAATAAGAGAGTTCATTTGTTCACAGGCAGTTCGTAGTGAGAAGTGTAATATAAGGTAAGTACCTCGTTTGAGTAGTGATGGGTTGGAGTAATAAGGGAGTTTAAGGAGTGTGAGGGGAGTGTAAGGAGTGTAAGGGGAGTGTAAGGAGTGTGTAAGGAGTGTGTAAGGAGTGTGTAAGGAGTGTGTAAGGAGAGTGTAAGGAGAGTGTAAGGAGAGTGTAAGGAGAGTGTAGTTCGTGCTGGACGTTACATAGCCGCAGGGGCAGCCCAGCGTTCACATCATAGCGGAATTTGTTAATAAAGGAAGAAAAAAATGTGACCCGACATGCGGCAAAAATGACGGCACGTCACACTTTCTATCGATAATTGGCACGAATACGTGCTATTCGATGTTTCCAATCGTTTTGCATCGACGGGAGGTAAGGATTCACTTCCCAGCTCCCGCAATCGTTCTTTCTATCGATAATTGGCTCGAATATGTTACATTCGATGTTTCCAATCGTTCCGCAACGACGGGAGGTAAGGATTCACTTCCCAGCTCGCGCAATCGTTCTTTCTATCGATAATTGGCACGAATACGTGCTATTCGATGTTTCCAATCGTTTTGCATCGACGGGAGGTAAGGATTCACTTCCCAGCTCCTGCAATCGTTCTTTCTATCGATAATTGGCTCGAATATGTTATATTCGAGGTTTCCAATCGTTCTGCAACGACGGGAGGTAAGGATTCACTCCCCAGCTCCCGCAATCCTTCTTTCTATCGATAATTGGCACGAATACGTGCTTTTCGATGTTTCCAATCGTTTTGCATCGACGGGAGGTAAGGATCCACTTCACAGCTCCCACAATCGTTCTTTCTATCGATAATTGGCTCGAATATGTTACATTCGATGTTTCCAATCGTTCTGCATCAACGGGCACTAAGGATTCACTTCCCAGCTCCCGCAATCGTTCTTTCTATCGATAATTCGCTCGAATACGTTATATTCGCTGTTTCCAATCGTTCCGCAACGACGGGATGTAAGGATTCACTTCCCAGCTCCCGCCATCGTTCTTTCTATCGATAATTCGCTCGAATACGTTATATTCGCTCTTTCCAATTGTTCCGCAACGGCGGGAGGTAAGGATTCACTTCCCAGCTCCCGCAATCGTTCTTTCTATCGATAATTGGCACGAATACGTGCTTTTCGATGTTTCCAATCGTTTTGCATCGACGGGAGGTAAGGATTCACTTCCCAGCTCCCGCGATCGTTCTTTCTATCGATAATTGGCACGAATACGTGCTATTCGATGTTTCCAATCGTTTTGCATGGACGGGAGGTGAGGATTCACTTCCCAGCTCCCGCAATCGTTCTTTCTATCGATAATTGGCACGAATACGTGCTATTCGATGTTTCCAATCGTTTTGCATCGACGGGAGGTAAGGATTCACTTCCCAGCTCCCGCAATCGTTCTTTCTATCGATAATTCGCTTGAATACGTTTGTCACGTCCCGGGATCCTCCGAAACGTGACGATCCATAGGTGCAGCGCGCATCGAAACCTAACCAAACCTAACCAAACCTAACCAAACCTAACCAAACCTAACCAAACCTAACCCAAACCTACCAGCAAACCAGAAATCGAATACGGACGTTCCACCAAAAATCGGACATTTTGCCGTCATACCACCAGTAAACGGTAGACATTAGGATGAAACGCAAAGAGGACAAAGTTGTACTGTTTCGTGCTGGCTACAAAAAAGATGTTAAACTTTTTTCGAAATTTCTAATGAAAATTTCGAGATAACGAATTCAAATTCTTTAAATGAAGAGATAGCGAGCCGGATCGGGGCGGCTACAAAGTCAAGACTTAGTAGCCGAAATTGAACACGATAAAATCGTGATTTGCATCCGGCCCATACCAGACCTAACCGAAATTCCGGGAAAACCTAATCCAAACCTGACTCCCTGGCCCCAAAACGCAATCATACCCAAACCTAACCTAAACCGGACCAAAAAATAGGTACAACCGAACCCTAACCTAACCAAAGTTCATATATAATTTATCGCAAACCTGACCCAAACCTGACCCAAAACTAACCCAAAACTAACCAAAATTTATGTACAACCTCGCGCAAACCTAACCGACACAACCACCTAATATAAATCAAACCTGACCCAAACCTGACCGAAATTCTAACAACACTTAATCCAAACCTAACCTAAACCCAACCAAAACTCATGTGCAGCATAACACCGACCTAACCGACACAACCACCCAATATAATCCAAACCTGACCCAACCGATGGCAATTCCCAAATTGTCGCAAAGTAGCCAATCCATCTCGCTATTGCCCGTAACTAATAAAAATGTATGTTACCATGAGCAGTTCTCTACCATACATCGACGTACGGCCACACACACACACACACACACCGATAATCGTCCTGATGGTAGCATTAAGTCTAAGTAACTTCTTAAGTTAAGAAACCAGGGGTAAACGTGAGTATGCTGACTAACCTATGATAAGATAGATCATAAGAAGACGTAGATTAAGAACCGTTACGAATCAGGGTGTGCGGACCGATCCGTGTTTGTCCTTTCAAGTTAAGGACAAGCACGGATAAGTGCTGACAACAATAGCGGCGGGATAGCGCTGTCTCGCACGTGGGCATTCCGGAGTCAAGGCCTGGGAAAGGATCGGGTAATAATCCGCTGAACATGACGATATGCCTCGGTGCATCAGCATCCGCTCCCAGAGCGATAACAACTGTCGCTCAGGAATGCACACGCTGCAAAGATACGAAGCGCGAGAACCGTCGCGAGGGCGATAACAACTGTCGCTCAGGAATGCACACGTTGCAGAAATACGAACCGCGAGAACCGTCGCGGAACGGTCGTTCCCAGGACGGTGGCCCCTGCTGCATCAGCATCTTCTGGCTGCGGCAGTAGGGGCTGCTGCATCAGCACCTGGGAGGAATAAAGAGACCGGAGCGAACGGTCGCAAGTTAGTTCAGTTCCAACCGAGAAGTTAGAAACATCAAGTTCTATACGACTAGAGTTCGATCCGGAAGTTTTGTTAATCGGTCAGCACGATCCACAATCCTGACATATTACTTGCATTGTCAACTGTAGCCAACCGATAGGTTAAGGTGAGCATTAATAAACAATAATACTTAACGTTTCATGGGTCTTCCGTTTTATTCATTAAATATTTCAAACGACTTACCACCTACCGCATGTGATCGGTAGATGCCAGTTAGAATCACGCGAAGGAGTAGGAGAGGTGTTCAGTCGAGGCTCCGCCATAATCACAGGCGCCGGGAGCTGATCGCCGCCCGTCGTAGACTGGCACCAGAAATTGGGCCGTTGATCGACCTGACGCTGGATTCTCCACCGGCGCCAATCGACTTGACGCTGGATTCTCTACCGGCGCCAATCGACTTGATAACCGCTGGCACCGGTGCTGTTCCATCCATCATCGACTTAACCGTCGAGGATTCGCTCGAACCCTCGACTTCGCAGGGTCGCTCCGTTCAATTATCCGCGTTGCCTTCCTCGCCTCATGCATCGCCTTTGTCCATCTCATACTCCCCCATCTCCCACGTATCCCAACAAACTCCGCAGCCCTTTGCTAGACGACAACTAGTTTACTCGTCATCCCCGGCTTCATCAACTACATCCTCGGTAGATTCAAGGGCAACCACGCCCGAATTCTACCGGCCCTATATCGACTCCCCGGTCGGTCCCCCAACCCCGCAACAACAACTCGACTTTCCGGACAGCGACGAGGAGTGGCCACGACAACAGATCCATCCGAATTACCCGGGATATTATCCCGTTTTTATTAGCGACCAGTTCCCCGGTCAACCAAACGTCCCCGAAGGCGAGCCGGTCCCGGAAGAATATCATACGTTGTTCTTTCAAACTATATTTCTTCGCGAGGAATAATGTAACAGCCTCCACTGTATTAAATCAGAAAAAAGAAAGTGGATGTAAATATAACCCATAAACAATCGATACCAATTGTTTTCCTGACCCTACCGCATGTTAACGTCCCGATCCCGGTTGACTGTTCTAAGAGACCAGTCACGATCGAAATTGCGAGCGTATCCTGTTGAACATTTGGCGCACGTTCCCGTTGGGCAACACGGATCCCGACGAGGACGTAACATATAAATTTTTGGTGACAGCGGTGGGATACGGTCGCATGCGTTAAGAGGTGAATCGCGAAATGGCGGAAGAAACGACTGCAACCCCTCTAGACCTCGTGCTGCAACAGCTCTCCCTGTGGGAGGATAAGTTCGACAATTTAAACTCAATGAATAGGAGACTAGAAAGATTAGAACAGGAGATACATGCTAGCAGAACAAACGATATGGCGGGTACATCCGGCGGGACAAACGCCGAAATGCCCGACGTGAAGCCCGTGACGGATCTCCCTTCGATTCGCATCAAAGATGCAATAGAAACGGTTCCCGTTCAAAGAGGACAAAGTTGTACTGTTTCGTGCTGGCTACAAAAAAGATGTTAAACTTTTTTCGAAATTTCTAATGAAAATTTCGAGATAACGAATTCAAATTCTTTAAATGAAGAGATAGCGAGCCGGATCGGGGCGGCTACAAAGTCAAGACTTAGTAGCCGAAATTGAACACGATAAAATCGTGATTTGCATCCGGCCCATACCAGACCTAACCGAAATTCCGGGAAAACCTAATCCAAACCTGACTCCCTGGCCCCAAAACGCAATCATACCCAAACCTAACCTAAACCGGACCAAAAAATAGGTACAACCGAACCCTAACCTAACCAAAGTTCATATATAATTTATCGCAAACCTGACCCAAACCTGACCCAAAACTAACCCAAAACTAACCAAAATTTATGTACAACCTCGCGCAAACCTAACCGACACAACCACCTAATATAAATCAAACCTGACCCAAACCTGACCGAAATTCTAACAACACTTAATCCAAACCTAACCTAAACCCAACCAAAACTCATGTGCAGCATAACACCGACCTAACCGACACAACCACCCAATATAATCCAAACCTGACCCAACCGATGGCAATTCCCAAATTGTCGCAAAGTAGCCAATCCATCTCGCTATTGCCCGTAACTAATAAAAATGTATGTTACCATGAGCAGTTCTCTACCATACATCGACGTACGGCCACACACACACACACACACACCGATAATCGTCCTGATGGTAGCATTAAGTCTAAGTAACTTCTTAAGTTAAGAAACCAGGGGTAAACGTGAGTATGCTGACTAACCTATGATAAGATAGATCATAAGAAGACGTAGATTAAGAACCGTTACGAATCAGGGTGTGCGGACCGATCCGTGTTTGTCCTTTCAAGTTAAGGACAAGCACGGATAAGTGCTGACAACAATAGCGGCGGGATAGCGCTGTCTCGCACGTGGGCATTCCGGAGTCAAGGCCTGGGAAAGGATCGGGTAATAATCCGCTGAACATGACGATATGCCTCGGTGCATCAGCATCCGCTCCCAGAGCGATAACAACTGTCGCTCAGGAATGCACACGCTGCAAAGATACGAAGCGCGAGAACCGTCGCGAGGGCGATAACAACTGTCGCTCAGGAATGCACACGTTGCAGAAATACGAACCGCGAGAACCGTCGCGGAACGGTCGTTCCCAGGACGGTGGCCCCTGCTGCATCAGCATCTTCTGGCTGCGGCAGTAGGGGCTGCTGCATCAGCACCTGGGAGGAATAAAGAGACCGGAGCGAACGGTCGCAAGTTAGTTCAGTTCCAACCGAGAAGTTAGAAACATCAAGTTCTATACGACTAGAGTTCGATCCGGAAGTTTTGTTAATCGGTCAGCACGATCCACAATCCTGACATATTACTTGCATTGTCAACTGTAGCCAACCGATAGGTTAAGGTGAGCATTAATAAACAATAATACTTAACGTTTCATGGGTCTTCCGTTTTATTCATTAAATATTTCAAACGACTTACCACCTACCGCATGTGATCGGTAGATGCCAGTTAGAATCACGCGAAGGAGTAGGAGAGGTGTTCAGTCGAGGCTCCGCCATAATCACAGGCGCCGGGAGCTGATCGCCGCCCGTCGTAGACTGGCACCAGAAATTGGGCCGTTGATCGACCTGACGCTGGATTCTCCACCGGCGCCAATCGACTTGACGCTGGATTCTCTACCGGCGCCAATCGACTTGATAACCGCTGGCACCGGTGCTGTTCCATCCATCATCGACTTAACCGTCGAGGATTCGCTCGAACCCTCGACTTCGCAGGGTCGCTCCGTTCAATTATCCGCGTTGCCTTCCTCGCCTCATGCATCGCCTTTGTCCATCTCATACTCCCCCATCTCCCACGTATCCCAACAAACTCCGCAGCCCTTTGCTAGACGACAACTAGTTTACTCGTCATCCCCGGCTTCATCAACTACATCCTCGGTAGATTCAAGGGCAACCACGCCCGAATTCTACCGGCCCTATATCGACTCCCCGGTCGGTCCCCCAACCCCGCAACAACAACTCGACTTTCCGGACAGCGACGAGGAGTGGCCACGACAACAGATCCATCCGAATTACCCGGGATATTATCCCGTTTTTATTAGCGACCAGTTCCCCGGTCAACCAAACGTCCCCGAAGGCGAGCCGGTCCCGGAAGAATATCATACGTTGTTCTTTCAAACTATATTTCTTCGCGAGGAATAATGTAACAGCCTCCACTGTATTAAATCAGAAAAAAGAAAGTGGATGTAAATATAACCCATAAACAATCGATACCAATTGTTTTCCTGACCCTACCGCATGTTAACGTCCCGATCCCGGTTGACTGTTCTAAGAGACCAGTCACGATCGAAATTGCGAGCGTATCCTGTTGAACATTTGGCGCACGTTCCCGTTGGGCAACACGGATCCCGACGAGGACGTAACATATAAATTTTTGGTGACAGCGGTGGGATACGGTCGCATGCGTTAAGAGGTGAATCGCGAAATGGCGGAAGAAACGACTGCAACCCCTCTAGACCTCGTGCTGCAACAGCTCTCCCTGTGGGAGGATAAGTTCGACAATTTAAACTCAATGAATAGGAGACTAGAAAGATTAGAACAGGAGATACATGCTAGCAGAACAAACGATATGGCGGGTACATCCGGCGGGACAAACGCCGAAATGCCCGACGTGAAGCCCGTGACGGATCTCCCTTCGATTCGCATCAAAGATGCAATAGAAACGGTTCCCGTGTTCGACGGCCATAGGCCTCCCGTGTTTCAATTCTTGAGAGCCTGCGAGCGGGCAAAATCGATGCTCCCCGCTCATATGGAACCTCATTTGGTTAAACTGTTGATGAACAAATTAAGGGGCCATGCGTTCCTCGCGGTGGAAGACGTGGTCGTTACCAATCTGGACTCGTTTTCCACGAAATTAAAGGATATGTTTGGTCCCGGTAAAACCATTAACGAATACAGGGGCGAACTCGGAACCATCTATCAGAGATCGGGCGAAGACGTACTCGACTACATTGACCGCGTGAGAAACCTGCGTCTAGCCATCATGGATGGAGAAAGGCAAGCTCGCGGTTCCGTACCGTTGACATTGCAATTTGGTCTCGACGCCGACTCCCAGGAAGCGTTCGTCAACGGTTTACCGGCCGAGGTATTCACCAGAGTGAAGTTGGAGGGCTGCAGAGACCTCGACGAATCCTACCGTGCGGCGATAAAAGCCACTCGAGAGGTAAAGAGAGTCGCGGAAAGGCAGCGAAGCTACCAGCCGCCGTCTCAACGCTTCAATAGGGAACGAAACAACTACCCTCCGAGGAATCAAGCGCAACCTCAACAAAGGGATCAAAGAAAACCCCAGAGCTACAACAACTACGGAAACAATAAGACCTTTCCACCCCGGCCACCGCCTACTTTCCCACCCAAGAATCCCGGAATCACGTGCAATTATTGTAAGAAACCAGGTCACGTGTTGAAGGATTGCTATCGCTTCAAAGCCAAAGTCGATTCCGGAGAAATCGTGCCGTACTCTCAACAGAACCCGGGAAACGGACGCGGTCACCCGGGAAGACCGGACGCAGCCCGGAGTGGAAAGCCCCAGGAGCGCCCGAGAGTAGCAAAAATAGAAGCTTCCACATCGAAGCAAAGCCAAGAGCAACTATCGGCAAGAAGCGCGCCGAAGCAAGAACGAAAAGCATGGGAAACCCCAAAAGACTCGAAACAAAAGAAACGAGAGGAGGAAGAAGACGAGGAGGACGAGATAGAGTCGTTAGAAGAACTGTTTCAATAAGAATCAACGCCGTACAAAAGGTACCGACGGTGCGAATAGTGTCCCCCAAATTACAAGGAATAACGAACCTAATGCTGGACTCCGGATCAGAAATAAATCTCATCAAGAAGTCGGTCTTGACCAGCACAGCGAGTATAGACGACCAAGAAGTAATAGACATACGTGGCATTACGGCTTCGAACCTGACCACCTTAGGGAAAGTGTCGATAGAGGTTGCGAGCCATCCGGTTAATTTTCACGTCGTCGACGACTCGCTGCTGATCAAAGAGGACGGGATCTTAGGATCCGAGTTCCTGATCGATCACGGGGCCACCATAGATTACGCGCAGAGGCGCGTCGAATGGGGAACCTTTTGTATACCGTTCGCCACCTCGAAAGTGTCGGTACCCAAGCGAAGCTCCACATCGCTACAAGTGAATATAGCGAATCCAGAGATACGAGAGGGATACATTCCCAGAATCGACGTAGGCAAGGGAATCTACTTAGGCGAAGCCCTGGCAACCAACCGCAAAGGCCGCGCCTACATCAGGGTCGTTAATACGACGAGCAAGGGGGTAAAAATCACCGCACCCACGGTAACGCTGGAAGAATTCGAAGAAACGAATCATCCAGAATCAAGGGCGTGCAACGCCATCAAGACGGACCCTCGAAATCGATTCGAGGCCATCGTGGAATTATTGAGACTGGAGCATCTCAATACGGAGGAAAGGGCGAGCGTCGAGAAGCTGATAAGAAAAAATCAAGACAGGTTCCATTTACCTGGTGAAACGTTGGAAGGAACAGGAATCCTGGAGCACAGGATACATACCACGGATGACATTCCGGTAAACACGCGCCAGTACAGATACCCCCCGGTACACAGAGCAGAAATCAACAGACAAATTCAAGAATTGTTGGACACGGATGTCGTGAAAGAATCCGTGTCCCCGTATAACTCGCCACTGTGGATCGTACCCAAGAAACCGGACTCTCAGGGAAACAAGCGCTGGCGACTGGTTATCGACTATAGGAAATTGAACGACAAAACCATAGGGGATGCTTTCCCCTTGCCCAATATCACGGAAATACTGGACCAATTGGGCAGCGCCAAGTATTTTTCAACCTTCGACCTTGCGTCGGGGTTCCATCAAATAAAAATGTCGGAAGGAGACGCGCACAAAACGGCGTTCTCGACCCCGTACGGACACTATCAATTCACGAGAATGCCGTTCGGACTCAAGAACGCTCCGGCCACCTTCCAGAGATTGATGAACAGCGTCTTGTCCGGCCTACAAGGAACGGAACTGTTCGTCTATCTGGACGATATCGTCATATACTCGAGCTCGTTGACCGAGCACCAAATTAAATTTCAGAAACTGGCGGAAAGACTGCGAAACGCTAAATTACAGTTACAACCTGACAAGTGCGAGTTTTTGAGACACGAAGTCAATTATCTGGGTCACATCATCAGCGAGGAAGGTGTCAGACCGGACCCTCAAAAGATCGAAGCTGTGCAACGATTCCCTAGACCCCGAACCCCGAAGGGAATAAAACAATTCCTAGGATTGGCGGGATACTATCGGAGATTCATCCCCGAATTCTCCAAGACCGCCAAACCCTTGACTCGATTGTTGAAGAAAGATGCAGAATTCGTGTGGGACACTGACCAAGAAAAAGCGTTCGACACGTTGAGAAACGCGCTGATAACGGAACCCATATTGCAGTACCCGGATTTCAGTAAAACGTTCAACCTAACGAACGACGCGTCGGGATACGCGATCGGAGGAGTCTTGAGTCAGGGACCCATAGGAAAGGACTTGCCCGTCGCTTACGCCTCTCGATTACTAAACGCTGCTGAACAAAAATACTCGACCATCGAGAAGGAGTGTTTGGCCATACTTTATTGCGTCACTCACTTCAGACCGTACCTATACGGACGGAAGTTCAACATAATCACCGACCACAAACCATTGGTGTGGCTAAACTCCATCAAAGATCCGACATCGCGGATCTGGAAGTGGAAGCTAAAATTATCGGATTACGAGTTCGAGATACAGCACAAGTGCGGACGAGCGAACGCCAATGCGGACGCCTTGTCGCGAAACCCCCCGGAAGTTTGCCTCCCGATAAGAAAGCGTCAAGAGGAGGCGGACGAAGAGGCGGAAGAGCCGCGACCTAAGAAGAGATTCTTTCCCTCTTCGTCGTCGGATGATTCATTGATTTACGATCCGCGTCCCAAGGAGAAGAAGCGACCGGGATCGCCGTTGCAACCACCGGCACGGAAAAGAGTAACTTTGTTTCGAGACCCCGACACATCGGCCGATTCGCCTCTTCGCTTGAATGCACCTCCGGGGGACCGAGTCGTCGACACGCACGAACCCCAACAGTCGACGCGACTCGAAGAACCAGCGGAGGAAGGCGTCGAGGTTCGACCCGGGAACTGGCTGGAAGAAATTCCCGAATCTGAGGGGGAAGGGGACGACCTAATCGTCGACGCTTCACCCACGATCGACACGACGGAAGACACCAACGTGTTTCCGTACACGCGCAGTCCGGCGTACGTTATCAGGGAAGTCCGAGACTCGTTGCCAAAACTGAAGGACCACAAAGTCATATTCATCGATATGCAAGGGAGTCCGATCGACGAGGGAGCAATGGAGATCGCACGATCGGGCCTCTTAACGTCCTACATCGATTTGACGCTCGAACGCGCCCGTTTGAAGACCGAGCAGGGCAAATACCTCATAGCCCTGCCGGTGAAGGAAAACCCGAGAACGCGTATAGAACCCCAAAACGTGCAGGGCTGTTTGTCCTCGTTGCTGGACGTGATCAGAGAAAAGGACCTAGGATCGTTCTCCATCGCTCGAACTGAGAGTCTGGACGAAGTACCATGGCGATACGTAATGAACGAACTTAAAAAAGTATTCCACGACGAGAACGTTCGGATCACCATTTGCACGGGAGAAGTGACCGTTCCGCCACCAGAGGCCAGACAATACATAATCGAGGAGAAACACGCGTCGGCATCGGGAGGACACAAAGGGGTGACAAAGACCTACCACAGGATAAGGCAACTGTACAATTGGGACAACATGAAGAAGGAAATCCAACAATTCGTGAGGGAGTGCAAAGAGTGCCAGCTGAAAAAACTCACGAGAATCAAGACCAAACAACCTATGATACTGACCGATACGCCCGGCAAAGCGTTCGACAAAGTCAGTATGGACATCGTCGGACCCTTGCCTAGCACCAAAAAGGGCAACAAATACATACTAACCATGCAGGATCTACTAACCAAATATTCCCTAGCCATACCTCTCGAACGAACCACCTCTGCGGACATCGCGGACGCGTTCGTTAAAAATCTTATCTGCCGTTTCGGATCGCCCCGAGCGATCCTGACCGACCAGGGAACGAATTTTACATCCTCGTTGATGAAGAACGTGGCAAAGAAATTTCATATAAAACATTACGTCACGACGGCGTATCATCCGCAGAGCAACGGCTCCTTCGAGAGGTCTCATCACGTATTAGTGGAGTATCTTAAGCAGTACATAGACAGCGGTCGTAACAGCTGGGACGACTGGTTGGAACTGGCAATGTTTTCGTACAACACGTCGGTACACGAAGGGACCAGATTCTCGCCGCACGAATTAGTGTTTGGGCGAATAGCCAGGGAACCCGCGAGCGAAAAACCGATTAGCGAGAATCTGGAGCCAACGTACGCGGACTACCTGCGGGATCTCTACTATAAGATCGACGACGTTCAAGCGAAAGCTCGCGACAACCTTCAGCTCGCGAAGATCAGATCGAAAGAATACTACGATCGGGCTATAAACCCGCAGAACTTTAAAACCGGAGACCTGGTGTACATGATCCGGGAACCCCGAAAGGGAAAATTCGCCGATCAATACACCGGTCCACACAAAGTCATCGAGATCCTATCGAATCAGAACGTCAAAATCTCAATCGACGGTAGTCCGCGGACAGTCCATATAAATAAATTGAAACTAGCGTATCTGAAAAATAGAATGTAAGCGATCGATCGGCCAACGGCGCGAGGAAATTCCTTCGAGACGCGCGTACTCAACGCGTGACAATGCAAAGTTGCAGAATGAAAATCCCATACGATTCCTTGGAAGCGGAGGACGGGGACCAAGAGTTCCAAGGCCCCTGGGACGGGGTCCTTCCTGCGAACCATCCCCAGGCCTACGGCGATCTGTCGGAATTATATTGCACGACGATAAAGAGAGACACGGCTTGCATATACGTACAGACCGGGAGACGAGTGTGCGTGTTCTGTTACGCCAAACTGCCACCCGAGGTCCAACGGACGTACCAGCCAGGAGGCTGGCACAACCTGTGCAACTACGACTCGACGCTGCCCATCGCCAACTGCATCCTATGCAACGAGAACTTCGTCGTCGTAAGACCGGCACAGCAATGCACCGAATGTATCGAGACGTACTTCGAAATGTCCACTTCAGAGGAATGGGCGGCGCAAACGGGACGCGTCGTTGTCGTGATCACGCGATGGTGAATTAACGCGCCCCGACGAGTTTGGATCGAGGCTACGGGTTCGTAGGAAGGCGGCAACATCGAGACGAATTGGGACGCCGCTGAGAGAGCTCCCGCCCCCGCCCCCAACGACAACCAAACCCAAACCTAAACCAATTACCGGAAGCGGCCAACAGTGGCCTCGTCGCTGACGTCGATCGATCGAAACGTTTCACGCCGTGTAACTAGAGAGTAATACGTACTCGCGTATAGTACCCACAAACACGAATTCTAGTAATAAAGCGAGTGCGATAATGTTAAGAATCGTTTCTTTGTTTTGTTTCTTTGTACAGGAATTCACGATGTTCCTATGTATGTTAATATTGATTTACGCTCGAGTTGCCTGGGCTCTCGTCGGTTACGATTGCAACGGACAACACCTGAACGTAACTACGGTGTCGCTCAATTCGATCGGGGATTGCGACATCACACCTATCAAGACGCAGTCTCAAGAAGTCTACATTCAACTGCTTCAACTCTCGGAATTCAACTACGCCCCGGTCATTTCGTGTAAAATCGAAATTTCAAGAATAGTGTACCACTGCGGCATGCACTCGCACATCTCCGCTGTCCACAACGGTCTGAACGAATACCTCGAGGACATATCCGACCAACAATGCAAGCGAATGCACGAGGACGGCTCGTTCTCCTTGGGAAACAATGGTTACATAACCGGACTGACGGTTAACAAAACTACAACTCGAACGTTTACCATGGCGGGGACTTTGACGAACGACGGCCGTTGCACCGGCGCCCATTTCTCCGACCCCTACGGAACTTGGGAAGGCGTCGTGGTCCAAGCGGTGGCGAAGATTTCGATGAAATCCGCCAACGTACCCGTGCGAATGGACGCCGACAAAATCATTCTAAAATCTGGAACCATCTGCAGTTTCCAAAGCGGATTCTGCCTAGACAGCGAGTACGGACACACGTTCTGGAGTCCTTTCCCGCCGTCGTCTTGCAAATTTGACCGATACGACGTACTGTACGAGGGTATCGCGTCCAAAATCACCGAAGAAGATAAGCAGCAAACCGACTCACCGGTCTACGCTCTTACCACGCAAGACATAACGTTCGCTCTCTCCAAGGTTGGCGAACAACACTTGTGTGGCTACACTCACTCGCAAACGGAACACCCGAAACTGTTCATACTGGAAACCACCAGAGAAAGAACATTCACGCAACCGAAGAAACTCCCGGTTGAAAATCTGGACATCTTTACGTACATAAATTCTAAATTCGTATACGTCGAGAGACACGTCAAAACGCAAATGACGACGTTGTATCAAAATTTATTGAAACAACGATGTCTCCTGGAGCAACAAGTGCTGAGCAACGCTCTCGCAGTGGCCACTTTGAAACCGGACGAATTCGCCTACACCGTCATGAAGTCCCCGGGACACATGGCGTTAACAGCCGGTGAAGTCATCCACATCATCAAATGCGTACCGGTACAAGTCAGGGTTAGACATTCGAACGAATGTTACACAGAATTGCCAGTTTGGCACGGAAACCGTTCGGCGTTTGTCACACCGAAATCCCACATACTTACCGCACACGGAACACAGAGAGAATGCAGTCACGTACTCCCTGTGATGTACGTGATCAATCAAGCCTGGCATCGAATTTCCCCTCGGCCGGTCGAGGTAGCCCAACCACACGTGCTACACCCCATGACGCGAACAAATTGGCGTTACACCGCCCCCGCAACACTCGCAACCAGCGGTATATACACGCAAGGGGACTTGGAAAACTTGCGAGACCACATCATGTTCCCGGCCGAAAAGGCGGCGGTTTTGAACACGATCGTCAGGGGAGCGACGGGAAAAGACGTGGCGCAAGGATCGATATCCCTAACGAGCATGTTCGACGAGGAAACCATGGCAAAATTGGCCGAAGACGCAGTTTCACGCTTTTGGAACGGATTCATTACGTTTGGATCAGCCAGCGCAGGAATATTGGCAATATTCGTCCTACTGAAATTCGTAAAAGCAGTTGCCGATACATTCATTCATGGATACCAACTACACGCGATCTACGGATGCGGTTTCCAACTCATCGGTGCTGTGTGGAGTTCCCTGTCGCACCTCTTGATCCGGAAAGGCGAAAGAAGCAGACAATACGCGGCATCCCGCGACGCGGAAGCTTTCAACCAAGGTACATCAACTACCGCTTCTCCACCGAAACCGACACTCCGAGAGTTCAGGCAAACCGTTCGAGAACTGGAGCAAATTTCCTCCAGAAAATTTGCTTCCCAAGGGGGAAGGTGTCACGTCCCGGGATCCTCCGAAACGTGACGATCCATAGGTGCAGCGCGCATCGAAACCTAACCATTTTTTTTTTTTTTTTTTTTTTCGAGGTGGAAATCTTCGAAAGACACCCCCTGCCCTGGGGGGGGAGAGCAGGAGGTAGTGCCGGATTTCTACCGGCTAAAACCACCCCGGTTACCTGTCCTCGGCGCTTGTAGGGGAGGCCCCGTGACCTACGGATACACTTCCGGTGCCTCCCCACGCCCGGCCCTTGCGGCCCCATCCTC
Source organism: Nomada ruficornis (assembly GCA_951802695.1). Classification (NCBI taxonomy): domain Eukaryota; kingdom Metazoa; phylum Arthropoda; class Insecta; order Hymenoptera; family Apidae; genus Nomada; species Nomada ruficornis. The sequence goes on from OX637850.1 coordinate 12,810,214, forward strand.
GGGAGGGTCAGAAGGACCCTCCGAAACACTCCGCCGTATCGAACACGGCCGCGCCAGGGGTAACACCCGACGCGGCCCACCTCCACCAGACCGTGATAAGGGACGGCTCGGGCCCCCACCCGAGTCGCCCACGGCGCTCCGACGGCCCTGCGGGAATTGGGAGGATAGTTCCTCCCGGCAGGGCCGCCCGCATCCGGGAGCTGGCGACGGTCATCCGCAGTGGGGGGTTGAGGGGGGACACCCCAACGCCCCTCGGGCCCGTCAGCCATAACATCCTACGGGAGGGGGGGGGTTATCTCGCCAGCGGAAACGGCCAGCGAGTCCACCCCTCCTTTATATCTGACGCCAGATTACTGGCTGTCGGGCAGCCCCGCGGAATACCGGGAGGACATTATCCTCCCACAGCAGGGCCGCCCGTCCACTGAGTCAGCGGCGACAGCCACCCGAGAGACGGGAGGGGGGACACCTCCGATCGCCCCTCGGGCCGTCGCCGCTTTTACGCCACTGGAGGGGGGGATCTCGCCAGCCTGCGCGAGCGCAGCCGGCGAGCCCTTTCCCTCCGCCTTTCGTGTCGGACGGGATCGGTCACTTCCCGATCCCGCTCCGATGCCTCCTTTCTGCGAAGAACGTCCTCGCAGAAGGAGGCCACCGCTGTCCAGGCCCTCTCGCTGCCCAGCATCTCACTAACGATACGTGGCAGCGAGAGATCCGCCCCAATCTGAGTCCTCAAACTCCGGCGCTCAGCCGCCCATGCAGGGCACTCCTCCAGTGTGTGCTGCGCTGAGTCCAGCGCAGCCCCACACTCGTGGCACTCCGTCGTCGCCTCCGCCTGTATCCGGCACAGGTACTCACCGAAGCAACCGTGTCCAGTGAGCACCTGCGTGACTCGGTAGGTGAGCGTCCCCCTACCGCGGTCCAGCCATTCATCCAGGCTGGGCAGAACCGCCCCGACTGCTCGCTGCGCGGCTCCTCGATCGAGGAGCTCCCTCCTCCACTTATTTCGCGCAGCCAGCCGGGCCCGGCGTCTCACGTCCACCTCCTCCTCAGCGGACACCATCGCGCCCCCCCTACGGAGTTCTCGGAGACGCTCGTATATCGAGGCGTCCCCCTCCGCCAGAAGATCGAAGGGCACGGTGCCCGCCAAGGTCAGCGCCGCCTCGTGGGATATCGTGCGGTATCCCCTTACCACCCTGATGGCCATCCTCCTCTGTACGCGGCGCAGCGATGTTTTGCTGCGCCGCGCGACCGCCAGGGCCGACGCCCATATCGGGGCGCCGTACAATGCCATGGACCGCACGATACCGAGGTATAGGCGGCGCACCCTCTCATCTGGTCCCCCGATGTTTGGGAGGAGGCGACCAAGGCCAGTCGCCGCTCTCTCCAAACGGGGAGCCAGTCGGTCGAAGTGGACCGTGAAACGCCAGTGGCTGTCCAGGAGGAGACCGAGATAGTTCATCCGATCCCCAACCTGAACGTGCTCACCCCCTATCGTTATCCAGGACCGGGGCGGTCCCCCGCCCCGAGGCCTGTCGTGAAACCACATGGCCTCGGTTTTCGGCGGGGAGATCCGCAGCCCTAATCCCCGGATACCGTCGACGACGGAGGCCAGTCCCGTCTCCGCCAGACGGATGGTCCTATTCCAGTCCCTCCCAACGGCCATCAGCAGCGTGTCGTCTGCGTAACACGTCAAACTGACGCCATTCGGGAGGGCAGCCCGTAGCACTTGATCGTATCCGATGTCCCACAGCAAGGGGCCCAGGACCGACCCCTGTGGGACACCACGATCCACCTCCCTCGTACACACCCGGCCATCTCTGCCCGGGTATTCTATCCACCTGTCCCTCAGGTAGTCCCTTAGGACCTTCCTCACGTAGAGGGGCACGTCGTGTTCGGCGAGTGCCCCCCCGATACGACCCCAAGGAAGGGAGTTAAAGGCGTTGGCGATGTCCAGGCTGACTGCCAGCGCCACCCCCCCCTGGGACGTGGCCGAGTCCGAGAGGGACCTGACTCGACTAATGGCGTCGATCGTCGAGCGTCCCCCTCTGAAGCCAAACTGGGACTCGGCCAGGTCAGGACCCACCCGGGACAGGTGCCCCGAGAGGCGGGAAGCCAGCACCCTCTCGAAGAGCTTCCCCACCTCGTCGAGGAGGCATATAGGCCGGTACGCCGAGGGAGAATCGGCGGGCTTACCGATCTTCCTCACAAGGACCATCCGTCCCCTCTTCCAGCGGGACGGGATGCGGCCCAGCCTCAGGCAACCATCGAATAGGCGCCTGAGGCGGGGCCCAAAAAATTCTTTACCCACAGAAAGGATTTGAACACTAGACCTTCGACTTATGAAGCCGACGTCGTTCCACCGAGCCACCACAGCATCTAAAAATTTTGGTAAGTGCCGTCAAAGACGACAAGTGCCTTACCAATTTATGTGTGTTTCCATCCTTGTCTAGGGGAGTGCTAAACTTCTCTCCTTTCATACTACACAAAAAAAAATTTTGGTAAGTGCCGTCAAAGACGACAAGTGCCTTACCAATTTATGTGTGTTTCCATCCTTGTCTAGGGGAGTGCTAAACTTCTCTCCTTTCATACTACACAAAATTTTGGTAAGTGCCGTCAAAGACGACAAGTGCCTTACCAATTTATGTGTGTTTCCATCCTTGTCTAGGGGAGTGCTAAACTTCTCTCCTTTCATACTACACATCCTAGCAGGGGAACCAAACCTAACCAAACCTAACCAAACCTAACCAAACCTAACCCAAACCTACCAGCAAACCAGAAATCGAATACGGACGTTCCACCAAAAAAAAAAAAAAAAAAATCGGACATTTTGCCGTCATACCACCAGTAAACGGTAGACATTAGGATGAAACGCAAAGAGGACAAAGTTGTACTGTTTCGTGCTGGCTACAAAAAAGATGTTAAACTTTTTTCGAAATTTCTAATGAAAATTTTGAGATAACGAATTCAAATTCTTTAAATGAAGAGATAGCGAGCCGGATCGGGGCGGCTACAAAGTCTTGACTTAGTAGCCGAAATTGAACACGATAAAATCGTGATTTGCATCCGGCCCATACCAGACCTAACCGAAATTCCGGGAAAACCTAATCCAAACCTGACTCCCTGGCCCCAAAACGCAATCATACCCAAACCTAACCTAAACCGGACCAAAAAATAGGTACAACCGAACCCTAACCTAACCAAAGTTCATATATAATTTATCGCAAACCTGACCCAAACCTGACCCAAAACTAACCCAAAACTAACCAAAATTTATGTACAACCTCGCGCAAACCTAACCGACACAACCACCTAATATAAATCAAACCTGACCCAAACCTGACCGAAATTCTAACAACACTTAATCCAAACCTAACCTAAACCCAACCAAAACTCATGTGCAGCATAACACCGACCTAACCGACACAACCACCCAATATAATCCAAACCTGACCCAACCGATGGCAATTCCCAAATTGTCGCAAAGTAGCCAATCCATCTCGCTATTGCCCGTAACTAATAAAAATGTATGTTACCATGAGCAGTTCTCTACCATACATCGACGTACGGCCACACACACACACACACACACCGATAATCGTCCTGATGGTAGCATTAAGTCTAAGTAACTTCTTAAGTTAAGAAACCAGGGGTAAACGTGAGTATGCTGACTCACCTATGATAAGATAGATCATAAGAAGACGTAGATTAAGAACCGTTACGAATCAGGGTGTGCGGACCGATCCGTGTTTGTCCTTTCAAGTTAAGGACAAGCACGGATAAGTGCTGGCAACAATAGCGGCGGGATAGCGCTGTCTCGCACGTGGGCATTCCGGAGTCAAGGCCTGGGAAAGGATCGGGTAATAATCCGCTGAACATGACGATATGCCTCGGTGCATCAGCATCCGCTCCCAGAGCGATAACAACTGTCGCTCAGGAATGCACACGCTGCAAAGATACGAAGCGCGAGAACCGTCGCGAGGGCGATAACAACTGTCGCTCAGGAATGCACACGTTGCAGAAATACGAACCGCGAGAACCGTCGCGGAACGGTCGTTCCCAGGACGGTGGCCCCTGCTGCATCAGCATCTTCTGGCTGCGGCAGTAGGGGCTGCTGCATCAGCACCTGGGAGGAATAAAGAGACCGGAGCGAACGGTCGCAAGTTAGTTCAGTTCCAACCGAGAAGTTAGAAACATCAAGTTCTATACGACTAGAGTTCGATCCGGAAGTTTTGTTAATCGGTCAGCACGATCCACAATCCTGACATATTACTTGCATTGTCAACTGTAGCCAACCGATAGGTTAAGGTGAGCATTAATAAACAATAATACTAAACGTTTCATGGGTCTTCCGTTTTATTCATTAAATATTTCAAACGACTTACCACCTACCGCATGTGATCGGTAGATGCCAGTTAGAATCACGCGAAGGAGTAGGAGAGGTGTTCAGTCGCGGCTCCGCCATAATCACAGGCGCCGGGAGCTGACCGCCGCCCGTCGTGCACTATTGGCACCAGAAATTGGGCCGTTGATCGACCTGACGCTGGATTCTCCACCGGCGCCAATCGACTTGACGCTGGATTCTCTACCGGCGCCAATCGACTTGATAACCGCTGGCACCGGGGCTGTTCCATCCATCATCGACTTAACCGTCGAGGATTCGCCCGAACCCTCGACTTCGCAGGGTCGCTCCGTTCAATTATCCGCGTTGCCTTCCTCGCCTCATGCATCGCCTTTGTCCATCTCATACTCCCCCATCTCCCACGTATCCCAACAAACTCCGCAGCCCTTTGCTAGACGACAACTAGTTTACTCGTCATCCCCGGCTTCATCAACTACATCCTCGGTAGATTCAAGGGCAACCACGCCCGAATTCTACCGGCCCTATATCGACTCCCCGGTCGGTCCCCCATACCCGCAACAACAACTCGACTATCCGGACAGCGACGAGGAGTGGCCACGACAGCAGATCCATCCGAATTACCCGGGATATTATCCCGTTTTTATTAGCGACCAGTTCCCCGGTCAACCAAACGTCCCCGAAGGCGAGCCGGTCCCGGAAGAATATCATACGTTGTTCTTTCAAACTATATTTCTTCGCGAGGAATAATGTAACAGCCTCCACTGTATTAAATCAGAAAAAAGAAAGTGGATGTAAATATAACCCATAAACAATCGATACCAATTGTTTTCCTGACCCTACCGCATCTTAACGTCCCGATCCCGGTTGACTGTTCTAAGAGACCAGTCACGATCGAAATTGCGAGCGTATCCTGTTGAACATTTGGCGCACGTTCCCGTTGGGCAACACGGATCCCGACGAGGACGTAACACGTTACATTCGCTGTTTCCAATCGTTCCGCAACGACGGGAGGTAAGGATTCACTTCCCAGCTCCCGCGAACGTTCTTTCTATCGATAATTGGCAGGAATACGTGCTATTCGATGTTTCCAATCGTTTTGCATCGACGGGAGGTGAGGATTCACTTCCCAGCTCCCGCAATCGTTCTTTCTATCGATAATTTGCACGAATACGTGCTATTCGATGTTTCCAATCGTTTTGCATCGACGGGAGGTAAGGATTCACTTCCCAGCTCCCGCAATCGTTCTTTCTATCGATAATTGGCACGAATTGGTGCTATTGGATGTTTCCAATCGTTTTACAACGACGGGAGGTGAGGATTCACTTCCCAGCTCCCGCAATTGTTCTTTCAATCGATAATTGGCACGAATACGTGCTATTCGATGTTTCCAATCGTTTTGCATCGACGGGAGGTAAGGATTCACTTCCCAGCTCCCGCAATCGTTCATTCTATCGATAATTCGCTTGAATACGTTACATTCGCTGTTTCCAATCGTTCCGCAACGACGGCAGGTAAGGATTCACTTCCCAGCTCCCGCAATCGTTCTTTCTATCGATAATTCGCTCGAATACGTTATATTCGCTGTTTCCAATCATTCCGCAACGACGGGAGGTAAGGATTCACTTCCCAGCTCGCGCAATCGTTCTTTCTATCGATAATTGGCACGAATTGGTGCTATTGGATGTTTCCAATCGTTTTACAACGACGGGAGGTAAGGATTCACTTCCCAGCTCCCGCAATCGTTCTTTCTATCGATAATTGGCACGAATACGTGCTATTCGATGTTTCCAATCGTTTTGCATCGACGGGAGGTAAGGATTCACTTCCCAGCTCCCGCAATCGTTCTTTCTATCGATAATTGGCACGAATTGGTGCTATTGGATGTTTCCAATCGTTTTACAACGACGGGAGGTAAGGATTCACTTCCCAGCTCCCGCAATCGTTCTTTCTATCGATAATTGGCACGAATACGTGCTATTCGATGTTTCCAATCGTTTTGCATCGACGGGAGGTAAGGATTCACTTCCCAGCTCCCGCAATCGTTCTTTCTATCGATAATTCGCTCGAATACGTTATATTCGCTGTTTCCAATCGTTCCGCAACGACGGGAGGTAAGGATTCACTTCCCAGCTCGCGCAATCGTTCTTTCTATCGATTATTGGCACGAATACGTGCTATTCGATGTTTCCATTCGTTCTGCATCGACGGGAGGTAAGGATTCACTTCCCAGCTCGCGCAATCGTTCTTTCTATCGATAATTGGCACGAATACGTGCTATTCGATGTTTCCAATCGTTCTGCATCGACGGGAGGTAAGGATTCACTTCCCAGCTCCCGCAATCGTTCTTTCTATCGATACTTGGCACGAATACGTGCTATTCGATGTTTCCAATCGTTTTGCATCGACGGGAGGTAAGGATTCACTTCCCAGCTCCCGCAATCGTTCTTTCTATCGATAATTGGCACGAATACGTGCTATTCGATGTTTCCAATCGTTTTGCATCGACGGGAGGTAAGGATTCACTTCCCAGCTCCCGCAATCGTTCTTTCTATCGATAATTGGCTCGAATATGTTACATTCGATGTTTCCAATCGTTCCGCAACGAAGGGAGGTAAGGATTCACTTCCCAGCTCGCGCAATCGTTCTTTCTATCGATAATTGGCACGAATACGTGCTATTCGATGTTTCCAATCGTTTTGCATCGACGGGAGGTAAGGATTCACTTCCCAGCTCCTGCAATCGTTCTTTCTATCGATAATTGGCTCGAATATGTTATATTCGAGGTTTCCAATCGTTCTGCAACGACGGGAGGTAAGGATTCACTCCCCAGCTCCCGCAATCCTTCTTTCTATCGATAATTGGCACGAATACGTGCTTTTCGATGTTTGCAATCGTTTTGCATCGACGGGAGGTAAGGATTCACTTCACAGCTCCCACAATCGTTCTTTCTATCGATAATTGGCTCGAATATGTTACATTCGATGTTTCCAATCGTTCTGCATCAACGGGCACTAAGGATTCACTTCCCAGCTCCCGCAATCGTTCTTTCTATCGATAATTCGCTCGAATACGTTATATTCGCTGTTTCCAATCCTTCCGCAACGACGGGATGTAAGGATTCACTTCCCAGCTCCCGCCATCGTTCTTTCTATCGATAATTCGCTCGAATACGTTATATTCGCTCTTTCCAATCGTTCCGCAACGGCGGGAGGTAAGGATTCACTTCCCAGCTCCCGCAATCGTTCTTTCTATCGATAATTGGCACGAATACGTGCTTTTCGATGTTTCCAATCGTTTTGCATCGACGGGAGGTAAGGATTCACTTCCCAGCTCCCGCGATCGTTCTTTCTATCGATAATTGGCACGAATACGTGCTATTCGATGTTTCCAATCGTTTTGCATCGACGGGAGGTGAGGATTCACTTCACAGCTCCCACAATCGTTCTTTCTATCGATAATTGGCTCGAATATGTTACATTCGATGTTTCCAATCGTTCTGCATCAACGGGCACTAAGGATTCACTTCCCAGCTCCCGCAATCGTTCTTTCTATCGATAATTCGCTCGAATACGTTATATTCGCTGTTTCCAATCCTTCCGCAACGACGGGATGTAAGGATTCACTTCCCAGCTCCCGCCATCGTTCTTTCTATCGATAATTCGCTCGAATACGTTATATTCGCTCTTTCCAATCGTTCCGCAACGGCGCACAGTGGTCCGAAACCGTAAAAACACGAACTAAATTCAATTTTTCGACCTCCTCCGAATTGCATGAAATTTTAGGCATAGTTTCTTATATGTATAGACTACATTTTGGCAAAAAATGGATTGCCGCAGGGCACGGGTTATTGCCTGAGACACCTCCAAAGAGGGGGAAAATATGTCCACTTTGGAACGATCCCATTTCTTTCTGAATTTGCTATACTTTGCGGTGCTATATTTTTTTACAGAGTGGAGCTGACTCAAATCTGTTTATATATTTTTAAAGAGTGTTCTTCCAGCTACAAGTACATGTAACATGAAAGGTATCTAAGTATTTATACCCTTTGAAAAATACCTTTTCGCGAATCTCTATTTCCCCCCCCGTTTTTCTACTTCAATGTGATTTATGAGTGTGATGGTTTCGCGCGGATCCGATAAAATTTATATAAAAGTATGTGTTAGAACCTACCTAAGATGCCTGCATAAAAATTTCTTGCAACTATTTGCAACTCCGAAAGTTATAACAATATATGTGCAGTCAGATCGCCGTTTTTTTACTTCAATGTTATATATGAGGGTGATGGTTTCGCGCGGATCCGATAAAATTTATATAAAAGTATTTGTTAGAACCTACCTAAGATGCCTGCATAAAAATTTCTTGCAACTATTTGCAACTCCGAAAGTTATAACAATATATGTGCAGTCAGATCGCCGTTTTTTTACTTCAATGTTATATATGAGGGTGATGGTTTCGCGCGGATCCGATAAAATTTATATAAAAGTATTTGTTAGAACCTACCTAAGATGCCTGCATAAAAATTTCTTGCAACTATTTGCAACTCCGAAAGTTATAACAATATATGTGCAGTCAGATCGCCGTTTTTTTACTTCAATGTTATATATGAGGGTGATGGTTTCGCGCGGATCCGATAAAATTTATATAAAAGTATTTGTTAGAACCTACCTAAGATGCCTGCATAAAAATTTCTTGCAACTATTTGCAACTCCGAAAGTTATAACAATATATGTGCAGTCAGATCGCCGTTTTTTTACTTCAATGTTATATATGAGGGTGATGGTTTCGCGCGGATCCGATAAAATTTATATAAAAGTATTTGTTAGAACCTACCTAAGATGCCTGCATAAAAATTTCTTGCAACTATTTGCAACTCCGAAAGTTATAACAATATATGTGCAGTCAGATCGCCGTTTTTTTACTTCAATGTTATATATGAGGGTGATGGTTTCGCGCGGATCCGATAAAATTTATATAAAAGTATTTGTTAGAACCTACCTAAGATGCCTGCATAAAAATTTCTTGCAACTATTTGCAACTCCGAAAGTTATAACAATATATGTGCAGTCAGATCGCAGTTTTTCTACTTCAATGTGGTTTATGAGGGTGATGGATTCTCACGGGGAAAAACGTCAATTAGGCGTTTTTTCTAAAAACGCCAAAGTGCCCTACATACAAGTAAATCCATTTATGAATAACTATGCTTGTTTTGACTAAATTCTTTTTGTTTAATAGCAGCGACCCTGTTATAAACCTCGAGGGCTTTGACTCTAGTTTAATCCTGATAAACATGCATCCCGCCCTACAAAAGAAGTTATTTTCGCTCATTCTTTACTCGCTAAGCGATTAAGGTAATTAAAGTATTAATCACCCCTTCCGAACAAATGAAGTATTAAAGTAACCCAAGTAATAAAACACTCAGTAATGTATAATTCGTATATTCGGCATAGAGCGGTTGAAAGCAATAAACTCATAAAACTTGTTGGGTTGCAGGAAACAAGGTTACTAGTAGAGAATCCTTTTTAAAAATTTTAATTAGTTCTTACAGTTTCATGAAACTATTGTCGCGTTGTGGGATTTTCCATATATTCGGGCAAATTGGTGAATCCTATGAATTCTATTTTGTGAAAGAAAGGTACTTCAGTTCTTTACGAACACCCAAAGAGTTCAGTGCCATTTGGTATCGAAGTCTTTTTGAGCAAGCGAGCACACAATTTCATTTATCTTGTAACATCGTTGAAGTGATTGTACTAAACAATGGCAGATAGGAAGGTTACGAGATATATGCTACACGATCTGGTGATGGAGCACTCAGATAAATCAGTAGAAAACAAAAAGGACCTTGTACTAAATTTTTTAGTACAAACTTTTTTGATCGAAGAAGATGAAAACGCAAGGGAGGAACTGAAAAAATGCATCCAGGACAACTTCTTCTGCATCTATTTTAGGCGTTGGAATTTGTGTCACAGAACAAATTCTTATTTTTCAGTGAAATACAGTGAGTGGCTCTCTAAAGAGATTATATTTCCCAGTTCCGTATCAAGAGGTCAATCATCGAACAACTGGGAAATCGCCAGAAAAAGGGGGCGACCATCGAAAAGCTTTGAAGAGTGTTGTGCAACTGTGAAACGAAGAAAAACGGAGGAACTTCGACAATCTCACTCATCGGCAGAACTGATTTGTGCAACTGCAATGAAGCTTCGAGAAGACGGAGACAAATCGACGGCAAAATTATTAACTGAATGTACCACGTCTTCACCTACTAGATCTTCCAGGATTTTGAGTAAATGGAAAAAGCCTGAAGCCATTCCAACACAATTATCACCTGAAGAAGCTTTGTCGCTAATAATTACATCTAATTTGTCCAAAGAGACATACAAAACACTACGTTTGGCAGCGAATACTCATGGGCATCGCTTATACCCATCATACTTTAAAATATTGCAAGTGAAAGAACAATTTTATCCGGATGAAATAATCGTGACTGAACAAAAATGTGAAGTGCCGTTACAAAATTTATTATATAAAACGTGTGAAAGTATAGTGAATGTGATACCAGTGTGTGATACAAGTGACAGTGAGAACGATCTAACATTACTTTGCAAATGGGGGTTTGATGGAAGTTCCGGCTTTTCATGCTATAAACAAAAGTCTGACACAAATGAAGACAAAGATGGGAGTATCTTTGTAACCTCTTTGGTTCCGCTTCGGTTGGTGGATAATAAGACCAACAAAATTATATGGAAGAACGATACGCCTTCGTCAACACGGTTTTGCAGACCTATTAGGATACAGTGGCTTCAAGAAACAAATGAAATTTCCAGGAATGAAGAAATATATATAAACGAACAAATACAGGCCTTAGAACCAGTTCAATCAAGAGTGGGACGTATTAACTTTGCACTTTTTTTAACTATGGTAGATGGAAAAGTATGCAATGCATTGGCTGGTGCATCTGGCATGCGGTGTTACATATGCAAAGCTACAATTTCAGAATTGAATTTAATTCAGCCAATGCGGGAACGACCTAGTGATCCAGAGATGTACAGATTCGGTCTGTCAGTATTGCACTCTTATATTCGATTTTTCGAATGCATGTTGCATATATCTTACAGACTAGATTTAAAAACGTGGAAAGTCTCGAAGGATAATCGATCTATGCTCGAAGAAAGGAAGAAAATTATACAAGCAAGATTTCGACAAGAAATGGGCCTATTAGTCGACATACCAAAGCCAGGATATGGTACAACAAATGATGGTAATACGGCAAGAAAATTTTTCGCAAATCCGCAGATCTCATCAAGTGTAACCGGGATAGATGAGAATCTGATTACCAGATTAAGTGTGATACTTCGAGTGATCAATAGTGGGTATGAAATAAGTACCGAAGAATTTGATAGCTATTGTTTAGTAACAGCCGAAAAATACGTGGAACTCTATGGATGGTACTACATGCCTGTAACTCTGCATAAAGTGCTGATACACGGATCAAGCGTTATCAAGAATGCTATAATACCAATTGGTGAACTCTCCGAAGAAGCTCAAGAGGCAAAAAACAAGGATATTAGGTACTTCAGGGAGCATCATACAAGGAAAACATCAAGAGTGAAGACAAACAAAGATTTGTTTCACAGACTATTATTAAGTTCGGATCCATATTTAAGTGCATTTAAACACGTGACACATAAGAAGAAAAAAGTGGACAAAGACATAGTGAACTTAATAGTTGTACCTCCCGCGGTGAATACAACAAATGTGTCAGAGAGTGAAACCGAATCGGAAAGTGATATGACCTCATCAGAAGATGAAGTGTAGGGTAATGTACATCTAGTCAAAAACTTTTTTCTTTTTCTCAATTTTTTGTTATTTAATTTAAATTTTTTAAATAATTTTATATATATTTTTTATTTTAAATCTTTTGATAACATGTTCGTTCGATTAAATAACATCATAAACGCGCATTTGGATGTGTAGGTTCTATATCCCATTGTCGAATTATTTCCGTATTAACTATATAATTTCAATTAAATTTTTTACAGATTATGAATCTCAATGATGAAATCAGTATTGTAAGAGTCGTTATATCGGCTGTAACAAATTTTATTTACTGCTACCTGAGAGATAACTATACACCACAGAAAATATCAGAACCATTTCGACCAAACAACATTTTATCAAATATTATTATTAAATTAATTATAATAAGAGAATTTTTAATTGCAATTATATTCTATAACTCAAGAACTACCTAAAATCTTACTATTCATAATGAATAATGTGCAAATAACAGTGCTATGAATTTAGTTCGTGTTTTTACGGTTTCGGACCACTGTGCGGCGGGAGGTAAGGATTCACTTCCCAGCTCCCGCAATCGTTCTTTCTATCGATAATTGGCACGAATACGTGCTTTTCGAGGTTTCCAATCGTTTTGCATCGACGGGAGGTAAGGATTCACTTCCCAGCTCCCGCGATCGTTCTTTCTATCGATAATTGGCACGAATACGTGCTATTCGATGTTTCCAATCGTTTTGCATCGACGGGAGGTGAGGATTCACTTCCCAGCTCCCGCAATCGTTCTTTCTATCGATAATTCGCTTGAATACGTTACATTCGCTGTTTCCAATCGTTCCGCAACGACGGGAGGTAAGGATTCACTTCCCAGCTCCCGCGAACGTTCTTTCTATCGATAATTCGCTTGAATACGTTACATTCGCTGTTTCCAATCGTTCCGCAACGACGGGAGGTAAGGATTCACTTCCCAGCTCCCGCGAACGTTCTTTCTATCGATAATTGGCACGAATACGTGCTATTCGATGTTTCCAATCGTTTTGCATCGACGGGAGGTGAGGATTCACTTCCCAGCTCCCGCAATCGTTCTTTCTATCGATAATTGGCACGAATACGTGCTATTCGATGTTTCCAATCGTTTTACAACGACGGGAGGTAAGGATTCACTTCCCAGCTCCCGCAATCGTTCTTTCTATCGATAATTGGCACGAATACGTGCTTTTCGATGTTTCCAATCGTTTTGCATCGACGGGAGGTAAGGATTCACTTCCCAGCTCCCGCGATCGTTCTTTCTATCGATAATTGGCACGAATACGTGCTATTCGATATTTCCAATCGTTTTGCATCGACGGGAGGTAAGGATTCACTTCCCAGCTCCCGCAATCGTTCTTTCTATCGATAATTCGCTTGAATACGTTACATTCGCTGTTTCCAATCGTTCCGCAACGACGGGAGGTAAGGATTCACTTCCCAGCTCCCGCGAACGTTCTTTCTATCGATAATTCGCTTGAATACGTTACATTCGCTGTTTCCAATCGTTCCGCAACGACGGGAGGTAAGGATTCACTTCCCAGCTCCCGCGAACGTTCTTTCTATCGATAATTGGCACGAATACGTGCTATTCGATGTTTCCAATCGTTTTGCATCGACGGGAGGTGAGGATTCACTTCCCAGCTCCCGCAATCGTTCTTTCTATGGATAATTTGCACGAATACGTGCTATTCGATGTTTCCAATCGTTTTGCATCGACGGGAGGTAAGGATTCGCTTCCCAGCTCCCGCAATCGTTCTTTCTATCGATAATTGGCACGAATTGGTGCTATTGGATGTTTCCAATCGTTTTACAACGACGGGAGGTAAGGATTCACTTCCCAGTTCCCGCAATCGTTCTTTCTATCGATAATTGGCACGAATACGTGCTATTCGATGTTTCCAATCGTTTTGCATCGACGGGAGGTAAGGATTCACTTCCCAGCTCCCGCAATCGTTCTTTCTATCGATAATTGGCACGAATACGTGCTATTCGATGTTTCCAATCGTTTTGCATCGACGGGAGGTGAGGATTCACTTCCCAGCTCCCGCAATCGTTCTTTCTATCGATAATTGGCACGAATACGTGCTATTCGATGTTTCCAATCGTTTTACAACGACGGGAGGTAAGGATTCACTTCCCAGCTCCCGCAATCGTTCTTTCTATCGATAATTGGCACGAATACGTGCTTTTCGATGTTTCCAATCGTTTTGCATCGACGGGAGGTAAGGATTCACTTCCCAGCTCCCGCGATCGTTCTTTCTATCGATAATTGGCACGAATACGTGCTATTCGATGTTTCCAATCGTTTTGCATCGACGGGAGGTAAGGATTCACTTCCCAGCTCCCGCAATCGTTCTTTCTATCGATAATTCGCTTGAATACGTTACATTCGCTGTTTCCAATCGTTCCGCAACGACGGGAGGTAAGGATTCACTTCCCAGCTCCCGCGAACGTTCTTTCTATCGATAATTCGCTTGAATACGTTACATTCGCTGTTTCCAATCGTTCCGCAACGACGGGAGGTAAGGATTCACTTCCCAGCTCCCGCGAACGTTCTTTCTATCGATAATTGGCACGAATACGTGCTATTCGATGTTTCCAATCGTTTTGCATCGACGGGAGGTGAGGATTCACTTCCCAGCTCCCGCAATCGTTCTTTCTATCGATAATTTGCACGAATACGTGCTATTCGATGTTTCCAATCGTTTTGCATCGACGGGAGGTAAGGATTCGCTTCCCAGCTCCCGCAATCGTTCTTTCTATCGATAATTGGCACGAATTGGTGCTATTGGATGTTTCCAATCGTTTTACAACGACGGGAGGTAAGGATTCACTTCCCAGTTCCCGCAATCGTTCTTTCTATCGATAATTGGCACGAATACGTGCTATTCGATGTTTCCAATCGTTTTGCATCGACGGGAGGTAAGGATTCACTTCCCAGCTCCCGCAATCGTTCTTTCTATCGATAATTGGCACGAATACGTGCTATTCGATGTTTCCAATCGTTTTGCATCGACGGGAGGTAAGGATTCACTTCCCAGCTCCCGCAATCGTTCTTTCTATCGATAATTCGCTCGAATACGTTATATTCGCTGTTTCCAATCGTTCCGCAACGACGGGATGTAAGGATTCACTTCCCAGCTCCCGCCATCGTTCTTTCTATCGATAATTCGCTCGAATACGTTATATTCGCTCTTTCCAATCGTTCCGCAACGGCGGGAGGTAAGGATTCACTTCCCAGCTCCCGCAATCGTTCTTTCTATCGATAATTCGCTCGAATACGTTATATTCGCTGTTTCCAATCGTTCCGCAACGACGGGAGGTAAGGATTCACTTCCCAGCTCCCGCAATCGTTCTTTCTATCGATAATTCGCTTGAATATGTTACATTCGATGTTTCCAATCGTTCTGCATCAACGGGCACTAAGGATTCACTTCCCAGCTCCCGCAATCGTTCTTTCTATCGATAATTCGCTCGAATACGTTATATTCGCTGTTTCCAATCGTTCCGCAACGACGGGATGTAAGGATTCACTTCCCAGCTCCCGCCATCGTTCTTTCTATCGATAATTCGCTCGAATACGTTATATTCGCTCTTTCCAATCGTTCCGCAACGGCGGGAGGTAAGGATTCACTTCCCAGCTCCCGCAATCGTTCTTTCTATCGATAATTGGCACGAATACGTGCTTTTCGATGTTTCCAATCGTTTTGCATCGACGGGAGGTAAGGATTCACTTCCCAGCTCCCGCGATCGTTCTTTCTATCGATAATTGGCACGAATACGTGCTATTCGATGTTTCCAATCGTTTTGCATCGACGGGAGGTGAGGATTCACTTCCCTGCTCCCGCAATCGTTCTTTCTATCGATAATTGGCACGAATACGTGCTATTCGATGTTTCCAATCGTTTTGCATCGACGGGAGGTAAGGATTCACTTCCCAGCTCCCGCAATCGTTCTTTCTATCGATAATTGGCACGAATACGTGCTATTCGATGTTTCCAATCGTTTTGCATCGACGGGAGGTGAGGATTCACTTCCCAGCTCCCGCAATCGTTCTTTCTATCGATAATTGGCACGAATACGTGCTATTCGATGTTTCCAATCGTTTTGCATCGACGGGAGGTGAGGATTCACTTCCCAGCTCCCGCAATCGTTCTTTCTATCGATAATTCGCTTGAATATGTTACATTCGATGTTTCCAATCGTTCTGCATCAACGGGCACTAAGGATTCACTTCCCAGCTCCCGCAATCGTTCTTTCTATCGATAATTCGCTCGAATACGTTATATTCGCTGTTTCCAATCGTTCCGCAACGACGGGATGTAAGGATTCACTTCCCAGCTCCCGCCATCGTTCTTTCTATCGATAATTCGCTCGAATACGTTATATTCGCTCTTTCCAATCGTTCCGCAACGGCGGGAGGTAAGGATTCACTTCCCAGCTCCCGCAATCGTTCTTTCTATCGATAATTGGCACGAATACGTGCTTTTCGATGTTTCCAATCGTTTTGCATCGACGGGAGGTAAGGATTCACTTCCCAGCTCCCGCGATCGTTCTTTCTATCGATAATTGGCACGAATACGTGCTATTCGATGTTTCCAATCGTTTTGCATCGACGGGAGGTGAGGATTCACTTCCCTGCTCCCGCAATCGTTCTTTCTATCGATAATTGGCACGAATACGTGCTATTCGATGTTTCCAATCGTTTTGCATCGACGGGAGGTAAGGATTCACTTCCCAGCTCCCGCAATCGTTCTTTCTATCGATAATTGGCACGAATACGTGCTATTCGATGTTTCCAATCGTTTTGCATCGACGGGAGGTGAGGATTCACTTCCCAGCTCCCGCAATCGTTCTTTCTATCGATAATTGGCACGAATACGTGCTATTCGATGTTTCCAATCGTTTTGCATCGACGGGAGGTGAGGATTCACTTCCCTGCTCCCGCAATCGTTCTTTCTATCGATAATTGGCACGAATACGTGCTATTGGATGTTTCCAATCGTTTTACAACGACGGGAGGTAAGGATTCACTTCCCACTTCCCGCAATCGTTCTTTCTATCGATAATTGGCACGAATACGTGCTATTCGATGTTTCCAATCGTTTTGCATCGACGGGAGGTAAGGATTCACTTCCCAGCTCCCGCAATCGTTCTTTCTATCGATAATTGGCACGAATACGTGCTATTCGATGTTTCCAATCGTTTTGCATCGACGGGAGGTGAGGATTCACTTCCCAGCTCCCGCAATCGTTCTTTCTATCGATAATTGGCACGAATACGTGCTATTCGATGTTTCCAATCGTTTTGCATCGACGGGAGGTAAGGATTCACTTCCCAGCTCCCGCAATCGTTCTTTCTATCGATAATTGGCACGAATACGTGCTATTCGATGTTTCCAATCGTTTTGCATCGACGGGAGGTAAGGATTCACTTCCCAGCTCCCGCAATCGTTCTTTCTATCGATAATTCGCTCGAATACGTTATATTCGCTGTTTCCAATCGTTCCGCAACGACGGGATGTAAGGATTCACTTCCCAGCTCCCGCCATCGTTCTTTCTATCGATAATTCGCTCGAATACGTTATATTCGCTCTTTCCAATCGTTCCGCAACGGCGGGAGGTAAGGATTCACTTCCCAGCTCCCGCAATCGTTCTTTCTATCGATAATTCGCTCGAATACGTTATATTCGCTGTTTCCAATCGTTCCGCAACGACGGGAGGTAAGGATTCACTTCCCAGCTCCCGCAATCGTTCTTTCTATCGATAATTCGCTTGAATATGTTACATTCGATGTTTCCAATCGTTCTGCATCAACGGGCACTAAGGATTCACTTCCCAGCTCCCGCAATCGTTCTTTCTATCGATAATTCGCTCGAATACGTTATATTCGCTGTTTCCAATCGTTCCGCAACGACGGGATGTAAGGATTCACTTCCCAGCTCCCGCCATCGTTCTTTCTATCGATAATTCGCTCGAATACGTTATATTCGCTCTTTCCAATCGTTCCGCAACGGCGGGAGGTAAGGATTCACTTCCCAGCTCCCGCAATCGTTCTTTCTATCGATAATTGGCACGAATACGTGCTTTTCGATGTTTCCAATCGTTTTGCATCGACGGGAGGTAAGGATTCACTTCCCAGCTCCCGCGATCGTTCTTTCTATCGATAATTGGCACGAATACGTGCTATTCGATGTTTCCAAACGTTTTGCATCGACGGGAGGTGAGGATTCACTTCCCTGCTCCCGCAATCGTTCTTTCTATCGATAATTGGCACGAATACGTGCTATTCGATGTTTCCAATCGTTTTGCATCGACGGGAGGTAAGGATTCACTTCCCAGCTCCCGCAATCGTTCTTTCTATCGATAATTGGCACGAATACGTGCTATTCGATGTTTCCAATCGTTTTGCATCGACGGGAGGTGAGGATTCACTTCCCAGCTCCCGCAATCGTTCTTTCTATCGATAATTGGCACGAATACGTGCTATTCGATGTTTCCAATCGTTTTGCATCGACGGGAGGTGAGGATTCACTTCCCAGCTCCCGCAATCGTTCTTTCTATCGATAATTCGCTTGAATATGTTACATTCGATGTTTCCAATCGTTCTGCATCAACGGGCACTAAGGATTCACTTCCCAGCTCCCGCAATCGTTCTTTCTATCGATAATTCGCTCGAATACGTTATATTCGCTGTTTCCAATCGTTCCGCAACGACGGGATGTAAGGATTCACTTCCCAGCTCCCGCCATCGTTCTTTCTATCGATAATTCGCTCGAATACGTTATATTCGCTCTTTCCAATCGTTCCGCAACGGCGGGAGGTAAGGATTCACTTCCCAGCTCCCGCAATCGTTCTTTCTATCGATAATTGGCACGAATACGTGCTTTTCGATGTTTCCAATCGTTTTGCATCGACGGGAGGTAAGGATTCACTTCCCAGCTCCCGCGATCGTTCTTTCTATCGATAATTGGCACGAATACGTGCTATTCGATGTTTCCAATCGTTTTGCATCGACGGGAGGTGAGGATTCACTTCCCTGCTCCCGCAATCGTTCTTTCTATCGATAATTGGCACGAATACGTGCTATTCGATGTTTCCAATCGTTTTGCATCGACGGGAGGTAAGGATTCACTTCCCAGCTCCCGCAATCGTTCTTTCTATCGATAATTGGCACGAATACGTGCTATTCGATGTTTCCAATCGTTTTGCATCGACGGGAGGTGAGGATTCACTTCCCAGCTCCCGCAATCGTTCTTTCTATCGATAATTGGCACGAATACGTGCTATTCGATGTTTCCAATCGTTTTGCATCGACGGGAGGTGAGGATTCACTTCCCTGCTCCCGCAATCGTTCTTTCTATCGATAATTGGCACGAATACGTGCTATTGGATGTTTCCAATCGTTTTACAACGACGGGAGGTAAGGATTCACTTCCCACTTCCCGCAATCGTTCTTTCTATCGATAATTGGCACGAATACGTGCTATTCGATGTTTCCAATCGTTTTGCATCGACGGGAGGTAAGGATTCACTTCCCAGCTCCCGCAATCGTTCTTTCTATCGATAATTGGCACGAATACGTGCTATTCGATGTTTCCAATCGTTTTGCATCGACGGGAGGTGAGGATTCACTTCCCAGCTCCCGCAATCGTTCTTTCTATCGATAATTGGCACGAATACGTGCTATTCGATGTTTCCAATCGTTTTGCATCGACGGGAGGTAAGGATTCACTTCCCAGCTCCCGCAATCGTTCTTTCTATCGATAATTCGCTTGAATACGTTACATTCGCTGTTTCCAATCGTTCCGCAACGACGGGAGGTAAGGATTCACTTCCCAGCTCCCGCGAACGTTCTTTCTATCGATAATTGGCACGAATACGTGCTATTCGATGTTTCCAATCGTTTTGCATCGACGGGAGGTGAGGATTCACTTCCCAGCTCCCGCAATCGTTCTTTCTATCGATAATTTGCACGAATACGTGCTATTCGATGTTTCCAATCGTTTTGCATCGACGGGAGGTAAGGATTCACTTCCCAGCTCCCGCAATCGTTCTTTCTATCGATAATTGGCACGAATTGGTGCTATTGGATGTTTCCAATCGTTTTACAACGACGGGAGGTGAGGATTCACTACCCAGCTCCCGCAATCGTTCTCTCTATCGATAATTGGCACGAATACGTGCTATTCGATGTTTCCAATCGTTTTGCATCGACGGGAGGTAAGGATTCACTTCCCAGCTCCCGCAATCGTTCTTTCTATCGATAATTCGCTCGAATACGTTATATTCGCTGTTTCCAATCGTTCCGCAACGACGGGAGGTAAGGATTCACTTCCCAGCTCCCGCAATCGTTCTTTCTATCGATAATTGGCACGAGTTGGTGCTATTGGATGCTTCCAATCGTTTTACAACGACGGGAGGTAAGGATTCACTTCCCAGCTCCCGCAATCGTTCTTTCTATCGATAATTGGCACGAATACGTGCTATTCGATGTTTCCAATCGTTCTGCATCGACGGGAGGTAAGGATTCACTTCCCAGCTACCGCAATCGTTCTTTCTATCGATAATTCGCTCGAATACGTTATATTCGCTGTTTCCAATCGTTCCGCAACGACGGGAGGTAAGGATTCACTTCCCAGCTCCCGCGAACGTTCTTTCTATCGATAATTGGCACGAATACGTGCTTTTCGATGTTTCCAATCGTTTTGCATCGACGGGAGGTAAGGATTCACTTCACAGCTCCCACAATCGTTCTTTCTATCGATAATTGGCTCGAATATGTTACATTCGATGTTTCCAATCGTTCTGCATCGTCGGGCACTAAGGATTCACTTCCCAGCTCCCGCAATCGTTCTTTCTATCGATAATTCGCTCGAATACGTTATATTCGCTGTTTCCAATCGTTCCGCAACGACGGGAGGTAAGGATTCACTTCCCAGCTCGCGCAATCGTTCTTTCTATCGATAATTGGCACGAATACGTGCTATTCGATGTTTCCAATCGTTTTGCATCGACGGGAGGTAAGGATTCACTTCCCAGCTCCCACAATCGTTCTTTCTATCGATAATTCGCTTGAATACGTGCTATTCGATGTTTCCAATCGTTTTGCATCGACGGGAGGTAAGGATTCACTTCCCAGCTCCCGCAATCGTTCTTTCTATCGATAATTGGCACGAATACGTGCTATTCGATGTTTCCAATCGTTTTGCATCGACGGGAGGTGAGGATTCACTTCCCAGCTCCCGCAATCGTTCTTTCTATCGATAATTGGCACGAATACGTGCTATTCGATGTTTCCAATCGTTTTGCATCGACGGGAGGTAAGGATTCACTTCCCAGCTCCCGCAATCGTTCTTTCTATCGATAATACGCTTGAATACGTTACATTCGCTGTTTCCAATCGTTCCGCAACGACGGGAGGTAAGGATTCACTTCCCAGCTCCCGCGAACGTTCTTTCTATCGATAATTGGCACGAATACGTGCTTTTCGATGTTTCCAATCGTTTTGCATCGACGGGAGGTAAGGATTCACTTCACAGCTCCCACAATCGTTCTTTCTATCGATAATTGGCTCGAATATGTTACATTCGATGTTTCCAACCGTTCTGCATCGTCGGGCACTAAGGATTCACTTCCCAGCTCCCGCAATCGTTCTTTCTATCGATAATTCGCTCGAATACGTTATATTCGCTGTTTCCAATCGTTCCGCAACGACGGGAGGTAAGGATTCACTTCCCAGCTCGCGCAATCGTTCTTTCTATCGATAATTGGCACGAATACGTGCTATTCGATGTTTCCAATCGTTCTGCATCGACGGGAGGTAAGGATTCAATTCCCAGCTCCCGCAATCGTTCTTTCTATCGATAATTGGCACGAATGCGTGCTATTCGATGTTTCCAATCGTTTTGCATCGACGGGAGGTAAGGATTCACTTCCCAGCTCCCGCAATCGTTCTTTCTATCGATAATTGGCACGAATACGTGCTATTCGATTTTTCCAATCGTTTTGCATCGACGGGAGGTAAGGATTCACTTCCCAGCTCCCGCAATCGTTCTTTCTATCGATAATTGGCACGAATACGTGCTATTCGATGTTTCCAATCGTTTTGCATCGACGGGAGGTAAGGATTCACTTCCCAGCTCCCGCAATCGTTCTTTCTAACGATAATTGGCAGGAATACGTGCTACTCGATGTTTCCAATCATTTTGCATCGACGGTAGGTAAGGATTCACTTCCCAGCTCCCGCAATCATTCTTTCTAACGATAATTGGCACGAATACGTGATATTCGAGGTTTGCAATCGTATTGTATCGACGGTAGGTAAGGATTCACTTCCCAGCTCCCGCAATCGTTCTTTCTATCAATTATTGGCACGAATACGTTATATTCGAGGTTTCCAATCGTTCTGCATCGACAGTAGGTACGGATTCACTTCCCAGCTCACACAGTCGTTCTTTCTATCGATAATTGGCACGAATACGTGATATTCGATGTTTCCAATCGTTTTGCATCGACGGTAGGTAAGGATTCACTTCCCAGCTCCCGCAATCGTTCTTTCTATCGGTAATTGGAACGAATACGTTATATTCGAGGTTTACAATCGTTTTGTATCGACGGGAGGAAAGGATTCACTTCCCAGCTCCCGCAATAGTTCTTTCTATCAACAAGTGACACGAATACGTGCTATTCGATTTTTCCAATCGTTTTTCATCGACGGTAGGTAAGGATTCACTTCCCAGCTGCCGCAATCGTTCTTTCTATCGGTAATTGGCACGAATACGTGATATTCGATGTTTCCAATCGTTTTGCATCGACGGTAGGTAAGGATTCACTTCTCAGCTCCCGCAATCGTTCTTTCTATCGGTAATTGGCAGGAATACGTGCTACTCGATGTTTCCAATCGTTTTGCATCGACGGTAGGTAAGGATTCACTTCCCAGCTCCCGCAATCGTTCTTTCTATCGGTAATTGGAACGAATACGTTATATTCGAGGTTTACAATCGTTTTGTATCGACGGGAGGAATGGATTCACTTCCCAGCTCCCGCAATAGTTCTTTCTATCAACAAGTGACACGAATACGTGCTATTCGATTTTTCCAATCGTTTTTCATCGACGGTAGGTAAGGATTCACTTCCCAGCTCCCGCAATCGTTCTTTCTATCGGTAATTGGAACGAATACGTGATATTCGATGTTTCCAATCGTTTTGCATCGACGGTAGGTAAGGATTCACTTCCCAGCTCCCGCAATCGTTCTTTCTATCAATTATTGGCACGAATACGTTATATTCGAGGTTTCCAATCGTTCTGCATCGACAGTAGGTACGGATTCACTTCCCAGCTCCCACAGTCGTTCTTTCTATCGATAATTGGCACGAATACGTGATATTCGATGTTTCCAATCGTTTTGCATCGACGGTAGGTAAGGATTCACTTCCCAGCTCCCGCAATCGTTCTTTCTATCGGTAATTGGCAGGAATACGTGCTACTCGATGTTTCCAATCGTTTTGCATCGACGGTAGGTAAGGATTCACTTCCCAGATCCCGCAATCATTCTTTCTAACGATAATTGGCAGGAATAAGTGCTATTCGATGTTTCCAATCGTTTTGCATCGACGGTAGGTAAGGATTCACTTCCCAGCTCCCGCAATCGTTCTTTCTATCGGTAATTGGAACGAATACGTTATATTCGAGGTTTACAGTCGTTTTGTATCGACGGGAGGTAAGGATTCACTTCCCAGCTCCCGCAATAGTTCTTTCTTTCAACAAGTGACACGAATACGTGCTATTCGATTTTTCCAATCGTTTTTCATCGACGGTAGGTAAGGATTCACTTCCCAGCTCCCGCAATCGTTCTTTCTATCGGTAATTGGCACGAATACGTGATATTCGATGTTTCCAATCGTTTTGCATCGACGGTAGGTAAGGATTCACTTCCCAGCTCCCGCAATCGTTCTTTCTATCGGTAATTGGCAGGAATACGTGATATTCGATGTTTCCAATCGTTCTGCATCAACGGTAGATAAGGATTCACTTCCCAGCTCCCGTGTGACGTGCCGTCATTTTTGCCGCATGTCGGGTCACATTTTTTTCTTCCTTTATTGACAAAATTCCGCTATGATGTGAACGCTGGGCTGCCCCTGCGGCTATGTAACGTCCGGCACGAACTGAGCACTCCTTACACACTCCTTACACTCCTTACACACTCCTTACACTCCTTACACACTCCTTACACTCCTTACACACTCCTTACACACTCCTTACACACTCCTTACACACTCCTTACACTCCCCTTACACTCCTTACACTCCCCTCGCACTCCTTAAACTCCCTTATTACTCCAACCCATCACCACTCAAACAAGGTACTTACCTTATATTACACTTGACACCATCGACTGCCTGTGAACAAATGAACTCTCTTATATTACACTTCTCACCATCGACTGCCTGCGAACAAACAAATTTCTCTTATAAGATACTCACCTTATATTTCTCTTCTCACCACCGATTACCTACAAACAAATAAGATCTCTTATTATTCCAACTCGTCACTATACAAAACACCATTACCTTAAACGAAGAACAACGACACTCGAGAGAAGCCCTCACTCCACGAGGAAGAAACCCCCTTCGCGTCCCAAGAGAAGCCCTCACTCCACGAGGAAGGAACCCCCTTCGCGTCCCAAGAGAAGCCCTCACTCCACGAGGAAGAAACCCCCTTCGCGTCCCAAGAGAAGCCCTCACTCCACGAGGAAGAAACCCCCTTCGCGTCCCAAGAGAAGCCCTCACTCCACGAGGAAGAAACCCCCTTTCGCGTCCCAAGAGAAGCCCTCACTCCACGAGGAAGAAATCCCCTTTCGCGTCCCAAGAGTATCCTGACATTGCTCGTTCTTGCGTCCTCTTGAGTACCACTCTACACGACGATAATGTTCAATAAAACACTAATATTAACGCTCAAACTTACTTAAAACTGCAATAGCACTGACCTGTAATATAATAACGAAGGGTATTGTAATTCTTAATTAATTGAATGTTCATTAAAGAAACGATAGAGAACCACTGGCAGTTGAGAACCCACGCATACCAGGCATTCCACAGCAGTCAACACCAACAGCAGACATCACACACGCATACCATGCATTCCGCGCATACCACGCATACCAGAAATTCCTGAGACAAGTATAAATAGACCGGCACCACCTGATTCGAGAGTCACTCTTCAAGCAGCAGCAAACGACGACACATCGATCAGCTCAGTAGCTAGCATCACCTCCGCGTTCACTCTTGATTTATTTCAATTTATTCCATAAGGAACTTAGAATATTTCTCGATTTATCTCAATTAATATCATAACGGACTTAGAATTATCCCGCGATTTATGACAATTTATTCTATAAGGAACATAGAATATTTCTCGATTTATTTCAATTTATTCTATAAGGAACATAGAATATTTCCGATTTATTACATTTTATTCCATAAGGCACTTAGAAAATTCCTCGATTTATTTCATTTTACTCCATAAGGAACTTAGAATATTTCTCGATTTATCTCAATTAATATCATAACGGACTTAGAATTATCCCGCGATTTATCTCAATTTATTCTATAAGGAACATAGAATATTTCTCGATTTATTTCAATTTATTCTATAAGGAACATAGAATATTTCCGATTTATTACAATTTACTCCATACGGAACATAGAATATTTCTCGATTTATTTCAATTTATTCTATAAAGAACATAGTGAATATAATAAACATTTACGAATATCCTCATTATTGCAAATTAGTTTAACCGTGAACATAGTGTTACGTCCCGGGATTCCCCGGAACCCAACGCAGTCCAACAGTTACATCACCAACGAGGCCCACACCAACCATCAGGGAATTCAAACAAACCATTCGTGAGTTAGAGCAAATTTCTTCCAGAAATTTGCTTCCCAAGGGGGGAGGTGTCACGTCCCGGGACTCCCCGACCCGTGACAAACAAAAATATTAAAACGCTGTCTTACCATCAGTCGGTAAGGTAGAAATCTGTGCCGGCAACTTACCATCAGTCGGTAAGGTAGAAATCTGTGCCGGCAACTTACCATCAGTCGATAAAGTAGAAACCAAAATTTGGCCAAAGGTAACCCGACACCTTGTTACAAAAAATATTTGGAGTAATAATAAGTTACATTTATAATATTAACAATTGTTAAAACAACCAAAAGGGTTGTGTAAAGCCTGATGTATGACTCAGCATGTTCGGGAAATACGAAAATCCAAACCTGAAAACATTCTGAGTGACTCATCCGTTAAAAATAAGTATTATAGCATTAAAAACCGTTAAAAGTTAAGACGCAATGTGTATTACTGCTGACAAAGGTGAAATGCACGTGTGCAAAGCAAAAAAGATCAAATGACAACGTCGCAATTGCATCTACGTCGCAAAATTGTATTAAGACCTGACGCGACAGCATCATATAACGAGAACAGCGTGTGGAGCTGCGTCAGCACCGGTTCCCACGGAGATGAGTGCGTACGTTGCAGGGATAGGGCACGTACCGAGGATCAGGTTGTTTGGGTTTTACCCAGCTACATCAGCATTTCGAGTTAAACAGCAAAAGGTCACGTACAAAGTCTCCAGTGCCGACAGACAGTCGCCAGCTGCATCAGCACTTTATAACAATAAAAGGAGCTGAGCAGCCACTGGAAAGTCAGTTCTGACCCGAGAGTCAGCCGAGTAACATCAATCTACAGTCGACGTCAATCATAGTGAGTACACCCAAATAGTTCTGCTACGGCAGTCGGACCATACACATCGATAATCTACGTCAATGATAGTGAGTAAACACAAACAGTTCTGCTTAGGCAGCCGTGTAACATCGCGTTGTTAGTTATAATTCAAATCTTGTAACCCAGTGTAACCATCAAGTGATAGAATATAGTTGTTATCATGTTCATTAGACACAGTGTTCTCTAATTCATTTACGAGTGTACCCAAAACTGACATCGAGCTTCAACCGCGTAATCTGTAGATTTATGCTCTGAATTCTACTACGGACCATATCGAGAAGACGATCTGCTCATGGTTTTCGTAGGTATCGCTGGTGTATTCTCTTTGAGAGGACGATCCGCTCGAGTTATACACACGGCTTTCCTGCACAGTACAATTCAGTAGTCTTATAAAGGGTTATTTACCATTCAATTATTATTTAGAGTACCAAACTCTGAATTCTACTACGGACCATATCGAGAAGACGATCTGCTCATGGTTTTCGTAGGTATCGCTGGTGTATTCTCTTTGAGAGGACGATCCGCTTGAGTTATACACACAGCTTTCCTGCATAGTACAATTCAGTTGTCTCTATTGTTAACCAGAAACCATATCTGAATTGAATAAGCTCGATGGCTAAAACGCGTCGCGCCGGTCGTAAAGAACAAGTACGTCGTTTGGTGCGGGCATATTACAAACCGTTACTCGCGAAGCAACGTCTCCTGGGAGGGGTTACACCCCGCTCCAACAGCAACGCAGAAGGAGGAATTGAGACGGAGTCACGAGCTGTCTGGAAGCTCTGTTCCATCGAGCTGCCGTCGCTTCCTCCCTGCTTCGACAACATCGCACCCGACGATCCTCGCTACGAAAAATATCGCACGACGAATAAGTAAACGTTGTCAAATTAATATCTTACAACGCAAGAGGAGGTAGATCCGCTCGCTACCTCTGGCAACAATGTGTGCAAGCCGTATCTTACAACGCAAGAGGAGGTAGATCCGCTCGCTATCTCCGGCACGCACACTCGACAAACCGAAATTAGTGAAATTATGTGTAATACATGAACGCTACGAACGAATATATCATCGTTTAATATAAATTATACACATACCTATCCTTCTCAACGTCCCGATGCAGGTTGACTACCCATAGGGACCAGTCACGATCAAAAGTGCGAACGTATCCTGTTGAACATTTGGCGCACGTTCCCGTTGGGCAACACGGATCCCGACGAGGACGTAACAATAGTGAATGCATTAAAAGATCAGGCACACGACTATCATACAGAATTAGTTTAACCGTGAACATAGTGAATATAATAAACTTTTACGAATATCCTCATTATTGCAAATTAGTTTAACCGCGAACATAGTGAATATAATAACATTACGAATATTGTTATAGAAAGGTACTCCAACAACAAGATAATTCCGCGACCCGAATGAAGATCCCAATTGAGACCTTGGAAGAAGAACTAGAAGACCCAGAGTTTCAAGGCCCTTGGGACGGCGTCCTGCCCACCGATTACCCTTCCACGTATCGGCAGCTATTAAATTTGCACTGTTCAACGATTGTCTCGGAGGGTATTTTCGTGAACAACCGCTATCGCATATGCAGCGATTGCTATAATCGGCTAGTTCCCACCCAAGCGCAAGGATACCAGCAGGGAGGGTGGCACGACATGTGCCCATACCAAACAGCGATTCGCATCTCTACTTGCGCCACGTGCGAGTCCCAAATCTCTGCTGTTCAACCCGCCGCCTGGTGCCCTGAATGCATTGAGGAGTACTTCAGTTTGTCCACCGAAGAGTTGCGGAACGTTCAGGCAGGATCCATCAAGGAAGTCATTACTCGTTGGTGAACCACTGGCTGACCGCTACGAAACACAACGGGACGAGGCACCGTCATTTTTCCCCAATTTTCCTTCCCTCGTTTCCTAATTTATTCTCATCCCCCTGGGAGTGGGAGCGGACTAGATCCGAATCCGCCTAGGTTATCTTTTCCTCGCTTCCCCAAATAAATTCTCGTCCCCCTCGAGAGTGCAAGTTGGACGCATCCTCGATGTGATCGCGAGGTGGCAGACCGGAGTGCACCTCAGCGAGCCCTTGTGCTACCATCCTCCTAAGAACGCATGCATAATTAATTATTTCATATCGGCCCTAACATAAAGGACTAAGTTGCTCGTGCGAGACGAAACGTCGTTACCTTTGCGATTTGCTTTACATGTAAGGGCATCTATCCCGAACCCTACAGTAGTCTCTCCGTTGAATCCCTTTCCATAATAATAATTCTTTTCCCTTCCTCCTCGGCGTGCGCGAATCTAGCATTCGACCCCGAGGCTCCCTTAACCCCTTGTAGTAATTCATTCCTTCCCCCTCGGCGTGCGCGAATCCTGCATTCGACCCCGAGGCTCCCTTCTCCCTTCGTAATAATTATTCCATTCCTCCTCGGCGTGCGCGAATCTAGCATTCGACCCCGAGGCTCCCTTAACCCCTTGTAGTAATTCATTCCTTCCCCCTCGGCGTGCGCGAATCCTGCATTCGACCCCGAGGCTCCCTGCTCCTTTCGTAAATTTTCTCCCTCGCACAATAAGCGGATCCTTTGGTTGCCTACATATTACCTCAACTGAGAAGCCGTAAAAAGAATATTTAACGCGTAGCTCGCACGAGGAACCTTTTAATAATCATGCAACACTTAATCGAACTACTGAAAACCATTATCGATCTCGCGTAACTCGCATTAGTTCTTGGCGCGACCGCTCCGCGACTTTGAACTGCGTGTCCCTTCCGGCCACAACCTGGAACGTGACACCCGCAATCGTTCTTTCTAACGATAATTGGCAGGAATACGTGCTACTCGATGTTTCCAATCATTTTGCATCGACGGTAGGTAAGGATTCACTTCCCAGCTCCCGCAATCGTTCTTTCTATCGATAATTGGCAGGAATACGTGCTATTCGAAGTTTCCAATCGATCTGAATCGACAGTAGGTACGGATTCACCTCCCAGCTCCCACAATCGTCCTTTCTATCGATAATTGGCAGGAATACGTGATACTCGTTGTTTCCAATCGTTCTGCATCGACAGTAGGTACGGATTCACTTCCCAGCTCCCACAATCGTCCTTTCTATCGATAATTGGCAGGAACACGTGCTATTGGATGTTTCCAATCGTTTTGCATCGACGAGAGGTAAGGCTTCACTTCCCAGCTCCCGCAATCGTTCTTTCTATCGGTAATTGGCACGAATACGTTATATTCGAGGTTTCCAATCGTTTTGCATCGACGGGAGGTAAGGATTCACCTGCCAGCTCCCGCAATCTTTCTTTCTATCGATAATTGGCACGAATACGTGATATCCGATGTTTCCAATCGTTCTGCATCAACGATAGATAAGGATTCACTTCCCTGCTCCCGCAATCGTTCTTTCTATCGATTATTGGCACGAATACGTTATATTCGAGGTTTCCAATCGTTCTGCATCGACAGTAGGTACGGATTCACTTCCCAGCTCCCGCAATTGTTCTTTCTATCGATAATTGGCACGAATACGTGATATTCGATGTTTCCAATCGTTTTGCATCGACGGGAGGTAAGGATTCACTTCCCAGCTCCCGCAATCGTTCTTTCTATCGATAATTGGCAGGAATACGTGCTATTCTATGTTTCCAATCGTTCTGCATCAACGGTAGATAAGGATTCACTTCCCAGCTGCCGCAATCGTTCTTTCTATCGATAATTGGCAGGAATACGTGCTACTCGATGTTTCCAATCGTTTTGCATCGACGGTAGGTAAGGATTCACTTCCCAGCTCCCGCAATCGTTCTTTCTATCGATAATTGGCACGAATACGTGATATTCGATGTTTCCAATCGTTTTGCATCGACGGGAGGTAAGGATTCACTTCCCAGCTCCCGCAATTGTTCTTTCTATCAGTAATTGGCACGAATACGTGATACTCGATGCTTCCAATCGTTCTGCATCGACAGTAGGTACGGATTCACTTCCCAGCTCCCGCAATCTTTCTTTCTATCGATAATTGGCACGAATACGTGATATTCGATGTTCCCAATCGTTCTGCATCAACGGTAGATAAGGATTCACTTCCCAGCTCCCGCAATCGTTCTTTCTATCGATTATTGGCAGGAATACGTGCTATTCGATGTTTCCAATCGATCTGAATCGACAGTAGGTACGGATTCACCTCCCAGCTCCCACAATCGTCCTTTCTATCGATAATTGGCAGGAATACGTGATACTCGTTGTTTCCAATCGTTCTGCATCGACAGTAGGTACGGATTCACTTCCCAGCTCCCACAATCGTCCTTTCTATCGTTAATTGGCAGGAACACGTGCTATTGGATGTTTCCAATCGTTTTGCATCGACGGTAGGTAAGGATTCACTTCCCAGCTCCCGCAATCGTTCTTTCTATCAATTATTGGCACGAATACGTTATATTCGAGGTTTCCAATCGTTCTGCATCGACAGTAGGTACGGATTCACTTCCCAGCTCCCACAGTCGTTCTTTCTATCGATAATTGGCACGAATACGTGATATTCGATGTTTCCAATCGTTTTGCATCGACGGTAGGTAAGGATTCACTTCCCTGCTCCCGCAATAGTTCTTTCTATTGTCACGTCCCGGGATCCTCCGAAACGTGACGATCCATAGATGCAGCGCGCATCGAAACCTAACCAAACCTAACCAAACCTAACCCAAACCTACCAGCAAACCAGAAATCGAATACGGACGTTCCACCAAAAATCGGACATTTTGCCGTCATACCAC
This sequence comes from Nomada ruficornis, assembly GCA_951802695.1. NCBI lineage: Eukaryota > Metazoa > Arthropoda > Insecta > Hymenoptera > Apidae > Nomada > Nomada ruficornis. The sequence goes on from OX637850.1 coordinate 12,841,940, forward strand.
CAGTAAACGGTAGATATTAGGATGAAACGCAAAGAGGACAAAGGTGTACTGTTTCGTGCTGGCTACAAAAAAGATGTTAAACTTTTTTCGAAATTTCTAATGAAAATTTTGAGATAACGAATTCAAATTCTTTAAATGAAGAGATAGCGAGCCGGATCGGGGCGGCTACAAAGTCTTGACTTAGTAGCCGAAATTGAACACGATAAAATCGTGATTTGCATCCGGCCCATACCAGACCTAACCGAAATTCCGGGAAAACCTAATCCAAACCTGACTCCCTGGCCCCAAAACGCAATCATACCCAAACCTAACCTAAACCGGACCAAAAAATAGGTACAACCGAACCCTAACCTAACCAAAGTTCATATATAATTTATCGCAAACCTGACCCAAACCTGACCCAAAACTAACCCAAAACTAACCAAAATTTATGTACAACCTCGCGCAAACCTAACCGACACAACCACCTAATATAAATCAAACCTGACCCAAACCTGACCGAAATTCTAACAACACTTAATCCAAACCTAACCTAAACCCAACCAAAACTCATGTGCAGCATAACACCGACCTAACCGACACAACCACCCAATATAATCCAAACCTGACCCAACCGATGGCAATTCCCAAATTGTCGCAAAGTAGCCAATCCATCTCGCTATTGCCCGTAACTAATAAAAATGTATGTTACCATGAGCAGTTCTCTACCATACATCGACGTACGGCCACACACACACACACACACACCGATAATCGTCCTGATGGTAGCATTAAGTCTAAGTAACTTCTTAAGTTAAGAAACCAGGGGTAAACGTGAGTATGCTGACTCACCTATGATAAGATAGATCATAAGAAGACGTAGATTAAGAACCGTTACGAATCAGGGTGTGCGGACCGATCCGTGTTTGTCCTTTCAAGTTAAGGACAAGCACGGATAAGTGCTGACAACAATAGCGGCGGGATAGCGCTGTCTCGCACGTGGGCATTCCGGAGTTAAGGCCTGGGAAAGGATCGGGTAATAATCCGCTGAACATGACGATATGCCTCGGTGCATCAGCATCCGCTCCCAGAGCGATAACAACTGTCGCTCAGGAATGCACACGCTGCAAAGATACGAAGCGCGAGAACCGTCGCGAGGGCGATAACAACTGTCGCTCAGGAATGCACACGTTGCAGAAATACGAACCGCGAGAACCGTCGCGGAACGGTCGTTCCCAGGACGGTGGCCCCTGCTGCATCAGCATCTTCTGGCTGCGGCAGTAGGGGCTGCTGCATCAGCACCTGGGAGGAATAAAGAGACCGGAGCGAACGGTCGCAAGTTAGTTCAGTTCCAACCGAGAAGTCAGAAACATCAAGTTCTATACGACTAGAGTTCGATCCGGAAGTTTTGTTAATCGGTCAGCACGATCCACAATCCTGACATATTACTTGCATTGTCAACTGTAGCCAACCGATAGGTTAAGGTGAGCATTAATAAACAATAATACTTAACGTTTCATGGGTCTTCCGTTTTATTCATTAAATATTTCAAACGACTTACCACCTACCGCATGTGATCGGTAGATGCCAGTCAGAATCACGCGAAGGAGTAGGAGAGGTGTTCAGTCGCGGCTCCGCCATAATCACAGGCGCCGGGAGCTGATCGCCGCCCGTCGTGCACTATTGGCACCAGAAATTGGGCCGTTGATCGACCTGACGCTGGATTCTCCACCGGCGCCAATCGACTTGACGCTGGATTCTCTACCGGCGCCAATCGACTTGATAACCGCTGGCACCGGGGCTGTTCCATCCATCATCGACTTAACCGTCGAGGATTCGCCCGAACCCTCGACTTCGCAGGGTCGCTTCGTTCAATTATTCGCGTTGCCTTCCTCGCCTCATGCATCGCCTTTGTCCATCTCATACTCCCCCATCTCCCACGTATCCCAACAAACTCCGCAGCCCTTTGCTAGACGACAACTAGTTTACTCGTCATCCCCGGCTTCATCAACTACATCCTCGGTAGATTCAAGGGCAACCACGCCCGAATTCTACCGGCCCTATATCGACTCCCCGGTCGGTCCCCCATCCCCGCAACAACAACTCGACTTTCCGGACAGCGACGAGGAGTGGCCACGACAACAGATCCATCCGAATTACCCGGGATATTATCCCGTTTTTATTAGCGACCAGTTCCCCGGTCAACCAAACGTCCCCGAAGGCGAGCCGGTCCCGGAAGAATATCATACGTTGTTCTTTCAAACTATATTTCTTCGCGAGGAATAATGTAACAGCCTCCACTGTATTAAATCAGAAAAAAGAAAGTGGATGTAAATAAACCCATAAACAATCGATACCAATTGTTTTCCTGACCCTACCGCATCTTAACGTCCCGATCCCGGTTGACTGTTCTAAGAGACCAGTCACGATCGAAATTGCGTGCGTATCCTGTTGAACATTTGGCGCACGTTCCCGTTGGGCAACACGGATCCCGACGAGGACGTAACACTATCAACAATTTACCCGAATACGTGCTATTCAATTTTTCCAATCGTTTTGCATCGACGGTAGGTAAGGATTCACTTCCCAGCTCCCGCAATCGTTCTTTCTATCGATAATTGGAACGAATACGTTATATTCGAGGTTTGCAATCGCATTGTAACGACGGGAGTTAAGGATTCACTTCCCAGCTCCCGCAATCGTTCTTTCTATCGGTAATTGGCACGAATACGTGATATTCGATGTTTCCAATTGTTCTGCATCAACGGTAGATAAGGATTCACTTCCCAGCTCCCGCAATCGTTCTTTCTAACGATAATTGGCAGGAATACGTGCTATTCGATTATTCCAATCGTTTTTCATCGACGGTAGTTAAGGATTCACTTCCCAGCTCCCGCAATCGTTCTTTCTACCGATAATTGGAACGAATACGTTATATTCGAGGTTTGCAATCGTATTGTATCGACGGGAGGTAAGGATTCACTTCCCAGCTCCCGCAATCGTTCTTTCTATCGATAATTGGCAGGAATACGTGCTATTCGATGTTTCCAATCGATCTGAATCGACAGTAGGTACGGATTCACCTCCCAGCTCCCACAATCGTCCTTTCTATCGATAATTGGCAGGAATACGTGATACTCGTTGTTTCCAATCGTTCTGCATCGACAGTAGGTACGGATTCACTTCCCAGCTCCCACAATCGTCCTTTCTATCGATAATTGGCAGGAACACGTGCTATTGGATGTTTCCAATCGTTTTGCATCGACGAGAGGTAAGGCTTCACTTCCCAGCTCCCGCAATCGTTCTTTCTATCGGTAATTGGCACGAATACGTTATATTAGAGGTTTCCAATCGTTTTGCATCGACGGGAGGTAAGGATTCACCTGCCAGCTCCCGCAATCTTTCTTTCTATCGATAATTGGCACGAATACGTGATATCCGATGTTTCCAATCGTTCTGCATCAACGATAGATAAGGATTCACTTCCCTGCTCCCGCAATCGTTCTTTCTATCGATTATTGGCACGAATACGTTATATTCGAGGTTTCCAATCGTTCTGCATCGACAGTAGGTACGGATTCACTTCCCAGCTCCCGCAATTGTTCTTTCTATCGATAATTGGCACGAATACGTGATATTCGATGTTTCCAATCGTTTTGCATCGACGGGAGGTAAGGATTCACTTCCCAGCTCCCGCAATCGTTCTTTCTATCGATAATTGGCAGGAATACGTGCTATTCTATGTTTCCAATCGTTCTGCATCAACGGTAGATAAGGATTCACTTCCCAGCTCCCGCAATCGTTCTTTCTATCGATAATTGGCAGGAATACGTGCTACTCGATGTTTCCAATCGTTTTGCATCGACGGTAGGTAAGGATTCACTTCCCAGCTCCCGCAATCGTTCTTTCTATCGATAATTGGCACGAATACGTGATACTCGATGCTTCCAATCGTTCTGCATCGACAGTAGGTACGGATTCACTTCCCAGCTCCCGCAATCTTTCTTTCTATCGATAATTGGCAGGAATACGTGCTATTCGATTATTCCAATCGTTTTTCATCGACGGTAGTTAAGGATTCACTTCCCAGCTCCCGCAATCGTTCTTTCTACCGATAATTGGCAGGAATACGTGCTATTCGATGTTTCCAATCGATCTGAATCGACAGTAGGTACGTGTCACGTTCCAGGTTGCTTCCGGAAGGGACATACTGTTCGCACGCAGGATGAGGAACAGAAATTGAATGGGGAAGGTGAACGTAAATTCTCGGGGTCGAAAGCAAGATTCGCGCACGCCGAGAGGAAAAGGTAAGTAGGAAAGAAAGAATCTCGGGGTCGAATGCAAGATTCGCGCACGCCGAGAGGAAAAGGTAAGTAGGAAACAAAGGAGGAATCTCGGGGTCGAATGCAAGATTCGCGCACGCCGAGAGGAAAAGGTAAGTAGGAAACAAAGAATCTCGGGGTCGAATGCAAGATTCGCGCACGTCGAGAGGAAAAGGTAAGTAGGAAGGAAAGAATCTCGGGGTCGAATGCAAGATTCGCGCACGCCGAGAGGAAAAGGTAAGTAGGAAAGAAAGAATCTCGGGGTCGAATGCAAGATTCGCGCACGCCGAGAGGAAAAGGTAAGTAGGAAAGAAAGAATCTCGGGGTCGAATGCAAGATTCGCGCACGCCGAGAGGAAAAGGTAAGTAGGAAATAAAGAATCTCGGGGTCGAATGCAAGATTCGCGCACGCCGAGAGGAAAAGGTAAGTAGGAAAGAAAAGAGGAATCTCGGGGTCGAATGCAAGATTCGCGCACGCCGAGAGGAAAAGGTAAGTAGGAAACAAAGAATCTCGGGGTCGAATGCAAGATTCGCGCACGCCGAGAGGAAAAGGTAAGTAGGAAACAAAGAATCTCGGGGTCGAATGCAAGATTCGCGCACGCCGAGAGGAAAAGGTAAGAAGGAAAGGAAAAGAGGAATCTCGGGGTCGAATGCAAGATTCGCGCACGCCGAGAGGAAAAGGTAAGTAGGAAAGAAAGAATCTCGGGGTCGAATGCAAGATTCGCGCACGCCGAGAGGAAAAGGTAAGTAGGAAAGAAAGAATCTCGGGGTCGAATGCAAGATTCGCGCACGCCGAGAGGAAAAGGGAAGTAGGAAAGAAAAGGAGGAATCTCGCGGTCGAATGCAAGATTCGCGCACGCCGAGAGGAAAAGGTAAGTAGGAAAGAAAAGGAAAAGGAAGGAAGTTAGGAGTGCCGCACTCTTACTATGGGGGGAATTGCTCAGCGAGGATACTAGTTCCTCAGATTTGATTAATATCGAGAAACACGAACGAAAAGTTCGTATGGAACGAGGTAATAAAACGAATCACCTAGCTGCTATGTCGGGGTTGCGACCCTCGGGTGAACACGTATAATTGTTACCATCGGGTGATCACCTCGAGTACGTGTCCCGATTGCACTTGCCACAACTCTTCCGCTGTTATTTCGAAATATTGTTCTGTGCACTCTGCGCACTGAGATGCTGGACGGATAGTGGAGATTGCGGTATTGCACTGTGCACAGACGGAAATACGCTGGGCTTCCTCTACAGTGCTCATGTCATGCCAACCTCCTGATTGATATGCCTGTCTTTGTACGGGGGTCAACTGATTGTAACAGTTGATGCAAATTCGGCCCCAGTCGCCTACGTATATTCCTTCTATGGCGATCGTGGAACACCAAATGGCTAGCAGGGGTTTGTAAACCTCTGGATAGTCAGAGGGAAGGACGCCGTCCCAGGGACCTTGAAATTCTTCGTCCTCTTCTTCTTCGATTCCTTCCCAAATCTCGTAAGGGAGCTGCATTCGGTAAATTTTGCAGTGTGCTGCGCGAATGTCGAATATTCTTTGAGGTTCGCTATCTTATTGTATTTACTAGAATAGGTCGCGAAAGGTTCGAAGTTCACTGGGGTATTTGTTGTAATAAATCACTGCATTACTTTGAACACGTCGTTGTATTTATTAAAATAAGTCGTCGAATTATTCTAAGTTCCTTAGGGTAATTATCGAGATAAATCGTCGAAATTATTCTATGTTCCTTAAGGAATTTATTGAATTAAATCGTGGAATTATTCTATGTTCCTTAAGGTATTTATTGAATTAAATCGTGGAACTTTCTATGTTCCTTAAGGTAATTATTGAAATAAATCGTTGAATTATTCTATGTTCCTTAAGGTAATTATTGAAATAAATCGTGGAACTATTCTATGTTCCTTAAAGTAATTATTGAATTAAATCGTTGAAAATTCTAAGTTCCTTAAGGTAATTATTGAAATAAATCGTTGAATTATTCTATGTTCCTTAAGGAATTTATTGAATTAAATCGTCGAATTATTCTATGTTCCTTAAGGTATTTATTGAATTAAATCGTGGAACTTTCTATGTTCCTTAAGGTATTTATTGAAATAAATCGTGGAAAATTCTAAGTTCCTTAAGGTAATTATTGAAATAAATCGCGTAATTATTCTACACTTGAAGACTGATGTATCGACGTTCACTGATGTGTCGGCGCTTACTGCCACTCGAAGACTGAACTGGAGACTGAACTGGAGACTGAACCGGAGACTGAACCGGAGACTGAACGGAGACTGAACCGGAGACTGAACGGAGACTGAACCGGAGACTGAACGATTATTCAGGTGGTGCCGGCTTATTTATACCCATCTCTGGAATTTCTGGTATGCGAGGAATGCCTGGTATGCGTGGTATGTCTGGTATGCGTGGTATGCCCGGTATGTTGGCTGTTGCTGTAGTTGACTGCTCTGGAATGCCAGTGGTTCTCAACCGGCAGGGGTTCTCTATTGGTCGTAACTAAATTGAAATAATTTATATTAGTTAATTATAAGACTGTTATATGGTGAATTCGGACGGGTTGGTTGATGTAATCGTGTTGTAATAGAATATTGTAGTAAATTGCGTTTGTTAATTATGAATTATGTCGTATTGTGGATTCTGATGAGTTATTTGATTTGATCGTGTTGTAGCGATGTACTCGAGAGTGACGCGAAAAGGGTTTTCTTCCTCGTGGAGTGAGGGCTTCTCTTGGGGCGCGAAGGGGTTTTCTTCCTCGTGGAGTGAGGGCTTCTCTTGGGACGCGAAGGGGGTTTCTTCCTCGTGGAGTGAGGGCTTCTCTTAGGACGCGAAGGGGGTTTCTTCCTCGTGGAGTGAGGGCTTCTCTTGGGGCGCGAAGGGGGTACCTTCCTCGTGGAGTGAGGGCTTCTCTTGGGACGCGAAGGGGGTTCCTTCCTCGTGGAGTGAGGGCTTCTCTCGAGTGTCGTTCTTCGTTTAAGGTAATAATGTTTTGTGTAGTGACGATTTGGAATTAATAAGAGTTTTTATTTGTTTGCAGGTAATCAGTGGTGAGAAGAGATATATTAGGTGAGTATCTTATAAGAGAAAATTATTTGTTCACAGGCAATCGATGGTGAGAAGTGTAAGGTAAGGTAAGTACTTCGTTTGAGTAGTGATGGGTTGGAATAATAAGAGATTTTATTTGTTGTAGGTAATCGGTGGTGTGGAGAGATGCAAGACGTTGCGATGCCATTAAAAAGGGAAATATGGTACAAAGGGTAGTGATATATGTAAATGTATAAGAGAAGGGGAGAGAGCATTATATTATATTATAAGAGAGTGTGTTAAAAGAGAGTGTATTATGTATTAAAAGGGAATGTATTTTATGTTACAAAGGGGAATGTATTTTATATTAAAAAGGGGAATGGTATTTTATGTTAAAAGGGGGAATGCTATTTTATGTTAAAAAGGGGAATGCTCAGTTCCTGCTGGACGTTACACAGCCACAGGGGCAGCCCAGCGTTCACATCATAGCGAATATAGTAGATAAAGGAGGAAAAATATGAGCCGACATGCGGCAAAAATGACGGCACGTCACACCTCCCCCCTTATTTTAAGAAATGCTTGCATTTCTTTAGTGGGAGATGCGGTTTGAGCAAAAAAATATCTTGGTTCCCTTGATTGTGTATTAGTGGGATGGGTAAGAGTAGTCGTAGGAAACATGTGTTTGGGCGAGGAATGAGTTTGTTTTTCCGGTTAACTAAAATAAATAGGATCATGCCTGTTTTGAATGGCGGATATTCGTTTGCCTTCGTATATTATTAATGAGTCAGGTGAAGCAGATGTATGTTGGGTGAATTAAATAAAATGAAAGATACGCTTGTACCTGAATTGTTGAATAATTCTGCCTTTTTTCACGTTTCCGCAATAATAACATGAGATAAATATTTGTTTGAACGAAAAGCGAGGCAACTTCCTTCATTAGCTGAAATAAGATGGGTTATACATGTATCTTGTAGTATAAATAGAATTAATTGTCAATAATGAATGGAATGAAAGAAACGTATGTTGAATTAATAAAATAAAATGAAATATATGTGTGTATTTGAATAATAAGTAACCTTATTTCTCTTGTATATGTATATATGGTAATAATGAAATAAAATAACTATATGTTTAAACGAAAAATGAAGTTGTTTCTTTCATTAGCTGAAATAAAAAGGGTTATACATGTATTTTGTAGAATAATGAAATTAATCGTCAATAATGAATGGGATGAAAGAAACGTATGTTGAATTAATAAAATAAAATGAAATATATGTTTATGATTGAATAATGAATAGTTTTGTTTCTCTTGATTGGGTGAGGTGTGGAGTATTTCTGGACGAACTATCTTTGCTTTCTCTTGTTATTAGTGGTGATTAACTAAAATCGTTTTTGTTAGTTGTACAAAATGACAATAATAATTGTTTAGAAAAATATAAAAGGTGGTCATGTTAGGACGATTAGTAATAAGGTGAGTATCTTGGAACGACAAATAAAATAAATATGGATGTCTTACGTGGGTAAGTAAGGTATGGTAGGTTATAGTGGTAAATTAAAATAGTAAGTCTTGCATGTTTTTTTGAGAAAAATAAAATAAAAATAGATATGTTGTGTGAGCTCAGTAAATGGTGGACGTCGCATTGCCGCAGGGGCAGTCCTCCGATTACATCACGGCTCGCTTATTTAAATGAATTGTTTTCTTTTTGTGTTGACTTAGGCTAAACAACGATTAAATTTAGAATTAAGGTTAATAATTAAGTGAGGTAGGTATAAGTAAGTATGAATTAAGTGTAAGATTAAGAGATAGTAAAGTAAGGTAAGTATAGCTAATCTAATATATATATTTTTTGTTTTGTTTTTTTTTTGTTTTGTTTTAGTAGGTTAACTAGGCTAGGTAGAATTAAGTTTAGGGTTAATGAGTAATGTTAATAATTAGGTAAGGTATATATAAGGAAACTAAATAGTACGGTTTTAATATAGGAATACTGGCTAAGGTTAAATTAAAGGAGGTCGGGCATGTCAAGCAGGATGTCGTACCACTCCACCTGTGATGGTTCCTGCTCGACAGGGGGGTCATTGGGGGCGCGCATTGGAGGGAAGCCAATGGTGAACAAGTCCAACTCTTCCAGGCCGCCGTGCTCCACGCGGAGGGCGGTGGACGTATCCAGTAATTCGATCACTGGCGGGGGCGGCGGAATCGTTGCATGTGCGGCGATTTGAACCACTGGCAACGGTTCCTGCGGGCGAAGAGGAGGAGCTGTACTCACCGCTTGGTGTGCCAGGGACCGTCGGAAATGTTGGTCCACAGCGGTGGCCGCGTCGCCTTCATGGTAAGTTATTATTGCGCAAGTTTCACTTACCACTTGCACGCGAGGCTCGGGTTCCGTGGGTGGTTCGTTGAGCGGTGCCTCCGTGTTGGTCGGAGCCCGCACCAACGAAATTCTCTTTGCGGGTGGCAGCATCTCGTCCGCCAATATTTTAGGTAACGCCTTGCGGCGTTTCCGCAAAGGAATCTTATTCCTTGCGGCACGGCAATAGGTGCCGGCAGCTTTACAGCGTTTCCTATTACGCGTGTGCCCGGGCATGGTGTTGCTTGAATGATCGAACACGTGGCGCGGACTTGTATTTATAGCGAGGTTTGGAATGCGAAGAATGTTGGTATGCCAGGGATGCTAGGAATCTTGGTATGCCAGGAATGCTAGGAATCTTGGAATTTTTGTTACGGACCGAGGATACCTGGAGCGTGACAAACGTCTAGAATCTCAAGCACGCCAGGAATGTCGCGTCTTTCTGCAGTGGTTCTCCACCCATCGTGGTTATATATATATATATCTGTTTCATTCCGTAATCTTTTATATTTGTGGGCCTGCGATGTGCATTCTTGTATATATATATATATCTGTATCTTATTATATATAAATTTTGTTCAGGTTTTAGCTATGTTAACAATGTTAATAAAATAGGAATAAATGGGAATTTTAATGCAAGTTAAATTAGGAATCAGTTTTAATGTAAATGTATTTTCTAGGTACGAGGGGAGGGGCGATATCCAAAAGGATATCGACACACGCTGATAATTTAGTTTAGATTCCTGAGGATCATTTTTTGTGAACTTTTATGAATGCGAGGCTGATAATATAAGGGGGGAATAAAGGGGAGGGGCGATATCCAAAAGGATATCGACATTAGTTAATGAATTAGATTAAGGGTTTTCAAAACTGTTTTATGAAGGTTTAATATTGCCATTGGCGCGTAAGGAAAGGGAGGGGGGACATTTTAGTGGGTCAATTTCCGCGCTTTGTTAGCATGAATGACCTTGTAGCCGTTATTCCACGAAATCTTTAGGTTATGCAAAGGGAGTACTTCGATGACCTTGTGCGGGCCAGTGTAGTGAACTGCGAATTTTCCCTTGCGGGTATTCTTTACGACAAAGACCTCGTCTCCGGCTTGGAAGGTTTCCTCGTTTATATGACGATCGTAATACATTTTGTATCTTTCTTTAGCGCGTTTTAATCTATCCGCTGCGAGATTTTGTAATTCGTTAATGCACTCCGTTAATCGCGAGAGGTAACCCCCGTAAGTTTCGTCGTCTGGGGGTTCGACCGGCCGCTGTTGGGCGGGGACCCGTGCTATTTTTCCGAAAACTAGTTCGTGTGGAGTGTAACCCGTACCTTCATGGAAACTCGTATTGTAGGAGAATGCCGCGAGATCGGTCCAGTTATCCCAATCGTCGTTTTCGTTCACGTACATTTTTAAGAACTCTACTAGCACTATGTGGGATCTCTCTAAGGACCCGTTGGATTGGGGATGGAACGCGGTAGTTTTGTATTGCGCGATCCTGAATTTGCGAGCGATGGTTTTCATAAACGCGCTGATGAAGTTCGTTCCTTGATCGGTGAGGACGGCTTTTGGCGCGCCAAATCGGCATATTAAATTCTTTATGAAGGCGTCGGCAACTTCCGGGGAGGTGGTGCCTTTCAATGGTGCGCATACAAAATATTTTGTGAGCAGATCTTGCATCGTTAATATGTACGTATTGCCAGAAGGTGATGTAGGGAGAGGGCCTACTATATCCATACCGACCTTATCAAATGCTGCCCCAGGGGTATCGGTTAAAACCATTGGCTGTCGGGTTTTAACCCGTACTAATTTTTTTTTCTGGCACAGCATGCAATTTTTTATGTATATCCTTACTTGTTGCTTCAATCCTTGCCAGTAATAATTTTGGCGGATTCTTTTTAGCGTTTTTGTAACACCTCTATGTCCTCCTACGGCTGAAGAGTGGTTGTCTTGAATAATAGGCAGTCTCAGAGTTGCGTCGGGTATTTGCACCGTTTGCGTGCAAATGGTTAGTTGTAGGTTTTCCTCCATTAGTTTAGAGCATATTTCGTCTATTATTTCCTCCCAGGTGAAGGTTCCAATCTGCGGAGTTTTTGCGATGCTAGCTGCTGACAATCGCAATTCTCGTACGACGTCCTTCAATGAATCGGTTGCACTATGGAAGATTCCTGGATCTACTGGGAAATTGACCTTTTCCTTGATGACCAGGCCAATGACTGTTTTTCCTCGGTGTTTCAATACGCGTGCTCGCCCGAGCGTGAGGTCTCTTCTAATAGGGAGATCTGCGTATTTCCTTAGATTCTCTCCTCCATTGTCACAGGGGTTGCCATCTCCGGCCAAGAAGATTATTACGGGGCCGTGTTGGACGACCAAGGGGTCCCGACTGAAGCGGATGGTGCCGCTGTGGTTCAAGTTTTGCGGAGTTGTTTCCGGTTGGTCATTATCTGTGAGGTCATCGTCCGATTCTCCTGTAGAGTCGTCGTCTATACTGACGGGGCGATTAGGAGGCATATAAGTTCCTTCCTCTGGGTGCATTTCGGTGTGACTGATAGGCGGAAATTCTGGTTCGGTTCTGCTGGTAGACGGCGCATTGTAGGTTGGTTGAAGCGGTGGCGTCAGTTCCATGTCAGAGATGTCTTCGTGTTGTGGTCTTCTCGGAGGGTTGGGGTGACTAAAAATAGATTCGTCCGAGTCTGTAGTGCTTACTCGTCCTGTTTCCCAATGCGAATGTACGGGTCCATGATATCTGGGCCGTTTCCTGATTTCGTGTCCGAGGAATAGTTCTGCGTCTGAATCAGAACTCGATCGTGGGCGGATAGGACAGGCGACTGTAGTTGTATTTCCGGGAGGATTACGGGAGAGCGCGTCGGCTACCTTATTAGTTTTCCCCGGTTGGTATTGTATTTCGTAGTCGAATTCGGCTAGTTTTAGCCGCCATCGAACCAGTCGAGAAGTTGGGTCCTTGACTCTATGGAGCCAGACCAACGGCTGGTGATCCGTGTATAGGACGAATTTCTTTCCGTATAGGTATGGTCGAAAATGGCTGGTGCAGTATACTATTGCAAGGAGTTCCTTCTCAATTGTGGAGTAATTCACTTCAGCTTGGCACAGCAATCTAGATGCATATGCAAGGGGGAGTTCCTTATCCGCGTAAGTTTGAGAAATTACGCCTCCCACTGCATAATCGGACGCGTCCGTCGTGAGGTGGAATTCCTTTTCGAAGTCGGGGAATTGCAAAATAGGTTCGTTGACCAACTCGTTCCTGAGATACTCGAAGGATTTTTGTTGCTGCTCACCCCAAGCGAAGGGTGTACCCTTTTTAAGGAGTGACGTGAGGGGTCGCGCTTCCTTCGAGAAGTCTGGGATAAACCGCCTATAATACCCGGTCAATCCTAGGAATTGTTTAATGCCTTTTGTTGTGCGGGGTGCAGGATAATTCGTGACGGAGATTACCTTCTGAGGGTCGGGTCTTACGCCGTCCCGCGTGAGGACGTGGCCCAAATATGCCACTTCCTTTCGCAAAAATTGGCATTTACTGGGTTGTAATTTTAGGTTAGCTTCGCGCAGCCTATCGGCGAGCCTTCGAAATTTGATTTCGTGTTCACTAAGTGAACTGCAGTAAAGAACAATATCGTCTAAGTAAACGAACATTTCTGACCCTTGCAGCCCGGAGAGGACGTGATCCATGAGTCGCTGGAACGTTGCGGGTGCGTTGCGTAATCCGAAGGGCATTCTTGAAAATTCATAATGCCCGTGTGGGGCCGAGAACGCAGTTTTCTGCGCGTGTTCTGGTTTCATAGGGATTTGGTGAAAACCAGAAACGAGATCGAACACTGAAAAATACTTGGCGCCGCCGAGCTGATCGAGTATATCTATGATATTTGGGAGCGGGTACGCGTCTGGAACTGTTTTTTGATTAAGGTGGCGATAGTCAATCACCATTCTCCATTTTCGTTTCCCGTCGGCTCCTGGCTTTTTTGGAACTATCCAGAGAGGCGAACTGTACGGGGAGACGGATGGTTTGATAATTTCCTTTTTCAGCAGTTCCTCCATTTGTGTACGGATTTCTTCCTTGTGAATAGGAGGGAAACGGTATTGTTTAGTAAACACCGGAATCGAGTCTGTGGTTTCTATGGAGTGGCTAATGGCGTGCGTATGGCCTAGGGGTTCGCTGGGCAAGTGGAATACGTCTTCATATTTGCTGACGAGTTGTCGGACGTGATCCTCTTCTTCCCGATTGAGGTCCTTCGGGGATATGAGGTCGAGTATCTCTGCGACTCGTGTTTGTTGGGTGAGCTCGTCCCTGTAAGGGGTTTCGCCGGGGGTGGACCCTTGTAATCCTTCTGTGGGGTTAATTTGATATGCTACCTTCTGATCCGCAATTTGGCATACGAGGGGTGTGGACCTTTGTCCGTTTCGCTGGGTTCTTCCTTCTGTGAGGGTTTCGCTAAGAGGGATGGGCCGGTTGCCCTTTTGAGAGTGGGGATTCATCGTGTCTTCGGTTTGCTTCGAAGTCACGGCTTCCTCGGTATGCTTCACTTGGTTGTACGTTGTGGGAGCATCTTCAAATTTCTCCAGCTGGACTGGGGGTATCCGGATAATCGCCGGTTGCTCGTTGGTGTTAATGATTCGTATGTTTGCCTTGCCATCTTGGTTTCGCACTAGGGCTTGTCCTGCGTATAGCCCTTCTCCTATGTCCATGCGTGGAATATATCCTTCCTCGATTTCGGGGTTAGCTACTGTCGCTTGTGCGACCACGCTGGTCCTCGGGGGTACTGTTATTTCCTCGATCTTGTTGAAAGGGACGAAATTGCCATTAAACGCTAGCCATTTATTTTTGAAATCCACTGTTACTCCACTTTCGGTTAAGAATCCCGAACCCAATAACCCTTGATAGCGTAGGGGTATGGTGTCTTCAACGACGTGAAATTGTACGGGGTAATTGAATAAATTTGCTGTGAGGGTGCCTAGGGTGGGCACCAAGTTTTCGGTGATTCCGATTAGGTCGATTACGTTGTCCCTGTCGATCTCGCAGGGCGTCTTGATGCACGATTGTTTTATCAGGTTTACCTCTGCTCCTGTGTCGATCATCAAGTCCGTGGGGCAGTTTAGTTGCGGGCTGCGGACGTTGATGGAGGGGACATTGTTGAAAGGGGAGAGGTGCACCTTGGCGATTCTGGGCGGAGTTGGTTCGTAGGCCGGAATGTGTTTATCGGATGCGCATTTGTCCTGCCCGTTCCACGAGGCGCCTCCCTGTAATCTCGTGGGGGCTGGTCGTTTCCCGACATATTTTGATCACGCATTTTCTTCCGGCATTCCGCGGCCAAGTGTCCTATTCTCCCGCAGTAGTTGCAGGTTCGCGTTTCTGGTCGACGCGGCGTATTATGATCCGTCGTTGGAGGTGGACGGTCGAAACCTCTTCCGTTGAATCGCTCCGGGGCCCGCGTAAGGGGCGGATGATTATTAGTCGGGTAGGTCCTGCACGATCGCGCGTCGTGTCCTTCTCGATTGCATAGTTGGCATAGAGTGCGGTGTGTTCGTTCTCCCGTAAACCGGTAGCGGTCGCGCTCGATCAATTTTGCTACCCGGACCGCACTGTCGAATGCCTCATCTAAGGACGTTGTCACGTCCCGGGACTGACCGGAGCGTAAGCATATCTAATTGTAAAACACAAACGAATCGGCACGTTCCGTACAAGCTCCAAACAGTACTTCGCCCAGAGGCGCTTCGATAAAAGAACACGATAGAATAACAAAAACGCGGAACGAGGAAAACATTCGAATTAAACTACAAGCATGCCGATTCGTTCGTAGGGTAACACTTAGGTTTAAGCAAAAGTACTCGTATCTCGGAATATCAGCATCCGCAAGCATGCAAAACATGAATCACTCGTGCTGCTCATAGTTTAAGAACCGACGCGACCGATAAAATACGTCGGAACAGCGCGCATCCGAATCAACCCGTAATACGGATACGAGGTTGGTTTGGGTTATAGTGGTCGTGGGGGCGCAAAACAACGCTTCCGAATCTGCCAATCATATGGGGGCAGGTTTGGTTTGGGTTATAGTAGTCGTGGGGGCGCGAATCTTTCAAAGCATGGGACTCGCGACAAAATCGGGAGGCCATCGCACAACTCGATATACAGAAAAATTGAATTTTTGAAAAAAAATCTAAAAATCAAAAATTCGCCAGATCGACGTCCGCCCCATTAGAACGCTACCCAGCAAACCGGAAATCGACTACGGACGTTCCTAGTGGTACCTACCGTGCGTTCGACGAAAAATCGGACATTTGTCGTCGTGGCATTCTTAAACGATGAACTTTAGGAGGAAACGCGAAGAGGGCAAAGTTGTACCGTTCCATGCTGGCTACAAGATAGCGACTCCACTTTTTCGGAAATTACCAATAAAAATTTCGAGGAATCAAATCGAAAATCGCTAAACGAAGAGATAACGGATTTCGGGAGGGGCTTCGGCTTTTATCACTTCGTGATAAAAAAAATGCCGAAGCCCCTTACGAACCTGGACCTAACCCGGATCTGCATCCAACCCATATCAGACATAACCAAAATGCCGGAAAAACCTAAACCTAACCTATCCTACAATCTAACCCTAACATAACCTAAACCTAACCGAAAATAAGGGTAGAATCCAACCCTAACCTAACCGAAATTTATATACGATTTATCGCACACCTAACCTAACTACGGCCCAAACTTAAACCAAACATAACCAGAATTTATACGCGACTGGAGGCACACCTAACCAACATAACCACCTAATAGAATTCACACCTAACCCTAATCCGACCGAGATTCTAATAAAACTGAATTCAAATCTAATCTAGACGTAACCAAAATCCATGCAAAGCGTAACGCAGACCCAACCGATACAATCACGTAATATGGCCAAAACCTGACCCGACCAATAGCACTCCCCAAATAGTCGCATCATCCGAAACCCACGCAAATGTACGATTACCACGGGTACCCAAGCCAATAATTGTACCGAACGTAGCATTAAGCATGCGTACATAGGCTACTGCCGCGTCAGCACGTTCACAGATTACCGAAGCAAAGGGGGTAAACGTGAGCGTGCTGATTCGTCCGTAACAAGATAGATCGTAAGGAGACATAGACTAAGCACCGTTAGGGATCGGAATGTGCTGACTGATCACTGCTCCCTTTCAATTAAAAACGAACTCGCGCAAGTGCTGACGAGAATAATAACGGTGTAGTGTTACCCTGCACGTGAGCATTCCTGCGTTAAGGCTTGGGAAAGGATCGAGTGACGACTTCTCGGCGACGGGCTTATCGGATATCCGTTGACGATACGATAAGACCCGTCTCGACGATATCAGTTGACAGAAGAAACGTGTCTTGCAGCATCAGCACCCGCTCCCAGGGCAATAACAACTATCGCACAGGAATGCACACGTTGCAGAGATACTAAGCGCGTGAACCGTCGCGGATCGACCATTCCCAGGACGGCAGGTCCAGCTGCATCAGCATCTCCAACCGCGGCAGTGGGGTTTGCTGCATCAGCACCATTCAATAATAAAAGGAGCGGAGCGGGCGGTCGGTCAATTCATTTCTACCGTACAACGCCTCATTGTAAACATCGACCAGTGTAGTGAATAAAGTCTAATAGTTTTCAAGAAGAACATACGGAATCTTCCTTCGACAACCCTCCAAAGAAAAAAGGTGAGCAACAATACATTTGCCACGAACCAAGATTTAAACGAACCTCCATGTCCTCATCTAAACACATTTCGCACAATTTATCATCTACCGAACGCGATCGGTAGATGACCAATAGAATCGCTAGGAGAAATAGGAGAGGGCTCCGTTCGCGGCTCCGCCATAACCATAGGCGCCGGGAGCTGATCGCTGCCCGTCGTGCACTATTGGCACCAGAAATTGGGCCGTCGATCGACCTGACGCTGGATTCTCCACCGGCGGCAATCGACTTGACGCTGGATTCTTCACCGGCCCCAATCGACTTGATAACCGCTGGCACCGGGGCTGTTCCATCCATCATAGACTTAACCGTCGAGGATTCGCCCGAACCCTCGACTTCGCAGGGTCGCTCCGTTGAATTACCCGCGTTGCCTTCCTCGCCTCATGCATCGCCTTTGTCCGTCTCATACTCCCCCATCTCCCACGTATCCCAACAAACTCCGCAGCCCTTTGCTAGACGACAACTAGTTTACTCGTCATCCCCGGCTTCATCAACTACATCCTCGGTAGATTCTAGGGCAACCACGCCCGAATTCTACCTGCCCTATATCGACTCCCCGGTCGGTCCCCCATCCCCGCAACAACAACTCGACTTTCCGGACAGCGACGAGGAGTGGCCACGACAACAGATCCATCCGAATTACCCGGGATATTATCCGATTTTTATTAGCGACCAGTTCCCCGGTCAACCAAACGTCCCCGAAGGCGAGCCGGTCCCGGAAGAATATCATACGTTGTTCTTTCAAACTATATTTCTTCGCGTGGAGTAATGTAACAGCCTCCACTGTATTAAATCAGAGAAAAGAAAGTGGATGTAAATATAACCCATAAACAATCGATACCAATTGTTTTCCTGACCCTACCGCATCTTAACGTCCCGATCCCGGTTGACTGTTCTAAGAGACCAGTCACGATCGAAATTGCGAGCGTATCCTGTTGAACATTTGGCGCACGTTCCCGTTGGGCAACACGGATCCCGACGAGGACGTAACAGCATCAACGGTAGATAAGGATTCACTTCCCAGCTCCAGCAATCGTTCTTTCTATCGATAATTGGCAGGAATACGTGCTACTCGATGTTTCCAATCGTTTTGCATTGACGGTAGGTAAGGATTCACTTCCCAGTTCCCGAAATTGTTCTTTCTGTCGATAATTGGCAGGAATACGTGCTATTCGAGTTTTCCAATCGTTTTGCATCGACGGTAGGTAAGGATTCACTTCCCAGCTCCCGCAATCATTCTTTCTATCGATAATTGGAACGAATACGTTATATTCGAGGTTTGCAATCGTTTTGCATCGACGGGAGGTAAGGATTCACTTCCCAGCTCCCGGAATCGTTCTTTCTATCGATAATTGGCAGGAATACGTGCTATTCGATGATTCCAATCGTTTTGCATCGACGGTAGGTAAGGATTCACTACCCAGCTCCCGCAATCGTTCTTTCTATCGATAATTGGCAGGAATACGTGATTGTCGATGATTCCAATCGTTTTGCATCGTCGGTAGATAAGGATTCACTTCCCAGTTCCCGAAAGTGTTCTTTCTGTCGATAATTGGCAGGAATACGTGCTATTCGAGTTTTCCAATCGTTTTGCATCGACGGGAGGTAAGGATTCACTTGCCAGCTCCCGCAATCTTTCTTTCTATCGATAATTGGCACGAATAAGCGATATCCGATGTTTCCAATCGTTCTGCATCAACGATAGATAAGGATTCACTTCCCAGCTCCCGCAATCGTTCTTTCTATCGGTAATTGGCACGAATACGTAATATTCGATGTTTTCAATCGTTCTGCATCGACGGTAGGTGTCACGTCCCGGGACTCCCCGACCCGTGACAAACAAAAATATTAAAACGCTGTCTTACCATCAGTCGGTAAGGTAGAAATCTGTGGCGGTAACTAACCATCAGTCGATAATGTACCAATTGTAGGCAACTTACCATCAGTCAGTAAGGCAGAAACCTGTGCCGGCAACTTACCATCAGTCGGTAAGGTAGAAACCTGTGCCGGCAACTTACCATCAGTCGGTAAGGTAGAAACCTGTAGAAACTCACGAGAATCAAGACCAAACAACCTATGATACTGGCCGATACGCCCGGCAAAGCGTTCGACAAAGTCAGTATGGACATCGTCGGACCCTTGCCTAGCACCAAAAAGGGCAACAAATACATACTAACCATGCAGGATCTACTAACCAAATATTCCCTAGCCATACCTCTCCAACGAACCACCTCTGCGGACATCGCGGACGCGTTCGTTAAAAATCTTATCTGCCGTTTCGGATCGCCCCGAGCGATCCTGACCGACCAGGGAACGAATTTTACATCCTCGTTGATGAAGAACGTGGCAAAGAAATTTCATATAAAACATTACGTCACGACGGCGTATCATCCGCAGAGCAACGGCTCCATCGAGAGGTCTCATCACGTATTAGTGGAGTATCTTAAGCAGTACATAGACAGCGGTCGTAACAGCTGGGACGACTGGTTGGAACTGGCAATGTTTTCGTACAACACGTCGGTACACGAAGGGACCAGATTCTCGCCGCACGAATTTGTGTTTTGGCGAATAGCCAGGGAACCCGCGAGCGAAAAACCGATTAGCGAGAATCTGGAGCCAACGTACGCGGACTACCTGCGGGATCTCTACTATAAGATCGACGACGTTCAAGCGAAAGCTCGCGACAACCTTCAGCTCGCGAAGATCAGATCGAAAGAATACTACGATCGGGCTATAAACCCGCAGAACTTTAAAACCGGAGACCTGGTGTACATGATCCGGGAACCCCGAAAGGGAAAATTCGCCGATCAATACACCGGTCCACACAAAGTCATCGAGATCCTATCGAATCAGAACGTCAAAATCTCAATCGACGGTAGTCCGCGGACAGTCCATATAAATAAATTGAAACTAGCGTATCTGAAAAATAGAATGTAAGCGATCGATCGGCCAACGGCGCGAGGAAATTCCTTCGAGACGCGCGTACTCAACGCCTGACAATGCAAAGTTGCAGAATGAAAATCCCATACGATTCCTTGGAAGCGGAGGACGGGGACCAAGAGTTCCAAGGCCCCTGGGACGGGGTCCTTCCTGCGAACCATCCCCAGGCCTACGGCGAGCTGTCGGAATTATATTGCACGACGATAAAGAGAGACACGGCTTGCATATACGTACAGACCGGGAGACGAGTGTGCGTGTCCTGTTACGCCAAACTGCCACCCGAGGTCCAACGGACGTACCAGCCAGGAGGCTGGCACAACCTGTGCAACTACGACTCGACGCTGCCCATCGCCAACTGCATCCTATGCAACGAGAACTTCGTCGTCGTAAGACCGGCACAGCAATGCACCGAATGTATCGAGACGTACTTCGAAATGTCCACTTCAGAGGAATGGGCGGTGCAAACGGGACGCGTCGTTGACGTGATCACGCGATGGTGAATTAACGCGCCCCGACGAGTTTGGATCGAGGCTACGGGTTCGTAGGAAGGCGGCAACATCGAGACGAATTGGGACGCCGCTGAGAGAGCTCCCGCCCCCGCCCCCAACGACAACCAAACCCAAACCTAAACCAATTACCGGAAGCGGCCAACAGTGGCCTCGTCGCTGACGTCGATCGATCGAAACGTTTCACGCCGTGTAACTAGAGAGTAATACGTACTCGCGTATAGTACCCA
The DNA here is from genome assembly GCA_951802695.1 of Nomada ruficornis. Lineage (NCBI taxonomy): Eukaryota > Metazoa > Arthropoda > Insecta > Hymenoptera > Apidae > Nomada > Nomada ruficornis. The sequence goes on from OX637850.1 coordinate 12,863,028, forward strand.
CAAACACGAATTCTAGTAATAAAGCGAGTGCGATACTGTTAAGAATCGTTTCTTTGTTTTGTTTCTTTGTACAGGAATTCACCATGTTCCTATGTATGTTAATATTGATTTACGCTCGAGTTGCCTGGGCTCTCGTCGGTTACGATTGCAACGGACAACACCTGAACGTAACTACGGTGTCGCTCAATTCGATCGGGGATTGCGACATCACACCTATCAAGACGCAGTCTCAAGAAGTCTACATTCAACTGCTTCAACTCTCGGAATTCAACTACGCACCGGTCATTTCGTGTAAAATCGAAATTTCAAGAATAGTGTACCACTGCGGCATGCACTCGCACATCTCCGCTGTCCACAACGGTCTGAACGAATACCTCGAGGACATATCCGACCAACAATGCAAGCGAATGTACGAGGACGGCTCGTTCTCCTTGGGAAACAATGGTTACATAACCGGACTGACGGTTAACAAAACTACAACTCGAACGTTTACCATGGCGGGGACTTTGACGAACGACGGCCGTTGCACCGGCGCCCAATTCTCCGACCCCTACGGAACTTGGGAAGGCGTCGTGGTCCAAGCGGTGGCGAAGATTTCGATGAAATCCGCCAACGTACCCGTGCGAATGGACGCCGACAAAATCATTCTAAAATCTGGAACCATCTGCAGTTTCCAAAGCGGATTCTGCCTAGACAGCGAGAACGGACACACGTTCTGGAGTCCTTTCCCGCCGTCGTCTTGCAAATTTGACCGATACGACGTACTGTACGAGGGTATCGCGTCCAAAATCACCGAAGAAGATAAGCAGCAAACCGACTCACCGGTCTACGCTCTTACCACGCAAGACATAACGTTCGCTCTCTCCAAGGTTGGCGAACAACACTTGTGTGGCTACACTCTCTCGCAAACGGAACACCCGAAACTGTTCATACTGGAAACCACCAGAGAAAGAACATTCACGCAACCGAAGAAACTCCCGGTTGAAAATCTGGACATCTTTACGTTGTTACGTCCCGGGCGTCGGTCAAGTTAATAAAATTAATTATTACCTACCTTACTCTGGATGCTATTATTATACCTGCCTTTTGGGTCACGCAGTACGTACGCCTGTCGTATACTCCGGGTCTTCGTCACTCACTTTTCCTGGTTTACAACTCGTTGCGATAGCTCGTCGAATTCAATAGGGATTAGTCGCCAAGGAATGGAAATAGGAGTTGTCGGGAATACCCCCAAGTTAGTGTCTTTAATCCTTACAGGTTCGTAAAGGGAACGTACTAGCTTTTTATATTGATATCTTCTTCCTGCTCGGCGAGAGCGTCTCATTCGTTTTATGATCTCAAACACGTTTATTATCCACCGTGCAGCGAAGCCTTGCACCTCTGTGAAACTTCGTGGAGAATAATACGTTCAAATAGAATCGTTACGATAATCCGTGCAGCGAAGCCTTGCACCTCTGATTGGAGTATTAGATTCAATTTGTTCGTTATTTATTAAGAGTTAATATTGAATACTAAGGATTTAGTAAAATAAACGAAAAGGTTTAATAGTAAGATATAGGTAATTATATTCTGGATTAAAACAATTGATACAATAAAACTTACGTGAGTAACTTAGTATTAAGGTTTGGAATTGGTAGGAGTTGGATTAAATGAATAATGAATTCACTTTGAGAATAGAGAGCGGATCTCTGAGTTTGGAAATAGAACTTGAATCGAGACTGTGACTCGACGGAGCCTCAGCTCGACCGGAGACTTGAGATTGGAGACTGAGCTCTGAGCTCTGAGCTCGGAAACTGAGCACTGCGCTCTGGGCACTGAACTGAACTACTGTGTTGAGACGGTCTTATATATCCGCTCTGCGTTTACATTAATGACGTAGAGTTTCAATGATAAGAGCGTATCGCTATGTGAAAAATAAACAAGGTGTTTGGATGCGGATCTTATTCTACGAAGTGCGATAACTTAATGTTATCGCAACGCTTGTATTACGTTAAGATTAATCATGAGAATATACAGTGGATGTTTATAGAATTAGATATGCTAAGTGTTTACATATTTTATCGTGACGCTTTCGTTACGCTAAGATTAAATACGAGAAATATACAAAGGATGTTTGTAAGATTAGATACGCTTGAATGCTTAAGTGTTTATACCTGCATGACGTAGGGTCATGCTGGTACTTGAATCCTGGTTTACATTACTATCGACTTTTTGACTATGGTTACAGAGTTTTATTACGGTTAAGGTTTTTATGACTGTGCAGATGTGCAGCTCTTGACTAGGGTTACAAGAGTGTAAGGTGGTTGGGTTTTTATGACTGTAGAGTCGTACGGCTTAAATGCTATAGACGAACACATCTGTTTCGTCTTTAAAATACATGCTGGTTATAAGATGCTTACTTTGCTAGTTTTACAATGCGTTACCTTACTAGCTAACTCCAACGTCACGCATGACGTCACACCTCCCTTCCTGGGATTAACAAATTTGTGCGCAGTAGAAATTTGTTCACAGAAAGAGTTTTTAAACATTAGAGTCTTGATTATAAACTTTGTGTAACAATGCGTTTTCGAGTCTTTCCTCGAGGGTTATTTCACTTTTGGAGGGTTGTTGAGTCTTTGGCTCGGGTTGGGGTTGGGGAATACACTCTGTACTTGTCACTGTTTCTTCGTTTTGTTGTTTCAGGAATATGCAGAAGTGGGTTAGAGAACTCCAGGCGGCTCCGAATAGTCGCAGGCTCCATCCATATGCTGCATGTAGGGCGATCCCGTTCAGAATCGTGTTGATGACCAACTTGATCAGACGAAAGGTAATGTACAGTCCTAGGATTCCGGCGCTCACTGAGCCAAATTTGATGAATCCTGCCCAAAGTTTCTGTCCTGCGGATTCAGCGATTTTATCAATAGCTTCCTCATCGAATAAATTTGCCATGTGGAGGAAACCTTGTGTATATTGTTGACCCGTTGCTCCTTGTGCGATTGAATTTATTATTGATGCTCTTTCGATTGGGAACATTATGTGGTTGCGCAGTTTGTTCAAATCGTCCGATGAGTAGATACCTCCGTTTGCCAGGTTTTGTGGATCTATGTATTTCCATTTTGATTTGGTTATGGGTTGAATGGTTTGTGGTGGAATCGTTTCGATCGGGTTTGGCATTAGTTTGTACCAGGCACCGTGTAGTTTGAACTGTGTTGGAATTACGGCGTTGCATTCCCTTCTGGTTCCGACTTGTGTCAGTGTTCTGTATTTTGGTGTTAGGAAATATGATGTGTTCCTGTATGAGACCGGCAATTGGTCGAAACAGTCTTCTGTTCGTCTGGTTTGGCAGACAACTGGAATACATTTGATTAGGTGAACCACCTCTCCTGACGCTATGGCCATGTAGCCAGGTTCTTTAGTGATCGTATAAGCAACTTCTTCGGGAGATGTGTGCACCAATGCAAGTGCATTTCTCACTATTTGTTTTTCGAGCGCGCATTTCTGCTCGATGATGTCATGGTACAGATTGGAAAGTTGATTTTTGATGTGTTTCTCTACGTACACGAATTTAGAGTTCACGTACGTGAAAATATCGAGATTGTTTACCGGGGTCTTGGACGTTGATTTGAAACGTCCGCTGGTTAGCGTTTCGATGATAAACAGTTTTGGATGCTCTGTTTTTATTAATGTGTAGCCGCAAATCTGGGTACGGTGTGCTTCCGTGAGAGCGAATGTCGTCTCTTCCGTTGTCACGGTATAGATTGTAGGGCTGCCTTGCTTTGGCGAAGATAGTTTGGTCGCTTTTCCTTCGAAAAGGATATCGTAACGGTTGAAGTTGCAATAGTCTGCTGGTAGAGAGTTCCAGAACGTATATCCATCCTCGGAGTCTAAACAGCTACCCTGTTGTAGTTGGCATCTTTGGCCTGACTGTAGTATGATCTCGTTTGTGGCTAGTTTTACGGAAGTTGTGTAGCTTCTCAGTGATATTTTCACGATTGCTTGGACTACTACATTTGTCCATGAACCATACGGGTCGGCGTAGGTAGTGCCAGCGCATGCTCCTTCTGGTCCTATGTTTCCTGCCAGAGTGAGGCTAAAATGCGTTGTTGAATTGGGACGTACTCCACTTATTAGGGCTGCTGGTGTTATGGCAATTGCTCCCATATTTTGTAGGTGTTTACACGTGTCTGATGATACCGATTGGATGTATTGTTGGCGTCCGTTATGGACCATTGATACGTGTGAATGCATTCCACAGTAATAGACGGTTCTGTCTATGTCGATTCTGCATTGTATAATCGGTGTCTCGGTGAAATCTCCAAGTTGTAACAGTTGGATATCCTTGTTTTCTGTTATAGGCTGGATTGCTTCTGCGTCGCACTCCAGGGAATCGACGGTGGAAAACGTTGTTACGTTTAGAGTTGGGCCGTTGCAGTCGTAACCGATCAGAGCGGATGCGTGACTTGTGAGCAAACACAAGGTAAGGTATGTTCGTGGATGCATGTCGCCTTCGTTGCTGGTCAAGCTGGACTGAGTGTCCTGAGCTGGATCTGTGTCCTTATATCCTTTGATTTCCGTTGGAGGGGGGGTGATGAAGTGAGATGATATGCACGGACGTCTCTGGTTTCGCGTGCTTAAGCTTATTTACGTGTACTAACTTATGTTTATTCTTAATTTCGAGTTTGACATTGTCGCGTGATAAAACTTCAATTATCCGGTATGGACCTACATATTCGTCGTCGAACTTTCCCTTACGCGGTTCTTTCAACAGGTAAACATTGTCTCCTACACCGAATTTCGCTGTGTGTGTCTTTTTATCGTAGTATTTTTTTGACTTGCCTTTCGCTTGTATTAAGTTTTCTCTCGCGTCGCATATGGTCGACGTTATCTTATGTTGCAGATCTCGAAGATAAAGGTTGTACAACTCGTCTGGAGTCTCGGAGAACGGGGCGTCTGCTGAAGGCATGCGCGCTATCTTTCCAAAAACTAACTCGTGTGGGGTAAAACGTGTTCCTTCGTGGACACTGGTATTGTAACTAAACATCGCTAATCTTAACCAGTCATCCCAGTTATTATTCGAGATGTAATGCTTTAAGTACTCCGTAAGAACATGGTGTGATCTTTCGATTGAGGCATTGCTCTGTGGGTGGAAAGCGGTTGCGCGAAACTGTGCGATTTTAAATTTCTTTGCTACGGATTTCATTAGTGAACTCACGAAATTCGTTCCTTGGTCCGTTAGTATTGCCTTTGGAGCTCCGAAATGACAAACAAAGTTGTTCACGAATGCGTCTGCTGTATCGATGGCAGTGGCATTTTGCAATGGAATTGCGAGAGAATATTTTGTTAATAGGTCTTGAACTGTGAGGATATATTTGTTTTCTTTCGGAGTAGTTGGGAGAGGACCGACGATGTCTAATGAGATTTTGTCGAAAGCCTGTCCTGGTGTGTCTGTTAATGTCATTGGCTGTCTGGTTTTTACTCGCGTGAGTTTCCTCATCTGACAGCTACTGCATGAGTTTACTAGATTTTGCACTTCTGCTTTCAAAGTTGGCCAAAAATATCGCTCCCGGATGCGACGGTATGTCTTGGCAATGCCTTTATGTCCGGCAAAAGCTGATACGTGGTTCTCTCGTAATATATCCTCGCGTTCGGCTTCACTAGGAATTCGAACTTCGTGTGAACAGGCAAAAATTTGTGTGTTGGTCGTTGAAAATATGTCTAGTAGGATACGTTGTATAAATGACCATGACACATCGTCTAAGTAACCTCGAGATATACTAAATGATGTTAGGTTGAGTTCATTAGTGACGTCCAATAATGAACGCAGGCATTCAATTACGTCGGCTGGAGCCGTGGTATGTGTGTTCAATTCTTTGACCGGTAAGAGGATAAGGTTAAAAATGCCTATCCTTGAAACCTTTGTGCGGCCTAATATTGCGTCTTGAGTTGTTGGAAATTTGTTCTGTAACGCGAGGTCCATGCCTCCCTGATCTAACGGTTGGCCGTCCAATGATACGAAAATGACTAAGTTGTCTTTCCGCATGGTTAATCTGTCTCGTGTTTGGATCATTGTCCGTCTGTGTTCGTGTGGTCGTACCGCAAGGTTGTCAAATATCTCAATTGAGTCGTCCGTCTCGTCGTGTTCGTCCGTCGCGGGTGGCGTTCTTTCCATCGTGATCGGAGGAGTTAGATTTACAGAAGTGTGGGACGACGTGGAGGGTGATGCGATCATGGACGTCTTGTCGGGCTGATAAAGAGGAATGGAAGGAGGTATCGATGGAGATTGTAGTGGTGTCGCATTCGTTGTTGCTGGTGGCGACTGGTCTCGAGGATCGAATAATATATCGTCTGATGAATCTGAGTGGATGGGAAGGACTGGAGCAGGGTTTCGAGATAACGCGTCAGCATTGACGTTCATTTTTCCCGCCTTGTAAACAACTTTATAGTCATATTCAGCCAGCTTCAAACGCCAACGGAGCAAACGCGATGTAGGGTCCTTGACTGATGTCATCCAAACTAGCGGTCGGTGGTCCGTGATTAGATCGAATTTCCGACCGTAGACGTAAGGGCGAAAATGATTCGTCGCGTATATGATTGCCAAACACTCCTTTTCTATCGTTGAATAGTTTATTTCCGCTCCCTGCAGAAGTCGTGACGTATACGCGATTGGCTTATCTTTGCCGATTTCTCCTTGACTCAGAATTCCTCCGATCGCATAGCCGGATGCGTCGGTTGTGATATGAAACGGTTCTTCGAAGTTCGGATACTGCAATACGGGTTCTGTACACAAGGCATCACGTAACGCATGAAACGCGCGCTCTTGGTCGACACCCCAGACAAATCGTTCGCTCTTTTTTAACAGGATGGTAAGAGGCTTCGAGATCTGAGAAAACTTTTCCACAAAACGTCTATAATATCCGGCGAGACCCAAGAATTCGCGAACATTTTTCACGGTTTTTGGCGTAGGAAAGTTCTTGACTGCGGAGATCTTATCCGGACAAGGTTTCACACCTTCATTGCCTATTATGTGGCCCAAATATGCCACTTCACGGTTTAGGAAGCTACATTTTGCCGGTTCTAATTTTAGGTTTGCTTGCCGCAATCGTTCGGCCAAACGAGTGAATCTTCTATAGTGCTCTGGAAGTGATCGCGCGTGACTTACAATATCATCTATATAAGCGAAAACCTCGTTGCCTTGAAGACCCGTCAAGACAGCGTTCATCAGCCGCTGATATGTGGCTGGCGCGTTTTTCAGGCCGAATGGCATGCGAATAAATTCGTAGTGGCCGTAGGGTGTCGAGAACGCCGTCTTTGACGCGTCCTCTTCCGACATTCCTACCTGGTGGAACCCGCTTTTACAGTCAAATACACTAAAATACTTTGCGGATCCTAGTTGGTCTAGAATTTCTACAATGTTCGGAATGGGAAAGGCATCCCCGATCGATTTTTCGTTCAAGCCGCGGAAATCGATCACAATCCTCCAACGTTTATTTCCCTGCTGATCGGGTTTCTTGGGCACGATCCACAAGGGTGCGTTGTAAGGAGATGTAGATGGGCGAATGATATCGTTTTCAAGCAGTTCCTTCATCTGCTTATTTATTTCCTCCTTGTGAATCGGCGGATATCGATATTGTTTAACGAAAATTGGAGCTCGGTCTGTTAAAGGAATTTCGTGTTGCAACAAATTCGTTTTCCCCAAGTATTCTCCTTGGAGATGGAAGATATCGTGGTTTTGTTTTATTAGGTTACGGACGTGCTCGGACTCCTCGGTGTTCAAGTGGTTTAAATTAATTAGCTCGAAAATTTTCTTGATTCGCTCGGCGGGGAGTTCCGTTGATACTTTATTTACTTGGGCTTCTGGGCCTGATATTGAAGAAGAAATTCCCGGTACGCGAGATATTTCCTCGATCTCCTCGATCTCCAATGTGGGAATGTTAAACGCTACGGCCACGGTTGTCGTATTTATACATCGGACCGCGGTTCTGCCGTTTTTCGCTTGGACGATAGAGTCCGCAATTAATACTCCGGGTGCTAGTTCTTGTCTTGAAATGAAACCTAGCTCGGCCCCGGTCGTGAGTATTTCGATGCACGTGTTTGTGCGAGCCGCGATTGTTACCTTAGTACAGCCTTCGTTTTTAGGCTGTGAATTTGCGTTTTTAGAGTCCTTGGAATTATTACCGGACTGAGATTTGGAAAGGTCCTCGATGATTACATCGGGCTGCGAGTTAGGAATGTCCTCGATGATTACATCGGGCTGCGATTTAGTAATGTCCTCGATGATTACATCGGGCTGCGATTTAGTAATGTCCTCGATGGTTACATCGGGCTGCGATTTAGTAATGTCCTCGATGATTACATCGGGCTGCGATTTAGTAATGTCCTCGATGATTACATCGGGCTGAGATTTAAGAATGTCCTCGATGACTACATCGGGCTGCGATTTAGCAATGTCCTCGGTAAATTTACCGGGCTGAGAATTTGATTTTAGTTTTTCATGGAAAGGAATCCGAATATCCCTCCACTCGACATATTTGTTTTTATAGGATATCACGGTATCCTGCAAAAATGGAGCTCCCAAAATTCCATTTGTCGCGATTGGGAACGTGTCAGAGACGACATAAAATTTGAAAATTGTATCGAATAAAATTATCTGGATGGATCCCAGAGTAACTACTTTATCGGTGGATATTCCGGATATCTCCAGGTTATCGTTAATGTTTATTTCAGATTTTTCTCTTAAGGAGCTTAGCTTGATTAAGTTTGGTTGCGCCCCTGTGTCTACCATAAGGGTAACACCTTTCATTAAATTAGGAGATTGGATGACGACCTGAGGTATCGGTAGTTGTTTTACTCCGACGAGGGAGACGTCACAGTGTGAACCTTGTTTTGGTCCTCCCGTCTCTGGTTCTGTGAGGACGGAAGGTTCTGTCCGTTTCCCTGGTCCCGTAATTTATTGTTATATTCGCGCTTTCTACACTCGTGGATATCGTGACCCGGAATTTTGCAGTAATTGCATACGCGTTTGCTGCGGTCGTTCGGTTCCTCGCGGTGCGGTTTTTGTTCCGCGCGTGGACGTGAATATTGACTTTGAGATGGATAATTATTCGATGGTGCCGGACGGTTATATTCCCTCTTTGGCGGCACGAATTCGCGTTTCGGTGGTTCGTCGCGCCATGTTCCGCGTTGAACGGGTGGATTATACCGTGTTGCGTGATCGCTCCTATATTCTCGACGGTCGGAGTTTCTGTCGCGGTTCTCCGAGTAAGGGTTTCGTCGCGGTTCGTTTGATGAGCCGTACCTACTTTTATCGAGTTCATACTGTTTGTATAGCGATATCGCTTCGTCGAAAACGCGAGGCAACGGACGATCGTAATAGTTTCGAAGGTCGGAACGTAATCGCGGAATGAGACCGTTAATGAAGCTGTTTACCGTGAGATCGTCAATATCGGCCACGTTCGGTAGCCCTCTATCACAGTCGACTATTGCTTCTCGCAAGTCCTTGACTCGGCTTATAAAGTCTAACATATGTTCGTGCTGTGCCATATAAATATTTGACATCTCACCCCGATAGTGATCGACTGTTCGCTGAGGACCGAATACGTCTTTCAATCTGTTGCACAGCTGCGTGACAGAATTTATATTTTCGTCTTCTACTGCGGTCGCGGCTCGTCCACGGAGACGAGTAATGACAATCTTCACAAACGTTCGTTCCGCGTGATTCGGGATCAATTCGCGGGCCCTCCTGCATGCACGTGTAAAAGTTAGTAATGACGCCGCGGTACCGGTAAAATTTGGTATCATATTAACTGCCTCCTTCAGTGTATAATTAAGTGACGCGCTGTGTTCGTTTGGCATGGCTAAAGGTTCCATTTGCGGTTGTGGTTCTGGCGTTCTAGATGTTGAGGGTTTCGGTACCCTTTCCCGTCGCATTGCTTCTAATTCGGTTAGGAGTTCGTCGTGTTCGCGTTGCGCCTGCTCCATTTTAGAGCGTTCTTTTTCTACCTGACGCGCTTCCTCTTGGATACGTTTCTCCTTATCCTCTAGTTGCTTACTTAGTATCACTAATTCAACTTCGCTTAGTGGCGTGTTTGCCGTTGCTTTTGCCGAACGGGTCGACATGGTTGTAGGATATGAAGAAAACTTTTTCGTACTTACTCTTTATTTATTGGTGTTCGTACACGAATTCACACCATTTGGCCACTTCAAAAGGCACTGAATTTGGGAGTTCGCGATAATGTCGAACGAAAAGAATTAATATCCTGGTTGGGATTTTATAATGTTTATAGATTCTAATGCAATTTGCAGTGTCTATGACTTCCAAGACCGGCGGTGGTGTTGGGAGTTTCCGTGGCACCTCGTCCTCTTCGTCGGACGAAATCACGATTATATCTATATTAATTTTCTGCTGCCGTTCGATGGCTCGTCGCTTCTTCTCTTTCGTTGACTTTCCGGCACGGCAACCACGTTTTCTTTTCCGGTATTTCTTTTATGAAAACGTCCAGGAAAAGTTATTATGAAATATATTCTTTCAAAATTAATTTAAGAATTTCTGGTAAGTACCTGTTTATCACTCCTCATACTGTTGCCGCCGCAGTTTCCTGCGCTAGCTTCAATATTCGGCGTGACTTCCTCTGCCGGTGGTGGCGAGAAAACACCGGTGCTGACCATAGTTAACCTGACGACACTCTTCTTATTCAGATAGTCAGGCTGCCTCAGTGGCGCTTGAAAATCCGTTTAATCCAAGTGCTAACGCGATTCCTTACTATTGATTGACTTCGCTCGCCTTTGTGGCGCACGAAAATCTCTCCGTCGTTTGGAATATCTGGACTTTATTCCTTCCTGCGTTTCGCTGGACAATTTCACTTGTTCGCGTATCGTAACTGGACTCTGTAAACTTCACGACCGTACTCGACCGTGTTCGACGCTCGACTGACCGAACTGAGCTCTCCTCGCGCTCGGGAAGCGAGAGTGGGGAGTGTGGAATGGTGGGGATGGCGCTCCGTGTGCCGTGCGACGCCGTAGCCAATAGGAGCGGCTTATGGTCGGCCAATCAGGTTTGAGCGTTCCTATTGTACCGTTATGCTACGCACGTGGTTGTATTGCCAGTGCTGACGAAGCGGCAGTTCTGAATTTTTAAATTCAGGTATCCCACCGCTGCCACCAATTTGTTACGTCCCGGGCGTCGGTCAAGTTAATAAAATTAATTATTACCTACCTTACTCTGGATGCTATTATTATACCTGCCTTTTGGGTCACGCAGTACGTACGCCTGTCGTATACTCCGGGTCTTCGTCACTCACTTTTCCTGGTTTACAACTCGTTGCGATAGCTCGTCGAATTCAATAGGGATTAGTCGCCAAGGAATGGAAATAGGAGTTGTCGGGAATACCCCCAAGTTAGTGTCTTTAATCCTTACAGGTTCGTAAAGGGAACGTACTAGCTTTTTATATTGATATCTTCTTCCTGCTCGGCGAGAGCGTCTCATTCGTTTTATGATCTCAAACACGTTTATTATCCACCGTGCAGCGAAGCCTTGCACCTCTGTGAAACTTCGTGGAGAATAATACGTTCAAATAGAATCGTTACGATAATCCGTGCAGCGAAGCCTTGCACCTCTGATTGGAGTATTAGATTCAATTTGTTCGTTATTTATTAAGAGTTAATATTGAATACTAAGGATTTAGTAAAATAAACGAAAAGGTTTAATAGTAAGATATAGGTAATTATATTCTGGATTAAAACAATTGATACAATAAAACTTACGTGAGTAACTTAGTATTAAGGTTTGGAATTGGTAGGAGTTGGATTAAATGAATAATGAATTCACTTTGAGAATAGAGAGCGGATCTCTGAGTTTGGAAATAGAACTTGAATCGAGACTGTGACTCGACGGAGCCTCAGCTCGACCGGAGACTTGAGATTGGAGACTGAGCTCTGAGCTCTGAGCTCGGAAACTGAGCACTGCGCTCTGGGCACTGAACTGAACTACTGTGTTGAGACGGTCTTATATATCCGCTCTGCGTTTACATTAATGACGTAGAGTTTCAATGATAAGAGCGTATCGCTATGTGAAAAATAAACAAGGTGTTTGGATGCGGATCTTATTCTACGAAGTGCGATAACTTAATGTTATCGCAACGCTTGTATTACGTTAAGATTAAACAAGAGAATATACAGTGGATGTTTATAGAATTAGATATGCTAAGTGTTTACATATGTTATCGTGACGCTTTCGTTACGCTAAGATTAAATACGAGAAATATACAAAGGATGTTTGTAAGATTAGATACGCTTGAATGCTTAAGTGTTTATACCTGCATGACGTAGGGTCATGCTGGTACTTGAATCCTGGTTTACATTACTATCGACTTTTTGACTATGGTTACAGAGTTTTATTACGGTTAAGGTTTTTATGACTGTGCAGATGTGCAGCTCTTGACTAGGGTTACAAGAGTGTAAGGTGGTTGGGTTTTTATTACTGTAGAGTCGTACGGCTTAAATGCTATAGACGAACACATCTGTTTCGTCTTTAAAATACATGCTGGTTATAAGATGCTTACTTTGCTAGTTTTACAATGCGTTACCTTACTAGCTAACTCCAACGTCACGCATGACGTCACAACGTACATAAATTCTAAATTCGTATACGTCGAGAGACACGTCAAAACGCAAATGACGACGTTGTATCAAAATTTATTGAAACAACGATGTCTCCTGGAGCAACAAGTGCTGAGCAACGCTCTCGCAGTGGCCACTTTGATACCGGACGAATTCGCCTACACCGTCATGAAGTCCCCGGGACACATGGCGTTAACAGCCGGTGAAGTCATCCACATCATCAAATGCGTACCGGTACAAGTCAGGGTGAGACATTCGAACGAATGTTACACAGAATTGCCAGTTTGGCACGGAAACCGTTCGGCGTTTATCACACCGAAATCCCACATACTTACCGCACACGGAACACAGAGAGAATGCAGTCACGTACTCCCTGTGATGTACGTGATCAATCAAGCCTGGCATAGAATCTCCCCTCGGCCGGTCGAGGTAGCCCAACCACACGTGCTACACCCCATGACGCGAACAAATTGGCGTTACACCGCCCCCGCAACACTCGCAACCAGCGGTATATACACGCAAGGGGACTTGGAAAACTTGCGAGACCACATCATGTTCCCGGCCGAAAAGGCGGCGGTTTTGAACACGATCGTCAGGGGAGCGACAGGAAAAGACGTGGCGCAAGGATCGATATCCCTAACGAGCATGTTCGACGAGGAAACCATGGCAAAATTGGCCGAAGACGCAGTTTCACGCTTTTGGAACGGATTCATTACGTTTGGATCAGCCAGCGCAGGAATATTGGCAATATTCGTCCTACTGAAATTCGTAAAAGCAGTTGCCGATACATTCATTCATGGATACCAACTGCACGCGATCTACGGATGCGGTTTCCAACTCATCGGTGCTGTGTGGAGTTCCCTGTCGCACCTCTTGATCCGGAAAGGCGAAAGAAGCAGACAATACGCGGCATCCCGCGACGCGGGAGCTTTCAACCAAGGTACATCAACTACCGCTTCTCCACCGAAACCGACACTCCGAGAGTTCAGGCAAACCGTTCGAGAACTGGAGCAAATTTCCTCCAGAAATTTGCTTCCCAAGGGGGAAGGTGTCACGTCCCGGGATCCTCCGAAACGTGACGATCCATAGGTGCAGCGCGCATCGAAACCTAATATAAATCAAACCTGACCCAAACCTGACCGAAATTCTAACAACACTTAATCCAAACCTAACCTAAACCCAACCAAAACTCATGTGCAATATAACACCGACCTAACCGACACAACCACCCAATATAATCCAAACCTGACCCAACCGATGGCAATTCCCAAATTGTCGCAAAGTAGCCAATCCATCTCGCTATTGCCCGTAACTAATAAAAATGTATGTTACCATGGGCAGTTCTCTACCATACATCGACGTACGGCCACACACACACACACACACACCGATAATCGTCCTGATGGTAGCATTAAGTCTAAGTAACTTCTTAAGTTAAGAAACCAGGGGTAAACGTGAGTATGCTGACTCACCTATGATAAGATAGATCATAAGAAGACGTAGATTAAGAACCGTTACGAATCAGGGTGTGCGGAGCGATCCGTGTTTGTCCTTTCAAGTTAAGGACAAGCACGGATAAGTGCTGACAACAATAGCGGCGGGATAGCGCTGTCTCGCACGTGGGCATTCCGGAGTCAAGGCCTGGGAAAGGATCGGGTAATAATCCGCTGAACATGACGACATGCCTCGGTGCATCAGCATCCGCTCCCAGAGCGATAACAACTGTCGCTCAGGAATGCACACGCTGCAAAGATACGAAGCGCGAGAACCGTCGCGAGGGCGATAACAACTGTCGCTCAGGAATGCACACGTTGCAGAAATACGAACCGCGAGAACCGTCGCGCAACGGTCGTTCCCAGGACGGTGGCCCCTGCTGCATCAGCATCTTCTGGCTGCGGCAGTAGGGGCTGCTGCATCAGCACCTGGGAGGAATAAAGAGACCGGAGCGAACGGTCGCAAGTTAGTTCAGTTCCAACCGAGAAGTTAGAAACATCAAGTTCTATACGACTAGAGTTCGATCCGGAAGTTTTGTTAATCGGTCAGCACGATCCACAATCCTGACATATTACTTGCATTGTCAACTGTAGCCAACCGATAGGTTAAGGTGAGCATTAATAAACAATAATACTAAACGTTTCATGGGTCTTCCGTTTTATTCATTAAATATTTCAAACGACTTACCACCTACCGCATGTGATCGGTAGATGCCAGTTAGAATCACGCGAAGGAGTAGGAGAGGTGTTCAGTCGCGGCTCCGCCATAATCACAGGCGCCGGGAGCTGATCGCCGCCCGTCGTGCACTATTGGCACCAGAAATTGGGCCGTTGATCGACCTGACGCTGGATTCTCCACCGGCGCCAATCGACTTGACGCTGGATTCTCTACCGGCGCCAATCGACTTGATAACCGCTGGCACCGGGGCTGTTCCATCCATCATCGACTTAACCGTCGAGGATTCGCCCGAACCCTCGACTTCGCAGGGTCGCTCCGTTCAATTATCCGCGTTGCCTTCCTCGCCTCATGCATCGCCTTTGCCCATCTCATACTCCCCCATCTCCCACGTATCCCAACAAACTCCGCAGCCCTTTGCTAGACGACAACTAGTTTACTCGTCATCCCCGGCTTCATCAACTACATCCTCGGTAGATTCAAGGGCAACCACGCCCGAATTCTACCGGCCCTATATCGACTCCCCGGTCGGTCCCCCATCCCCGCAACAACAACTCGACTTTCCGGACAGCGACGAGGAGTGGCCACGACAACAGATCCATCCGAATTACCCGGGATATTATCCCGTTTTTATTAGCGACCAGTTCCCCGGTCAACCAAACAACCCCGAAGGCGAGCCGGTCCCGGAAGAATATCATACGTTGTTCTTTCAAACTATATTTCTTCGCGAGGAATAATGTAACAGCCTCCACTGTATTAAATCAGAAAAAAGAAAGTGGATGTAAATATAACCCATAAACAATCGATACCAATTGTTTTCCTGACCCTACCGCATCTTAACGTCCCGATCCCGGTTGACTGTTCTAAGAGACCAGTCACGATCGAAATTGCGAGCGTATCCTGTTGAACATTTGGCGCACGTTCCCGTTGGGCAACACGGATCCCAACGAGGACGTAACACGTGCTATATGATGTTTTCAATCGTTCTGCATCGACGGTAGGTAAGGATTCACTTCCCAGCTCCCGCAATTGATCTTTCTATCGATAGTTGGCAGGAATACGTGCTATTCGATGTTTCCAATCGTTTTGCATCGACGGTAGGTAAAGATTCACTTCCCAGCTCCCGCAATAGTTCTTTCTATCAACAATTGACACCAATACGTTATATTCGAGGTTTCCAATCGTTTTGCATCGACGGAAGGTAAGGATTCACTTCCCAGCTCCCGCAATCGTTCTTTCTATCGATAATTGGAACGAATACGTTATATTCGAGGTTTGCAATCGTATTGTATCAACGGGAGGTAAGGACTGTAAGGACAATCGTTCTGCATCGACAGTAGGTACGGATTCACTTCCCAGCTCCCACAGTCGTTCTTTCTATCGATAATTGGCACCAATACGTTATATTCGAGGTTTCCAATCGTTTTGCATCGACGAGAGGTAAGGATTCACTTCCCAGCTCACGGAATTGTTCTTTCTATCAGTAATTGGCACGAATACGTGATACTCGATTGTTCCAATCGATCTGAATCGACAGTAGGTACGGATTCACTTCCCAGCTCCCACAATCGTCCTTTCTATCGATAATTGGCAGGAATACGTGATACTCGATGTTTCCAATCGTTCTGCATCGACAGTAGGTACGGATTCACTTCCCAGCTCCCACAATCGTCCTTTCTATCGATAATTGGCAGGAATACGTGATACTCGATGTTTCCAATCGTTCTGCATCGACAGTAGGTACGGATTCACTTCCCAGCTCCCACAATCGTCCTTTCTATCGATAATTGGCAGGAATACGTGCTATTGGATGTTTCCAATCGTTTTGCATCGACGGTAGGTAAGGATTCACTTCCCAGCTCCCGCAATCGTTCTTTCTATCGATAATTGGAACGAATACGTTATATTCGAGGTTTGCAATCGTTTTGCATCGACGGGAGGTAAGGATTCACTCCCCAGCTCCCGCAATCGTTCTTTCTATCGATTATTGGCACGAATACGTTATATTCAAGGATTGCAATCGTTTTGTATCGACGGGAGGTAAGGATTCACTCCCCAGCTCCCGCAATCGTTCCTTCTATCGATAATTGGAACGAATACGTTATATTCGAGGTTTGCAATCGTTTTGCATCGACGGGAGGTAAGGATTCACTTCTCAGCTCCCGCAATCGTTCTTTCTATCGATTATTGGCACGAATACGTGATATTCGATGTTTTCAATCGTTCTGCATCGACGGTAGGTAAGGATTCACTTCCCAGCTCCCGCAATTGATCTTTCTATCGATAGTTGGCAGGAATACGTGCTATTCGATGTTTCCAATCGTTTTGCATCGACGGTAGGTAAGGATTCACTTCCCAGCTCCCACAATCGTTCTTTCTATCGATTATTGGCACGAATACGTTATATTCGAGGTTTCCAATCGTTTTGCATCGACGGTAGGTAAGGATTCACTTCCCAGCTCAGGCAATCATTCTTTCTATCGATGATTGGAACGAATACGTTATATTCGAGGTTTGCAAACGTTTTGCATCGACGGTAGGTAAAGATTCACGTCCCAGCTCCCGCAATCGTTCTTTCTATCGATTATTGGCACGAATACGTTATATTCTAGGTTTCCAATCGTTTTGCATCGACGGTAGGTAAGGATTCACTTCCCAGCTCCCGCAATTGATCTTTCTATCGATAGTTGGCAGGAATACGTGCTATTCGATGTTTCCAATTGTTTTGCATCTACGGTAGGTAAAGATTCACTTCCCAGCTCCCGCAATAGTTCTTTCTATCAACAATTGACACGAATACGTTATATTCGAGGTTTCCAATCGTTTTGCATCGACGGGAGGTAAGGATTCACTTCCCAGCTCCCGCAATCGTTCTTTCTATCGATAATTGGCTCGAATACGTGATTTACGATGATTCTGTTCCGTCCCGGGCGTCGGTCAAGTTAATAAAATTAATTATTACCTACCTTACTCTGGATGCTATTATTATACCTGCCTTTTGGGTCACGCAGTACGTACGCCTGTCGTATACTCCGGGTCTTCGTCACTCACTTTTCCTGGTTTACAACTCGTTGCGATAGCTCGTCGAATTCAATAGGGATTAGTCGCCAAGGAATGGAAATAGGAGTTGTCGGGAATACCCCCAAGTTAGTGTCTTTAATCCTTACAGGTTCGTAAAGGGAACGTACTAGCTTTTTATATTGATATCTTCTTCCTGCTCGGCGAGAGCGTCTCATTCGTTTTATGATCTCAAACACGTTTATTATCCACCGTGCAGCGAAGCCTTGCACCTCTGTGAAACTTCGTGGAGAATAATACGTTCAAATAGAATCGTTACGATAATCCGTGCAGCGAAGCCTTGCACCTCTGATTGGAGTATTAGATTCAATTTGTTCGTTATTTATTAAGAGTTAATATTGAATACTAAGGATTTAGTAAAATAAACGAAAAGGTTTAATAGTAAGATATAAGTAATTATATTCTGGATTAAAACAATTGATACAATAAAACTTACGTGAGTAACTTAGTATTAAGGTTTGGAATTGGTAGGAGTTGGATTAAATGAATAATGAATTCACTTTGAGAATAGAGAGCGGATCTCTGAGTTTGGAAATAGAACTTGAATCGAGACTGTGACTCGACGGAGCCTCAGCTCGACCGGAGACTTGAGATTGGAGACTGAGCTCTGAGCTCTGAGCTCTGAACTTGAGCACTGCGCTCTGGGCACTGAACTCAGAACACTGCGCTCTGGGCACTGAACTGAACTACTGTGTTGAGACGGTCTTATATATCCGCTCTGCGTTTACATTAATGACGTAGAGTTTCAATGATAAGAGCGTATCGCTATGTGAAAAATAAACAAGGTGTTTGGATGCGGATCTTATTCTACGAAGTGCGATAACTTAATGTTATCGCAACGCTTGTATTACGTTAAGATTAAACATGAGAATATACAGTGGATGTTTATAGAATTAGATATGCTAAGTGTTTACATATGTTATCGTGGCGCTTTCGTTACGCTAAGATTAAATACGAGAAATATACAAAGGATGTTTGTAAGATTAGATACGCTTGAATGTTTAAGTGTTTATACCTGCATGACGTAGGGTCGTGCTGGTACTTGAATCCTGGTTTACATTACTATCGACTTTTGACTATGGTTACAGAGTTTTATTACGGTTAAGGTTTTTACGACTGTGCAGATGTGCAGCTCTTGACTAGGGTTACAAGGGTTTAAGGTGGTTGGGTTTTTATGACTGTAGAGTCGTACGGCTTAAATGCTATAGACGAACACATCTGTTTCGTCTTTAAAATACATGCTGGTTATAAGATGCTTACTTTGCTAGTTTTACAATGCGTTACCTTACTAGCTAACTCCAACGTCACGCATGACGTCACAATTCCAATCGTTTTGCATCGACGGTAGGTAAGGATTCACTACCCAGCTCCCGCAATCGTTCTTTCTATCGATAATTGGCAGGAATACGTGATTTTCGAAGATTCCAATCGTTTTGCATCGACGGTAGGTAAGGATTCACTTCCCAGCTCCCGGAATCGTTGTTTCTATCGATAATTGGCAGGAATACGTGCTATTCGATGTTTCCAATCGTTTTGCATCGACGGTAGGTAACGATTCACTTTCCAACTCCCACAATCGTTCTTTCTATAGGTAATTGGCACGAATACGTCATATTCGATGTTTCCAATCGTTCTGCATCGACAGTAGGTAAGGACTCACTTCCCAGCTCAACAATCGTTCTTTGTATCGATAATTGGAAGGAGTACGTGCTATTTGATATTTCCAATCGTTTTGCATCGACGGTGGGTAAGGATTCACTTCCCAGCCCCCGCAATAGTTCTTTGTATCGACAATTGGCACGAATACGTGATATTCGATGTTTCCAATCGTTTTGCAACGACGGTAGGTAAGGATTCACTTCCCAGCTCCCGCAATCGTTCTTTCTATCGGTAATTGGCACGAATACGTGATATTCGAGGTTTGCAATCGTTTTGCATCGACGGGTGGTAAGGATTCACTCCCCAGCTCCCGCAATCGTTCTTACTATCGATACTTGGAACGAATACGTGATATTCGATGTTCCCTATCGTTCTGCAACAACGGTAGATAAGGATTCACTTCCCAGCTCCCGCAATCGTTCTTTCTATCGATTATTGGCACGAATAAGTTATATTCGAGGTTTCCAATCGTTTTGCATCGACGGTAGGTAAGGATTCACTTCCCAGCTCAGGCAATCATTCTTTCTATCGATAATTGGAACGAATACGTTATATTCGAGGTTTGCAATCGTTTTGCATCGGCGGTAGGTAAAGATTCACTTCCCAGCTCCCGCAATCGTTCTTTCTATCGATTATTGGCACGAATACGTTATATTCTAGGTTTCCATTCGTTTTGCATCGACGGTAGGTAAGGATTCACTTCTCAGCTCCCGCAATTGATCTTTCTATCGATAGTTGGCAGGAATACGTGCTATTCGATGTTTCCAATTGTTTTGCATCGACGGTAGGTAAAGATTCACTTCCCAGCTCCCGCAATAGTTCTTTCTATCAACAATTGACACGAATACGTTATATTCGAGGTTTCCAATCGTTTTGCATCGACGGGAGGTAAGGATTCACTTCCCAGTTCCCGCAATCCTTCTTTCTATCGATAATTGGAACGAATACGTTATATTCGAGGTTTGCAATCGTATTGTAACGACGGGAGGTAAGGATTCACTTCCCAGCTCACGCAATTGTTCTTTCTATCAGTAATTGGCACGAATACGTGATACTCGATGCTTCCAATCGTTCTGCATCGACAGTAGGTACGGATTCACTTCCCAGCTCCCACAGTCGTTCTTTCTATCGATAATTGGCACCAATACGTGATATTCGATGTTTCCAAACGTTTTGCATCGACGGTAGGCAAGGATTCACTTCCCAGCTCCCGCAATCGTTCTTTCTGTCGATAATTGGCAGGAATACGTGCTATTCGATGTTTCCAATCGTTTTGCATCGACGGTAGGTAAGGATTCACTTCCCAGCTCCCGCAATCGTTCTTTCTATCGATTATTGGCACGAATACGTTATATTCGAGGTTTCCAATCGTTTTGCATCGACGGTAGGTAAGGATTCACTTCCCATCTCAGGCAATCATTCTTTCTATCGATAATTGGAACGAATACGTTATATTCGAGGTTTGCAATCGTTTTGCATCGACGGTAGGTAAAGATTCACTTCCCAGCTCCCGCAATCGTTCTTTCTATCGATTATTGGCACGAATACGTTATATTCTAGGTTTCCAATCGTTTTGCTTCGACGAGAGGTAAGGATTCACTTCCCAGCTCCCGGAATTGTTCTTTCTATCAGTAATTGGCACGAATACGTGATACTCGATGGTTCCAATCGATCTGAGTCGACAGTAGGTACGGATTCACTTCCCAGCTCCCACAATCGTCCTTTCTATCGATAATTAGCAGGAATACGTGATACTCGATGTTTCCAATCGTTCTGCATCGACAGTAGGTACGGATTCACTTCCCAGCT
This sequence comes from Nomada ruficornis, assembly GCA_951802695.1. Lineage (NCBI taxonomy): Eukaryota > Metazoa > Arthropoda > Insecta > Hymenoptera > Apidae > Nomada > Nomada ruficornis. The sequence goes on from OX637850.1 coordinate 12,884,337, forward strand.
CCCGCAATCGTTCTTTCTATCGATAATTGGCAGGAATACGTGCTATTCGATGTTTCCAATCGTTTTGCATCGACGGTAGGTAAGGATTCACTTCCCAGCTCCCGCAATCGTTCTTTCTATCGATTATTGGCACGAATACGTTATATTCGAGGTTTCCAATCGTTTTGCATCGACGGTAGGTAAGGATTCACTTCCCATCTCAGGCAATCATTCTTTCTATCGATAATTGGAACGAATACGTTATATTCGAGGTTTGCAATCGTTTTGCATCGACGGTAGGTAAAGATTCACTTCCCAGCTCCCGCAATCGTTCTTTCTATCGATTATTGGCACGAATACGTTATATTCTAGGTTTCCAATCGTTTTGCATCGACGGTGGGTAAGGATTCACTTCCCAGCCCCCGCAATAGTTCTTTGTATCGACAATTGGCAAAAATACGTGATATTCGATGTTTCCAATCGTTTTGCAACGACGGTAGGTAAGGATTCACTTCCCAGCTCCCACAATCGTCCTTTCTATCGATAATTAGCAGGAATACGTGATACTCGATGTTTCCAATCGTTCTGCATCGACAGTAGGTACGGATTCACTTCCCAGCTCCCACAATCGTTCTTTCTATCGATTATTGGCACGAATACGTTATATTCGAGGTTTCCAATCGTTTTGCATCGACGGTATGTAAGGATTCACTTCCCATCTCAGGCAATCATTCTTTCCATCGATAATTGGAACGAATACGTTATATTCGAGGTTTGCAATCGTTTTGCATCGACGGTAGGTAAAGATTCACTTCCCAGCTCCCGCAATCGTTCTTTCTATCGATAATTGGCAGGAATACGTGCTATTCGATGTTTCCAATCGTTTTGCATCGACGGTAGGTAAGGATTCACTTCCCATCTCAGGCAATCATTCTTTCTATCGATAATTGGAACGAATACGTTATATTCGAGGTTTGCAATCGTTTTGCATCGACGGTGGGTAAGGATTCACTTCCCAGCCCCCGCAATAGTTCTTTGTATCGACAATTGGCAAAAATACGTGATATTCGATGTTTCCAATCGTTTTGCAACGACGGTAGGTAAGGATTCACTTCCCAGCTCCCGCAATCGTTCTTTCTATCGGTAATTGGCACGAATACGTGATATTCGAGGTTTGCAATCGTTTTGCATCGTCGGGAGGTAAGGATTCACTCCCCAGGTCCCGCAATCGTTCTTACTATCGATAATTGGAACGAATACGTGATATTCGATGTTCCCTATCGTTCTGCAACAACGGTAGATAAGGATTCACTTCCCAGCTCCCGCAATCGTTCTTTCTATCGATTATTGGCACGAATACGTTATATTCGAGGTTTCCAATCGTTTTGCATCGACGGTAGGTAAGGATTCACTTCCCAGCTCAGGCAATCATTCTTTCTATCGATAATTGGAATGAATACGTTATATTCGAGGTTTGCAATCGTTTTGCATCGGCGGTAGGTAAAGATTCACTTCCCAGCTCCCGCAATCGTTCTTTCTATCGATTATTGGCACGAATACGTTATATTCTAGGTTTCCAATCGTTTTGCATCGACGGTAGGTAAGGATCACTTCCCAGCTCCCGCAATTGATCTTTCTATCGATAGTTGGCAGGAATACGTGCTATTCGATGTTTCCAATTGTTTTGCATCGACGGTAGGTAAAGATTCACTTCCCAGCTCCCGCAATAGTTCTTTCTATCAACAATTGACACGAATACGTTATATTCGAGGTTTCCAATCGTTTTGCATCGACGGGAGGTAAGGATTCACTTCCCAGCTCCCGCAATCCTTCTTTCTATCGATAATTGGAAGGAATACGTTATATTCGAGGTTTGCAATCGTATTGTATCGACGGGAGGTAAGGATTCACTTCCCAGCTCACGCAATTGTTTGTTACGTCCTAGGTTAGGGCTCCGTAATGACTGACAGGACGTTCGTAGATGTTGGTTGGATACGTTCGCACTTTTGATCGTGACTGGTCCCTATGGGTAGTCAACCTGCATCGGGACGTTGAGAAGGATAGGTTATGTGTACATTTTATAATAAACGATGATATTTTTGTCCGTACGTTCATTTATTACACATAATTTCACTAATTTCGGTTTGTCGAGTGTGCGTGCCGGAGATAGCGAGCGGATCTACCTCCTCTTGCGTTGTAAGATACGGCTTGCACACATTGTTGCCAGAGGTAGCGAGCGGATCTACCTCCTCTTGCGTTGTAAGATATTAATTTGACAACGTTTACTTATTCGTCGTGCGATATTTTTCGTAGCGAGGATCGTCGGGTGCGATGTTGTCGAAACAGGGAGGAAGCGACGGCAGCTCGATGGAACAGAGCTTCCAGACAGCTCGTGACTCCGTCTCAATTCCTCCTTCTGCGTTGCTGTTGGAGCGGGGTGTAACCCCTCCCAGGAGACGTTGCTTCGCGAGTAACGGTTTGTAATATGCCCGCACCAAACGACGTACTTGTTCTTTACGACCGGCGCGACGCGTTTTAGCCATCGAGCTTATTCAATTCAGATATGGTTTCTGGTTAACAATAGAGACAACTGAATTGTACTATGCAGGAAAGCTGTGTGTATAACTCGAGCGGATCGTCCTCTCAAAGAGAATACACCAGCGATACCTACGAAAACCATGAGCAGATCGTCTTCTCGATATGGTCCGTAGTAGAATTCAGAGTTTGGTACTCTAAATAATAATTGAATGGTAAATAACCCTTTATAAGACTACTGAATTGTACTGTGCAGGAAAGCCGTGTGTATAACTCGAGCGGATCGTCCTCTCAAAGAGAATACACCAGCGATACCTACGAAAACCATGAGCAGATCGTCTTCTCGATATGGTCCGTAGTAGAATTCAGAGCATAAATCTACAGATTACGCGGTTGAAGCTCGATGTCAGTTTTGGGTACACTCGTAAATGAATTAGAGAACACTGTGTCTAATGAACATGATAACAACTATATTCTATCACTTGATGGTTACACTGGGTTACAAGATTTGAATTATAACTAACAACGCGATGTTACTCGGCTGACTAAGCAGAACTGTTTGTGTTTACTCACTATGATTGACGTCGACTGTAGATTGATGTTACTTGGCTGACTCTCGGGTCAGAACTGACTTTCCAGTGGCTGCTCAGCTCCTTTTATTGTTATAAAGTGCTGATGCAGCTGGCGACTTTGTACGTGACCTTTTGCTGTTTAACTCGAAATGCTGATGTAGCTGGGTAAAACCCAAACAACCTGATCCTCGGTACGTGCCCTATCCCTGCAACGTACGCACTCATCTCCGTGGGAACCGGTGCTGACGCAGCTCCACACGCTGCTCTCGTTATATGATGCTGTCGCGTCAGGTCTTAATACAATTTTGCGACGTAGATGCAATTGCGACGTTGTCATTTGATCTTTTTTGCTTTGCACACGTGCATTTCACCTTTGTCAGCAGTAATACACATTGCGTCTTAACTTTTAACGGTTTTTAATGCTATAATACTTATTTTTAACGGATGAGTCACTCAGAATGTTTTCAGGTTTGGATTTTCGTATTTCCCGAACATGCTGAGTCATACATCAGGCTTTACACAACCCTTTTGGTTGTTTTAACAATTGTTAATATTATAAATGTAACTTATTATTACTCCAAATATTTTTTGTAACAAGGTGTCGGGTTACCTTTGGCCAAATTTTGGTTTCTACTTTATCGACCGAATAAAAACGTCGGCACATGAGACCTGCCTAGGAATCTACCTTACCGACTGATGGTAAGTTGCCGGCACAGATTTCTACCTTACCGACTGATGGTAAGTTGCCGACACAGATTTCTACCTTACCGACTGATGGTGAGTTGCCGGCACAGATTTCTACCTTACCGACTGATGGTAAGTTGCCGACACAGATTTCTACCTTACCGACTGATGGTAAGACAGCGTTTTAATATTTTTGTTTGTCACGGGTCGGGGAGTCCCGGGACGTGACACCTTCCCCCTTGGGAAGCAAATTTCTGGAAGAAATTTGCTCTAACTCACGAATGGTTTGTTTGAATTCCCTTATGGTTGGTGTGGGCCTCGTTGGTGTTGTAACTGTTGGACTGCGTTGGGTTCCGGGGAATCCCGGGACGTAACATGTTCTTTCTATCAGTAATTGGCACGAATACGTGATACTCGATGCTTCCAATCGTTCTGCATCGACAGTAGGTACGGAATCACTTCCCAGCTCCCACAGTCGTTCTTTCTATCGATAATTGGCACCAATACGTGATATTCGATGTTTCCAAACGTTTTGCATCGACGGTAGGCAAGGATTCACTTCCCAGCTCCCGCAATCGTTCTTTCTATCGATAATTGGCAGGAATACGTGCTATTCGATGTTTCCAATCGTTTTGCATCGACGTTGGGTAAGGATTCACTTCCCAGCTCCCGCAATCGTTCTTTCTATCGATTATTGGCACGAATACGTTATATTCGAGGTTTCCAATCGTTTTGCATCGACGGTAGGTAAGGATTCACTTCCCAGCTCAGGCAATCATTCTTTCTATCGATAATTGGAACGAATACGTTATATTCGAGGTTTGCAATCGTTCTGCATCGACATTAGGTACGGATTCACTTCCCAGCTCCCACAATCGTCCTTTCTATCGATATTTGGCAGGAATACGTGCTATTGGATGTTTCCAATCGTTTTGCATCGACGGTAGGTAAGGATTCACTTCCCAGCTCCCGCAATCGTTCTTTCTATCGATTATTGGCACGAATACGTTATATTCGAGGTTTACAATCGTTTTGCATCGACGGGAGGTAAGGATTCACTCCCCAGCTCCCGCAATCGTTCTTTCTATCGATAATTGGAAGGAGTACGTGCTATTTGATGTTTCCAATCGTTTTGCATCGACGGTGGGTACGGATTCACTTTCCAACTCCCACAATCGTTCTTTCTATAGGTAATTGGCACGAATACGTCATATTCGATGTTTCCAATCGTTCTGCATCGACAGTAGGTAAGGACTCACTTCCCAGCTCAACAATCGTTCATTGTATCGATAATTGGAAGGAGTACGTGCTATTTGATATTTCCAATCGTTTTGCATCGACGGTGGGTAAGGATTCACTTCCCAGCCTCCGCAATAGTTCTTTGTATCGACAATTGGCACGAATACGTGATATTCGATGTTTCCAATCCAATCTGCATTGACAGTAGGTAAGGATTCACTTCCCAGCTCAACAATCGTTCTTTCTATCGATAATTGGAAGGAGTACGTGCTATTTGATGTTTCCAATCGTTTTGCATCGACGGTGGGTACGGATTCACTTTCCAACTCCCACAATCGTTCTTTCTATAGGTAATTGGCACGAATACGTCATATTCGATATTTCCAATCGTTCTGCATCGACAGTAGGTAAGGACTCACTTCCCAGCTCAACAATCGTTCTTTGTATCGATAATTGGCACGAATACGTGATATTCGAGGTTTGCAATCGTTTTGCATCGACGGGAGGTAAGGATTCACTCCCCAGCTCCCGGAATCGTTATTTCTATCGATAATTGGTTGGCATGCGTGCTATATGATGTTTTCAATCGTTCTGCATCGACGGTAGGTAAGGATTCACTTCCCAGCTCCCGCAATTGATCTTTCTATCGATAGTTGGCAGGAATACGTGCTATTCGATGTTTCCAATCGTTTTGCATCGACGGTAGGTAAAGATTCACTTCCCAGCTCCCGCAATAGTTCTTTCTATCAACAATTGACACCAATACGTTATATTCGAGGTTTCCAATCGTTTTGCATCGACGGAAGGTAAGGATTCACTTCCCAGCTCCCGCAATCGTTCTTTCTATCGATAATTGGAACGAATACGTTATATTCGAGGTTTGCAATCGTATTGTATCAACGGGAGGTAAGGACTCACTTCCCAGCTCACGCAATTGTTCTTTCTATCAGTAATTGGCACGGATACGTGATACTCGATGCTTCCAATCGTTCTGCATCGACAGTAGGTACGGATTCACTTCCCTGCTCCCACAGTCGTTCTTTCTATCGATAATTGGCACCAATACGTTATATTCGAGGTTTCCAATCGTTTTGCATTGCCGGTAGGTAAGGATTCACTTCCCAGCTCAGGCAATCATTCTTTCTATCGATTATTGGCACGAATACGTTATATTCGAGGTTTGCAATCGTTTTGCATCGGCGGTAGGTAAAGATTCACTTCCCAGCTCCCGCAATCGTTCTTTCTATCGATTATTGGCACGAATACGTTATATTCTAGGTTTCCAATCGTTTTGCATCGACGGTAGGTAAGGATTCACTTCCCAGCTCCCGCAATTGATCTTTCTATCGATAGTTGGCAGGAATACGTGCTATTCGATGTTTTCAATCGTTCTGCATCGACGGTAGGTAAGGATTCACTTCCCAGCTCCCGCAATTGATCTTTCTATCGATAGTTGGCAGGAATACGTGCTATTCGATGTTTCCAATCGTTTTGCATCGACGGTAGGTAAGGATTCACTTCCCAGCTCCCACAATCGTTCTTTCTATCGATTATTGGCACGAATACGTTATATTCGAGGTTTCCAATCGTTTTGCATCGACGGTAGGTAAGGATTCACTTCCCAGCTCAGGCAATCATTCTTTCTATCGATAATTGGAACGAATACGTTATATTCGAGGTTTGCAATCGTTTTGCATCGGCGGTAGGTAAAGATTCACTTCCCAGCTCCCGCAATCGTTCTTTCTATCGATTATTGGCACGAATACGTTATATTCTAGGTTTCCAATCGTTTTGCATCGACGGTAGGTAAGGATTCACTTCCCAGCTCCCGCAATTGATCTTTCTATCGATAGTTGGCAGGAATACGTGCTATTCGATGTTTCCAATTGTTTTGCATCTACGGTAGGTAAAGATTCACTTCCCAGCTCCCGCAATAGTTCTTTCTATCAACAATTGACACGAATACGTTATATTCGAGGTTTCCAATCGTTTTGCATCTGTGACGTGCCGTCATTTTTGTTCCATGTCGGGTCACATTTTTTTCTTCCTTTATTAACAAATTCAGCTATGATGTGAACGCTGGGCTGCCCCTGCGGCTATGTAACGTCCGGCACGAACTGAGCACTCCTTACACTCCCCTCACACGCCTTACACTCCCCTCACACTCCTTACACTCCCCTCACACTCCTTACACTCCTTACACTCCCCTCACACTCCTTACACTCCCCTCACACTCCTTACACTCCCCTCGCACTCCTCACACTCCTTACACTCCCCTCACACTCCTTACACTCCTTACACTCCCCTCACACTCCTTACACTCCTTACACTCCCCTCACACTCCTTAAACTCCCTTATTACTCCAACCCATCACTACTCAAACGAGGTACTTACCTTATATTACACTTCTCACCACCGACTGCCTGTGAACAAATGAACTCTCTTATTACTCCAACCCATCACTACTCAAACGAGGTACTTACCTTATATTAAACTTGACACCTGCGAACAAACAAATTTCTCTTATAAGATACCCACCTTATAAATCTCTTCTCACCACCGACTGCCTGTGAACAAATGAACTCTCTTATTACTCCAACCCATCACTACTCAAACGAGGTACTTACCTTATATTACACTTGACACCATCGACTGCCTGTGAACAAATGAACTCTCTTATATTACACTTGACACCATCGACGCCTGCGAACAAACAAATTTCTCTTATAAGATACTCACCTTATATTTCTCTTCTCACCACCGATTACCTACAAACAAATAAAATCTCTTATTATTCCAACTCGTCACTATACAAAACACCATTACCTTAAACGAAGAACAACGACACTCGAGAGAAGCCCTCACTCCACGAGGAAGAAACCCCCTTCGCGTCCCAAGAGAAGCCCTCACTCCACGAGGAAGGAACCCCCTTCGCGTCCCAAGAGAAGCCCTCACTCCACGAGGAAGAAACCCCCTCCGCGTCCAAGAGAAGCCCTCACTCCACGAGGAAGGAACCCCCTTCGCGTCCCAAGAGAAGCCCTCACTCCACGAGGAAGAAACCCCCTTCGCGTCCCAAGAGAAGCCCTCACTCCACGAGGAAGAAACCCCCTTCGCGTCCCAAGAGTAGCCCTCACTCCACGAGGAAGAAACCCCCTTTCGCGTCCCAAGAGAAGCCCTCACTCCACGAGGAAGAAATCCCCTTTCGCGTCCCAAGAGTATCCCGACAATGCTCGTTCTTGCGTCCTCTCGAGTACCACTCTACACGACGATAATGTTCAATAAAACACTAAGATTAACGCTCAAACTTACTTAAAATTGCAATAGCACTGACCTGTAATATAATAACGAAGGGTATTGTAATTCTTAATTAATTGAATGTTCATTAAAGAAACGATAGAGAATCACTGGCAGTTCAGAACCCACGCATGCCAGGCATTCCGCAGCAGTCAACACCAACAGCAGACATCACACACGCATACCAGGCATTCCGCGCATACCACGCATACCAGAAATTCCTGAGACAAGTATAAATAGACCGGCACCACCTGATTCGAGAGTCACTCTTCAAGCAGCAGCAAACGACGACACATCGATCAGCTCAGTAGCTAGCATCACCTCCGCGTTCACTCTTGATTTATTTCAATTTATTCCATAAGGAACTTAGAATATTTCTCGATTTATCTCAATTAATATCATAACGGACTTAGAATTATCCCGCGATTTATGACAATTTATTCTATAAGGAACATAGAATATTTCTCGATTTATTTCAATTTATTCTATAAGGAACATAGAATATTTCTCGATTTATTTCAATTTACTCCATAAGGAACTTAGAATATTTCTGATTTATTTCAATTTACTCCATAAGGAACTTAGAATATTTCTCGATTTATTGCAATTTAGCCCATAAGGAACTTAGAATACTTTCTCACTTATTTCGATTTATTCAATAAGAAACATAGAATATTTTCCGATTTATTTCAATTTATTTCAATAAGGAACTTAGAATAATTCCGTGATTCATTTCAATAATTAATCTAATAACATAGAATATTTTCGTATACCATATGCGCTATCGAGTCATAATAATTATATTCACGCAACATGTTCGCAATGATGACTCGGAGAGCTTGACCACTGAAGCTACAGTCCTGAGAGAACATAGTGAATATAATAAACATTTACGAATATCCTCATTATTGCAAATTAGTTTAACCGAGAACATAGTGAATGCACTAAAAGATCAGGCACACGACTATCATACAGAATTAGTTTAACCGTGAACATAGTGAATGCATTAAAAGATCAGGCACACGACTATCTTACAGAATTAGTTTAACCGCGAACATAGTGAATGCATTAAAAGATCAGGCACACGACTATCATACAGAATTAGTTTTACCGTGAACATAGTGAATGCATTAAAAGATCACGCACACGACTATCTTACAGAATTAGTTTAACCGCGAACATAGTGAATATAATAATATTACGAACATTTTATAGAGGAGTACTTCAATTTGTCCACCGAAGAGTTGCGGAACGTTCAGGCAGGATCTATCAAGGAAGTCATTACTCGTTGGTGAACCACTGGCTGACCACTACGAAACACGACGGGACGAGGCACCGTCATTTTTCCCCAATTTTCCTTTCCTCGTTTCCTACCTTATTCTCATCCCCCTGGGAGCGGGAGCGGACTGGATCCGAATCCGCCTGGGTTATCCTTTCCTCAATTCCCTAATTTATTCTCATCCCCCTGGGAGTGGGAGCGGACTAGATCCGAATCCGCCTGGGTTATGCTTTCCTCAACTTGCTACTTTATTCTCATCCCCCTGGGAGTGGGAGCGGACTAGATCCGAATCCGCCTGGGTTATCCTTTCCTCAATTCCCTAATTTATTCTCATCCCCCTGGGAGTGGGAGCGGACTAGATCCGAATCCGCCTAGGTTATCTTTTCCTCGCTTCCCCAAATAAATTCTCGTCCCCCTCGAGAGTGCAAGCTGGACGCGTCCTCGACGTGATCGCGAGGTGGCAGACCGGAGTGCACCTCAGCGAGCCCTTGTGCTACCATCCACCTAAGAACGCATGCATAATTAATTATTTCATATCGGCCCTAACATAAAGGAGTAAGTTACTCGTGCGAGACGAAACATCGTTACCTTTTGCGATTTGCTTTACATGTAAGGGCATCTATCCCGAACCCTACAGTATTCTCTCCGTTGAATCCCTTTCCATAATAATAATTATTTTTTCCGTCCTCCTCGGCGTGCGCGAATCTAGCATTCGACCCCGAGGCTCCCTTCTCCCTTCGTAGTTATTATTCCTTCCCCCTCGGCGTGCGCGAATCTAGCATTCGACCCCGAGGCTCCCTTTTTCCTTCGTAGTTGTTTTTCCTTCCCCCTCGGCGTGCGCGAATCCAGCATTCGACCCCGAGGCTCCCTTTTCCCCTTGTAGTAATTCATTCCTTCCCCCTCGGCGTGCGCGAATCCTGCATTCGACCCCGAGGCTCCCGGTTCCTTTCGTAATTCTTCTCCCCTGCACAATAAGTAGACCTTTTGGTTACCTACAAATTACCTCGACTGAAGAAGCCGTAAGAAGAATATTTAACGCGTAACTCGCACGAGGAACCTCTTAATAATCATGCAACACTTAATTGAACTACTGCTAACCATTATCGATCTCGCGTAAATCGTATTAGTTCTTGGCGCGACCGCTCCGCGTCTTTGAACTGCGTGTCCCTTCCGGCCACAACCTGGAACGTGACACATCGACGGGAGGTAAGGATTCACTTCCCAGCTCCCGCAATCGTTCTTTCTATCGATAATTGGCTCGAATACGTGATTTACGATGATTCCAATCGTTTTGCATCGACGGTAGGTAAGGATTCACTTCGCAGCTCCCGGAATCGTTGTTTCTATCGATAATTGGCAGGAATACGTGCTATTCGATGTTTCCAATCGTTTTGCATCGACGGTAGGTAACGATTCACTTCCCAGCTCCCGCAATCGTTCTTTCTATCGATTATTGGCACGAATACGTTATATTCGAGGTTTCCAATCGTTTTGCATCGACGGTAGGTAAGGATTCACTTCCCATCTCAGGCAATCATTCTTTCTATCGATAATTGGAACGAATACGTTATATTCGAGGTTTGCAATCGTTTTGCATCGACGGTAGGTAAAGATTCACTTCCCAGCTCCCGCAATCGTTCTTTCTATCGATTACACTGTTCGACAAATTTGAACTTTTTTTTGATTTTGTAACCTTCAATATGCGTTTCTTATAGATTTTAATGTGCTGAATACGAATGTGCAATCCGTTTTTCTCCAGAACGTACCATTTTTGAAAAAATCAATTTTGAAAAAAAACGCAAATTTTCAACTTTGGAAGTGTTTTGTACTTTTACGGTAATAGTTATTCAGTTGCGCTTGGTGCCAAATGATTCTTTGAAGTTTCACGAATAAAATGATATATATTGTTATTAGACTATAAACATTTAAATGTGTTTAAATAATGATCAAAGTGAAAAGGACACCAAAAATACACCCATTTTCGCTGATATCTTTCAATTTATTTCAAAAAATAAAGGTCCAGGAGAAAATCTAACTATGCCACGCGGTAGAGCAGACCTTTCTGCAAAGGAAAGCATCAACGGAAGTTACAAAATCATTTTCGTTTTCAATATACAAGCGAAATAGTTTGGTAAAACACGCGGCGGCAACAGTGACACTCAGCAGAAGTAGTGCGCGTTTAGTGGTTCCGCTACGGTGAGCGATGAGCGCCGTCATAGAGCACCACTGTCGCCGCCACGTGTTTTGCCAAACTGTTTCACTTTGATATTGAAAACGAAAATGATTTTGTAACTTCCGTTGATGCTTTCCTTTGCAGAAAGGTCTGCTCTACCGCGTGGCATAGTTAGATTTTCTCCTGGGCCTTTATTTTTTGAAATAAATAGAAAGATATCAGCCAAAATGGGTGTATTTTCGGTGTCCTTTTCACTTTGATCATTATTTAAACACATTTAAATGTTTATAGTCTAATAACAATATATATCATTTTATTCGTGAAACTTCAAAGAATCATTTGGCACCAAGCGCAACTGAATAACTATTACCGTAAAAGTACAAAACATTTCCAAAGTTGAAAATTTGCGTTTTTTTTCAAAATTGATTTTTTCAAAAATGGTACGTTCTGGAGAAAAACGGATTGCAGATTCGTATTCAGCACATTAAAATCTATAAGAAACGCATATTGAAGGTTACAAAATCAGACTCGTGTTGAACAGTGTTATTGGCACGAATACGTTATATTCTAGGTTTCCAATCGTTTTGCATCGACGAGAGGTAAGGATTCACTTCCCAGCTCCCGGAATTGTTCTTTCTATCAGTAATTGGCACGAATACGTGATACTCGATGGTTCCAATCGATCTGAGTCGACAGTAGGTACGGATTCACTTCCCAGCTCCCACAATCGTCCTTTCTATCGATAATTAGCAGGAATACGTGATACTCGATGTTTCCAATCGTTCTGCATCGACAGTAGGTACGGATTCACTTCCCAGCTCCCACAATCGTCCTTTCTATCGATAATTGGCAGGAATACGTGATACTCGATGTTTTCAATCGTTCTGCATCGACGGTAGGTAAGGATTCACTTCCCATCTCAGGCAATCATTCTTTCTATCGATAATTGGAACGAATACGTTATATTCGAGGTTTGCAATCGTTTTGCATCGACGGTAGGTAAAGATTCACTTCCCAGCTCCCGCAATCGTTCTTTCTATCGATTATTGGCACGAATACGTTATATTCTAGGTTTCCAATCGTTTTGCATCGACGAGAGGTAAGGATTCACTTCCCAGCTCCCGGAATTGTTCTTTCTATCAGTAATTGGCACGAATACGTGATACTCGATGGTTCCAATCGATCTGAGTCGACAGTAGGTACGGATTCACTTCCCAGCTCCCACAATTGATCTTTCTATCGATAGTTGGCAGGAATACGTGCTATTCGATGTTTCCAATCGTTTTGCATCGACGGTAGGTGAAGATTCACTTCCCAGCTCCCGCAATAGTTCTTTCTATCAACAATTGACACGAATACGTTATATTCGAGGTTTCCAATCGTTTTGCATCGACGGGAGGTAAGGATTCACTTCCCAGCTCCCGCAATCGTTCTTTCTATAGATAATTGGAACGAATACGTTATATTCGAGGTTTGCAATCGTATTGTATCGACGGGAGGTAAGGATTCACTTCCCAGCTCACGCAATTGTTCTTTCTATCAGTAATTGGCACGAATACGTGATACTCGATGCTTCCAATCGTTCTGCATCGACAGTAGGTACGGATTCACTTCCCAGCTCCCACAGTCGTTCTTTCTATCGATAATTGGCACCAATACGTGATATTCGATGTTTCCAAACGTTTTGCATCGACGGTAGGCAAGGATTCACTTCCCAGCTCCCGCAATCGTTCTTTCTATCGATAATTGGCAGGAATACGTGCTATTCGATGTTTCCAATCGTTTTGCACCGACGGTAGGTAAGGATTCACTTCCCAGCTCCCGCAATCGTTCTTTCTATCGATTATTGGCACGAATACGTTATATTCGAGGTTTCCAATCGTTTTGCTTCGACGGTAGGTAAGGATTCACTTCCCAGCTCAGGCAATCATTCTTTCTATCGATAATTGGAACGAATACGTTATATTCGAGGTTTGCAATCGTTTTGCATCGACGGTAGGTAAGGATTCACTTCCCAGCTCCCGCAATTGATCTTTCTATCGATAGTTGGCACGAATACGTTATATTCGAGGTTTCCAATCGTTTTGCATCGACGGTAGGTAAGGATTCACTTCCCAGCTCAGGCAATCATTCTTTCTATCGATAATTGGAACGAATACGTTATATTCGAGGTTTGCAATCGTTTTGCATCGACGGTAGGTAAAGATTCACTTCCCAGCTCCCGCAATCGTTCTTTCTATCGATTATTGGCACGAATACGTTATATTCTAGGTTTCCAATCGTTTTGCATCGACGAGAGGTAAGGATTCACTTCCCAGCTCCCGGAATTGTTCTTTCTATCAGTAATTGGCACGAATACGTGATACTCGATGGTTCCAATCGATCTGAGTCGACAGTAGGTACGGATTCACTTCCCAGCTCCCACAATCGTCCTTTCTATCGATAATTAGCAGGAATACGTGATACTCGATGTTTCCAATCGTTCTGCATCGACAGTAGGTACGGATTCACTTCCCAGCTCCCACAATCGTCCTTTCTATCGATAATTGGCAGGAATACGTGCTATTGGATGTTTCCAATCGTTTTGCATCGACGGTAGGTAAGGATTCACTTCCCAGCTCCCGCAATCGTTCTTTCTATCGATTATTGGCACGAATACGTTATATTCAAGGATTGCAATCGTTTTGTATCGACGGGAGGTAAGGATTCACTTCCCAGTTCCCGCAATCGTTCTTTCTATCGATAATTGGCTCGAATACGTGATTTTCGATGTTTCCAATCGTTTTGCTTCGACGGTAGGTAAGTATTCACTTTCCAACTCCCACAATCGTTCTTTCTATCGGTAATTGGCACGAATACGTGATATTCGATGTTTCCAATCCTATCTGCATTGACAGTAGGTACGGATTCACTTCCCAGCTCAACAATCGTTCTTTCTATCGATAATTGGAAGGAGTACGTGCTATTTGATGTTTCCAATCGTTTTGCATCGACGGTGGGTACGGATTCACTTTCCAACTCCCACAATCGTTCTTTCTATAGGTAATTGGCACGAATACGTCATATTCGATGTTTCCAATCGTTCTGCATCGACAGTAGGTAAGGACTCACTTCCCAGCTCAACAATCGTTCTTTGTATCGATAATTGGAAAGCGTACGTGCTATTTGATATTTCCAATCGTTTTGCATCGACGGTGGGTAAGGATTCACTTCCCAGCCCCCGCAATAGTTCTTTGTATCGACAATTGGCACGAATACGTGATATTCGATGTTTCCAATCGTTTTGCAACGACGGTAGGTAAGGATTCACTTCCCAGCTCCCGCAATCGTTCTTTCTATCGGTAATTGGCACGAATACGTGATATTCGAGGTTTGCAATCGTTTTGCATCGACGGGAGGTAAGGATTCACTCCCCAGCTCCCGCAATCGTTCTTACTATCGATAATTGGAACGAATACGTGATATTCGATGTTCCCTATCGTTCTGCAACAACGGTAGATAAGGATTCACTTCCCAGCTCCCGCAATCGTTCTTTCTATCGATTATTGGCACGAATACGTTATATTCGAGGTTTCCAATCGTTTTGCATCGACGGTAGGTAAGGATTCACTTCCCAGCTCAGGCAATCATTCTTTCTATCGATAATTGGAACTAATACGTTATATTCGAGGTTTGCAATCGTATTGTAACGACGGGAGGTAAGGATTCACTTCCCAGCTCACGCAATTGTTCTTTCTATCAGTAATTGGCACGAATACGTGATACTCGATGCTTCCAATCGTTCTGCATCGACAGTAGGTACGGATTCACTTCCCAGCTCCCACAGTCGTTCTTTCTATCGATAATTGGCACCAATACGTGATATTCGATGTTTCCAAACGTTTTGCATCGACGGTAGGCAAGGATTCACTTCCCAGCTCCCGCAATCGTTCTTTCTATCGATAATTGGCAGGAATACGTGCTATTCGATGTTTCCAATCGTTTTGCATCGACGGTAGGTAAGGATTCACTTCCCAGCTCCCGCAATCGTTCTTTCTATCGATTATTGGCACGAATACGTTATATTCGAGGTTTCCAATCGTTTTGCATCGACGGTAGGTAAGGATTCACTTCCCATCTCAGGCAATCATTCTTTCTATCGATAATTGGAACGAATACGTTATATTCGAGGTTTGCAATCGTTTTGCATCGACGGTAGGTAAAGATTCACTTCCCAGCTCCCGCAATCGTTCTTTCTATCGATTATTGGCACGAATACGTTATATTCTAGGTTTCCAATCGTTTTGCATCGACGAGAGGTAAGGATTCACTTCCCAGCTCCCGGAATTGTTCTTTCTATCAGTAATTGGCACGAATACGTGATACTCGATGGTTCCAATCGATCTGAGTCGACAGTAGGTACGGATTCACTTCCCAGCTCCCACAATCGTCCTTTCTATCGATAATTAGCAGGAATACGTGATACTCGATGTTTCCAATCGTTCTGCATCGACAGTAGGTACGGATTCACTTCCCAGCTCCCACAATCGTCCTTTCTATCGATAATTGGCAGGAATACGTGATACTCGATGTTTCCAATCGTTCTGCATCGACGGTAGGTAAGGATTCACTTCCCATCTCAGGCAATCATTCTTTCTATCGATAATTGGAACGAATACGTTATATTCGAGGTTTGCAATCGTTTTGCATCGACGGTAGGTAAAGTTTCACTTCCCAGCTCCCGCAATCGTTCTTTCTATCGATTATTGGCACGAATACGTTATATTCTAGGTTTCCAATCGTTTTGCATCGACGAGAGGTAAGGATTCACTTCCCAGCTCCCGGAATTGTTTTTTCTATCAGTAATTGGCACGAATACGTGATACTCGATGGTTCCAATCGATCTGAGTCGACAGTAGGTACGGATTCACTTCCCAGCTCCCACAATCGTCCTTTCTATCGATAATTAGCAGGAATACGTGATACTCGATGTTTCCAATCGTTCTGCATCGACAGTAGGTACGGATTCACTTCCCAGCTCCCACAATCGTTCTTTCTATCGATTATTGGCACGAATACGTTATATTCGAGGTTTCCAATCGTTTTGCATCGACGGTAGGTAAGGATTCACTTCCCATCTCAGGCAATCATTCTTTCCATCGATAATTGGAACGAATACGTTATATTCGAGGTTTGCAATCGTTTTGCATCGACGGTGGGTAAGGATTCACTTCCCAGCCCCCGCAATAGTTCTTTGTATCGACAATTGGCACGAATACGTTATATTCGAGGTTTCCAATCGTTTTGCATCGACGGTAGGTAAGGATTCACTTCCCAGCTCAGGCAATCATTCTTTCTATCGATAATTGGAATGAATACGTTATATTCGAGGTTTGCAATCGTTTTGCATCGGCGGTAGGTAAAGATTCACTTCCCAGCTCCCGCAATCGTTCTTTCTATCGATTATTGGCACGAATACGTTATATTCTAGGTTTCCAATCGTTTTGCATCGACGGTAGGTAAGGATTCACTTCCCAGCTCCCGCAATTGATCTTTCTATCGATAGTTGGCAGGAATACGTGCTATTCGATGTTTCCAATTGTTTTGCATCGACGGGAGGTAAGGATTCACTCCCCAGCTCCCGCAATTGTTCTTTCTATCAGTAATTGGCACGAATACGTTATATTCGAGGTTTGCAATCGTATTGTATCAACGGGAGGTAAGGACTCACTTCCCAGCTCAGGCAATCATTCTTTCTATCGATAATTGGAACGAGTACGTTATATTCTAGGTTTCCAATCGTTTTGCATCTACGAGAGGTAAGGATTCACTTCCCAGCTCCCGGAATTGTTCTTTCTATCAGTAATTGGCACGAATACGTGATACTCGATGGTTCCAATCGATCTGAATCGACAGTAGGTACGGATTCACTTCCCAGCTCCCACAATCGTCCTTTCTATCGATAATTGGCAGGAATACGTGATACTCGATGTTTCCAATCGTTCTGCATCGACAGTAGGTACGGATTCACTTCCCAGCTCCCACAATCGTCCTTTCTATTGTCACGTTCCAGGTTGCTTCCGGAAGGGACATACTGTTCGCACGCAGGATGAGGAACGGAAATTGAATGGGGAAGGTGAACGTAAATTCTCGGGGTCGAATGCAAGATTCGCGCACGCCGAGAGGAAAAGGTAAGTAGGAAACAAAGGAGGAATCTCGGGGTCGAATGCAAGATTCGCGCACGCCGAGAGGAAAAGGTAAGTAGGAAACAAAGACTCTCGGGGTCGAATGCAAGATTCGCGCACGTCGAGAGGAAAAGGTAAGTAGGAAGGAAAGAATCTCGGGGTCGAATGCAAGATTCGCGCACGCCGAGAGGAAAAGGTAAGTAGGAAAGAAAGAATCTCGGGGTCGAATGCAAGATTCGCGCACGCCGAGAGGAAAAGGTAAGTAGGAAATAAAGAATCTCGGGGTCGAATGCAAGATTCGCGCACGCCGAGAGGAAAAGGTAAGTAGGAAAGAAAAGAGGAATCTCGGGGTCGAATGCAAGATTCGCGCACGCCGAGAGGAAAAGGTAAGTAGGAAAGGAAAAGAGGAATCTCGGGGTCGAATGCAAGATTCGCGCACGCCGAGAGGAAAAGGTAAGTAGGAAAGAAAGAATCTCGGGGTCGAATGCAAGATTCGCGCACGCCGAGAGGAAAAGGGAAGTAGGAAAGAAAAGGAGGAATCTCGCGGTCGAATGCAAGATTCGCGCACGCCGAGAGGAAAAGGTAAGTAGGAAAGAAAAGGAAAAGGAAGGAAGTTAGGAGTGCCGCACTCTTACTATGGGGGGAATTGCTCAGCGAGGATACTAGTTCCTCAGATTTGATTAATATCGAGAAACACGAACGAAAAGTTCGTATGGAACGAGGTAATAATACGACTCACCTAGCTGCTATGTCGGGGTTGCGACCCTCGGGTGAACACGTATAATTGTTACCATCGGGTGATCACCTCGAGTACGTGTCCCGATTGCACTTGCCACAACTCTTCCGCTGTTATTTCGAAATATTGTTCTGTGCACTCTGCGCACTGAGATGCTGGACGGATAGTGGAGATTGCGGTATTGCACTGTGCACAGACGGAAATACGCTGGGCTTCCTCTACAGTGCTCATGTCATGCCAACCTCCTGATTGATATGCCTGTCTTTGTACGGGGGTCAACTGATTGTAACAGTTGATGCAAATTCGGCCCCAGTCGCCTACGTATATTCCTTCTATGGCGATCGTGGAACACCAAATGGCTAGCAGGGGTTTGTAAACCTCTGGATAGTCAGAGGGAAGGACGCCGTCCCAGGGACCTTGAAATTCTTCGTCCTCTTCTTCTTCGATTCCTTCCCAAATCTCGTAAGGGAGCTGCATTCGGTAAATTTTGCAGTGTGCTGCGCGAATGTCGAATATTCTTTGAGGTTCGCTATCTTATTGTATTTACTAGAATAGGTCGCGAAAGGTTCGAAGTTCACTGGGGTATTTGTTGTAATAAATCACTGCATTACTTTGAACACGTCGTTGTATTTATTAAAATAAGTCGTCGAATTATTCTAAGTTCCTTAGGGTAATTATCGAGATAAATCGTCGAAATTATTCTATGTTCCTTAAGGAATTTATTGAATTAAATCGTGGAACTTTCTATGTTCCTTAAGGTATTTATTGAAATAAATCGTTGAATAATTCTATGTTCCTTAAGGTAATTATTGAAATAAATCGTTGAATTATTCTATGTTCCTTAAGGTAATTATTGAAATAAATGGTGGAAAATTCTAAGTTCCTTAAGGTAATTATTGAAATAAATCGCGTAATTATTCTACGCTTGAAGACTGATGTATCGGCGCTTACTGCCACTCGAAGACTGAACTGGAGACTGAACTGGAGACTGAACTGGAGACTGAACGATTATTCAGGTGGTGCCGGCTTATTTATACCCATCTCTGGAATTTCTGGTATGCGAGGAATGCCTGGTATGCGTGGTATGTCTGGTATGCGTGGTATGCCCGGTATGTTGGCTGTTGCTGGAGTTGACTGCTCTGGAATGCCAGTGGTTCTCAACCGGCAGGGGTTCTCTATTGGTCGTAACTAAATTGAAATAATTTATATTAGTTAATTATAAGACTGTTATATGGTGAATTCGGACGGGTTGGTTGACGTAATCGTGTCGTAATAGAATATTGTAGTAAATTGCGTTTGTTAATTATGAATTATGTCGTATTGTGGATTCTGATGAGTTATTTGATTTGATCGTGTTGTAGCGATGTACTCGAGAGGACGCGAAAAGGGTTTTCTTCCTCGTGGAGTGAGGGCTTCTCTTGGGGCGCGAAGGGGTTTTCTTCCTCGTGGAGTGAGGGCTTCTCTTGGGACGCGAAGGGGGTTTCTTCCTCGTGGAGTGAGGGCTTCTCTTAGGACGCGAAGGGGGTTTCTTCCTCGTGGAGTGAGGGCTTCTCTTGGGACGCGAAGGGGGTACCTTCCTCGTGGAGTGAGGGCTTCTCTTGGGACGCGAAGGGGGTTCCTTCCTCGTGGAGTGAGGGCTTCTCTCGAGTGTCGTTCTTCGTTTAAGGTAATAATGTTTTGTGTAGTGACGATTTGGAATTAATAAGAGTTTTTATTTGTTTGCAGGTAATCAGTGGTGAGAAGAGATATATTAGGTGAGTATCTTATAAGAGAAAATTATTTGTTCACAGGCAATCGATGGTGAGAAGTGTAAGGTAAGGTAAGTACTTCGTTTGAGTAGTGATGGGTTGGAATAATAAGAGATTTTATTTGTTTATAGGTAATCGGTGGTGAGAAGAGAGGTATAAGATGAGTATCTTATAAGAGACAAACCATTTGTTCACGGGCAGTCGATGGTGAGAGGAGTAAGGTAAGGTAAGTACTTCGTTTGAGTAGTGATGGGTTGGAATAATAAGAGATTTTATTTGTTGTAGGTAATCGGTGGTGTGGAGAGATGCAAGACGTTGCGATGCCATTAAAAAGGGAAATATGGTACAAAGGGTAGTGATATATGTAAATGTATAAGAGAAGGGGAGAGAGCATTATATTATATTATAAGAGAGTGTGTTAAAAGAGAGTGTATTATGTATTAAAAGGGAATGTATTTTATGTTACAAAGGGGAATGTATTTTATATTAAAAAGGGGAATGTATTTTATATTAAAAAGGGGAATGGTATTTTATGTTAAAAGGGGGAATGCTATTTTATGTTAAAAAGGGGAATGCTCAGTTCCTGCTGGACGTTACACAGCCGCAGGGGCAGCCCAGCGTTCACATCATAGCGAATATAGTAGATAAAGGAAGAAAAATATGAGCCGACATGCGGCAAAAATGACGGCACGTCACACTATCGATAATTGGCAGGAATACGTGATACTCGATGTTTCCAATCGTTCTGCATCGACAGTAGGTACGGATTCACTTCCCAGCTCCCACAATCGTCCTTTCTATCGATAATTGGCAGGAATACGTGCTATTGGATGTTTCCAATCGTTTTGCATCGACGGTAGGTAAGGATTCACTTCCCAGCTCCCGCAATCGTTCTTTCTATCGATTATTGGCACGAATACGTTATATTCGAGGTTTCCAATCGTTTTGCATCGACGGTAGGTAAGGATTCACTCCCCAGCTCCCGCAATCGTTCTTTCTATCGATAATTGGCACGAATACGTTATATTCGAGGTTTCGAATCGTTTTGCATCGACGGTAGGTAAGGATTCACTCCCCAGCTCCCGCAATCGTTCTTTCTATCGATAATTGGAACGAATACGTTATATTCGAGGTTTGCAATCGTTTTGCATCGACGGGAGGTAAGGATTCACTCCCCAGCTCCCGCAATCGTTCTTTCTATCGATTATTGGCACGAATACGTTATATTCAAGGATTGCAATCGTTTTGTATCGACGGGAGGTAAGGATTCACTCCCCAGCTCCCGCAATCGTTCTTTCTATCGATAATTGGAACGAATACGTTATATTCGAGGTTTGCAATCGTTTTGCATCGACGGGAGGTAAGGATTCACTTCTCAGCTCCCGCAATCGTTCTTTCTATCGATAATTGGCTCGAATACGTGATTTACGATGATTCTGTTCCGTCCCGGGCGTCGGTCAAGTTAATAAAATTAATTATTACCTACCTTACTCTGGATGCTATTATTATACCTGCCTTTTGGGTCACGCAGTACGTACGCCTGTCGTATACTCCGGGTCTTCGTCACTCACTTTTCCTGGTTTACAACTCGTTGCGATAGCTCGTCGAATTCAATAGGGATTAGTCGCCAAGGAATGGAAATAGGAGTTGTCGGGAATACCCCCAAGTTAGTGTCTTTAATCCTTACAGGTTCGTAAAGGGAACGTACTAGCTTTTTATATTGATATCTTCTTCCTGCTCGGCGAGAGCGTCTCATTCGTTTTATGATCTCAAACACGTTTATTATCCACCGTGCAGCGAAGCCTTGCACCTCTGTGAAACTTCGTGGAGAATAATACGTTCAAATAGAATCGTTACGATAATCCGTGCAGCGAAGCCTTGCACCTCTGATTGGAGTATTAGATTCAATTTGTTCGTTATTTATTAAGAGTTAATATTGAATACTAAGGATTTAGTAAAATAAACGAAAAGGTTTAATAGTAAGATATAAGTAATTATATTCTGGATTAAAACAATTGATACAATAAAACTTACGTGAGTAACTTAGTATTAAGGTTTGGAATTGGTAGGAGTTGGATTAAATGAATATTGAATTCACTTTGAGAATAGAGAGCGGATCTCTGAGTTTGGAAATAGAACTTGAATCGAGACTGTGACTCGACGGAGCCTCAGCTCGACCGGAGACTTGAGATTGGAGACTGAGCTCTGAAACTGAGCACTGCGCTCTGGGCACTGAACTGAACTACTGTGTTGAGACGGTCTTATATATCCGCTCTGCGTTTACATTAATGACGTAGAGTTTCAATGATAAGAGCGTATCGCTATGTGAAAAATAAACAAGGTGTTTGGATGCGGATCTTATTCTACGAAGTGCGATAACTTAATGTTAGCGCAACGCTTGTATTACGTTAAGATTAAACATGAGAATATACAGTGGATGTTTATAGAATTAGATATGCTAAGTGTTTACATATGTTATCGTGGCGCTTTCGTTACGCTAAGATTAAATACGAGAAATATACAAAGGATGTTTGTAAGATTAGATACGCTTGAATGTTTAAGTGTTTATACCTGCATGACGTAGGGTCATGCTGGTACTTGAATCCTGGTTTACATTACTATCGACTTTTTCACTATGGTTACAGAGTTTTATTACGGTTAAGGTTTTTATGACTGTGCAGATGTGCAGCTCTTGACTAGGGTTACAAGAGTTTAAGGTGGTTGGGTTTTTATGACTGTAGAGTCGTACGGCTTAGGCTACGTTTACGGTGGATGCGAATTCGTACGAACGGCGTTCTGATGAATACGTCTGAACTGTTTCAATGCATTAGTTCAAACAGTTCAGACGTATTCATCAGAACGCCGTTCGTACGAATTCGCATCCACCGTAAACGTAGCCTTAAATGCTATAGACGAACACATCTGTTTCGTCTTTAAAATACATGCTGGTTATAGGATGCTTACTTTGCTAGTTTTACAATGCGTTACCTTACTAGCTAACTCCAACGTCACGCATGACGTCACACCTGTCGTATATTCCCGGCTTTTGTCACTCACTTTAGCGATTGTACCACTCGCTGTGGCGGTTCGTCGAGATCAATGGGAATAAGACGCCAGGGTATAGGAGTAGGAGTTGATGGGAATATTCCCAGATAAGTATTATTAACTCTTACTGGTTCGTATAGAGAACGATACAGCTTTTTATATTGATATCTTTTGCCCGCTCGGCGAGTACGTCTCATTCTATTTTATATTCTCAAACACGCCTGATATTCACCGTGCAGCGAATCCATGCACCTCTGTGAAAGTTCGTGGAGAGTTATACGTTCAAAATGGAATCGTTACGGCTATCCGTGCAGCGAAGCCTTGCACCTCTGATTGACGTATTGGATTCAATTCTTCCGTTATGTCTAAATGTTAAACTGAATGGGTGGGTTCGGTAAAATAAGCGAGAATGGTTTTAATTTAAAATAATAAAGTATATGTAGGATTGGAAATACTGTGTGTATGTCGAGTACCTGAGAAGGTCGTATGCATGGAGGGTACAGCGGCCCAAGGGTTCGGGTGGTCGGGACCGACCATCACCGAGGTATGAGTGGGGGGGGTGTCCTGAATGAGTGAGCGCAAATGAGGAATAGAATGAGAGAGAAACTAAGAGTGAAAGAATATAAAGAATGAATGATGCGTGCAAGAAGCAGATTGAAAGGAGAGTTTGAGGCAGATTGAAGGGAGAGTTTGAACAGAGCTAGTGAAGAGTATCGTGAGCTGAGAATATTGTTGAGAGTATCGGAAGTATTGTGTGTGAGTCGTTGTTTGTTTGAGTAGCGTCGTGTGTCGACATATTTTATAATAAAGATAGTGTTTCATTTAGAATAACTGAAGTCTTATTACACCACCTGTCCTCTATTCCAAACTACGTGAGGTTTACAAAAAATAACTTATACATATATATATTCTGGATTAAGAGTACAACTTATTTAAGTACATTAACTTCCGATTTAGTATGAGTTGGATTGGAATAGAGAATGGAATCTCTGAATTTGAACTGGACTCGGCGTGTACGACTGACTTCCTCGTCAGAAGGAGCCGTACGAGAACTGAACTGAATTTGCTTGGTGCAGGGCCTTTTTATATTCACTCTGCGTTTACTTTACGTGACGTAGAGTTGCGATAACAAGGCTTTATCTTTATGGGCAATATCAATAAGGTTGGTGAGTTGGAGACTTATCTGTGTCTTATGTTTTAGAATGATATCATGTATCGCTGTGTGACCGGATGCAGGTGGCTGCTGAGATTACTGATTATCTCTATGGGAATGGAATGTGATATTGGAGTCGATCTTATTCTAAGAAGTGCGATAACGGTGTTACGTATGAATAATACTCTCTTACGCTGCGCTCACACGCATCGTTCGCCCTCGCGTAAGAACGGAAGACGCCTAAAGATTTATCTCGCTACCACACGACGGTTAACCCTTTTTGTATCGACCAACTGCATCGCGACCGATTAGGTACATTCGTGACCCGACGAAGACTCCGCGCTCTTACCTTTTATGGAGGCTTCTAATTAGCCCCTCTATACATTTCGGAACTATATAAACCCTCTGTTCCTGATCATCTTCGGTTCATAACTACACAGCTACGCGCATAGTCACGTCGCGTTAGGCTTGTACAGAGTCGGTTGCATTCAGCAAGAATTGGGCTTACGGCACCATTCAGATAAAGTTAACCCGTTAGAATCCGCATAGTCCGGTTGAAGTTCTTTCGGCATACTTTGTAACCGTTCTCAGACCCCGCATCGCCAGTGCGTCAACACCGTGCAGCTTAGGTAATAATTCACACACTATTTAACTATATCGCGACAACTACACTTGTACAAACAACTGGTTGCAATATAAACTCATAAACTGTTCACCATTAAATCGAGTAGATTCGTTAAAACCTATCTTTACTCCGTAATCCTTTATATTAGTAGTAACGTCCCACAGATGCAACTTAACCGCTCGAGTTGTATCGAATATTTATTTACGAGTCAAACTAATATTTCCTGCGACTCCCTGATTTCGCATAAGGTTCGTCCGCACGCCTTATCCAAAACAAGGTAACTACTCCAACCTAGTGGCTCCCCGATTTCGCATCGGGTTCGTCCACGAAACCTAACCCATCCTACAGCTCCCTGGTTTCGCACCAGGTTCGTCTGTATCCTACGGCTCCCTGATTTCGCATCAGGTTCGTCTGTGAATAAACCAACCTCCCAGCAGCTCCCCGGTTTCGCACCGGGTTCGTCTGCGCACTCTTTCCTAGTGGCTCCCCGATTTCGCATCGGGTTCGTCCACGACGTTTCACCCTCCTGCGGCTCCCTGGTTTCGCACCAGGTTCGTCCGCGCTTGATTCTATTCCTGAGGCTCCCCGATTTCGCATCGGGTTCGTCCTCGCATACATCAATCCTAACGGCTCCCTGATTTCACATCAGGTTCGTCCGTGCACCTTACTAACAAATTCTCAACCATATTCCTTGGGTAATATCAACATCGCCGGCCTAGGCGTTGCCCACAGCCCTGGCTCGTAACAACGGAGTTATCGCTACATTATCTCTATGGGAATGGAATGTGATATTGGAGTCGAACTTATTCTAAGAAGTGCGATAACGGAGTTATCGCTACGCGGCGGAGTTATAAGATAGTCAGGATATAGGATACGCTTAGTCC
Organism: Nomada ruficornis; assembly: GCA_951802695.1. NCBI lineage: Eukaryota > Metazoa > Arthropoda > Insecta > Hymenoptera > Apidae > Nomada > Nomada ruficornis. The sequence goes on from OX637850.1 coordinate 12,910,447, forward strand.
ACGGTTACAATGGTTATCTTATATACTAACTCCAACGTCACGCATGACGTCACACCTCCCTTCCTGGGATTAACAAATTTGTACGCAGTAGAAATTTGTTCACAGAAAGAGTTCTTAAACATTAGAGTCTTGATTGTAAACTTTGTGTAACAATGCGTTTTCGAGTCTTTCCTCGAGAATTACTTCACTTTTGGGGGGTTGTTGAATCTTTGGCTCGGGTTGTGGTTGGGGAATACATTCTGTACTTGTCACTGGGTTTTCGCTTCTTTGTTTTAGGAAAATGCAGAAATGGGCGAGGGAACTCCATGTGGCGACGAGTAGTCGAAGGCTCCATCCATATGCTGCATGTAGGGCGATCCCGTTCAGAATCGTGTTGATGACCAGCTTGATCAGGCGAAAGGTAATGTACAGTCCTAGTACTCCGGCGCTCACTGAGCCAAATTTGATGAATCCTGCTCAAAGTTTCTGTCCTGCGGATTCAGCGATTTTATCAATAGCTTTCTCATCGAATAAATTTGCCATGTGGAGGGAACCATGTGCATATTGTTGTCCCGTTGCTCCTTGTGCCATTGAATTTATTACTGATGCTCTTTCGATTTGAAACATTATGTGGTTGCGCAGTTTGTTCAACTCGTCTGATGAGTAAATACCTCCATTTGCCAAGTTTTGGGGATCTACGTATTTCCATTTTGATTTGGTTATGGGTTGAATGGTTTGTGGTGGAATCGTTTCGATCGGGTTTGGCATTAGTTTGTACCGAGAGCCGTGTAGCTTGAACTGTGTTGGAATTACGGCGTTGCATTCCCCTCTGGTTCCAACTTGTGTCAGTGTTCTATATTTTGGTGTTAGGAAATATGATGTGTTCTTGTATGAGACCGACAGTTGGTCGAAACAGTCTTCTGTTCGTCTGGTTTGGCAGACAACTGGAATACATTTAATTAAGTGAACCACCTCTCCTGACGCTATGTCCATGTAGCCTGGTTCTTTTGTGATCGTATAATCAACTTCCTCGGGAGATGTGTGGACCAATGTAAGTGCATTTCTCACTATTTGTTTTTCGAGCGCGCATTTCTGCTCGATGATGTCATGGTACATATTGGAAAGTTGGTTTTTGATGTGTTTCTCTACGTACACAAACTTAGAGTTCACGTACGTGAAAATATCGAGGTTGTTTACCGGGGTCTTAGACGTTGATTTGAAACGTCCGCTGGTTAGCGTTTCGATGATAAACAGTTTTGGATGCTCTGTTTTTATTAATGTGTAGCCGCAAATCTGGGTACGGTGTGCTTCCGTGAGAGCGAATGTCGTTTCTTCCGTTGTCACAGTATAGATTGTCGGGCTGTCTTGCTTTGGCGAAGATAATTTCGTCGCCTGTGGGAGCTTCGTTGTATCGATGGTGGAAGAAGGAAGCGACGGAAAAAGAAAGGAAGGAAGAAGGTGTTTCGTCCTAGGCCTGCTAGCGGACTCATCAGTAAGGCGTACTAGCAGGCCCTGCCTTAGACACTAGGATAGTAGGGAATTGTCGGAGGTTATATATATAGTCATGGTGACTTATATAACCCCTTTCGGGAGCCGGATCGTCGTGCTCGTCCCCTAGCGGCGTATGTGGGAAGTGCCCCCACACGCCTTTCCTTCGAATAGAATGTCGTACCGATTGAAATTGCAGTAATCTGTTGGTAGAGAATCCCAGAACGTGTATCCATCCTCGGAGTCCAAGCAGCTACTCTGTTGTAGTTGGCATCTTTGTCCTGACTGTAGTATGATCTCGTTTGTGGCTAGTTTTACGGCTGTTGTGTAGCTTCTCAGTGATATTTTCACAATTGCTTGGACTACTACATTTGTCTATGAACCATGTGGGTCGGCGTAGGTAGTGCCAGCGCATGCTCCTTCTGGTCCTATGTTTCCTGCCAGAGTGAGGCTAAAATGCGTTGTTGAATTAGGGCGTACTCCATTGTTAAGGCTGCTGGTGTTATGGCAATGGCTCCCATATTTTGTAGGTGTTTACACGTGTCCGACGATACCGATTGGTTGTATTGTTGGCGTCCATTATGGACTATTGACACATGTGAATGCATTCCGCAGTAATAGACGGTTCTGTCTATCTCGATTCTGCATTGTATAATCGGCGTCTCGGTGAAGTCACCAAGTTGTAACAGTTGGATATCCTTGTTTTCTGTTATAGGCTGGATTGCTTCTGCGTCGCACTCCAGGGAATCGACGGTGGAAAACGTTGTTACGTTTAAAGTTGGGGCGTTGCAGTCGTAACCGATCAGAGCGGATGCGTGACTTGTGAGTAAACACGGTAAGGTATGTTCGTGGATGCATGTCGCCTTCGTTGCTGATCAAGCTGGACTGAGTGTCCTGAACTGGATCTGTGTCCTTATATCCTTTGATTTCCATTGGAGGGGGTTGATGAAGTGAGATTATATGCACGGACGTCTCTGGTTCCGCGTGCTTAAGCTTATTTACGTGTACTATCTTATGTTTGTTCTTAATTGTAAGTTTGACATTGTCGCGTGATAAAACCTCAATTATCCGGTATGGACCTACATATTCGTCGTCGAACTTTCCCTTACGCGGTTCCTTTAGCAGGTATACATTGTCTCCTACACGGAATTTCGCTGTGTGTGTCTTTTTATCGTAATATTTTATTTGACTTGCCTTTAGCTTGTATTAAATTTTCTCTTGCGTCACATATGGTCGACGTTATTTTATGTTGCAGGTCTCGAAGATAAAGACTGTACGACTCGTCTGGAGTCTCGGTGAACGGAGCGTCTGCTCAAGACATGCGCGCTATCTTTCCAAAAACTAACTCGTGTGGAGTAAAACGTGTTCCTTCGTGGACACTGGTATTGTAACTAAACATCGCTAACTTTAACCAGTCATCCCAGTTATTATTCGAGATGTAATGCTTTAAGTACTCTGTAAGAACATGATGTGATCTTTCGATTGAGCCATTGCTCTGTGGGTGGAAAGCGGTTGCGCGAAACTGTGCGATTTTAAATTACTTTGCTACGGATTTCATTAGTGAACTCACGAAATTCGTTCCTTGGTCTGTTAGTATTGCTTTTGGAGCTCCGAAATGACAAACAAAGCTATTCACATATGCGTCTGCTGTATCGATGGCAGTGGCATTTTGCAATGGAATTGCGAGAGAATATTTTGTTAATAGGTCTTGGATTGTGAGGATATATTTGTTTTCTTTCGGAGTAGTAGGGAGAGGGCCGACGATGTCCAAAAAGATTTTGTCGAAAGCGTGTCCTGGTGTGTCTGTTAATGTCATTGGCTGTCTGGTTTCTACTCGCGTGAGTTTCCTTATCTGGCAGCTACTGCATGAGTTTACTAGATTTTGTACCTCGGTTTTAAGTGTTGGCCAAAAGTATCGTTCCCGGATGCGACGGTATGTTTTTGCGATTCCTTTGTGACCAGCAAATGCTGACACATGGTTTTCCATCAGAATGTCTTCGCGTTCGGATTTGGAAGGGATCCGGACTTCGTGTGAGTAAGCGAAAATTTGAGTATTCGTTGTTGAGAATATGTCTAATAAAATACGTTGAATCAAGGACCATTATATGTCGTCTATGCAACTTTGCGATATGCTAAATGATGATAAATTTAATTCAGTGGTTACGTCCAGTAGTGAACGGAGGCACTCGATTAAATCGGCTGGAGCTGCTATGTGCGCGCTTAGTTCTTTTACCGGTAACACAATAAGATTGAAAGAGCCTATCTTCGTAACCTTTGCACGTCCTATTGTCGCGTTGTGTAGTTTGGGAAGTTTATTTTGTAAGGCGAGGTCTATTCCTCCCTGATCCAGTGGTTGTCCGTCCATTGATACAAATGATACTAGATTGTCCTTGCGCATCGTTAGTCTGTCGCGTGTATGAATAAGTGTTCGTCTGCGTTCGTGTGGTCGTTCTGCGGGATTGTCGAATATTTCGACTGAGTCGTCGGGATCGTCTTGTTCGTCCGTCTCAGGAGGTGACCTTTCCATTGTGGTCGGAGGAGTTAGATTTACGGATGTATGAGACGGCATGGAGGGTGATACGATCATGGATGCTTTATCGGGATGATAAGAGGAAGTGGAAGGAGATATCGGTGGAGATTGTGAAGGTGTCACATTCGTCGTCGCTGGTGACGAATGGCTTCTTAGATCGAATAATATATCTTCTGACAAATCGGAGTGGATGGGAAGGACTGGAGCAGGATTTCGAGATAACGCGTCAGCATTGACGTTCATTTTTCCCGCTTTATAATCAACTTTGTAATCATACTCGGCTAGCTTTAGGCGCCAGCGGAGCAAACGAGACGTAATATTTCGTCTATTTTATGATTCAATGTTGTCAACTTTGATTTATTTTGGATTTTTGTGAAAATTATGATTAATGACTTCGTATTGATCTTTTACAACTTTGAAATGGTGAGATGAAGTATTTAATTCATGAATAATTAAAGTAGTTGAATCTTTTATATAGTGAGCAATTTGTAAATTATCTTCTCTTAATTTATCTAGTTGTTCATTATAATAACTCGCATCACTTTGAGACATTGTTCCAAATAAGATTTTTAAACCTTCTCCTACCAAATTAATCAGGCCTCTTCTAACTCTATTTTGTGTATTTTGGTATCCTATTAAATGATAAAATGTCAATAAATCTAATTCTAATTCCTTAACCTTAGTTAATTGATAGCGAATTCGGTTCTCGCTAGTGCATATTACTGGTTTTAACATTTGCAGACAATCATCCAATAATCTTGATATTCCCTCATGTAATTCATGCAATTCAGATTGAATATTTTTAAATTCAATATTAACAGCTACTTTTCATGTTTCATGGTATACATAAATTGTTCCCATATTCTCTATAAACATAGTAGAATCTTTTGGCAATGTTTTAAGTTGGTACAATGTATTATTTAAGTTCTGAATTTCATTATTGTTTTCATTCGGTTCCTGGAGATTTACCATTTCCGCTAATATCAGGCTCGTCAAGAGCAGAGTAATACTCTTCATCTTCATCTGTAACATATAATTTAACGTCTGATTTGTTATATGTTACTTCTTTATTTCCTCGTTCAATTGTTACTGCTTGTTCATTTGGAGTTTTAGTTATAGTGTATGGACCAACCCAAGGAGACCTTAATTTTGATGTTCCAGATTGTTTCCATTTTACCAACACCGAATCTCCAACTTTATAGTCTGGAGCTGTACTCTTTCTTTTCTTTAGCCGCTCTTGGGTTTTCTTTTGAAACATCTCAATTCTCATTTTTGCTCTTTCCTTAATGATTTCTCGATTTCTATTAAAATCTTGTGCAACTTCCTCTTCTTGTATCTCGTTCTTCATTGTGGTGATAGGTATATTAGGTTTATATCCAGAAGTGAATGCTGTGTTGAATTATAAGCCAAACTCATTTCCTTTAGCATGCCACTCCATTCATTTTCTTTATCAGTATTGCTTCTGATGTAATTTAAAATTTCTTTGTGGCTTCTTTCGTTTTTCTCATTTGACTGAGAATGATACACAGAGGTTGATGCAAAATTTACATTTAGTTTTTTATTTAATTTTTCGTAAAATTCTCCAACAAATTCCACCCTGTTATCGGTTAAAATTTCTTTTGGTAAACCAAAAATAGAAACATAATTGGTCCAGAAAACTTGTAAAACTTCTGATGAATTTTTTGTCTTCATTGGTGCAAGAACTACATACCTTGTCAAATAATCTTGAATGACCAAAATATATTTGTATCCTTTTGAATTTGGTAACGGTCCCATCGTGTCCATAGAAATTTTTTCATTCGGTGATGAAGGGATATCCGGTAGTCCAGGCTGATTTCTTATTTCTTCAAATTTTTGTCTCTCAAATTGGCAGGTTTTACAATTCTTTATATATGTTTCGACATCTTTACTGATGCTTCCCAGTTATACTTTGTGCGAAGTTTTTCCAACGTTCGCCGACTTCCCATGTGTCCTCCAATGCTGGATTCATGTGCTTCTTGTATTAATTGTTTCCTTACTTCATCTGTCTCGGGGACTTTATTGTTATTTATATATATCGTTAGTAATTTATCGTTCTGCTTTACCGCATGTATATATTTTATCATATTAATAATTTCTTTTCTCATATGAGGGTGAATTATATTTAATTCAATTTCCTCCTTTCCTGGTAAGTGACTTCTCAGGTGCACGTACCATACGATTGGATCTTCATGCGGATCCATATAATTTCCTCTTTGATTATCATCTGTTGTTAATATTAGTCCGTTTCTTTTTACTGTGCCTTCCTGAATTCTAACTCGCGGAGTTAGTTCAGATAAATCGGCTACTTGATATTCATCAAATGTTGGACGAATTTCATCGTCTCTCAAAAACTCTTCTAGAACCTCGTCTGGATTAACTTGTTCTCTTCCTTTCTCGTCTTGAACTAATTCCCCTTGTTGTCCTTGCCAAGGTTCAACAATTAATAGTTCTAGAGAACTGGAAGGTTAATTTTTCTGATGGTTATATTTCACCATCTTTTTAATATTTGTTTCAAGCTCTTTGTCCTGAAACTTTAAGCATATCTGTTTTTTTCCCTTTATATTGCTTCTAATATTAATAAAATGTAACGTCGGACTTTCTTCCTTCATACAGACCAATCCCTGCGCGGCAAGTGACTTGTCGTTTGTAATGGGGAGTACATCGTTATTTTTTTCATTTTCCATGATGATCTTTTCTCGAAGAATAGGAGTCGGTATTACTGAATCTTGCTCCTTTTCATATTCTTCAAATGTGGGAGTCATATCCGGGAATTGTTCCTCAAGATCGGATGTACATTCATCCATCATATTTATTCTTGATAGGGCATCCACGTTAGGGTTACTTTTCCCCTTTTTATATACAGTTTCGTAGTCATATTCTTCCAGTTTCAATCTCCATCTCATTAATCGAGATGTTGGGTCCTTTACTCTTGTTAAACCATTGAAGTGGTTTATGATCAGTGACAATGAGAAATCTTTTTCCATATAGATATGGTCGAAATTGTTTAGTTCCCCATACTATTGCTAGTAATTCTTTTTCTGATGTTGAATAATTCTTTTCGGCTTTGTTCAGTATTCTTGAAGCAAATGCAATGGGTCTATCTTCACCAATTTTCCCCTGAGATAAAATTGCTCCTATTGCTACCTCACTTGCATCTGTGGTGAGAATAAAAGGTTTGTTAAAATCCGGATAAGCCAATATTGGCGGTGAGCAAAATAATTCTTTCAAATGCTGATAAGCTTGTTCCTCCTTGTTCGATCATTCCCAAGGAGTGGATTCTTTTAAAAGGTTTGTCAATGGTTGTGCCTTTTTAGCATAATCTTTAATAAATTTTCTATAATAACCCATGAGACCCAAGAATCTTTTTACATGCTTCGAATTTTTTGGTTTTGAGTCTTCCTTAATTTTTTTCACATTTTCTGGATGCGGTTTAACTCCTTCCTTTGATATTACGTGGCCCTGGTATACCAACTGAGGTTTTAGAAATTCACATTTATCCGGTTGTAGTTTTAAACCTACGTTTCGTAATCTCTTGAAAACTTCTTGTACATTTTCGTTATGTTCCTCCAATGTTTTTCCGCACACTACTATATTGTCTATGTATGCAAAGCATCTTTTCCCAATCAATCCTTTCAATCCGTTGTTAATCATTCTTTGAAATGTGGGAGGTGCATTTTTTAATCTAAATGGCATTCTATTATATTCATAGTGACCTTCAGGCGTCGAAAAGGCTGTTTTGGGTTTATCTTCTTCTTCCATTTCAATTTGATGAAATCCTGAAGTTAGATCGAATGCAGAAAAATATTTTGCAGAACCCAGACTATCCAATATTTCTTCGATGTTGGGTAATGGAAAAGCATCTAGGGCTGTTTTTTCATTTAATTTTCTATAATCAATTACTAATCTCCATTTCCTCTTTCCTGATGCATCTAGTTTCTTTGGGACGATCCATAACGGCGAATTATATGGTAAAAAACTTTCGCGAATTATTCCTTTCCTTAACATATCTTTGATTTGTGTTTTGATTTCTTCTTGATGTATCTTCGGGTATCTGTATTGTTTTACATGTACAGGGATATTGTCAGTAACATAAATTTTATGTTTCATTAATCTAGTCAATGGTAAAGGATCTCCCGGCAAGACAAATACGTCCTGAAATTCTTTTATTAGTTGCCATATTTCTTCTTTTCTTTCAATAATATGGTTTAATCTAACATTTTCCTCCAATAATTGTTCTCGATCTTTGGTTAAATGTACAACAGAATGATCACAAAAATCTTCATGATTTATCGATTCTGCTGTCAACGCATTTACATTGGTTAAATTAAATGGAACCTTGGCAAATCCATTACATACATCTACTAGGACATCACATTCTTTTAGATTTATTTTGCCTTGTCCATTTTCCATGTTTTTTATTTCAATTTTCCGATACGGTTGATTTCTTGTCAAAATCGGAATCTCTTGATCGTTTAGCTCTAAAACTTTTCCTTCTCTAATATTATAATTGTATTGCATCAAAAAATCTATACCAATTATACCTTGCTCGTTAGGGAGTGCATTATCATTTACTACTTGAAATTTGAAATGTTGTCCAAGAAATTTTGTTGTCCATGATCCAATTGTTTTAAACGAATTCGTTAAAGTTCTTATTTCCTTTCGATCTCGTTTATTTATAAAAAATGGCTTTATTAAATTGGAAAATTTTAATAATGATATAGAGGATCCCGTGTCTGTCAGAATATTCATTTATATTTTAACAAAAGGTTTATTTAACTATTTTAACTCGGTTACAACGTTCCTTGCCACGAGGTCGCGTGTCGGAGTCTATGTACTCAGTAACTATATACTCGCGTGCTCTAGTCGCTTGTTTTGTATCGCGGGCGACACTCACACACACGGGGACATAAGAGTGGGGAGGCGTACATATGTGTGTATCACTCTTATTCCTGCGCTGTACAATATAAATGTACCTTTTTCCAATACACCTCCTTACATTTATATTGTATGCTTTATTTAATATTCATTAACATTCTGAACCTTTCGAATTTTATTTTACATAGTGCTTTTGTAAAAATATCTGCAATATTATCATCTGAGTTTATTTTAATTACTTCAATCAAATTTTCTTTTACACTTTCATGCACATAACGATAATGAATCTCGATGTGCTTCGAATTCTTTGTAAAGTTTCCACAGTTTGCTATATTTATTGCTCCCGAGTTATCTTCATAAATCCTTATTGGATCAATTAAATTTATTCCAAATATTTTTAGTAATTCTCTTATATACTTTAACTCGCTTACTACCTCAGAAAGTGCTACGTACTCTGCATACGTTGAAGCCTTAGTTACACACTTTTGTTTTCGCGATTTCCAGTCAATTACGTTTCCATACAAGCTAATAACATATCCCGATGTAGATTTTCGGTCTATGTGATCACCTGCCCAATCGGCATCTACATAACAATTTATGATTTCGGCTTCTTTATTTCTTTGATACCGTAAACTTAAATTTCTCGTTAAGTACAAATACTTCAATATACGCAGAGCATATTTAAAATGTGTTTCGTTGTAACAATTTTGATACCTACTCAAGTAGTTCACGCTTTGGCTTACATCCGGTCTCGTATTAGAACTTATATATAATAACGCACCAATTAAATTTTTGTATTTTCTATCAGATACACATTGTTCAGCCTTGTCCATTTTTAAATTTGTTTCCATGGGGGTGCTGTATAATTTACTATTTTGTATATTATATTTATTTGCTAAAGACTCAATATATCCTTTTTGACTTAGTTTCATTTCATGCTTATGATAATTATAATCTATTTCAATTCCTAAATATACACTTATTTCACCTAAATCTTTCATTTCAAATCTATCAGATAACAATTTCTTTATTCTATTTATTTTCTCTTGATCTTTCCCATATATTAATAAATCGTCAACATATATTAATAAGTAAATAATATTTTCATTTTTTCCAAAAGTATATAAACATAATTCTACATTACTTCTTCTAAAACCTCGTTTTGTGACGTATTCATCAAAGCACTCATACCAGTCTCTAGGACTCTCCCTCAATCCATACAAAGCTTTTGATAATTTATACACCCTGTTCGTTCCATCTTCATATCCTTTTGGCTGATTGACATATACCTCCGAGTTAATTTTACCATTTAAGAAGGCAGTTTCCACATCCATTTGTTCTATTATTAAGCCGTTTTGACAACAATATGAAAATAAAATTTTTAACGTTTGGTTTTTCGCAACTGGGGCGTATATGTCATCTATTACATCGGTTTGTTAAAAGCCTCTTACAACTAACCTAGCTTTATACTTATGTAGGAACTTTAGAAAAATGAAGGGGAGTCATCGGGAATCGAACCCGAGACTTTCTGTTGGTAGGCACTGATCAGTGCCACTACGCCACGGCCCCTTCTTAGGCAACGTTGTACTTCTGTTCCTCTTATGTTCATTGATGGAGGCGCCCGCGATCCCACACTCGGCCCCTTCTACAGGAAATTCGCCCTCGAATTTCGTCTGTAGCTCAACTCACAACTCAACTTCAACACGCCCAACTTCACACCTTAAATTCGTGTCCCTCGTTGCCGACGGTTGTTTTCGCTTTAAGACGCACGACAATTTCACACCTTGAATTCGTGTCCCTCATTGCCGCCGTCTGTCTCTTTTGCCTTCGTGTGGTCCGGTGCTGCCCTCCATCCCGGACGAGCCCCCAAATGTAGGAACTTTAGAAAAATGAAGGGGAGTCATCGGGAATCGAACCCGAGACTTTCTGTTGGTAGGCACTGATCAGTGCCACTACGCCACGGCCCCTTCTTAGGCAACGTTGTACTTCTGTTCCTCTTATGTTCATTGATGGAGGCGCCCGCGATCCCACACTTATCATCTGTTTTTCTTGTATAAACCCATTTTACATCTAGGATTTTTTTTCCTTGAATTTTATCTACTAATTTCCAAGTTTTATTTTTATTTATGCAATCTATTTCTTGGTTCATCGCAATTTTCCAATTTTTACTATTATTATTATTCATCGCCTCCTCAAATGTACAAGGCGTATCTACTCTACAGTACCTTACATAAATGTTATAACTTTCATTTTCTGGGTATCTTACTGGGCTTTTTTTATCGCGCGTTGATTTGCGTGTGACCTGTAATTCTATATTCTCAACATCACTCTTTCTTTCTTTACGCCGGTGATCATCAGTCTCATCCGCGCTTTCAAAATCATTATCATCAGTTAAATCACCATTTGTGCTGGCTTCGCTTTCATTACCGTCATTAACTTCATCAATACTAATACATTGTATACCCTTTTCTACGACATCTACATGTCTTGCTACTATTATCTTATTATTTACGAGTACTCTATAGCCTACATCACTGTAGCCCAATAGGATACCCATGTCGGCCTTCTTGTCCCATTTTGAAACTCTTTTCTGCTCCGGTATCCTTACAAAAACTTTACTACCGTATAAACGTAAGTGTTTAACATCTGGCCTTTTTTTAAAAAATATTTCGTAGGGAGTTTTTCTTTCTATTGTATTTGCTAACGTACGATTCTTTAAATAAGTCGCCGCACATATTATTTCAGGCCAGTAACATTTATGCACTTGTGCCTCCGAAAGTAGACAACGCGCCATATCCATGACTGTTCTATTAAATCGTTCCGCCGTACCATTTAGTTCATGTGTATACGTTGGGCATTTATTTAAACTAATACCTCTTTCTTTGGCAAATTCATAAAACCTTCTGTTCAAGTACTCTTTACCGTTATCGCATCTCAATACTTTCACCCTTTTTTCAGTTAAGTTTTCACTTTCATTTATAAACTGAACTAAACAATCAAAAACTTCATCTTTAGTTTTGATGCAATAAACTTTAGCTATTTTGCTATAATCGTCAATAAAAGAAACGAAATATTTTTCCCCATTTAAGCCAGCCGTTTTAAAACTACCGCACACATCTGTGTGAATGATTTCCAATATATCTTTAGCTCTATTTCTATTATTTTTGAAAGGCAAATTATGCATTTTATTTTCAATACATGTTTTACATTTCATAAACTCTGATTCAAGTTCGTTTGGAATTCCTGTTAGCAGCTGTTGTTTACATAGCGTATTAAGGTAACTAAAATTTATATGACCTAAGACTCTGTGCCACTTTTCCTTTTGACTCATGTTATTACAATTTTGTTTGGCGGTGTTTACAAAAGTTTCGTCGCTTTTCAATTTACTTTTCATTCTATAAATTTTATTATCTTTTATTGCTACTGCCACAACTTTATTATATTCATCAATAATTTTTGCTGTATTTCCCCTAGATATAATTGTATTATTCTCAGTTAGTTTTCCAAAACTTATCAAATTTACATTCATATCTTTCGCGTAAAAGACGTTTTTTATATTTACTTCATTCCTAATGCCAAACGCGTTAAAATAGCTTACTACGTTACCAATTTTCGTAGCTTTTACCGACCTATTATCTCCTAAGTAAATATTTACCGGTTCTTTAAGTTTAATACAATTTTCAAAATAAGTTTCATCATTAATTATATGGTCCGTGCATCCGCTATCGAGTAACCATACAATTTCGCTATTACATTGCCTGTTCGCTTCGCTGCTGTGTGTCGTGTGAGCTGTCGCTATCCATGCGCTCGAGCCTGGCCTGTTCTGCTCGCTCGTGCTTGATCCACGTTGTCCATGGAAGTTACTGCGCCCTCTTCCGCTTCTGCTGCGGCCTCGACCCCGGACACGTGGTGATCCTCGCCATGCGCTTCCTTTACCTGCTGATTGGCCGCCATCTTGGCAGTCTCTCGCGAAATGTCCAGGCTTTCCGCACTTGAAACAGCCTTCGTTTTGGCTTTTTCTTGTCACAAATGTGTTTGTCCTTTTTTCACTATGCTCATTCTGATTCTTCATTTCGGCTAATTTGATTTTATTTCTCACATAATCTGCTGTTTGATCTTCTTCTTTTAGAGTATCAATCAAATCGCCTATGTAGCTATATGACTCTGGGAGCGTATTGAGCATGTAATTGAGTTTTTCCTTTGCGTTTATTGTAGCGCCGGCGCCTTTCAATTCGTTTATTAATTTTTCAAAATCACTGAAAAACGACTCCGTATTACTGTAATTTATCAATCTCATTTTTTCTAATCTATTTCTGCATACAATTTGTAAAGCTGTTGACTCTTTCAAATACATACTGTCCAGCTTCTTTATAATCTTGTAGGCCGTTTCCTCGTCGCCGACGTATTCTAATTGCTTATTGGAAATCGTGCTGTATATAAGATTTATAGCCTTTAAATCCTGCTTTACCCACTCAGCTCTGTCTGTTGCGACCTTTTCCCTTGTAATTACTGTGTGGCAGTCTTTAAACTTCAAAAACATTGTTATTCTCTTTTTCCACATACTATAATCCTCTCCATCGAACACCGGTATCGTAATGTCTCCTTTTTCCATTTTATCTTGATTATTCTCGAACGTTCCTTCGTGTTCGGAATCTGTACTGTCCTCGCTTTTCAGTGTCTCGTCACTCATAAGTTAACCACGTACTGTCTCTTTAGTCCACGTGCATCTACTATTATCACTTATTTAATTTTCGCTTCACTTTTATTTATCAAGTAATCCGCACTTTGTTTTTTTTTTTTCACTGTATATTTCTACGGAACGCGAGACTACACGTAGAGAATATTAAAAGGCGTCAACCACGCTCTGCTACCATGTCAGAATATTCATTTATATTTTAACAAAAGGTTTATTTAACTATTTTAACTCGGTTACAACGTTCCTTGCCACGAGGTCGCGTGTCGGAGTCTATGTATGTACTCAGTAACTATATACTCGCGTGCTCTAGTCGCTTGTTTTGTATCGCGGGCGACACTCACACACACGGGGACATAAGAGTGGGGAGGCGTACATATGTGTGTATCACTCTTATTCCTGCGCTGTACAATATAAATGTACCTTTTTCCAATACAGTGTCAACCAAGAAAGTTCCTTCGTTGGCATTATTAAATTTTAAACAAACATAAGGTAATTTATCAGCTTCTATAATATTTGACTCTTCGTTTTTCCTTATTTTATTTCGGGTGGTGTTCTGCAATTTGCCAGCGGTTTTCCGAAAATTTCGGTTTTGCATAGGATTGACATTTTGATTATTTGCACGATACACATTATTTGTCGTATTATGTACTTGGGGATTTAAAGCACAGAAACAGTTAAATTTCGTATGTCCATGTCTTTTACAAATGACGCAATATAATTTTTGTCCGATCGGTCTACTCATAAATCTTCTATTATTTCTGTTCTGTCGGTTTGAAAGGGATTCAACATTAACCGATCGTTTCTCTAGATCTCGTATTTTTTCCAATTCGTCGCGCTGTTTTAATTCTAATTCAATTTTCGTAGCTTGACTTATAGCCTCTGTTATATCTCGAGGATTACAGGCTTTAACCATAGCGATTAAATTTGTCTTTAAATTCCCAATATACTCATTGAAACCACGTTTTTTCTCTTCATTTATTAGAATATCCTTATAGGACCGTGGGAGACTTTGATGAACGATTACTTCTAAAACTTTATTATGTTTTTGACAAAATCTTTTCGAAAAATTTTCGACAGTTTCTTTTTCTTCCTGCGGACAGCGTAATCTGGCTAATTGGTACATGTCGACACTTGTTCCATACAATCTTCGTAACGCGATTTTTAATTCAGCAAAATTCAAAACACTATCTGATCTTATATAGAGTAAAACGTCTCCGGCGATTTTTTGTGCCAAGACCATACCAATGAACAAATCATGGTAACTCAATGGAATGTTTCTTAAAGCAGTCTCGACTTGGTATAAGAAAGTATCAACAGGAATAATTTGTCCATCAAATACTTGAACTGTTGCTAATAATTCTTTCAATGGAATCAAAAGTTTCTCGGGGTATGTCACCGAATCTTCGAACATTCCATTAGAGCTAACGTCGTCTCTATTATCAAATTTTATTTTAAATGATTGGAGTTGGTTCATAAGCTCATCCAATCTTTTCATAACACTTTCTACAAATGTCTCCATATTACAAATAAAACGCTTACCTTACTTAAAATTATAAATTAACAATGATCTTTATAAATTCTTCTTCGTTTAATATGACGTCCTTTGCTACTTATGTAGATTCGACGCAGATTCGTCTCAATATTTTATTTATTACTCTTTTCTCCAATAAATTAGGGAATACCTCTCTTTGCGAATGACTCAGGTATCCCACCGCTGCCACCAATTTATGTCACAGGCGAACATGAAGAATATTTGTTTTTTTAAAAAAAAAACAGTTACTTTATTAGTTATGATTAAGATAGAATGCTCCTAACTGGTATGATGAACTCTGTTTCGTGTGTGGACATTGAATGATTATATCTGCGTCTGTCGATGGCCTTTTATAGCACTTCCTGACTGCGTCTCAGGTGTCAGATTTCATCTGCGTCGATGTCTTAATTATGGTGTCTCCGAATTCCTTATCTTATCTCATGTTTATACCGATGTGACGGTCACAGGGTATATTACCCAGGAATATGGTTATCAATTTGTTAGTTAAGGTGCGCGGACGAACCCGATGCGAAATCGGGGAGCCGTAGGACACGGACGAACCTGGTGCGAAACCAGGGAGCCGTAGGAAGGGTTAGGTTTCGTGGACGAACCCGATGCGAAATCGAGGAGCCACTAGGTTGGAATATGTAGATTGTTTGTTTGGATAAAGATGTGCGAACGAACCTGATGTGGGATCAGGTAGTCGCGGGAAATGTTAGTTGCCTCGTAACTCTAAATTATTATTTGATACAACTCGAGCGGTAAAGTTGTATCGGTGGAAACGTTGTTACCAATATGCAAGGATTGCGGGGTAAAGATAGGTTTAACGAATCTACTCGATTTATAAGTGAACGTATAAAGTTATGTTCTGAGTTTTCAATATAAATACAGATGTTACTGTCGCGATGAATTAATATACAGTGTGTAAGTTACCTAAGTATTTGCACGGTGTTGACGCACTGGCGATGCGGGGACTGAGAGCCGCTATTAGAACATGCCGAAAGAACTTCAACCGAACAAGCGGATTCTAACGGGTTAATCTGTGATTCGAGAGGTGCGCTAAGCCCAATCTCACAGGATATGACTGATTTTATAGAAGCGTGACACGACCTAATTCTACGCGTGACTATGTTACTCTGAACCCCAGAGGGTAGAAACCAAAGGGTTTATATAGTCCCAAAATGCGTGTGGATGCACTGGAACTTTTCCATATAAGGAAATATGGGAGTCGTCGTCGGGCCACGCCCGTCTTGGGTCATGATGCAGCTGACTGTGCTTGTACTAAGGTCCCCTTTATTTGTTTACATTAAACGGAAGAATTTTAGGGCGTTTTCCCTTCACAAATGCGAGCTCGAAAACGCGTTGAGAGCGACGTATGGAAAATATTCTTCATACGTAACACTATGATGACGCGGTTGAGGTTGTAGAGGGCTCCCAGCTGGAGTCCAGGGCGGGGCGGGAGTTGTACTCGCTCGGGCTCGAGCTGCTGCGATGTGATTGGACTGAGTGATTGGGCTCATCCACCATTCGACTGGTGACACCGGCCTCGGTGCTGTTGCGGAGCCGTGCCCCGTTAGGAGCTGCATCATATGGAAGTCTAGGAGGGGTGTGGGGGACTTCCGCTCGAAGGTTTTAACTGAGTCGACCAGCTTCCGGGTCCAGTTGGTTGGGTAAAAGCTGTCCCATCTGGCCTGCTACTGGTCGGTAGCCTATTCCCAAATCCTCTTCTTATATCTTTGGAGGTGAGAGGACCTTCCTGCGGGGTCCCCCTGTTCGCCGTCGGTAGACTGGGGGTTGCCAACACTCAAAGTGCATCATACGCCACCGTACGTTATGCCGTCGTGGTATGATTCAGAGCCGCTCTCTGGCTTCTGCGTAAGGCTGTTGTGTTCAATCTTCGGGCGTTCGCTGCCTGCGCCCATATCGGGGACGCATACAGGACCACCGACTCCCACACATTGTAATACAGAGTCCTACACTTCCTGGCTGGGCCTTTGGTATTTCGAAGGAGCCCTGCTAGGGCACCCATCATCCTCTCCGCTCTTGCGCAGGTTTTGGCGGTGTGGTGCTGGTAGTTACGCAGGTTGTCGAGTTCTACTCCGAGGTAATTCGCAGTGCTCTGCGTCCTCAAGGAGGTCTCGCCCCAGTCGAGGACGATTATTTTGTGGATTCTTCTCCCCGCAAGTCTCAGAATCTCGGTCTTTTCGGGGGCGATCTCGAGGTTCGTACTGTTAAACCAATCTCGGATCTGCCTCAAACCGACGTCTATCAGGAACTGGAGTTCTTCCACGTTCCGTGCCGAGATCGTGAGTGCCAAGTCGTTCGCATACGAGAAGGCTGCAGTGTTCCTGAGGCCATTCGCGAGCGTCAAGACACCATCGTATATAAGGTTCCACAGCATCGGTGCAAGCACTGCACCTTCTGGAACTCCAGCATAGATCGGCAGACTCACTGTTCTTTCCGGGTTATGGACCACCGCTCGCCTATCCTCGGAGTAGTTCCGTATGACCCTTATCAGGTCTCCGGAGACTTGTCTCCGAGCAAATTCGGCCAGGGTGTGTCTCCACTCTAAGCGGTTGAATGCATTCCTTATGTCCGTAGTGACGAGCGCACATAGTGTGCCCGTAATTTGGCATGCATCCGCGAACCGCGTTACCTCCCTGATTGCATCCACTGTGCCTACGCCCTTTCTAAAGCCGTATTGACGGCAGTGGGAGAGGTCGCGTCCGATCTGCGGCTCTAAGGCGTCCTTCATCAAGTATTCCCAGAGCTTTGATAGCTCTGGTAATATACTGATGGGCCTGTACGCCGATGGAGTCGTCGGGCCCATTCCGGGTTTCGGTAGGAGAACCACCCGCGCCGTCTTCCAAATGCGCGGGAGCGTCCCCTCGAGCAGAGTTATGCGGCACATCGTTGTAAGGTCAGCCGACCATTTCTCGGCAATCAACTTGACCAGTGCCGTCTCAGTGTGTGCAACACAAAGGACTTTTTGAAGTGTAAACTTTTGAAGTGTAAACTTTTGAAGTGTAAACTTTTGAAGTGTAAACTTCTTTAGGCGCGCCACGCACAGAATTTTGCTGGGGAGTGAATGAGTCTGATGCGCGACGCTCGGGAGCCGAAGCGTGTCAGGCTTCGGGTAAACACGAGGAACGCTCAGCGCGTCAGGCTTCGGGTAAACTCAAGGAACCGAAGCGCGACACGGTCAACGCGACACGGTCAACGCGACACGCTCAGCGCGACATGCTCAGCGCGACACGGTCAACGCGACACGGTCAACGCGACACGCTCAACGCGACACGCTCAGCGCGACACGGTCAACGCGCACGTTCAGTTCGGGTGAACTCGGGAGTCGAGATCGTCAGGCTCACGAGGTAGAACAAGAGAGCCGAGTTTTCCGAGCGAGGATCAGAGAGTGCTTAGTAGTGGTGGAGAAATATCAATGGTCAGCACTATCGATAATTTCCGATAGTTGGACCATCGACCATCGATAATTATCGATAGTGATGGAATGTGATATGTATGCATATGTAGTACATACATAAGTAATGTAAGGATGAGTGCTCTCTGGCAGCCAAGGAAATGACGTTAGGCGCAGAGGAAGATAGCGCTCTCCTAAAAACGCGCAGATACAGTTCAATCCTGTATAAAGGATATAATATTCTTTGAATTGCAGATTCTTTCGTACGCAAGATCACACAGAAAGCCAGCCTTTAATGACTTAATACTATCGGAATCGTCAGTTATAGAACAAACGCGTATCATCAAATTACCAAACATTTTTAAATTCTCGGCATTACGAATGTTAACCCACATTTTCGATGTACTATCGATAGTAAACATATATTATCGATAGTTTTCGATAGTAGCAACCATCGATAATATCGATAGTGCCATCGATATTTCTCCAGCACTAGTGCTTAGTTTACGTTCAATACCTGATTCTACTTGGTATTGGTCGGAAAGGGAGAAGGATCTATTTGCTATGATCAGGCAATTAGGTAAACCGACTGTATTTTTTGCGCACATCTTAGCTTGGCTTGATAACGCGCCGACAGATGCTCTTAATAAAGATTATGATAAGGCAATTGAACTGATAGATGTCTTAACATCAGTTTCAGCATCGAAAGCATCGGAAAATATAAATCTATCTCTAATAATTTTAGTATTTTAACTTGTTACAATTAATGTTTATTAGTGGCATTCTGTCAACATTTAACTGTCCTGTTATGTCCGAATAGGATTCATACTTTGCGGGGCATATAGGAAACCGAAGTGCGTCGCGGTCCTAGGTGATATAGAGGAAGGGGAACTCGTTGTTACCTGTCCAGCACAGGTGAGCGAAAGCATTTCTAGAACAAAAGGATTTCAACTATTGTATCCATTACTAAAACCGCGCAATCAGAAATCAGTGTGTTACATTTGCCTACCAAACACAACAGATTGGCGACGAGGATCGGATTTTAAGTATATTTTTCGCCATCGAACTAGTTTCGTGAATCAGTGAGGATTTTTACAAAATAGGAGCGAATCAAGAAGAAAGCGCTGAAACACGTGCCAGCGATACGCAGAACAATTTTACATACATTCTTACATACGTTATTACGACTGATCACGTACGGTGGCAGGACCACAGATAAATTCAAATTACAGGAATATCGCTATCGACATGTTCGACTCGACGACGACAAATTGGAAGAGATGGCTCATGAGATTTGAAGGAGCCATTTCAGTGTTCAATATACCCGAAACAAAAAAGGTGGCGTATCTTTTACATTTTATCGGTTCTAAGTCGTTCGATATACTATGTGATAGATTAGCGCCAAGTGATCCTTACACGGCGACGTATAAAAAGCTCACGGAAAAATTGGAGGAATTCTACGCTCCATAACCGTGGAAGTGGCGGAGAATTTCCGTTTTAATCAACGAAGGCAACACGAGGGTGAAAGCGTACAACAGTTCGTGGCCGTTTTACATAAGTTAAGCATACATTGCAAATTTGGGGCATATCTGCAAAACGCCCTCAGGAACCAGTTTGTTTTTGGATTAACAAGTAAGCGCATACGATCTCGATTATTGGAGATTAAAGATCTGACGTTCGAAAAGGCGGTAGAAACAGCAATTGCAATGGAACTAACCGAGAGAGACGAAAACCAGATACAATCCGGGACAGCCCCGGTAGATTATGTGGAACAGAAAAAGTACGACAAGAAGAAAACGCGGCAAGAGTGGAATACGAAGACGTCGAAAGGAGCAGGACCATGCACCTCTACAAAAGCAAAGCGAAACGTTAATTTAAGTTATAATGTTAAGAATGTTTCATGTTTTAGATGCGGCGGGAGGTACCTCGCCACGGAATGTACGTTAAATAGAAATGTAATCTGTAGAAATTGCGGTACGAAAGGCCATCTGCAGAAAGTTTGTATGCGAAAGAACCAAGGAATGGCGAATCAGCTGAATGATATATTATGGATGGAGACAAGGCAAGAGCGATACAGAGGAAAATATTTTGTTACAATGAAGATAGAAGGTAGGCAAATACGTTTCGAAATTGATAGTGGCGCGGCAGTAACATTGTAAGTGAATACTTCCTTAGGAAATAGCTGCCAGATGCTCGTATAAAAAGTACAAAATTAAAACTTACCACGTATTGCAAAACGGTCGGTACAATATTAGGATACGTAGAGGTTAAAGCCGAATACAACAACATCGTAAAAAAAATTACATATTTACGTGGCGGAAACGGACCGGGAACCGTTAATGGGACGCGAGTGGACTCGTCAATTGCAAATTCAATTAAACAATTCATTGTTTGTCTTAGATACAAGTACAGTCAATACCTTACAAAATACATTACAAAATTACGAAAACAAATTAGATAAGACGTCTACAAAAATAAAACATATTCAAGCAAAATTAACACTTAAAGAAGATGCACGACCAATTTTTCTAAAAGCACGTAGAGTTCCTTTCAAACTCCTTACATTAGTTGTACAAGAAATTGAAAAATTGGTAGGAGAAGGCATTTTAGAAAAAGTTAATACCTCAGAATGGGCAACACCGATCGTACCGGTATTAAAAAAAGGAAATAGAATCCGCTTATGCGGAGATTTCAGCGTCACGCTAAATAAATGTTTACAAATTGACGAGTATCCACTCCCCACGGTAGACGAACTTTTCAGTGCACTAGCCGGGGGAGAAAAATGTTCAAAAATCGATTTGAAAGAGGCATACCTCCAGATGGAAATCCATCCAGATAATAGAGAGTACTTAACTCTGAATACACATCGTGGTTTATTGAAATGTACGCGGTTATTGTATGGTATCGCTGCGGCACCAGCGATTTGGCAAAGAGAAATCGAAAATATTTTAAAGGGTATTTGCGGAGTTTCAGTGTTCCTAGACGATATAAAAATAACAGGAACTAATGATAAAGAGCATTTACAACGTCTTAACGAGGTACTCACACGCCTAGCGAATTACAACATACGAATTAACAAAGAAAAAAGTGAATTCTTTCAAAAAGGCATTAGCTATTGCGGGTATTACATTGATAAGTACGGTATACATAAGGAAAAAGTAAAAATTGAGGCAATTAAAGATATGCCTAGACCGCGAAATGTTACGGAATTACGCGCTTTCCTGGGAATGGTGAATTATTACGGTCGATTTATACAGAATTTAAGTTCAATCTTAACCCCCTTACATACACTTTTGAAAAAAAGGGGAGGGCGAGAGGTTCCTTTTCGGTGGACAGCTGCATTTGAGAAAGCTTTCATCACATCAAAGGACGAATTCATGAGTGACAAAGTTTTAGTACATTATGATCCGAAACTCCCATTAGTAGTAGCCTGCGACGCGAGCGCTTACGGCGTAGGAGCTGTGCTTTCTCATAAATATCCGGACGGTACCGAACGCGTGATACTGTACGCATCTCGGTCGTTGTCACATACGCAAAGAAAATACGCCCAGATTGACAAAGAAGCATACGCGATTATTTTTGCCGTGAAGAAATTTTATCAATTCTTATAGGGTAATCGTTTTACATTGTACACTGACCACCGTCCACTAGCACAAATTTTTTCGCAACAGAAAGCGTTACCAATACATAGTGCAATCAGAATGCAACATTACGCTATTTTTTTACAAGCATTTACGTTCGATATTAAATACAAAAATACAAAATTACATGGAAATGCCGATGGACTATCGCGATTACCCGTTAAGATAGAAAATGACTTTGAATACGACGTAATTGATGACTACGAAATCAATCTAATAAATACATTACCAGTTACATTTAAAGACTTGGTAGGTGAGACGGTAAAGGATGCGAAACTAAAAAAGTTAACACACGGTTTACTTAGAGGTAAGGAATTAGAATTAAGCGATAGATTTAATATACCGCAAACAGAATTTAGTTGTCAACGCGGAGTAATTTTACGGAAGGGCAGAGTACTAATACCTAAGCGATTTCGAATAAAATCTTACAAGAATTACACGCGGAACATGTAGGGATAGTTAAAATGAAAGCCCTTGCTAGAAGGTATGTGTGGTGGCCGCGGATTGATCGCGACCTTGAGGCAAGGTAATTTGGCGCAAAACGATCCACCAAAAGTACATGGCCAAGAATGGAAACCAGCGGAATTTCCATTCCAGAGAATTCATATAGACTATGCAGGTCCATTTATGGAACATTACTTTCTCGTACTAATTGATGCGTTTTCAAAGTGGCCAGAAATTCATATGACAAAAGATATAACATGCGCAACAACGATACAAAAATTAAAGCAGACATTTTCAATGTTTGGAATCCCGTAACTAATAGTATCCAATAATGGTCGTTCGTTCGTTTCGACCGAATTTACACAATTTTTGAAGTCAAACGGAATAGCACATCACACAACCGCACCTTTTCACCCAGCCACAAACGGGCAGGCGGAGAGATTTGTTCAGACTTTGAAATCAGCATTAAAGAAAAGGTTCCAAAATACGAAAGCAAATAGGATAGAACTTCTGAGTGCGTTACAAACTTTCTTATTACGTTAACGTTGCACGCCTCATCAAACTACCGGTGTGTCACCGGCCGAAAAATTTTTTAGCTATAAAGTACGTACACGGTTGGACCTATTGTTACCCCAAAAGGAAAGGACGGGGGATAACAAAAATACGACTATTGGCAATTTGCGAATATTACAGGTGGGCGAGAGGGTTAAATGTAGAAATTATTACGGCAAAACGAAATGGAATTTCGGCGTTGTAAAACAGAAGTTAGGTGATGTACGTTATGTAATATGTTTAGACGACGGACGTTCTTGGAAACGTCAAATTAAGCAAATACGCAAAGTAGGTAGAGTTCCAATACAGAATGGGATTATGATCCACCGGACACACGGAGACATGAACCCGAAAGATCACCCAGACCAGAGACTGCAGTAGGGCCTGAAGAACCGAATTCGGAACTGGGCGATCCCGGAGGACAATTACCGATGCAAGAAAGTACGGAAGAAGAGGGAGAACGGAGGTCGAGAATTCTACGAAGGTCCACACGAGATCGAACAGAACCCGAACGTTTTGGCGCACCTATTCCTTACTAAAACTACGTTACCTTAATTAGACCATATTAATTATTTACCCTGCGTAGGATGTATATAGTCATAGTTTAAGTTGTTTACAAATGTATCTGTTGATTCTCTTTCGCAAGGGGAGGGAGAGATGTTATGTCCGAATAGGATTCATACTTCGCGGGGGATATAGGAAACCGAAGTGCGTCGCTATCCTAGGTGATATAGAGGAAGGGGAACTCGTTGTTACCTGTCCAGCATAGGTGAGCGAGAGCGTTTCTAGAACAGAAGGATTTCAACTATTGTATCCATTAGTAAAACCGCGCAATCAGAAATCAGTGTGTTACATTTGCCTACCAAACACAACATTTCCTTTCAACAACATAGCTTGAGTTTTATCAATTGAAACCTTTAATTTATGATCTGTAGTCCAAGAATTTAGTAAATCGAGTCCTTTCTTCGATAGCTTTTCTATTTCCGATCTTGAGTTACCTTTTGTTAATATGACTATATCATCCGCGTAGGCAATAATTTCCGCATCCTCTTCATGTATTTCTTTCTGGCCATTTTGTTCCTTATTATTTTATTCACAATACTCCATGGATCATTGTTTCCTACTTTTGTTACGAAATTTCTCCACATTTGTTTTTTCGTTTTCTTTATTGTTGCTACGTATTTATTTCTCGCGATTTTAAATTTTGTTCATAGTCCAGAATTAAATCGTTAAAGTTGAGTCATTTTGCTCTTACTAGCTGTTTTTTGTTTTTATTGACATTGATTCTTAACTTTTTTAATTCTTCAGTCTAACAAGGAACTGCGTTTGTTTTCGTAGATTTTCAAGGCATATTTTTGTTACAACACGATGTTAAAATTTTTGTAAATATTTTTACGGCTCTGTCTGGGTTATACTCTTTTAATTTTTTCTTTATATCGTCGTTAAATTTTATCTTTATACAGTTTGCAAAACCATCCCAGTCAGCCCTTTTTATGTTATAAGGTCCTTCTATTTTTGTTTCTCTTTGCAGGTTTTGGCCTTGGTTTTGATTACCTATTTTAACTCGAAAAGTTATCAAGTTGTGATCACTAGAAGAGCAATCGAGACTCACTTTCCAACTTTTTATATTGGAACTAAAATTGGAGCTGGCCAGAGTAATATCGATGTTCGATTGACCATTAGCCGTCATGAAGGTTGGAGGATTATCACGTTCGTTCAGGACCACAAGATCGTTTTCAAGAATAAAATCTTCAATTAATTTACCTCGGTCATCAGTTTTATTAGAAAACCATAATTCTGAGTTGGAATTAGCATCAATTGTGAGTATAAATGGTTTTCCTTTCATTTTTGTTAAAATGTTATTTATTAATTCTAAAAAAGCATCAATTTGTAAAGAGAATTGACAATAAACATTTATAATATAAAATCTGCATGCATTTGTATAAATTTCAAAAAATATTATATGTTCGCTTGAGCCCGGGAATACTAATACATTGAATTTTGTATGTTTGACTACTGCTGCCACCCAAGGGGTTTTGCCTACCGGTTGTATTATCCTTAAGTTTGGGGAGTTATAACCCCGAACTTGATTTCAATAGTGATACGGCTCCTGTATGCACAGGACATCTAGGTTTAGTTCCTTAACCCCTTCGCACCGGCGGACGAGATATCTCGCCGCGTGATTTCGTTCATTATATGCTATGTACGACATATCTCGCAAGCCTTTCTATTACAACGCGAGATATCTCGTCCAACGATTTGGATCAAAATGAATTCGTAGGTCACTATGAATGTGAATGTAGAAAAGGTTAGGTTTATTAAATGAAGAAAATGTTTTGTTTCTAGAAACTAATGATTTAATTGTTTCGTCGTATGAAATAATTGAAAACATGGTACTATACATAATGGTACATCACATTGTTTACAGAAGTAACTGGTTTCTTTACGTAAGTCGTTCTCTTTACAAAGTACACAGCGTTTTGTAGGGTGGCATTTCTTTGCTGTAGGAGGTATTTTTGAAGGAAAACATCGAGATTTAAAACGTAGCGGTAACTTTTTACGAGATTTCTTTCCTCCACGCTCAACATTTTCTGGTATAAAATACTTCTCTAACAATCCAGAAATAATATCTTCTTTTATTTCACGGAAATTTTTTCTATTTTCGTGACAAGAATTCCATATCACAAGACAATTAAATATTGTTATGTCAAGCAAATGTAGGAAAAACTTCTTGTACCACTTTATAGATTTACGTATGGACTGATGCCCATGTAAAATTTGATCCACATGATCAACGCCACCCATGTATGTATTATAGTCGAGAACGACATTGGGCTTTTTTCGATATTGTCCCGTAATGTGATCCATTTTAGTAGTCGTTACCAAGCGGGGAGTGTGAAGAGTAGTAAGAGTTGACACTACTCTCTTATCTTTCCACGCACAAAAAGCCATTATTTTATTATATCTAATTAACATTTGTCCTTTTTCCAATTTATTTATATTTTTTAAAAGTGTTTCATCACGTGGAAGTCCTTTTCTGTTTAGACGAACAGTACCACATACATTCATTCCACTTTTATGTAAAAATTCGTACAAAGTGGGAGACGAATAGTAATTATCGAGAAACAGAGTTCTTCCCTGGTGAAGTAGATCTCGTGTTAGTTGTAATACAATTGAACCAGAGGTGCCAATTGATTTGGAACTCAATTCACGTGCCGAGTGTCCACTGTAAAGTTCTAAATTGTATACGTAACCTGTTTCAGATTCAGCTAAAATAAAGGTTTTTAGCCCAAACCTTGCTCGTTTGGTAGGAATATACTGCTTGAAAGACAGTCTACCTTTCCATAGCATCAAACTTTCATCTACAACGATGTATCTTCCTGGTCGATATGCACTTTGAAAATGTATCAGTAACATATCAATAATAGGTTGTATTTTACATGCTTTATTAATATCGCTTTCATTTGTATCGTCATTAAAATGTAAGAATCGCATGATTCGTAAGAATTTATCTCTTGACATAATTTTTCTTACAAATTGGAAGTTATACATGGGACTCGTATCCCAGTACATAGAAAGCGTAGGTAAATGCACTATACTCATGTATATAATAATAGTTAGAGCAGAATACATATCACCAATTGTAATATTATAAGACAGGCTTGAGAAACCTTGTTTTTTCCTATATGTATTACTCTCATTCACAATTTTTTGAATGAGCTCCAGGTTGAAAAAGTATTCGAAAATAGAAGTAGGGCAACTATTTTTTGATAACCCAGATGACTCCTGCACTCCGTTATTATCATCTATATACTTTATAATTTTCGGTTGAAAATTTACTGTAGCTGTTGTTGGGGAATGGTTATGCGTAATGACCGCCGCGCCACCAGCCGTTGAGATTTCGGAAGCGTCCGAAATCTCTTTGTTTTAAGGACGCGACTGCGAAGCGTGTGTGCTTGCGAGTCGCGCGCGTCAGTAGACAATAGAACGCTGTTGCGCTCAGTCGACATCCGTGAATTAATGTATTAAGAAAACGCAAGAATAAAAACAACGATACGGAGGAGATACAGTCTGACAATTATTATCATATCCCGTATCGTCCATAATGGTCCTTCGAGCCGGATAATTGAAACAGTGACTGTGATAGCGATCTGTGACTTTACAAACTGTACAACGTACAAAGTGCATAAAGAACATTGGACTCTTGGAAGCTTGTGGAACCTTGCATAGCGACAGGCATTGCGGGTCTTATCTGGACATCCAAGACGAGAAGCCGTGGACGGTGGGCAACAGCCGATCAACGCAGGGATCACTGGCAGGATTGATCAGCGACTCCTGTGTACACCTCCTAATTATTAGCGTGAGTTCATTACCATAGAATCAATCTGCACTATATTATATTGCGATAATGGAAGCGAGATTGAAAGAGTTAGTTGTAAAACGCGGCCATATTAAGAGTTCGCTTACGCGGTTTGAAAAGTATTGCGAAACCTTCGAGCAGGGGGGCTCGGTGGGGGAGCTCAAGGAACGCGTCGTACGTGCGAACACGTTGCTGGATAAATTTGAAGAAATTCAAGACCAGATAGTGGCGCTGGTCGCGGGCACGGGGCAAGAGGAGACGCAGGAGGCGGAACGCGACAGTTTCGAAAACTTGTACTATGCACTGATCGCGAACGCGAAACAATGTATTGAGAAGGCGCAAGCGCCTGCGCGAACTGTAGCTTCGGGAACACCGTCATCTGCGTGCTCAGACGCGCCGGGCGGAATAAAACTGCCGACGATTGCGTTGCCAAGTTTCGATGGTAGGTACGAGCGGTGGATTCAATTTCGAGATACGTTCGAATCATTGATTCATGATAATGAGGCCTTGACAAACATACAGAAATTCCACTATTTAACTTCTGCGTTAAAGGGGGATGCCGCGAGGGTGATTCAGTCGTTGGGTGTGTCAGAGGCAAACTACAATATTGCATGGAAAAGTCTGAGAGATCGGTTTGAAGATTCGCAGACCTTGATTTGTCATCATGTATCGGGATTATTTGATTTAGCGTCGATCACTAAAGCATCGTTTGCGGGTCTTAGACAGTTGGTTGACGATACAAACAATCATCTACTCGCATTAAAATCATTAAACGAACCGGTTGATGCATGGGATACTCTCATCATTCACCTGATAACTTCGAAATTGGATCACAAAACGAAACGCGAATGGGACAAGCGGTTGATAATCACGTCGGGCAACCCATCGTTCAAAACTCTGACAGAGTTTCTAGAACAACAATGCAAATATCTGGAGAGGGCCGCTCCCGATAAGGTAACCGGACCAACCAAATCGAACGTTGTTGGTAAGAAACATCAAACGACGCGTACCGCGTCATATGTTGCGAAGGTGCAGACATCCTGCCAACTCTGTAAAGGTGAACATGCCTTGTATCAATGCGAGGTCTTTAAGAAATTAGATGTTGCGATGCGCCGACAAAGGGCGAGCGAACTTAATGTCTGTTTTAATTGTCTGTGGTCAGGCCACAGAGCGGCGAATTGTAGCCGGGGAAATTGTAAAGTTTGTAAGCGAATGCATCACACGTTGCTACACACAGACGAATCGACTGCGAGGGATTCGAGGGTGCAATCGGGGGAGGCGAACGCGGTGTCATTGACGCAGATCGACAAGGTTGCCGACGGGACGCGTGTTATTTTAGCTACTGCCGTCGTTTACGTGCGAGACAAGGCTGGGTTCAAGCACGAGTGTCGCGCGCTGCTTGATCCGGGTTCGCAATCGAGTTTCCTCACAGCTGATTTTTGCGATAAATTACGTCTTTCGTACACGCCGTGCGATAGAACATTATCGGGAATTGGACAGACAATCAGCAGCGTGAAGCGCCAAGTACAAATAGAATTACAATCAATGCATACGAATTATGCGGCGACCATCTCGTGTTTAGTTATTACACATATTACAGATGATCTGCCGAACGATCATGTGAACAGAGCAGCGATAACGATACCTGCGAACATGCGACTTGCCGATCCGGGTTTCGATCGCCCGCGAAAGATTGATCTTTTAATTGGCGGCGAATTATTCTGGAATCTACTTTGCGTCGGTCAATATAGCTTAGGATCGTGTTATCCAATTTTACAGAAGACGCAACTCGGATGGGTACTTGCGGGTCGTATAAATTTACCGCGAACGCGAAAAATGTCGAACGTGACTTGCCATGTAGTAACGAACGAACAATTGTCGCATCAGTTGCAGCGATTTTGGGAAATAGATGAACATAGGGAAGGAACCGATCCGCGACAATTAGACGCACGAGATGTTTGCGAACAACATTTTCAAGCAACAACCACGCGCGATTCCGACGGGCGATACGTGGTTAGCATTCCATTCAACGATCGAATAAGAATGTTAGGAGAGTCGCGAAAAATCGCCGAACGGCGGTTACTCTCAATTGAACGAAAACTCGCACGGTTTCCGGAAGTGAGAAAACAATACATCGAGTTCATGGCGGAGTATGAGGCACTCGGCCATATGACTCCGATAACGGAGGAGAAACGATCGGAGCAATCGTTTCGAAATTATCTTCCGCATCATGCGGTGACAAAGGAGAGTAGCACTACGACAAAGCTGCGAGTGGTGTTCGATGGATCTGCGAAAACATCGTCGGGCATTTCACTGAATGAGACGCAGCGGGTAGGATCTGTCGTCCAAGACGAGCTGTTTGCAATCTTGCTGCGGTTCCGAAAACACACCTTCGTGTTATCGGCGGATGTGACGAAAATGTACAGGCAGATACACGTTACACCAGCTGACCGCCGATTCCAAACGATATTGTGGAGATTCGAGCCTACACTGCCGATTCAAGAGTACGAGCTCAACACCGTGACGTACGGTACATCATCCGCGCCCTTTTTGGCGACGCGGGTGCTGCGACAAATTGGAGAAGATCATGCAACAAAGAATCCGCAAGCGAGTCGTGCGATCATTAGGGATTTTTATATGGACGACCTCCTTACCGGTGCTGATACGATAGAATGTGCAAAGCGTCTGTATCGCGACGTGTCTGGTATTTTAAGGGCATCACGATTGGAGCTACGCAAGTGGGCATCGAACGAACCTGGAATCCTCGCGACTCCGAATGCAGCATCGTCCGCGCAGGTGGAGATCACCGCGGACAAGGACCCCAAAACCTTGGGTCTCCTTTGGTTATCGCAAGGTGACATTTTGCGATTCTCAGTGAATACGAAGCGAAACACACGTGCAACGAAGCGCACGATCTTGTCCGAGATATCGCGGATCTTCGATCCGTTAGGACTTATTGGGCCGGCAACAGTAACGGCAAAAATTCTATTGCAACGCATATGGCAGCTTCAAATTGCATGGGATGCATCGCTGCCACAAGATCTACACACCGAATGGGAAGAATTTCGAAGGGAAATGGAGGCGTTAAATGACATCGCCATTCCAAGACATGTGCTCCAAAATCACACCATCAGGACAGAACTCCACGGATTTTGCGACGCATCTGAAAGGGCGTACGGAGCGTGCATCTACCTGCGGTCAACGAATAATGACGGTCGAATTCTTGTGCGATTGCTCTGCGCGAAGAGCCGCGTGTGTCCATTGAAGAGGATAACGTTGCCACGCTTAGAACTGTGTGGAGCGCTGTTATTAGCTCAACTAAGCAGTACGGCGAAGGCAGCCCTGGACATGCCTGTGAATGATGAATGGTACTGGTGCGATTCGACTATTGTGCTTGCGTGGATTAAGGCGCCCAGCAGCCGGTGGAAGACGTTTGTCGCGAATCGCACCGCTGAGATTCAACGTAAAACAAACGGAAATTGGAGGCACATCGTATCAGAAGACAACCCCGCTGATATGATTTCGAGAGGAATCAGTCCAGCCGCGCTTCGGGATAGCTCATGCTGGTGGCACGGACCCGCCTGGCTGGAGAAGGAAACTGGAGACTGGCCTGTTCGAGAGACAACTACCGTCGATGCTCCGGAAGAAAGGAAGCAAGTAGTGACAAGTCTGGCGACCACGTGTGGTGACTTCGATCTATTCAAGCGATACTCGTCTTACACACGTCTCCTGCGAGTGACGTGCTTCTGTTTGCGCGCGATACAAAATATGCGAAAGCAACAACGACATAAATTTAAGGATCGTTTATCCAGTGTACAACCTACTGACGTGAACTATACCGAAATTC
Source organism: Nomada ruficornis (assembly GCA_951802695.1). Classification (NCBI taxonomy): domain Eukaryota; kingdom Metazoa; phylum Arthropoda; class Insecta; order Hymenoptera; family Apidae; genus Nomada; species Nomada ruficornis. Next base: position 12,941,829 of record OX637850.1, read on the forward strand.
ACTTGGTTGCGCGAGAAATGGAAAATGCGAGGATTACACTCTTGCGAATAGCGCAGGGCGAATCTTTTACCGAGGCGATGCGTTGCATTCGAGAAGGGCGACCGATTTCGCGGTCGGGCAGTCTACAGGCTCTCAATCCTTTCGTCGACGACTTAGGATTGCTGAGGGTGGGCGGACGCCTCTCGAATGCTCCAATAGCGAACGAACACAAACACCCTATAATACTAGCGAGTAGACATCCACTGACGGATCTGATTATCAGAGCCGAACACATTCGATTGTTGCATGCAGGATGCCAGGGTGTCATTGCGTCATTGCGAACGCGGTATTGGCCGTTATCATGTCGGAATGGCGTGAAGAAAATCATTCGACAGTGCGTGCGATGTTTCCGAGCGAAACCTACGACTGCTAATTGCATTATGGGAGATCTGCCAGCAGCTCGGGTTACTCCTAATCGGCCGTTCTATAAGTGCGGAGTAGATTATGCGGGCCCATTTTATATTAGAGAAAAAACACGCACTCGGTCAACTTTGAAAGCATATTTATGTATTTTCGTGTGTTTCGCGACGAAGGCAGCACATTTGGAATTGGCGACAGATTTGAATACAGACGCATTTTTGAATTGTTTCCGGCGATTTATAGCGCGACGCGGTAGATGCCACAGCATCTACTCCGATAATGGCACAAATTTTATAGGCGCGCGAAACGAACTCCATGAATTGGGTTTACTATTAAGAAACAAAAGACATATAGAATCCGTGAGAGACTTTGCGAGCTCGGAACAGATGGAGTGGCATTTAATTCCACCCCACTCACCTCATTTTGGAGGTTTGTGGGAAGCGGCGGTAAAATCCGCAAAACATCATTTGAAACGTGTTATCGGGGAGACGCGACTCACTTATGAAGAACTTTATACAATTCTGGTGCAGATTGAGTCATGTATGAACTCGCGTCCATTATGCCCTATCTCCTCCGATCCCATGGACTTAAGTCCTTTGACACCTGGCCATTTTTTAATTGGTGACCAGATGACCGCATTACCGCATCGAGAACTACTCCATGTACCAACTAATCGTTTGACGCGATTCGAGCACCTACAGTACATGTTTCAGCATTTTTGGCGACGTTGGAATGCAGAGTACCTTCACCAACTACAACAGAGGAACAAGTGGCGAACGGCTGTTCCGGAAAAATTTGGCGTGGGAACTATGGTCATCATCAAGGATGACAATCTACCGCCATTGCGATGGCGCCTGGGAAGAGTAGTGGATCTGCACCCCGGCAAGGACAACGTTACCCGGGTCATTTCCATCAGGGTCTCAGACGGCGTGCTAAAACGCCCCATAGCGAAGATCTGCATTCTCCCTATCGAGGACGAGGTGGATGCCAAACAGACTGAAAGTATTGAAAGTCATACTTCCAAGGTGGGCGGAATGTTGGGGAATGGTTATGGGTAATGACCGCCGCGCCACCAGCCGTTGAGATTTCGGAAGCGTCCGAAATCTCTTTGTTTTAAGGACGCGACTGCGAAGCGTGTGTGCTTGCGAGTCGCGCGCGTCAGTAGACAATAGAACGCTGTTGCGCTCAGTCGACATCCGTGAATTAATGTATTAAGAAAACGCAAGAATAAAAACAACGATACGGAGGAGATACAGTCTGACAATTATTATCATATCCCGTATCGTCCAGCTGTTGGTATTTTCCACCGTCTTGCTTCCATAAGCTTATTTAATCTTTGCGATAATAGAGTGTCGTCGTCACTATACTGCACATCATTACTGCACTGCACATAGTCGTTACTACTGTCTTCGCTAACACTAATAATGCGATTCTTATTAACTCGTCGGAACATGATTACTACACTTACGGAATGCTTCCTGAAAACTGCTGTAATGAACTCAATGTAGAAGTGAAATACCATCGCCCAAAGAAACCGATGAGTGGCATTCAGTTGTAAACATTGAAAAACGGGTAGGGGAGCGCGAGGTATCTCGTCCAAAGCAGCACGCGAACGGTGTTGCTTCGCGAGATATTCCGTACACAGCGTCGCATGAACGATTTTGTGTCGCGAGATATGTCGTACATAGCATCGCATGAAGGACATTGCGTCGCAAGATATCTCGTCCATAGCATATCATGAACGAAATCACGCGGCGAGATATCTCGTCCGCCGGTGCGAAGGGGTTAATCAGGATTTCGAGTTCGGTGGCAGGAGCCGACGATCGTTGCGCATTAATCTGTCCGATTATTACGTCCACTTTACTTTAGCCTTGTATATTTCTAAATACTTTTGAAATTCCGGGCATGTTTTGCTTCTGACATTATGATTATGTTCTTTTCTCTTTGCCCTAACGCAATTAATGCAACTATGATTGTCTTTTCTTGGGCAATCGTCTCTGCCATGCTCTTTAGAGCTGCATGTCTGACATAATTGGTGCGGCGAACTACAATATTTTGCAACGTGCCCGTGACCGTGGCACTTGAAACAGCGAACCGTGTTATAAAACTCTCTTATCTAGTTTATATACACTCTCCACAACATAAAAACTTTACCTTTTTCTATGAGTTCTGAATATATTTCGCTGGGTACCTCTACAACCCAGTTGACTTTATCTTCCTTTGTTTTGAAGCAATGCTTAAATTCGATTTCTTCTTTTAGTTCTTGCATGCTCTTTTTCGTGTTTGAGTTCGAGTTTACTATATTTCATTAAATCTACGTCGTTCTTATGATTTACCTGAATGACGATTCCTTTCTGCTTCATTTGCCGGATTTCTCTTACTTTCAGGGTTTTACTACTTTCTTTTAATTTGTTTATTACGTCTCTCTTTATTTCATCATTATTTCGCTTGTCGTCTTCTTTTTCTGATTTCAATAAATTTTCTTTTCTCTTTTGTTTTTCCAGATCAGTCTTTAATCCAGGACCAAGGATACCCGGGGATTTTGCGGCCATTTGTGCATAAGTCATTTTGTTTGTTTCATAGCATTTTTCTTTTGTTTTTAAAATTTCGTTATTTAAAATTTCTTTTTGGAACCTGTTTTCTAAAATAGCCCATTTATCTAGGATAAATTTGATACTAACTTTCGAAATTTTATTATTGTCATTAAATAAAAACTCCTCAAGTTTAATTCTCTCTTCATAAATTTCTTTTAAAATATCATTTGTTTGTTTTTCTTTTATTAATTTTTCAGCAGCACCTATACTTTTGACATCAAGATCTCCTGTTTTGCTTCTTTTTACTCTAGCCGACGACCTGCCTTTAGATGCATCTTCCGAGAAGTGGGACGAAGCAGAGCCACGCCTGCTGTGTCCCCTTATTTGCGCTTCAGTAAGCATCTCTATTTCCACACTACATTCCTCGCCTCCTCCTCCTTCTCCTCTCTCACCGCCGGTTTGTTTTGTTTTATTTTTAAATTCCATTACTTGGTCCCACGCGAGGGTCGAAAAGGGTGATCCACCGGGGCAGAGCCGCCTTACCCCGGTAAGGCTGAATACAACCGGGACCCGCCATATTTCCGGAGGTTGGCCGCTAGCAGCCGGGGCTCCCACCGGCCACGCTCCGGCGCAATGTCCGAAACGCACCCGTTCGGCGCGCGCCATACCTTAGGGTGAGGGATTTTTTATAGAGGTTGTCATCCTCGAGGTCCGGCCGGTTAAGCCAAGACCCCCGTTCCAGCGATACATGACCGGTTTACGGTATGCAAAGAGCTCGGGTACCTTGGGTCCGCTTAAACCCAGATGGACATTTTTTTTTTTTTTTTTTTTCATTTAATTCTTAATTATTTCTGCGGCTGGAGCTTTCGCTCATTGCCGCCTTGTTCTAATTTATTTTAAATTTAACACAAAATTTTTAATTGGGTAAGTATTACTTTAGACAAAATACACTTTATTTAATTAATTTTACTAAAAAAACAAGCTTACAAATAACAAGTAAACAAAGCAAGATAAAGTAATATCAAATTTTTAATTAACTTATTAATTTTTTACTTTTTCTTTTTTCTTTCAGGAATTTTATTTACAGGTTTAGCTATGGATCTCTTAGCCGCTGGGGGAGTTCCCAGCGTTGCCCGTCCCTAGCCACGTGGAGGCGGATCCAGCACTTTCCAGCGTCATAAGGTATTCTTTTCTTTTTTCGAATACTAACACAGAGAATGTCAAAAACTTTTTAAATTTCTCTTTTGTACTGATTAAGTTAGATTTGTCATTTTCCGAATTCATTAGTTCGGGGTATCTATATTGTTGATACAGCGGGCATTTAAAAATAATATGTTCAACCGTCTCTTCTTCGTTTAAATCACAAACGTTGCAGGCAGAGTCTCCCACAACGCCCCTCTTGAATAGTGAACTGTTTATTGAGCCATATCCCGTTAATAAATATACACAATATCTACAAGGTCGAAACCATTTGTTAATAATCGCAAATCTAACTTCTTTTATAAATTGGAAGGTTACCCTTCCCCTAGTCTCAGAGCACCATCTTTGTTGCCATTTGTTTCGAATCCGGCTCGAAGGACCACTATATCTCGAATCCGGCTCGTAGAAATGTTTATTTGCAACCGCTGTTTCACAGCAATATTATGCCGCGGTTCCCGAGTGGTGTTAAGTGGCGAGGATATGAAAAATAAACTCGCATGTGATGCACTAATAACTTTATTTGCGTTACCTTAACAGATTAGCCGCAATAGCTAATCGTTTTACCAGAAAGAATCAAAGGTAACACATAAGCAATAGAATCAAAAAGGCTGTTACAAAGGTAATAGAAACAAGAAGAGCGAAAAAGGCCCATAGAGCCGCTCGACCGCGGCTTTTATAAACTATGGTGACTCATCGCGGTACACCTATTTGTCGCGGTATTACCGCGTTCGCTAATCAGCGCGCGACTTTTGCGTGGCATGACCATATATGGTCATGCCGAAAGTGATGAACTTTGTGTGCGTGCGTGACGTAGCTCTAAGGAGCTGGTCGTCAGGCGGCCCTTTTTTTGTATGACGAGTCTACCTTTGCTCTTATAAACTACGTCTTATTCTAAAATTATTATAAATTTCAAATTTGCTCCCAATCTTGAACACCATTCATTGTATATATAATTTTCAATCTTTTTGAGTTCGGTTTTAATTCTGTTTCTGTTTTGTTCGAAATCTAATTGAGTACAGTCAATTTCTCTGTGTGTATACTGTTTCCAATTCGTCGATTTATTTCTTTTGATTCTATTAATCAAGGCTTGTTTGACTATACATAAATCAAGGGGCAATGCGCCCGAAATGACCTGCATCGCCACGGTTGAAACCGTTTTACATGCTCTGGTCATGATAATTAACATCGACCTTTTTGTTGCCATTAGTTACCTCATTACGTGTGCATTTTGCACGGCTGTGTACCAGAACCGCGATCCATAATTTACAATTGGTATGAATACCGCTGTATATAATACATATATAATATTAGATCTAAGGCCCCAGGATTCTCTGGTAACTCTTCTTAAAACCATTACGAAATTTAATACCTTATTTCTTAAGTATTTTGCGTGTTCAACAAAGCTCATTTTATTATCTAATATTACTCCTAAGTATTTAACTTTATTGTAAAACTTTATTTTATTATTATTTATCTTCAGAACAGGTAGTCTTTCTTTATTTAATTTACCTTTTAAAATCATTGCCGTTGTTTTTTCTGTAGATATTTTCAATTTATGCTTGATGCACCATGCAGATAATATATTTAATACATCAGAGGAACGCTTTTCTAACTCGACTCTGGAGTTTCCTTTAACAATTAGCGCCAAATCGTCTGCATAGGCTATCGCTTCAGTGTATCGATCGTTAGTGCCTTGCTCTATTTCATCCAACAGGGAGTCCATACCCCAGCTCCAAGCCATAGGGCCAATGATGGACCGCTGTGGACATCCCTTTTGCATTTTCTTTTCGATATAGTCGAATTTAGATTGTATACAGATTTTCCTTTTAGCGAATTCTTCGTCAAATTTCATCTTTATTAATTCATCAAATTTATCCCAGTTTGCTTTCTTTAGGTTGTATGTTTTTATTCTGTGCCAATAATTAAAATTATTATTTCTAGAATTAAAGCCAATTTTAAACGTAATCAAATTGTGATCGCTTGTAGAGCATTCAGCATGGACTCTCCAATCGGTCAGTTCAGTTATAAAATTAGAACTAACGAGCGTTAAATCAATATTTGAATCACCATTGGGTGTAATGTACGTCGGAATGTTATTAGGCTTATTAGCAATTAAAAGATCATGGGCAAAAATTAAATCCTCCATGATTCTTCCGCGCTCATTGGTCTCTTGCGAGAACCACAGTTCGGACCACGCGTTGGTGTACATCAATACAAGAACTCTTTTACCACTAAGCCTCCGTAGCAAGAGACTGATCTGATCTAAAAACGTTCCCAGCGGCTTGGAAAACTGGCAATAGACGTTTATAATATAAAATGTGTTTCTATACACATAGGGTTCTTGCACACAAAGAATATCCAATTTACGCTCTTTAATGATCAGTTCCAAATTGGCAGCGGCCACTTGTGATCTTTGGGCATTAATATGTCCTATAATTAGTTCCACTTTATTTTGCTTTTGTATATCTCAAGATATTTTAAGTACTCCGGGCACTCTTTGCTTCGGACATTATGTCCAATATCCTTTCTCTTAGCTCGAATGCAATTCATACACTTGGGGTGTTCCTTAGAATCGCATTTATCTCTTAAATGGTCCTTGGAACCACAAAAATCACATAATTGGTCAGAGACATTACAGACCTTTGCGATGTGGCCAAAACCAACGCACCTCGTGGTATTATAATATATGGCACTTAACGCACCTCGTCGTATTATAATATTCTTTAATTTTATAAGCCCTCCACATCATGAAGATTTTACCTTTTTCCAAAATGTCACGATATTTAGAGGACGGGATCTGAACAATCCAGTTCAGTCTATTGCCATCCTTAGTTTTAAAATTATGTACAAAATTTACTTTTTCTTTTAATTCATTTAATTCCTTTTCCGAATCAACAACAAAATTCTTATTAATAAAGTGTTCCTTTAGTACTTCTGATTTGTGCTCTTTTTCTATATCATAAATAGTAATAGTTGGATTTAACATTTTTGGTCTTTCTACCTTGAGACCTATTTTTTCCAGTTCACAATTTTTTATTAAATCAACGTCATTTTTACTTTGAACTTCAATCACGATCCCTTTCTTCTTCATCTGTCTTACACTTTTGACCTTTAATTTATTTTCCACTTTCTTAAGTCTCTTGATTACTTCATTTTTAATTTCTTCATTATTTCTACTTTCAGTGTCTTCATCCACAGGCTTGATCAACAGAACTTCACTGTCTTCTCTTCGCTTAAAACTTCTTGCAGCAGGAGCAGCACCCCCACCGGAAACACCTGTCGAACGTGATGCAGCTTGTGCGTATGTGGTATGTTGTGTCTTGTTAAGTGTTTCTTTTGTTTTTAATATTTCATTTTCTAATATTTTCTCTTGAAGTCTGTTTTCTAATATGGACCATTTGTCCAGAATGAACTTAATACATGTCTTGGTAACTTTGTTATTCTCATTTAAGAGAAATTCTTCGAGTTTTATTCGATCATCAAAAACCTCCTTTAAAGTTCCACTTTTTTGTTTTTGTTTTTGTTTTTCTTTATTTATCATTTCTTGGACATTAATTTTCTCAATTTCAAGTTCTCCTGTTTTTCTTCTTTTAGATCTTGGTGTCACTCCACTCTGCGTATCATCAGAAATAAAGGACGGAGCAGAGCTACGCCTGCTGTGTCCCCTCATCTGAGCTTCCGTTAGCATCTCAACTTCTACACTGCACTCCTCTCCTCCTTCTCCCCTATCCCTCCCCATTTGTTTTTGAAGTTATACTTCTTTAGGCGCGTTATGGAGAAATGATGAGGAGTGAATTTTTGCGATGCGCGCGCACAGCGTCAGATAAAGTCTACACCATGAAGCTGCTTGCTAAACCCCTTAAGAAAAAGGCTACCAACTAAATAACTTCAAAAAATAGAAGTAGAGATCCCCATTGCACGCGCATGTTGGTGTTACGAGCCGAGGGCTAAGGGGCACGGCTGCGGAGCCGAGGATCGGTTATTTAAGAGTTTTGTTAATTAAACGGTCGAGCCGTTTGATGGGAAACGTGTGGATGTGCCAATGCTTATTTCATCAATGGGTGCCACTGGAAGGTCAAGGTTTTTGTGGATGTGCCAGTGCTTATTTCATCAATGGGTGCCACTGGAGGGTTAGAGTTTGTGGATGTGCCAATGCTTATTTCATCAATGGGTGCCACTGGAAAGGTTGTTGTGGATGTGCCAAAGCTTATTTCATCTCTGGGTGCCACTGGAAGGTTTTTTGTGGATGTGCCAGTGCTTATTTCATCACTGGGTGCCACTGGATTGTTAGTAATTATTGCCTCGTAACTGTCGATATACCTTGAGCGGTTGAGATATATCAATTCGGTGGATTCTATATACTACTTATGATTGGTATAGGAAACAGAAAGAAATGAATACATCTATAGTCAAACAATAAAATGTCTATATTCTGTATCTTGAATGGAATACAATTTGTTATAATCGTGGAGTCAAAAACCCACGTTTACAGTCTTTAACGTTTATAAATATAGATGATCGAAAGGGAATTTAACCCGATCTCACTAACTTTCGACAAACGCGAACTTTAATAAATATCGTATAATGATCAAAAGGGAATTTAACCCGATCTCACTGAGCTAGAGTATTCAAACAGCCTAAGTCGCAACGTATCACGAAGCCAGTTAATTGGATACTGAGCCGCTGAGGGCAGATTTCGTGCCCTTTTTATACCCGAAAATCGGACCAAAAATATGGTGGGGGTACAGAATCTTCCAAGGGAGTCCGGAAAATTCTCCTGTAGGGTTACGTCATCGCGTCATCGCGGAAGGGGCAGATCCGACTGCATGCACTCTCGATTTCCAAATAAGGGCATAAATAGACGAAAACGTGGAAACAATCCTTCCTACGTAACATCTCCCCCCTTAGACGAAACATCATTTATTATGATGCTTTTTCTCCCTTTTGGGAATCGCGAGCGCAGATATAAAATGCAGTCGGTCACTTACGCAACGATGAAATGACTCAAGCTAGTCATGCGCTACTGCAGGTGGTTGAAGTTTCGACTTGGCTCGTCCCCGTCCTCGTCCTCGAGGATATGACCGGAAGATGTTTCAATCCGGATGCGGCCCGTCCTCATCCCCGAAGATGTTGCGGATCCTCAATTCGATTCTGCGGCAGCATTTAACGGCAGCCTCACCCGGCATCCAATCCCTGACATTGTCGTCGGTGATATGTGGAAGGTCGAGCCCGTTTTCCTTATTATAAGGAAACGTTCTCTACCCGTTTGGTTTTGGAGGTTCAGTATTTTGAACCCCCTGATCCCTGGTTCTTGGATTCCGTGTCTGCGTTCCCCTGCCTGGTTTGTAACTTCCCTCGGCAGCGACGAATCGTCCCGTGGAGTATATTACCGTGCCGGTCCTGCACTCTCGTAGCCAGGAACCCTGCTCCCCCGTCTGGATTGATATCGTTCCAGTTCCCTCGCTCTTCTCCGTCTGTGTCTCGACTTCGAACTGCATGCTTTGATATAAGTTTCACAACTGTAGAATTTTCCGAGGCTGCACAAACTTATATATGGGATGGGCACTTTTCCCAGTGCGTATTTTAGTTGTCGTTGAATGGAAATGCTAAGAAACCCTGTCCTGACTCAAAAGCCAATATCGACACGAGACAATGACGGATTTTGCACATGGCCATGCACTTGGTGCCCTATAGGACCCATAGAGGACAAAGACAGTCTCCACAGCAGATTTTCTCTTCGCCCATAAAGATTCCAATTTATTACAGCAAACGCTGCACCGAAATATATATTTTTTTTTATTATTATTATTATTGTCTACGTTCAAAGGGTTGCAGAATAGGCATGTTTTAATTTGTCCTGATGTTTCCGAATTGTTTTTCGATTATCTACTTCCAAAACCACATTATTCAGGTCTGTAATATTTAATATTTTATATGGCCCAATATAATGTGGGTCAAATTTGCTTAAACGAGGTTCTTTTTGTACATAAACGTACTCTCCAGGTTTAAATTCTCGTGGTCTTCTATGTCGGTCGTAATAACGTTTGGACCTTTCCTTTGCATTGTTCAATCTGTCGGCCGCTTGGTTTCGAATTTCAGTCATCTGTCCAATAAGGTCGGCGAAGTAGGTTCCATACGTTTCTAAATGTTGTCCAGACGGGAAGGCACTTGGTATTCTTGCCTGTTTACCGAAGATCAGTTCATGGGGCGTGAAATTGGTGGCCTCATGAACGGAGGTGTTGTATGACATCATGGCAAAGGGAATAAGCAGGTCCCATTCTTCATGCGATTCCATATAATGCCTAAAGTATTCTGCGAGAACAGCATGACTTCTTTCCAGAGAACCGTTCGTTTGAGGTCTGTATCCTGATGTAGTAATTTGTTTAATTTTGAAGATGTCGGCAAGGTGTTTCATTACCTTTCCGATAAAGCTGGTTCCTCTGTCTAATAATATTGTACGCGGCGTTCCATAAATTGCTATGAAATGCCGAGCAAAAGCGTCTGCGATAGTTGTAGCTCGTATGTTCGGTATGGCAACTGCAATACAATATTTTGTAAGATTGTCTTGCATTGTTAAAATATATCTATTTCCGCCAGGTGTTTCTGGAAGAGGTCCGACTGTGTCCATTGCAAGTTTGTCAAAAGGTTCCAAGGGCGTATCAGTAATGATCATTGGTTGACGAGTTTTTGCTCTTACTAATTTCTGTTCCTGACAGCTCTTGCATTTCCTGATGAAGTCTTGTATGTCGCTCCTCATATTCTGCCAATGGTATTTGGTTTTTAGGCGATTGTATGTCTTCGTGACACCTTTGTGTCCTCCTATTAAGCTGCTATGTGCCTCTTGATTTCTAGTTTCTTCAAGTGGTGTTAGAATGGTTCCAGTTGATGGTGTTGGTGGTGCGGCTGCGATGTCATCTGAGTCCTCTTCTGTTGAAATATCGTCTTCCGATGGTGTAGACTCGTAATCCGAGAGTACGGAATTAACAAGATTAGGAATATTAGGTGTCGTATTTTTAGGAATGGATGGAGTTGAAACAATAAATGGATTTTGGATTATAATTGGAGATAATGATACAGGTAAATTTTGTTCATTTGGTGCTTCTAATAAGGTTTGCGAAAGGGTTTGATTAACAACGGTAGCGTCCAAAGGATTTGTATCGTTGAAGGAAATTAAATCTGCATTGATGGTTGTATCCTCTGCTGCTGCTGTATTTTCGACATCCTCCAGGAGTCGTGTTGAACTTGCCACGGGGTTTCCCGATATAGTACTAGGTGAATGTATTACTGGTTGTTGTCTTGTAGGTGATTGATCAATTCTTCTTCTTTGAAGATACCGTCGTCTCCTCGGTGTATCTTCTGGATCAGATGATTCCTCGGAGGTGATTGCTTCACGGCTGCGTTTCGATTCTTGACTCCTTCGTAGCCCTCGAATGCGTTGTCCAATGCTATCAGTAACAGGTGCGGCGTTCTTTGGTAATTGTATTTTGAAGTCCTTATCCGCATCCCTCGGTATCAAAGGAAGGCAAATTTTTACTGGATTACGAGACAAAGCGTCAGCGTTTTTATTAGTTTTTCCTGATTTGTGAATTACTTCATAGTCATATTCAGAAAGTCTTAATTTCCATTTTACTAGTCTTGATGTAGGATCTTTTACGGAATGAATCCAAACTAACGGTCTATGATCGGTTATTAATGTGAACTTTCTTCCAAAGACATACGGTCTAAAATATTGAACAGCGAACACCATCGCTAAACATTCCTTTTCGGTCGCGGAATAATTCTTTTCTGCTGAATTCAAACTGCGAGATGCATAAGCTATTGGTAAATCGTTACCCACTTCTCCCTGACTCAAGACTGCGCCAACTGCGAAATCTGAGGCATCAGTTGTAATTATAAAAGGTTGATTGAAGTCGGGATATTGCAAAATTGGTTTTTTACATAACTCATCTCGCAATAACTCGAAACTTCGTTGTTGCTCTTCCGACCATTTGAAGCGAATTCCTTTCCCAAGTAGTTGAATTAATGGTTTTGCTTTAAGTGAATAATCTTGTATAAATCTGCGGTAATATCCTGTTAATCCCAAAAATTGTTGAATATTCTTCTGTGATGAGGGTACAGGGAAATCCTTTACGGCCTGTAGTTTTCGAGGATCCGGTTTCACTCCGTCCGCTGATACTATGTGTCCCAGGTAAGTCACTTCCTTGCGAAGAAATTCACATTTGCTGGTTTGAAGTGTCAGTCCATTTTCCCTCAAACGGTTTAATAATTTCCTGACCTTGATCTCATGCTCCCTGAGTGATGACGAGTAGACTACAATGTCGTCGAGATACACGAACAATTCCGTCCCTTGCATCCCCGTGAGAACTTGGTCCATGAGTCGTTGAAATGTCGGTGGGGCATTTTTCAACCCGAAAGTCATACGTGCAAATTCATAATGTCCGTATGGTGTAGAAAACGCAGTCTTCTCCTTGTCCTTTGGATTCATTTCAATTTGATGAAATCCATTGGCCAAATCAAATACTGAAAAGTACTTTGCGCTTCCTAATTTGTCCAAAATTTCAGTAATTAGCGGTAATGGGTATTTATCACTGACAGTTTTGTCGTTGAGAGCACGAAAATCAATGACCATGCGCCATTTCTTGATACCGTCAGCACCCACTTTCTTCGGTACAATCCGTAAAGGAGAATTGTATGGTGAAACGGAAGGTTTGATGATTCCCTGCTTTAACAGTGTTCGTACCTGTTGATTAATTTCTTCCTGATGTATAGGAGGGTAGCGGTACTGTCTAGTGTTGACTGGTATATCATCCTTCACGAATATTGAATGTTTGAAATTTGGTGCTTTGTTTAAAGAATCTCCCGGCAGATAGAATCTGTCAGAAAATTCTTCAATTATATCTTGAATGTGGTGTTGTTCTTCTGTATTGAGATGTTCGGTTCGTAGGGTGTCCCAGATTTGTTGATTCCTCTCTTCTCCTTGAAAAGCAGCCTCTTCAGAATACGTTATTTCTTCGTCGGAGGTATCCAAGATGTCGTATGGACGTAGGTATTGAGGTCCCAAATAAATCTCAGCATCCTCTTCACCGGTATTTGTAGCCAAAACATAACACGATCCGTCGTGGTTCTTGACCGCAGCTTCACCGATGTAAATATTTTTTGGTGTATTAAGACGCGGTAAATAACCCTCCTTGACATCAGGATTGGCTATCTTCAGTGAAATTTGACGCGTCGTTCTGCCCGGGATCCTATGCTCCGTCACTTGTTTAGAGGGACTGGCACGTTCCTCCACTCGAGGAAAATTCGTGAAACGAATCGGCCTAATGGGCTGACTGGTCGTCACAAGTGTCCCGTGATGGTAAGAAATTTCAGCGCTTTCTTGTAATAAGAAAGGGCTCCCTATGAGGCCGTCCGCTAACAGCGGGAGACGGTCGATGACATAAAAATATGCAGGAATGCCATTGATATGTAACACCGTCGTGGCCAAAGTTCGAATAGAAGGGAGAGATAACCCGGTTATCTCTATTTCTTCTCTTGAGGTAAGTTTAGTTTCGTCGTCTAATGAATCCAAGGTGATAAGATTCACAGAGGCTCCACCGTCAATAAGGAATTCTCCTTGCTTGTTAATTAATTCAGGAACGTGGACCCTGATACGTGGTGTTGGTGCTTCTTTGACAAGTCGTTGTTCTTCTCGTCGCTGAACCGGATACTTTTCTGACGATTTTTCTTCAGTACGCTCACCGTATCGTCCTTGCGGTAAGCGTTTTTGGAGTTTAAAGGTTTCGGAGAGTAATCCCTCGAAGATCTTATGCCCCGTTGATATTCACGCTGTTGTTTGCAGATCTTCCCGTCATGTCCTTTTACCCCGCAATTCCAACAAAATAGATGGATTTCGTCGGTTGTCCTTTTATCCGTTCGACCACGCTCTGACCCACGATAATCGCCAGTTTCCGAATTATCCGATGAATAACACGGTGATTTTGGTCGACCGCGTAAAGTCATTGCCGTTGCCGTTGATCTACGTCCTTCGTACTCCGTCTCGGTTGGTGAAGTACTCCTATCTTCTCTATTTCTTCGGTAATGAGTCGGTTATGGTGATCGCGGATACCGTGCTGGCGATCGGTATTCTCGTTCGCGAGAATCTCTTCTTTCGAAGTCATCCCTCGACGATCGTCCTTCTATTACTTGACGACGATTCTTCAAACGCCGATCAATTAATAGTACCGCCTCGAATGCTTCTTCTAACGTTTTGATTTTGTCATCTAGCGTTGCTATTCTTATCGTAACGCGTTCCGGTAGTCCCTCAAGAAAGTTCTCCAACGCGTCTTTCTCCATTTCTTCAATAATCTGCGCGACGTTGGCATCGTAACGTTCTTTAACAGCCGTACGCGCACAATGAACTAAATGACTGACACGGTCGATGTACTTTCTCAATGTCTCGTCATTACGAATACGGAGACGCGAAATTTCCCCCTGAAAGTACGTCAGGCTCTTTCCTGGAGCGTACCTTTTCTTCAAAAACTTGATAAGGTCAGTGACACTTTCGAACGTTCTATTTCGTATAATTGTCCTTGCAGGACCCGTGAATTTAGTTAATACTATAGCTAGATAGTCTTGCTCAGTGTTTTCTGGTATTAACGCTAACCCGTTTTCTATACTTTGCGTAAAAGTTGATAAACGTGGATTTTCACCATCAAAAATTGGTATCGATGCTGTCGCGAACTGTATGCAATTACGTCGCGTTAATACAGTCATGGAACTAGTTATGGAAAGCGTTAAATTCGCCAATTCTTCGGGCGAAAGCGACGCCATGATTTGAGAATTATTAGGCGATCAACCCAAACCAATAAATAGATGCTCTGCCTTAGAATACTATAGAAATTCTAATTATTGGTTTTTCGTAAGAGTTTTATATAAGTATTTATGTATCTTTCTGCCTTAGAATTCTTTAGATTCTAATTGTTCACTACGGTTGACTCTCCGCGTAAAAAGTACTTAACCGAGCATACGTCACAATCAGCTATTGGCTGTGTCGTGTACAAAGGTTTATTGCACTCAGCACACAATATCTGACGCGGGTCACGCTGGAACCAATGCTCGGTAGCAGAGCTTTTTATATCTAACGGTGAGGTTACCGCGCACTGTGTGCAGACCTTGGTATCGTTCCCTAAGGTAGTTGTCCAAGCTCTACAGCACAGATTTAATAAATAAGCCGGATCCAACACGAAAGTTGGGGTTTTTCGCCGGTACGGAACTCCCGTTTTATTATTGAAACACTTTTAAATCTTTAGATTTTCTATCCAATCAAATAATATGCAGTATCCCACCGCTGTCACCAATTTGTTACGAGCCGAGGGCTAAGGGGCACGGCTGCGGAGCCGAGGATCGGTTATTTAAGAGTTTTGTTAATTAAACGGTCGAGCCGTTTGATGGGAAACGTGTGGATGTGCCAATGCTTATTTCATCAATGGGTGCCACTGGAAGGTCAAGGTTTTTGTGGATGTGCCAGTGCTTATTTCATCAATGGGTGCCACTGGAGGGTTAGAGTTTGTGGATGTGCCAATGCTTATTTCATCAATGGGTGCCACTGGAAAGGTTGTTGTGGATGTGCCAAAGCTTATTTCATCTCTGGGTGCCACTGGATGGTTTTTTGTGGATGTGCCAGTGCTTATTTCATCACTGGGTGCCACTGGATTGTTAGTAATTATTGCCTCGTAACTGTCGATATACCTTGAGCGGTTGAGATATATCAATTCGGTGGATTCTATATACTACTTATGATTGGTATAGGAAACAGAAAGAAATGAATACATCTATAGTCAAATAATAAAATGTCTATATTCTGTATCTTGAATGGAATACAATTTGTTATAATCGTGGAGTCACAAACCCACGTTTACAGTCTTTAACGTTTATAAATATAGATGATCGAAAGGGAATTTAACCCGATCTCACTAACTTTCGACAAACGCGAACATTAATAAATATCGTATAATGATCAAAAGGGAATTTAACCCGATCTCACTGAGCTAGAGTATTCAAACAGCCTAAGTCGCAACGTATCACGAAGCCAGTTAATTGGATACTGAGCCGCTGAGGGCAGATTTCGTGCCCTTTTTATACCCGAAAATCGGACCAAAAATATGGTGGGGGTACAGAATCTTCCAAGGGAGTCCGGAAAATTCCCCTGTAGGGTTACGTCATCGCGTCATCGCGGAAGGGGCAGATCCGACTGCATGCACTCTCGATTTCCAAATAAGGGCATAAATAGACGAAAACGTGGTAACAATCCTTCCTACGTAACATTGGCATGCGCGTCGCGTTTCATAGCTGTGTTCAACTGTATTTATACTATTTGAATACATGTTTCTGAATGCACAATACGTGTTTTATTTGAATACTAATAAAAATGATATATCTGTTTATTAATTATATACAGTAGTGATTGATATTGAATATTGGTAAATATTATTTAAATCATTCGACAGTATATTAACTAATTAAAAGAATTATAGAGTAATAAATCATATTCAATGCAGTGAATTTCGTGTTGTCATTAAATTATAAATTAATATTTCATACAAAAGAGACATTGAAATACAATTTTTCATCGAGGTTTATTTGATTATTTACAATTATTTATTTCTTTTCAGTATGAATTAATGTTTATCTCAGTTAATTTAATAAATATGTTCACATTAATATTGGAAGCTGAATATTTATTTTAATTTATTTAATTTAATTTTTTGAAAAGATAAAAAATAAAAAAAATAGCGAGCGATACGTTGTCGTGGTTCGTCGTCAAAACACGTGTATAGTTGACACGGGCCTTCGGAAAGTACCCCGAGTTTGAACGTTACGTCAAATTCTATTCGTGCGTATGCGAAAGCTCAGTCGTCTGAAACTCGGAACCGTTTCGGTGCACCAAATGGGCCCGGGAAACAATTCCAAGAATGGACCCTAGTAGCACAAAATATTGAATACATATTTATCCAATATTAAAAAGAGATTGAATCTCTTTTTAATATTTAAATATACATACAATATGCGTTCTAGATTCAGAGAGAAATATATTTTTTCGAATATTTATATAATATTTATTTGATGTCACGGCAAAACATTTATTTCCTAATAAAAAGTAAATATTCATTTAATATTTGAAACAAAATATTTTTGTCTAAGAGACAAATAAATATTCACTTTATATTAGATATGTAATATTTGTTTGTACTCTCTTTTCAATATATCGCTTGAGATATGGATTGGAATGTATGGATTGCGAATCATTGCGTTACGAAATAATAATTAATAATTGACCGTATGCGTTTAGCAACAAGGCAATAATTCAAGCTGAAAGAGACATTAACGTTTCGAATAATTTTTGATATCGATGGCATTCCAATTTCAAAAAGTTCGAACAATCAGTTTTGGCCCATTTTGTGCAAGCTAGTATTAAAAATTGTACAGTGTCTCCTTGTTCCAATAGCAATATATTATGGTAATGCAAAACCAAATTAAATGATATTTTAGAGCATGGATTATTTTACCATAATACTCATTTTTAAAAAATATTAAAGGACATACAGGTCGCAACAGCTGTGAAAGATGGACAGAAGAGGGTACATATTACAAAATCGAATTATTTATGAAAACCATAATGCTAGTTCTCGGACACATTTTGATTTTGAAAATTTTCACGATATGAATCACCATCGAGTTTTGCTACATAATAAATTACGCTCTAACGTAGAGTGGCTAAACAAAGCTCAGGAAATGCTATTTTACCTCTTCTGATTAATTATATCATGGGAATCCAACCATATCATTTGCATATCCAACCCAATTATATCATTGGGAAAGTACGTTGATCAGTAATCCATGAGTCCCGAGTTCGATTCCGGTCGACACCAATAAAAATTTCTTAGGTTCAAAAATTGTTTAAGAGAGTAAGTAGTACAATAAAGGCCAAGATTGGTGTGAACTCTCGTACATAACGCGTGCAATTGCGAATGTTATAATTTTCCAACTTTTTTTTAGATTTGAATATCTTTTAAATATCCATTTTATGTTCAGTGAATATTTACCTCATGTTTTCTAAATATTCATTTTATATTTCTTGTACATGTGTATCAGATCCAATATTTCTTCAACCTTAAAAAGTGTGCCTTAAAAAATATTTTTTCAATATTGGAAAAAAATATTTATCCAATGTTTTTGAGCTACTAGGGGAGACTGCTATCTAAAACTCGCTAGTCCGCAGGATGACCGTACCAGTACACAAGTTAGGTCTGGGTAACGATAATCTTTTGGCTTGGCGTTTTCGACTGACTGCTCTACCAAAATGCAGCCCCTCTTATACAATTTTATGCACAACACGTGTTTTATTTGAATAATAATAAAAATTATATATGTGTTTTGTACCGGGGTGTTTCAATGATAGATGCTCTGGTTAGAGCACAGCGCAAGCGGGGTAGTTGGCGCGCTCGGCTGTGCACTCGCACTTGAGAGTGCCATAAAAAACGGTTCGCGCTACCCGCTCGACGCTGATTGGTTGGGGTATGTGCCCTAAAATTATATAAAAGGGGCTGCATTTTGAACAAGTTACCGATGATTCTAAGTGGAGACTTCAACGTCAATTTTTCACGAGAATATGCTGGTCCACTTATTGACTTTTTCCAAAAGTATGTGAATCTAACTATGAATAATAATCCCCTGACTTCAACAACACAACACGGTACCACCATAGATGCTGTATTTACACGATACCTCAACGACGTTAGTACGAAACTATTTGTATCATATTTTAGTTATCATAAGCCACTGATAACTGAAGTGCCGATTCAGTCACCACCTGAAGAAGCTATGATAGTGGACATAATTTAAAAATGTTGTAAATTTCTTTTCTTATGCCACTCCAATCCTTCTATTCTTTTATTTCAATAAATCTTTTTCGTGCAAATTAAAAATCATTTTAATCACGTCAATCAAGTATAACTTCTAACGCGCGTACATAAGTACACGCACCTTTTTTAGTTATATTCTTCTGTTAAATATACTCATAAATAATGGGTATGCAAAAAAGCGGCCGAATATAGGTTGACTTATTCTTGCACTGGATTCGTGAGAAAAAGTTTGATCAAAATCGACAACCTCTCCTTGTGAGTGGGTGGCACAAAAAAATTGAGGCTAAATGATAGAATATAATATAATTATCATTTAATATCATTTTTTTGTTTTATTTGAATCCATAACTACGTCCCACGAGAAGGTCGGAAAGGGTGGTCCACCGGGGCAGAGCCGCCTTACCCCGGTAAGGCTAAATACAACCGGGAGTCGCCAGGTACCCAGAGGTTGGTCGTTAACGGCTGGTGCACTCACCAACCACATCCCAGTGCCCTCGACTGGAATGCCCCTATTCGCCACGTACCATAGCTTTGGGGTTAAGGATTTTTTATAGAGGTTATCATCCTCGCGGCCCGGCCAATGAAGGCAAGACCCCCGTTCCCGCGAAACATGACCACGGGTCTTACGGTATTCGGACGGTGCGTATCTGCACCGCCTCTTGAGGTACCGCTCACTCCCCCGCTCCCGTTGCCCGACCAAGTGTCGTGACAGGAGTCCCGTGGGGGGGCCTCTTTTCTCTGTTCTCCTTTCTCTTTTCTCCATTCTTCTCTCTCTCTTCTCTTTCCATCCATCACTTGCTTCTCTTCACCATTTTGGCACCCTAACGCCCTAACACCAGGAATACCGCATCTGCTCACGGCTCTAGGCTAGACCCGGAGCCCCCGCAGAGCGTTGATTCCCACTCAGCTATTCTGAGTGCCTGAGACAGGTGTGCCGCCCCTTCACACACCTGCCGGTAGACGAGCGAATTTCCACGCGAGGAAGAGCTTTCTAGTGAGCGGCTGGCACCGTGGTTTCCAGGCCACGTGGTGACCCCTTGCACCTAGGGGCCCCATAAGATCTGCATCGCCCACCCCCGCCTAGACGTCGTAACCCCTAAAACGGGAATGCGTCCCCTTCGTCCGACACGGTAGTTCCAGGAACAGAGATATCTCCCTGAACCCGGCCGCCCCGAATATAGACATCTCTGCCTAGTAAGCCTTGGGTTTATCTCCCAGAAGCAATGCAGTCCTTGTAAGCCGCGGAGTCCGAAGACTCCCACCAACTCCAATGTACTCACATCCTCAACACGCTTCCACCCGCTGCATATATGTGGAATCCATTTGGTCCGAGGGGAACAAGTTCCCCTCGTAAGCCCCTGTGCCACGTCAAGGCAGATTCCAGTGACAGGGGAACCCAGATGGACAGATGGAACTCAAACCCGCACGGAAGAGATACATACCTGTTTATGAAAGACGTCGGATTTTCCAGAATGCTGCCCTGGTTTAAGCCGCCAAGAACTGCGACATACTTAATCACTGGCTACGGATCCCTGAATTCTTCGCTGAACAGTCGGGGGGCGGCTTCCTCTCCTGCGTGGCCGATTTATGAGGACTCGGAAACAGTGGATCTGTGTTGTACTACTGTCGGGGTTATGACCGACTTAGATATGCGCTACTCCAGGACCCAGAACTGGATCGAGGAACATTAATTGATTCGGAACTAAATTATAATCTATTTGTGGAATTTGCTTTCAAAGTCTGTAAAGAAAGAAAAACTTACCTTCCGGAGGTCGGCGACTCGTCCCAAGGAACATATGCTGAGCACAACGGATGACAGGCTGAAAATGCTAAAAGTCTGTACTACTTACCTGTTGAACAAAAGATTGTTACCTTACCAAAAAACCAAGAAAATTATATAACAGCAGAGAAGTTAAGAACTTGAAAGAAGAAACAAAAGAAGAACATCAAGAGTCAAGAAAGAAGACAAGAAGAATGAAGAAGGGAAGGAAGCAGAAGACAGAAGATAAAAGATACAAAAATTAAGAAAATAAAATAAAGCAAGATATACAAGCTATGCAAGTAGAGGGTCCGCCTCTACGTCGCGGGGACGGTAACACTGACTAATACTCAGTGGCGAAGGTACCAAAATAAAAGCTAAATCAGCTACAGAAAAATATTATAACAGTCTAGAGACATAGGCAGTAATAAGCTGATGCTTGTAAACTACAGAAACGTAAGAGAATTAAAAAACAAAAATGCCCAAAGATAATCGGTAGACAAATGCAGTTTTACTTTGCTCGTGTTATTTATCGTCTATTATACTACACAAAATTTAAATATGGCAACCACCGCCCAGAGGTAGAGAATCCACCCCAAATAGCAGTTACCCATTCCTCTCGTTCAAATTACTCCGAATAGTGTTATTGTTATTATGCTGTTTTATCTAGCAGATCTATCTATCCCTATTCTGTATAGCACGTTGAGTACAATCTTCGTCCTGTTGTCATAACCCACGCATGTGTTGTGCCCTAACCGTTCCTCCGAGCTAACCACGATAAGCGCGACTCAGCAGCACGTGGCAGCCAAGGCCGTGTTCGAGGAATAGCGGACGGATACGCGCAGGAAGCAGCGTATCCATTTACTGTCGATCCAACAACTTGCGCCAGGCTAAGGGCACGCCAAGGAGACTGCCCACCACCGAAAAGACACAGCACATTCCTGCATCGGCACTGTATAAAACCCCGATAGCACGACCGCCGTCGCGCTATCTAAAACAAGCTACCCGTCACGTCAGTCTCAGTGCAGCTCTCCATCGAGAACCATTATTCCATTATTCTTGAGCACTGTGTATTTACCAAGTCTCAATAAATATACTCCTTTATTACTCGAACACCGGTGAATACCAATTCTTTGACGCTCCCGCACCTACGACATCCCCCAACATTCGACAAGTGTCATCCGGCACAACACATGCATTCTTACCAAATATTTCATAATAATAACAAAACAAAATAAAACAGTCACTGCTGTCTTTCACATGAATGTTGCCCGCACTATGTATTCGCGCACTTTACTGTCACTTGTTATCTTGCTGATCGTTGCACATACCATCACACTAGATTTAATTACTTTGTTTTTCTCTTTTATTTTTATTTATTAATTTATTTATTTATTGTTTACCATTTTCCAATGTTCTACGTCTGACGGATTTCCCCCCTGATCTCGTGACACCCTTCTTAAGTTCCCTGGTTGATGCAAATCGCTATATTCATGTTATCTCTTAAGCCATTGCTAATTCTATTGTATGTTAGTTTTGCTACTACATTATCGTTATTCTTATATTTTATATCATTATTCACATATTATTCTACTGTATTTCTGAATTTTCTGTTTTTTGTTATTTTTGTATTTTTTTCTTATTGCCATTAGGCTAGCTAGCATTTACGCATCACAATACTCGTATCTTATTCTACTATATTTTTGGATTTTCTGGTTTTAGCCTTAAGCTAACTAACATCTACCTATCACCTTAACACACTTAGTTATTACACTATATATAGACCATCTAACTTGCTGCTCAGGAATAAGTGTTTAACCACCATAATAATTCTAATTAGTTACTACCAGTAATTAATACCAACAGACGAAACTACACCTAATGGTGGCTACTAATTTGCATGGGCTACTAATTATTACATTGTAATACTCTATTCATATTATCCTTGTTATATCCTCTAATTTTGTATTCCCATTGGGCAACATGCTACAGTACTCTGAATATTGTTAATATCTTATTCCACCTTTCTTATGGATTTATATTTTTATTATTTTTATATTTTACTATTTCTATTTTAACTCCCGTTAAGCTAGTATGCTATCATGTTGTAAATATTGTTAATATCTTAATAATCTAGTTACTGTTGGTATCTTATTCTACTTTTCTTTTTGCTTTTTCTGCTGTTTTATTATTCAGTATTTAACTATCTGTTGGGGAATAAACCCAGTGTAAACTACTTGTTGCAATCGCTGGTTCAACACCAATATTATGTCGCAATACCGGTGCGGATTTGTGACTTTGGTTTAAACATAAACTCGAAGACTGAATTCTGTTATTTCAAGAACCTTTGTTGGTAACTTAACCGTAACAACTTTAATACCGATCGACGCCGAAAACCAACAAGAATAGAGCAAGAATAGAACAATAACAGAAACCCCGCTCGACCGCGGCTTTTATGGTTTACGATGACTCATCGTTGTTCACACCTATTTGTTCCGGTCTGTCCGCATAAGCTAATCAGCGTGTGACTTTCGCGATTTATGACCATATGTAGTCATGCCGAAATTTGTCAACTTTATATGCGTGAGTGACGCTGCTCGGGAGGTATTGGTCTGCGGGTGGTCAGGGGGCCTATTTTAGTTGCTAAACCTATTTTAGTTCCCGTTAGACGAACAGCCCGCGATGGTCACGATTGTATATGCATCGCACCGTCATTCATTACTCGTCTTATTAAATTTGTATTATTTCCCGCAGGTCGCAAAATTTCAGATGCGGTTCTCAGGTAGTTCCGCATCCCATTGTGACGAGCCGAGGGCTAAGGGGAACGGCTGCGGAGCCGAGGATTGGTTGTTTAAGAGTTTTCTGTTAGTTAGACGGTCGAGCCGTTTGATGGGAAGTGCGTGGACGAACCAGTGCCTATTTCATCACCGGGAGCCACAGGAAGGTCAAGGTTATCGTGGATGTACCAGTGCCTATTTCATCACTGGGTGCCACAGGAGGGTTAGAGTTTGTGGATGTGTCAATGCCTATTTCATCAATGGGTGCCACTGGAAGGTTGTCGTGGATGTACCAGTGCCACAGGATGTACTGGGTGCCACAGGAATGTTAGTAATTGTAGCCTCGTAACTATCGATACACCTCGAGCGGTTAAGATGTATCTATTCGGTGGATTGATTATACTGCTTATAATAAGTATAGGAAACGAAATGAATTACATACGTCTATAATCAAATAATAAAATGTCTATATATCTATTTCTTCAATGGATTACAATACGTAAAAATGGCGGAGTTAAAACCCACGCTTAGAGTCTTTAACGTTTATAAATACGAATGTTCAAAAGGGAATTTAACCCGATCTTGCTGTCTTTTGACGAATATAAATGTTGGAATAAATATCAGAAGAATGTTCAAAAGGGAATTGAACCCGATCTCACTGAGCTTTAGCAGAACTTTTGCGATCAATTACGGCGTGACGCGTAGCTTGACTATTCAGAACTAAACCGTTAATAAATAGAAGTAGAAGTTGCTCAAAAGGGAATGGAACCCGATCTCGCTGGCATCAGTATGGCTATCTGGCACCGACATAGCACACAGCTAGTAGGTCCATATTGAGCCACGAGAGTAGATTTCATGCCCTTTTTATATCCGAAAGCCGGTCCAAAAATATGGTGGGGGTACAGAATCTTCCAAGGGAGTCCAAAAGATCGCCCTGAAGCGTTGCGTCATCGCGCCATCGAGGAAGGGGCAGACTCGACCGCATGCAGTCTCGATTTCCAAATAAGGGCATAATAGACGAAACGAAGGAAACAATACTTCCTACGTAACACCATAATGAGTCACTTGCCTCACAGTGTCGTAGTTCTAAAGTTACATCTGTCCCGTGCCTGGTTTTAACCTCCATCCAGCCAACAGGCAGGTCCGTCGGCTATTGACGTATCAGTTTTACTGCAGTGCTCGAGGTAAGATCATATTATCGCACCATGCATTACCCCATTATTACGTATTTCTGTGTTATATTATAGTTACTATTATTATTTACAGCTTTCCGGTCCGGATTGTTACTATGTCCTTAGTGCACATTAAATACCAGCACATAAACTGCGGCCGTCGTCTCGTTCCGTCGTGTCTGTGTTAATTCAAATTCTAAATATCAACCGACATAACAGTGCTACAGTTGTCCTAGTATTCATACCCAAGTATTTCAATCTAAGTTATTCGATTCATTCATACTATTGTTGCCGTTTCTTCCCCTTGATTCTATTATACAGGGTGAACCGCAACTCAGGGAACATCGGGAAATGGGAGATAGCTGGGGTGGCTCTAAACAACTTATTCCTTGACCAAAATGTGGATTGCAGCTTCATTTTTGAGTTATTAATGAAAAACACTAGCCAATCAGAGCGCCCAGCGGGCGGCCGCTGGCGAGCGTTCAGGCACGAAACTCTCAGCCGTGCCCGGTCGTGATGGGGGCATCGAGGGTACCGACGGAAGCGTGCGGAAAATGTTACATCGTCTCAATTAAGAATAATGTGGAATAATTCGTTATTCATGAATAACAAATAAACTAATAAGTCGTTTAATAATCGCGTTCGATACCTTTATTCATTATCCGAAAGCAATAAACTGTTTTATTACTTATGAAAAAAAAAATTTTTTTGACAGCACGTATTCAGGTGAATAAATTACGTTTCCAGAAAAACGATTTGCACAACAAATGTTAGAAAAAGCTAGTTAAACTTACCCATTCGTCCACACGGGTGCTCCGTACAGAGCCATCGACCGCACGACCCCCGCGTACAGGTGACGTACCTCCGCCGCCGGGCCCCCGAGGTTCGGGAGAATGCGGTCCAAGGCGGTCGCAACCCCCTCGAGTCGGGGAGCCAGGCGCTCAAAATGGGCCTCGAAACTCCAGTGGGCGTCCAAGGTGAGACCCAGATACTTCATCCGGTGACCCACCTCCGCGCAGGACTGACCCAGCCACAGCCGGGGCGGGGGCGGCTCGCCGCGCCGAGAGCGATCGTACATCCAGATTGTTTCGGAATTGTGAGGCGCCACCCTCAGTCCCAGCCTTTCCACCCCGGAGACGACGCATGCCACCCCGCATTCCGCAAGGCGTAAGGTCCTTCCGTAGTCCACCCCCGCGGCCAGCACCAACGTGTCATCCGCGTAGCACGTGACGTTGACCCCGGAGGGGAGGGCAACCCGGAGGACGGTGTCGTACGCGAGGTCCCACAGTAGCGGGCCCAGTACCGAGCCTTGCGGAACCCCGCATCCCACCCCCCTTTCCAGTATACCTCCCCTTCCCGGGTACTCTATACACCTGCTGGACAGGTAGGACCCGACGATCCTTTCCAGGTAGGAAGGCACACGGTGGTGTGTGAGTGCCCTCCTGATTGCCTCCCAGGGCAGGGAGTTGAAGGCATTGACGATGTCTAGCGACACCGCCAGCACAACCCCACCCCGGTCCACAGCCGATCCCGACAGGTACCGAACGCGACCGATCGCGTCTAGAGTCGACCGCCCGCGACGGAAGCCGAACTGGCAATCGTCCAGATCGGGCCCCACCCGGGAAAGATGGTCAACGAGACGGGACGCAATGATCCTCTCGAGCATCTTCCCCACCTCGTCCAACAGGCAGATGGGCCTGTAAACGGACGGATCGTCCGCAGGCCTGCCCTCCTTCCTCAGGAGGACCAACCTCCCCCTCTTCCATCAAGGGGGAAACACGCCAGACTCCAGGCAGGCATCGAAAGCCCGCCTAAGCCTGGTCCCCAGGAAGGGTGTGCAAGAGTTTTGTATGAACCGTGTGATAGGAAGTATCGAATGAACCGCGAGGTGTGAATGACAAGTGCTAGTGGAATTGTCGAATGCGGATCGAGAGCATGTTTATATCTTGGAAGGATCGAATGGTTTCGGAGAATGCACGTGGAGGCTAGAGTGCATGGTGGCCCGTGGTCGACTTGTGACACGTGCCACCCTTGTGTGTATGTCGGTGTGAGTCCTAAATGAGTGAGAGAGAATGAAGGATAGAATGAGAGGAAAGCTAAGAGTGAACGAATATATTGAATGGTGTCACAGGCGAAGATGAAGAATATTTGTGTTTTAAAAAAAACAACAGTTACTTTATTAGTTATGATTAAAATACAATGCTCCTAACTGGTATGATGAACTCTGTTTCGCGTATGGACATTCAATGATGATATCTGCGTCTGTCGATGGCCTTTTATAGCACTTCCTGACTGCGTCTCAGGTGTCATATTTCATTCGCGTCGATGTCTTAATTATGGTGTCTCCGAATTCCTTATCTTATCTCATGTTTATACCGATGTGACGGCCACAATGGACGTTGCGTGCGCGAGGCAGAAGAGATTTGGATTTGAGTGAGAATAGATTAGATTGAGATTTGAGAAAGAGAGTTGAGACAGAAACGAACTAGCCGACCTCAGACGTGAGCGAGCTAAGTAATATCAGAGACGTGTATAATAAACATAATTAGTAGTTCGTCATTTTGTTTCATTTACCCTGCTTCTGATCCGGTCGCTTGTCAAATCCCATCTTACAGTGGAAATCGGCGGCAGATACCGATCACACAGGGCAGCATCGGCCCCTGCGTAGTGTACGTCGCAGTGTGAGCGTTGGCACTACAATTGTATCCGCATTAAAGAACATGTGCGTGTGCGTGTGGAAGCGAGTGCGTGTGGAGCAAGTGCGTGTGGAAGCGAGTGCGTGTGGAAGCGAGTGCGACGTTTAAGCTGGCAGAGTCGTTCTGTCAGCCGAACGGATAACATGAATCATAAAAACTAAAAACGCAGACTATTACGAAATGTTTAAACGCAAGAAATTAAATCGGTTTCAAATATTCCCACATTTCACAGTGGCAAGTGATAGTGACCGTGAAGTGAAGTGATCTTGAAGTGAATTCACCGTGAGTGAGGTGAGTTCACCGACCCGGTCGGTGATACCAGCTGTTGACCGCTGCCTAGGTCAGGATTCGCACAATGTTTACCAGATTAATTCGTAGACGAATGGGTAAGTTTAACCAGCTTTTTCTAACATTAGTTCTGCAAATCGTTTTTCTTGAAACATAATTTATCCACCTAAAAACGTGCTGTTAAATAAAATATTGTTTTCATAAGTAATAAAACAGTTTATTCCTTTCGGATAATGAATAAACGTATCGAACACGGTTATTACACGACTTATTAGTTTTATAAGTATAAACGAATTATTCCACGTTAGTCTTAATTATGACGATGTAACATTTGCACCACGCTTCCGTCGGTACCCTCGATGCCCCCCTATCACGACAACTGATAGGTTCGTGCCTGAGCGCGCGGCAGTGGCCGCCCGGCGGGCGCTCTCATTGGCCAGTGTTTTTCATTAATATCTCAAAAATGAAGCTGCAAACCACATGTTGGTCAAGGAAAAAGTTGTTCAGAATCACCCCAGCTACCCCCCATTTCCGGGAAGACCCACAGTTAAAAGACACCCTGTATATAGCCACATGAAGTATTTTATCATTTCCACCACAGCGCTTGCTGCCAAATGATTCTTTGAAGTTTCACGAATAAAATGGTATATGTTGTTATTAGACTATAAACATTTAAATGTGTTTAAATAATGATCAAAGTGAAAGGGACACCGAAAATACACTCATGTTGGCTGATATCTTTCAGTTTATTAAAAAAACTAAGGGTCCAGGAGAAAATCTAACTATGCCACACGATAGAGCAGACCTTTCTGCAAAGGAAAGCATCAACGGAAGTTACAAAATCTTAAGTACATGTGTGACCCGACGAAGACTCTGTGACCTTACCATATATGGAGGCCTCTAATGAGTCCCCTCCGCTCGAGTTGTATCAAATATTAATTTACGAGTCAAACTAACATTTCCTGCGACTCCCTGATTTCGCATCAGGTTCGTTCGCACGTCTTATCCAAAACAAGGTAATTACTCCAACCCAGTGGCTCCCCGATTTCGCATCGGGTTCGAACACGAAACCTAACCCATCCTATAGCTCCCTGGTTTCGCACCAGGTTCGTCCGCGCTTGACTCTATTCCTGAGGCTCCCGGTTTCGCACCGGATTCGTCCTCGCATACATCAATACCAGCGGCACCCTGATTTCGCATCAGGTTCGTCCGTGCACCTAACTAAGAAATTCTCAACCATATTCCTTGGGTAATATCAACATCGCCGGCCTAGGCGTTGCCCACAGCCCCGGCTCGTAACAGTGTTATCGAGCCCTGCAGACAACCCTTTTGCATGCATCCAGTATATTTCTCGAATTTAGAGGTAGAGTTTACGAATAATTTTCTATTTTTAAAATAATTTTTTATCAGCTCGATGATTGTTAGGCTGCATTCTGCCTTTATTAGCCGGTCTATTATTGTGGGCCACCATAAGCTGTCAAAGGCTGCTTCAATATCTATAAAAATGGTTAATACATATTTTTTGTAAGGGCTTTCTACACCTAGTTTTAGTGCTGTCAATGCATCCTCTGTTGATTTAGAAACTCTAAAGCCGAATTGCCCAGGATTTTCAAGATTTTGATTTTTATAATTTATTTGTATCCTTTCAACTAAGATTCTTTCGAATATCTTTCCTACCGTGGATAGAAGGGCTATTGGCCTATATGAACTAAGATGGGATTTGTTCCTCAAGGGATCTTTTAAAATAATTTTTGAATTTGCTTGTTTCCAAGCTTTTGGAAAAAATCGGTTTCTCATGCCTTTTATTAAATAAAATATACAAAATAGAACTATCAGCATGCAAAAATTGTAAGACCAGTTCGGACTCTTACATTTTTTTATCGAGTTTATGATGTCATCCAGCGTAATATCAGGTTCCAGATTCACATTTACAAACATCGCATTATTCAGTTTTAATAATTTTTGCTCTTCTGTTTCTATGTCAATTTCATCTTTTGGGGCACATTTCTCTAACAATATTTTAACCGTTTCATTCCAACTCTTTGTAACTTCTCCTGACGGAAGCTTTACCGAGCATAAAAATTCTTCTTTGTTAATTTTATTCCGGATAATTTTATAAATCAGGCTCCATGGGTCTCTATTGCCTTCTACTGTGACAAAGCTCTTCCAAGTGAGTTTCTTAGTTCTCCTAATGCTTGTTACATATTTATTCCTGATATTCTTATATTTTTGCTTATAGTCGTCAATTAGGTTATTAAAATTTAGTCTTGTTGCTCTCATTAACTTTTTCTTGTGCTCTTTAACTTCCTTTCTTAACTTGCTTAGATCATCATTCCACCAAGGGACTGTTTTTGCTTTTATGCTTTTTCTGGGAATATTGTCTTCGCAGCACTGAGTGAGGACCTTCGTAAAAATTTGTGCGGCCCGATTGGGATTGCATTCTTTTTATTTCGTTTTAACATTATCATTAAATTTCCCTTTTACACTTTTATTGAAGCCCTCCCAGTCTGCCTTTTTTTATATTAAATGGTCTTTCTATTTTTAAATTTTTTTGGGACTTTTCTTTATTATGGCCTGAAGTAATATCAAAGGTAATTAAATTGTGATCGCTGGTTGTACAATGTAAGTGGACCGTGCAATTCTTTATTTTATTACATATATTTGGGGTGACCAGAGTTATGTCTATGTTAGACTGATCGCTCGCTGACATGTAAGTTGGATGGTTATCTAGCTTGTTAAGAAATACTAAATTATTTTATAAGATAAATTCCTCCATCAACCTTCCTCTTTCATCTGTTTCAGTGGATCCCCATGCTTCAGATTTACAGTTTGAGTCCAAGTTAAAATAATTTTTTCCCCTTTTAATTTATTTAAAATATTGGTTAATAAATCTAGAAAAATTGAAATTTGTAAAGAATACTGGCAATAAACATTAACTATGTAAAAACTGCATGCTTTTGTATAAATTTTAAAACACGTTACATGCTTACTTATGTCCGGATAGACTGGAATATCAATAAGTTCATACTTTATTACCGCCGCAACCCAGGGGGTATTACAAGTGGGTTGGATGATTCTAAGGTTCGAGGAATTATATCCTTGAACCAAGTTCTTATAATTATAGGGCTCCTGTATGCATAAAACGTCTATATTATGTTCTTTTATTAATATTTCTGTTAGAAGCATCGATGTGCACACTGTGCACTGCACAGCTTATGTATTGTAGTGCGCAGCCCTATGTGCGCAGCGTGCGTATTGTGGTGCGCAGACCTATGTGCGCAGCCGCGATTTCGTTAGTCGCTTGCCGATCTACGCCATGCGTTGCCGCACGTGTTGATCCTTAATACTATACTTACAATAAATATATATATCGTGTGTTTCTTAATGCGTGTTAATTTAATATAACCTCAGAAGCAACCTAACAATTTCCAACATCTGCATTGGCGGCAGCTGATCGTTGTGCATTTATTTGTGCTATTTTTAGCTCCATTTTATGTCTGTTTTATAAATTTCTAGATATCTTAGAAAGTCCGGACAATTTCTATCTTTAACATTGTGGCTTATTTCTTTTCTCTTTGCCCTTAAACAGTTTATACAAACAGGGCTTGCTTTTTTCACAATCGTCTCGGGAATGATCTTTAGATCCACAGGTCTCGCAAAGTTGGTCTATTGAATTATAGTATCCTACAGTAATGTATGTTCTTTTTTAAATTCTCATTTAAATTTTTGTTAACAAAATTTTCAAACAATTCTTCCTTTTTATAGTCCTTCTCTACATCATATATTATGATAGAAGGATTAATCTTTTTCGGCTTTTCAATTTTTAACACAATAGACTCCAAGTTGCTTTATTTATTTAGTTTAACATAATTTTTGTCACTCACTTGGATTACTATACCCTTCTGTTTCATCTGTCTTATATTTCTAACTTTTAGTTTTTTATTTGCATCTTTTAGTTTTTCAATTACATCCTTTTTTAATTCATCATTATTACGTTTATCACTATCCTTTTCAGGTTTTAATAAAATTACTTCGTAATTCTCATATCTTTATGTTTTGTAGGATCAAGTTTGCTGGAAGGACCAGGAACAACCGAAACCCTAGACGCAACATGAGTATACGAGACTTTCTGAGTTTCATATAGCTTCTCTTTTGTTTTTAATACCTCGTTCTACATGATCTATTGTTGTAATCTGTTTTCAAGTGTCGACCATTTATCTAAAATGAATTTTATACTAGGTTTATATATCTTATCATTTTTATTAAAAAGAAATGCCTCTAATTTTATTCTTTCACTGTAAACTTCTTGTAGCGTCTTATTAGTTTCCTTTCCAACACTTGTTAAAGATTCCAAATTTATGTCTCCTAGTTCTAATTCTCCCGTTTTCCGTCTTTTAGTCCTCTTTGGTGAATTTTTTGTAAATACTTCTTCTAACATCTGTCACGATTGTTACGTAGGAAGGATTGTTTCCACGTTTTCGTCTATTTATGCCCTTATTTGGAAATCGAGAGTGCATGCAGTCGGATCTGCCCCTTCCGCGATGACGCGATGACGTAACCCTACGGGGGAATTTTCCGGACTCCCTTGGAAGATTCTGTACCCCCACCATATTTTTGGTTCGATTTTCGGGTATAAAAAGGGCACGAAATCTGCCCTCAGCGGCTCAGTATCCAATTAACTGGCTTCGTGATACGTTGCGACTTAGGCTGTTTGAATACTCTAGCTCAGTGAGATCGGGTTAAATTTGTTAAAGAAAGTAATCGCGTTACTGGTTTTTGAAAGGCTGCGGCGGAGCAGCGTAATTAAAAAGGCAGGTGTCGCGGTGATCGACCGGCAGGGGACTGTCTGACCGGCGATACCGAACACGCTCTCTTCTTAGCTAGGGATGTAAGCGTGCGCACGTGCTATAGAAATAGGTTAGTTTTTCTTTATTATAATTATTACAATAAACATTATCTTTCGTGTATCTGTTTCCAATGTCTTCACACTTGATTCTTTCTGTCCACGCTACTCCTTAACCATAACAAGAACTTCAACAGGTTATGGGCCCAGATATCAAAAATCGATAAAAAAATTAATATAAAGATTAAAATTAATATAAAGTGTAACAAGGATAGTGGCGTGGAAATTGAGGTCAAGAATTAATAACTGAAAATATATATTCAAAATGTCGAGACAAATTTTAGATGAACTAGCGAGTATTGAAAAATTGCAAGATTCCGAAAACTATCAATTGTGGAGGTTTCAAATTAAAATAATGCTTGAAGCAGGCGGACTGTATGATACAGTGGTAAAAAGTGTACCAGAGGACGGGATAAATGCGACTTGGAAGAAAAATGACGCAAATGCGCAAAAAATGATCGTGACGACGATCGGTAAAAAACCGCTTTTACACGTGCTCGATTGTAAAACAGCGAATGAAATGTGGACTAAAATCGAAAATATATATCAGCGGGAGAGCGAACAACAGAGATGTACCTTGCTTCAAGCATTCTACAGTAAAACGTATAGTAAAAGTGAAGACATTGCAACATATATAAGTAGCCTGAGGAATTTAACATTTAGGTTAAATGCGTTAGATACAAAAATCGATAATAACATGTTAATATCAAAAATATTGTCAACACTGCCTGAGAGATTCAGACATTTTGTTAGCGCGTGGGAATCTGCAGAGAAAAAGGAAAAGACCATAGAAAACCTAACTGCAAGATTGATAGAAGAAGAGTCAAGATCTCTACAAAAGGAAGAAGAGAAGCCAGTAGCATTCAAAGCAATGGGTAAGACATGTCACAGGTGTAATAAACCAGGTCATTGGGCAAGGGAGTGTCCACAGACGTTCAAAAGGAGTGAGAAAGAGCCAGAACGATGCTTCAGATGCAATAAGACAGGGCACCGGGCTAGAGAGTGCAATGGGGTGCAGAGAATAAATGAGCAAAAATGCTCAATATGTAAGAAAACAAATCACAGTGAGAAAGATTGTTACTTCAGGAATAAAACTAACAGGACCAGAGACTCTGAAAGAGTAGCATTCTTAGCATCAAACATGTGCTCTTCTAGTGCATGGATTGTGGACTCGGGAAGCAGCGCAAATCTGACAAATGATAAAACTAACATACCGAATATAAAAGAGATATATACTGAAATTGGAGTGGCAAAATTATCTGAATCCATGAAAGCAGAAGCAAAAGGAGAATTGAATTTCAACGAGTGTACCCTGAAAGAAGTGCTGTATGTACCGGAACTGACAATGAACCTGCTGTCAGTGCACAGCATTACTGAAAATGACGGAGAAGTAACATTCACAAAGGAAGGAGTAACAGTCAGCCACAACAACAAGATAGTTGTCAGAGGAAAAAAATCAGACAATGGACTGTTCCAAGTAAAACTAAGACCAGAAGTGACAGAGAGCTCTTATCTGACAAATAGCACTAGAGACAATACTGAAAGTGAAATAGATTTATGGCATTGGAAATTGGGACACCTGAGCAATGAAAACATGAAGAAATTAACAACAATGACTGAAGGAATAAAGTTAACACAAAAGGAAATTCAAGAAGGGATATCATTCTGTAAGACCTGCCATGAAGCAAAACAAACAAGAATAAAATTTGGTGAGACAAGAAGTAGAGGAACCAGACCCTTGCAAATAATTCATACTGATCTATGTGGCCCAATAGATCCTACAACGTGGGATGGGAACAGATACTTCCTAACCTTCCTAGATGATTATACACACTTTACAATGGTATTCCTGTTGAAGAACAAGTATGAAGTGGCAGAGAAGATAAAAGAGTATGTTGAGAGAGTGGAGGCTAAATGGAATATGAGAGTGTCAAAGATAAGATGTGATAATGGAGGTGAATATGTAAATCATGGTGTTATGAACTGGTGCAAAGAAAAGGGAATAGAAATGGATAACACCATACCCTATACACCGCAGCTCAATGGAAGGGCAGAAAGACTAAACCGAACTTTAATGGATAAAGGAAGGGCAATACTATTTGATTCTGGTCTAAGCAAGGAGATGTGGGGTGAAGCAATATACACATCTGTATATTTGTTAAACAGATCACCAACAACTCAACTAAAAACCACTCCCTATGAGATGTGGGAAAACCGAAAACCCAACTTGGGAAATTTGCAACCATTTGGTTGTAAAGCATATGCGAAAGTCCTGGGGCCTCTAAAGAAATTGGACGCCAGGAGTGAAAAATTTATATTTATTGGTTATGCTCCCAATGGATATAGACTGTGGAATACAGAAAGGAGGAATATTAAAATTGCCAGAGATGTCAAATTTGATATCACTAGATCCAGAGATAGAGAAATAGAACAGATAAAAACAATAAGAATAGAAAGCAAAGAAACTGAAGAAGACAAAGGAAAGAGCATAGAAGAGGAAGAAACAACATGCACAAGCAGTGAACAAGGAGAGGACTCTGATGAAGTATGGTATACGCAAGATGAAGATCAAAGCAGTACTGAACAGGATAGAACAAGATTTGAACCAAGAAGAAGTAAAAGAGTGACAGCTCGCCCAGACAGATATGGATATCTTGCACTAATGACATATGAGGAAGCCATCACAGGTCCAGATAGACACAAATGGATAACAGCAATAAAAGAAGAAAAGAAGTCATTGGAGGAAAATCAAGCATGGGAAGAGGTAGGAGCTGAAAAATTAAAATCTCAAAAGCCACTTAAAGGAAAATGGGTCTTTAAAGTAAAACAAGATGGGACATACAAAGCGAGACTGGTGGCGAGAGGGTTTGAACAGAAACAAGGAATAGATTATACTGAAACGTTCAGCCCTGTGATGAGTGCAAGTGCATTAAGAAGTATCTGTGCAGTAGCAGCCCTAAAGAAATATAATATAGCGACTTTTGATGTAAAAACAGCATTCCTATATGGCACACTAGATGAAGAAGTGTACATGTATCCTCCGGAAGGTTATAAAACAAAAGGGAAACTATTTAAGTTAAAAAAGGCATTGTACGGATTAAAACAAGCCCCTTTGAAATGGAACATAAGGTTCACAGAATTCTTGAATAGTCGAGGATTTCAGCAGTCACAGACCGATCAGTGTCTGTTTCTGAAGAATAAGACTGAAGCAATAATGGGAATATACGTGGATGACGGAGTGCTAATTGTGAGGGATGCAAGAGAGATTGACAAAATTATAGAAGACTTGAAAAGAGAATTTAAGATAACATTTACACAAGAACCAAAGACTTTCATAGGATTAGAACTTAAAATCGATAAGGAACAAATAAGACTGAGTCAAACGGAATACTTAGAAGAGGTACTTGAAAAATATGGGATGAGTGCAGCAAAACCAGTGAACATTCCACTAATAAAGTCTGATGGAAATAAGACTGAACCCAAAAATAAAAATTATCCTTACAGAGAAATGGTTGGTAGCCTACTGTATCTCTCAACAAGAACGAGACCGGACATTTCTTTTGGAGTAAATTATTGTAGTAGACATATAGAGGATTTTACTGAAGAAAACATAAATGAAGTCAAGCATATACTCAAGTATTTGAACGGCAACAGACATCTAGGAATTGAATATAAAAACAACGCAAGATTGGACTTGATAGAAGCATATTGCGACTCGGATTATGCCGGTGATACAAAAACTAGACGAAGCACCACGGGATATGTGATATGTTATGGAGGGGGTCCCATCAGCTGGTGCTCTAGAAGACAACCAGTAATAGCGCTATCCAGCACGGAAGCGGAATTCATTGCAGCAGCAGAATGCTGTAAAGAACTCTTATACCTGAAAGCACTAATAGAAGAACTGATAGATAAAGAAGTATTAATTGAACTGAATGTAGATAACCAGAGTGCAATAATGTTAATGACTACAGGAGTGTTTAATAAGCGTTCTAAACATATAGATGTAAAATATAGATTCGTACATGACTTAGTTAAAAGTAAGAAGATTAAGCTTAAATATTGTCCGACCAACAATCAAATAGCAGATATTTTGACCAAACCGTTAGGTAGGCAAAAATTCGATAATTGTAAGAGAAACTTAATGAGTCAGCCTGATCGCGATTAAGAGATAGTGTTAAAGAAAGTAATCGCGTTACTGGTTTTTGAAAGGCTGCGGCGGAGCAGCGTAATTAAAAAGGCAGGTGTCGCGGTGATCGACCGGCAGGGGACTGTCTGACCGGCGATACCGAACACGCTCTCTTCTTAGCTAGGGATGTAAGCGTGCGCACGTGCTATAGAAATAGGTTAGTTTTTCTTTATTATAATTATTACAATAAACATTATCTTTCGTGTATCTGTTTCCAATGTCTTCACACTTGATTCTTTCTGTCCACGCTACTCCTTAACCATAACAAGAACTTCAACAAAATTCCCTTTTGATCATAATACGATATTTATTAAAGTTCGCATTTGTCGAAAGTTAGTGAGATCGGGTTAAATTCCCTTTCGATCATCTATATTTATAAACGTTAAAGACTGTAAACGTGGGTTTTTTTTGGACTCCACGATTATAATAAATTGTATTCCATTCAAGATACAGAATATAGACATTTTATTATTTGACTATAGATGTATTCATTTCTTTCTGTTTCCTATACCAATCATAAGTAGTATATAGAATCCACCGAATTGATATATCTCAACCGCTCGAGGTATATCGACAGTTACGAGGCAATAATTACTAACAATCCAGTGGCACCCAGTGATGAAATAAGCTCTGGCACATCCACAAAAAAACCTACCAGTGGCACCCAGAGATGAAATAAGCTTTGGCACATCCACAACAACCTTTCCAGTGGCACCCATTGATGAAATAAGCATTGGCACATCCACAAACTCTAACCCTCCAGTGGCACCCAGAGATGAAATAAGCTTTGGTACATCCACAAAAAACCTTGACCTTCCAGTGGCACCCATTGATGAAATAAGCATTGGCACATCCACACGTTTCCCATCAAACGGCTCGACCGTTTAATTAACAAAACTCTTAAATAACCGATCCTCGGCTCCGCAGCCGTGCCCCTTAGCCCTCGGCTCGTAACAAATTGGTGACAGCGGTGGGATACTGCATATTATTTGATTGGATAGAAAATCTAAAGATTTCAATGTGTTTCAATAATAAAACGGGAGTTCCGTACCGGCGAAAAACCCCAACTTTCGTGTTGGATCCGGCTTATTTATTAAATCTGTGCTGTAGAGCTTGGACAACTACCTTAGGGAACGATACCAAGGTCTGCACACAGTGCGCGGTAACCTCACCGTTAGGTATAAAAAGCTCTGCTACCGAGCATTGGTTCCAGCGTGACCCGCGTCAGATGTTGTGTGCTGAGTGCAATAAACCATTGTACACGACACAGCCAATAGCTGATTGTGACGTATGCTCGGTTAAGTACTTTTTACGCGGAGAGTCAACCGTAGTGAACAATTAGAATCTAAAGAATTCTAAGGCAGAAAGATACATAAATACTTATATAAAACTCTTACGAAAAACCAATAATTAGAATTTCTATAGTATTCTAAGGCAGAGCATCTATTTATTGGTTTGGGTTGATCGCCTAATAATTCTCAAATCATGGCGTCGCTTTCGCCCGAAGAATTGGCGAATTTAACGCTTTCCATAACTAGTTCCATGACTGTATTAACGCGACGTAATTGCATACAGTTCGCGACAGCATCGATACCAATTTTTGATGGTGAAAATCCACGTTTATCAACTTTTACGCAAAGTATAGAAAACGGGTTAGCGTTAATACCAGAAAACACTGAGCAAGACTATCTAGCTATAGTATTAACTAAATTCACGGGTCCTGCAAGGACAATTATACGAAATAGAACGTTCGAAAGTGTCACTGACCTTATCAAGTTTTTGAAGAAAAGGTACGCTCCAGGAAAGAGCCTGACGTACTTTCAGGGGGAAATTTCGCGTCTCCGTATTCGTAATGACGAGACATTGAGAAAGTACATCGACCGTGTCAGTCATTTAGTTCATTGTGCGCGTACGGCTGTTAAAGAACGTTACGATGCCAACGTCGCGCAGATTATTGAAGAAATGGAGAAAGACGCGTTGGAGAACTTTCTTGAGGGACTACCGGAACGCGTTACGATAAGAATAGCAACGCTGGATGACAAAATCAAAACGTTAGAAGAAGCATTCGAGGCGGTACTATTAATTGATCGGCGTTTGAAGAATCGTCGTCAAGTAATAGAAGGACGATCGTCGAGGGATGACTTCGAAAGAAGAGATTCTCGCGAACGAGAATACCGATCGCCAGCACGGTATCCGCGATCACCATCACCGACTCATTACCGAAGAAACAGAGAAGATAGGAGTACTTCACCAACCGAGACGGAGTACGAAGGACGTAGATCAACGGCAACGGCAATGACTTTACGCGGTCGACCAAAATCACCGTGTTATTCATCGGATAATTCGGAAACTGGCGATTATCGTGGGTCAGAGCGTGGTCGAACGGATAAAAGGACAACCGACGAAATCCATCTATTTTGTTGGAATTGCGGGGTAAAAGGACATGACGGGAAGATCTGCAAACAACAGCGCGAATATCAACGGGGCATAAGATCTTCGAGGGATTACTCTCCGAAACCTTTAAACTCCAAAAGCGCTTACCGCAAGGACGATACGGTGGGCGTACTGAAGAACAATCGTCAGAAAAGTATCCGGTTCAGCGACGAGAAGAACAACGACTTGTCAAAGAAGCACCAACACCACGTATCAGGGTCCACGTTCCTGAATTAATTAACAAACAAGGAGAAGTCCTTATTGACGGTGGAGCCTCTGTGAATCTTATCACCTTGGATTCATTAGACGACGAAACTAAACTTACCTCAAGAGAAGAAATAGAGATAACCGGGTTATCTCTCCCTTCTATTCGAACTTTGGCCACGACGGTGTTACATATCAATGGCATTCCTGCATATTTTTATGTCATCGACCGTCTCCCGCTGTTAGCGGACGGCCTCATAGGGAGCCCTTTCTTGTTACAAGAGAGCGCTGAAATTTCTTACCATCACGGGACACTTGTGACGGCCAGTCAGCCCATTAGGCCGATTCGTTTCACGAATTTTCCTCGAGTGGAGGAACGTGCCAGTCCCTCTAAACAAGTGACGGAGCATAGGATCCCGGGCAGAACGACGCGTCAAATTTCACTGAAGATAGCCAATCCTGATGTCAAGGAGGGTTATTTACCGCGTCTTAGTACACCAAAAAATATTTACATCGGTGAAGCTGCGGTCAAGAACCACGACGGATCGTGTTATGTTTTGGTCACAAATACCGGTGAAGAGGATGCTGAGATTTATTTGGGACCTCAATACCTACTTCCATACGACATCTTGGATACCTCCGACGAAGAAATAACGTATTCTGAAGAGGCTGCTGTTCAAGGAGAAGAGAGGAGTCAACAAATCTGGGACACCCTACGAACCGAACATCTCAATACAGAAGAACAACACCACATTCAAGATATAATTGAAGAATTTTCTGACAGATTCCATCTGCCGGGAGATTCTTTAAACAAAGCACCAAATTTCAAACATTCAATATTCGTGAAGGATGATATACCAGTCAACACTAGACAAAACCGCTACCCTCCTATACATCAGGAAGAAATTAATCAACAGGTACGAACACTGTTAAAGCAGGGAATCATCAAACCTTCCGTTTCACCATACAATTCTCCTTTATGGATTGTACCGAAGAAAGTGGGTGCTGACGGTATCAAGAAATGGCGCATGGTCATTGATTTTCGTGCTCTCAACGACAAAACTGTCAGTGATAAATACCCATTACCGCTAATTACTGAAATTTTGGACAAATTAGGAAGCGCAAAGTACTTTTCAGTATTTGATTTGGCCAATGGATTTCATCAAATTGAAATGAATCCAAAGGACAAGGAGAAGACTGCGTTTTCTACACCATACGGACATTATGAATTTGCACGTATGCCTTTCGGGTTGAAAAATGCCCCACCGACATTTCAACGACTCATGGACCAAGTTCTCACGGGGGTGCAAGGGACGGAATTGTTCGTGTATCTCGACGACATTGTAGTCTACTCGTCATCACTCAGGGAGCATGAGATCAAGGTCAGGAAATTATTAAACCGTTTGAGGGAAAATGGACTGACACTTCAAACCAGCAAGTGTGAATTTCTTCGCAAGGAAGTGACTTACCTGGGACACATAGTATCAGCGGACGGAGTGAAACCAGATCCTCGAAAACTACAGGCCGTAAAGGATTTCCCTGTACCCTCATCACAGAAGAATATTCAACAATTTTTGGGATTAACAGGATATTACCGCAGATTTATACAAGATTATTCACTTAAAGCAAAACCATTAATTCAACTACTTGGGAAAGGAATTCGCTTCAAATGGTCGGAAGAGCAACAACGAAGTTTCGAGTTATTGCGAGATGAGTTATGTAAAAAACCAATTTTACAATATCCCGACTTCAATCAACCTTTTATAATTACAACTGATGCCTCAGATTTCGCAGTTGGCGCAGTCTTGAGTCAGGGAGAAGTGGGTAAAGATTTACCAATAGCTTATGCATCTCGCAGTTTGAATTCAGCAGAAAAGAATTATTCCGCGACCGAAAAGGAATGTTTAGCGATGGTGTTCGCTGTTCAATATTTTAGACCGTATGTCTTTGGAAGAAAGTTCACATTAATAACCGATCACAGACCGTTAGTTTGGATTCATTCCGTAAAAGATCCTACATCCAGACTAGTAAAATGGAAATTAAGACTTTCTGAATATGACTATGAAGTAATTCACAAATCAGGAAAAACTAATAAAAACGCTGACGCTTTGTCTCGTAATCCAGTAAAAATTTGCCTTCCTTTGATACCAAGGGATGCGGATAAGGACTTCAAAATACAGTTACCAAAGAACGCCGCACCTGTTACTGATAGCATTGGACAACGCATTCGAGGGCTACGAAGGAGTCAAGAATCGAAACGCAGGCGTGAAGCAATCACCTCCGAGGAATCATCTGATCCAGAAGATACACCGAGGAGACGACGGTATCTTCAAAGAAGAAGAATTGATCAATCACCTACAAGACAACAACCAGTAATACATTCACCTAGTACTATATCGGGAAACCCCGTGGCAAGTTCAACACGACTCCTGGAGGATGTCGAAAATACAGCAGCAGCAGAGGATACAACCATCAATGCAGATTTAATTTCCTTCAACGATACAAATCCTTTGGACGCTACCGTTGTTAATCAAACCCTTTCGCAAACCTTATTAGAAGCACCAAATGAACAAAATTTACCTGTATCATTATCTCCAATTATAATCCAAAATCCATTTATTGCTTCAACTCCATCCATTCCTAAAAATACGACACCTAATATTCCTAATCTTGTTAATTCCGTACTCTCGGATTACGAGTCTACACCATCGGAAGACGATATTTCAACAGAAGAGGACTCAGATGACATCGCAGCCGCACCACCAACACCATCAACTGGAACCATTCTAACACCACTTGAAGAAACTAGAAATCAACTCATAGAAGAGGCACATAGCAGCTTAATAGGAGGA
Organism: Nomada ruficornis; assembly: GCA_951802695.1. Classification (NCBI taxonomy): domain Eukaryota; kingdom Metazoa; phylum Arthropoda; class Insecta; order Hymenoptera; family Apidae; genus Nomada; species Nomada ruficornis. Next base: position 12,984,135 of record OX637850.1, read on the forward strand.
CACAAGGGTGTCACGAAGACATACAACCGTTTAAAAACCAAATACCATTGGCAGAATATGAGGAGCGACATACAAGACTTCATCAGGAAGTGCAAGAGCTGTCAGGAACAGAAATTAGTAAGAGCAAAAACTCGTCAACCAATGATCATTACTGATACGCCTTTGGAACCTTTTGACAAACTTGCAATGGACACAGTCGGACCTCTTCCGGAAACACCTGGCGGAAATAGATATATTTTAACAATGCAAGACAATCTTACAAAATATTGTATTGCAGTTGCCATACCGAACATACGAGCTACAACTATCGCAGACGCTTTTGCTCGGCATTTCATAGCAATTTATGGAACGCCGCGTACAATATTATCAGACAGAGGAACCAGCTTTATCGGAAAGGTAATGAAACACCTTGCCGACATCTTCAAAATTAAACAAATTACTACATCAGGATACAGACCTCAAACGAACGGTTCTCTGGAAAGAAGTCATGCTGTTCTCGCAGAATACTTGAGGCATTATATGGAATCGCATGAAGAATGGGACCTGCTTATTCCCTTTGCCATGATGTCATACAACACCTCCGTTCATGAGGCCACCAATTTCACGCCCCATGAACTGATCTTCGGTAAACAGGCAAGAATACCAAGTGCCTTCCCGTCTGGACAACATTTAGAAACGTATGGAACCTACCTCGCCGACCTTATTGGACAGATGACTGAAATTCGAAACCAAGCGGCCGACAGATTGAACAATGCAAAGGAAAGGTCCAAACGTTATTACGACCGACATAGAAGACCACGAGAATTTAAACCTGGAGAGTACGTTTATGTACAAAAAGAACCTCGTTTAAGCAAATTTGACCCACATTATATTGGGCCATATAAAATATTAAGTATTACGGACCTGAATAATGTGGTTTTGGAAGTAGATAATCGAAAAATAATTCGAAAACATCAGGACAAATTAAAACATGCCTATTCTGCAACCCTTTGAACGTAGACAATAATAATAATAAAAAAAAAATATATATTTCGGTGCAGCGTTTGCTGTAATAAATTGGAATCTTTATGGGCGAAGAGAAAATCTGCTGTGGAGACTGTCTTTGTCCTCTATGGGTCCTATAGGGCACCAAGTGTATGGCCATGTGCAAACTCCGTCGATGTCTCGTGTCGATATTGGCTTTTGAGTCAGGACAGGGTTTCTTAGCATTTCCATTCAACGACAACTAAAATACGCACTGGGAAAAGTGCCCATCCCATATATAAGTTTGTGCAGCCTCGGAAAATTCTACAGTTGTGAAACTTATATCAAAGCATGCAGTTCGAAGTCGAGACACAGACGGAGAAGAGCGAGGGAACTGGAACGATATCAATCCAGACGGGGGAGCAGGGTTCCTGGCTACGAGAGTGCAGGACCGGCACGGTAATATACTCCACGGGACGATTCGTCGCTGCCGAGGGAAGTTACAAACCAGGCAGGGGAACGCAGACACGGAATCCAAGAACCAGGGATCAGGGGGTTCAAAATACTGAACCTCCAAAACCAAACGGGAAGAGAATGTTTCCTTATAATAAGGAAAACGGGCTCGACCTTCCACATATCACCGACGACAATGTCAGGGATTGGATGTCGGGTGAGGCTGCCGTTAAATGCTGCCGCAGAATCGAATTGAGGATCCGCAACATCTTCGGGGATGAGGACGGGCCGCATCCGGATTAAAACATCTTCCGGTCATATCCTCGAGGACGAGGACGGGGACGAGAGCCATTTCAAAGTACAACCACCTGCAGTAGCGCATGACTAGCTTGAGTCATTTCATTGTTGCGTAAGTGACCGACTGCATTTTATATCCGCGCTCGCGATTCCCAAAAGGGAGAAAAAGCATCATAATAAATGATGTTTCGTCTAAGGGGGGAGATGTTACGTAGGAAGGATTGTTTCCACGTTTTCGTCTATTTATGCCCTTATTTGGAAATCGAGAGTGCATGCAGTCGGATCTGCCCCTTCCGCGATGACGCGATGACGTAACCCTACGGGGGAATTTTCCGGACTCCCTTGGAAGATTCTGTACCCCCACCATATTTTTGGTTCGATTTTCGGGTATAAAAAGGGCACGAAATCTGCCCTCAGCGGCTCAGTATCCAATTAACTGGCTTCGTGATACGTTGCGACTTAGGCTGTTTGAATACTCTAGCTCAGTGAGATCGGGTTAAATTCCCTTTTGATCATAATACGATATTTATTAAAGTTCGCATTTGTCGAAAGTTAGTGAGATCGGGTTAAATTCCCTTTCGATCATCTATATTTATAAACGTTAAAGACTGTAAACGTGGGTTTTTTTGGACTCCACGATTATAATAAATTGTATTCCATTCAAGATACAGAATATAGACATTTTATTATTTGACTATAGATGTATTCATTTCTTTCTGTTTCCTATACCAATCATAAGTAGTATATAGAATCCACCGAATTGATATATCTCAACCGCTCGAGGTATATCGACAGTTACGAGGCAATAATTACTAACAATCCAGTGGCACCCAGTGATGAAATAAGCTCTGGCACATCCACAAAAAAACCTACCAGTGGCACCCAGAGATGAAATAAGCTTTGGCACATCCACAACAACCTTTCCAGTGGCACCCATTGATGAAATAAGCATTGGCACATCCACAAACTCTAACCCTCCAGTGGCACCCAGAGATGAAATAAGCTTTGGTACATCCACAAAAAACCTTGACCTTCCAGTGGCACCCATTGATGAAATAAGCATTGGCACATCCACACGTTTCCCATCAAACGGCTCGACCGTTTAATTAACAAAACTCTTAAATAACCGATCCTCGGCTCCGCAGCCGTGCCCCTTAGCCCTCGGCTCGTAACACGATACAGAACTCCTTCTACTATGACCACTGCTCTGTGACTCAGGTAACATTTCTATATCCACAGAACATTCTCCTACTTCTCTTTCTCTTCCCTTACTAAGCTTTTGTTTTTGTTTAATAAATCCATTACGTGGTCCCACGAGTAGGTCGGAAATATTGGTCCACCGGGGCAGAGCCGCTTTACCCCGGAAAGGCTAAATACAACCAGGAGTCGCCATGGTCCTGGAGGTTGGCCGCTAACGGCCTGTGCTCCCACCGACCACGCCCCGGCGCTAAGTCCGGAACGCACCCCTTCGCCCCGCGCCATTGCTTGGGGTGAGGGATTTTTAATAGAGGTTGTCATCCTCGCGGTCCGGCCGGTTATGGCAAGACCCCCGTTCCCGTGAGACATGACCACGGGTTTACGGTATGCAAAGAGTTCGGGTTCCCTGGGTTCGCTAAAACCCATACTGAGGGGAATATAATATGTCTGCAGCTTTCCCGACAGTACCAACCTGAGACTTACTACCCCGTTCATCCTGCCTTCCTTAAAAGGAAGATAGAGTGACGGGGTAGCGCCGTACGGCCACAGTCACCTGCAAATAAGATAGTAAGTTAGTCAATAAATATGTAGACGAATACCAATAAATTGCGGTGTATTACGATCACGTTATTTGATCATAGTCAAGAAAGTGGATCGCCATCTCTATTGACGAACGGAGGGCTATAAGGGAGGCCGTCAAGCAATCCTTCTTTCCGAGCCCTAGGCGTTTCATGTTTTGCATAGTTGCGTTGGGCATAGCTCCCCTGCATTCCACAACGATCGGTACAACCTCTGACCTTGCACCATTCTATTTTATTCTTATAAGTTCCGCGGTGTCTTTATATTTCTTTTGTTTTTCCCTGTACGCCTGGGGGAGATTGTCTTTGTCCTCGTATCGGACTGTTACGTCATTGACATAAACCGTTTCTTGGTCTTTAATGACCAAATCCGGTTTCTTAGGTCCCCCAGCACGTTTACAGTGGCTAGGCATTTTGCTCTTAATTAATTTGCAAATTTCGTTATGCCTTCGTATTCATTGGGGCTTGGTGTGGGTGCAATTGCCCAGTACGTGCCCTAGTGTCTCGGCCTGGACACCGCACCTTCGGCATTTAACATCTAGTGTCTTCTTGGCTCTATCCTTCTTACGGAGGCCTTTGCGTGCTACCTCGACGCCGTCGGCAGTTATCTCTTGGGCCCAGTTGAGCCTATCGATTCCGCATATTTTCGGACGATATTCTCCTGTCCCTGGAGTGCGCTCTTCACGGCTTCATCGTATGCCGCTTTAATTTTTATTGCGCTCCTTATCTTTGCTAATTTTACTATATTCTCACCCCCTGGACACCGCCATGACTCTTACTTGTATAAATTTTCGCGTCCGTTGTGGACGGGTGGAGATGGAGCATCTGTTTAATCTCCTGCTTGATGTCATGGTCTAGCCGTTTGAGGGTGCCCAGGGGTGGTGGATTTGTCACAAGTCTATGAGTGTATCTTGGTAGGAGATATGCCCTTATTAGGTTCACCTTCTGGTGTGGTTTAAGTTTGAACTTTTGATGCCTTTAATTGCTACGACGATCTGCTTAGTCGAGGCGCCGCGCAGGCCTCTCCACGGGTCTATGACAATGCCCAAGTACTTGAAGGTGGTAGTCGAGGCAGTCATAATGTACGGAGCTCCCATTTGGCACACAGGAACGAGGTGTAACAATATTGTTGATAAATTAAGATCTGTACAAAAGATGGCACTTAGTAGGGTATGCAGAGCATACAGGACGGTCTCCCTCGATGCCTTATGTGTAATAGCAGGATGCCCTCCGTAGAAGCACACTGCACAAATGCTTTTCAACTATTATAAGAGGCTTCAAGAAGCAGCACGCGACGAACAAATAGGTAACCATGTGAAGAAAGTAATAAAGAAAGAAGAAAAGGAAAAGATGATGGCACAATGGCAGAAGGAGTGGAATGAATCGAAAAATGGCAGGTGGACACACAAACTAATTCCAGATATAGGAAAATGAATCGATTGGGGGCCGAGGACCATAGATTTTCATTCTGTTCAAATAATTTCTGGACATGGCTGCTTTGCGGCATACAAAAACAGAATAGGAAAGGACAGGAACGGAACATGCTGGTTCTGCAAGCTGGATAAGGATGATGCCTTCCACACAACGTTTGCGTGCTCCGAATGGAACAACGATAGGGCAGAACTCGTAAGAAAAATCGGTACCTTCAACCAGGAGAAAATGATACTGGGTCTTAAACACAAAGAAACGAGACTCGAAATATTGAACTATATAAATAAAGTAATGAGAACCAAAGAAGACTTCGAACGAGAAGCAGAATATAGAAGACAAACTGCGATGCGGAACGCGCGGCGAAACACTAACTAGTTAATGACGATATTTAGATACAGGACGGTAGAACTCCAAATTTTTATCCACATAACTCAGTTATTAATTATTCACATACATATGACTACTATATGATTATGCCGAGAAAGTTCTATATAATTTCGACATAAGGACTGTTTCCTTAGAATACAGTGTAAATGGATTTTTAAATACAGGACCAGCTAAACAAACTTCCTATTTATTATAAATAATGGAGTTTTAAAATATATGTCGGACTAACCGAACTCTTATTTATTACACATATTAGAGCCTTAAACATATGACGGATTAACCGAATTCTCTTATTTATTATTGTATACACTTATACATATCTAAACATGTACATAGAAAATCTGGCGTACAAGAAATATTACGCGCAAAAAATTGTAGCGCATAAATATAGACACCGAGAGTAATGGCGGAAGGTGGGTCAACGGTGCATATAGCGCTCCCCTCAGGGGCTGTAACTGACTTCGCTGCAGTAAGATAATCATATTACATTTTTACAGGTAATAATTAACTCATAGGTTTCAATTTATTATACATTTTATTCCGGATTCCGTACATTTACACTACATTTACCCTACATTTACAGGTTTCATCACAACGGTCTATCGCTTTAAACTATCCTCCTCTTGTTTCGCTCTATCGCTTTAATCTTTCCTACTTCGCGGTCTATCACCTATCGCTCTATCGCTTTAACTACTCTACACTACTCCACCTCGCGGTCTATCGCATCTCGAAACATCGCTTTAAGCTATTCGATCTCGCGGTCTATCGCTTTCCATACAATCGCTTTAAACTATTCTTAAATTATTCTATCTTCGCGGCCTATCGCAATCCGCAACACAGTCTATCACCATTAAACTATCTCTTCCCCTCTCGTCCCTCTCGACCATCGCGTCGAAAGGCAAACAGCCCTTTCATTCCACCACGGTGCCTCTGTCGATCGCGGTCGATAGACAAGCACACTCAATAGCATTACTACTATAGCACTCTGTGGACGGGGGTGGGCGGCGCGTCCTTACTTTTGGGCGGCTAGTTGCCGGCGCCCGTCCGCGGAGGGTTAGCCTCTCTCTCTCTACGCTTTACACTCTATCTTATTCTACTTACTTTATACGCTATATTATTCTATACTCTGTGGCGGCCGTTAACCGGTCAGTAAGCGGTGTCAACAAAAAAGCCAAAACACGGAGCGCCTGGAACGTTCGACCCAGCGCGATATATAAACGCAAGCGAACACGCGCTGAGCCCTTCTTGTGTACAACAGTAGAGAGAGAATAAATCACTGTGAGTTTCGAACGCGAGTGAACTCCTTCCGTGGTGACCCCGACGTGATCGCAGTTAACTCTTTATTTTCTCAAGTGCACTATCATTAAAGAAATCAAGATGTCCGTATCAGGCTCGCCGAGTTCTGAACTTTAGTGCGCGATTCCGGAAATAAACCGCGTCAGTATACGCATTCCGCCATATTGGCCGGAGCAACCGACCGTATGGTTTCACCAGATCGAAGCGCAATTCGCAATCAACGGTGTTACTGCGGACGTCACAAAATTTTACTGCGTGATGGCACAATTAGAGCGCAAGTATGCGTTAGAGGTGCAAGATATTTTATCAAACCCTCCAGAAAAGGACAAATACGAGACCCTAGAAAAAGAAACACAAATCCGGTAACGGAATTTGCACATGGTTGATCAGGACCCTATCGTTCCATTTCTTGGCACAACCATCAGACAAATGGCACGCAGTTTAAACCACGTGTCACAGAGAACAATTAATTCGACACCAGCGAACAACGCGAACGGCTCTGTCGGGGCTGACAGTAATGTAGAAGTTATTTTTAAGTAAACTTCTTTACCAATAAAATCGGAACATAAATCAGGGTAATGAGACTTCTCTTTCCTTGTATTAATAAGTATTTTATTAATATAAAGTATCGTCGCACGATAATCTCTTAACAATGTTCTCTTCGGCTTCGCAAGCACTTCTATTCCCATTCGCAACCCAAAATATTCTAACTCGCGCACGCATCAGCCACTTCATATATTCTTTCACTCACAGTTTCCCTTTCATTCTATCTCTCATTTGCTCTCACTCATTTAAGACTCACACCGACATACACACCCTTACCACGTGTCACAGTTCGACCACGGGTCACCCTGCACCAAACACTCCACGTGCATTCCCCGAAACCATTCACTCTTTCCTCAAGCTAAACATTCACTCGATCCACGTTCGACATTTCTACTAACACTCTTCACTCACACCATGCTTATCTTATAACTGCCTCGACAAACCTCGAGACAGTACTATAAACTAAAAGGCGCCAACAGACCTAGCCCTATCCGCTAACATACATATCCTTAAATCCACCAATACCACAGTAACAATAATGGGCAAACAGCTAGCCTTCACCAATTGCTTTATTCTTCGAACGAGGAGTATCCGTCGACATCGTCCTCGGGAAATCATGTTTTCTCTTCTCAACTAGGGAACGAATACAAAAATTATTACAGTTTCCAATACGTGCTTATCGCTGCCACGAGCATCGCAACGAAAGTCAACGGAGAAACACTCACCTACCTGGACCAGGGCCGATGGTACGAGTTGAAGCTGAAGAAATTGGGCGATTTGTCTGCCGTTCGTGGGAAAATTCTGAAGTCGGCACTCCGTATAAGTCTCCACGACAGGAGGCTTCAGTACACCGATCGGGAGCAGATCCTCGCTTGGCAACGCGCAAGACCCGGTGAAAAATTGCTCGAGATCGATGTTCCCCTTAGTCATGGGATGGTAGACGTTTGTCAACCATCTCCATCCAATAATATCGTGGAATTTATATGGGATCCCACCAAAGAAGTCGGCGTTTACATTAAGGTGAACTGTATCAGTGTCGAGTTCACGCCTAAGAGATACGGTGGAGAAAAAGGCGTACCGTTTAGAATTCAAGTGGAAACTCATTTTCCGGGAGGTCCTCGTTTGCATGCAGCATTTTGCCGGGTGAAGGTTTTCAAATTAAAGGGAGCTTATCATAAGCATAAGCAAGATAGGGACAAGTTGTTGCGCCGGCCGCCACACGAGCAAGACAAATATCAGCCAAGCTCTGATTGCACAGTGTTCTCCGTCGTTCCTCTAGACACCTTATCGCCGTGTTATTTGACCATTGTGCAAAACGGAGGGAGCCCTCACGCTTCGATAGAAGTAGTATCACCTCAAACTCGGTCTACAATAAGTGGCAATACATCGCTAGCAGTAACACCCTTGGCAACTTCGTTCCGCCGTCCGCTAGATTCGAGCACGTACCCATCGACTTACAAGGAGAGCGCAAGGCCTTCGGGTCACCGATTTAGTTGAAACTTTGTGGACCTATAGATCTCGTTCTCCTGTTTACGAATATACAGGGTGGCCCGGAACTCGCGCGGTATTTTTAAAAAAGGGGTAGCTGAGGTGATTCTGAACAACTTTTTCCTTGACCAAAATATTGTTTGAAGCTTCGTTTTTTAGTTATTAACGAAAAACACTGGCCAATGCGAGCGCCCGTATAGCGCGAGCTCAGTCACAATTGCGCGCGGCCGAGATCGGGTGCATCGAGGGGCAACGTACGCCAAATATTACAATCGTCTTACATTAACAATAGTGTGTAATTCTTCGTTATTCATCAATAACAATTTAATTAACAAGTCGTTTAATAACTGTTCCATACTTTTATTCGTTTTCCGAAACGAATAAAGTGTTTTATTAATTATGAAAAAAGTGTTTGGATGATTAATGTTAGAAAAGGGTAGTTAAATAAACTTATCCATTCGACCGCGAATTTAACTGCTTCGACGGTGTCTTGCCATATGGTCATTGTACCGATCCTGACCTATTTTTAGAATTTAAATGCCACGTCCCGGCGATCGATACAGATCTGATTCGCACTTGTTTCCACACGAACAGGACACGCACTTACGAACATTACGAAAGTTAATGTGTGTGTCATTATCGATCGCCGCGATGTGGCATAAAATTGTTAAGGCAGGTCAGGATCGGTACGATGACCAAATGCCAATACGCCGTCGAAGCAAGTAAATTTGCGGTCGAATGGATAAGTTTATTTAACTACCCTTTTCTAACATTAATCATCCAAACACTTTTTTCATAATTAATAAAACACTTTATTCGTTTCGGAAAACGAATAAAAGTATGGAACAGTTATTAAACGACTTGTTAATTAAATTGTTATTGATGAATAACGAAGAATTACACACTATTGTTAATGTAAGACGATTGTAATATTTGCCGTACGTTGCCCCTCGATGCACCCGATCTCGGCCGCGCGCAATTGTGACTGAGCTCGCGCTATACGGGCGCTCCCATTGGCCAGTGTTTTTCGTTAATAACTAAAAAACGAAGCTTCAAACAATATTTTGGTCAAGGAAAAAGTTGTTCAGAATCACCTCAGCTACCCCTTTTTTAAAAATACCGCGTGAGTTCCGGGCCACCCTGTATAGTATTATAGGGGCAGATACTCAGTAGGTTTTAAAATATTTACAGTTAAACATTCATCATTACCTTGAAATCTATAAGATGCGAAACGTTCGTGCAGATGCCGTGATGGTTCGATAGCTGGGTGGAGAGACGTCGGATTTATAAGTCGGAGGACTAGTGTTCAAATCCTTCTGTCGGTACAGAATTTTTTTTCTTCAAATTTTTATATCATTTATTATTTATGTTAATATATTAATAATTTAGTTTCTACTTACCCTTTCTTGTACGAGACGTAACGATAAGCACCGTTTTTTGTGTACTTTATTAAAAAATATATTCTGTTGATACCTTATTATGCAAATTTAAAATAAATTATTTATAAATTATTTATAAATATATTAATCATTTATTTTATATTTGCATAATAAGGTATCAACAGAATATATTGTTTAATAAAGTACACAAAAAACGGTGCTTATCGTTACATCTTGTCCAAGAAAAAGTGAGTAGAAACAAAATTATTAATATATTAACATAAATAATAAATAACACAAAAATTTGAAGAAAAAAATTTCTGTACCAACAAAAGGATTTGAACACTAGACCTTCGACTTATGAAGCCGACGTCGTTCCACCGAGCCACCACAGCATCTGTACAAACGTATCACATCTTATACATTTCATTGTAATGATAAATGTTTAACTGCAAATATTTTAAAAACTACTGAGTATCTGCCCCTATAATACTATATATTCGTAAACAGGAGAACGAGATCTATAAGTCCACAAAGTTTCAACTAAATCGGTGACCCGAAGGCCTTGCGTTCTCCTTGTTAGTAGGACCACTACCGATCTCGAGGGAAAAGAGATACTGCCTAACGTGCATAGACCGCTTCACACGCTGGCCAGAAGCATTCCCACTGGAAAACATCGAAGCAGAAACAGTGGCTAGAGCATTTGTCGCTGGGTGGGTAGCGCGATTCGGAACACCCCTACGCATCACAACCGACCAAGGGCGGCAATTCGAATCGCAACTTTTCAAAAACCTAAACGCGCTACTAAGTGTAAAACACTTAAGGACAACCGCGTACCACCCAGCGGCGAACGGGCTAGTAGAACAATTTCACAGGCAGCTTAAAGCAGCGATCAAATGCCATAGCGACGAGCGGTGGACGGATGCGCTACCAATTATATTATTAGGCATCCGTACCGCGCACAGGGTAGATTTAGCGGCATCCGCGGCCGAATTAGTCTACGGCGAAAACCCGCGTCTACCGGCGGAATTCCTGGTAACCTCATCGGAAAATAACAGGGGACCTTCGGAATTCGTAAATCAACTTCGCGAACAGTTTCATAACGCCCGACCCACGGAGACAAGCCGACACGGAAAAAAGAAAATCTTCGTGTTCAAAGATCTGCCGACGGCCCGGCGATCGATACAGATCTGATTCGCACTAGTTTCCACACGCACATGACACACACATTAACTTTCGTAATGTTCGTAAGTGCGTGTCCTGTGCGTGTGGAAACAAGTGCGAATCAGATCATATTGATCGCCGGGACGTGGCATTTAAATTGTTAAAATAGGTCAGGATCGGTACAATGACCATATGGCAAGACACCGTCGAAGTAGGTAAATTCGCGGTCGAATGGATAAGTTTATGTAACTACCCTTTTCTAACATTAATCATCCAAACACTTTTTTCATAATTAATAAAACACTTTATTCGTTTCGGAAAACGAATAAAAGTATGGAACAGTTATTAAACGACTTGTTAATTAAATTGTTATTGATGAATAACGAAGAATTACACACTATTCTTAATGTAAGACGATTGTAATATTTGCCGTACGTTGCCCCTCGATGCACCCGATCTCGGCCGCGCGCAATTGTGACTGAGCTCGGGCTATACGGGCGCTCGCATTGGCCAGTGTTTTTCGTTAATAACTAAAAAACGAAGCTTCAAACAATATTTTGGTCAAGGAAAAAGTTGTTCAGAATCACCTCAGCTACCCCTTTTTTAAAAATACCGCGCGAGTTCCTGGCCACCCTGTATATTGAGCAGCAGTTGGTGGGACCCCTTTGAATCTGAGGCTGCTGCCCATCACACAATGGGGAAGTGTGTCGAAGGCTTTCGAAATGTAGACTATTGTCACCACGCCTCCTCCGTTTTCCTTCATCAAGGGCAGAGCGCTGCTGAGGATGGTTATATGTTGTTTACAACCGACCTCTTTGGTAAAACCTTTCTGCCTCCGGTTAATCTCCACAACACTTCGGAGTCTCCGGCCAATCATTGAAGAGTATATCCTTCCGATCGGGGACCCAATCGTTATTGGCCGCCAGTTGCTGACCTCTTCCACACTTTTCCCTGGTTTAGGGATCAGTGTGGTTCGGTTCAGCTTCGATTAGCTCGGATATACTCGACCCATTAGCTGCAGGTTTTATAATTTGGTAAGGACGTGTAGCGCCCCGTCCCTCTTCAGGTCGGCTTTAACCCCTTAACCTACAACTACGGGCACAGCTCGTAGTACGTTGATCGGGCCAAAAGTGAATATTACGGGCATAGCCCGTAGTACGATGATCTCTGGTAGTTGATCGTCGTCAGAAGTATCATCAATAACTAATCGCATGCATTTCCTTTGAACAGAACATATATTGTCACTACTGTCACTTTCGTTAGCAAAATTATTAGCAGAATTCTCACTGCCCTCATCACGAAATCGTAGGTTAAGGCGTTAACTATGCCGTCGATCCCTGCCGCCGTGTTGCTTTTGATTTTCTTGATTTTATCTATAAGTTCCGCAATGGTGATGGGCTTCCATAGATCGCTCACAGTGGAAGCCCCAATTTCGCTGCCTCTTGTTCCTTTCTTAAGCTTACTCGGGGTCCCTCTACACCCCATAAGTCTTCATATAGGGGCTCCACTTCCTCTTTCTTGGGTGCTTCGATTGTTTGCGTGCCTTCGGGTGGTTTACCCGCTATCGCCCAGACTACTAGCCTGGGGGGGCATTTCTTATAAATTTCCTGGGCTCTTTCGTAGCTATGTGCTTTCTCTCTTGGTTTAGTTCTTTTTCGCCCATTTGTTTCGCCCCATTATTTGCGTCCCGACTTGTACGGATTGCCTGGTCGTCGCTTCTAAGTTTCTCCGTTATGTTTCCTACTAAGAGGTCGACGTCACCCTGGAGGATTCTCCTCAAGCTGGCCATATCCTCAGTTTGTCTTTCAATTAATTTAAGAGGATGTTCTTGCTCCAAACTTCTGGCCAGAATGGCGTTCTGTAGGGTCGCCTCCCTTCTCTCTCTGCCGATACTCCTCCGGGGGGCATCGTCCGCTTCTTCGGCTGCCGAAACGTATACCGAGCTCCCCGAGGAGGAGTCCTCATCGGCTACGACTTGTGTCCTGCCCCGAGCGGGTAGGAGCCTCCTTTTGTCGCTGATTTCTTTTAGCGTTTTCTGGGGCAGGAACTCTGTGATCCTGACGTTACGATATCTTTCTTCGTGGAATCTCCTATCTAGTTGGATGAGGAGATCCACTTCATCCTTAGACCAGGCCGAGGCTCGGTTGCCTGGTCGGTTCCTGCCACTTGATCCTTGCATTTCCCTTCTTTGGATCCGCGTTTGAGGGTGCTTGTGCCGCTCATGCTGTCATAAGCCAGCTTCGGTCTGGACACTTTCGCCACACACCTGACATACTTTTTGTGTTTCGTCCCCCCTGCAACTGCTTTCTCCTTTGCATTTCGAGGCGTGCACCCACCATCCATGGAGCCTTTCAAAACTCCTTCGGCAGGCGGCACACCTCCAGATCGCTTTTGGCCGGGGGTGCCTTTTCTCCACATGGTCTCTAAACTTAGTTTCGGTTACGAAACACGTTTCCGTCCCCCTCCCCAACGCAGAACCTATATGTAATGTACCTGCTCAGGGGCAGGTCTGTAATCTGTTCAGTCTCATGTACCATAAGATCGCCTTGGTTGTCATATGTGTAGGGATTTGGTTTGATTGGCGGATATGCCAAGATAATCCCTCGTGTTAATTGTGTAGTAACTTTATTTAAAACAGTAAAGACAAAGAAGTATGGACTTTAACAAATTACAATCAACTCGCTGTATATTCTCTCGCTGTATATTCTACTCGCTGCTCACTATCTCACTGTACTTTCTCTCTCTGTCGCTAATCGGTTATAATCAAGCATTTCTCTTGCTGCTCGCCGCCTTATATAGTAAAATGACACACACATACTCACATACTCTATATCTCTCGGTCAACGCACTTTACTCGTTTCTCTCTCTCACACACACTCTCTCTCTCTCACTCTGCGTCATGTTTATTTCAGCGGTCGCTCACCTATTACCTGTGTCTTAGGTTTATTATGACGTCGGTCATTGACACCGGTGAGCGACCCGCATCCTCGTCGGCTGCCGAAATAAACACGTTATCACGCAATTTTGAAATCGCCGGACGGTTCCGACTCCTACATATGTGGTCCTATCCATCCTACCGGACCCCAGGATCCGAGGCCCCCGCGTCCGAGGCTTCTTCGTCGCTGTCCATTGTTTTATGTATGTTTTGTAATCTATGCTGTTAACTCCTTCCACGTACCTTTCATGTCCTTAGTCAAGCCTAGTTGTGGAGGCATATTCATCTGGATGGCTGGTTGGCCGGCCGCCAAAGGTCCTACTGTATCTCACCATGGGATGCGGTCGCCAGTTATTGCGATAATTTTTCTAAGTACTGGCGGCGTATTGCTTTCCACCGCCGCCGGACCCAGGCCGCGTGGGCTCCGCCACCAAGTTCCAGCGGCGTATTGCGTTACGCCGCCAAGCATAATGAGTATGTGCTACATTTACCTTAGATCGTACCGCATCTCATCGCGTTTTGGGCACTTCGTGTTCTTAAATTTACACCATCACCTACCGTTTTGTATATAATAATAATTATTATTATTATTATTCTTGCCGTTTTGACGGCTCGACCAACCTGCCATCAGGCTAGGGTAGGTGAGGTCGCCAGTCCCCAACGGTGCTGCCCCTCACCGCCCTGTCAGCTCGAGTGGGTGGGGTCGCCCTCGCCGCTCTCTGCCCTTTAAGAGAGTCATAGTTACACCCGCCGTTTACTCGCGCTTTCTTTAATTTCTTTACGTTGACATTTAGAGCACTGGGCAGAAATCACATTGCGTCAACACCCGCGGGGGCCATCTCAATGCTTTGTTTTAATTTGACAGTCGGAATCCCTTAATCCGTGCCAGTTCTGAGCTGAGCGTTGAATGGCGGCAGAAGAGAACAACAAGAACATACATTTACCTGGAAGCAATGTTGTGCAGAGAAAGTCTCAATCACTTTTGTGTGACTTTGCATTACGGTATAATTCGGTGCTGTGACTACAATACCGTCGGCGAATGCGAGAGCTGTAATATTTGTGCCACTTATTTTTATTCCCTCTCTAGCTACTCATTTTTTAAACAAATCATCTAGTACGATGTTAAAAAAGATACCTGACATAGGGTCACCTTGTTTTACACCACGATCGATTAGAATGGGCTCAGATTTCGCACCATGACACTCTAGTATAGTGGTAGCGTCACAGTATGTATGATAGATGTAACTGATTGTGTGTTCATCGACACGCATCAATGTTGGAGAGTTAAATCTATCGATAGTGATGTTACGTATGAATAATATTCTCCTACGCTGTGCCAACACGCGTCGTTCGATCTGGCATAAGAACGGAAGACGCCTAAAGATTTATATGAAGAATAACCCTTTTGGTATCGACCAACTGCATCGTGACCGATTAAATGCATTCGTGACCCGACGAAGACTCCGTGTTCTTACCATAAATGGAGGCTTCTAATGAGCCCCCTCCATACATTTTGGGACTATATAAACCCTTCGTTTCTGATCATCTTCGGTTCATAACTACACAGTTACACGCATAATCACGCCGTATTACGCTTGTACAGAGTCGGTTGCATTCAGTAAGAATTGGGCTTAGAGCACCATTCAGATAAAGTTAACCCGTTAGAATCCGCATAGTCCGGTTGAAGTTCTTTCGATCTACTTGTAACCATTCTCAGACCCCGCCATCACCAGTGCGTCAACACCGTGCAGCTTAGGTAATAACATTCACACTATTTAATTATATCGCGACAATTACACTTGTACAAACAACTGGTTGCAATATAAATTTATAAACTGTTCACTATTAAATCGAGTAGATTCGTTAAAACCTATCTTTACTCCGTAATCCTTTATATTAGTAGTAACGTACCCACAGATACAATTTAACCGCTCGAGTTGCATCAAATATTAATTTACGAGGCAAACTAACATTTTCTGCTACTCCCTGATTTCGCATCAGGTTCGTTCGCACGTCTTATCCAACAAGGTAACTACTCCAACCCAGTGGCTCCCTGATTTCGCATCGGGTTCGTCCGTGCACCTAACTAACAGATTCTCAACCATATTCCTTGGGTAATATCAACATCGCCGGCCTAGGCGCTGCCCACAGCCCCGGCTCGTAACAGTGAGATGAATCGTTTAGCAGCATTGCACATGGTACGTATTAATGTTTGAAGTATGGTACAATTGGCCATAATTGCATCGGTTTCCATGATTCCTCGCTGGCTGTGAGACAATTTTATTTCATTTTCAAGTCGTAACACTATAATTTTAATTAGGAGTCGTAGTCATCTGCTGGATACTGTAATAGGACGCCGTTGCTTTGGGTCGCGGAGATCTCCTGATTTTGGAATGATGGCTGTTCTATTTTTCGGCAATATAGGAGGTTGATGTTTAGAGCCCCAGATTATATTTAGTAGGGCACACAGATCAGACCGTGGCATACATCGCAACTGGTCACGATTTATTCCATCGACGCCAGGAGCAGACTCTTTTAGTTTTAGTAGTTCCCTATTAATTTCAATTAAACTTATTGGATGTGATATATCTATTACTTTATTTGTTTCTTTCTACATGGGTGTCCAGCCTAGGTCTTTATGTGCAAATATATTTTTATAGTAGTCTGTAAGTGTTTTTATGCTCGGAGTTTCAGTGGCATTTAATACCGCATTTGATAGGAAGTGTTCGGCTACTTGGCTGGGATTTGCCGCGTATAATTTCTGCATTTTAGCATTGTTCGTGATCGTCTCTCGCGTGTAAAGGTAGTAAATACCAAATTCACTCCTATGGGACAACCTCACGTTTATTGACTGCGGAATACAGAAATTGGCGGACGTGATGCGCTGCTGAAATGCTCTGAAACGGCGAATTTGAATCTAACGCGCTCGATCGAAGCGGCGACGATCGAGCCGAGCGCTGGAGTATGTCCCTTTTTTTGTCGCCCGCCAGGTCGCAAATATGTTATTATTGTAGAGAGTGAAACCAGCAGTGTAGAGAGTGAAACTAGCCAAGTGTTTCCGAGGAAACATAATAAATCATTAACAAGCGGCAAATATGTTTATAACAAATAAGTTAGTTTGCAACCGACGCTTGAATGTGAAAGACGGACATCGAATTCCATTATAAACTCCCAAATTACATTTTTCACAATAAACCTTTTTCCCTTCTAATTTGTCCCTCTACATTATCGCTCTGGCGGACGGCATATAGGTAGTGGGGAGTCTGGAGGCGGCAATTTGGCCGTTACTTGTTTTTCGCATTTGATTCTGTCGATGTCCGCTGCCCACGACTCCACTCGCTTCCGTACAAGCATAGTTGCATACACGATTTTTTGCACGATTTCCTTTTATCTTTTTATACACCTTTCTACCATTTTTACTAATTTTATTTTTATGCATATTTGTATATACATTTTTATCTGCTTATTTATATTTATTCCATTGTTATGTTTTGCTATATTTATTATGTATTTATCTATAAGATCCATAGTATCAGAGAGTGGGGCGTTACTTGGAGATACAGTATTCCCTCGATAGAAGCGAAAAAGAGGTATGCGATGCAAGCGACGAGTTCATTCCCATCACTGAAGGGTATTCCCCTCGGAGGGTCCCGAAGTTCTCTCGGCAATCGGTGAGCACGTCGGTACCATGATCCGGGTTCGGGTATATCCGTGAGCCAATGCTAATTGAAGGATGCAACTTTGCTATTTTTCATCCTTTTCTTATGAAATTTTTACACAGCATAGCTGACATTCTTCTGATTAAAATGACACCAACACGATATGATTGGGACTATATTTAGTGGCTTAATTAACGGTAATAAGTTTCGGCCGCAGAAAAGGATAGGTAGTGAAAAGAAAAGAGAAGCTGCGATCGTGTTTTGGCTTGCTTGCTCGGTTCCTTATCTTTACTCGCTGTCCTTTTCTATGTTCGACGCTGTCGGCAAATTTCAAACAGTTCAATAGTTCAATAGTTTTCATATCAGTAGACGTTTTGTCGCGTATGTCTTTGAGTAGGTGGTTAATTTCATTGGATAGTATTTGTTTACCAAGAATGGAGTGAATTGCTTAGTTGGTGGCTCATAGTTGAAAGATCCTGTTGCGTGAAGCGTATTTTAGGTGTTAGTGAGCATAGTTGCCGTTTTTTTGCCTCCACTATTTCTATTATTTCATTTTCGAGGTAGGTTTTACATGTTATTCGCTGTCTTAGTTTTTTAATTCCTTCGGCTGAGCGACTAAATTTTTGTGAGAGGATGCCAATTATAGTTTTTTGAGTTATTTTATTTCTATTAGGTATGGCCGCGTCAGTGCATGCAATAGTTTTAATTTCGTCAACTGTATATTTTGCGCGTGTTGTACGTTTCTTTTTATTTAAAAGCTCAAGATCTTGGGTATTGTACTCTTCTGGATGGGTTCTACGTTTGTGTTGGCGCATGCCAGCGTAAGTCTTATATTTGGATCTACAGATGTCGCAGATGAATCCGTCATGAGAGACAGGAGGAGCATTGCATCTCCGAATGTTTTGGGTCGCACTGACGCGAGATCGGTCGGTTAACGAGATATTACAAGGAGGACACGTTATCGGTATTTCAATACGTTTTGATGTACTTTGATTTTTGTCAATTCTGGGATATTCCTGGGATATGCATTCTGGGATATGCGTCATTCCTGGGATATGCAACCATGACTCACCCACGAGCGCTCACAGAGCTATAATGAGCGCTGCCGGATAACGGGGTCATCGGAGTAATTCGAAGTCCCCGGCTAACAGGCTCAACCGCGAAATGGGGGGCAACTAGGATTCGCTTGTTCTGGTTCGCTCACCCCCCCCCCCCCCCCGGGGGGTGCGCTGACGCACAGCATTTTTGGACCATTTTCATGGGTCGCTAACGCCGACGCGCAGTCAGTGCCGAATGGGGAAGCGGGGTCAGGGCATGGTGTGTTTTCACCTTAGTCCATGCCATCTGGAAACCCTTCCCAAGACGAACCACCACGACCGACCTCTTGGAAAGGTCACGTGGCGCTGGGAAAGGGGCTACATTATGTTCCCTGGCCCCAGATAACGGTGGTGGCCGAACTTTGACATTATGTCAGAGGTCTCCCGGGTTAGCAGCCCTGGTTGCCTCGGAGCTCTGCTCCACTGCAATTGCTCCTAAAAGTAAAACGAAGCCTCGGAAATTCGACTGCCCTTCTGTTGACGACTCGGCGATGTTTTCTGGTAATCTCATCGATTTGAATTCTGGTATGGAGTGTTCAAGATTCGACTAAAGCAACAGCTCGCTCGCGTTCTCCTGCTGCCAGTGCTGTCGCGCGGAAGCAGGAGCACTCCCTTTCCTCTTACAAAGGAACCTACGATTTACTATAAATACGTCGGCACGAAGGCAAATCGCTCTCTCGCCACAGTACTAAACCTTATTAAATACAAGAATCTTAAAAGTGCAAAGAAGTAAGGGACTACCACTAAAGTAAGCTAAAGGCGACACAATTAATTGTAGTATGCTAATAATGGGCATATGAAATAAATTGGATAGAACTATATGAAACTGAATTATTAATAAATATATATATTGTTACGAGCCAGGGCTGTGGGCAACGCCTAGGCCGGCGATGTTGATATTACCCAAGGAATATGGTTGAGAATTTGTTAGTAAGGTGCACGGACGAACCTGATGCGAAATCGGGGAGCCACTAGGAAAGAGTGCGCAGACGAACCCGGTGCGAAACCGGGGAGCTGCTGGGAGGTTGGTTTATTCACAGACGAACCCGGTGCGAAACCGGGGAGCTGTTCGGAGGTTTGGTAGACGTACGGACGAACCTGATGCGAAATCAGGGAGCCGTAGGATACAGACGAACCTGGTGCGGAACCAGGGAGCTGTAGGATGGGTTAGGTTTCGTGGACGAACCCGATGCGAAATCTGGGAGCCACTAGGTTGGAGTAGTTACCTTGTTTTGGATAAGGCGTGCGGACGAACCTGATGCGAAATCAGGGAGTCGCAGGAAATATTAGTTTGACTCGTAAATAAATATTCGATACAACTCGAGCGGTTAAGTTGCATCTGTGGGACGTTACTACTAATATAAAGGATTACGGAGTAAAGATAGGTTTTAACGAATCTACTCGATTTAATGGTGAACAGTTTATGAGTTTATATTGCAACCAGTTGTTTGTACAAGTGTAGTTGTCGCGATATAGTTAAATAGTGTGTGAATTATTACCTAAGCTGCACGGTGTTGACGCACTGGCGATGCGGGGTCTGAGAACGGTTACAAAGTATGCCGAAAGAACTTCAACCGGACTATGCGGATTCTAACGGGTTAACTTTATCTGAATGGTGCCGTAAGCCCAATTCTTATTGAAATGCAACCGACTATGTACAAGCGTAACGCGACGTGACTATGCGCGTAGCTGTGTAGTTATGAACCGAAGATGATCAGGAACAGAGGGTTTATATTGTTCCGAAATGTATAGAGGGGCTAATTAGAAGCCTCCATAAAAGGTAAGAACGCGGAGTCTTCGTCGGGTCACGAATGTACCTAATCGGTCGCGATGCAGTTGGTCGATACTAAAAGGGTTAACCGTCGTGTGGTAGCGAGATAAATCTTTAGGCGTCTTCCGTTCTTACGCGCGGGCGAACGATGCGTGTGAGCGCAGCGTAAGAGAGTATTATTCATACGTAACATCTCCCCCCCCCGAGACAAAACATCGCGTTTCGCGTGATGCTTTTCCAAAGAAAGGAAAACGATTAAAGATTTATCTAAAATTTAAAGGTGTGAAAATTGTCGGGTGTGGTGTGTGTGTTTGTGTACTTAACGCTATTGTGTTATTATGGGTCTGTCTCAGCTGGTGGTTGAAGTCGCGAAACCCAGCTCCATCCATCCTTGGGCGACGTTGTAAGGGGGTTGACCAGGTAAACGGTGGTTTCTATTTCGTTGATTAATCCAGATCTTAATTCCTTGCTGAGGCCAAATTACGGATGTTAGTCATATGTGTTATCAATTCCATTAGATAATCTCCGTACGACTTCAATTTTTCACCAGTTGGAAACGAACGTGGTTCTCGGGCTGGTCTTCCAAAAATTAATTCGTATGGAGTGAAATTTGTTGCTTCATGTACAGATGTATTGTATGAAAACATTGCAAAGGGTATTAATAAATCCCAATCTTCGTAACTATCCATGTAGTGCTTGAGGTATTCGGTGACTACGATGTGGCTTCGCTCCAATGATCCGTTGGTTTGCGGTCGGTATCCCGAAGTTGTAATTTGTTTGATTTTGAATATTTCGGACAAATTTGTCATGAGGTTTCCAATGAAACTAGTTCCCTTGTCTGTTAATATTGCGCGAGGTGTACCATAGATTGCGATGAAATATCTAGCAAAGGCATCTGCAATAGTAGCAGCTCGAATATTTGGTATTGCTACTGCCATGCAATATTTAGTTAAATTATCTTGCATAGTGAGAATGTATCTATTTCCGCTAGGTGTGATTGGCAAAGGTCCTACTGTATCCAAAGCTATTTTATCGAATGGTCCCATAGGTTTGTCGGTAATTAACATAGGCTGACGAGTTTTTGCTCGAACTAATTTTTGTTCTTGGCAACTTTGACATCTTCGTATGTAATTTTGAATTTCATTGCGCATTTGCGGCCAATGGAATTTCGATCGAATGCGTTTATACGTCTTCGTGATTCCTTTGTGTCCTCCAATTAAACTATCATGAGCTTCGCGGATTATTTCTTGTCTGTCTTCTATGGATGGTGTAGTGATGATACAATTGCAAATAATAATTTGCTGTGCTGTTCCAGTGAAAACCTCTTCTAACATCTTGAAGAATTCGTTGACCGGTAGTTTATGGAAATCTCCGGTTGCTGATATTCGAAATGATTTGATATGGTGTTGACTTAAGGTGTCTCTAAGAATTTTCAAACCCGTAAGAACGTCTGATTTTTTAACGATATACAATAACTTTTTAACGATATACAATCCATTATCCAAAGTTACTATATGTCCCTTTTCTGGTCGTTTTGCAAGAAGGTCCTGTTTATTTATTGTCTCGGTGTCCAGTAACAATTTTCCAACGTTGGTTTGTAAATTACAGTCGGCAGATATAAAATGTACACAGTGTCCTTCTTCAGCTGTGAGGGTGTTCGGTGAGACAGTAATTTTATGCAGCTGTGCAGATATCACCTCCTCCAGATCATCTTCATCAGACGTTTTTTCCAAATCCGAGGCGATGAATGGATAAGGGTCGAGCGTATGGTCTAGCAAATTATGTTGGGTCGAACCGTGTTCGGGTGATCGTATGACACTCGCTTCGGCAAGGGACTTCGCAGGTAGCTGGTTTGCTGGGGCTTGTAAAACTACACTCGGCATTGGTGTCAACCCTTGCGGTGTACTAACTAAGTCCTGGCGAACATTACTTGTATTCTTTATTACAGTGTCTTCGAGTGGTTCTCCAAAAGATAACGAATCGTCGTGTAGGGTCTGGTCTTCGTGTGAAGGCAAAATTTGAGTGGAATTTGCTGCTGGTAAAAAACTGTTTATAGTTTCCAGGCGCTCATCTGGCATCGATATCTCCTGAGACAGGCTAGGAAAGGATCGATTTCTGTCTATAATCGGCGAATGCTGGACCTTTCCATATGCGGCCTGTTCCGTTTCGTCGGAGCTGCTGCTATCCCGATACTTGGGTCGGTTTTCTCTATCTCGTCGCGACTGTCTAACACGATGTTCAATTGAATCAGTATTAGGATCTATTTTAGGTATCTGCATTTTGAATTCGGAATCTCTGCATTCTCGTGGCATCAATGGTAAACAAACAGATACGGGGTTAAGCGACAAAGCGTCTGCGTTTTTATTCGTTTTTCCGGTTTTATGAACAACTTGATACTCGTATTCTAAGAGTCTAAGTTTCCATTTCATGAGTCTAGAAGTCGGATCTTTAACAGAATGTAACCAGACTAATGGTCTATGATCTGTAACGAGTGTGAATTTAGTTCCATAAATGTAAGGCCTAAAATACCTTACGGCGTAAACCATTGCCAAACATTCTTTTTCTGTAGCTGAATAATTTCTCTCAGGTTTATTTAAGCTGCGGGACGCGTACGCAATCGGCAGATCGTTTCCTACCCCCCCTTGACTGAGCACGGCTCCAATTGCATATTCAGATGCATCTGTTGTAACGATGAATGGTTTATCAAAATCTGGATACTGTAAAATGGGTTGCTGGCACAATTCGCTGCGTAATTGTTTGAAGGCTTGATCTTGTTCTTCTGTCCACTTGAATTTGATACCTTTCCCTAACAAATTAATTAGAGGTTTTGCTATTAAAGTGAAATTAGGTACGAATCTTCGGTAATATCCTACAAGTCCTAGGAATTGTTGAATATTCTTCTGTGTAGTAGGTGTAGGAAAATCTTGAACGGATTTTAATTTCCTAGGATCAGGTCTGACTCCATCTTTTGATATAATGTGTCCGAGATATGCAACTTCCTTCCGTAGAAATTCACATTTATTAGTCTGAAGGGTTAATCCATGATGTTTAAGGCGGTTCAATAATTTTTTAACTTTAATGTTGTGTTCTTGTAACGATGAAGCGTATACTACTATGCCGTCCAAATAAACAAAAAGATCTGTCCCTTGAAGTCCAGTGAGTACTTGATCCATAAGGCGTTGAAATGTGGGTGGTGCGTTCTTTAATCCGAAAGGCATTCGAGAAAATTCGTAATGTCCATTCGGGGTTGTAAATGCAGTTTTCGGTTTATCTTTAGGATCCATTTCTATCTGATGAAATCCACTTGCGAGATCAAAAACTGAGAAGTATTTAGCTCCTCCTAATCGATCTAATATTTCCGTGATTTGAGGTAATGGGTATTTATCGGAAATTGTTTTTTCGTTGAGTGCGCGAAAATCTATTACCAAACGCCAGCGTTTAACTCCCTGTGCGTCTGCCTTCTTTGGAACAATCCATAATGGTGAATTATACGGAGATTTAGAGTGATCAATTATGCCTGCAGATAGCATAGTGCTGATCTGTTTTTGAATTTCTGTTTGATGTACTGGTGGATAACGATATTGTCTGGTATTGATTGGAATATCATTAGTTGTATGAATTGAATGATTAAAGTCACGAGCTTTCCCGAGTTTATCTCCTGGAAGGAAAAAACGATCAGGAAATTCTTCCACTAAATCTGTCACGAAATTCCGTTCCTCTTTATTTAAATGGTTTAAATTGTGAGTTTGTAGAATTCCATGTATCCTGTTTTTCCTAATTTTGAAGCTCGATGGGTGTTCCATTTCTGAATAAGAATCTTCTCCTGATGAACTCACGATATCATAGGGCTCCAATAACTGAGGCTCTAGCTCCACTTCAATTGCTTCTTCGCTGGTGTTTATCGCCATAACGTGACACTTTCCATCGTTGTTGGTCACGACTGCTTCCCCTATGTAAAGATGTTCGTGGGTTTTTATGCGTGGTAAGTACCCTTCCTTTATCTTCACATTTGCTACTCTTACAGCAATCTGTTGCGATGTTCTAGGTTTGATACAATATTTTGTAGCTGTCTGTTGCTCCTCAATTTGTTGAGGCAAATCTTGATAATTTGAAAAACGTAATGGTCGGATCGGTTTATTTTTTAATGTTAATAGGAAGTTCCATGATAATAGGAAATTTCAGCTTCTTCCTGTTTTAGAAACGGGCTTCCGATAAGTCCATCTGCGTCTATTGCAAGGTTCTTTACAACATAGAAAAATGCTGGAGATCCGTGGATATGTAAAATTGTAGTTCCAAGGGTGTGAATCGGCGTTGTAGTGAGTCCTGTCAACTCAATTTCTTCTCTTGAAGTTATTTCTGCGGTTTTTCCGAGTACGTCGATAACCACCAGACTAACAGCTGCTCCACCATCAATTAAGAATTCTCCCGTTCCTGATTCCAGTTCCGGTACCTTGATCTTGATTCTTGGTGCAGGTGCTTCCTTGATGAATCTTCTTTCTTCTCGTCGCTGAATCGGATTTTCCTTCGGCGATCTTCCTCGTTTCCGCTCATCGTGTCGCCTGTACGTTGAGCGCGATTGAAGTTTAAGGTCTTGTTTGATTCAACGGATGAATCCCGTGAATCCCAGCGATAATGCGGACTGTGTGGACGATTCCTACATGACTTCCCGTCATGTCCGGCAATGCCACAATGCCAACAATACAAATCTGACTTACGATTTTTGTCAGGATTTTTAAGAATTGAAAATTTTTTATCTCGATCATCTACGGATGAATCGCGATGATTAGAAGGGGATCTCGAGGGGGTCCTTTGTCGTAAAGTCCAGGCCGTCGTGCGTCCTTGCCTCTCGCGTTCCTCTTCAAATTCAGATGTTCTCGTTGGTCGTTCTCTGAACCGATCATATCTGTTCGGAGACAGTGGATACGATACTTCGAGGTCGTGATTATGATAATCCCGATCATAACGATCTCGGCGTGACCATCTAGAAGGTGATTCTCTGGATGGCGACCGTTGCCGATTACTTAACTTCCTGTCAATATGTAGCACGGCGTCGTAAGCCTGTTCAAGCGTTTCCAAATCTTGAAGTTGAGCCGACACTTTCCAGGAAATTCGATCCGGTAAACCATCGATGAAGTTTTCTTTAACGTCCTTTTCCATTTCTTTGACGAATTCTTCAGCGTGATCCAGATATCTTTCCCGGATTGCTCCGCGCGTACAATAAACAAGATGACTCGTTCTATCGACATATCGTCGAATACTTTCACCTTCGCGAATACGTAGTTTCGCGATTTCAACTTGAAAATGCGACAAATCTCTACCAGGCGCGAACCTCTTTTTTAAATGCTTAATCAGTGCCTTAACAGAGTCGAATTTATGCTCTATCGTGCATCTACGTGCTGGACCGATGAGTTTAATTAAAACAATGGCAAGATACTCCGCTTCCGTACCCTCAGGAATCAAAGTTAACCCGTTTTCCACATGTTGTGCAAAGTGCGTCAACGATGGCTTTTCTCCGTCAAAAGTCGGAATGGACAAAGTGATATTCTGTACACACGTCCGTTGCGTTAAGAGTGTCATTGTATTAGCAATCGAAGCTGTCAAGTTTAGCACCTCACTAGCAGAGACATTCGCTTGTGGATTTGTCATTTTGAAAATTACTAAAGTAACTAACTAGAGAAAACTAGTATATTGTAAAATGTTCACCTACGAGTAATAGAACGTATTGTAAAAATCCAA
Source organism: Nomada ruficornis (assembly GCA_951802695.1). Classification (NCBI taxonomy): domain Eukaryota; kingdom Metazoa; phylum Arthropoda; class Insecta; order Hymenoptera; family Apidae; genus Nomada; species Nomada ruficornis. Next base: position 13,010,512 of record OX637850.1, read on the forward strand.
ATTTTACGGTAATTCTAAATTAGCAGTATCCCACCACTGTCACCAGTTTGTTACGAGCCAGGGCTGTGGGCAACGCCCAGGCCGGCGATGTGGATATTACCCAAGGAATATGGTTGAGAATTTGTTAGTAAGGTGCACGGACGAACCTGATGCGAAATCAGGGAGCCGTTAGGATTGATGTATGCGAGGACGAACCCGATGCGAAATCGGGGAGCCTCAGGAATAGAATCAAGCGCGGACGAACCTGGTGCGAAACCAGGGAGCCGCAGAAGGGTGAAACGTCGTGGACGAACCCGATGCGAAATCGGGGAGCCACTAGGAAAGAGTGCGCAGACGAACCCGGTGCGAAACCGGGGAGCTGCTGGGAGGTAGGTTTATTCACAGACGAACCCGGTGCGAAACCGGGAAGCTGTTCGGAGGTTTGGTAGACGTACGGACGAACGTGATGCGAAATCAGGGAGCCGTAGGATACAGACGAACCTGGTGCGGAACCAGGGAGCTGTAGGATGGGTTAGGTTTCGTGGACGAACCCGATGCGAAATCGGGGAGCCACTAGGTTGGAGTAGTTACCTTGTTTTGGATAAGGCGTGCGGACGAACCTGATGCGAAATCAGGGAGTCGCAGGAAATATTAGTTTGACTCGTAAATAAATATTCGATACAACTCGAGCGGTTAAGTTGCATCTGTGGGACGTTACTACTAATATAAAGGATTACGGAGTAAAGATAGGTTTTAACGAATCTACTCGATTTAATGGTGAACTGTTTATGAGTTTATATTGCAACCAGTTGTTTGTACAAGTGTAGTTGTCGCGATATAGTTAAATAGTGTGTGAATTATTACCTAAGCTGCATGGTGTTGACGCACTGGCGATGCGGGGTCTGAGAACGGTTACAAAGTATGCCGAAGGAACTTCAACCGGACTATGCGGATTCTAACGGGTTAACTTTATCTGAATGGTGCCGTAAGCCCAATTCTTATTGAAATGCAACCGACTCTGTACAAGCGTAACGCGACGTGACTATGCGCGTAGCTGTGTAGTTATGAACCGAAGATGATCAGGAACAGAGGGTTTATATAGTTCCGAAATGTATAGAGGGGCTAATTAGAAGCCTCCATAAAAGGTAAGAGCGCGGAGTCTTCGTCGGGTCACGAATGTACCTAATCGGTCGCGATGCAGTTGGTCGATACTGAAAGGGTTAACCGTCGTGTGGTAGCGAGATAAATCTTTAGGCGTCTTCCGTTCTTACGCGCGGGCGAACGATGCGTGTGAGCGCAGCGTAAGAGAGTATTATTCATACGTAACAATATATATACATAGATTATATACAGGCTAAAGTAAGGTATTTCCCAAAGGTTGCTTAACATAAAGAACAGCTACGATCGTGACACAATCTCAACGACGCACAGTGGTCCGAAACCGGAAAAACACGAACTAAATTCATAGCACTGTTATTTCCACATTATTCGTTATGAATAGAAAGATTTTAGGTACTTCTTGAGTTATAGAACGTAATTGCGATAAAAGATTCTCTTATTATGATTATTTTAACAATAACATTTGATAAAATGTTATTTGGTCGAAATGGTTCTGATATTTTCTGTGGTGTGTAGTTATATCTCAGGTAGCAGAAAATAAAATTTGTTACAGCCGATATAACGATTCTTACAAAACCGATTTCATTAATTGAAATTTAATTTTCAAAGATTTCATTTAATTGAAATTATATAGTTAATATGGAAATAAGTCGACAATGGGATGTGGAATTTACACATCCAAATGCGCGTTTATGATGTTATTAAATGAAACGAACATTTTAGCAAAAGATTTGTTACATATGAATAACATTTCTTTTGCGCCGCGTTCGCACGTGCCGTTCGATCTTGCTTAAGAACGGAAGACGCTCAAGGATTTTCACTCACTATCGTATGAATAACGTTCTTTTACACTGCACTCGCACGTGCCGTCCGATCTTGCCTAAAACAGAAGACGCCCAAGGATTTTCACTCACTATCATACGAATAATAGGGCCTTTTGATATCAACTGAATTTATCATAACCGATTGAGTACATGCGTGATTTCGGCCAAGACCCTGCGATCTTACCATATATGGAGGTCTCTAATGAATCCCCTCCATACATTTTGCACTATATAAACCCTTCGATTTTGCTCATCTTCGGTTCATAACTACATAGTTACGTGCATCGTTACGTCGCATTACGCTAGTACAGAGTCGGTTACACTCAGTGAGAATTGGGCTTAGAGCACCATTCAAATCAAAGTTAACCCGTTGGAATCCGCGAAGTGCGGTTGAAGTTCTTTCGGCAATACCTTGTAACCGTTCTCCGACCCCGCATCGCCAGTGCGTCAACACCGTGCAGCCTAGGTAATAATACACACTCTAATAATTGATATCGCGACAATTACATTTGTATAAACAACTGATTACAATATAAAGTTATAACTGTTCATTAATAAATCGAGTAGATTCGTTAAAACCTATCTTTACTCCGTAATTCTTTACATTAGTGATAACGTTCCCACGGATACAACTTAACCGCTCGAGTTGTATCAAACAATAACGAAACTCAAGAATCAACTAATAAATTCTCAACCATATTCCTTGAGTGATATTAACATCGCCGGTCCAGGCGTTCCCGACAGCCCCGGCTCGTAACAGATTTAAAATAAAAAATATATACAAAATTATTTAAACAAATTAAATTAAATACAAAAAAATTGAAAAAATGAAAAAAGTTTATAACTGGATTTACATTACCCTACATTTCATCTTCTGGTGAGGTCACGTCACTTGACCGTCACCACATTGAAATGGAAAACGGCGTTCTGACTGTACATATATTGTTATAACTTTCAGAATTGCAAATAATTGCAAAAAAAATTTATGCAGCCTTCTTAAGTAGGTCCTAACAAATACTTCCATATAAATTTCATCGGATCCCCGAGTTTACCTCCCCCTTATAAACGACATTGAAGTGGAAAAGCGGCGTTCTGACTGCACATATATTGTTATAACTTTCGGAATTGCAAATAATTGCAAAAAAAATTTATGCTACCTTCTTAAGTAGGTTCTAACAAATACTTCCATATAAATTTCATCGGATCCCCGAGTTTACCTCCCCCTTATAAACTACATTGAAGTGGAATAACGGGAGAAAAATAGGGATTCGCGAAAAGGTATTTTTCAAAGGGTAAAAATACTGAGATAACTTTCATGTTACATGTACTTGTAGCTGGAAGAACACTCTTTAAAAATATATAAACCGATTTGGGTCAGCTCCACTCTGTAAAAAAATATAGCACCGCAAAGTATAGCAAATTCAGGAAGAAATGGGATCCTTCCAAAGTGGACATCATTTCCCCCTCTTTGAAGGTGTCTCAGGCAATTGCCAGTGCTTTGCGGCAATCCATTTTTTGCCAAAATGTAGTCTATACAACCAAACCTCCCGTCGATGCAAAACGATTGGAAACATCGAATGGCACGAATTCGTGCCAATTTTTATAAGAAACTATGCCTAAAATTTCATGCAATTCGGAGGGGGTCGAAAAATTGAATTTAGTTCGTGTTTTTACGGTTTTGGACCACTGTGCGACGTTCTGTTGCTACTGGCTTCTTGCGCACGACGCGCACGCGCCTTACCTCGACGCAGGGGCGTAAGAAAAGTAATAACCGTAGGGTGTCCCTACAGTTCGTCCATCCTGACATATGATTGGCCTGAATCATATCAACACTAATTATAACAAACATAACTCAATACATGGTCATAATACAAACGAAATTCAAACGATGATACAAACAAAGATACAAAATGCGATAAATAAAAACGCTATCATTCAACATTCATCCAGAGCTTCATGTTCTTGGGCGAACATACACCTTCGAAAGGCATTTGCGTCAGCTGATGCCCTTCGGGATCGCACACCACATACCTATCGTTATCTAGCACTCGCTTTATTACATAAGGACCCCTAAACGCAGGTAATAACTTTTTGTTGATTCCGGGAGTTACATCTACATTTCCTATCATTACATAATCGCCAGTATTGTACTTGGTAGGCATTTTATGCCTCTTATCATAATAATTCTTATTGTACATATTGCTAAATTCTATCTGTTTCGCTGCACTTTCTCTCATACCATCCAAATCACGCTCTTGAGGAAATCGTTCCTCTAAAATATCTCGCAAGCTGTCGTTTATGCGACCCAACTGGTTTACTCCAAATAGTAATCGCGCAGGCGAATCACCTATCGAACGATTCATAGAATTATTTAAGGCGTACTCCACATCTTGTAAAACATCAGGCCATGATTTAATGGTATTCGATAATTTTGCCAACATAGGCGTTCATGACCGGTTAATATGCTCGGTCTGGCGGTTAGCATGCGGGGTAGCAGTAGCTATCAAAACGTGTCCGATTTCTTTCTCCGTTACGAACTCTTTAAATTTAGTAGAAGTGAATGCGCTTCCTCTATCTGATACAAGTCTTTTCGGCTTAGTATACGTTGCAAAGTATCTTTTAAAACATTTAATTACTTCGTCGGTATTGGTACTCACTACAGGATACAACTTAACATATTTCGTAAATGAATCGATAATTTCGAATACGTATTTATAACGATGTTTTCCTCTTTCGAGAGGACCATAATGATCGATGTGAATACACTGAAATGGTGTTTTCCCTTTATCTGGGCAATGCAATTTACCTTCAAATCTATTACTCGTGCTAGCGTAAGTTATACATTTCAAACAATTTTTTATGTAGTTTTGGACTTTCTCTTTCATCTTCGGAAACCAGTGAATACGTGATAAATATTCAACGGTCTTACTAATATCTTGGTGTCCAATCGTTTCATGATTTAAACGTATAACATTATCTTCCATTGATGCCGGAACATAAAATTGTAATCTACCTTTACTTTTTCTGTACACCAATCCGTTATTTAATTCAAAAAACTTGTCCTCATTCTTTTCTAATTGAGATCGAATTCCATTTATCTCGGAGTCTGTGGTTTGTAATATTCCTAAGTTCTTCTCAAAGCTATTCTCGTTTATAATCAGTACATCAAATCCTCTACTCAACGCATCGGCGTGACGCATACGGTCAGCTGTTCTGTGTTCTAACGTAAAATTATAGTCACGCAATGTGAGTGACCACCTTAAAATTCGAGGATTTATATCCTTCTTGTCCAATGCTAATTTTCAACTATTGCAATCTGTGACCAACTTAAACGGTATTCCGTGCAAATAAATTCTGAAACGTTCCAATGAATATACTATGGCTAAGCATTCCAGTTCAAAACTGTGATAACGCGATTCTGTTTACGACGTCCTTTTGCTAAAATAGCAAACTGGATGAGACTTGCCATCCAACTGTTTTTGCATTAATATAGATCCGTAACCCTGTAAACTTACTACGTCGCAGTGTAATTCTGTCTCCGCGGTCGGCGAATATATACAGGATGTCCCGTAACTACCGCAACATCGGGAAATGGGGGGTAGCTGAGGTGATTCTGAACAACTTTTTCCTTGACCAAACAGTTGTTTGAAGCTTCGTTTTTGAGTTATTAACCAAAAACACTGCCCAATTAGAGCGCTCAAAATCCCGGGACTCAGGCGCGCAACGTTTTATGGCGCTTCGTCGTGTATGCGGGCCTCGACGGTATCGAGAGAATCGTACGGCAAATGTTACATCGTCTTTAAGCGAGGCTAATGTGGAACGTTTGGTTATTAAATAATGAGAAATAAACTAATCGTTGTTCATTAATAAGAAATAAACTAATTATGCTTTTAATTAAGCAAGCAGAGTCGTGGTCGCGAAAGAACGCATTGACACGCCGTGTTACATCGTCTTTAAGCAGGGATAATGTGGAATTTTTGGTTGTTCATTAATAAGAAATAAACTAATTATTCTTTTAATTAAGCGAGCAGAGTCGTGGTCGCGAAAGAACTCATTGACACGCCGTGTTACATCGTCTTTAAGCAGGGATAATGTGGAATTTTTGGTTGTTCATTAATAAGAAGTAAACTAATTATTCTTTTAATTAAGCGAGCAGAGTTTTGGTCGCGAAAGAACGCATTGACACGCCGTGTTACATCGTCTTTAAGCAGGGATAATGTGGAATATTTGGTTATTCGGGAATAAGAAATAAACTAATAAATCGTTTAATAACTGTGTCCGATACTTTTATTCGTCATCCGAAAGAAATAAAGTGTTTTAATACTTATGAAACACTTACACATTCGTGCACGAATTAACCTGCTTCGACTCAACAGCTGATGTTACGGCAGGGTCGATGAACTCACTTCACTATCACTTTCATTGCACAGCCACTTTAATATCCAATGTAAGATTTTGAGATGGTGCGACAGGATTTATTATTCCCACGTGTATCTCGTGAATCAAGATTTATTCGATTTATTCCTCCGATCCGAACGTCTCTGCGGTCGATACAAAACTGATAGATTTGCTAAGCATTCGCTTGCACACGCACACGCACAGACACATGTTCGTTTCGGTAGCCCACATTCTTGTGTCCACCGTAATACCGCGTCGTAGGACACGGGCAGTTGTAAATAAACAGACGCCAGGGACAAAGAAGTTTTTCTCTTCCAAAGACCACCAAGTCCTCACTACCAATTGAACGCGCCCTCCTTTTTTGCTAAACCAAAACGACGCGGTATTACGGTCGACACAAGAATGTGGGCTACCGAAACGAACATGTGTCTGTGCGTGTGCGTGTGCAAGCGAATGCTTAGCAAATCTATCAGTTTTGTATCGACCGCAGAAACGTTCGGATCGGAGGAATAAATCGAATAAATCTTGATTCGCGAGTGAGATCAACTTTTCATTACACAGTACTGAATTCGTTCGTGAGTGAGTGACTAACTTCGTTACACGTGGGAATAATAAATCCTGTCGCACCATCTCAAAATCTTACATTGGATATTAAAGTGGCTGGGCAATGAAAGTGATAGTGAAGTGAGTTCATCGACCCGGCCGTAACATGAGCTGTTGAGTCGAAGCAGGTTAATTCGTGCACGAATGGGTAAGTGTTTCATAAGTATTTGTTAGATTTTCTTATTGAAAATCGATACAAAAATTAATCTTTCATAATCGTGTGCAAGGGGGATAGCCTATACAGTCGCTTCTCAGCTCTGGCTATAAGGTTTTATCTATTGTTTATATAAGAAGCGATAGGGCCCCGCACACAACCGAGAGTAGTCGTCGATGCTTTAGGGCATCGGGTCTGTCCGTTAATTTGGATGCTGTTTAGTTCCTTCAGACCATTGCAATAGCAAGGAAGTCACTCTCAGTGCGTGGTTAATAAAGTATATATTAAAACACAAAACGACACGTTTTTATTAATTATTATATGTGCCAAGACAATTTAAGTTTAGTTAAGTTCAAGTTTAATGCGAGAGAGTGCTACTGATTCAGGTTGTTAATTGTGCAAGGACACGTGTATTAATATCTATAATGGATCAATTAAAAATGAAAAGAAACATTACTCCTCTCGATGGTGATAAATACAGTGTGTGGAAGTTCAGAATTCGTTCATTGCTAACTGAACTAGGTGTGATTAAAGTTATTGACCAAAGGATTCCAGACGAGAAACTTGACGACTGGGATAAGGCCGAAAACACTGCTAGGGGTGTGATTATTGAATTCTTGTCAGATTCATTTCTTGGTTTTGCAAGTGGAAATGTAACAGCAAAAGAAATTATTGAAAATCTGGACAAGATTTATGAAAGAAAGAGCGTCGCAACCCAATTGGCTGTTAGGAAGAAACTGCTTAGTTTGAAATTGCAAGGAGACATACCGCTAGTTAAACATTTTACTGTTTTTAATGATTTAATTACTGAATTATCGGCGGCTGGTGCAAAACTTGAAGAAACGGATAAAGTGGCACACTTATTGCTAACTCTTCCACCTTCTTACGATGGTGTAATTACCGCAATAGAGACATTGTCAGAAGATACATTAACTTTGGCATTTGTGAAAACGAGGCTTCTTGATCACGAGGTGAAAATAAAAGCGGAAAGTGGAGATACAAGTGCAAAAGTACTTCATATTGAAAGTGCAATGCATATAACAAAAAGGCCAAATTTCGACACATCGAAGACTAAGGGTTTCGGTCAGAAATTTGGGCAATTTAATAGATTCAAAAATAACAGAAAAGTATTTGGAATCAAATGTCACCACTGCAACAAGCCAGGACACATAAAACGTGAATGCCGCTACTATTTGAGAGACCTGAAGCAGGAAAATCAGAAGGAGGCAGAGAAAAGGAGAACAAATCAAACTGCTCAAATGGCTCAACAGTTATCGTCAATTGAAAGTTCTAGTTTTGCTTTCATGACTGGTGACTATGAATTGGAAAGGTGTGAGGAAAATTCAATAACGTTTCTGATGGATTCTGGAGCATCAGATCACTTGATCAACAGGGAGGATTTAACTAAGAATTTTGTTGAGTTAAATCCACCAATAAAAGTTGGAGTTGCAAAAAGCGGATGTTTTATCTTGGCAACGAAAATTGGTTCACTAAACGTCATAAGCAACCTAGGTGTTGAAGGAGTACTGAAGGATGTTTTATACAGTGCAGAGGTTCCAAGCAACTTGCTCTCTATTTCAAAACTGCGAAAGGCGAAGCTGAGGACGGTTTTGGATGAAGACGACATATCAATCAGTAAAGATGGTAAAACGGTAGCAACTGGTAAGCCCATTGGAAATACATTTCAGATTAAATTTTGCATCAGATCGTATGTAGTAAACTCTATCGCTCAAGCATGCAATGTTACAAATATTGCATATGAATTGTGGCATCAGCGTTTAGGCCACATGGGTAAACATAAATTTTTTGGAATTGCAAAGAAATAAAATGGTTGATGATGTAAGTCTAATTGAGAAAATAATCCCGAATGATAAATTATGTGAAGCTTGCATAAGTGGTAAGCAAAAGAGATTGCCATTTAACAATGCAAAAGACAAGAGTAATATAAAAAGACCATTGTTCGTAATACATTCGGATGTTTCTGGCCCTATCACTCCTCCTACACTTAATTACAAAAATTATTTTGTATTGTTGATCGATGAATTCACTCATTATTGCGTTACATATTTGATAACATTCAAGTCAGATGTATTTTCAGTTTTTCGCGATTACATTTCGAAAGCTGAAGCGCGTTTCAATTCAAAAGTAGTTAATTTATATTGCGATAATGGTGGAGAGTATTTATCCAGTGAGATGAAGAACTATTGTATAGAGAAAGGTATAAGCTATCACTTGACAGTTCCGAGAACCCCACAGCAAAATGGTGTATCAGAAAGAATGGTGAGAACAGTCACAGAAAGAGCTCGAAGTTTAATCGCTGGTGCTTGTTTAGATAAAACCTTTTGGGGTGAGGCGGTTTTGACTGCCACGTATTTAATAAACATAACACCAACGAAGGCTCTGAAGGGAAATAAAACGCCATACGAATTGTGGCATGATAAGAAACCTAAAATAAAATATTTGAAAGTATTTGGCTCGACTGTTTATGTTCACGATAAAATTTTTAAAACTAAATTTGACGAAAAGTCATGGAAAGGAATCTTGGTTGGTTACGAACCAAATGGATACAAAGTGTGGGATGTAGCAAACGACAAAAATTGGTTATTGTCAGGGATGTTATTGTAGATGAAATCGATTTTCTAAAATCAAGACCAATATCAAAGTTAAACGAGATTAATTTAAAAAGGTCTCATGTTCAAACTGGTGTTGAAGATGTATCCAACCCAGTAGAGTCAAGTGATAAGGTGACAAATCCAGAAAAGAGGCATTGTGATAGTTCTTTATCTCATGGAAAACAATCAAATAGAGATTTAAAACAAACTAGAAGGAGTGAGAGGCTCAGGGGTCGCCCATTTATTTCTTATGATGAGAATGAAATTCCATATGATTATATTTTATGTGCACAATCTATTACCTGTAAAATTCCAAAAGGTTATGCAGAAGTTAAAGAAAACGAGGATAGAATAAAATGGGAAGGAGCAATGAAAGAAGAGATTAATTCTCTTTTAGTAAATAAAACTTGGACTCTGGTACCAAGGCCTGAGAACAAGAACATAGTAGATTGCAGATGGGTATTTGCAATTAAGAATGATGAATTTGGGAATCCAATAAAGTACAAAGCTCGATTAGTAGCTAAAGGGTTTAGTCAAGAATATTTACTATATTACAATGAAACTTTTGCCCCAGTGGCAAGAATTGCAAGTTTTAGATTCTTAATAGCCTTTGCAAATCAATTTGAGTTATGGATACATCATATGGATGTAAAAACGGCTTTCTTAAACGGTAAATTAAAAGAGGAAATTTACATGAGGGTTCCAGATGGTATTAAGAATGAAAAGAATCTAGTTTGTAAATTGAACAAATCCCTGTACGGATTGAAACAAGCAGCAAGGTGCTGGAATGAAGTATTTGATCGAACTCTCAAAGAATTGGGTTTCAAAAGTTCAGCAGTAGATCCGTGTCTTTACATTTTAGATAAAGGAGACATTAATAAAAATATATACATCATATTGTATGTTGACGATCTGGTAATAATTACTGCACATATTATAATATTGAATAAATTGAAATCTTATCTAATGAATCGTTTTTCAATGGTTGATTTAAAAGAGATAAAGCTTTTCTTGGGAATTAGAATCACAAGAAGTAAAGATGAAATAACTCTCGATCAGAGTGCATATATTAGTACAGTTTTAAATAAATTCAATATACAAGATTGTCAAATTGCAAGCACACCAATGGAGGTTAAATTAAACTATGCAGCACTGAATTCAGATGAGATGTATAATGCTCCATGTCGCAGTCTCATTGGATGTTTGATGTACTTAATGGTGTGTACAAGGCCAGACTTAAGTTTAGCAGTGAATATTTTAAGTAGATTCACGAATAAAAATAATAAAGAACTTTGGATTAGTCTAAAAAGGGTTCTACGGTATTTGAAAGGCTCCATAAATTTGAAATTAACGTATGCAAAAAGTGATAACAAAATTCTTTGATCGGATATGTTGACTCAGATTGAGGTAGTAATGAAATTGATAGGAAAAGTACAACAGGGTATGTATTTCAATTATTTGGTAAATGTACTATTAGTTGGAATACGAAGAGGCAATTATCTGTCGCGGCCTCGTCAACGGAGGCAGAATACATGGCTCTTTTTGAAGCTGTTAGAGAAGCCTTGTGGTTGAGATCATTGGCAATTAGTATAAATTTTAAGATTTCAGAACCAATAGAAATCTTTGAGGATAACAATGGTTGCATTAGTATTGCGAATAATCCTACCAGCCACAAAAGAACAAAGCATATTGATATTAAGTATCATTTTTGCAGAGAACAAGTAGGGAAAAATATTGTAAAATTAATCTATATGCCTACAGGTCAACAATTGGCAGATACTCTGACAAAACCATTGCCAACGCCAAAGTTCACGAATTTCAGAATGAAAATGTATCTGAAATAATTTGTATTATTTAGTATTGTATGTTTATGCAAGCATGAAGTGGTCTGGTTAAGTTTTTCCTGGTTTCCTTAACTCTTAGCAACAAATGTTGGACCACATGTAATCCCAGAAGACGCATTGAGAGTGGTATTCTTTTCTAAGTATGAATGGGTTATAAGTTTATAATATACCGATTAATTTTTGAGGGGGCGTGTTAGATTTTCTTATTGAAAATCGATACAAAAATTAATCTTTCATAATCGTGTGCAAGGGGGATAGCCTATACAGTCGCTTCTCAGCTCTGGCTATAAGGTTTTATCTATTGTTTATATAAGAAGCGATAGGGCCCCGCACACAACCGAGAGTAGTCGTCGATGCTTTAGGGCATCGGGTCTGTCCGTTAATTTGGATGCTGTTTAGTTCCTTCAGACCATTGCAATAGCAAGGAAGTCACTCTCAGTGCGTGGTTAATAAAGTATATATTAAAACACAAAACGAGAAGAGTTATTTAATAAACCCATTTCCAATAGTATTAAAACACTTTATTCCTTTCGGATGACGAATAAAAGTATCGGACACAGTTATTAAACGATTTATTAGTTTATTTCTTATTCCCGAATAACCAAATATTCCACATTATCCCTGCTTAAAGACGATGTAACACGGCGTGTCAATGCGTTCTTTCGCGACCACGACTCTGCTCGCTTAAATAAAAGAATAATTAGTTTATTTCTTATTAATGAACAACCAAAAATTCCACATTATCCCTGCTTAAAGACGATGTAACACGGCGTGTCAATCCGTTCTTTTGCGACCACGACTCTGCTCGCTTAATAAAAAGAATAATTAGTTTATTTCTTATTAATGAACAACCAAGAATTCCACATTATCCCTGCTTAAAGACGATGTAACACGGCGTGTCAATGCGTTCTTTCGCGACCACGACTCTGCTCGCTTAAATAAAAGAATAATTACTTTATTTCTTATTAATGAACAACCAAAAATTCCACATTATCCCTGCTTAAAGACGATGTAACACGGCGTGTCAATGCGTTCTTTCGCGACCACGACTCTGCTCGCTTAATTAAAAGAATAATTAGTTTATTTCTTATTAATGAACAACCAAAAATTCCACATTATCCCTGCTTAAAGACGATGTAACACGGCGTGTCAATGCGTTCTTTCGCGACCACGACTCTGCTCGCTTAATTAAAAGAATAATTAGTTTATTTCTTATTAATGAACAACCAAAAATTCCACATTATCCCTGCTTAAAGACGATGTAACACGGCGTGTCAATGCGTTCTTTCGCGACCACGACTCTGCTCGCTTAAATAAAAGAATAATTAGTTTATTTCTTATTAATGAACAACGATTAGTTTATTTCTCATTATTTAATAACCCAACGGTCCACATTAGCCTCGCTTAAAGACGATGTAACATTTGCCGTACGATTCTCTCGATACCGTCGAGGCCCCCGTACACGACGAAGCGCCACAAAACGTTGCGCGCCTGAGTCCCGGGATTTCGAGCGCTCTAATTGGGCAGTGTTTTTGGTTAATAACTCATAAACGAAGCTTCAAACAACATTTTGGTCAAGGAAAAAGTTGTTCAGAATCACCTCAGCTACCCCCCATTTCCCGATGTAGCGGTAGTTACGGGACACCCTGTATTTGGTCGTCTTGTTGCGAATTTGTTCAGGGGAAATTCTTTAATAAACTTGAATACAAGTAAACGTGCTATCGCCTTCGTAGCTTTCGATAGATTGAATGTTTGAAAGCTCTCTTTCAATTCTTTACATAAAACATTGAACAACTTTGTTTCTCACCAATTAAAATTAATGTTAGTTTTACATTTTAATTAAAACTAATCCTATTGGCTGATATTTCTTAACTGACAGGTAATCGATAAATAATAAATTATTTATGCCATGGCAACGACATTCCTGACAGTTAATCAATAAATTACAAGCATTTAACGCCAAAGCAATGCAATTAATTTGTTAAATCAATTAAACAAATTCCATCCGCATTGCTTTGACTTCACACGCAACAGTCTATTCGAGGTATAGGGAAATTATCCCGCAAAGTTATCTTATTTGGTGTAGGCATTTGATATCGATGGTGTCGATCGAGGGGGTCGGATTGATCGGGCAATCGGTCGACCGTTTCGAGCGATTGTTGCGTGGAGGTAAAAAATAGGCCGTGCCATATAACAAAAAACAAGCGATCGGCGATGGCGTACGCGCGACGGAATAGCGGTTAGGCACGTGACCGGGGAGATGATTTTTGACTGTTTAGTAGTTCTTGGGTGGTAACCGAAGAGAGACGTCGGCAAGACAAACCATCCCGCGTGTAAGACTTATGCGAATAAAGCTCTTAATCTTATCCTCGTCCAGTATTGAATGCAAGCCTGACATCACTCCTTTATCACCGATTTTCCTGCCTATAATTCAGAAGTGGGATAAAGTACTGAGGAAAGATTGTGATCACGGGAAGCGGTATTGCGAACTTTGTGCAAAAAAAGAACGGGTTGAACTGTATATTGTGTTGTGGCAGTATTGTCGGGAAAACCATTTTGTGTTTGTGGTGTGGTCGACGTCAATTGTGACAGAAGGTAAAGACGACGCTTAGTGGCGCGAATTGATCCGATTTTGACTCTGGTTCACGGTCGGACTTTGTTTCCCGAGCAACATGTCTGCCTATACGGTGGCCGAATTGAGAGAATTCCTGCGTGTGCGGAATTTAGTAACAACGGGTGCTAAAGCCGAGTTGATTGGTAGGCTGGAGCAGCACGATGCGAAATTTGGCAAAAGCTAACCGAGGAAAATTTGCGGTCAGCAGAAGAAAGTGTTCGCGAAGAAGAAGCGCGACGCAGAACAGCAGCGGAAGAATCGATGACTCTTCGAAATGACGGGAACCTCCATGTCGATCAAGCGGAGGGATGGCAGCCGTTAGATGACCCTGTTCGTAGATAAATGGATCTATTGCGGAGAGAAAGAGATCTCCTGCGAAGGGAAGTGGAACTTTTCCGGCGAGAGTCCGCAGGGCTGCGAAATTCGGCCACGGATTCGACAAGGACGGAAAGTACAGGAAGTATAGACTCCCGGAGGACGGCAACTGTTAATTTGAGCATACGGGCAATCAGTGACCTTCTTGGAGAGTTTGACGGTAACGACAACACTTTTTGGAAATGGGAACAGCAAGTGGGTCTTTTGCGTACGTCGTACCAGTTGGACGAGAATGCATCGCGTGTGCTAATCAGCTCAAAATTGAAGGGGCGCGCCGCGAGTTGGTTTCACTCAAAAGCGGAACACCTCACTTTGAGCATTGACGAATTACTGGGGGAAATGAAGATTATGTTTGATCATCGTCCCAGTCAAATGGCGCTTCGCCAAGAGTTTCAAGATAGGAAGTGGAAATCTGGGGAAAAATTTGCAGATTACTACCACGATAAGCTAATTCTGGCGAACCGAGTACCGATACCGAACGTCGAAGTGGTGGACTACTTAATAGACGGGGTACCAGACGTTCCGCTACGAGATCATGCTCGTATGATGTGCTTCAGGACAGCGGGGGAGCTGTTGGGAGCAATGGAAAAAATTTCGCTTGAAGCGCGAAAATGGACCGATCGGGATACGAAGGAGAAAAAAGAGATGAAGGGCAGTAACGGCAAGGAGAAGGAAAAAGTTTCTTCGCTACCGCCAAGGAAACCGGTGAAATGTTTTAACTGCCAGGAAGCCGGACACGTTTCTACGAAATGTCCGAAACCGAAAAGACAACCAGGAGCCTGCTTCGAGTGTGGGTCAACGTCGCATCGAATAGCTGATTGTCCACAACGAGCATCGAGGCGGCGAGGGGAAAGCAGCGCGGCGAGGGAGCTCAGCGCAACAGCGTCGGCGAACGTGGTGCAGCCAGGGGGCCTCAGTGCGCCGTATATGGTCTCTCTAAGTTACACTGTTTTTAATAAAAGCGGACATAGTTGTAAGTATACAATAACCGCAATCTTGGACTCCGGATCGCCGATTAGTGAAGGCTTGTTCTGCCCATGGCCGCGTGTAGCGCTTCTTCTCTCTATCGTCTCTCCGTGCCGAACGATGTACTACTGCGTTCCTATTGTACTATCTCATTATAAACCGTAGCCTTTTGTATAACTATAATATGTCTACTATATATATCTCAACCTTTGTATTCTAAGTACAATGTGTTTATTTATTATAACCCTAACAATGGTTATGGGCCCAGAAGCGCGTAAAACAGATAGAAAGTGAAAACATAACCTATAGTGCTGTGCACGTGTTGAGTTCAAGTTCGACGTAAAATAAAATCGCAAACAGAACTATAAAATAGAATTAAGATGGATAGCAAGAACGATTTGAGGATAGCGAGATTGTCGGATAGAAATTACCGAACGTGGAGAACAGAAATGAAATGGTTATTGCGCGCCAAAGGTTTATTAGACCACGTGTCGGGAACTGCGAAGCCGTGCGATACCGCTACGGAAACAGAGAAGAAGGCATTTGCGATCAATGACAATACAGCTACTGCGACCATCGGATTGAGCGTAGAACCTGAGCAGCAAATCCACATCGAAGAGTGTACGACCGCATGGGACGCTTGGAAAGCACTGGAACAGGTACATCAACCGAAGTCGAGGGTAAGGATTCTTCAACTAAAAAGAGAATTTCATCACTTACAAATGAAACACGATGAATCTATGTCCTCATATATATCGAAAGCAAAGATTGTAGCCAACAACCTGACAGAGGCAGGAGCGGAAGTGAAAGATGAGGATCTGGCATACGTCCTACTAGCAGGTCTTCCAGACACCTATGAAAATTTAAATATGGCGTTGGCAAGTCTGCCAGATGAGAAGTTTACATGCACAGAAATTAAAAGAGTGTTATTAGCAGAATACGATCGGAAAGCGTCAAGAAAAGAACGAGAAGACAATACCCATACAGAAGCGTTGCAAGTCACTAAGACGACAGAAGTAAAAGAGCGTAAGGTACAAAATCATAATAGATTTAAGAACGCGACATGTTATAGTTGTAAGAAAACAGGACATATCGCAAGAGACTGTCGAATAAAAGTGGATAAGGACAAAAAGAAGTTCGAATCAAAGCAAAAGAAGGGATACGATTCTTACTTAGTGTCGCTAAATCATGTCGAGATCGAAGATGTGTGGATTTTAGACAGTGGAAGCACGCATCATGTCTGCAAAAGAAGGGAATGGTTTTCCAATTTTCAAGAGACTGATACACAGGTGATAAATACGGCAGCCGATCCCGATAAACCAGGTGCAATACTACATGCAAGGGGAATTGGTAACGTAATACTCAAAACGTTTGTTGGAAATGAAGAAAGACGTATCATATTAAATAACGTATACTTTGGGCCAAATCTCAGAAAGAATTTAATGTCGGTTTCCCAGATAGAAAAAAAGAATAAAGAATTAGTATTTAAAGAAGGAAGAGTTAGAATAAGAAATACGTTATCAATGGAGGTCACGTGCGAAGCTTACAGAAAGAATGACTTATATATAGTAAGAGCCAAAGTACAAAAGACGCCTGAGGAAACAGTAGAGTCAAATAACCTGAGCATGCAAGATCAAGCAGTGTGGCATCAACGTTTTTGCCACATTAGCAATGACGCAATCAAGGAGTTATCGAATCGAGATCAAGTCACAGGATTGAGTAACACGAGGTTGGACAAGTACACATGCGACGCTTGTTACATAGGTAAAGCAACGAAGAGCCCTTGTACGAAACTGAAGGTGAGACAGACAAAAGATATATGTGAGTTAATTCACTCGGATGTTTGTGGTCCACTACCGGTTGAGTCCATTGGTGGAAGTAGATATTTCATAACATTTACTGATGACTTCTCGAGGATGGTCTCAGTAACGTGTCTGAAATCGAAGTACGAGGTGAAGAATGCCATCAAAGACTACGTCACAAAAGTGGAGCGTCAAACCGGAAAGAAGGTAAAACGTTTCCGCACTGACAATGGATTGGAATATTGTAATGAGGACTTGGCTAAGTACTTCAACCAACTGGGAATAAAGCATGAAAGATCCAACACAGAAACACCACAGATGAACGGAGTCTCTGAGAGAATAAATAGAACCTTACTGAATTTGACAAGAGCCATGCTAAAATCATCGGGACTACCTCAGAGGTTTTGGGCGGAAGCAGTCACAACGGCCAGTTACATTAAGAATAGGACCCGCCACTCAGCGACTAAGGGCGCAGTGCCACTTACATTGTGGACTGACCGAAAACCCAGCGTGCGTCATCTGAAAGTTTATGGTTGTTTAGCATACGCCCGGCTACCCAATCAGGGACGAAGGAAGCTGGACGACAGAGCGGTCGAGTGTATATTCGTAGGATATGCTGCCCAAACCCATGGTTATAGACTATGGTGTCCACTCAAACAGAACGTGATCACCACGAAGCACGTAAGATTCGCAGAAGACAGGATGGGTCACGAGTGGATCTACAGGAAAGATAATGAAAGCTATAGATATAACCAAGTATGGTCGGACGACATCGAAGAAGAAATTATAGAAGAGGCCCCAGCAACACCTCAAGATAGTACCTCGTCAATGAGATCAGACGGACAGAATCAAAATGTGGAAGAAGATGAAATAGTGGGGGCACAAATCAATACTCGGACGAGGACACCGGGTCGACCAAAGAAGGTTATCAGAAACCCATATGGGAGAAAGGGAAAACCGAAAGCGAATGAGGATGACGAGTATTTGCCTCCGGAAAACACAGATCACAATGCAAGAGATGGCGATATCGAAGCGAATTTAGTAGAAATTATTGAACCGCGAGACTTGAAAGAAGCGTTGCGTTCTCCACAGTCCACTGAGTGGAAAAGTGCCATAATGGAAGAACTGGACAGCCTGACGAGTAGAAGAACCTGGGAGGTAACGGAATTGCCCAGAGGAAGAAAATGTTTGGGATGCAGGTGGGTCTTCAAACTTAAGACTAACACAGAAGGGAAAGTAACCAGATATAAGGCGAGATTAGTCGCGCAAGGTTTTTCGCAAGAAAAGGGAGTAGATTACTCAGAAACGTATTCACCTGTAGCTAACTTCTCCCTGGTGAGGTTGTTTTTAGCATTAACAGTGATTTTCAAATGGCACACAAGACACGTGGACATCAAATGCGCTTATTTATATGGTAAACTGGAAGAAGAAATCTACATGAAGCCGCCACCATTATATAAGATCAAAGGTGGGACGGCAGTTAAATTATTGCGTCCTATTTATGGTTTGAAGCAGTCAGGGCGATACTGGAATAAAGAGTTGAATGACTATTTAACGGGCCAGGGGTTTAAAAGACTGCAATCGTCAAACTGTGTGTACAAGAGAGAAGATTGGACGGTAATACTAATATACAGGGTCTACCACGTATCTCGGAACCCATGCGCGCGCAAACTTGAGTAAATTGCAACGTCGCAATGAATCGATACAGGCGTCATCTATGAACTGCTGGTGAAGGTATAAAGTCTTGTAGGGGACGCAAGGTTTGGCAAGATTGGAGAGGGGATTGTAAGAATCAACTGGATTGTAAGAAGGGGTAAACACAAATTCAGGCGCGATCGGCAGAGACCGCATTGAAGTCGGACGGCTTATTCATGTTGTAGCCCGAATCCAAATGCTCGAGCCGAGATTTCGATTCCTGCCGGACATAGCCATAGCTGCTGAGCCGCTGGAAACTTTTTTGTCCGACTTCAATGCGGTCTCTGCCGATCGCGCCTGAATTTGTGTTTACCCCTTCTTACAATCCAGTTGATTCTTACAATCCCCTCTCCAATCTTGCCAAACCTTGCGTCCCCTACAAGACTTTAACCTTCACCAGCAGTTCATAGATGACGCCTGTATCGATTCATTGCGACGTTGCAATTTACTCAAGTTTGCGCGCGCATGGGTTCCGAGATACGTGGTAGACCCTGTATGTTGATGACATCTTTATATTTGCACCAGATTTGGAATCAATCACAGATACGGTGAGGCACATCACCGAGAAATACGAAGCAAAAGATTTGGGCGAGATCTTTGGGCGAGGTCTATCACAGCGACTGTACGCACAGGAGATGTTAAAGAAATACAATATGATCGAGTGTAGACCAGCAACAACGCCATTGGATCCAAGCTTTAATGTATCGAAGGAGGATGCACCCATCACAGAAGAGGAGAGAAGACTTATGATAAATGTGCCATATAGAGAGCTCATTGGAAGTCTAATGTTCTTGGCTCTTTATACGAGACCAGACATATTGTTTGCGACAACTAAGTTGTCGCAGTACAACTCCAACCCCGGGAAGCGGCATTGGGAGCAGGCAAAACACGTGCTGAGGTACCTGAGTGCTACCAGGGATCATGGCATCGTGTACAAGGCCGATGCAGATCCGCGTATTGTGATGCACTGCGATGCAGACTGGGCGGCCGATGTGGACGATCGACATTCTTTTTCGGGAATGACAATGTTGCTAGGTGGTGGCATTGTGGAATGGAGATCGGCCAAGCAGAAGTCCCTGTCGACCTCCACAATGGAGGCGGAATACGTTTCGTTGGCGCATGGAGTTAAAGATGCCATATGGCTGAATATGTTTTTGTCCGAATTAGAATTAAAACAGTATTTTCCAGGTCCTTTGCAAATGAGCTGTGACAATCGAGCGGCCATCGATTTTGCCAAAAGCAGAGTGGAAAGGAGCAAAACGAGGCACATAGACATCGCCTACCATATTGTAAGGAGTAAGATAGAAGAAGGATTGATCCATTTAAATTATATCCCTACAAACGAAAACTTAGCGGATGGGATGACCAAAGGGCTAAAGAAAATAGCACACGATCGCTACGTGGACGAAATGGGCCTGGGCATCGCAAAGTGGGGGAATTGAAGGCTTGTTCTGCCCATGGCCGCGTGTGGCGCTTCTTCTCTCTATCGTCTCTCCGTGCCGAACGATGTACTACTGCGTTCCTATTGTACTATCTCATTATAAACCGTAGCCTTTTGTATAACTATAATATGTCTACTATATATATCTCAACCTTTGTATTCTAAGTACAATGTGTTTATTTATTATAACCCTAACAATTAGTTTGATTAAGAATAGTTTTGTACCGCCGGATACGAGAACCCCGATAACGGGAACCGAACGAGACTTTTGCGGAATCAACGGTTCGCGGTTGCAAATTTTGGGCAATTTTTGTCGCGAAGTTGAAATTGAGGGCATTCCGATCAGCCTGAAATTTTATGTTGTACCGGATGACACGATGGCATTTATGGCTATACTCGGAAGAGATTTTTCGTCCCATCCATCGGTTGAAGTCACGTTAAATGAAAACCGCGTAGTCACAAAGAGAGTGGAAAAAAAAACGGCGACTGATTTGGATTGTGCGATAAGTCAGATAATGAGCGTAGATTGCGTTAATGAACCGAATACGGCACGGGAAAAATTGCAGATAAATCCGGAACTGAATGCCAAAGTAATTGAAAAGATTAAAAATTTCTATGATTTGGATTACACTAAGATTAAGGAGTCGAGTGTGTTTGAAACTGATTTTGAAATGAAAATTGTATTGTAGCATGAACAGCCGATTAGTTTTCGACCAAGACGACTTTCTTTTGCGGACAAAGAAAAATTGCAGGTAATCTTAGACAATTTGCTGGAGAGAAAAATTATTCGGGAAAGTGAGTCACCTTATGCTAGCCCGATAGTTCTGGTAATTAAGAAAAACGGCGAGAGACGGCTTTGCATAGATTATCGCGAATTAAACAAAATAACGGTGAGGGATAACTTTCCGAGTCAGTTAATAGACGATAATATCGATCGGTTAAAAAAACAAAAAATTCTTCAAGACGCTTGATCTGAAAGATGGATATTATAACGTGAATATAGCCCGAGATTCAATCAAGTATACGTCGTTCGTGACTCCTCTAGGGCAATTTGAATTTTTGTACTACCCGTTTGGATTAACTAATGCCTCGAAAGTATTTCATAGATTTGTTCAGAAGGTTTTTGCAGTTTCCATTAGAGAAGGGAAAATGTTGGCATTTTTTGGCGATTTTTTCATAGGAACGGAAACTTTGGAGGAACACTTGGAAATTTTGCGCGAAGTGTTCCGGGTGGCAGGGCAGTATCGTTTAACCTTTCGACTGGACAAATACTTTTTCGCCCAAACCGAGGTTGATTATTTGGGATATCACGTTAGTGAAGAGGGGATTCGGCCAAGCGATAGTAACATTGCGGCGGTAATTAATTATCCGGTTCCGCGTAATGCGAAAGAGGTACTACGGTTTGTGTCTCTCGCGAGTTATTTTCGGCGCTTCGTCCGGGGATTTTCAATAACTGCAAAACCATTATACGATTTAGTGAAGAAAGAGGCTAAATTCTCATTTGGGGCGATTGAAAACGAAGCATTTGAGACTTTGAAGGGGCACTTGTCGGAGAAACCCATTTTGGCGATTTATTCACCTAAACTAGAAACTGAGTTACATTGTGACGCAAGCGCGTCAGGGTTTGGGGCTATACTTTTGCAGAAGCAAGTAGATGGCCTTTTTAAGCCAATATCTTATTTTAGTCAACGCACGTCACCTGCGGGATCGAAATATCATAGTTTTGAGCTTGAGTGCCTCGCAGTGGTAAACGCGATAAAACGTTTTCGAATTTATTTAGGCGGGATACCATTCAAGATAATCACTGATTGTGACAGTTTCCGTATGACATTCAGTAAAAAGAACGTAAATCCTAGAATTTCGCGTTGGGCGATGTTTTTACAAGATTATGATTACGAGATACAACATCGACCGGGGAAAAGAATGAGCCATGTTGATGCGCTCAGCAGATGTCATGGGGTATTGGTGATTGAGGGTAATAATTTCGAACAAACTCTCTCGATATGCCAGGATCGGGATGAAGAGATCGGTAAAATACGCAAGGAATTAGAGAAAATGGAGATGAAGTTTTTTGAATTGCGTGACGGTTTAGTGTATCGGAAGGATAAAATGAAAAAATTATTGTTTTATGTACCACGTTCAATGGAGGGTAATCTGATTCGTACTTGTCATGACGATTTGGGTCACGTTGGTCTGGATAAGGTTATTAATAATGTGACGAAAATTTACTGGTTTCCGAAATTGCGAGAAAAAGTGAAGGAATATATTGCAAATTGTTTACGGTGCATCGAGTTTTCTCCACTTAATGGGAAACAGGAGGGCTATTTACACAGTATCCCAAAGGAAGGGTTACCATTTCATACTGTTCATATAAATCATCTAGGACTTCTTGAAAAAACGGGAAGGGGATATAAACATTTGTTAGCTGTAATTGACGCGTTTACGAAGTTTCTGAGATTGTTCCCGTGTAAGTCGACTAAATCTGAAGAATCGATTAAGCATTTGAAGGAATATTTTAGAGCCTATAGTAAACCAAAGCGAATGATTATGGATCGAGGGACTGCATTCACTTCCAATGCATTTAAAGATTTTTTGAAGGCGGGAGACATTGAACAAATTTTAATTGCAGTTGGTACTCGCGCTAACGGTCAGATCGAGCGATACAATCGAACAATAACACCCATGATTGCGAAGCTATGCGAAACTCCGCAAAAATGGGATAGAGTGCTCGAGCAAGTGGAATTTGCCCTTAATAATACGATTTGCCGAACGATGAAGGAAACTCCGAGTCAATTGCTATTTGGAATAAATCAATTCGGGGAAGTAAATGACAGCGTGCGACTGTTGTTAGAGCGTCATTTGGATAAAGAAAGAAATTTGGAAGCGCTACGGGAAAATGCATCAAGGGAAATTCAGAAGAATCAATTACGTAATGAAAAACAATATAATGAAAAACGAAAGGAGGCATGGGTATATAGCGAGGGGGATTATGTCATGATCCGGAACATCGATACATCCGCAGGCGTTAATAAAAAATTGTTGCCCAAATTTAAAGGTCCATACCGAATTACCAAAGTTCTGGATTGCGATCGATACGCAGTTGGCGATATCGACGGGTTTCAGGTAACCCAAATACCTTATAATGGGGTAGTAGCGCCGGATAATATGAAACCCTATATTGCCTCATAATTTAAGTATTAGGAAGTTTGTTATATGTAATTATAAGATTATATTTTGAAATTCATGGTAATTTTATGTTGTAGTAATAAGTCATAATCGTATGTTGCGTCTCGTGTTAATTTTATTATACATTGTATTGTGTGTGTGTGTGTTGATGCCTATTTCATTGTAGTAATTGGTTATGTCAAGGTTTAGCCGGGACGGCTAAAATGTCAGGATGGACGAACTGTAGGCATTTGATATCGATGGTGTCGATCGCGGGGGTCGGATTGATCGGGCAGTCGGTCAACCGTCTCGAGCGATTGTTGCGTGGAGGTAAAAACATAGGCCGTGCCATATAACAAAAAAAGGGTGCGTGTACTTATGTACGCGCGTTAGAAGTTATACCTCATTGACGTGATTAAAACGATTTTTAATTTGCACGAAAAAGATTTATTGAAATAAAAGAATAAAAGGATTGGAGTGGCATAAGAAAAGAAATTAACAACATTTTAAATTATGTCCACTATCATAGCTTCTTCAGGTGGTGACTGAATCGGCACATCAGTTATCAGTGGCTTATGATAACTAAAATATGATACAAATAGTTTCGTACTAACGGCGTTGAGGTATCGTGTAACTACAGCATCTATGGTGGTATCGCGTCGTGTTGTTGAAGTCAGGGGATTATTATTCATAGTTAGATTCACATACTTTTGGAAAAAGTCAATAAGTGGATCAGCATCTTCTCGTGAAAAATTGACGTTAAAGTCTCCACTTATTGTTAGAATCATCGGTAACTTGTTCAAAATGCAGCCCCTTTTATATATAATTTTTGGGCACATACCCCAACCAGTCAGCGTCGAGCAGGTAGCGCGAACCGTTTTTTATGGCACTCTCAAGTGCGAGTGCACAGCCGAGCGTGCCAACTCCCCCGCTTGCGCTGTGCCCTAACCAGAGCATCTATCATTGAAACACCCCGGTACAAGCTACATATATAATTTTTATTATTATTCAAATAAAACTCGTGTTGTGCATAAAATTTTATAAAAGGGGCTGGATTTTGGTAAAGCAGTCAGTCGAAAACGACAAGCCAAAAGATTATCGTTACCCGGACCTAACTTGTGTACTGGTACGGTCATCCTGCGGACTAGCGAGTTTTAGATAACAGTCTCGAGTATTAGTGTAAAATAATCCATGCTCTAAAATATCATTTAATTCGTATATAAAATCACTTAAGACTTAAGTAATCAACCAAGGAATTTATTGGAAATTGGAATGCCATCGATATTAAAAATTATTCGAAACGTTAATATCTCTTTGAGCTTGAATTATTGCCTTGTTGCTAAACAACGCAAACGGTCATTTATTAATTATTATTTCGTCACGCAATGATTCTCAATCCATACATTCCAATCAATATCTCAATCGATATATTGAAAAGAGAGTGCAAACAAATATTTCATACCTAATATAAATTAAATATTTTTTTCCAATATAAAGTAAATATTTATTTGTCTCTTAGAAAAAAATATTTTGTTTCAAATATTAAATGAATATTTATTTTATATTAGGAAATAAATGTTTTGCCGTGACTTCAAATAAATATTATATAAATATTCGAAAAAAAATATTTCTTTCTGAATCTAGAATACATATTGTATGTATATTAAATAAAGAGATTGAATCTCTTTTTAATATTGGATAAATATGTATTCAATATTGTATGCTACTAGGGTCCATTCTTGGAATTGTTTCCCGGGCCCATTTGGTGCACCGAAACGGTTCCGAGTTTCAGACGACTGTGCTTTCGCATACGAACGAATAGAATTTGACGTAACGTTCAAACTCGGGGTACTTTCCGAAGGCCTGTGTCAACCATACACGTGTTTTGACGACGAACCACGACAACGTATCACTCGCTATTTTTTTTATTTTTTATTTTTTCAAAAAATTAAATTAAATAAATTAAAATAAATATTCAGCATCCAATATTAATGTGAACATATTTATTAAATTAACTGAGATAAACATTAATTCATACTGAAAAGAAATAAATAATTGTAAATAATCAAATAAACCTCAATGAAAAATTGTATTTCAATGTCGCTTTTGTATGAAATATTAATTTATAATTTAATGACAACCCTATCAGCCAAGCCTGTTGCGATAGGCAGGCTTACTAATTGTAAGCTGAATGGCCGCTAATTCGCTGCGTTGTCTGTCGAACGCAGCATATCGGCGGCAATAAATGCAACAGAACCCGCTATAGCATATTAGCGCCCCAAACCTAGCAGACCCTGCTGACTTTAAGTGGTTTTAAAATCTAAATTTTCCCGAAGTATACGAGTGTTGCTTCGTCTGTTGGGTTTCTGCCGCGAAATCGCCGCCGATTTGTTGCTTCGTCTGTTGTTGGCAGGACTGCCGGCAGATCGCGACCGAGCCGCGGTTACAGATTGGGTCTATCTGCCGGCATGCCTGCCACTACCTGTCGCCCTGCTGCTGGCAATCTGCCGACAAAAGCTGAACACGAAATTCTCTGCAATGAATATGATTTATTACTCTATAATTATTTTAGTTAGTTAATATACTATCGAATGATTTAAATAATATTTACCAATATTCAATATCAATCACTACTGTATATAATTAATAAACAGATATATCATTTTTATTAGTATTCAAATAAAACACGTATTGTGCATTCAGAAACATGTATTCAAATAGTATAAATACAGTTGAACACAGCTATGAAACGTGACGCGCATCCCAACATGCGCGTGCATTGGAGATCTCTACTTCTATTTTTTGAAGTTATTTTGTTGATAGCCTTTTTCTTAAGGGGTTTAGCAAGCAGCTTCATGGTGTAGACTTTATCTGACGTGGTGCGCGCGCATCGCAAAAATTCACTCCTCATCATTTCACCATAAATGCGCCTAAAGAAGTATAACTTCAAAAACAAGCGATCGGCGATGGCGTACGCGCGACGGAATAGCGGTTAGGCACGTGACCGGGGAGATGATTTTTGACTGTTTAGTAGTTCTTGGGTGGCAACCGAAGAGAGACGTCGGCAAGACAAACCATCCCGTGTGTAAGACTTATGCGAATAAAGCTCTTAATCTTATCCTCGTCCAGTATTGAATGCAAGCCTGACATCACTCCTTTATCACCGATTTTCCTGCCTATATTAGATCCCTGTAATCGACAGCCATTCTATATTCCCCGGACTTCTTCCTAACTAACACTATATGGCTGCTATTTTGTGACGTACTTGATCGAATAATTCCTCGATCTAACAAATCGTCAATAATTCTTGAAACTGCTTCCCTTTCGCCGTAAGATAAACGTCTTGGGTTATAATAAAACGGTTGGCTGTTCGGTTTAACTATCAGCTGCATCTACAAATCTACTGCTGGAAATTTCGGCCTTACAGATTTTACATAATAGTCGTCGACAATTGAAAAGACTTTTTCCTTTGTATCGAAATTTAGAGCCTCATTGACCTTGATCTTAGGAAAATCACTGTTCTCGGTCACCGCAATATGCATAACTTCAGGCACTTCGCAAACCTGTTCATCTGTTATCGCGAGTTTCGAAATACTAATTGTTTTATTAACGTGTACGTCAAGGTCATTATATACAATAAAATCGCGTCCTAACAAACATTCACAGTTCATAGTGGTGCTGGGCACCACGTAAAAGTTAACGCTAATATCATAATCTCCCATTTTTCCGCTCTGTCTAAGACAACCCAGTACATTAATTTTGCTCTTATTAGAGCCGTCAAATCGTAAAGAGTTATAAAATGGCTCAAAACACACATTCTTCGGAATAACATTAACGCTTAACATAGACACGGGACTTCCGGTATCCATTATCGCAGTAAACTTACCTATATCTAAATCAAGTTCGACTTCGTAACCTTTTATGATCGGTGCCGCCTCTATCAAATGTGTTGACATGCTGGCGTTCGGCTATGCTCCCGTTCCCCTCGATGTCTCCGGTATTTGAGGACACGCATTCTTCCGATGGTTCAGGGAACCGCAAACATAACATGACCCTCTCGCTCTCCTCGGCTTCGGACAGGCGTTGCTAAGGTGACCCGTTTCATTACAGTTGTAACATTTTACCAACGACTCTCTCGCCACAGCAGTCGACGGCCATAGCTTCTTCGGCGAATTGGATATAGGCAACGCACGAGCCGTGCTGCCTCGTCCTATAGATTGCGGCATTCTTGTTCGCTGAATCGGTGATCGTAATTCGGTGTATACTTTTAACTTTTCTTTCAATTTATCCAATGTGCGAGCCTCGTACAGACTATTTTTCCGATTAATATCATCAGGTATACCATTCGCAATATAGTAAATGAGGGAATTCTCATCAATTCCTCCTCGAGAAGCGATTTCCTTCATAACCAAAAAATATTCTTGAGCCGTTTCTTCTCGCTTCATCTTCCTCGTCATCAAGAGCTCGTGTAATTTCGCACCGCATATTCGCGTTGCAAATTCGTGCAAGAGTCGTGCCTTTAATACGCTCCACGAAGAAATTCCGCGTTCACTTTGCAGGAACAATTTTGCAAGGCCGGTTAACGATCTTTTCCCGTAAACTAATTTTTGTAAATACGACCAATTCCAGATTCTTTCATTTTCCTTGAAATCTATCAACCACGCATCGATCGGATAATTATCACCACCATCAAAGGGACATATCGTATCTTCTATGTCTCTATACGTCAATGTCAACTTCAGTGTACCACTATCAACAGGTGGAAGCGGGGCTGCAGGTGCCTCATCCGCATCCTCTTCCTCGGAAACATAACCAGCATTTCTGTTCGCGTCGTCCAGCAGCTTCAGGTCCGATAAATGTTGGCAAATACGATGTGCCACAACGTCCACTGCACCATCGTAATCAAGACCAAGCACATTGGCTATTGTAATCAGTTCGCCAATATTAAACTTTTCCGCTACCCAACTGCGTTTCCGCCCGAACGCTTCGGATCCGTCCGCGAACTCGAAACCTCTAAACTCGCGCAAACGTTGGCGATTTCGGCGATCACCTTCTTCCTCAAAGACTAATCTATGCAGGTGTGTAATTGTCTGTTTCTGCGCCTTCGCGAGATTCTCTTTCACACGCGGTATCTGTTGTAGACTTTCCATTTTTCACTTTCACTTACACGCGTTTCAGACGGGTGTCTTTTTGTTCTTTCCCACTTCTGATGCTGTAGTATGCTAATAATGGGCGTATGAAATAAATTGGATAGAACTACATGATACTGAATTATTAATAAATATATATGTACATGGATTATATACAGTCCAAAGTAAGGTATTTCCCAAAGGTTGCTTAACATAAAGAACAGCTACAATCGTGACACTCTCTCAACGACGTTCTGTTGCTAACTGGCTTCTTGCGCGCGACGCGCACGCGCCTTGCCTCTACGCAGGGGCCTAAGAAAAGTAATAACCGTAGGGTGTCACTACATAATATAATTTAGACGTGCTTTACAAGCAAACGATATAATTATTAATGTAATTTATTGAGACTGTAATAAATTATTAGTAATTTGAACAAAACGATAATCTGTGTACATCAACTTAAATCTAAATTAAATTAAGTATTAAACAAGACGCTCATCTCCGTACATCAACTTAATCACTTAAATCGGAATTAGATTAAGTGTTAATCAAACAACCGAGTGTATTCAAGGAAACTTGATACCCTCGCAAACATGGAGTGCTTGTCATGTCCTTCTTGCCTTATGGATTTATCATCTAGGGTCATAGCGCAGCGAAAACAGCATATCCGACGTTGTAACCGCTCTCCACCTAGTAGTGACGAGACGTACACGTGTGATAGCTGCTCTTCCACCTATAAGACTTATGCTGGTCTCAGCCAACACATTAGACGTGCCCATCCGATAGAATATAATACGCAGAATGCCCTGCTAATGGAAGCTTGAGCTCCTTCCGGTAGGATTAGATGGTCCACCGCGGAGGAGAAACCACTCGCTCGGCTGGAGTTACTGCTTCCCGTTGGTTTACCTCAACGGGAACTCAACATACCTTTAGCTAGCAGACACACGGGGCGTTCTGCTGAGGGCATCAAGAAGCAGCGTCAAACACTCTCATATCAAGCTATTCTCCATCGACTCTATAGCTCCCTGGAACCGAACCCTGGACTTGACTGCGAATATCTCTCCAACCTGTCAGACTCCTTCAATTTTGCGTCGTAATCGCACCATCGTCTTAATACCAAAAAGGGCGATCTCTCCAAAGTCTCGAACCAGCGACCTATAACCGTATCTTCTCTATTCACCCGTCTACTGCACAAAATCTTGGCCTCTCGGAAAATATTAACCTACATTACGCACAGGGAGGTTTCTCACCAGGTGACGACGCACAGTGGGGAAAAACGCCAATTTAGGCGTGCAAAAGTCGAAAAACAAAACACGGAGTATGTCTATAATTTTATATCCAATATCAAGCCAGATGTCCGTAGCAGCTAAAAACGACATTTTCATTTCTCAAATCCATTATTGTTAAGGGATACAAGGTGGCAAGGGATACAAGCGTTAAAAATTAAAGATAGCTTCAAAATGAGGAATACTATTTTCACCTGTTATTTAATGCTCAGGACCTTAATGGTAATTCTATTTGCAGGAACTGCATCAACAAGGATTAGGAATGTGTAAAAATCAAAAGAAATTTTTTTTGGAAATTTTTAAATAATTTTTTTCAAGAAAGCTTCAACAAACTAATTTTCTACGCGTTCTTTTATGAAATACTTTTGATATCCGACCGTATCTGCGCTAATTTTTATATACACATTAAGAATGGTATGTATACTTTGTGCTCTACAAAATTTGGCTGCGAGCAGCTGCGGGTGCAAAAGTTATTGCATTTTTTATAGAATATTTCGATGCCGAAAACGTTCGCGTTAATGCGGCCTACGGTAGACAGTAGATGATCGGGTCCCTCTTTTTCATTTATGAACGTGGATAATTTACAGAAATAAAATTTACAATAAAAACAATAACAATATATATTTATTTATTTATTTATTTATTTCATAAACGGGTGGAACCCTTTTTTATACAGAGGCTACAAAATGTTAGAAGTACTTACATACTAATATATTAGTACTATCACCACCAGTACTATCAGTACTACCAGTACTATCAGCACTATCAGTACCACCAGCACTATCAGCACCACCAGCACTATCCGTACTATCACATAATA
This sequence comes from Nomada ruficornis, assembly GCA_951802695.1. Classification (NCBI taxonomy): domain Eukaryota; kingdom Metazoa; phylum Arthropoda; class Insecta; order Hymenoptera; family Apidae; genus Nomada; species Nomada ruficornis. Next base: position 13,041,338 of record OX637850.1, read on the forward strand.
TATTAGTACTATTACATACTAATGGTGAGAACTTATGCTAATGCAAGGAGAAGTCGCTCGATAGTCAAATTCACTAATCACTAATATTTTAAATCACTAATGTTTTAAGCCTAGACATAATAAGTCTTGTAAAAACGCGTGTAAAGACGCTGCGCTGGGCGTTAAATCGATGAAACGCTAACGATGTTGGAGGGCGAGTGATGAAGGTCTTAGTTCTGTAGATGTAGCGGTGAGAGCTCTGTAGGTATCGGTTCTTAATTTATCCATTGGGTCGGCGAACAAGTCTATATGTTGATGGAAATTATTAGCTGTATTACATACTCTGGAGATCGTGTCCAATTGCCCATATCTTGAGTGATACTGAGGTTGGTAGAAAAGATTTGGATGCCTGATTGTACGTGGAGGAGCGTGGAGTTTAATGAGTTGGAGAAGGGTAGGACAGTCGGTCTTGTTTATTACTATTTTATGAAGGAACAGGATTTCGGATACGATTCGTCTGTGTTCAAGTGATTTTATGTTGAATCTGGTCATGATGGGATTGTAGTTGTGATCGGTCTGGCTCATAGAACTTCCGACTTTAGTGGATAGGAAGCGGAGAAATTTGTGTTGAATACCCTCCAAGAGGTTGCGGTGGTTAGCTGTTCGAGGTGACCAGATGATTGCTGCGTATTCCAGATTTGGTAACACCAGTGATTGGTAAAGACGGAGTAGTGTGTGACGGTTGGTGAAATGCTTACAGGAGCGTTTAAGAAAGCCCAGCATGTTAGATGCAGTTGCCTGCACCTTTACAAGGTGGGAGTCAAATGTTAATTTATTGTCTATAATGACACCTAGATCCTTGACACTAGTCACGTACTTTAGTGTCTGGTTTGACAATGTGTAATTGTGTAGTATGGTGTTTTTGCTGCGATTGAATCGAATTACACAGCATTTGGCTGCATTAAGAGTCATCAGATTGTGTTCGCACCAGGTTACGAGCCTAGAGATGTCTTCCTGGAGGTCTAGAGCGTCTTGTACAGTGTGTATGGACTTGTATATTTTTAAGTCGTCAGCAAAGAGCAGAAAGTGACTACTACGAAAAATGAACCGAATATCATCGATGAATAGGAGGAAGAGTAGGGGACCAAGGTGCGATCCCTGCGGGACGCCAGAGGTAACAAGCACAGATTTTTTAGATAGGTGCCCCTGAATTTGATACGTTGGTAACGCATAGATATGTAGCTGTACAGCCAGGTGAGCAGAGTACCGGTTATCCCAAAGCTAGCAAGTTTATCTGCAAGCAAGCCGTGGTTTACTCTGTCAAACGCTTTCGCAAAATCTGTGTATATTGCGTCGACCTGAGTATGTGTTTCCAGAGCACTGGATATAGCATTCATGTAGCTAGCTAAGTTAGAGACGGTAGAACGCCCTTTGATAAAACCGTGTTGATTATGTGATAGGTGTTGGGTGATCTTGTATGAGAGTTTCCTAGTAATTATTGCTTCGAAAATTTTGGAAGCTATGTTCAGCAATGAAATAGGCCTGTAGTTTGCTATGTTAGTCTTATCACCAGACTTGAAAATGGGCGTTACCAAGCTAAGTTTCCATCTCTTCGGAAAGATACCAGTGGAGAGGGATTTGTTAAAAATAATCCAAAGCGGTCTTGCCAGGATAAATTTGCAGTTTTTGATTGGGCTCGCTGGAATGCCATCTTCGCCCGCGCTCTTGTAAATGTTGAGGTTCTTGATTTCTTCTAGGACTTCACTTATGTTAATTGTGATGTCAGAGAGACACAGGTCCACGTAGCGAGGATGGATCGGGTGTGAGTATCCGTGAGTGATACTGGCGTAGTTGGATTCGAAGTAAGTCGCAAACATGTCAGCTATTGCAGTCGGATCGTTTGACTCAGAACCGTTGAGAGACATGCTTGGAGGAAGAGAGTCAGAGATTCGGTTAGCATTGACATAAGACCAAAAAGATTTTATATTGTTATGGATATTGTTCTCTATGTTACTCAGATATTTCCTATAACACTCCCTGGCAAGCAAGTCGCATCTGGCTCTGAGTTCACAGAAGAGGAGGTGGTCACTGAGCCGCATGTGCTTCTTATATAAAAAGTGTGCCGTTTTTTTCGCTCTGATAAGTTTGGTAAGGTCACTGGAAAACCACCGTGGGTGCCTACCTGATCGGATGCGTCTCTTGAGTACGAACGTGTCGACTGCCTCGTAGACTATTTTGTAAAAGAAGTCAACCGCGTCATTGACGGAAAGACCATGAAGCGAGCTATCCCAATCAATGCTATTAAAGAAATCTAACATACTGTTATAATCAGCATTTGCGTAGTCAAACTTAAAGGCGTGAGCCGGAGGAGGGGGTGGCGGAAGATTTGGGAGGTGTAAATTGAAGTTAAGGGGAGGATGGTAGATATCAATAGGTAGAAGTGAGTTTACAGGAGTATGGAGAGGGGCATAAGGTAGTTGGAAAAAGCAAGGTCGAGGAGAGAGTTATGGCAATTTGGAAAGGTGTTGAATTGACGAAAGTAGCAGGTTTCCATGAACTCGATAGTGTCGTTATAAATAACGATATTTCTAGTGTTGGAGGAGTTGATTAAATGTGGAGAGGATTGGGACGAGGATGCACAGTGCCATTCGATGAAGGGCATGTTGAAGTCACCAACAGTAAGGAATTTACTCGATGGGAAGGATGCGATGATGTCCTGGATAGAGCTAAAGTGGTTCTGGTAGACAGATGGTGGGGATGATGGTGGTATGTACAATGTTGAGATAATGATAGGAAAGGGGGAGATGGAGATTTTGACAAAAAGGTGTTCAACTTGATTGGAGGGTGGAGGAAGACAGATGCAGGGAAGAGAGGAATGAGCAGCAATGAGAACACCCCCTCCTCTGCTATGATCACTGGTGTTGTGGTTTCTGTCAGAGCGAAAGACTTCATAGTTATCGAGGCCGAGTTCGCGTGTAAAGAAGCTGTCGTTAAGCCACGTTTCGGTGAAAATGATAATATCGTAAGGAGACGACGAGGTCGCTAGAGATAGCCGTAGGTTCTCAAGTTTAGTTCTTAGACCTCTTACATTTTGGTAGTAGATAGAAAGGTTTAGGAGAATATTTAGTTTTTTGATGGAGCAGTGTGACGCGCAGAGGATGGGGATTTGCTTACGATACGAGGAACACCATGGACGTAACGAATTGATTTGTCTGAATCGCCTTGCTTGTGTAGTGATTCTAGTTTCTGCCTAAGTTGCTGTAGGTGATCGCGCTCAAGAAGGGTTTTATCATCGGTAATTTTGTACTGGCCTGATATTCTGTGTTTATTTGTTAACACCTGTCGTACCAGGGCAGAGTCTCCTAAAGTCACTCTCAACAATCTAGGCTTATATATAAAACCAAAATAATATTTACATCATAATTATTACTAAAAATATTAATAACATATAAAATAAATTTAATTTCCTACAAAAGTTTCAAATATTGAATTACAAAAGATTTATAAACATTTGGAAAGAAAAATAATTTGCTTCGAAAAATTATCAGTTCGAAATTTGATCCTCTACTTCGAGCAGAGCTCTTTTCTTGTGAATTGTCGAGAAAGACAACAGTTATCATTTCTAGGTAGTTACTAAACAAAAATTAACATATAAATATATCAATAACGCACAAGATATACATCTTAGAGAGAAAGACGTACGGTATCCAGTACACCAAAATTTAGTATCCATAAAAAATAAAATTAGTAAGTGAAAAACTATTTAAACAATGACAAACGTGACAAAAAATAAACAAGGATGGAATATGTCAATCAATTTTCTTCAAGTCAATTGTTTTCATGTCAACAAAAAAAGCGGGGCCCGATCATCGGGAGTCTACCGTAGGTCGCATCAGCGCGAACGTTCTCGGCATCGAACTATTCCATAAAAAATGCAATAACTTTTGCACCCGCAGTTGCCCGCAGCCAAATTATTTAGAGCGTAAAGTATACATCCCATTCTTAATGTGTATATAAAATTTAGCGCAGATACGGGCGGATATCAAAAGTATTTCATGAAGAAAGACTTTTGCACGCCTAAATTGGCGTTTTTCCCCACTGTGCGACGTAATGACTAGCTTTACAATATTGGCCACAATAGTTCGCGATCACAGAAACAACTCCACCCCACTTTTTATACTCTCTATAGACCTCACCAAAGCTTTCGATAGAATTCATCCAACTGCAATTAAAAATGCACTGATCACAAAAGGTGTAGACGATCATACTGTTACGTAGGAAGTATCTTTTCCTTCGTTTTGTCTATTATGCCCTTATTTGGTAATCGAGAGTGCATGCAGTCGAGTTTGCCCCTTCCGCGATGGCACGATGACGCAACGCTTCAGGGCGATCTTTTGGACTCCCTTGGAAGATTCTGTACCCCCACCATATTTTTGGTCCGCTTTTCGGATATAAAAAGGGCATGAAATCTACTCTCGGAGCTCAGTATGGACCTTACTAGCTGTGTACCATGTCGGTACCAGATAGCCATACTGATGCCAGTGAGATTGGGTTCAATTCCCTTTCGATCAACATTCTATTTATTAAGGGCTCAGTATCCAATTAACTGGCTTCGTGATACGTTGCGACTTAGGCTGTTTGAATACTCTAGCTCAGTGAGATCGGGTTAAATTCCCTTTTGATCATTATACGATATCTATTAAAATTCGCATTTGTCGAAAGTTAGTGAGATCGGGTTAAATTCCCTTTCGATCATCTATATTTATAAACGTTAAAGACTGTAAACGTGGTTTTTGGACTCCACGATAATAACAAATTGTATTACATTCAAGATACAGAATATAGACATTTTATTATTTGACTATAGATGTATTCATTTCTTTCTGTTTCCTATACCAATCATAAGTAGTATATAGAATCCACCGAATTGATATATCTCAACCGCTCGAGGTATATCGACAGTTACGAGGCAATAATTACTAACAATCCAGTGGCACCCAGTGATGAAATAAGCTCTGGCACATCCACGCAAACCTTCCAGTGGCACCCAGAGATGAAATAAGCTTTGGCACATCCACAAAAACCTTTCCAGTGGCACCCATTGATGAAATAAGCATTGGCACATCCACAAACTCTAACCCTCCAGTGGCACCCAGAGATGAAATAAGCTTTGGTACATCCACAAAAACCTTGACCTTCCAGTGGCACCCATTGATGAAATAAGCATTGGCACATCCACACGTTTCCCATCAAACGGCTCGACCGTTTAATTAACAAAACTCTTAAATAACCGATCCTCGGCTCCGCAGCCGTGCCCCTTAGCCCTCGGCTCGTAACAATACCATCAAATATATTATGTCCACATATAATAACGTTGATACCATTTTGGAATGCCATGGCCAAAAGAGTCCGCCTCTAAAAATGTGACGCGGAGTCCGTCAGGGCGATACAGACAGCCCTATACTTTTTAATATTGCTATGGCCGACCTAGTTGCCTCTATTAATCCATCTGAGGGGGTAAAAATAGACGATGCAAGGATTGGTTATCTTTTATTCGCCGATGATATTGTTTTGCTAAGCAACACTCACCACGGCATGCGTGAACACCTTGTTAAGCTCCAATCCTTCATGATGAGAACCCACATGGAGGTTCATCCTTCCAAATGCCGTGCACTTAAACACGCACGTGTACCAGACACCAAACGGGTGGCTGTCGATACAGGGTCTTGTTTTAATATTATTGGCATGGCAATACCGGCTATAAAAGTACAAGAACAATTAAAATATCTTGGGCATAATTATAAACAACGTGGTATGATCGCACCTTCTCCCTCAAACGGAAATGTTAGAGCGCCTCCGACATGCTGCACTTCGCCCGCTTAAGAGAGTCATACTACTACCGCTGTTCAGAAATCACGTTCCGTCAACACCCGCGGGGGACATCGCAATACTTTGTTTTAATTAGACAGTCGGGTTCCCTTAGTCCGTGCCAGTTCTGAGCTGAGCATTGAATGGCGGCCGAAGAGAACGACCACGACGGAAGATCCGCCACGGAAGCCTCGCAGCAAGGAAGATCCGCGGGAGGCCAAGGCACGTCGGCCAAACCCACTTCCCGACCTAGCCCGACACGCCCCGCTCCTCAGAGCCAATCCTTATTCCGAAGTTACGGATCCAATTTGCCGACTTCCCTTACCTACATTAATCTATCGTCATTAATCTATCTTTAACCCGAAGGGTGTGTTTCTCTATCATATAATTATATCTTTTAGGACACCTCAACTACATAGGATTACTCTTTGGACTTAGGATCGACTGACTCTTGCGCCACGGCTGTTCACACGAAACCCTTCTCCACGTCAGCCCTCCAGGGCCTGGCTGGAGTATTTGCTACTACCACAAGATCTACACCGACGACGGCTCCAGGCAGGCTCACGCTCAGACCCTTTTGCGCACCCCGCCCCGGCCCTCCTACTCGTTAGGGCTTCATGGAGGACGGTCACCCGAGGGCGACGCTCCCTCCACACTTGCCGCTGACGGCGGAGTATAGGCGCGACGCTTCAGCGCCATCCATTTTAAGGGCTAGTTGCTTGGGCAGGTGAGTTGTTACACACTCCTTAGCGGATTCCGATTCCCATGGCCACCGTCCTGCTGTCTTAAGCAGCCAACGCCTTTCATGGTATCTCATAAGCGTCGACTTAGACGCCTTAACTCTGCGATTGGTTCATCCCACAGCGCCAGCTCTGCTTGCCAAAATTAGCCCACTTGGCACTCTGATCCAAAATCTCGTGGCTTCACGTTTGAAGCAAGCCAGAGATCTCACCCATTTAAAGTTTGAGAATAGTGTGAGGTCGTTGCGGCCCCAAGGCATCTAATCATTCGCTTTACCAGATGAGACCTGCACGCGTTAAACTGACCTAGCTTGCGGCGGGCCTGACGCACATACATTCAGCGAATGGATTGGTTGCGGTCCGATACCGTGGGAGTACCGTCGTGCAGCCGGCCGGCCGACCGAGGGTCTGACATGCGTCACCTTGCGGCCACGCGGCAGGGCCCACTCGGACCGTAGACCGACACACAATAGGTCGCGACGTTCTACTAGGTGAGGAGTGCAGGACTACGTTGCCGGAACATTTAGGCCGACGGCGGCGTAGCCCTGCGATGTAACCACGAGGGCACATTCGGAGCATCGCGCGCCAACGGGAGCCAGCCTCGTTAACGATGAATGTCACCATTCCATCTTTTGGGTTTCTCAGGTTTACCCCTGAATGGTTTCACATACTCTTGAACTCTCTCTTCAAAGTTCTTTTCAACATTCCCTCGCGGTACTTGTTCGCTATCAGTCTCGTGGTCGTATTTAGCCTTAGATGGAGTTTACCACCCACTTAGGGCTGCACTCTCAAGCAACCCGACTCTACAGAGAAATCCTCCCGAAACGTGTGCCGGTCGCTACGGGCCTTGCACCCTCTACAGGTAAATGTCCGCATTCAAGATGGACTTGGATACGGTCCCACGCCACGGGATAAGCGGATCCTCCCGAACACTACGTTTCCCAGCGGCAGTACCGCGGGATTCAGTGTTGGGCTATTTCCTGTTCGCTCGCAGCTGCTAAGGAAATCCTTATTAGTTTTTTTATCCTCCGCTTACTAATATGCTTAAATGCAGCGGGTAATCTCGCGTAGTCTGAAGTTGTCTTGGTACGTTATCGAACCACGAAGAAAATTGTTTCGGGAAAAGAGTATTTATGCGCGTTGAATGAGAAGGGTACGCAAGTTACAAAAAAAGAGAAGAAAAATAAGAACGGGAAAAAAGGAAAAAAACTCGCGAGACGCACGCTAGACATCCAAAATAAATTCGAAACCGGGAAACTTTTAACGTCCGTCCACTTGCGAGAGCAGGATATATTATACTCCTTGCCTTTCACATTTCGGGGATTGGACGACCGGTTTTGGAGGCGCGGTCTCGGCCATCGGCAAAACTAAGCGACGGAAACCCGGGGCGACTAATTTTATATCGGCCATATATATTTATCTGATATGTTCGAGAGAGCCTCGCCCTTTTTTCCTTTTCCCTTCATCACCACCTCGGCACAACACGAACGCTCCACCCTACAACACACTTCGTTCGAGGCTTCCAGCGGCTGAACACGCCCACAAATCGGGGTACGGAAACGTCGGAAGCAGAGTGCTAACTCGAAAACACGCGTAGGCAAGCTCCGAAGCACGGTTGGCGAAACGCGCAGACTATCGTACAAACGTGGCTGGCTGGTCAACGGCGCGGGGGGCAGAGAGGCTGAGGGAGAGAGAGAGAGAGAGAGAGAAAGAGAGATTGCCCATTGATGTTTGAAGACATGGGTAAACGCAGGCGCAGCGTATAGCAGGACCGTTCGTGGGGTGCCCATAATTATTTTTTTGCAGAGGGGTGCAGATTGCCTGCCCTAGTCATATGGCCGCTTAGAGCATCTATCGCCCGTTAGCTCTACGACACGCATCTCTCATGTGCCCCCGGATGGTGAAGGCGGCGTCCAGGATGATTCCCAAGTATTTTATTTTATTCGTTACATTAATATCCCCCCCCCCCAACCCCGAGCCGTATCGTCATAATTCATGTGCCTCTGATGCCTGCAATCTGCATTACTTCAGTTTTTCCGCCCTCGATCTCCATGTTCCTATGGGTAATCCAATTGTGGATGTAGTCTTACGCTTGTTCCGCTCTGTCCATAAGTACATTATGCGAGACGGCGGCGACAAGGATCGCGAGGTCGTCAGCATACGCAATATTCTTTATCGTCTCATTATCGTACCTCTTTATAATATCGTCGAATGCGATGTTCCAGAGGCATGGGCCGATAACAGAGCCTTGGGGAACGCCAGCATATACAGGAAAGCTCCTTATCTCTTCGCTTTCAACGACGATCGCCCTGACCGACAAATAGGAAGAAATCACTTCGACAAGGTATCGGGGGATACCCTTTTTAGTAAGCGCCTAAAGAATGTTCGCCGGCGTGACCGTATTAAATGCGTTTTTCACGTCTACAGTAATTAATATAGCGGCTTTGTTGCCTTTTCTTGCATTGCTGACGAATGCACAGACCGCCGTAAAGGCGTCGACAGTCGAGCTCCCAGCCCTGAACCCATAGTGGTGTTCTGCTAGGCCACAAGCTTTCTCCAAAGCGGCCTCCAACCGACTTTTAATAATATGCTCGTAGATCTTGGCAACATTCGAAATTAAACTTATGGATCGGTACTGGGGGACACCGTTTTCGTCCACGTTACCATTTGGAGTAGTAAAAATATCTGTGCTTTCCATATGGTGGGAAAGCTTCTACGTTCTAAGCAAGTCTGATAAATCCGAACCACACATTCGGTAGAGAACTTAAACGCCGTTTTGATGACACCAATGGGGAATTGGTCTAATCCTGGAGCTTTTTTCTTCCCGATTTTCCCGATGGCAGCCGCTACCCCCATCGCCGTGATCCGTGGCATAGCAGCAGATCCCCTGGTGGGCTTAGTCATAGGCAATTGAAATCCCTCTTGTGGCGAGGTGACAAAGAGGGTATTAATTATACCCCCACTATGTCCGCAGGGAACTCGACAGGTCCACAGGGACCCTGAAGAGCTTTCGTAACCGTTTTATATGGTTTTCCCCACGGGTCCTCTTCCAGGGTATCGCAGAATGTCTCCCACGCTTTGGCTTTGGGTCTCCTTATATTGTTTTTAAGGCTTCCTTTTTTCAGCATGGTCTCGTCTAAGTGCGTTTATTCGGACCTCCTTGGGGTTTCTCCGTCGGTATTCCTTATGTGGTCTTCTCCTAGCCGTGGCCGCGTTCGCATTACTTCTCGCCAATTCAGCAGACCACCAGTAGACGCTCTTCCCGTTCCCATTATTTTCCGGGACTGTATTTATTCGCATGGATCTATTACACGCCTCAAGCAGGCAGATCATCCATCCTTCGGTAAGCAGTGAGGAGTCCGAGCCATCCATGCCGTCAACCATCGGGCTAGCCACATTGAGAACTTCCTCGAGTTTCCTGTGAATATAGGTTTGCTAGCGAGCCATCTCTTTATTGCAGGGAGGTTGTCTCTCTGGGCCATGCCGATATCATGCCGGATATATCGGTGATCTGAGGCATTATACCCGGTTTGTACTTCCGCCCGTTTCATTTACGCCCCCATTTTAGCCGTGGTAGCTAAGAAGTCAATAACCGACGTTTTACCAGCCGTGCAGAAAGTCGGCGTTCCCTCTACGCTGGTCGGGATCAGCCCCACTTCCATGAGAGTGGCAGAGAGAAGACGTTCTCTGATGTCACTAGCGACACTACCCCACATCGGAGACTTCGCGTTGAAGTCACCTGCTACAACGCATTCCCTCCAAATGAACGGATTGCATCCGCCAGAGAATTCACAGCATCTCGGAAATCATCGAACAGTTCATTCGGAGGGAGGTAACAACTTATATACAGTAAGTCACACATGAAAGCCCCCACGAAATTTTTCGCAATTGGTCCCTTTTTTATTATAGGATGTGTCGGACTCACCATATGACAAATTCTCCATACTGATCGCTGGTCTAGGTAGGAGCACACCTATTGTATTCGGAGATCATGGCAATGTTGATGTCTTGTTGTATCATTTCCTGCCATAACAGGTCCTGCGCAAGGAAGCTCCTATTTAAATTTACCTGTATAATTCTTATTCCAGGGGCCATTATTCCGTTTTATACGCTCTAACCGCTGGGCACCCAATGGCCGCCACTACTTGATCCAGTCGGTCTTCGGGGGCGCCGTTTTCGCCCATAAGACGCATCTGGCTGGTTTCTTACATTCTTTTATATTATGGTTGATACCACCACATTTCCGACATACTTCTTTTATTTCTTTTCCCACCGTACATCTGGCCGCCATATGTCCAAGATTATGGCATCTGAAACATCTCAGAACCGTGGGTAGCAATTTAATGCGGCACGAAACGAAGCCGATCTTCACTTTACCACCGTTCACAAATTTTCTGGTCAGCAGCGTGCCGCATAACGTGATCATCGTCCTCTGCACACCTCCGAAGCCGGTTCTAAGTGGTTGGATTTTACAATCTTCGCCCGGAATTGCTTTTACCAGGGCCTCCCGCACTTCTTCCTTCGTGATGGTAGGATTTATATCGTTTATCTGCACTGTAATATTTTTTGCGACTTTAAATACAGACGCATCTTCTCCCATAGCCACCGCAATCTTGTTCTTTATCTTCTCTACCTTGGCAAGCTTCGATCCTTTTCCAAATTGGAGCAGTAGGAACCCTGCTGCCGTTTTTCTAGCCGCCGTGACCTCGGTATCCCGAATACATGCCTGGCTCATGGCCTTGCTTAGCGCCTCCGCAAAACTCATTGAATGGCCAGTTTTCACTGTTAAGGTTTCCGGCGGAATCCTTCTTGGGAATTATTAGTACCTAGGTCTTCTTCCCTCCTTGGCCTTGGCCACCTGTGCATATGTGGTCGGCTTTGAGCTCTGTGCACTTCCAAGATCTACCTCCTAGGGTCGTTTCTTCCGCTTTTTTTCCTAGTCTCTTGCCAGTCTTTCGGGCCTTCTTTATCCGTGACGTCCGTCGCATCCGCAGTTTCCGTCAAATCGGGTTCCAGTCTGCGGACGATTTTTTTCTTCGGGGCGTCGCCGGGGGGGATTCCCTGTGCCGCGTTATCTTGCGCGATTCTTTGCCTTTCCCCTCCAGAGCCATGGCCGCCCTGCCGGTTGCAGGCACTGTAACCACCCCCAGCTGGGCGATCCGTCATTCACACTCACATTTATTCCACATAGCCATTAAGGCAATTATACCTGCTTCGACACAGGTGTCCCCCTCCACCCCCCACCGGACAGAACCGGCATCTCGTACGAGTCCCGTCAAAACTGGTCACCGCGGCCTTATTAGAATACTCTACTTGTGGAACACTCGGGAGGTGCCACAATGCAATCATACGTGTCGCCCTCTGCCAGCGCCATTCTCACCATTCTTCGTCCTGTTGTCATAGCCACGCATGCAGTCATTCTTACAAAATATTTCATTATAATAACAAAACAAAATAAAACAGTCACTGCTGTCTTTCACATTGTTTTTTCACATCTTGCTGATCGTTTCACAAACCCGCACACTAGATTTAATTATTTTGTTTTTCTCTTTAATTTTTATTTATTAACTTATTTATTTATTGTTTACCATTTTCCCATGTTCTACGTCTGACGGATTTACCCTCCCGATCTCGTTACACCCCTCTTAAGTTCCCTGGTTGGTGCAACTCGCTATATTCATGTCATCTCTTAAGCCATTGCTAATTATATTGTATTATATTGTATGTTAGTTTTGCTAGTACATTATCGTTATTCTAATATTTTCTATCATTATTCACATATTATTCTGTATTTTTGAATCTTTGTAGGCACTTTAGAAAAATGAAGGGGAGTCATCGGGAATCGAACCCGAGACTTTCTGGTGGTAGGCACTGATCAGTCCATCTACGCCACGGCCCCTTCTTAGGCAACGTGGTTCTTCTGTTCCTCTTATGTTCTTTGATGGAGGCGCCCGCGATCCCACATTTTCAGTTTTTTGTTATTTTCGTATTTTCTTATTATTGCCATTAGGGTAGCTAACATTTACGCATCACAATATTCGTATCTTATTCTACTATATTTATGGATTTTCTGCTTTGATATTATTTTTGTATTTTTTCTTTTTTATTTCCCTTAACCCATTTGCATCAAAACGCGGATAAATCCGCGATCCGCGAGTGTCTGCTATCACCAAGCGCGGAATAATCCGTGAGCCTACGACTGTCAGCTATCACCGAGCGCAGAATATTCCGCGAGCCTACGACTGCTTTTTTTACCAGTTGCGAAATATTCTTTAGTTGCGACAAGACCTCGTTTAACCATCAGTTTCATATACATCAGTGTATTCTAAATATACATCAGTGTATTCATTGTTAATAAACTCCATGAATAATTTGGATGCCCGTTAGTGCACATACGATCGACCGCGCGCGGTGATGCGAGTCAGTCGTCAGTTGAACGTCGCTGCTGTTTCGGGGCGGCAGCTGAAATAGACCGATGATGCAAATGGGTTAAGCTAACTAACATGTACCCATCAGCTTAACACACTCAGTTATTACACTATTGTTACGAGCCGGGGCTGTCGGCAACGCCTAAGCCGGCGATGTGGATATTTCTCAAGGAATATGGTTGAGAATTTGTTAGTTTAAATTATTGTTCGATACAACTCGAGCGGTTAAGTTGTATCTGTGGGAACGTTACTACTAATGTAAAGAATTACGGAGTAAAGATAGGTTTTTAACGAATCTACTTGATTTATTAGTGAACAGTTTATAATTTATATTGCAACCAGTTGTTTATACAAATGTAATTGCCACGATATCATTTAATAGTGTGTGTATTATTACCTAAGCTGCACGGTGTTGACGCACTGGCGATGCGGGGTCGGAGAACGGTTACATGGTATACCGAAAGAACTTCAACCGAACTTCGCGGATTCCAACGGGTTAACTTGATCTGATTGGTACTCTAAGCCCAATTCTTACTGAATGCAACCGACTCTGTACTAGCGTAATGCGACGTAACTATGCACGTAACTGTGTAGTTATGAACCGAAGATGCTCAAAAACGAAGGGTTTATACAGGGTGGCCCGGAACTCGCGCGGTATTTTTAAAAAAAGGGTAGCTAAGGTGATTTTGAACAACTTTTCCCTTGACCAAAATATTGTTTGAAGCTTCGTTTTTTAGTTATTAACGAAAAACACTGGCCAATGCGAGCGCCCGTATAGCGCGAGCTCAGTCACCTATGCGCGCGGCCGAGATCGGGTGCATCGAGGGGCAACGTACGGCAAATATTACAATCGTCTTACATTAAGAATAGTGTGTAATTCTTCGTTATTCATCAATAACAATTTAATTAACAAGTCGTTTAATAACTGTTCCATAGTTTTATTCGTTTTCCGAAACGAATAAAGCGTTTTATTAATTATGAAAAAAGTGTTTGGATGATTAATGTTAGAAAAGGGTAGTTAAATAAACTTATCCATTCGACCGCGAATTTACCTGCTTCGACGGTGTCTTGCCATATTGTCATTGTACCGATCCTGACCTATTTTTACAATTTAAATGCCACGTCCCGATCTGATGCAAACCTTTATCGCACTCATTTTGAGGAGATAGAGAGACTGAAAGCACTATATCCGCACTCTCAATTTTTATGTATAGGGGATTATAATTGCTCGCAATTCTCACACTTGCTACCCGGTCCATCTTCAGGTGATTCAGCTGTATCCAAAGATCATTTCTGTCACAACAATGAAATCTTCAATTTAATATCGAACGCATGCTATCTACACAATCTTTACCAGGCGAACACAAAGGTAAACTCTAATGACACTTTGCTAGATCTAATTTTCTCAGACTCTTCGATACAAGTAGATTACGCATGCGAGAATTTTGTTCGAGTGGACGCATATCACCCCCCCCTTTCGCTATCAACTAATCTTCGAAATACGTATTTTAACAAACCGGATACGAGATATAAAAGGGACTTCAACAATGGCGATTATAATAGAATAACTGAATATTTAAACTCTGTGCCTTGGGACTCACAAATGGAAGGATTATCGGTTGAAGAAGCAGTCTCGTTCCTGTATCTGACACTAAACCACGTGATCGAGGCTTTCATACCACTAAAAAAACACTATCACACCCAATTTCCTAACTGGTGTACATCCGAACTGAAACACCTCATAAGATCCAAAAAATTAGCCCACAGAACTTATAAAAAGTCCAATAGTTATCTTGATTACCTAAACTTTTGTAAACTCAGATCCGACTGTAAATCACTGTCGAAAGCTTGCTACTCCAACTACATTGCTTCAATAGAATCACGTATCCCACACAATATCAAGTCCTTCTGGAAGTTCATTAATACACAGAGAAAAAGCAACGCCATTCCAAACTCTATGAGTCTAAACGAACTACAGAAGTCGAATGATCAGGACATTGCTAATCTTTTTGTCGATCACTTTGAGTCGGTCTACGGATCAAAATTTCCATCCAGTTTACCCACAAATCTTAACCCTCAGTTACTCGACCTCTCACATATTCAAATCAACATAAGCGATGTCCTAAATGAAATTGAGAACACCAATACTAACAAGTCTCTAGGCTCCGATAGAATTCCACCTATTCTTCTAAAACAGTGCAAATTTATTCTAGCAAGACCCCTGTGGAAAATTTTCAATCTGTCTCTTAACACTGGACACTTCCCAAAAGTATGGAAAACGAGTGTAATCACTCCAATCTTCAAGTCTGGAACGAGATCAATGGTATCAAATTACAGACTGGTCTCCGTTTTGAATACGATGGCTAAGATCTTCGAAGGAATCATATCCAAGAAGCTTGACCCACTGATCTCATCTATCTGTAACGAGCACCAACACGGGTTTATAAGAGGACGCTCCACCTCAACAAATTTAACTGTATACTGCAACGACCTTTACAAATCACTCGACAGTGGCTTACAGACGGATTGAGTGTATTTCGACTTTATGAAAGCCTTCGATAGAGTCAACCATTTTTTGTTAATTGATAAGCTAGCGTCACTAGGTATAAGAGGAAACTTCCTCCAATGGCTATTCTCATATCTAAACGGGCGGGACCAGGTAGTTAGAGTTAGAGACAGTCTTTCACGACACATAGTGCCAACTACAGGCGTTCCCCAAGGATCGCACTTGGGTCCACTGCTCTTCATATTATTTATTAACGATATCGACTCTGTTATTCAACATTCAAAAATGTTACTCTTCGTAGATGATATTAAATTATACCTCAAAATTCGTTCAACAGCAGATTGTCTCAAGTTGCAATCCGACGTCAATGCCATAGTGAAATGGTGTTCCGACAACGGTATGGAATTGAATACTGAGAAATGTCATGCTATGAGATTCACTAGAAAGAAAAATCCCACAGTATTCCATTACTATGTTCTCGGAGAGCCACTGACCTTTTACACCTCGGTCCGCCACTTAGGGGTTACCATAACCAATACACTTTCGTTCGATAAACATATTCAAATCATCAGAAAAAGCTTTGAACACACTAGGATTCATATTAAGAAATAGTGACGACTTCAAAAATACAAATACCACTCGATACTTGTACATAACATTAGTTAGACCCATACTAGAGTACGCATCAACAATTTGGTCACCGCAATCTAAGAAAGATGAATATAACCTAGAGAAAATTCAGCATCTGTTACTGCGTCGCCTGGCATTCAAGGAAGGACACCCGATGTCTCGTCAAAATCACGACTACAGCAACTTAATTATTAAATTCAATCTCAAACCTCTTAAAACCAGAAGAACGGTAGCAGAGCTGAGTTTTATCCATGCTTCCATAAATGGGAATATCTCCTGTTCGGAACTATTATCGAGGATCAATTTTAATATACCATCACTGAACACGAGAGCTCCCCTTCTATTTAGACCATCAGTACTAAAATACACCGCATCCGATCCTTTAAATAGAATGTTCAAAACAGCGAACCACTATTTCCGCAAACTCAACTTTTTTCATGTCAGCGCCGCAAATTTTAAAAATGAGTTATACAAGCAATTAAGAGAAGAACTTTGAAACTCTCTACAACACAACTACCACTTGGTATTAAACCAAGATTTAGACTAAAATAATTGTGGGGGCACTTCCCACATACACCGCTAGGGGACGAGCACGACGATCCGGCTCCCGAAAGTGGTTATATAAGTCACCACGACTATATATATAACCTCCGACAATTCCCTACTATCCTAGTGTCTACGGCAGGGCCTGCTAGTACGCCTTACTGACGAGTCCGCTAGCAGGCCTAGGACGAAACACCTTCTTCCTTCCTTTCTTTTCCCGTCGCTTCCTTCTTCCACCATCGATACAACGAAGCTCCCACAATAATAATTAGATAAACCAAGACTTAGACTAAAATAAGACCTAGATAAGATAAGATTTAAAATAAAATAAGACTTAGATTTAGACTGATTACTACAACGTATATCAAATATGTTATCATTGTACAGGAAGGGTTTGTACCCGTTAATTAAATAAATAAATAAATAAATAACACTAGAAAACTAGAAAAGTTAAAGCGCTCCCGGATAAGCACACCAGAAAAGTTAAAGCGCTCCCGGATAATATGTCCTACAACGGTATCGAACTAGTACATCCTGACGACACCGCCGAAGCGTTTGCCACATTTTTCCAATCCACTTTCAACCGAAACACAGCGAACAACCACACCTTCGAATATTCGACAAACACAGACATCGACAGTCTCTCCATTAGCATCGGCGAGGTATACAAGCAGCTAGACAGCATTTGCATTAAAAAAGTCCGGGACCAGACCTCACTCCACCAATCTTCTTCAAATCCTGCAAATTCGCCTTCTCCAGAATTTTATGGATCATTTTTAATTCATCTTTTAAAACGGGTATCTTTCCAAGTAAATGGAAAACAGGCATTGTAACTCCTATTTTCAAAGCAGGTGAAAAGGACAAGGTTTCAAACTACAGACCCATCTGCGGGCTCAATGTTATGCCGAAGATCTTAGAGAGTATCATCACAGATAAGATTACAAGAATGGTCAAAAACAACATCATCGAAGAACAGCATGGTTTCATCCACGGCAGGTCGACGGTTACTAACCTCGTAATCTATCAATCGTACATTTCACGAGCATTAGACAGCGGAATTTTAGTTGACGCCATTTACATGGACTTCCAGAAGGCCTTCGACTCGCTCAACCACGAGTTATTGATCAGGAAGCTCGCTGCCTTCGGTTTCTCAGGCAAAGCACTGGCGTGGATCTCAAGCTATCTTTCAGGTCGAACCCTTTCAGTAAAATACAAATCTAGTCTTGCACGACCGTATGAGGTAACTCAGGTGTTCCCCAAGGATCACACCAGGGCCCGCTGTTATTCAAGATCTTTATAAATGATATAGCGGAGCAAATTCAGCATTGTCAGTTCCTACTGTACGCGGACGATCTAAAAATCTTCATAAAAGTCGAAACCGCGCGCGAAACACTGCTCATCCAAAAAGACTTAAATAGCCTATACGACTGGAGCATCAGTAATATGCTGCCGTTCATCACCTCCAAGTGCTTCACCATGAGATTCACGAAGAGAAGATGCCAATCCGACTTTTCAACCGGCTCTTACAACATTAACTCCAATACGCTAGCTGTACGGGACTCCGCAAAGGATCTTGGAATAGTCTTTACTTCCTCGCTATCTTTCACAGAGCATATACACTTCGCCACCAATACTGCCTCTAAGGTTCTTGGTCTCATTCGCAGGCATGCGTCAGATTTTAAAAACCCGTCCACCTTCAGGGCACTTTATTTCCAACTTGTTGTACCCCACTTAGAATACGGATCACTAATCTGGAACCCCTCGCAAAATTACCTCATCAATTACTGGAGGGGGTGTAACATAGATTTCTGAGGTATGTCTCCTACAGAATCAATCAGCCCATGTCAGCAACGTGTCATAACTACGACGACATCCTAAACCGGCTGGGGATAATTACTCTTGCAACGAGAAGAGCTACAGCGGACCTTGTCTTTCCCTACAAAGTCTTTAACCAGGTTATTTGTTGTCCTCCGGTACTTGAACTACTAAAACTCTATGTGCTCGCGAAGAACCTAAGGGCTAAAAATCTTCTCCACATTTTTGCCTACCGGTCCCTAGTAGGTGAGCGAGAGTGCATAAATCGAGTATGTTCAGCTGTAAATGCACACTTTAACAACCTTAATCTTTTTAGCGGAACATTGGCATCCTTCAAAAAGGAGGTTTTAAGGGCGTATAGTGCAACTCCGTAGTTTCGACCATGTTTTGCGTCAATGTTACTCACATACTCACATACAGGTAATGTAAATATCCACTTGTAAAATAGGACATTGTCCGTAATAATAATAATAATAATACCCGTGTGGGCGCGGGTCAGAATACTCCCACAGTAACTCCTGCTTGTCGTAAGAGGCGACTAAAAGGAGAACCCACTAAAAATGGAGACACGGAGCAGAAGAGGCCTCGGAAAGAAGTCGCTACCTGGGGACCGCCAGGGCGTGTCTGGAGGCGATGCTGGACACGACAGCACACAAACCATCGGTGGTTATGATCTGAGCAGGCGGGACATAACCGGGAGACACGAAAACACAACAGCCGAAACAATAGCCCTATTAGAACAGCCACACACAAGTCATGCAACCCCGTTCGAAGATGTTTTGCAGCAACAGCCTGCAACCACCAAAGACGGCAAACAACGGCAACGCATGAAGTGGACAGATGAAATGAATATCACGGTCATGCGTTGCTACTATACTGCCACGAAACTAGAAACAATAACATCAGGGTACAGACCCGAATTCAGGAGACTATTCTTAACACACTACACACAATTAGAAGCTCGCATTACCGAACAAAGACTAATTGACCAGAAACGAGTCATCACAAAAAACAATAGACTAACACCCCAGGAACTACAGCATATAAAGGAATCAGTAGCAATAGAACTAAACAATCACGAAACACAAAACATGAACAACAGAGCGAGCGAAAAACAGGATACAATAGCGGCCGAAATATACCAACACACAGAATACAATAGACCAACAATTTCGCAACACCAAGCAGAACCAACACAAGAAGCAAATATACAGCAAGAAATACATACAACCCCAGCAAGAAATACATCACAACACGAATCAAGACACGAAATAAGACCAGACCCGCAAACAACACACGACACCCAGATAAATATACAAGAACCTCAAGAAAGGAAAATACAAACCATACTAGAAAGAAACATAGCCATTTGGGTTGGAAGCGACCCAACCAAGAGAAACACCCTCCCCAAACTAATATACAAAAAAGAAACACACGAAATAATCCAAACGATCAACACAATGCTAAAATACCACATAAACAACAGCACCACGCTACAAGAACTACATACGATCATATATGCAGCGGCAAAAACAACTATACAATGCAATAACCAAAAAATACCGAACAATAAGCGCTACCCCACGCATAGACCCAGAAAACCGAACTGGCAAATAAGACTTGAACAGAAAATAGATAAACTAAGAAAAAACATAGGCAGACTCACACAAACCATCAAAGGAAACAAATCAAGGGGATTAGCAAAACGGGTAAACAACCTCACGCACAGCAGGAACAACAACCAAATAGTACAACAGATACTCGACACGCACAAACAAAAACTAGCAGTCTACACAGCTCGCCTCAGAAGATACAAAGAATCACAACGCAGGAAAGAAGAAAATACATTATTCAGAAACAGCGAAAAATTGTTCTATCAGAAAATACACACAAAACAAAGGACAGAGAACGCTCCACCCACAAAAGAACAGATCACACACTTCTGGAAACAAATATGGTCAAACCAAATACAACACAATATATCTGCAACGTGGATCCTCGATGAACAACAGAGACATGAACACCTGAAAGAGCAATCAGAATGTACAATCACAGAAGGCGAATTCATACAAACAATACAGAAAACGCACAACTGGAAATGCCCCGGAATCGATCAAATCCATAACTTCTGGTACAAGCAATTCACAACGGCCCACCCACAACTTGTCCAACAAATAAACAAAGCAATACGAAACCCACAAGAATTTCCATCATTCCTCACACAAGGAATAACATACATAAAACCTAAGACGCAGAATACCGAAGACCCATCCAACTACAGACCCATCACATGCTTACCAACATTGTTCAAAATCATAACCGGAACCATATGCAGAAAAATTGACAGACACCTCACAGAACACCACATACTCAGTGAAGAGCAAAAGGGATGCACAAGGAATAGCCAGGGGTGCAAGGAACAACTGATCATAGACAGCATAATTATGAAACAAGCCACAAAACAAAATAGGAACCTCCACACATGTTACATAGACTATAAGAAAGCATTTGACTCTGTACCACACACATGGCTACAAAAAATACTAGAAATATACAAAATCAACAAACAACTCCAATCATTCCTCACCACAATCATGCAAACATGGAGAACAAACATACACCTCAAAACTGCAACGAACACCATACAAACAGACGAAATCCAAATTAAAAAAGGCATATTCCAGGGCGACGCACTCAGCGCACTATGGTTCAACATGTGCATAAACCCTCTATCAAACCTATTACACAACACAACACATGGATTTGACATCAGAAACCAAAAGAGAAAACAATATACGATAAACCACCTCATGTATATGGATGACATAAAACTATACGCAGCAAATGAAACACAACTAAACGGACTACTTAGCATCACGGAAACATTCACAAAAGACATCAACATGGAATTCGGCATCACAAAATGCAAAACACTACATATTAAACGAGGGAAATGGACGACGAACGAAACACAACGAACGCTAAATACCGAAACACTCAACAACATGGACAAACATGAAACATATAAATACCTGGGATTCCAACAAAACACAAAAATTGATCACACAATAGACTCACAACACTCCTGAAAACCAAACTCAACTCAAGAAACCTATTTAAGGCAATAAACACATACGCGATACCACTATTAACATATTCATTCGGAATTATAAAATGGACAGACACAGACCTGGAAAATATGAACATACTTACACGAACAGAACTCACAAAATTCAACAAATTGCACCCCAAATCATGCAAGGAAAGACTAACAATAGACAGAAAAGAAGGAGGCAGAGGACTTATAGACATATATTCATTACATGCAAGACAGATACAATCACTACGCAAATACTTCCACGGCAAACAAAAGGCGTTACACAAAGCAATAGCACAAGCAGACAAAAATTATACCCTACTGAATCTCACCGCACAAAACCACATACTGGATACACATAATAGCACCGAACACAGAGAAAATAAAATGAACGCATGGACCCAAAAACACCTACACGGAAAACACCGATACATCATGAGCAATGAAAACATAAACAAAATAGATACATACGAGTGGCTGCAACAAGGTAAACTATTCCCAGAGACAGAAGGATTCGCAATAGCCATACAAGACCAAGTGATAGCAACCAAAAACTACCTAAAGCACATCATCAGAGATCCACACACACAAGATGACAAATGCAGGAAATGTAAACAGTGCCCAGAACCAATAGACCACATTACAGGAGGATGCAAACTACTAGCCAGTGAAGAATACACGAACAGACACAACATAGCAGCCAAAATAATACATAAGGCAATAATCAACAAGTACAACATAGAACAAAACAACACCCCATACTATATGTACACACCAACCACCATTATCGAAAGACGACGAATACAAGCTATATTGGGACACAACCATACATACCGACAAAACCGTGAAATTCAACCGACCGGACAAAACATTCACTCAAAAAGCACATAAAATAACCTACCTAATTGACATCTCAATACCCAACGACAGAAACATACAGAACAACTACAACGAAAAGATAGAAAAATACACACCACTAGCACAAGAGGTACAAAGAATCTGGAAACAACAAAGGGTATACATAATACCACTCGTCATATCAGTCACAGGGATCACACCAAACACATATAAAAAACACCTGACCCAACTTCAATTACCACCCTACATACACACAGAGATACAGAGAGCCGTCATACTAAAAACATGCAACATAGTTCGTACATTCCTGAACCAAATAGAGGAGCGAGATGAGACTTGACGAGGATCCGTCTCACCCTCGTGACAACCCGGAAACGGAGAAGAAAGTGTAGTAGTGTACAATAATAATAATAATAATAAGTAAAAATGTTATTAGGTTGTGATCGCGGGATGATCAATCCAGGCTTACATTCCAATCGTTAACATTTTTACTGAAATTCGAACTGGCCAGCGTAACATCAATATTTGACTGTCTACTGGCAGTCATTAAGTGGGCGGGTTATTTTGCTCATTTAAGATTATTAAGTCGTTAGCCAATATAAAGTCCTCGATTAGTCTACCTTTTCCATCCGTTTCGCTTGAAAACCACGCCTTCGATTTCGAATTTGTATCTAATGTAATTATAAAATTATCACCTTTTATTTTATTCAAAATTTTTCTAATGCATGCAAAAATGTAAAAATAGGTAAAGAGTACTGACAATATACATTAATTATATAAAAATTGCATGCTTCTGTGCAAACTTTAAAATATAAAACATGCTGATTAAAACCCGGAAAACCAGTACATCTAGATTATCATGCATAGCCACCGCAGCCACCCATGGGGTTTCCCCCGCAGGTTGTAAGACTCTTAATTTAGATGTATTGTAACCTCGTACTAATTTTTTATAGTTGTACGGCTCCTGTATACACAGGAGGTCCAACTCCTTTTCAAACATTATTTTCCTTAATTCGGCGACTGCAGCAGATGAACGCTGCGCATTGATCTGGCCTATTTTTAGTTCCACTTTATTTTGGCTTTATATACAGGGTGTCTCTTAAGTGTGGGTCTTCCCGGAAATGGGGGGTAGCTGGGTTGATTCTGAACAACTTTTTCCTTGACCAAAATGTGGTTTGCAGCTTCATTTTTTAGTTATTATTGAAAAACACTGGCCAATCAGGGCGCCCGTAGAGCGTTCGCTCAACTGCGTGGCTCTCAAACGCGCTCGGTCGTGGCGTGAGCCAACGCGTTTCTTCGTGACCAAAACCGAGTGCGGTTGAGAACCACGCGCTCGAGCGCTCTGATTGGCCAGTGTTTTTCATTAATAACTCAAAACTGAAGCTGCAAAGCACATTTTGGACATATTTTTTTTTTTTTGGTTCGAGGAGGGAAATATGCCTTTATGCATACCCAGCCACGCTGGGTTATGTTGGACTCTGCTGCCTAAGATGTTGTGCGGCAATTACCCACTAAAAAACCCTCCTCTATCGCACCATCGCATAGAATACGCACCCTCCCCCTCGGCCCTATACTTCGTAATACTACGAGGGAGCTCCGCAACGGAGTATCCTCATTGCTGGAGCGGCTCCTTCCGTGTTGGGATTAGTCAACCAACACCAGGTTGCCGGCATCAGATGGTTTGAGTTGTAACTGGACACCCTGGTTACAGGACGAAGCCTGTTGGTCTTCAGGGGTCCGTTAAAAGTCTGGTAAAAGGGCGGCGCCTTCTCCTCCTGGGAGGATATGCGGGGTCGCCACTTTTTTCTCTCTCTCGCTCCCGGGACTCTCTGGTTTTCATCACCTTGGTCGCGAATCTCTGGAAAGCTTTCCAGGCTTCTTGCGACGAGGTGATCTGAGTGACCAGGTTCGTAGTCGTCAGGTTTTCACCGTAGAGTGTTGTAAGGTGGAGTCTCTCCTCCGCCCAACGATCGCAACGGAAAATGACGTGGTCTGCGTTATCCACCGGATGTCCGCAGTCCCAGCAGTCCTCGTTGGTCGTTCTTCCTATTCTCTTTCTGAAGCTGCCAAACGAGCCATGCCCTGTTAAGAGCTGCATCGAATCGAAGTCCAGAAAGGGGGCGGGGGACTTCCGTTCGAAGGTTTGGACCGAGCTGACCAGCTTCCGGTTCACGTTGGTTGGGTCGAAGCTGTCCCATCTGGCCTGCCACTGGACGGTAGCTTCTTCCCAAATCCTCTTCTTATATATTTGCAGGTGGGAGGGTCCTCCGGCGGGATCCTCCTGTTCGCCATCGGTAGGCTGGAGGTTCGTCTTCTCCGTGTGAATTTTCCAGAGAGCATCGGCCTTGATGTGTATTGGCATTCTCCCTGCCAACACACAAAGTACATCATACGCCACCGTCCGATATGCCGTGGTGGTATGAATCAGGGCCGCTCTCTGGCTTCTACGTAGGGCACTTGCGTTGAATTTTCGGGCGTTCGCTGCCTGCGCCCATATCGGGGACGCATACAGGACCACCGATTCCCACACATTGTAATACAGTGTCCTTCATTTCCTAGCTGGGCCCTTGGTATTTCGAAGGAGCCCTGCTAGGGCACCCATAATCTTTTCCGCTCTTGCGCAGGTTTTGGCGATGTGGTGCCTGTAATTGCGCTGGTTGTCGAGTTCCACTCCGAGGTAATTCGCAGTGCACTGCGTCCTCAAGGAGGACTCGCCCCAGTCCAGGTTGATTATCCTGTGGATTCTTTTCCCCGCAAGTATCAGAATCTCGGTCTTTTCGGGGGCGATCTCGAGATTCATATGATTGAACCACTCTCGGATCTGCCTCAGACCGACGTCTATCCGGAACTGGAGTTCTTCCACGTTCCTTGCCGAGATCGTGAGTGCCAGGTCGTCCGCATACGCGAAGGCTGCTGTATTCCAGAGACCATTCGCGAGCGTCGGGACACCATCGTATACGAAGTTCCACAGCATCGGTGCAAGCACTGCGCCTTGTGGAACTCCAGCATAGATCGGCCGACTCACCGTTCTTTCCGGGGTATGGACCACCGCTCGCCTATCCTCGGAGTAGTTCCGTATGACCCTTATCAGGTCTCCGGAGACTCCTCTCCGAGCAAGTTCGGCCAGGGTGTGGCTCCATTCTAGGCGGTTGAATGCATTTCTAATATCCGTCGTTACGAACGCACATAGTGTGCCCGTATTTTGGCATGCATCCGCGAACCGCGTGACCTCCCTGATTGCGTCCACTGTTCCTACGCCCTTTCTAAAGCCGTATTGACGGCAGTGGAAGGGATCGTGTCCAATTTGCGCCTCTAGAGCGTCCTTCATCACGTATTCCCAGAGCTTCGATAGCGCTGGTAATATACTGATGGGTCTGTACGCCGGTGGAGTCGTCGGGTGCTTTCCGGGTTTCGGAAGGAGAATCACCCGCGCTGTCTTCCATGTGCGCGGGAGGGTTCCCTCGAACAGTGTCATACGAAACATCGTCGCGAGGTCAGCCGGCCATTTCTCGGCAATCAGCTTGACCACTTTCGTCGGTACAGCGTCTATCCCTTGTGCTTTCCCGACCTTAAGCGCTTTTGCCGCTTTCGTCAGCATCTCCTGCGTGACTACGGTCGTGCACAAGGTGTCATGTGCTGGGGCGAAATCTGGGCATGGGGTTACCTCCTCTGGCGGTCTTGTGGTGGTGAAGAGGGCATCGAGCACCTCCTCTACCTTTCTCGCCGGGAGGGTTACCATACCTCTCGCTTTCCTCAGTCTAGACATCACTGCCCTCTAGGGTCGTGCCCACGGATTCTGGTCGAGAATCGCGCAGAATTCAGACCACGCTTGTTCCTTGCTCTTCCAGATTTCGGCCTGCAAACTCTTCCTTGTTGACCTGTATTGGTCAAGGAGGTTTGGGGTATCTGGATGGTCCTTTTTGGCCCTTTGGTACCTTCTTCTGGCTCGGAACGTCGCCATTCTAAGATTGGCGATTTCATCGTTCCACCAGAAGTTTGGCTTC
Organism: Nomada ruficornis; assembly: GCA_951802695.1. Taxonomy (NCBI): domain Eukaryota; kingdom Metazoa; phylum Arthropoda; class Insecta; order Hymenoptera; family Apidae; genus Nomada; species Nomada ruficornis. The sequence continues at coordinate 13,067,806 of OX637850.1, forward strand.
CTCGTGCCTTTCGGAAGCATCTTCCTTTGGAGGGTTCTCTCGCACACCTTTTCGAGTCTGGATTGCATCATCTCCGGAGAGAAATCCGGGTCTCTGCCAGGTGGGGGGTCCTGCGAAGGGGAGCTCTTTAATTTCTGAATCGATGATTCTCTACTCAACACGTCGTATGCCTCGAGGATTTCCTCTGGCTTCGCGTTCTTGAGAGAGAATGGTCTCCAAGTCACTCGGGGTTGGCTACGCCTCGATTCTTCGGAGGTGTGAAGAATATAACGGTGGTCTGAGGCAGAGTAGGTGTCCAGAACCTCACTCTTCTGCAGGCCTCTCAGGGTCATCCTGTCTACAGACATGATGTCGGGGAAGGATGTCCCACCATTTCTGTAGAAGGTGAACATCCCCCGAGGTCGGACAGGGACGAGTTGTGCTCTGATGGTTATGGCCAGTAGCAATGCGCCTCTCCCTTCATTCTTGCGTCCTCCCCAGGCCGGGGACTTGGCGTTAAAGTCGCCCGCAAGTATTTGTCGGCTGCCCCATGAGGTGGTGTTTCCCAGTGTCTCCTGAAGGTCGTCTAGGTATTCCTCCACCTCTGGCTGCGTGATATTTTGAGAGCAGTAGCCGCTTATGAGGATCGTATCCTCGAGCAATCCTACTGCTATACCGGGAAGTGGTGTGTAGCTAACGGGGCGCGCCATGTGACCGTTAAAGCCTGTTATCCACACGGCTGCGTCTCCGGTGGAGTCATTGCACCACTCCCTCCTTTGTCTATATGGCTTTGAGATGATCACCGCGTCCGCGTTCGACTCTGATGCTTGTTGCACCAGGAGTTCTTGCGCGAGGCGGGATCTATTCAGATTAATTTGTAAAATTACCATTGACTTAGGCATTGCGCGTCTGTGGACCGCGTCGAGCCTGTGTGACCTTCTGGTATTGCGGGCAGCCTAATGAGGCGGCCACGTGTCGCAGTCTGTTTCCTTCAAGGCCTTGGGCCTCGCAGAGCGTGCACTTCGGCTCATTGGTGCATTCTTTAATGGAATGTTCCATTGAGCCGCACTTCCTGCATCTCTCCTTGCCTTGAGGGAGAGATTTGCAGGCCATACTCGTATGTCCCAGGGCGTGGCACCTGAGGCATCTGACGACCTTCGGCAGTATCCTCGCTGAGACCATTGTAAACCCGATCCTGAACCTTCGGGAGTTGAGGTCGTTCGGGATGTTCTCGGGCGGCATATCGAGGATCACCGTCTGGGTTCCAGCCGGTGTCATCCTCTTCGTTCTCAGATGCAGTTCTTTGGGGTCCTGGCCTAGCATTTGGGCTGTCCCTTCCAGAATTTCTATGGCCTCTGTCGTGGGGTCGATGTGTCGAATTTCGACGGTCGATCTCGCCTGCAGAGGGGCAACCGACGTGCCTTCCCCGAGTGCTTTGTTCAGCGACTCGGCTATCCCGTGTGCCTTAGTTGCTTTGGACAGTTCTATGAGAAGGTGTCCCTCGCGGGTTTTCCTAATCCCGCTTGACCCTGCCAGGCAGGTTTTGCCCTTTTGTAGAATCTCTTTAACCGTTTCGAGGTAAGAGGCACCTTCCTTGACACTGATGAGGAGGGCCTCCGGCTTTCCCTTCGGGGGTCTCCTCCTTGGGGGCTTGCTACGGGGTGTCGGCCCTGTTTTGGGTTCCCTCGAGGGTTTAGTATTGGTGAGTTCCTCCTTGGGGAGGGATTTCCGTGGAGGTTGCGTACCGCTCCCTGACAGTGGGAGGGGGTGTTTTATCCCTCCTTTTCCTGCTTCTCCATTTTCTCCTGACCTCCTTGTAATCTGAGTCGGTCAGAGTATCCTTCGGCGGAGGGCTGCGCGCCACCGCGGCATAGGTGGGTGCTGCTTCCGGTCGGGGCTTCTTTGAAGCACCCTCCTCCGGGGGGATCACACCTTCCGTTTTTGGTTCGTGGTGGAGCCGTCCTTTGGTTTCTCTTCCGCTATGGCGGTGGAGGTCGAGGAGGAGCCAATGTGTCCGGCTTTACCTTTCCCTCTTCCCTCCGGGGGGCTTGTTTGGGTCCCAGTGTTATTTGTCGCTTTGGGACCCAATCCGTCCTTGGAGAGGCGAGGTACTGTCTCTCTGTCTTTGTGAAGGGAGGGAGGTGTCGTAGTTGGCACCTTCCTCGCCTCTTCGATTCTTCCCTTCATCGCCGACAGAGCCACCACCGTCCGGGCGCACTCTTTCCTCATTGCGGCCTTGACATTCTTGGTTGCACTCGCGTATTCCAAGAAGGTCTTGGCTGAGGTTTCCGCCCGGCTCCTTAGTGTCCCCAGGTCCCGTCGAATCCCCATAAGATTTTGTTGTGGGGGCACTGCTTCCCCCTCCACATATATCCCTCCGCTCTGGGACTCCTCTTGCGTCCGCGGGCTCCCCGTCGAAGTGCGGGGTGAAGGGATGGGATGGTTGATCCTGAGTGATTCTGTCTGTTCTTGGTCCCTGAGGATAGGCTTCTGGCGAGCAGGAGTCGCCACCGGGCCCGGTGGGCTCCTGAAAAGCTTTGCTTTGGGAAGGGCCGGGTTTGACAGTCCTGTTTCTTCCTGCCAGATGGAAGGAGTCTTGGCTAGTTCCATTGTCCACGATGTTTTGTGGATTGTGCCCGTCCCAAGAGTCATCTTCCCACCTGAGGTACCTCTAAGGTGGGTTGAGATGTACTCGGTTGGCAGCTTCCCCATTGGGGTGTGGAAGGAGTCTTCCGAGAGTTTCCTCGTTTTTCCGGGGCGGGGGGACCTAACCGCGAGGGACGCCCTGCGACAGCGGGCGGTCTCCTCCTCCTCCGTGTCCGTAGCCGATAGGGTTGAGGCGTCCCTAATTCGAGACGAGAGCGAGGCGATTGAACGCGTCGTGGACCTCTCGTCTGTTTCTGAGTCAGGGATCGCCTTGCGGGGCATGGGGATGGGGAAAAGCGGTGAGTACCGCCGTTCCTCTTCCATGTCGCCCTTTCTTCCGGGGATTTCCTCTATGCTAAACCCACCCGGCGGGGTTGCATCTTTTCTTATCGGGATAAGAATCGTAGTCGTGTTTGCCGTTGTCGTATTGTTACTGCTTGTTTTTGTACGGTCGTTGGTTAACGATCCGGGGGGGCCCGCTTGCCCACCACCCCTCGGACCGGTACTGGGGTATCCATCCCCTGCACCGTAAACTTCTTCTGTTTTCTCTGACATTACATCAAATTCCTTGGGTCTTTCTCGTTTTCCGTGTCGTTGCCAAATGTCGTATAAGTGTCCAGTCCATGTTAACCCATTGGTATATACAGGGTGTCCCGTAACTACCGCAACATCGGGAAATGGGGGGTAGCTGGCGTGATTCTGAACAACTTTTTCCTTGACCAAAATGTTGTTTGAAGCTTCGTTTTTGAGTTATTAACCAAAAACACTGCCCAATTAGAGCGCTCGAAATCCCGGGACTCAGGCGCGCAACGTTTTGTGGCGCTTCGTCGTGTACGGGGCCTCGACGGTATCGAGAGAATCGTACGGCAAATGTTACATCGTCTTTAAGCGAGGCTAATGTGGAACGTTTGGTTATTAAATAATGAGAAATAAACTAATCGTTGTTCATTAATAAGCAGAGACAAAAAATAACCGTTACTTTCAAAATTTTGTTGGAAAAAGTCATTGATAAAAAGTTGATTTTTGTTGTAACAAAAGGGACTTATCATTCAATGTTCAAGAAATTTTTGAAAAAATGATGTGATTAAAAAATTTCAATTTTTAACTTTTCTCTGTATGAATAACGGTTATAAATGACTAAACTTTGATTGGTTATTAATAACCATTATTAATAACGGAAATTGTTTTCGGTCATAAATAATCATTACTGCAGACTAAAAATTTTTTCAGTTACGAATAACCATTACAGATGACGGAAAATTTTTTTGGTTACGGATAACCGTTATCGACGGCGACAATTCTTTTTTGGTTACGGGTGACGAATATGCATGGGTGAGAGTTTCGTTTTGGTTACGAGTAACCAATTCGATGCCCGCGAGTTTCATTCTGGTTACGAGTAACCAATATCGATACCAACTCGCGCGGAATTCAAACTGCTATGTTCTGAAGTCAAAGCAATGCAGATGGACTTTGTTTAATTGATTAACTGTCATTAATTGAATTGCTTTGGCGTTAAACACTCGTTATTAATTGATTAGCTGTCAATCTTAAAATGATAGCCAATAGGATTAGTTTTAATTAATTTGTAAAACTAATGTTAATTTTAATTGGTGACAAACAAAATCGTGAATTGTCTTAATGTTAAGAGTTGAAAGAGACCTTTTTGGACTTTCATTCTATCGTTAGTTACGAAAGAGATAGCACGTACCTAGTTGGACGATCGGCGGACCAATTTATCACCAGAAAATTTACACAAACTTCTGTTTGTAAAATTAAATGCAGATGTTATGCAATAATTTGTCATATGTATCATTGTTAAACAAAAATAAAATATAATGTTTTATTTCAAACCTTATCCCACCATTTTAATAACCTTATTAAAATACAATAGGTCTCGGTAACTCTACCGTAAATATCTTCGTTCCTTCAAACAATATGCGAAATAGTAGGATTTAAATATATGCAAGTCAGTAACTATCAGTTTGAACTAAAAACCAGATAAACAGTTTGGTCCTTATGACTTATTAGCAGAATATAAATGTGTAACATATCATGTATTTCTTTAACTTTAAATCCAAAACTCCTACATATCTATAAGAAACATTTTCGCAAATTGTTTAATATAATGAAAATATTTCAGGAGAACAAAGTTAATGGGACTGTATATAAATATAAATTCTATAACTCATTTTACATCGTTGACAGATACTAATTATTATAATATTATTAATAGCATTAATGTAATAGAATTTGAGGATAGGTCAAGTAACCAAAAAAAAATTTCTGACATCGATATTGGTTACCCGTAACGAAAATGAAACTTCCGCGCATCCTATTGGTTACTCGTAACCAAAACGAAACTCTCACCCATGGATATTCGTCACCCGTAACCAAAAAGAATTCTCGCCGTCGATAACGGTTATCCGTAACCAAAACAATTTTCCGTCATCTGTAATGGTTATTCGTAACCGAAAAAAATTGTAGTCTTCAGTAATGGTTATTCGCAACCAAAAAAAATTTTAGTCTTCAGTAATGAGTATTTATGACCGAAATCAATTTCGGTCATTAATAATGGTTATTAATAACCAATAAAATTTTAGTCATTTATAATCATTATTCCTAACTATAATCATTTCAACTAAGACCTTAACTGTTACACCATAACTTTTTAACAAAATCTTACATTGGATATTAAAGTGGCTGTGCAATGAAAGTGATAGTGAAGTGAGTTCATCGACCCAGCCGTAACATCAGCTGTTGAGTCGAAGCAGGTTAATTCGTGCACGAATGGGTAAGTGTTTCATAAGTATTAAAGCACTTTATTCCTTTCGGATGACGAATAAATGTATCGGACACAGTTATTAAATGATTTATTAGTTTATTTCTTATTAATGAACAACCAAATATTCCACATTATCCCTGCTTAAAGACGATGTAACACGGCGTGTCAATTGCGTTCTTTCGCGACCACGACTCTGCTCGCTTAAATAAAAGAATAATTAGTTTATTTCTTATTAATGAACAACCAAAAATTCCACATTATCCTTGCTTAAAGACGATGTAACACGGCGTGTCAATGCGTTCTTTCGCGACCACGACTCTGCTCGCTTAATTAAAAGAATAATTAGTTTATTTCTTATTATTGAAAACAACGATTAGTTTATTTCTCATTAGCCTCGCTTAAAGACGATGTAACATTTTCCGTACGATTCTCTCGATACCGTCGAGGCCCCCGTACACGACGAAGCGCCACAAAACGTTGCGCGCCTGAGTCCCGGGATTTCGAGCGCTCTAATTGGGCAGTGTTTTTGGTTAATAACTCAAAAACGAAGCTTCAAACAACATTTTGGTCAAGGAAAAAGTTGTTCAGAATCACCTCAGCTACCCCCCATTTCCCGATGTTGCGGTAGTTACGGGACACCCTGTATAGTGTCATATACAATAACATATATACAGGGTGTCTCTTAACTGTTGGTCTTCCCGGAAATGGGGGGTAGCTGGGGTGATTCTAAACAACTTTTTCCTTGACCAAAATTTGGTTTGCAGCTTCATTTTTGAGTTATTAATGAAAAACACTGGCCAATCAGAGCGCTCGCCGGCCGGCCGATGTCGCGGGCACAGGCACGAACCACTCAGCTGTCGCAATGGGGGGCATCGAGGGTACCGACGGAAACATGCTGAAAATGTTACATCGTCATAATTAAGAACAATGTGGAATAATTCGTTTATACTTATGAAACTAATAAGTCGTTTAATAACCGTGTTCGATACGTTTATTCATTATCCGAAAGGAATAAATTGTTTTATTACTTACGAAAAAAATATTTTTTTAACAGCACGTTTTCAGGTTGATAAATTATGTTTTCAGAAAAACGCTTTGCACAACTAATGTTAGAAAAAGCTTATTAAACTTACCCATTCTTCTACGAATTAATCTGGTTAACATTGTGCGAATCCTGACCTAGGCAGCGCTCAACAGCTGATGTCACCGGCCGGGTCGGTGAACTCAGTACACTCACGGTGAATTCACTTCAAGATCACTTCACTGCACGGTCACTATCACTTGCCACTGTGAAATGTGAGAATATTTGAAACCGATTTATTTTGCTTACGGTTTAAAAATTGTGGCCCCGAAAGGGGCGGATTGTTGGCCTAGAAAATTGCCCAAAATGGAGGTGGTGGTGGCGTTACGTCAGTTGAGCGAGAATTGGCTCAACGTGTCCTCCGTGTACCTGTAATGCAAATCATTTATTAAATTCCACATCGACGTACAATATCACGCATTGATGTTCGATCTGCGACTGACTGTCGTCCGATGTCCGATCGCTCTCATCGTCCATCGTCATTCATACTTTGTGTCTCACGCACACACATACACTTTCTCGATTTGGCATTGCCTCACACTCTACATATTCATACACTCTACAAACCTGAATACACGCCTCTGCGCGCTGCTGTACGTTGCGCTGTACACGTTGCAAAGTATCGCCGGTTATCGTGGCGACAGCGCCATGAAGTCGTGCTATGACCTCCTCCCTCGTACGTACCGGTTCCCGGTATATTGCAGTCTGAAAAAATGGAGAAAAAATAAATTTCGTGAATAAAGATTTTTAAAATTATTGCAAAGTAATACTGACACTGAACGTACCTTCAGGTGTCCCCAGAAGAAAAAATCCAACGGATTCATATCCGGAGACCGTGGGGGCTACGACACAGGACCGCGACCGTCAATCCACCTGTCGCGAAAGGCTTCATCTAGGTATGCGCGAGAATTTGCGTCCGCACATATTTGTACGGATGCCTATGTTCACTTCGCAAGTGCCGGTGCACTGTTGCCCGACTGACACTAAAATAAAGCAGAAAAGTATATTACTATATTAATTCCATTTTTATTATATAATGTTTATGTATTTGTAAATTTCAACTTACCCCACCCGCCTGCTGACTTCTCGCACATTCTGCGTGGCATCCCGGTCGAACTCTTCGAGTACTTCGTCCAACCGTGCCGTGAGAATTAGACACGATCGGCCCGTATCTGAACGATCGGGGTAAAACGAACCACTCGAATAAAGGCGATTCGCCAACGCACGGAAGGCTCTTGGGCTAGGTGCTTGTTCGTCGGGATGCGCCTCACGGCCCCGAGCGGCAGCAGCGTAACCATTGAAGTCTCAAATATTCCCACATTTCACAGTGGCAAGTGATAGTGACCGTGAAGTGAAGTGATCTTGAAGTAAATTCACCGTGAGTGTAGTGGGTTCACCGACCCGGCCGGTGACATCAGCTGTTGAGCGTTGCCTAGGTCAGGATTCGCACAATGTTAACCAGATTAATTCGTAGACGAAAGGGTAAGTTTAATTAGCTTTTTCTAACATTAGTTGTGCAAATCGTTTTTCTGAAAACATAATTTATCCACCTGAAAACGTGCTGCTAAAAAAATATTTTTTTCATATGTAATAGAACACGGTTATTAAACGACTTATTAGTTTCATAAGTATAAACGAATTATTCCAAATTATTCTTAATTAAGACGATGTAACATTTGCCGCACGCTTCCGTCGGTACTCTCGATGCCCCCCCATCATGACAGCTGATAGGTTCTTGCCTGAGCGCGCGCCATCGGCCGACCGGCGGGCGCTCTCATTGGCCAGTGTTTTTCGTTAAAAACTTAAAAATGAAACTGCAAACCACATGTTGGTCAAATAAAAAGTTGTTCCGAATCACCCCAGCTACCCCCCCTTACCGGGAAGACCAACAGTTAAGAGACACCCTGTATACATTCTCATATTCTCATAATCACTGATATCTAGTTATTTTCCTTAACTAAGATCCCACAATCGTATCAATAGGATTTCACATCGTTCCATGACCCATGGACCGCGTGGTTTGTATGCTACGCACCTGAGCAGATCCGAACCGCTTGACGATCGCGGGGGCCCAGACGTGCGGCGGGAGAAAGGGGGCGATGCCTCTGAAAATCGGCCCGAAAGATCGCTTAAATCCGAGGCCTGATCTAAGGCATAAGAATAGCAAATACGCATATGTCTGGCGGCGTAAAGCAATACGCCGCTGGAATTTAGCGGCACAGCCCATGCCGTTTTGTTCCGGCGGCGGAAAGCAATACGCCGCCAGCACTTAGAAAATTCCATAACACCTGGCGGCCACATCCCCCGACGGATTCTAAAATGCCGCCAACGGCTGGACCAATCTGCCATCCTGATAGCTTTGTCCCCACAAACAAGGCAAGACAAAGGACAAGAGAGGAATATGGAATGGAATAGACGAAACGGAACACAAGTGTTGCGGATTCGCTGGTAGGGGTAGCGCTCGCTCTCTTCGCGCCTAGCGCTGTTCCGTGGCGACAAACGCGAGCGTTCCCCCTCTCTTATCTCTTCATGCTCTTTGCCCCACGCATCGGTATAAATACCGATGCGCTAGGATACAAGTCGACGGTATTACAACATTTTTGAGAGAGATAAGAGGTTTTAAACAGAGATTTGCGACAGCGTTAAATTCAGACAATTTACTCGGGTTAAACGACTTACAACCGTTTAACCATTCTACTTAAATAAGAGCTAAAAGGCGTGCGTGCAGACTTTACATACTTTATTCATTACTTGTTCTTTATTGGTCTAATCACTTATTGTACATTATTGTTCTTGTGCGGTAACGCTAAATACATGTGATTCGTGCTATACGTGAATTGTGCTTACTCTATAAAAGTTCCCAATCAGTTACGTGATAAAATTAAAATCTAACGAGCTATCCGAAACAACAAGCATTAATTGAGTAATGGATACAGTAGTAGTTGAAGAAGAAGCCTCGGACACAGGGGCCCCCGGCCCCCCTGTGGCGGACTTGTCCGTAATGGACGAAAGGACCATATATGACGACACGGCTTTTGCACCCGGACACGAGATGGCACAAACTACGGACCTGCCCCTCAGCGGGTATATTGTATGCAGGTTTCGCGTCGAAGAGGGTCCGGAGGTATGCTTCATACAAGAAGGGCAATTTCTGAAGCATATGGAAGAGAGACACCCTCGGCAAAAAGCACTGTGGAGGTGCGCCGCCTGCCATAAGAGCTCTGATAAGCTTCATGGCTGCCGGTGTCACAGGTCACCCTGCCCAGGAACAATAACAGAGGAAGAAGCCGAGGGTGAAGAAAGGGAAAGATGCCCAACATGCAATAGAACATTCCGGACCCAAAGGGGATTAGCCCAGCACGAGAGGCATCAACATCCACTGGCGCGGAACCTGAAAAGAATCGAACAAAATGAAAGCGGCAGGAACAGACCAAGCAATAGAGCTTCGGCTTGGTCGAAAGAGGAAGTTCCTCCTGATCCAACTAGACAGGAGATTCCGAAATGAGAGGTACCCTAACGTCAGAATTAGGGAGTTCCTGCCGCACAAAACGAGTAAGCAAATAAGCGATAAAAGGAGGCTTTTGCCCGCTGGGGGCAGGAATAGAACGATGGAAGACGCCGATGACTCCTCATCGGGGAGCTTAGTACATGAGTCAGCCGCAGAGGAATTAGAGGAAGCTCCCCGAAGGAGCATCGGCAGAGAAAGATGGAAGGGACCCCTCCGAGACACCATACAGAGCGATCACTTGAACGAAAGACATCCGTTCAGAGAAACGGAGAGAATAATTGAAAATATGGCGGATTGGAGGGGGATCCTCGCCGTGGACGTTGACCGAGTAATACAAAAGATAATAGAACACATTAAAGGCGACGTCCACGAAGGCCCCGTAGCACGGAGCGGGGCCACAAGAGGCCAAAGAAGGCCTGATAACACTAGGAGGGCGCAAAGGAAACTAGGGAGAGACAGTACAACTATGTCAGAGCGCAAGAAATGTACAAGAAGTGCCCCCCAAGATTAGTGGACTGGGCGATAGCGGGCAAGCCGCCAAACGAACGTAAGGGCATTGAAGCCCCCACAAAAGAGGAAGTAGGTCCATTGAACAGGGACCTCTGGTGTGTGGCTGGACCCCAAGTCAAAGTTCAGAAAGATAGAAGGGAAAGTGAAACAGGCAGTACAATGGAGGAACTGTGGACGCCAATCACCTGCGAGGAGATAGTGTCGAAATTCAAAGCGATAAAGAGCAATACCGCAGCAGGAATTGACGGAAGTAAGAAAACTCACTTAAGAAAAGACGGGACGCTGCACGTACTTGGTAAGGTGTTTAACCTTCTGTTAATGAGCCGACCAATGGAGGCTGAACCGGACTATGCTCATCCCAAAACCGGGAAAGAGCGTAGATGAGGTCAGCAATTGGAGACCCATTACCATAGGATCTCTAATGAACAGGTTTTACTCGGCAATGATTGATAAAATAATCAGGTGTACAATAACACAAGACCTGAGACAGAAGGGGTTTACCAAGGAGGATGGCTGCAAACATAATATCGCCATCCTCAGCAGCGCCCTGTCAAAAATGAAAATGGATAGACATATCCAAAGCCTTCGACACTGTCCCTCACAGTGTGATGGCCGGCTGCCTGAAAAGAAAAGGGGTCCCAGCAGCCGTTGGACAGTATATGAGGAATATGTACAGCGGCTGTAAGACAATAATAACCTGTAGAAACGGAGAAGCAGTAGAAATGGACTTGCTAAGGGGGTCAAACAGGGCGACCCGCTATCGCCCATGCTATTTAACTTAATAATAGAGCCTATTATAGGCAAGATCATCAAAGCGACGGAGAGCATTAAGCTGGGAGACGAAAATGCCTCCATGCTAGCATTTGCGGACGATCTGGTCCTGCTGGCCAAAACCAAAAAGGAGGCCGCCAAGGAAATCAAATTGCTCACCAACAGCTTGAAAGAACTAGGTATGAGCATTGCGGCCTCCAAATGTTCAGCGTTCCAGATCGTCCAAACACAAAAGACATGGCATATGTTGGATCCAAAATTAGAAGTCGCAGGATCAACATAGATCCGTGGAGAGGGCTAAGCCGGTCCTCAACAAAAGAAATAGTAGACGCAGTAAAGGGAATAAGGCAACTCAAGCTTAAGCCACACCAAAAATTAAACTTAATAAAAACGTCCTCCTGCCCAGGTACATACATAAGCTGGTTGCAGACCCACCACCCCTGGGCACCTTAAAACAAATAGACCACGATGTCAAGCAAGAGATAAAGCGACTATTACATCTCCACCCGTCCACGACAGACGGGTTAATATACACGGCAAAAAGCCATGGAGGAATAGGTGTCCAGGGGGTGGAAAACATTGTTAAGATAGCAAAAATAAGGAACGCCTTGAAAGTGAAAATATCCGAAGACGAGGCGGTAGGAGAGGCATTACTAGGGCAGGAGGTAACAGTGCGGAAGTACGCTGCGTCAGTAGGGCTCGATTGGGACACAGGGATCTCAATCGAGCAGCTTGAGGCCACGCGCAAAGCCCTCAGAAAGCAAGATACGGACAAATGGAGACAACTCGTCTCCCAGGGCGAAGGAATAAGAGAGTTCCTTGGCGATAGGATAGGCAACAGTTGGTTATATAACCCAGAGTAGCTGAAGCCGTCTAGATACCTGGACGCACTTAAGCTAAGGACAAATACAATAGGCACCAAAGTGGCGTTAAATAGAGCAAAGAAGAATATGGACGTAAAATGCAGAAGGTGCGGTGTCCAGGTAGAGACCCTAGGACACATAGTGGGCAATTGCACCCACACAAAGCCCAAAAGAATACAGAGGCACAACGAGATCTGCAATCTCATTAAAAGCAAAATGCCAAATAACTACGCGGTGTTCATGGAACCAACAATAAACGTCATGGGAGACACACGTAAGCCCGATATGGTTATTAAAGACCATGAAAGGGTTTACGTGGTCGACGTGACAGTAAGATATGAGGACAAGGAAAACCTCAAACAAGCATATAAGGAAAAAGAAAGAAAGTACATGGATACCGCGGAATACGTACGAATAAAAACGAACAGTGTAAGGGCAGACGTATTACCAATTGTTGTGGGATGCAGAGGAGCGATGCCCAGATACACTATACAGAACATGAAGGTCCTGACGAAGCAGCTGCCAGCAGAAAATATTTATTAGCCCGTCTTGGCCTTTTACACCAAGCGGTGCGAGTTCTACTGTACTATTGTATAGTAGGGCGCGGGGCGGGCTCTATGCATGGAGAGCCCGGGGCGGCGCCTTCGCGAAGCTTCCCTCACAACACACTTCGGTGTGGCTAAGTTCGCCTCCCGTAAGGGTCCCGTTCCTGATTTTTCCACGAACCGCGGGCAGGTCTCATGGCAGCGGACGCTAGAAAGTAGGCCCGGATTCATTTCTATTTATTGTTAAGGTTAACTAGTTTTAGAGGCACTTAACGTGCTAGTGCTTAAATTCGCGCGGAAGTATACTTGGTCAGAAAGAAAAGTAATACGCCGCTGCTGCTCAGTAAAAGAAACTGAGTAGCACAAGGCCGCCTCGAGTACATTTCGGGAAACCAATACGCCGTTGGTACTTGGCAAAAAAAACCTGGGGTCAGAGGTGTGGCGCTTATTGAACGCATAAGGCTGCCGGCACTTGTGCGGTGACTGGCGGCTCTTAGATATTCATGGGGACAGTCGCTTGAGGTATTGGGCCGGGCAACCGGTACTAGGATCCGAGACCAGGACTCAGGGGATGCTGTGTACTCGTGAGATCCCGGCGCACATTACTATGGTGGGTGTCGGCGTCTCCCAGGGAGGTCGTTTGAGTTGTCGGATCGGTTCGCCGATCTAGTATCCGAGATCATTTCCTAAGTCATGGTTAAGTAAGCAGGCACTTTCTCGATGGTTCCCGCTGTAAGTACTCCTTCAGGGGGAAACCAAGTGCTGCCTCTGCGAACAACGATAACTGAGGTTTGCCTGCCCCTTTGATCGTATTTAGTCGGCCCAAAAAATATAAAACAATCCTCGGATAGAACTGATAATATAACAGCCGGTGAGTCCACAGGCTATTCCGGCCCGACTACCACCCCCAGCGTGGCTGAACCGGATGCACCTGTCGCCTTCAACTGCAGAATGCCTGGCTGCGGCCGAGTATTCCAAACAGCCAGAAGCAGAGGTGTCCAGCAACAAAAGGCCCATAAGAACAGGTACAATGAGCAGCAGGTCTCGAGTATGAGAATTAGAAAGGCAACTTGGACTGCTGAAGAATCGGCGCTATTAGCAAGACAGGAAGCGGCTGGACACCTTAGGCGGAAACAATGTACCACACGACCGAGGGTAGGCGCAAGTCTACTATTTGGTTTGCATGAAAGGAGAGAGGGCCAGCGTCATCGATTTGCAGATAGTCAGCGGAGTGCAACAGCTAAACGACTTCCACGAAAGGCAGGTGCTGTATTACGCCAGAACCTTTCTCTCGTGGATCGTATAACCGCTAGGTACGATGTAGGCGGGGAGCGTTTTAGCTTCTCGTCCTGCACTGTTTCCTGGCGGGGCATATGTTCGGTACGCTCCGCGAACTGGCTGCTGGGCATGGGACTGGCGTTGGGATTACTGCGCGGAATTACTACGCGCGTGCTAAGGGCAGCCACACAAACTGGACCAGGTGGAACCGCGTGACATCTCGCGGTCCACCTGTGTCCTGTGCACGAGATGAGGTAGGCTGAGTTTCGGGGACGAAGCCCACCCATCGGGGTTAGACGTGCCCCCATTACCCCCCTGTATATAGTATTTCCCCCACGGCCGAAGATGGAAAAAAATAGGGTGGATGGCAACCTCTATAAAAAATCCCTAGCCCCAAGCTATGGCGCGTCGTGGACACCCTGATCCCTGCAAGCGGGGAGGAATCTGGCCTGGAGCTCGGGGCGGCAGATCCTGACAACTGGTCCGCCGAAATGGGTGTCACGGAGGAGGAATTGGCCCGGGCTGTCAAGCGGGTGAAGAATAATACCGCTCCGGGCCCCGACTGTCACCGCTGTCCAGTAACCGAGCGGCCCCGCCTGGGAGAATCATGTCCTCCCGCTTTCCCACGGGGCCGTCGGAGAGCCGTGGGCGGTTCGAGTGGGGGCCCGAGGCGCCCTGATCACGGCCAGGGAGGAGGGCCGTACCGGGTGTCGCCCCGTTGCGGCCGTACACACAGGAAACATGGACGGTCCTTCTGACCCTCCCGAGGAACGGGCTATTAACCGTTTTAGCGCTGAAGAATTTTCTTATATACAGGGTGTCTCTTAACTTCTGTCCTTCCCGGAAATGGGGGGTAGCTGGGGTGATTCTGAACAACTTTTTCCTTGACCAATATGTGGTTTGCAGCTTCATTTTCAAGTTATTAACGAAAAACACTGGCCAATGAGAGCGCCCGCCGGCCGGCCGATGGCGCGCGCTCAGGCACGAACCTATCAGCTGTCACGATGGGGGGGGCATCGAGGGTACCGACGGAAGCGTGCGGCAAATGTTACATCGTCTTAATTAAGAATAATGTGGAATAATTCGTTTATACTTATGAAACTAATAAGTCGTTTAATAACCGTGTTCTATTACTTATGAAAAAAATATTTTTTTAACAGCACGTTTTCAGGTGGATAAATTATGTGTTCAGAAAAACGATTTGCACAACTAATGTTAGAAAAAGCTAGTTAAACTTACCCATTCGTCCACGAATTAACTTGCTTAACGTGTGCGAATCCTGACCCAGGCAACGTTCAACAGCTGATGTTACGGCTGGGTTAGTATCCTTGCACGATCACTTCACTTCACGATAACTTCACTTCACGGTCACTTGCACTTGCTACTGTGAAATTTGGGTATAGTTAAAAACAATTTATTCTTCCTACGTTTAAACATTTAGTAATATTCTGCGTTTGTACGATTCACGTTTCTCGTTCGGTTAGCAGAACGAGTCTGCCAGCTGAAACGTTCGCACTCGCTTCCACACGCACACGCACACACACTGTCTCCAAATTTAGTGGAAATCGGCGGCAGATACCGATCACACAGGGCAACATCGACCCCTGCGTAGTGTGCGTCGCAGTGTGAGCGTCAGCACTACAATGTTATCCACAATTAAAGACATGTGCGTGTTCGTGTGGAAGCGAGTGCGACGTTTCAGCTGGCAGAGTCGTTCTGCTAGCCGAACGGACAACATGAATCGTAAAAACGTAGACTATTACGAAATGTTTAAACGTAAGAAAAATAAATCGGTTTCAAATATTCCCACATTTCACAGTGGCAAGTGATAGTGACCGTGAAGTGAAGTGAACTTGAAGTGAATTCACCGTGAGTGTAGTGAGTTCACCGACCCGGCCGGTGTCATCAGCTGTTGAGCGTTGCCTAGGTCAGGATTCGCACAATGTTTACCAGATTAATTCGTAGACGAATGGGTAAATTTAACCAGCTTTTTCTAACATTAGTTCTGCAAATCGTTTTTCTTGAAACATAATTCATCCACCTAAAAACGTGCTGTTAAATAAAATATTTTTTTCATAAGTAATAAAACAGTTTATTTCTTTCGGATAATGAATAAGCGTATCGAACACGGTTATTAAACGACTTATTAGTTTCATAAGTATAAACGAATTATTCCACATTATTCTTAATTAAGACGATGTAACATTTGCCGCACGCTTCCGTCGGTACCCTCGATGCCCCCCCATCGTGACAGCTGATAGGTTCGTGCCTGAGCGCGCGCCATCGGCCGGCTGGCGGGCGCTCTCATTGGCCAGTGTTTTTCGTTAATAACTTAAAAATGAAGCTGCAAACCACATATTGGTCAAGGAAAAAGTTGTTCAGAATCACCCCAGCTACCCCCCATTTCCGGGAAGGACAGAAGTTAAGAGACACCCTGTATATATGCTAAAAGTGCGGAATGAAATGCGTAGTAATTTTTTTTTGGAAAACAATAAAAATAGTTATAATAACACTAATTATTATAATAACAAGTAGTTTTGATCAACAAAAATATTTTTTATTATCACTTATTACAAGAATGTTTTGCTGCACAAATTCCATGAATAGCTTTTTTACTCTTCATTATCACTGCTCATATCATAGTCACTTTCAGATGAATCAGAACTTGACATGGTGTATTTCGCAATTATCGGTATAACACTTGTTAAAAAAATAAAAACAATTTCTAATTCCTATAAAACAATGAACAGTTTTTTTACTACAAATAAATAAATAAAACACAGTGGTAAGCAGTAATGTACTAGAGCCGTGCATTGTGGTACGGTAGAAAAAATGAGCCAATGTAAAAAGATAGATAACGTTTTGACTTTAATTTTTTTAAATCATCATCAGATCTATAAGGACAAAAGATATTTTTTACAAAAAAATTGTTTATGTACAAAAAAAGGTTATATGAAAATAATTGGCTATTTTCATATAACTTTTTTTTGTACATAAACAATTTTTTTGTAAAAATTTTGTAAAAATAATTGGCTATTTTCATATAACTTTTTATTGTACATAAACAATTTTTTTGTAAAAATTATCTTTTGTCCTTATAGATCTGATGACGATTTAAAAAAATTAAAGTCAAAACGTTATCTATCTTTTTACATTGGCTCATTTTTTCTACCGTACCACAATGCACGGCTCTACTGCATTACTACTTACCACTGTATTTTATTTTAATTCTTATATTATTAAAAACCACAATTGAGTGAAATTAATAACAACTGCACTTGATGTGAATACAACTGATCTTAATAGATGCGAAAATTATACTAACCAACAGCAGCCACACCGCATTCTCGGTACAAAACAAGAGAAGCGCTATCGCGCTCCTCCGCATTTTTGGCAAACGACAAGTGTCCGGCACTACCGTCTGCTCTCCCCCGGGACAGGAGGTGTCTTTGGAATATTTCCACCTGTATAAATAAAAAAAAGCTATGGCACGCGGCGAAGAGGGGCGTCCCAGTCGAGGACCCTGGGGCGTGGCTGGTGGATGCACCAGCCGTTAGTGTGAATGCTCGTGGGAATTCTAATGGACAGGAGCTTAACCCTTTCGCTTCGAGGGCCGGATATATCAGGCATCCACGCGGCAACCTGTCAGTACAAGCGCCGGATATATCCGGCATCTATATGAAGTGTCTACAATTACCATCTGTAGTCGATGATAAATTCTTCGTTATCGGCAGAACATTTTTGGTTGATTTTATTGACATATTGGATTAATCACATATTTATACTATTCTTTGTTGTTACGACATCAAAACGCATTACTTAATATATAATACTTCAGACATCAAAACGATCGTTTACTGTTTCCTTCCAAAACTCTATCGAATCAATTGCAAAATTTTAATTGATGGTAGGTGATGGTGATTATAGGGCACGAAGTGCCCAAAACACGTTGGGGATGTGGTACTATCTAAGGATACGGTAGCAAATACACATTTTGTCCGGCGGCGTAAAGCAATACGGCGCTGGAACTGAGCGGCACAGCCCATGCCGTTGGCTTCCGGCGGCGGAAAGCAATACGCCGCCAGCACTTGGAAAATTGCACAATATCTGGCGGCCACATCCCCCGACGGACTCTACAATGCCGCCAACGGCTGGGCCCACCTGCCATCATGATACATGCGTCCACACAACTAAGCAAGGCGAAGGGATATGATTGGGCACGAAAGGGAAATACAATTCAGGTCTTAAAACCAATTTTAAAAATGGAGACGGAAGACGAAGCTCGGACGCAGGGGCCCCTGGTCCTGGGGCTCCTGCGGCGGATTTGTCCGCTGTGGACGACAAAACCACTTACGACGACCAGGCAAGCGAACAGGTACATGAGATGGAACAATGGACGGACCTGCCCCTGAGCGGGTATATTAAATGCAGGTTCTGCGATAAGGGGGGCCGGAAATATGCTTCATGAACGAAGCACAGTTTAGAGACCACATAGAACAAAGACATCCCCAGCGGAAAGCTGTCTGGAGGTGCGCAGCCAGTGCCGGTGACACTTCCACAAGCTGCACGGAT
This sequence comes from Nomada ruficornis, assembly GCA_951802695.1. NCBI lineage: Eukaryota > Metazoa > Arthropoda > Insecta > Hymenoptera > Apidae > Nomada > Nomada ruficornis. Next base: position 13,086,341 of record OX637850.1, read on the forward strand.
GGCGGGTGCATGCCTCCAGATGTAAAGGAAATGAGACAGGTAACAATGCTGGGGATTCAACGCAAATGAGATGTCAGGTATGTGGTGAAGCATTCCGGACCCAGGCGGGCTTAAGTCAGCACGAAAGGCATAGACACCCTCAGATGCGGAACCTGAGGCGTGAAGCACAAAGCTCCCGTGGCAGGAACAGACCAGGCAATAGAGCCTCGGCCTGATCAAAGGAAGAAGTGGACCTCCTTATTGAAGTAGACAGGAGATTCAACGCAGAAAGATATCCCAATGTGCAAATTAGAGAGTTCCTGCCACAGAAAACTTTAAAGCAGATAAGCGATAAAAGGAGGCTCCTACCCGCTCAGGGCAGGACAAACATAAATGCCGATGAAGACTCTTCATCTGGGAGTTCAGTATATATGCCAACTATGTGGCAGAATGTTCCGGACCTTCAGAGGGCTGTCGCAACACGAGAGATTCAGACACCCTCAGGCGCGGAACCAAAAAAGGCAAACACGTAGCCAGACCAAGGAAAGGGCTGGACCAAGCAGAAGAGCCTCGGCTTGGTCGAAGGAGGAAGTGGACCTCCTGATCCAATTGGATCGGAGGTTCCACTCCGACAAATACCCAATCGTCCGAATAAGAGAATTTATACCTAATGAAACGCTGCAGCAGATAAGCGACAAAATTGGGCTCTTACACGCTCGGGGGGGGGGGTGGCAATCTTGGTGGCTGAATAGAACAGCGCCTGATCTGGTAGTTCAGTGTACATATCAGCCACCGAAGAAATGGAGGAGGCCCCCAGAAGGTGCTTCGGCAGAGAGGAATGGGAGATATCCTTAAGGGGAGCGATACAAGACACCAATCTAGACGATAGACACCCGCTGAGGGCCTTCGAACAAGAAATAGATAATTTGGCTGACTGGAGAAGGATACTCCCAACGGACGTCGAAAAATTTACAGAACAAATTAAAGGGGGCCTCCGAGTAATGGGAGGGGTACAACCAGAGCCACAGAGAGAACAACGAAAGAGAAATAATACCATTATGCGAAGGCTCAGGAAATGTATAGAACATGCCCCCCCCCCCCCGGTTGGTAGATTGGGCGATAGCGAGTAGGCAACCCGAAGCCAAAGAAACCAACGATGTACCCAAGAAGGAAGAGATCGTACCTATACAGGGTGTCCCGTAACTACCGCAACATCGGGAAATGGGGGCTAGCTGAGGTGATTCTAAACAACTTTTTCCTTGACCAAAATGTTGTTTGAAGCTTCGTTTTTGAGTTATTAACCAAAAACACTGCCCAATTAGAGCGCTCGAAATCCCGGGACTCAGGCGCGCAACGTTTTGTGGCGCTTCGTCGTGTACGGGGGCCTCGACGGTATCGAGAGAATCGTACGGCAAATGTTACATCGTCTTTAAGCGAGGCTAATGAGAAATAAACTAATCGTTGTTCATTAATAAGAAATAAACTAATTATTCCTTTAATTAAGCGAGCAGAGTCGTGGTCGCGAAAGAACGCATTGACACGCCGTGTTACATCGTCTTCCAGCAGGGATAATGTGGAATATTTGGTTGTTCATTAATAAGAAATAAACTAATTATTCTTTTATTTAAGCGAGCAGAGTCGTGGTCGCCAAAGAACGCATTGACACGCCGTGTTACATCGTCTTTAAGCAGGGATAATGTGGAATATTTGGTTATTCGGGAATAAGAAATAAACTAATAAATCGTTTAATAACTGTGTCCGATACTTTTATTCGTCATCCGAAAGGAATAAAGTGTTTTAATACTTATGAAACACTTACCCATTCGTGCACGAATTAACCTGCTTCGACTCAACAGCTGATGTTACGGCCGGGTCGATGAAAGCACTTCACTATCACTTTCATTGCACAGCCACTTTAATATCCAATGTAAGATTTTGAGATGGTGCGACAGGATTTATTATTCCCACGTGTAACGAAGTTGGTCACTCACGAACGAACGAATTCAGTACTGTGTAATGAAAAGTTGATCTCACTCGCGAATCAAGATTTATTCGATTTATTCCTCCGATCAGAACGTCTCTGCGGTCGATACAAAACTGATAGATTTGCTAAGCATTCGCTTGCACACGCACACGCACAGACACATGTTCGTTTCGGTAGCCCACATTCTTGTGTCCACCGTAATACCGCGTCGTAGGACACGGGCAGTTGTAAATAAACAGACGCCAGGGACAACGAAGTTTTTCTCATCCAAAGACGACGGTATTACGGTGGACACAAGAATGTGGGCTACCGAAACGAACATGTGTCTGTGCGTGTGCGTGTGCAAGCGAATGCTTAGCAAATCTATCAGTTTTGTATCGACCGCAGAGACATTCTGATCGGAGGAATAAATCGAATAAATCTTGATTCGCGAGTGAGATCAACTTTTCATTACACAGTACTGAATTCGTTCGTTCGTGAGTGACCAACTTCGTTACACGTGGGAATAATAAATCCTGTCGCACCATCTCAACATCTTACATTGGATATTAAAGTGGCTGTGCAATGAAAGTGATAGTGAAGTGATTTCATCGACCCGGCCGTAACATCAGCTGTTGAGTCGAAGCAGGTTAATTCGTGCACGAATGGGTAAGTGTTTCATAAGTATTAAAACACTTTATTCCTTTCGGATGACGAATAAAAGTATCGGACACAGTTATTAAACGATTTATTAGTTTATTTCTTATTCCCGAATAACCAAATATTCCACATTATCCCTGCTGAAAGACGATGTAACACGGCGTGTCAATGCGTTCTTTCGCGACCACGACTCTGCTCGCTTAATTAAAAGAATAATTAGTTTATTTCTTATTAATGAACAACGATTAGTTCATTTCTCATTAGCCTCGCTTAAAGACGATGTAACATTTGCCGTACGATTCTCTCGATACCGTCGAGGCCCCCGTACACGACGAAGCGCCACAAAACGTTGCGCGCCTGAGTCCCGGGATTTCGAGCGCTCTAATTGGGCAGTGTTTTTGGTTAATAACTCAAAAACGAAGCTTCAAACAACATTTTGGTCAAGGAAAAAGTTGTTCAGAATCACCTCAGCTACCCCCCATTTCCCGATGTTGCGGTAGTTACGGGACACCCTGTATACAAAGATCTCTGGGGAGTAGCAGGACCCCAAACAAAATTAAAAAGCAAAAGACGAGACAGTGAGGCCTTTGGCTTCACCGTTGAAGAGTTGTGGACACCCATCACCATTGGGGAAATGAAAGCAAAAATAGCCAAAATCAAAAGTACGACAGCGGCAGGAATAGACGGTATACGAAAGACACATCTTAAGAGGGACGGAGCGCTGCACGTCCTATGTAAACTGTTTAACCTGCTGCTAATGAGTAGAGTACACCCAAGCTAGTGGAAGCTCAACCGCACAACGCTGATTACGAAACCGGGTAAAAGCGTTGCGGAAGCAAGTAACTGGCGAACCATTACCATTGGATCACTATTGGGCAGGATGTACTCTGCGATGATTGACCGAAGACTCCGAAATAAAGTGGAGATAAACCGGAGGCAGAAAGGTTTTACAAAGGAGGGCGGCTGTAAGCATAATATTGCCGTCCTCAGCAGAGCTCTGTCCTCCATGAAAGATAATGGCGGAGGCATAATAACGATTATAGATATTTCAAAGGCCTTCGATACCGTTCCCCATTGTGTGATGGGTAGTTGCTTGAGGGCTAACGAGAATAATGTGCAGAAACGGCGAAATAGTCGAGACCGAATTACGGGGAGGAGTAAAGCAGGGCGACCCGCTATCGCCCCTATTATTTAATATTATTATAGACCCTGTAATAGGGAAAATAGACGAGACGACGGAGGGCATACAAATGGGAGACGAGAACGTCTCCATCTTAGCATTCGCGGACGATCTGGTATTGCTAGCGAGAACCAAAAGGGAGGCCGCTAAGCAACTGAAAATGCTAACAAACTATCTAAAGGAATTAGGCATGGAAATATCGGCCCCCAAATGCAGCACATTCCAGATCGTCCATAAAAATAAGGTATGGTATATGACAGATCAAAAACTAGAGTACCAAGGGACAACCATACCTTACTCGGACCCGGACAACACTATAAAATATCTTGGCATTAAAATAGATCCGTGGAGAGGCCTGCAAGGCGCTTAGATCAAGGAACTAACACAGGCAATAAAAGGAATCAAAAGATTTGTAGTAGATAGTATATTGTAGTAGATAGTATATTTCATATAATTTTAATTATAAAGGATTTAACTGGTAGCACGTGCAGAGCGTCGAGAGTGTGACTAAAGACCGGTTGCTAACTCGCTCGCGTAAATCAACGTCGCGAGTCCTTTGTCTAGTGGCAGCGCCATAATGCGTTGCCCCTATGCCTAAACATACCATACTATAACACATAACACATAACACCATACTATAATACATAAGACATAACACCATACTATAATACATAACACATAACACCATACTATAAATTCAAACTTAAGCCGCATCAGAAAACAAACCTGATCCGGACCTACCTCCTGCCCAGATTTGTACACAGGCTCGTGGTAAATCCACCACCCCTGGGCACCCTCAAACAGATAGACTCAGAAGTCAGATAGGAGATCAAGCAAATATTACGCCTCCATCCGTCCACGACAGACGGAATGATTTATACTAGCAAGAGTCACGGAGGCCTGGGTGTCCAGAGGGTGGAAAGCATAATAAAATTGGCAAAGTTAAGGAGTGCCATCAAAATGAGAGACAGTAGCGATGAAGCTGTAAGAGTGGCACTCCTAAGGCAGGAGGGCATACTACGTAAGTATGCCACGTCAATAGATCTGGATTGGGGACCAGGCTTAACAGCAGACAGGATCGAGGCAGGCCGCAGGGACCTCCGAAAAGCAGAAACAGATAGATGGAGACAACTCGTCTCCCAAGGACCAGGAGTCCGGGAATTTTTCGGGGATAAAGTCGGGAATGCCTGGCTTTATAACCCCGAATTGTTGAAGCCGTCCAGATACCTGGATGCACTAAGATTAAGGACTAGTACGTTCGGCTCAAAAGTCGTCCTGAACAGAGTTAAGAAGACCTCAGACGTACAGTGCCGTCGTTGTAGTGCCCAGGCCGAGACCCTGGCACATATACCGGGCAATTACACCCACACAAAAGCCCAAAGAATAAGAAGGCACAACGAGATATGCAAGCTCGTCAAAAGTAAAGTGCCTAGTCACTGCGCGGTGTTCGAGGAGCCAACTATAAACGTACGGGGGGAGCTACGTAAACCCGATTTGGTTATCAAAGACCAAGACACGGTTTACGTAGTAGATGTCACGCTCCGTTAAGGTGGGTCCAGACTTGTTGCGTCTCCGCATACTGTTACCAAGATAAGGATCGAGTCAAGTGGTCTAGAAGATGGTTGGGAGCAAATGTGGAGTGCTTCTAGTTTCCTCGTTGCATTAGTCGTTACTTGGTTCGGCGGATCGAGGAATTGTCGGTATTTTACCCGCCCCAAAGGAAGCAGTGAGCGGCCGTAGATGTGTGCACTCGTCATTGCGCCACTGCCAATGTGTTTGCTCGCCCCTGAACTGCTGTACATGTGTGAACTCGTCTGTGCGGCGCTGTTCCTATGTATTGTAGACTGTTTAGACCTAGGAGATAGGGCTCATTCAGCCTATGCCTACGAGATAGACCAGCCCCCTTGGCGACGTAGGACTGTTGTGAGTGCACGCCCAGTTCAGCCCTCGGCCAGGTTTATGACGCGGTCGAAACTAATGCTATTTTTGCGGAGTAATTTTTAGCCTTTCGCCCATCTAAGTGCAGGATTTAGATGGCAAGGATTAGAATAAAAGAACACATGGTAAAGAGCCATGCAATTTCAATCGACACAACACTTTCCCTTTTTTAATACAATTAACATCATTAACATTGATCGACGGACATGTAAAAATCAATGCCGCAATATATGAACAAAAAGTTGTTTGTAAAATATTTTTATAAGTATTTTTATAAATGATGAAGATTTATTATATACCAGTTAGAAATTATTGTTATACTAGAATCATCAACTTTAATCAACCTAATCCGGCCAAAGGCAGCCAGAAAAGATGCAAATTTAAAGAAAGCTATAACTATTCAAGAGCGACTCAAGTACCTCCTTTGGAGCGGGTCAAAATACCGACAGCGCATGGTACGGCCGAACCAAGTAAAAAGTAACACTATGAGGTACCAAAAAACACTTCACATTTCTACCCAGACCTTTTCTAAACCACTTGACTAGGTAACAAATCTCGGTTCGGTAACAAATGTGGACGGACTTTTACGTGCAAATGAATAGAAATACGTCCAAACCCACATCTCTTTACCAAAAACTGACGTCACCGGCGTCAGTAACAGAAGAACGCAATATGTCTGGACCCACCTTAACGAGGATCGTGAACATCTCCCCCAGGCGTATAGAGAAAAAGAGAGAAAATATAAGGACACCGCGGAATATTTAAGATTAAAAATGAATGGAGTAAGGGCAGAGATATTACCAATCGTAGAGGGATGCAGAGAAGCTATGCCCAAGGCAACAATGCATAATATGAAGCCCCTGGGGCTCGGCAAAAGAGATTGTCTGACGGCTTCACTAATAGCCCTCCGTTCGTCGATAGAGATCGCGAATGAGTTTATTGACTATTGTTATGTTATGTTAACATATTTTGTGATCGTCTTATTTATTTAATTTATTATTTAACCCTTAGCGCTCCGCACTTTTTTGTACCACTGTCTACCAGCAACTCCGGCACATTTTTGCAACGGAGTGTCTGAGAAGGAAAAGTCTTATTTTGAATAGGAAGAATTACATGTGCTTGTGAATGTTTAGTGAAAACAGAAAAATCGTCTGCTTCGACATTTTACGGGGTGACATCTAAACTCATTATACAGAATTATAAACACACGATGTGACATCTAACATCATTAGGCAGAATTATAAAAGGAGAGTGGGAGGCCATAGTTGCCAAATCACATTATTTGAGAGTTCTGTCGCACTATTGCCACATTTGTTACAATCGTGGCCATCAGGTAAATGAATCGGCTCGAGCCGAGATTTTCATTCCTGCCGGACATAGACATAGCTGCTGAACGGCTGGAAACTTTTTTGTAGGTTCGATCCCCCTCGGCTATAATTTTTTTTTAATTCCCAACTATAAGACAATGATCAATATTTGCTTGCCAATATTTTAAAAACATTTGTTAAATATTTTAATTTAATATACCTAAATCTGAACTTATAGCGCTTTTTGCGCTACCGTTTCTCTTGCCATGTACATATCTTGTCAATTACGGTACCGTTTAATATTTCTAACATTGAAGTATAATGTATGAAGCATTTTCAGGCATCTTACAATTAGATTGAACAGTCGTAGATGAAGTGCAGGAAAACTCGTGTGATGTTTTACTACTATTTCGCCTTTCTTTTAGATGACACAATCATTTCTTTTTTACAAATAATTATTGTTGCGAAAGCAATTATACCATCAGAAATAAAGGAAAATATTTATTCATAGAGATTTTATGCGAGTACTGAATATGCATATATTGATAATCATTAATTCATTTCATTCGCTTTTTCCCATTGCTTCGGTCATTGTGTAGAATGTAGAATGACAAACGAAAAATACGGAGACATAGTTGATATTGTCATATCTATTACAGTTTTGCTTTTCAGGAAAACTTCGATAGATTCGACTCAAGCTGAGATTTTTATTTTTGCCGAACATAAAAGAGAATAGTGCAAATGAAAGAGAAGATACAAGGGTCAAGTTGAAAAAACAGATTGATAAAACAATATCAATATGTGTAAAAAAATAATTTTTGGAACTTATGAGAGAAGGGCCCCTATTGCTGCTTGACATAGGTCAGGCACAGCCAACTGGCGCGCCGCGGGCCTCGGGCCACGCGGTTCATCTTACAAACAAATGACGGCCCTCACATTGCGCCATAGTTGCGGTGTCACACCGATTCCCGTCTTGCTGTCACGTCATAGGTACATCTGACGTACATAGCTCTATCTTTGTCTATCATAGCTTTCTGTTGCTTAGAGCGAAGCATAAAATGATCGAAAAGGACCACGGTGACATTGTATTGTTGTACAGACTACGGTCACGAGAGCTAAACAAAACAACTTTTTAACACATACACGCCGACATAATCATTTGAATACCTATTCAAACGCCTTCGATAATCTTACATATATTTTAATTATATTACAATTATATTATTGTTGTATAATATAGTTAATATATTTCATATATATTAACATAGCAGCTTTATTAGTAATATAAATGAAACATACCACCAAATGATTGAAATTTTGAGTTGATCATTATGAACTTTGACGTGTATACGCGTCCAAATGTTAGAAATATCAAACAGTTCCATAATTGGCAAGATACTTGGGAAGAAAACGGTAGAAAAAATCGCTTCAACTTCACATTTACGTATATTAAATTAAAGTATTTAACAAATATTTTTAAAACATTTGTAAACAAATATTGATCATTGTCATATACTTAGCAATGAAAAAAAAATGAATGTTCAAAAATATACCCCAAGGGGAGTCGAACTTACAAAAAAGTTTGCAGCGGCTCGAATCAACATCTCGGCTCGAGCCGATTCATTTTGCTGATGCTTATGTTATAATTGTAACAGATGTGAGAACAGCGTGACAGAGGTTTGATACGTGCCGGCAACTATGCCTTACTGGTGTCTGTGTGCACGCATCACGTATTCACGTATGAATCGCCGTTCGCGGTGTGAAATTATAACTTACATTTACCGACTGATTTGAATTTTTATCGACCCTGACGGTAACTTGGCCAAATTCACTACAATGAACCATAAACGCCACCGACGGAGAATCATTGAACTATTCTTACGTCGGATGCGTGCAAATCGTATTTTACTTTCCCCGCTTTCCAGAAGCGATAAATTGTGAAAAATCGAATTTCTGTGATCTTGTGCTAGTTCAAGGAAGCCCTAAAGGTTGTTTGAGCAGTGAATAAACCATTAAATCGTCCAATATTTGCTATATGTGAAATGTGTCAATTTGTCTGCAGCCATCTTGTTGCCTACATCGTTGTCTGTCTCAAGCTTGCCAGTTTCAGAAGCACTATTCTTCTCAACGAATGGTGTTTATTGGCGTTCAAATATACCTTTAGGGCTGTAGTGAAGTCTATCCGTGTGTTCTATATCCGCGAAAGTTTCATTAAGGCAATTATTGAGACAACAATCGAAAAATTAGAAATCGGGTCTCTCTGTCGCGTGTACGTGCATGCTTTCCGTTGTTTGTGTGAGTGCACGCACACCGGTCATGGCGCCTGGAGTCGGCCCCCTTAAGGAAGACCGGACGAACAGAGCAGTATGTTTCAGGTTGGGACTGCCTGAAAGATCCTAAGACATTTTACTATTGACGAGGCGCAAGCCAAATATAAAATTTGATCGGCAGATGAAGCAGCTGCCAGCAGAATACCTATTTATTAGCCCGTCTTGGCCATTTACACCAATCGGTGCGTGTTCTACTACACTATTGTATAGTAGGGCGCGGGGCGACGCCTTCGCGCGGCATCCCTGACAACACACTTCGGTGTGGCTAAGTTCGTCTCCCGAAAGGGTCCTCGTTCCTAGTTTTTCCAAGAACCGCGGGCAGGTCTTATGGCAGTGATCGCTAGAAAGTAGGCCAGGATATTCTATTGTTATTATTATATTATTGTTGATTAGTTACAAGCCTCACGCGCTGGGTTTAAATGCGCGGAAATATACCCGAATGGGTACAGGTTATAGCCAAATGCCGCGTCATCTGATTAGTGACGCGCATGAATGGATTAACGAGATTCCCTCTGTCCCTCAGGGGCTGTGTCTGTTCCTGGTTCGACTCCGGTCGAGTCAGGGACAGACACAGCATGGGTTTTAGCGAACCCAAGGTACCCGAGCTCTTAGCATACCTTAATACCGGCCTTAAACGGCCGGACCGCGAGAATGACAACCTGTATAAAAAATCCCTCACCCTAAGCAATGGTGCGCGGCGAAGAGGGGCGTCCCAGTCGAGGGCACTGGGTCGTGGCTGGTGGGTGCACCAGCAGTTAGCGGCCAACCTCAAGACTTCTGGCGGAATCTTGAGAGTAGTAGTCTTCTCCCCGGAAAGGGCGCCACCCGGGGAGTGACATTTAGTTCGTCCCTACTCGTAGGATTTAGTATGGACAAATCAATTAAACTTGGGGATATTGGGATTGGGGAAAGCCGCAGTGTTGAGATGCGGGATGTTAGGAGACGAGCGACCGCAGTTAGGGGTAGGAGCGCGAGCCCTATGCGCGGGTCAAAGAGAGCTTGAATGTCGGAATGAGCGAGATTGATGAGATGAGTTCCGTGAGTGAAAAGCTAAGGAAATATGTGTTTACCGAATCGAACCGTGTTTCCAAGGTTGCTAGTGAGTTCTTGCTTAAATGTGTAAGGACTTAGCGCCTGAGCGTGGCCGGTGGGAGCACCGACTGCTAGCAGCTAACTCCAAATACCTGGCGATCTTTGAAGTATGCAGCCTTGCTGGGGTAATGGTGGCCCTACCCCAGTCGACCTCTTTTCCACCGTACTCGTGGGACCTCGTATGGATTCATTAAATAAACTTAAAAAACATACTGGAAGGGATAGGGGAGAAATAGAGGAGTGCTTTGTGGTGGTGGAAATGCTACCTGAATCATCTAGTGGTGGGCCTAGTAGGAGAGGCTCTGCATCGCCTCTGGTGACTGATGCACCATCAGGTAGAAGTTCGCCATCTAGGGCAAAAAGAAGGAAGACGGGCGAGCTAGGAATAGATAACATAAACATTGCAGAAATCATAGATAAAGATAAAGAAAAACAAAAAAGAAATACGCTAAAGGAAGTTTTCGACGAACGGTTAAAATTAGAAGAGTGTTTGTTTAATGAGAATAATAAGATGAATAAATGTAGCATCAAGTTTATATTAGACAAATGGGCTATTTTAGAAATTAGATTTCAGGAAGAAATTATAAAAAACGAAATATTAAGAACTAAAGAGAAATGTACTGATTTTCAATAAGCTTCATACTCACAAGTTGCAGCAAAAGCCCCAATTTCATTCGGTTCAATTAGTCAGCAAAACCCTGAAAAAATTAAAAAAAAAGACGATTATGAAGTTATACTATTAAGACCTGAAAATGAAAACGATAAAAGGAACAACGAAGAATTAAAGAGTGAAGTTATAAACAAACCGAAAGAGGCAAGTAATACTTTAAAGGTTAGAAACATAAGACAAATGAAGAAAAAAGGTATTGTTATCTAAGTGCATGATATAAGTGACGTCGATATTATAAAAAAGAGTAATTTAGAAAAGATAGGCATAAAGGTTGAGAAATCCAAAAAGATTAACCATTATCATTTATGATGTAGAAAAAGACTACAAAAAAGGTGAGTTGTTAGAAAATTTTGTTGCAAAAAATTTAAGTACTAATTCCGGTAAAAGCATGCAAGAGATTAAAAGCGAAATAGATTCTAAGCATTGTTTTAAAGCTAGAGAAGACAAGGTCAATTGGATCGTGCAAGTCCCTAGTGAGAATAATTTAGAGCTAATAAATAAAGAAAAAATTTTAGGATGTGGAGGATGTACAGAATTAAAGAATTTTCAAACACGGTGAGGTGTTTCAAGCGCCATGGGCACGGGCATATTGCGAAGTACTGCAACTCACCCGACCAACTGTGCGAGACATGTGGCTCAAAAGAGCATAAGAAGGAGGACTGTCCAATGAAGGATATTTCCTATTATATCCTATTTGTGTAAACTGTGTTAATGTTAAAGGAAAGGAAACAAATCATAACGTAAAAGATAAAAAATGCCCGGAATACCAGAGATATCTAGATATACATGGTGTCTCTAAACTGTGGTTCTTCCCGGAAATGGGAGATAGCTGGGGTGATTCTGAACAACTTTTTCGTTGTCCAAAATGTGCTTTGCAGGAGTTCGGTTATGGCGACGGTGGAGAGTGGTGGCCCCCGAATCGTCGGCTGCCCTCTCATGCCTCCCGTACCCTCCGAGGTGGTGGAGGCACCGGGAGTGAACCCCAACGGAGGAAGGATGATGGTTGGGGGCATACGTGCATGCTGGAATGCATCTGGGAGAATCCGAGATGGTAATTTCGGCCAAGATGCGCTGCGCCCACCGCCTGTCACCGCCATGTGAGGACGAGAGGGTGGAGGGGAGCGTGCCACCGGAGTATGCTCCCTGCTGACACCCTCCTGACGTCTACGAAAACCTCTGACCCCGATAGAACCACACCGGGAGGTCAGAGACGAACGGCCATCGTGTGGAAGATCCGGCCGCAGGACAATGCGCCCCGATCTGGCGGTGCAACGGCTGCGTTCCCGCCAATTCTAGGAGGACACCGGCGGCAGAAGCGACACCATGCGGAAACCTGGCAGAACCCAACATGTCCAATTGTTTTGACAGGTCATGGCTGAAAAGCCAGGAATCGTGTCCAATTGTTTGACAGGTTATGGCTGAAAAGCCAGGGGTCTGTATGCCAACGAAGAAGGGACGAGGAGGTAGTACCTCACAGCACCTCACAACCTCAGTACCTCACAACCTCAGTACCTCACAACCTCAGTACCTCACAACCTCAGTACCTCACAACCCTGCGAGACCCCCCCCCCCTGAGAGCTGCCAGAGGAATAGCTTACCGCATAACACCAGTAGATACACGGATGCCGGACGGGAGCACAATCCACCCCGACCCCAACACGACAAATGCACGGTAGGCGCCTCCGGAACTATCCCGTCGCAGGCCCCCGTCGCACCTCACTGGACACAAACCCCAATGCACGGTAGGCGCCGCCGGAACTACTCCGTCGTAGGCCCCCGTTGCACTCAATGGGAACAAACTCCTCGCTGCAATACCTCTCTGCTGCTGAAATCAAGGAATTTCTCGTCTTCCTCTCTCCGTCGCTGACCACCTGCGAAATGCTACAAAAGCATGAGAGAGGAAAGAACGATCGAAAGCGCAGCATAGAGAGATGTGCACCCACGAGAAACCGCCAGATACCATAGAGTATGATGGCAGGAAACTCGACGGGCGAATCGTTACCCGTAACCCGCTCCGCGGCCGAAATACCGCGACGAAGCGTTGAAGCGGTTAACACTAACATAAACAGTAACACACACGTAAACGTCTCTACCGCTCCGCGGCAAAATGCCGCGCGGAAGCGATGTATAGAGGCGCAACAAAGGTGGAAACAAAACCCGACGGACGGCCGTATGGCTCATACGTCCATAAACAACGAGAATGGTGATGCGAAGCGAAACTCGTCTACAGCCCAGGCCTGCTCGCAGGGTTGCCTATCTGCAGGGCTCCTGAAAGAACATCTCGTAGGAAAGTCCCCTAGCGCAGAGGAAACAACCCTGCGAGACCCCCCCCTGAGAGCTGCCAGAGGAATAGCTTACCGCATAACACCAGTAGATATAGGATACAAGTCACAAACCAAGGTGTAAGGTAACGTGCCGAGGGTTGAATGGCCGCAGTGACTTAAAATTATGCGGTCGCAAACGTTCCCTGCAGGGCACGTGGGGCCACCACTGCAGTATTTTAGTCCCCTTGCCCGGACAAGAGGCTCTGTCCGGGTGGACCTAATAATTCCTCAATACAGGGTGTCCCGTAACTACCGCAACATCGGGAAATGGGGGGTAACTGAGGTGATTCTGAACAACTTTTTCCTTGACCAAAATGTTGTTTGAAGCTTCGTTTTTGAGTTATTAACCAAAAACACTGCCCAATTAGAGCGCTCGAAATCCCGGGACTCAGGCGCGCAACGTTTTGTGGCGCTTCGTCGTGTACGGGGGCCTCGACGGTATCGAGAGAATCGTACGGCAAATGTTACATCGTCTTTAAGCGAGGCTAATGTGGAACGTTTGGTTATTAAATAATGAGAAATAAACTAATCGTTGTTCATTAATAAGAAATAAACTAATTATTCTTTTATTTAAGCGAGCAGAGTCGTGGTCGCGAAAGAACGCATTGACACGCCGTGTTACATCGTCTTTAAGCAGGGATAATGTGGAATATTTGGTTGTTCATTAAAAAGAAATACACTAATTATTCTTTTATTTAAGCGAGCAGAGTCGTGGTCGCGAAAGAACGCATTGACACGCCGTGTTACATCGTCTTTAAGCAGGGATAATGTGGAATATTTGGTTGTTCATTAATAAGAAATAAACTAATTAGTCTTTTATTTAAGCGAGCAGAGTCGTGGTCGCGAAAGAACGCATTGACACGCCGTGTTACATCGTCTTTAAGCAGGGATAATGTGGAATATTTGGTTATTCGGGAATAAGAAATAAACTAATAAATCGTTTAATAACTGTGTCCGATACTTTTATTCGTCATCCGAAAGGAATAAAGTGTTTAATACTTATGAAACACTTACCCATTCGTGCACGAATTAACCTGCTTCGACTCAACAGCTGATGTTATGGCCGGGTCGATGAACTCACTTCACTATCACTTTCATTGCACAGCCACTTTAATATCCAATGTAAGATATTGAGATGGTGCAACAGGATTTATTATTCCCACGTGTAACGAAGTTGGTCACCCACGAACGAACGAATTCAGTACTGTGTAATTGTTCGAAATTCTAACGGCTAAAACGTTGGGGGTCACCTAGCCTCGCGTACGACGGGCTAGTTACCGACCCAATAGCTGCCTAAAGTCGATCGCCTGATCGGTTTACACCAATCAGGTGAAAACAAAAAAAAAGGAAAAGAAACCGTCGTTTGCGGCTCAGCGAGCAACGGCTCGCAAATAGACGACAGACCTTAGAAAACCGCGAAAGAGGACTGACCTGCCGTTATTGAAAGCTAAATTCGAAGTCGTGAGACGAAATTCAAAAGCCACGTTTTTTCTATTCGTTCTGTCGTCGCGTGTGCTGTATTCTTGTCCACCACGGTGTTTGCCTCTGACTGTTCGTGTGAAGATTAAAAGTTGTAAGTGCTGTCTATATTCGTTCGTTCTTTATTGCTCATCCTACACCTCCACGCTCAGCGCTGAGCGATATCAGCCAATCTCGGATCACGCAGAATCAAGCGTGCCATTTCCGAAACATAATTTTGGTCCTTCGAGCCGGATTGGAGGTGAAACTCCGAGCAACGGATAAAAATGGAGAAAACATTAGCTATCCAGGCAATGTTGCAACGAAGCATTACACGAGCCGTGGAAAATTTCAAGAAAATCGGTGCTGCAAATTTGACTACGGCGAAAATACAATCCCGAATCAAACAACTCGACGAGGCCTGGAACAATTTTCAACAAAATCACGCGATGCTGGTGACCTCCGGGCCATCGGACGACCAAGCGGCAGCGTCGTACCCAGGCGAGGAGCAACTGGAACAAACGGAGGAAGCTTACTACACAGCACGAGACTCCATGGTGGATTGGCTGGCGAATATCGAGCAACCCGTAAGTCAACAAAATGCAGCTCTTGCGCTTCCATCGGGAATTGAGACACCGTTCCTACCTGGCGTGTCCCTCGATCACCTTCCGCCCATGCAGCTCCCCCCATTCAACGGGGACTGCAATGAGTGGGAGACATTCCGCGATCGCTTCACGGCGCTAATTCTGTCGAATCCAAAATTGTCGGATTTTGTACGCATGCACTTTCTCGTGTCATCGCTGAAGGGTCTTGCGTTAGATACAATCAAGTCAATTCCGCTCACCTCTGCAAACCTCGCGATCGCGTGGCGCACGCTCACCGCCCGATTTGAAAACAAACGGCGGTTAATTCAACTTCATATGTCAAATCTAATCGGATTACAAGCGTCAACGCGAGAATCTCCGGGAGAGCTACGCTCGTTAGTCGATCGAGCGAACCTTGCCGTTGCGTCTCTCAACAAGTTAGGCCGCACTCCCGCCGAACTATGGAGTGACATTCTCGTGCATCTCGTTTCGCAAAAACTCGATCCTTCAACATTAAAGGCATGGACCCTCGTTGCGCGTCAAAACGACGACATGCCCAGCTTCGACAAGTTCACACAATTCGTAGAACATCGCGCAAGCGCACTCGAAGAGCTCGCTCCGAGCTCGTCAACAAAGCCGCTCAACAAATCGACAGGGACCCAGCGTATTCACACCGCCAACGTGACGGCCCGGCCTGCGTCCGATAATTCCGCCACGTTAAGCGAACCAAACACGAGGAAGCCATCGTGTCCGCGTTGTAAAGCGCGACATTACCTAAGCTCGTGCCCTTCCATCCTAGCCGAGGGTCCAAAGCGCCGCCGAGAGTTCATTATGAAGGCTAATCGCTGCTTTAACTGCCTCACTGACACACACACGGTCGCGGATTGTAACAGTAAATACACATGCCGCCGATGTCACAAAAAGCACCACAGCACGCTCCATGACGATTCCGAGTCTCGAGCAAACGACCCCTACCAAGCGTCAACACAAGCACCGGCGAACTCTGTTGACAGTGCAGCTGTGACATCACTATCTGCGACAACCCACAAGCGAACTCCGTCGCGCATTCTCCTCGCTACCGCTCTGGTTAAGGTCCGGGTTGCATCCGGGCGAACTGCAGTCGTGAGAGCGTTACTCGACCAAGGATCCGAGGCGACCTTCATTACCGAAAACTTAGCACAACTACTGAAAGCAAAACGCACGCGGACAAACGTAGCTATTTCTGCGGTCGGCGATACTCGCGCAACCACCGTACGATACGCAGTGTCAATTACAGTGTGTTCGCGTTACGCGGAGATTCCCGCCCTCACCACGACAGCACTCGTTCTGAGGACGCTGACGTCCTACCCTCCACCCCGGCAGTCCGTTCCCACGGAGCTCGAACACCTCACCGATCTTCCTTGGGCCGATGCAGATCCCACCGGTGATAAATCCATTCAAATCATTATAGGTGCGGATCTGTACGGCGAGGCTCTTCTGGACGGAGTCCGGAAGGGTCGTGCCGGGTTGCCTGTCGCGCAAAACTCCATTTTCGGATGGGTGATCTCCGGCCCTGTCCAATCTTCTCCGGTCCCATCCGCCTCCGACCAACTTCTCACAGCGCACTTCAGCGCTTGTGTCCTCCCCCTCGAGGACGAGTTGCGACGGTTCTGGGAAGTGGAGGAGCTTCCGCGGAAATCGCTCATGACTTCGGCGGAGACACAATGTGAGGAGCACTTCCGGGCAACTCACTCGCGAGCACCGGACGGACGGTTCATTGTCAGGCTTCCATTCGCTCGGAATCCTCCTCTCAATCTCGGTCCATCGCGTCGTGCTGCAGAGAAAATGCTATATTCACTCACTCGCAAATTCAAAACGAACTCGGAACTCGAACGAGAGTACTCCGACTTCATGACCGAGTACAAACAGCGCGGTCATATGACGCTCGCACCAGCCTCGCACCCTACGTCAGACCCCGTTTATATCCCGCATCATCCAGTATTTCGTACGGGAAGCGCGACCACTCACCTCCGCGTGGTTTTCAACGCGTCATACAGGACCAATACCGGACGGTCATTAAATGATCATCTGCTTGCAGGGCCGAAGCTGCAAACCGATCTTCCCGCTGTTGTACTTCGGTGGCGGCACCACCGCTACGTTTACTCTGCCGACATCGAGAAGATGTATCGGCAAATTCATGTCGACCCCCGCGATGTGGACTATCAAAGAATCTTGTGGCAGGAGACCCGTTCCGGTCCGATTCGCGATTACCGATTATTAACGGTGACTTACGGGATGACGTGCGCTCCGTTCCTCGCTCTTCGTGTTCTCAAACGCCTCTCCGAACTCGAGGGCCATCAGTTTCCGCTAGCTCTTCCGATATTGCAGGAACAGATTTACGTCAATGACGTGCTTTTCGGCGGGGAAGACGTCGCGTCTCTAAAGCAGAACCGCGACCAAGTAATCGGTTTGTTACGTCGTGGGAAATTCGAGCTCCGCAAATGGGCGAGTAATTCAGTCTCCCTTCTCGAGGACATTGATCCTGCAAATCACGGTCTGGCCTGTACAAAAACGCTGGCTGAGGACGAACGGGTCAAAGTGCTTGGAATCGGGTGGAATCCGTCCCGCGATGTTTTTCAAATCAACGTATCGATCGAGTCGCCCGCGCCGGTAACGAAACGTGCCATTTTATCCACCATTGCGAAACTTTACGACCCCCTAGGATGGGTCACCCCCGTGACCGTCTCCGCAAAAATCCTAATTCAGGACCTCTGGCGCCTTCGCGTATCTTGGGACGAACCCATAGCTCCCGCCTCGTTGCTCCGATGGACACGCATTTATTCCGACCTCGGAGAATTAAATGGGTTGACAATCAATCGGTGGACCGGTCTAACTTCCGATTCAATTCGAATTGAACTCCACGGTTTCGCCGATGCATCCAAGGTCGCATACGCGGCCGCGGTATACTCAAAAATCACCTCCCCTACGGGCGCGATTTCAGTGTCATTACTCGCTGGAAAATCACGGGTCGCTCCGATCACGCCTCTCACAATCCCACGTTTGGAGCTTTCCGCGGCAGTGCTTCTATCGCGATTAATTGAGTTCGTTCGAAACTCCCTCGGAGTACGCCCTCACTCGTGTTTTTGTTGGACCGATTCGACAATTGTCCTCGCATGGCTTCGTGACCACCCATCGCGATGGAAAACGTTCATTGCGAACCGAGTCCACGAGATTGCGGTGAGGGCGCCTCGGGCCGAATGGAGGCACGTCCCTACGCAGGACAATCCCGCCGAATGCGCGTCGCGAGGATTATTAGGGCGCGAACTCCTCCACCATCGTTTATGGTGGCACGGGCCATCCTGGCTTCGCCTTCCGGCTGAACAATGGCCAGCGGCATCACCTCCGCTCGCAGCCGACGCTCCGCTAGAGGAGAAGGTCGTGACACTGCACTGTTCTACGAAACCGGAATCTTGGGACCTGGCTTCGCGATATTCATCGTGGCCGAAGCTTATTAGGGTGACCGCGTACGTACAGCGATTCATCGCTCATTGTCGAGATCGTCAACGCGACCGCTCTTCGGCCCGCGCTATCGGTCTCACGCTCACCGTCGAACAGTGCATGTTTGCTCGGACCTTCTGGCTCAAAACGATTCAGTCGGCAGTTTTTGCTCTCGAAATACATTCCTTGGCGAATAATCACTGCGTTCCCGCGAAAAGCGCGATAGCAAACCTCCACCCATTTTTAGACAAAAATGGCATTATTCGCGTTGGCGGTCGGCTTCGAAATTCTCCGCTTCCTTACAATCGGAAACATCCAGTCCTCCTCGCGGCGCACCCGCTGGTCACCCTGATAATCAAACAGGCGCATCAACGAACATTGCCTGGAGGCCTCCAGCTCACCTTGACCACCCTCCGTTTTGACTTCTGGATCCTGCGTGCTCGCACTCAAGTGAAATTCGTGATCCACCGCTGTGTTAAGTGCGTTCGGTTGCGGGCACAAGTTCCGGAACAAATGATGGGGGACCTGCCGCTCCCTCGCGTCACTCCACCCAGTCACACTTTTGCACACTGCGGTGTAGATTACGCCGGACCCGTAAAAGTTCGAGCTTCCGCGGGTCGCGGTATCACATCCCGCAAGGCTTACATAGCCCTCTTTGTGTGTCTGTCAACGCGAGCTATCCATTTGGAATTGGTCGGCGATTATACCACCGCAGCGTTCCGCAACGCATTTTCGCGGTTCTGCGCGCGGCGCGGTCTCCCGACTGCCGTATACTCGGACAACGGTACCACGTTCGTCGGCGCCGATCGAGAACTATCCGAAGCACACCGGGCAGCGTTGCGGGACTCTTCGTTTCAGAACGCTACCGCGAGCGACAACGTGTCATGGCATTTCATACCCCCGACTGCGCCACATTTCGGAGGTTTGTGGGAGGCTGGAGTGCGTAGCGTCAAGCATCACTTGCGCCGTGTTTTAGGGGAACACCACCTCACATTCGAAGAATTCACGACGCTCCTCTGCCGAATCGAAGCCTGCCTGAACTCCCGTCCACTGGCCCCTCTGTCCGACGCGCTCGACACATACGACCCGCTCACTCCGGGACATTTTTTGGTCGGGTCCGCTCTCACTACTGCACCGGAACCCTCAGTGTTGCATCTGAACGAGAATCGGTTGTCGCGCTGGCAGCTCGTGCAACGCCTTACCGAGCGATTCTGGAAGCGCTGGCAGGCTGAGTACGTCAACACCCTGCAGCAACGCACGCGTTGGCGACAAATCCGCCCTGCTCTTGAACAAGGACAACTTGTCCTTTTGCGTAATTCGACACTCCCCCCATGTAAGTGGGAACTCGGGCGAATTGTCAAGCTGCATCCTGGTGCTGACGGCCTCACTCGTGTCGTTACGGTCAGAACTGCGAATTCTGAATTTAAGCGACCAATTGTCAAACTTTGTGCGCTTCCAGTCAAGAGCGACGCGTCCGCGTAAAATTGTAGTCGTCCGTTAGAGCATAAATGTACATAATTGCGATTATTAATTCTAAGTTAAATTCTAAGTGTACATAGCTGCGATTACCAATTCTATTATTAAGCTAAGTTAACGTAGTTGGTAAGGTCATATTCTATTCATACTCACATCCTATTCGTTCGTCGCGACCGCCTCGGCGGGCGGTTCCCACCGGCGCGCTACTCAAACTTCTTTCGAAACGCTCGTCTCAAGCGCTTCAAGGCGGGCGGTATGTTCGAAATTCTAACGGCTAAAACGTTGGGGGTCACCTAGCCTCGCGTACGACGGGCTAGTTACCGACCCAATAGCTGCCTAAAGTCGATCGCCTGATCGGTTTACACCAATCAGGTGAAAACAAAAAAAAAGGAAAAGAAACCGTCGTTTGCGGCTCAGCGAGCAACGGCTCGCAAATAGACGACAGACCTTAGAAAACCGCGAAAGAGGACTGACCTGCCGTTATTGAAAGCTAAATTCGAAGTCGTGAGACGAAATTCAAAAGCCACGTTTTTTCTATTCGTTCTGTCGTCGCGTGTGCTGTATTCTTGTCCACCACGGTGTTTGCCTCTGACTGTTCGTGTGAAGATTAAAAGTTGTAAGTGCTGTCTATATTCGTTCGTTCTTTATTGCTCATCCTACACCTCCACGCTCAGCGCTGAGCGATATCAGCCAATCTCGGATCACGCAGAATCAAGCGTGCCATTTCCGAAACAGTAATGAAAAGTTGATCTCACTCGCGAATCAAGATTTATTCGATTGATTCCTCCGATCCGAACGTCTCTGCGGTCGATACAAAACTGATAGATTTGCTAAGCATTCGCTTGCACACGCACACGCACAGACACATGTTCGTTTCGGTAGCCCACATTCTTGTGTCCACCGTAATACCGCGTCATTTTGGTTTAGCAAAAAAGGAGGGCGCGTTCAATTGGTAGTGAGGACTTGGTGGTCTTTGGAAGAGAAAAACTTCGTTGTCCCAGGCGTCTGTTTATTTACAACTGCCCGTGTCCTACGACGCGGTATTACGGTGGACACAAGAATTTGGGCTACCGAAACGAACATGTGTCTGTGCGTGTGCGTGTGCAAGCGAATGCTTAGCAAATCTATCAGTTTTGTATCGACCGCAGAGACGTTCGGATCGGAGGAATAAATCGAATAAATCTTGATTCGCGAGTGAGATCAACTTTTCATTACACAGTACTGAATTCGTTCGTGAGTGAGTGACCAACTTCGTTACACGTGGGAATAATAAATCCTGTCGCACCATCTCAAAATCTTACATTGGATATTAAAGTGGCTGTGCAATGAAAGTGATAGTGAAGTGAGTTCATCGACCCGGCCGTAACATCAGCTGTTGAGTCGGAGCAGGTTAATTCGTCGAGTCTCGTTCGAGCCAGTATAGTGATCAGACGTATTTACAAATAGTGCTACACTATAACGGTATCATACATCTGTTGCCAAAGGTTTCAGCTCCCGCCAAGCAATTGGTGGGACTACCGTGTTAAATTTAATAAAAGAGCAAACACATATTACTACTGATTTCTAATCGTCATTATGCAAGAAACTACATCAGGTGATTGTACCACCTACTCAGACGAGCCTTTAGAAATATGGAAGGAGCCCAACCGAAAGCAAACCTGTAAGAAAAGAAAAATAGTTGACACACACTCAACTGCAGGTACGTCTAACACTCCAGGTACGCCTAACAATACTAATAAGTGGTTGGTTGACCTTCCACTAAGTAATTCATACTCCTCACTTGCTGATATTACGGATAATGTTAACACCAGCGAGCCTACGCCTCAAGTTCAATCGCAAACAACTAAACCGCCTCCAATCTACATGGAAGCAAAGATCATTGAACCACTAATAGATCTCCTTAATTTAATAGTTAACATAGACTCGTACACTATCAAACAAATCAAAGAGAACCAAATAAGAATTCAGCTAAGCACACCTGATGAATACAGAAAAGTCACACAAGAATTAAAAAAGAAAGATGCAGCTTTTTATACTTACCAATTAAAATCAGAAAGAGCGTATAAAATTGTATTAAGGGGACTACATCCAGCCGTAGACAAGGATAAGATTGTCGCAGAAATAAATGCTCTTGGACACTCAGTTAAAACTATAACCAATATAACACATAGAGCAACAAAGGCACCGCTACCTCTATTTACTGTTGAACTGGAACCAAGATTCAATAACTGTTACGTAGGAAGGATTGTTTCCACGTTTTCGTCTATTTATGCCCTTATTTGGAAATCGAGAGTGCATGCAGTCGGATCTGCCCCTTCCGCGATGACGCGATGACGTAACCCTACGGGGGAATTTTCCGGACTCCCTTGGAAGATTCTGTACCCCCACCATATTTTTGGTTCGATTTTCGGGTATAAAAAGGGCACGAAATCTGCCCTCAGTGGCTCAGTATCCAATTAACTGGCTTCGTGATACGTTGCGATTTAGGCTGTTTGAATACTCTAGCTCAGTGAGATCGGGTTAAATTCCCTTTTGATCATCATACGATATTTATTAAAGTTCGCATTTGTCGAAAGTTAGTGAGATCGGGTTAAATTCCCTTTCGATCATCTATATTTATAAAACGTTAAAGACTGTAAACGTGGGTTTTTGACTCCACGATTATAATAAATTGTATTCCATTCAAGATATAGAATATAGACATTTTATTATTTGACTATAGATATATTCATTTCTTTCTGTTTCCTATACCAATCATAAGTAGTATATAAAATCCACCGAATAGATATATCTCAACCGCTCGAGGTGTATCGATAGTTACGAGGCAACAATTACTAACATATCCTAGTGGCTCCCAGTTCTGAAATACGCTCTGGTTCGTCCACGACAACCTTCCTAGTGGCTCCCAGTTCTGAAATACGCTCTGGTTCGTCCACGACAACCTTCCTAGTGGCTCCCAGTTCTGAAATACGCTCTGGTTCGTCCACGAACTCTAACCCATCCTAGTGGCTCCCAGTTCTGAAATACGCTCTGGTTCGTCCACGAAAAACCGTTACCTTCCTAGTGGCTCCCAGTTCTGAAATACGCTCTGGTTCGTCCACGCATTTTCCTTTCTTAAACGAACCCGGTGATGAAATAAGCACCGGCCCGTTTAACAACTAACAAAAACCATACAACAACCGATCCTCGGCTCCGCAGCCGTGCCCCTTAGCCCTCGGCTCGTAACATAACCATGAAATATTTCGAATAAAAAAACTGCATGGATTACAGGTTAATATCGAAACTCCAAGACCCAAAAGAGACATCCCGCAATGCACAAGATGCCAAGCATACGGACACACACACAACTATTGCCACAGGACACCAGCTTGTGTCAAATGTGCCCAGTCACATCTAACTAAAGATTGTCCAACAGTAGGCAAGGTACCGAAAGTATTGTGCGCAAGTTGCGGTGGCGAACACCCGGCAAGTTACAAAGGGTGTAAGGTAAGAAAAGATTTGCTTAACAAATTATATCCGCAACCAAGAGAAAAAAAAACAGTCACAACCGCAGAAAAAAGTTTCACAAACTACAAAAGCTCGCCACCTGATCACACAACCGACCTAAAGCAATCATACGCAAATGCATTAAAAACGTTAAATAGTACCCCGAATACAGGCAATAGTCAATCATCTTTCCACGACCATATTAGCACACAACTCAATACACTCACCACAAACATGGAAAAAATATTAGAAACTATTCGGGAACAAAACAAACAAATAAATACACTTCTCCAGCTACTAGTTAATATCCTGTCCAAAAACTAAAAATGGCTCTACGGATTGTGGCATGGAATGAAATGGCTTATACGCCAAGCTAGACCAAGTAAAAGTATTCCTTTCGGAATACCAAATAGATATATTACTAATAAGCGAAACTCACTTAACTGACAAAAACCGCATTAAAATACCACACTACACCCTATTTCAAAGCAACCATCCCCATGGCAAAGCTCATGGTGGCACAGCTGTAGCAATAAAAAACGACATTTCACACCATCCCCACTCTGAATGGAAAGAGGTTAATATACAAGCGACTGCAATCACTGTTACTACAAATAAGGGACAAATTCAAATATGTTCGATATATGTGCCGCCTAATCATAAAGTCAACTCAAATACATGGCATACACTATTCAACTCCTTAGGTAATAAATTTATTATGGCAGGCGACTACAACGCTAAGCATCCGGCGTGGGGGTCAAGAATAGCCACCAGTAGAGGCAAAACACTTTATGCCAGCTTAACTGACCTACGTCTCCTAATATTATCCAGCAACGAACCCACCCACTGGCCATATGACACCAACAGACTGCCTGATATTATTGACTTCGGGATAGCCAAAGGAGTAGATGTTAAAAAAATTAGCGTATATACAACTACAGATCTTAACTCAGACCACTCCCCTCTATTTATAAACTTATACGAACAAATCATATATCATGACCAACCATTGCATCTCACTAATAAAACCACTAACTGGAACAACTTCAGGGAACACATCAACCTAAAACTCAATTGTAATATACCATTAAAGACACCCCTTCAACTGGAAGAAGCTACAAGTGCCCTTTCTGAAGCTATCCACGAAGCCGCGTGGACAAATACAAAATATGCAAAAAGAACAGTTAAAAATGCAATAGTACCCAACCACATTTTAGAGTTAATTAAAAAAAAAAGGGCTGCAAAAAGAAATTGGCAGATATTTAGGACTGAGAACCACAAAAAGGAGCTAAACTACTTATCCAAAATAGTTTCACGCAAAATTGCGGAATTTAGAAATGAAAACTTCAACTCATTCTTAAACAAACTTTCCGCAACTCAGGATACGAACTACTCCCTGTGGCAAGTCACAAAAAAAGTATTAAAAGTAGCAACTGGGATTCCCCCTTTAAAAACCGCGAACAGCGCCTAGTTAAGAACGGATCAGGACAAGGCCGAAGCATTTGCGAGACACTTAGAGGATACCTTCAGACCACACGATCTACAGTCTACAGTACCTCCAATCACTGACACATCTACCGCTAGTTCTTTAACTCCTCCACCACGCATCACACAAAAAGAAGTAGCAAAAATGATCAAGAATCTGAAAACCAACAAATCGCCTGGATTCGATCTAATTAACGGCCGAATACTAAAAGAACTGCCTTCCAAAGCAATACGTTTCCTAACAATAATTTACAACGGATCACTAAGACTAAACTACTTCCCGCATAGCTGGAAGATTGCAAAAATCGTCATGCTACCTAAACCAGGTAAAAACCCACATGAAATAACGTCGTACAGACCTATCTCGTTATTACCCCTACTCTCTAAAATATTTGAAACAATTTTGCTTAACATAATGAAGGAGACCATCTCAGAAAAACAATTAATACCGGAACACCAATTCGGTTTTAGAAGCAAACATTCGACGGTTCACCAGACACATAGAATAGTAAATAGCACATTGGAAGCAATTGAAACTAAACAGTACTGTACAGCTCTATTTCTGGACATAGAGAAGGCATTTGACAAAGTATGGCACGAAGGATTATTAGAAATTATCAAAACCAAATTTCCTAAGTACATACACCAAACTCTTCAGAGCTATTTATCGAAAAGATCTTTTTATGTATCAATCAACAATGCTTGCTCTGATATCAGATTCATAAAAGCAGGGGTTCCACAGGGAAGTGTTCTAGGTCCAATACTGTATACCTTATTTACTGCCAATATACCAACCACGAGCAAAACCAAAACATATACCTTTGCAGACGACATTGCTATTATAGCCACAAGTGCAAACCCTACTGAAGCAGTAAGCTACCTACAACAACACATCAACCTATTCGAAACATGGATGAAAGAAAAAAGAATCAAAGCAAATCCAACTAAGTGCTCACACATGACGTTTACACTAAATAGACAAAATATACCTAATATTTTCCTAAATAACATCACGATACCCCAAGTTACGCAAGTTCGATACCTCGGCCTTCATCTGGACTCCAAATTGAACTGGAATCATCATATAAAAACAAAAATCAAACAAATTAAACTTCGACGGCAACAGATACCATGGCTTGTCACACGTAAATCAAAACTAACACCGGAAAATAAACTTCTACTGTACAAAGTACAGTAATGTCTCCATTAGTGTCCAAAATTGTGTCTCCATTAGTGTCCTTTTCCTATCGCCACCACTTGGGGTGGTGGCCCCCTGAGTGAGTTCGGGTCGCCTTTGATGTTGTGGCAGCCGAGGCTCGAGGCAGCGTTCCAGGAAAGAGGCAACTTTAAATATCCGTGTACGTGAGACAATACTAACGCGATCAAAATTTAAGAATAAAACTTCTGCATTTTTGGTCCGTTTTGAATGAAATTTTACCAACATGTTCGTTACAATCTCCTGATTAAAATGACGACGACTGAAGAAAAGGAAACATCCAATTGATCTTGTACCTGTTTCTGACCGGTAATACATACGCTCATGGTAATTTTCAAAGGAAAATTACTCGTCCCGATGGCATAGGGGAAAAAAACAAACAAAAAAAAACCAAATTAATCGTATGTCTAATAATACACAATATGTACCAAATGCTTGCGTGGCAAATTGTACACTTACGAATTCATTAATAAAAAAAAAGGTTAATTCGTGCACGAATGGGTAAGTGTTTCATAAGTATTAAACACTTTATTCCTTTCGGATGACGAATAAAAGTATCGGACACAGTTATTAAACGATTTATTAGTTTATTTCTTATTCCCGAATAACCAAATATTCCACATTATCCCTGCTTAAAGACGATGTAACACGGCGTGTCAATGCGTTCTTTCGCGACCACGACTCTCCTCGCTTAAATAAAAGAATAATTAGTTTATTTCTTATTAATGAACAACCAAAAATTCCACATTATCCCTGCTTAAAGACGATGTAACACGGCGTGTCAATGCGTTCTTTCGCGACCACGACTCTGCTCGCTTAATTAAAAGAATAATTAGTTTATTTCTTATTAATGAACAACGATTAGTTTATTTCTCATTATTTAATAACCAAACGTTCCACATTAGCCTCGCTTAAAGAAGATGTAACATTTTCCGTACGATTCTCTCGATACCGTCGAGGCCCCCGTACACGACGAAGCGCCACAAAACGTTGCGCGCCTGAGTCCCGGGATTTTGAGCGCTCTAATTGGGCAGTGTTTTTGGTTAATAACTCAAAAACGAAGCTTCAAACAACATTTTGGTCAAGGAAAAAGTTGTTCAGAATCATCTCAGCTACCCCCCATTTCCCGATGTTGCGGTAGTTACGGGACACCCTGTATAGGGCCCCATAAACTTTACACTAAATTTTCCGCCAGTGCCCGGTTGTGTTCGTTTAATGGCAACCAACTCACCCTCCCGATAATGTCTGGCTTTCTTACGCTTCTTATTATAATTTCTCCTATTCTCTGCCTGGATTTTTGCCCTTCGCTTCTTTTCGGATTTCGTTTCGATTTTCTTTAAACATCGCAAGCCACTCGGCACTAATTAAATTACGGATTTCTGGATCGTCCTTCAACCGCATCGGTAATCCAAAGATAACTTTGAAGGGTGTTGCACCTGTACTCCTACTTGGTGTCGAATTTAAATACTTTCGCGATACTTCTAAATGTTTATACCAATCTTGAGGCTTTGGCATAGATAATTTTGTTAAAAGGGGAACAAGAGTCAGCATAATTATTATTGTTAAAATTCATAGTCGGACGTGCAAACTGTCGCTCCTTGTTTGAGCACCAATTACTAATACAATAACTTTGTCTTGTAACCTCTGTTATATATTGGGAGATTCGTCTCAATACCCTGTTCATTTCTACACAAGTGAAGTGGAAATTGGTCAACTAATCGTTGACTTATTGCAGTTTTTCTTCATCACTCTAATTGAATTGAAACTCGACTGGTGTGAAATTTGTGTCACCTCTTGTGTTTATCATTTACTGTTCGTCGTGTGGGTGAACGCTGACATACAAACACTCTTCATCGGATTAGTTATCATTTACTGTTCGTCGTGTGGGTGAACGCTGCCATACAAACACTCTTCATCGTATTAGTTAACTATGTCTCAAGCGAGAAAACTGATGTGTAAAGGATGTGGGGCAGCGGTAGCAAAACCCGACACATGTACATCCTGCGACGTTGCGTCTCATCCGGGTTGTGTCCACCGAACTCAGCATCCCTTTCACAAGGGAAAGCTGTTAGATTGCGGTGATGATATGACACCCACTGCCTCGCCTACCACGCAAACTGCCGGCATTGAAATATCATCGAATGACGGTAGCTGAAGAAGATCAAGGAACTGCTTGAAGATCAAGGAACTCGAAAATGAGCTAGACGCTAAATTCTCTAAACTTGAAAATGAGCTGCGGGTTTTTCAATCAAATCTGGAACTGCTAAACAATTCTTTAACAGATCTAGATAATAGAGTCTCTAAATTGGAATCGAATTGCTCTGAAGAGGACATATTGGAGGAACTGGCGGAACGAAATAGGAGATCGGCCAATATTATTATGTTTAATGTTGAGGATACGGACGCTACCTCAGACATTTGTGCAGTTAATAGTTTACTACGTGAAACCGATGTCACCGAAACCATTGGCAATTTTTCGGTGAAAAGGCTGGGAAGAAAAAATTCAAGTAAACCTCGTCCTCTCTGCGTGTCTTTTAATTCGCCAAGCATCCCGATTAAAATTCTAAAAAGTAAACATAGATACTCTGGTCCTGCTAGAATATCGAATGACTCTACAGTGAAACAACGTGCGTTTTTAAATGATCTGCGTGTGAAATTGCGGGATATGAATGATCAAAACAAGACTATTAGATATGTCAACGGAACTCCTAGGATTGTGACGATAAACCGACAACAAACAAAAAACTAACACAGAACTTGTCTATATATTACCAGAATGTCAGAGGTTTACGCACAAAACTGAATAATTTACAGCAAGACGTCGCTTGTTCTTCACTTCAATCTGACATCATCATCCTAACCGAAACCTGGCTTACCGATAGCTTTTCTGACAGTGAGCTAGGCTTAAACAACTACACCATCTACCGATGCGACCGATGTACACAAACCAGTTCATACTCCAGAGGCGGCGGCGTGATTATTGCGATTCGCAACACCTTACGCAGCAGATGTATTGTCAATACCGTTCCCAGTGTAGAACACTTATTTATTGAAGCCACGTTTGGATTTCTTCCCCTAATAATCGGTGCGGTCTATTTGCCCCCGCTAAGCAACGTGACCGTATATAGTGCTCACTGTTCTGCTGTTTCCAATGTGTTAGGCAAATATTCAAACGGTAACTTTATTATTTGCGGCGATTACAACCTTCCTCATATCACATGGTCCGGCTCCAACTCATTTCCAATGAATTCAAATGTGCCCACATACGAAATTGCATCTGCTGGAATTCTTGCGTTTACTTTTGCGTTTTATAACGGATCCCAATGCAACTCAAAGGTAAATTCTTTCGGCAAAACCTTAGATTTAATCTTCTCAAATATCGAGTCAACAAGTGTGGAGTGCTCTCTTGAGCCGCTGGTTAAATGCGATAATTATCATCCCCCTCTCTATATCTCGATTAGCCTTCAAAACATAGTGCATACGCAGCATACCACATACTTTTATTATGATTTTAAACATGGCGACTACAATAGTATTATTAACTACCTAAATCATATAGATTGGGATGTTTTACTAGCAAATACGAACGTCGACGATTCTACGAAACTTTTGTACGATCACCTTTACTTTGCGATTGAAAACTTCATTCCAAAAACGTATTACAACCGTTCGGCTTTTCCTAAATGGTTTTCCCGTACTTTAATTAAATTAATTCGCAAAAAAAGCAGGCTCATAGAGCCTTTAAAAACAGTTCTCAACTATCGGACTACTTGACTATTGTCTACCTGCGAGCTGAATGTAAGAGAATCGCTAAACAAAGCTATTCTTCGTATGTAAGGCAAACTGAACTATCGGTTCAAAATAATATCAAATCCTTTTGGAGTTTTGTAAATTCCAAGCGTAAAACGTTTGGCTTACCATCCAACATGCTTTACAAAGAAAAGGTGGCAACAGATGATAATGGAATTGCGAACTTGTTTGGTACGTTTTTCGGATCAGTCTATCGAAACAAACCTACTAACTACACTATCCCTGAAAATGGATGTAGCCCTTGTTTTTCTGACATGAACATAGAGATTAGCGATATTTATATAAGGCTAAATAAACTCGATAACAATAAAGGACCTGGGATAGATGGTATTCCTCCCTTGTTTTTCAGAAATTGCAGCTTTATTATATCTCGGCCGCTTTGGCTAATCTTTAATAAATCTCTAAAATCAGGTTTATTCCCAACACCTTGGAAAACCAGTATGGTTACACCCATTTTCAAGAATGGCGACAAATCTAAGGTTGAAAATTATAGACCTATATGCATCATCAGTGTTATGCCCAAGATTTTCGAGAAAATAGTCACAATGAAGTTATACAGTATTGTCTCTCTCTCAATATGTGAAGAGCAACATGGTTTCATGAACAAGCGATCAACATCCACAAACCTAGCGGTCTATTGCAACTATGTCTCAGCATCCTTGGAAGCTAATCTGCAGGTAGATACTATATTCACTGATTTTCATAAAGCTTTCGACTCTGTTAATCATTCTCTTTTAATTGATAAGCTATCGGCATTAGGCTGCAAGGGTAATTTATTGGCATGGTTGGGAAGTTACCTTACCGATCGATATCAAATTATACGAATACGCACTTGCCAATTATACCCAGTACGTCTTTTATCCGGTGTACCACAAGGCTCCCACCTAGGTCCTCTACTATTCATTATCTTCATCAATGACTTAACTACCATTTTTCGATATTGTAAGTACCTCCTATTCGCAGACGACTTAAAAATTTTCAGCAGCATCTCGTCCGTTGATGATGCTATCAAATTACAGAAAGATCTAGATCGTCTCTGCGACTGGTGTCACAGGAATGGTATGGATCTCAATATCGATAAATGCCAAGTTATGCGGTCCTCCCGACGCTCTGAGCCCTTTATTTATCCTTACCGTCTTAATAACTGCATTCTTCCCTCAATAAGAGAGGTTAAGGACTTAGGAATTAATTTCTCCTCTACCTTGGACTTTTCTAACCATATTTCGTATATTGTCAACTCCGCTTCAAGAACACTCGGCTTCATACTTCGTTTTTCTACTGATTTTCATTCAATTTACACACTTACAAGGAAACATATTCGGGTGTCCGCCTCCGATTTTGATTAAACTTGGTGGACACATTAAGCAGGTGAAAAAAAGGGACACGTATTTTTTTATAGCTGCCTAATCGCAAGTTTAGGGGGTAAATTCACCCCTTGAAGTTTCAGCAGAAAAATGGTATCTCGAAAACTGTCACAGATATAAGAAAACTTCTTAAGGAAAAGTGTCATGGTTTTTTGAGGTAAAATAAATAGTGGTCACAGATTTTGTAAAAAGTAATTTGTTTATAACAAACAAATTTATTGTTACATTATTTTCAGAGATACAACAATTTACATAATGACAAGAAAGAACCGAAATTTTATTCTGAATCCATTGCTATATAATATGATGGATTTGCCTCCTAAAGTTTTCCAAAATTTTCATATAATACGCACACCGCACGGGTCCGCCGGGCTGCGGCCGGACGAAGTGTACACGTATAGGCATACGGGCGGCTATTATTATGAGATACGCATTTATTAATCATAACAAGACGATATAAAATTTGTAATAGTAATATTAATTACATTAGTATGCATTGCAGTATGATATTGTTGCTTGGAAATTAATATCCGTTAATAACAAAATTCGTATAAAAATTAGAGATGTAATAGACATTAAATTCGAGAAGGCTACCAGTGTCTCTACTTTTATGTATATAATCGCTATCGGACGAAAATGATTTCGGCAAATTAAATATAGCGGGGCCGAGATGATTAATAAATGCGTATCTCATAATAATAGCCGCCCGTATGCCTATACATACGTGTACACTTCGTCCGGCCGCAGCCCGGCGGACCCGTGCGGTCTGCGTATTATATGAAAATTTTGGAAAACTGTAGGAGGCAAATCCATCATATTATATAGCAATGGATTCAGAATAAAATTTCGGTTCTTTCTTGTCATTATGTAAATTGTTGTATCTCTGAAAATAATGTAACAATAAATTTGTTTGTTATAAACAAATTACTTTTTACAAAATCTGTGACCACTATTTATTATACTTCAAAAAACCATGACACTTTTCCTTAAGAAGTTTTCTTATATCTGTGACAGTTTTCGAGATACCATTTTTCTGCTGAAACTTCAAGGGGTGAATTTACGCCCTAAACTTGCGATTGGGCAGCTATAAATGCTGCTTAATATGTCCACCAAGTTTAATCAAAATCGGAGGTGGACACCCGAATATGTTTCCTTGTTAGATTATTATACATTACCCTTGTCCGCCCTTTAGTAGAATATGCTTCAATTATATGGTCACCAAAAAGCCTTGCTCATGAAATCATGCTCGAAAGAGTGCAGCATAAATTTCTTAGGTTTTGTTCATATAAGCTTAACAATCCAATGTCACTCTTTGATCATGACTACTCTTTAATATTAAACGCAATTAACCTGCAAACATTGTCTGCACGGAGAAGAATAGCTGACCACAGCTTTGTTTTTAACTTAATTAACAACCACATTGATTGCCCCGCTCTCCTTATGCAAATCAAGTTCTACGCACCTGAACGCGTGCTGAGGTCTAGAGCGGGATTTCAAAAACTCAGAGCCAAATCTAGATATGGATTAAGTAATCCCATCAATCGCATTATTGCTGAGTCTAACCTTATATATGATAGTATTGACTTTTTTAGTGGATCCTTACCCACTTTTAAAAGTCAACTTCGCAAAATAATCGGATAAAGTTATACCTTTGTATCATGATGATTTGTCCATGTCCCTTCTTTGTTATGTTACGTAAAATCTACTTTATGTTAACATTTATGTAAAAGGGCTTCGGTCCGTTAATAAATAAATAAATAAATAAATAAAAAAAAGAGTCCTATTAACTCTTTCTACCTGCCCATTACCACGAGGAACACCCGTTGTAATTAATATGTGCTCAATATTCTCCTCAGCACAGTACTGCTTAAACATCCGAGATGTAAATGCAGTTCCTCGATCTGTTATTATTCGCCGGGGGTTACCAAATATTACGGACTGCTTCCTAAGCCTATTCAATACCTCTATTATATCAGTAGATCTACTCCCATATAGCCACACGAATTTCGTAAACGCATCAGTTATCACAAGGATCTGTCGATATTTCTTCTTTGTTACTGTAATGGGGCCGAGATGATCCAAGTGGTACGTATCCAACTGAAGATTTCCCTTCTAGATGCTATTTAAAAATCCCTCCTGTTTCCCAGATTTTCTTTCGGCTAAAATATTGCTGATACAATTCGGAAGAACCTTTTCTACCCTGGATCGCATACCCTTGACCCAATAGTCCCGTTTCACAGCGGCCTCAGTTTTTATGACCCCAAAATGCCCGCGCTCGTGTACCTGCCGGACAACCTGCGTTTGCATACATATTGGTACTACCACAAGAAAATCATTCCCTACAAATTTATACAATAATCCGTTTCTTACAGTATACCCGTCTGCCCCGTCTCGCTCCGCTGCACATAAAATGTCACTCAGCTCCCTGTCCTCACACTGCGCTCTCTTAAATTTACGAATTATTCCACTTGCACTCTCATCCAGCAACATCGTACTCGGGATCGGGTACCGACTTAGCGCATCTACATGAGCCATAGATTTGCCTGGCCGATGTTCGATCACATAATCAAATTCCTCTAATAAAAGTGCTTACCTGGCCACTCGCACACACAGATCTTGATTTCTCATAGTTAAGGCGAACGCTTGACAATCGGTAACGATCTTAAAATGAATACCTAATAAATATACCCTAAACTTTCTCCATGCTCTTACAACAGCGAGCACCTCAAGCTCGTAACTGCTATACTCTTCTTCAGCAGGCGTGGTCTTCCAACTCGCGTAATACGTAGGTTGAAAGGCATCGTTCTCATTATCACGCTGTAACAGTATTGCTCCAAAACCAAAAGTCGAGGTATCAGTATGTAATTGCGTTTCCGCTTTTACTTTATATAATTTTAACACGGGTTTCGAACTTAACAGATACTTGAGCGTTCCGAAAGCTTTCTCTTGTTCGTTGCCAAAATGGAAATTTACGTCTGACCGCAAAAGCTCTGTTAACGGTCGGGCAATCATTGAATATCTGAAGTGATTTGACACCATATATATGTATATTGTAGTTCGTATAACGCGCCCAAGCGAAGTGTGGCGCGACACTATCCGTTGTTCTATTCGATGAGACATGCTTTCTCGACCGTAATGTTCCGCACATGGTGCATATATTGTAATATTGTAAGTCTTCTAATAAAACAATATTCTATAAAATACAACAAGGTTATGGGCCCAGTAACCCAGGAACCCAGGAAGACTTATATTGTGCTAACGATCCATGGAGGTATCGAATACCTAATGGAAGTAAGTATTCGAGAAAGTAAAAGTAAGGCTATCTGAATTCTCGCCACGTGGGTCGCACGTGGAAGCTAAACAGAAAAACGATAAAAATGGCTTCGCTAACTAATTCAGCCGATCGGATTGATAAATTAAACGGAAATAATTATCGATCATGGAAATTCAATATGAAAATGGCATTAGTGCAGCGTGAATTATGGGAACATGCAGAGGGTATAGAAATTGACTCGAACGATGACGTAGATGTATTCAATCGCAAAAAGGAAAAGGCGTTAGCAGCAATCGCTTTGAGTGTTGAGCCCGAACAACAAGTGTCTATACTAGATTGCAAAACAGCATATGATGCGTGGGATGCACTGAAGAAAGTGTTTGAGCCAAAATCGAGACCAAGAATACTGCAGTTGAGAAAGCAAATGGTTTCAATAAGATTAGAACCCGATGAAACTATGACATCATATCTGTTGTTACGAGCCGGGCTGTGTGGCAACACGAGAGGCCGGCGAGGGGTATATTACCCAGGAATATGGTTATCAATTTGTTAGTTAAGGTGCGCGGACGAACCCGATGCGAAATCGGGGAGCCGCGGGAGGGTGAAACATCGTGGACGCACCCGATGCGAAATCGGGGAGCCACTAGGAAGAAGTTCGCAGACGAATCCGATGCGAAATCGGGGAACTGCTAGGAGGTTGGTTTATTCACAGACGAACCTGGCGTTTGCCCAGGGAGCTGTTCGGAGATTGGTAGACTTACGGACGAACCCGATGCGAAATCGGGGAGCCGTAGGACATGGACGAACCTGGTGCGAAACCAGGGAGCCGTAGGAAGGGTTATGTTTCGTGAACGTACCCGATGCGAAATCGGGAAGCCACTAGGTTGGAATATGTAGATTGTTTGTTTGGATAAAGATGTGCAAACGAACCTAATGTGAGATCAGGTAGTCGCGGGAAATGTTAGTTGCCTCGTAACTCTAAATTATTATCTGATACAACTCGAGCGGTAAAGTTGTATCGGTGGGAGCGTTGTTACCAATATGCAAGGATTGCGGGGTAAATATAGGTTTAACGAATCTACTCGATTTATAAGTGAACGTATAAAGTTGTATTCTGAGTTTTCAGTATAAATACAAATGTTTCTGTCGCGATGAATTAATATAAGTGTGTAAGTTACCTAAGTGTTTCGGAAATGGCACGCTTGATTCTGCGTGATCCGAGGTTGGCTGATATCGCTCAGCGCTGAGCGTGGAGGTGTAGGATGAGCAATGAAGAACGAACGAATATGGACAGCACTTACAACTTTTAATCTTCACACGAACAGTCAGAGGCAAACACCGTGGTGGACAAGAATACAGCACACGCGACGACAGAACGAATAGAAAGAAAAAAAAGGCTTTTGAATTTCGTCTCACGACTTCGAATTTAGCTTTCAAGTGCGGAGGTCAGTCCTCTTTCGCGGTTTTCTAAGGTCTGTCGTCTATTTGCGAGCCGTTACTCGCTGAGCCGCAAACGACGGTTTCTTTTCCTTTTTTTGTTTTCACCTGATTGGTGGAAACCGATCAGGCGATCGACTTTAGGCAGCTATTGGGTCGGTAACTAGCCCGTCGTACGCGAGGCTAGGTGACCCCCAACGTTTTAGCCGTTAGAATTTCGAACATACCGCCCGCCTTGAAGCGCTTGAGACGAGCGTTTCGAAAGAAGTTTGAGTAGCGCGCCGGTGGGAACCGCCCGCCGAGGCGGTCGCGACGAACGAATAGGATGTGAGTATGAATAGAATATGACCTTACCAACTACGTTAACTTAGCTTAATAATAGAATTGGTAATCGCAGCTATGTACACTTAGAATTTAACTTAGACTTAATAATCGCAATTATGTACACTTATGCTCTAACGGACGACTACAATTTTACGCGGACGCGTCGCTCTTGACTGGAAGCGCACAAAGTTTGACAATTGGTCGCTTAAATTCAGAATTCGCAGTTCTGACCGTAACGACACGAGTGAGGCCGTCAGCACCAGGATGCAGCTTGACAATTCGCCCGAGTTCCCACTTACATGGGGGGAGTGTCGAATTACGCAAAAGGACAAGTTGTCCTTGTTCAAGAGCAGGGCGGATTTGTCGCCAACGCGTGCGTTGCTGCAGGGTGTTGACGTACTCAACCTGCCAGCGCTTCCAGAATCGCTCGGTAAGGCGTTGCACGAGCTGCCAGCGCGACAACCGATTCTCGTTCAGATGCAACACTGAGGGTTCCGGTGCAGTAGTGAGAGCGGACCCGACCAAAAAATGTCCCGGAGTGAGCGGGTCGTATGTGTCGAGCGCGTCGGACAGAGGGGCCAGTGGACGGGAGTTCAGGCAGGCTTCGATTCGGCAGAGGAGCGTCGTGAATTCTTCGAATGTGAGGTGGTGTTCCCCTAAAACACGGCGCAAGTGATGCTTGACGCTACGCACTCCAGCCTCCCACAAACCTCCGAAATATGGCGCAGTCGGGGGTATGAAATGCCATGACACGTTGTCGCTCGCGGTAGCGTTCTGAAACGAAGAGTCCCGCAACGCTGCCCGGTGTGCTTCGGATAGTTCTCGATCGGCGCCGACGAACGTGGTACCGTTGTCCGAGTATACGGCAGTCGGGAGACCGCGCCGCGCGCAGAACCGCGAAAATGCGTTGCGGAACGCTGCGGTGGTATAATCGCCGACCAATTCCAAATGGATAGCTCGCGTTGACAGACACACAAAGAGGGCTATGTAAGCCTTGCGGGATGTGATACCGCGACCCGCGGAAGCTCGAACTTTTACGGGTCCGGCGTAATCTACACCGCAGTGTGCAAAAGTGTGACTGGGTGGAGTGACGCGAGGGAGCGGCAGGTCCCCCATCATTTGTTCCGGAACTTGTGCCCGCAACCGAACGCACTTAACACAGCGGTGGATCACGAATTTCACTTGAGTGCGAGCACGCAGGATCCAGAAGTCAAAACGGAGGGTGGTCAAGGTGAGCTGGAGGCCTCCATGCAATGTTCGTTGATGCGCCTGTTTGATTATCAGGGTGACCAGCGGGTGCGCCGCGAGGAGGACTGGATGTTTCCGATTGTAAGGAAGCGGAGAATTTCGAAGCCGACCGCCAACGCGAATAATGCCATTTTTGTCTAAAAATGGGTGGAGGTTTGCTATCGCGTTTTTCGCGGGAACGCAGTGATTATTCGCCAAGGAATGTATTTCGAGAGCAAAAACTGCCGACTGAATCGTTTTGAGCCAGAAGGTCCGAGCAAACATGCACTGTTCGACGGTGAGCGTGAGACCGATAGCGCGGGCCGAAGAGCGGTCGCGTTGACGATCTCGACAATGAGCGATGAATCGCTATACGTACGCGGTCACCCTAATAAGCTTCGGCCACGATGAATATCGCGAAGCTAGGTCCCAAGATTCCGGTTTCGTAGAACAGTGCAGTGTCACGACCTTCTCCTCTAGCGGAGCGTCGGCTGCGAGCGGAGGTGATGCCGTTGGCCATTGTTCAGCCGGAAGGCGAAGCCAGGATGGCCCGTGCCACCATAAACTATGGTGGAGGAGTTCGCGCCCTAATAATCCTCGTGACGCGCAATCGGCGGGATTGTCCTGCGTAGGGACGTGCCTCCACTCGGCCCGAGGCGCCCTCACCGCAATCTCGTGGACTCGGTTCGCAATGAACGTTTTCCATCGCGATGGGTGGTCACGAAGCCATGCGAGGACAATTGTCGAATCGGTCCAACAAAAACACGAGTGAGGGCGTACCCCGAGGGAGTTTCGAACGAACTCAATTAATCGCGATAGAAGCACTGCCGCGGATAGCTCCAAACGTGGGATTGTGAGAGGCGTGATCGGAGCGACCCGTGATTTTCCAGCGAGTAATGACACTGAAATCGCGCCCGTAGGGGAGGTGATTTTTGAGTATACCGCGGCCGCGTATGCGACGTTGGATGCATCGG
The DNA here is from genome assembly GCA_951802695.1 of Nomada ruficornis. Taxonomy (NCBI): domain Eukaryota; kingdom Metazoa; phylum Arthropoda; class Insecta; order Hymenoptera; family Apidae; genus Nomada; species Nomada ruficornis. Next base: position 13,125,376 of record OX637850.1, read on the forward strand.
CGAAACCGTGGAGTTCAATTCGAGTTGAATCGGAAGTTAGACCGGTCCACCGATTGATTGTCAACCCGTTTAATTCTCCGAGGTCGGAATAAATGCGTGTCCATCGGAGCAACGAGGCGGGAGCTATGGGTTCGTCCCAAGATACCCGAAGGCGCCAGAGGTCCTGAATTAGGATTTTTGCGGAGACGGTCACGGGGGTGACCCATCCTAGGGGGTCGTAAAGTTTCGCGATGGTGGATAAAATGGCACGTTTCGTTACCGGCGCGGGCGACTCGATCGATACGTTGATTTGAAAAACATCGCGGGACGGATTCCACCCGATTCCAAGCACTTTGACCCGTTCGTCCTCAGCCAGCGTTTTTGTACAGGCCAGACCGTGATTTGCAGGATCAATGTCCTCGAGAAGGGAGACTGAATTACTCGCCCATTTGCGGAGCTCGAATTTCCCACGACGTAACAAACCGATTACTTGGTCGCGGTTCTGCTTTAGAGACGCGACGTCTTCCCCGCCGAAAAGCACGTCATCGACGTAAATCTGTTCCTGCAATATCGGAACAGCTAGCGGAAACTGATGGCCCTCGAGTTCGGAGAGGCGTTTGAGGACACGAAGAGCGAGGAACGGAGCGCACGTCATCCCGTAAGTCACCGTTAATAATCGGTAATCGCGAATCGGACCGGAACGGGTCTCCTGCCACAAGATTCTTTGATAGTCCACATCGCGGGGGTCGACATGAATTTGCCGATACATCTTCTCGATGTCGGCAGAGTAAACGTAGCAGTGGTGCCGCCACCGAAGTACAACAGCGGGAAGATCGGTTTGCAGCTTCGGCCCTGCAAGCAGATGATCATTTAATGACCGTCCGGTATTGGTCCTGTATGACGCGTTGAAAACCACGCGGAGGTGAGTGGTCGCGCTTCCCGTACGAAATACTGGATGATGCGGAATATAAACGGGGTCTGACGTAGGGTGCGAGGCTGGTGCGAGCGTCATATGACCGCGCTGTTTGTACTCGGTCATGAAGTCGGAGTACTCTCGTTCGAGTTCCGAGTTCGTTTTGAATTTGCGAGTGAGTGAATATAGCATTTTCTCTGCAGCACGACGCGATGGACCGAGATTGAGAGGAGGATTCCGAGCGAATGGAAGCCTGACAATGAACCGTCCGTCCGGTGCTCGCGAGTGAGTTGCCCGGAAGTGCTCCTCACATTGTGTCTCCGCCGAAGTCATGAGCGATTTCCGCGGAAGCTCCTCCACTTCCCAGAACCGTCGCAACTCGTCCTCGAGGGGGAGGACACAAGCGCTGAAGTGCGCTGTGAGAAGTTGGTCGGAGGCGGATGGGACCGGAGAAGATTGGACAGGGCCGGAGATCACCCATCCGAAAATGGAGTTTTGCGCGACAGGCAACCCGGCACGACCCTTCCGGACTCCGTCCAGAAGAGCCTCGCCGTACAGATCCGCACCTATAATGATTTGAATGGATTTATCACCGGTGGGATCTGCATCGGCCCAAGGAAGATCGGTGAGGTGTTCGAGCTCCGTGGGAACGGACTGCCGGGGTGGAGGGTAGGACGTCAGCGTCCTCAGAACGAGTGCTTAAAGCAGCGATTAGCCTTCATAATGAACTCTCGGCGGCGCTTTGGACCCTCGGCTAGGAAGGAAGGGCACGAGCTTATGAAATGTCGCGCTTTACAACGCGGACACGATGGCTTCCTCGTGTTTGGTTCGCTTAACGTGGCGGAATTATCGGACGCAGGCCGGGCCGTCACGTTGGCCCTGTGAATACGCTGGGTCCCTGTCGATTTGTTGAGCGGCTTTGTTGACGAGCTCGGAGCGAGCTCCTCGAGTGCGCTTGCGCGATGTTCTACGAATTGTGTGAACTTGTCGAAGCTGGGCATGTCGTCGTTTTGACGCGCAACGAGGGTCCATGCCTTTAATGTTGAAGGATCGAGTTTTTGCGAAACGAGATGCACGAGAATGTCACTCCATAGTTCGGCGGGAGTGCGGCCTAACTTGTTGAGAGACGCAACGGCAAGGTTCGCTCGATCGACTAACGAGCGTAGCTCTCCCGGAGATTCTCGCGTTGACGCTTGTAATCCGATTAGATTTGACATATGAAGTTGAATTAACCGCCGTTTGTTTTCAAATCGGTCGGTGAGCGTGCGCCACGCGATCGCGAGGTTTGCAGAGGTGAGCGGAATTGACTTGATTGTATCTAAAGCAAGACCCTTCAGCGATGATACGGGAAAGTGCATGCGTACAAAATCCGACAATTTTGGATTCGACAGAATTAGCGCCGTGAAGCGATTGCGGAACGTCTCCCACTCATTGCAGTCCCCGTTGAATGGGGGGAGCTGCATGGGCGGAAGGTGATCGAGGGACACGCCAGGTAGGAACGGTGTCTCAATTCCCGATGGAAGCGCAAGAGCTGCATTTTGTTGACTTACGGGTTGCTCGATATTCGCCAGCCAATCCACCATGAAGTCTCGTGCTGTGTAGTAAGCTTCCTCCGTTTGTTCCAGTTGCTCCTCGCCTGGGTACGACGCTGCCGCTTGGTCGTCCGATGGCCCGGAGGTCACCAGCATCGCGTGATTTTGTTGAAAATTGTTCCAGGCCTCGTCGAGTTGTTTGATTCGGGATTGTATTTTCGCCGTAGTCAAATTTGCAGCCCCGATTTTCTTGAAATTTTCCACGGCTCGTGTAATGCTTCGTTGCAACATTGCCTGGATAGCTAATGTTTTTTCCATTTTTATCCGTTGCTCGGAGTTTCACCTCCAATCCGGCTCGAAGGACCAAAATTATGTTTCGGAAATGGCACGCTTGATTCTGCGTGATCCGAGGTTGGCTGATATCGCTCAGCGCTGAGCGTGGAGGTGTAGGATGAGCAATGAAGAACGAACGAATATGGACAGCACTTACAACTTTTAATCTTCACACGAACAGTCAGAGGCAAACACCGTGGTGGACAAGAATACAGCACACGCGACGACAGAACGAATAGAAAGAAAAAAAAAGGCTTTTGAATTTCGTCTCACGACCTCGAATTTAGCTTTCAAGTGCGGAGGTCAGTCCTCTTTCGCGGTTTTCTAAGGTCTGTCGTCTATTTGCGAGCCGTTACTCGCTGAGCCGCAAACGACGGTTTATTTTCCTTTTTTTGTTTTCACCTGATTGGTGGAAACCGATCAGGCGATCGACTTTAGGCAGCTAATGGGTCGGTAACTAGCCCGTCGTACGCGAGGCTAGGTGACCCCCAACGTTTTAGCCGTTAGAATTTCGAACACTAAGTATTTGCACGGTGTTGACGCACTGGCGATGCGGGGACTGAGAGCCGCTATTAGAATATGCCGAAAGAACTTCAACCGAACAAGCGGATTCTAACGGGTTCATCTGTGATTCGAGAGGTGCGCTAAGCCCAATCTCACTGGATATAACTGATTCTATACAAGCGTGACACGACGTGACTCTACGCGTGACTATGTTACTCTGAACCCAAGAGGGTAGAAACCAAAGGGTTTATATAGTCCCAAAATGCGCGGGAATGCACTGGAACTTTCCATATAAGGAAATATAGGAGTCGTCGTCGGGCCACGCCCGTCTTGGGTCATGATGCAGCTGACCGTGCTTGTACTAAGGTCCCCTTTATTTGTTTACATTAAACGGAAGAATTTTAGGGCGTTTTCCCTTCACAAATGCGAGCTCGAAAACGCGTTGAGAACGACGTATGGAAAATATTCTTCATAAGTAACACTGTGAAGAATAAGATCGTGCAGTGACAGTCGAAAGGAAGCTGGGTATGAGATTAAAGATGATGACCTGGCATATACAATGTTGTCTGGCCTGCCAGATAGTTACGAGGGAATTATTATGGCGCTGGCAAACCTAGACCATGAGAAGTTTAAATCATCAGAAATAAGGGGAATACTACTATCAGAGTACGATAGGAAAGCAACCAAAGAGATGGATGGAGTCAGCAGACAGAGGAAGCGTATTACCAGACCAAGGTGGCGTATCAACAAACCAAGGTGGGATATCACCCAACGAAGGTGGGATATCACCATGCAGCAGAACACAGGAAAGAAGACCGGAAATGTTTCAAATGTGGTAAACAGGGACATATATCGAGAAACTGTAGAGTACCAAATCTGAAGGTACATGGGAAACATGGTACACCTGGTACAAGTAAGCATAGTGACTCATTCCTATTAGAAGTAAACAACATTCAATTTGATGATAATTGGCTAATAGATAACGGTGCAACTCACCATATATGTAAATACATAGAGTGGTTTGTTAGGTACAGACCAATTCCAAGTGAAATAATCTATTCAGCCGATAATCATACCAAAAACGAGTTAAGAGCAATAGGAATTGGTGATGTCAATATAGAAACTCGTGTGAATAATAATGTATTTAGTTTACCTCTCAAAAATGTTTATCATGTTCCTAATCTAAGAAGGAATCTACTATCGGTATCTCACATAGAAAGTGTGGGGGCACTTCCCACATACGCCGCTAGGGGACGAGCACGATGATCCGGCTCCCGAAAGTGGTTATATAAGTCACCACGACATACAGTCGGGGACAAAAATAAGTGGACAGGTAGACAGAATAGATATCAATGAAATTTAATCGACTTTACATTATTGATATAAACTTAACTTTTATTTGCTCTTATATCCTTATAATACATAGATTATTTAGTGACAAATTCAAATTAATATTCACATTTTTATGTACCCAATCCACATTTATCGAAATAATCGGCCATTTCTCGAGAGACAAAAATAAGTGGACACCTACCAACAACGCTATAGTGGGGCAAGAAATCTAAACAAATTTTACAAATTGGTTATGCACGCAATAATCTCAAAGACGTCTATCGATAGCAATTTACGCTTTTTGAGGATAATATCGCCTCTGAAATAATTTAAAAATGCCGCGAGGAACAGAAATTTGTAATCAAATTCGCAACTTAATTGTTTCGGACTGTCATAAGAAGTTGAGTTACCGCGAGATAGCCCAGAAGTATAGCGTTTCGAAAAGTGCAATAGAAAAAATTTATGAAAAGTATTTATTATACAATACCGTGGAAAACTTAAGAGGGCGCGGGCGCAAACGATGTACGACTGTGCAAGAAGACCGTCGAATTGTCCGCAAATGTCGTAAAGATCCAACTATTCCATCAAGAAGCATGGCAGAAACGTTAGATGTAAACGTTTCAACAAAAACAATTAGAAGAAGATTGCACGAAGCTGGTTTAAAAGGCTGCAAGGCTAGGCGTAAGCCATTTATTAGTAAAACTAATGTGAAGAAACGTTTGGCATTTGCGAAAAAATATGTAAATATGCCATTGTCATTTTGGTAAAAAGAGGTACCAAGTATGGAGAACAAAAATGAAGCATTTAAAGAATCGTTTATTAGCCAACAGTTAAATTTGGTGGCGCGGCGGATCGTTAATGGTGTGGGGGTGTTTTTCTTTGAATGGGATTGGTGCACTGGTATAAATTGACGGCATAATGACTGTGGATGATTACATCGATGTTATAAATTAAAATTTAGAGATGGCAGTAGCAAAGATGGGTCTCAACACCGGATTTGTATTCCAACAAGACAATGATTCCAAACACACCGCCAGAAAACGTCAGAAATTTTTTAAGGATTCGAATATTCAGTTACTTAAATGGCCTCTACAGAGTCCTGACTTGAATCCGATTGAAAACCTATGGAATTTGTTGGATACAAAAGTACCATTGGATAAGAGAACCAATAAAACAGAACTTTTCAGAAACCTACAGAGAGAATTTGAAAATATCGAAAAAGATTACGTTGAAATTTAATAACCAGTATTCCTAGATGGTTAGAAGCCGTAATCCAAGCAAAAGGCGGCAACACAAAGTACTAACTTTACTATTGTAGAAGTTATTTTTTGTAAACCTCACGTAGTTTGGAATAGAGGACAGGTGGTGTAATAAGACTTCAGTTACTCTAAATGAAACACTATCTTTATTATAAAATATGTCGACACACGACGTTACTAAAACAAACACCGACTCACACACGATACTTTCGATACTCTTTACTCGGATCCTTCCCTAACTCTGCTCAAGCTCTCCCTTCGATCTGAATCTTGCACGCATCGTTCATTCTTTATATTCTTTCACTCTTAGTTTCTCTCTCATTCTATTCCTCATTTGCGCTCACTCATTCAGGACACACCCCCCACTCATTCCTCGGTGATGGTCGGTCCCGACCACCCGAACCCTTGGGCCGCTGTACCCTCCATGCACACGACCTTCTCAGGTACTCAACATTCACGCAGTATTTCCAATCCTACACTATGTATTCTATTTATCATGTAATTTATTGTGTGTCCACTTATTTTTGTCTCTCGACAAATAGCTGATTATTTCGTTGAACGTGGATTGCGTACATAAAAATGTAAATATTAGTTTGAATTTGTCACTAAATAATCTATGTATTATAAGGATATAAATCAAATAAAAGTTAAGTTTATATCAATAATGTAGAGACGATTAAATTTCATTGATATCTATTCTCTCTACCTGTCCACTTATTTTTGTCCCCGACTGTATATATAACCTCCGACAAATTCCCTACTACCCTAGTGTCTAAGGCAGGGCCTGCTAGGATGCCTTACTGATGAGTCCACTAGCAGGCGTAGGACGAAACGCAATCTTCCTCCTTCCTTTCTTTTCCCGTCGCTTCCTCCTTCCACCATCCTATCAACGGATATAACGAAGCTCCCCACAGAAAGCAAAGACAAAAGGTTAATATTTGACAATGGAAAGGTAAACATATTCAATAAAAGAAGTAAGATGATAGTGGGGGAGGCATTCAACAGAAATGGATTATATATCGTTAAACCAGAAGTTGTTAAAAATAGGTTAGATCCGGTTGAATCACATAGAGTAAATGATGACAGGACATGTGATAATCAGAAATGGCATCAGAGATTTTGCCACGTAAGTATGTCAAATATAAAAGAATTACATAAGAAAAACTTAGTTCGTGGTTTAGAAAATGTAAATGTATAAACATGTTCATTGCAATGGGTGTAGTGTCGGTAAGTCTACTAAAGCATCATGCAAACAAATAAAAGGTAAACAAACAAAAGCTATTCTGGAATTAATTAATTCAGATTTATGTGGGCCTATGCCTTTTGAATCTATAGGAGGATTAAAATATTTCCTAACTCTTACTGTTGATTACTCGCGAAAGACGACTGTATATTGTTTAAAAGGTAAAAATGAGGTAGCTTCTTATGTACAAAAATATATAGCCAGAGTAGAACGCGAAACAGATAAGAAAGTAAAAAGGATAAGAACGGATAATGGACTGGAATTTTGCAATAATGAATTAAAGGTACTGTTTAATAATTTAGGAATAAGACATGAACGAACGAACACGTACACGCCTCAAATGAACAGGGTAGCCGAAAGGGTTAACCGAACGTTGTTAGCTTTGTGCGCGCGATGCTACGGACGGCGCAATTACCAGAAAGATTTTGGGCGGAAGCATTATTGGCTGCATACTATGTAAAGAATACAGTTGTGCATTCGGCAGTTAGTGATGGGGTTTCAGAAATAGTATGGACTGGAAACACACCTAGTGTAAGGCATTTAAGAGTATACGGATGTTTAGCCTATGTTCACATAACAAAACAAGGTAGACATAAACTGAACCCTAGAGCTAGAGAATGTATTTTAGTAGGGTATTCAAATCAGACAAAGGGATATAGGTTATGGGATCCTACAACTGATGATATCACACAAACAAAGCACGTAGAGTTTATTGAAGATGTATGTAGTTTTGAGTATATTTATCAAAAGAAAACGTACAGTAATCTGATTGATGATACAGAAACAGTAGAATACATAATGGATGACACGATAATTGAGACTGTAAATATAAAAGCAGATGAATCACATGCAGACGAAAATTTGAATATACAGTCAAATGATAATAACAACGTAGGTAATAGTAATAATACATACAATTTGAGAGAAACACAGGCACGAAAGAAATTGGTAGTTAAGACACCAACGCACAAGAGAGTAGTAAGAAATCCATGGGGATGCGTCGGTAAACCGAAAGATATTGAGATTAACTTATTAGAAATAATAGAACCGGTAACGTTTGAGCAAGCCAGAGTATCACCTCAATGTGACGAATGGAAAGCAGCTATGGATGAGGAACTTTACAGTTTAGAGAGTAGAGGTACGTGGGAAATCGTACATAAAACGGAACACATAAAATGTATTGGTAGCAAATGGGTCTATAAAGTGAAAACAAATTCAACTGGAAAGGTGGTAAAATACAAAGCTAGATTAGTAGCGCAGGGTTATAATCAAAAGAAAAATGTAGACTACTTCGAATCGTACGCACCAGTTGCGAACATCTCTACTATTAGGTTGTTATTACCAATGTCAGTATCACAAGGTTGGGAAGTACATCATTTGGATGTCAAGTGCGCATATTTGTACGGGGAACTTACCGAAGATATATATGAAATTACCACCAGGGTATAATGAATCTGATGAGAAAGTAGCGAAATTAAAGAGACCAATTTACGGGTTGAAGCAATCCGGTAGAAATTGGAATAATGCTATAGATTTATTTCTAACTAAAAATGGATGTAAAAGATTGAAAAGTAACAACTGTATATATACTTACGATAACGAGGTCATTATAGCTATATACGTGGATGACATTATACTATTTACTAAGAATATGGATAAGTTAAAGCGAGTTAAGTTAATGTTGATGTCAAAGTATGAAATGAGAGACTTAAGTAATGTATCATATTTATTAGGTATAAGAGTAGATTATAGCGAACAGAATATGCGATTATCACAGGAGTTATATATAGAGAAGCTAGTAACCGAATATAATGTGGATGAATGCAAACCAATAAATACGCCTGTTGACTTAGGCATAAAGGTGTCGAAAAATGATTGTCCATCGACTGAACTAGAGATGAGAGAGATGAATGATATACCATATAGACAATTAGTCGGTTCTTTGATGTATGTATATAGCAATAGCTACGCGGCCGGACTAAGTTATGTCTAAATTTTCACAATTTGTTTCGAACCCGGGGAAATTACATTGGATACAAGTCAAACGAATTTTGAAGTATCTAGCCACAACTAAAGATAAAGTTTTAACTTATAGTCCGGGAAATAGTGAATTAGAAGTATTCAGCGATGCGGATTGGGCGTCTGATTTAGACGATAGACATTCCTATAGTGGAATGGTAGTATTTCTAGGTGGAAATGCCATTTCATGGAAATCAAATAAGCAAAAGTCAATATTCACTTCCACAATGGAGGCAGAGTATGTAGCATTAGCAACAGCCACAAAAGAAATTATAAGCATGAATATGATGTTTGAGGAATTTCGAAATTCACTTAATATAGAGGTACCGTGTTAGCCACATATCATCAGGTGTGATAATAAGTCAGCAATTGACTTCACATTAAATAGAGTAGAGAGATCAAGATCGAAGCACATAGATATCGCATACCATATAACTAGGGAGAAATATGAGGAAGGATTAATAAATTTAAAATATGTTTCATCCGGAGATAACGTGGCAGATATACTTACTAAAGGATTACCTTATAATGTAATGAAACCACACGTACAAAGGTTGATATTATGTGAATGTGTAAGCATGTGACGAGTGTCAAAAGTGGGGGATTGGAGTGATTTGACACCATATATATATGTATATTGTAGTTCGTATAACGCGCCCAAGCGAAGTGTGGCGCGACACTATCCGTTGTTCTATTCGATGAGACATGCTCTCTCGACCGTATTGTTCCGCACATGCTGCATGTATTGTAATATTGTAAGTCTTCTAATAAAATAATATTGTACAAAATACAACAATATCGCGGTATGAATTTTCTGAAGTATCCTGTTAAACCCAAGAAACTCTGCACACCTTTAATGGTTGTTGGTTTGGGCAATTTCATTACCGTCTTAGTTTTGTGTTCTGATGGTATAATAGTTCCGTTCTCTATTGTATTATTGTATATCCAAGATATTCTATTCGCGACTGTACAAACCGACATTTCTTCCTATTTATCAAGAGCCCGTACTCCCCGGCTGTTTTTAACACGGCTTCTAATCGGTCAAAACTCTCTTCATAATTGCTAGCGGGTATAACTAAATCGTCCATGTAAATTAACACAACACCAGCTACAATTAGGTCATGAAACACGGTATTTACACACCTCTGAAACACGGATGGTGAATTACATAATTCAAACGGTACCCGTAAGAATTCGTATTGACCATTTGGTATTACAAATGCAGTGTATGTACGACTATTTTCCTCAATTCCAACATGGAAAAATCTGTTCTTCAACTGGAATCTTTTTTTTTCTATTTAAGCATTTTAGAGCACAAATGAGATCTATTTCTGCTGCACTAAGTAAGATAAGCACAGTATACACATATTCATATACAGGGTGGCCCGGAATTCGCGCGGTATTTTTAAAAAAGGGGTAGCTGAGGTGATCCTGAACAACTTTTTCCTTGACCAAAATATTGTTTGAAGCTTCGTTTTTTAGTTATTAACGAAAAACACTGGCCAATGCGAACGCCCGTATAGCGCTAGCTCAGCACAATTGCGCACGGCCGAGATCGGGTGCATCGAGGGCCAACGTACGGCAAATATTACAATCGTCTTACATTAAGAATAGTGTGTAATTCTTCGTTATTCATCAATAACAATTTAATTAACAAGTCGTTTAATAACTGTTTGGACGATACGGGATATGATAATAATTGTTAGACTGTATCTCCTCCGTATCGTTGTTTTTATTCTTGCGTTTTCTTAATACATTAATTCACGGATGTCGACTGAGCGCAACAGCGTTCTATTGTCTACTGACGCGCGCGACTCGCAAGCACACACGCTTCGCAGTCGCGTCCTTAAAACAAAGAGATTTCGGACGCTTCCGAAATCTCAACGGCTGGTGGCGCGGCGGTCATTACGCATAACCATTCCCCAACATTCCGCCCACCTTGGAAGTATGACTTTCAATAGTCTGTTTGGCATCCACCTCGTCCTCGATAGGGAGAATGCAGATCTTCGCTATGGGGCGTTTTAGCACGCCGTCTGAGACCCTGATGGAAATGACCCGGATAACGTTGTCCTTGCCGGGGTGCAGATCCACTACTCTTCCCAGGCGCCATCGCAATGGCGGTAGATTGTCATCCTTGTTGATGACCATAGTTCCCACGCCAAATTTTTCCGGAACAGCCGTTCGCCACTTGTTCCTCTGTTGTAGTTGGTGAAGGTACTCTGCATTCCAACGTCGCCAAAAATGCTGAAACATGTACTGTAGGTGCTCGAATCGCGTCAAACGATTAGTTGGTACATGGAGTAGTTCTCGATGCGGTAATGCGGTCATCTGGTCACCAATTAAAAAATGGCCAGGTGTCAAAGGACTTAAGTCCATGGGATCGGAGGAGATAGGGCACAATGGACGCGAGTTCATACATGACTCAATCTGCACCAGAATTGTATAAAGTTCTTCATAAGTGAGTCGCGTCTCCCCGATAACACGTTTCAAATGATGCTTTGCGGATTTTACAGCCGCTTCCCACAAACCTCCAAAATGAGGTGAGTGGGGTGGAATTAAATGCCACTCCATCTGTTCCGAGCTCGCAAAGTCTCTCACGGATTCTATATGTCTTTTGTTTCTTAATAGTAAACCCAATTCATGGAGTTCGTTTCGCGCGCCTATAAAATTTGTGCCATTATCGGAGTAGATGCTGTGGCATCTACCGCGTCGCGCTATAAATCGCCGGAAACAATTCAAAAATGCGTCTGTATTCAAATCTGTCGCCAATTCCAAATGTGCTCCCTTCGTCGCGAAACACACGAAAATACATAAATATGCTTTCAAAGTTGACCGAGTGCGTGTTTTTTCTCTAATATAAAATGGGCCCGCATAATCTACTCCGCACTTATAGAACGGCCGATTAGGAGTAACTCGAGCTGCTGGCAGATCTCCCATAATGCAATTAGCAGTCGTAGGTTTCACTCGGAAACATCGCACGCACTGTCGAATGATTTTCTTCACGCCATTCCGACATGATAACGGCCAATACCGCGTTCGCAATGACGCAATGACACCCTGGCATCCTGCATGCAACAATCGAATGTGTTCGGCTCTGATAATCAGATCCGTCAGTGGATGTCTACTCGCTAGTATTATAGGGTGTTTGTGTTCGTACGCTATTGGAGCATTCGAGAGGCGTCCGCCCACCCTCAGCAATCCTAAGTCGTCGACGAAAGGATTGAGAGCCTGTAGACTGCCCGACCGCGGAATCGGTCGCCCTTCTCGAATGTAACGCATCGCCTCGGTAAAAGATTCGCCCTGCGCTATTCGCAAGAGTGTAATCCTCGCATTTTCCATTTCTCGCGCAACCAAGTGAATTTCGGTATAGTTCACGTCAGTAGGTTGTACACTGGATAAACGATCCTTAAATTTATGTCGTTGTCGCTTTCGCATATTTTGTATCGCGCGCAAACAGAAGCACGTCACTCGCAGGAGACGTGTGTAAGACGAGTATCGCTTGAATAGATCGAAGTCACCACACGTGGTCGCCAGACTTGTCACTACTTGCTTCCTTTCTTCCGGAGCATCGACGGTAGTTGTCTCTCGAACAGGCCAGTCTCCAGTTTCCTTCTCCAGCCAGGCGGGTCCGTGCCACCAGCATGAGCTATCCCGAAGCGCGGCTGGACTGATTCCTCTCGAAATCATATCAGCGGGGTTGTCTTCTGATACGATGTGCCTCCAATTTCCGTTTGTTTTACGTTGAATCTCAGCGGTGCGATTCGCGACAAACGTCTTCCACCGGCTGCTGGGCGCCTTAATCCACGCAAGCACAATAGTCGAATCGCACCAGTACCATTGATCATTCACAGGCATGTCCAGGGCTGCCTTCGCCGTACTGCTTAGTTGAGCTAATAACAGCGCTCCACACAGTTCTAAGCGTGGCAACGTTATCCTCTTCAATGGACACACGCGGCTCTTCGCGCAGAGCAATCGCACAAGAATTCGACCATCACTATTCGTTGACCGCAGGTAGATGCACGCTCCGTACGCCCTTTCAGATGCGTCGCAAAATCCGTGGAGTTCTGTCCTGATGGTGTGATTTTGGAGCACATGTCTTGGAATGGCGATGTCATTTAACGCCTCCAATTCCCTTCGAAATTCTTCCCATTCGGTGTGTAGATCTTGTGGCAGCGATGCATCCCATGCAATTTGAAGCTGCCATATGCGTTGCAATAGAATTTTTGCCATTACTGTTGACGGCCCAATAAGTCCTAACGGATCGAAGATCCGCGATATCTCGGACAAGATCGTGCGCTTCGTTGCACGTGTGTTTCGCTTCGTATTCACTGAGAATCGCAAAATGTCACCTTGCGATAACCAAAGGAGACCCAAGGTTTTGGGGTCCTTGTCCGCGGTGATCTCCACCTGCGCGGACGATGCTGCATTCGGAGTCGCGAGGATTCCAGGTTCGTTCGATGCCCACTTGCGTAGCTCCAATCGTGATGCCCTTAAAATACCAGACACGTCGCGATACAGACGCTTTGCACATTCTATTGTATCAGCACCGGTAAGGAGGTCGTCCATATAAAAATCCCTAATGATCGCACGACTCGCTTGCGGATTCTTTGTTGCATGATCTTCTCCAATTTGTCGCAGCACCCGCGTCGCCAAAAAGGGCGCGGATGATGTACCGTACGTCACGGTGTTGAGCTCGTACTCTTGAATCGGCAGTGTAGGCTCGAATCTCCACAATATCGTTTGGAATCGGCGGTCAGCTGGTGTAACGTGTATCTGCCTGTACATTTTCGTCACATCCGCCGATAACACGAAGGTGTGTTTTCGGAACCGCAGCAAGATTGCAAACAGCTCGTCTTGGACGACAGATCCTACCCGCTGCGTCTCATCCAGTGAAATGCCCGACGATGTTTTCGCAGATCCATCGAACACCACTCGCAGCTTTGTCGTAGTGCTACTCTCCTTTGTCACCGCATGATGCGGAAGATAATTTCGAAACGATTGCTCCGATCGTTTCTCCTCCGTTATCGGAGTCATATGGCCGAGTGCCTCATACTCCGCCATGAACTCGATGTATTGTTTTCTCACGTCCGGAAACCGTGCGAGTTTTCGTTCAATTGAGAGTAACCGCCGTTCGGCGATTTTTCGCGACTCTCCTAACATTCTTATTCGATCGTTGAATGGAATGCTAACCACGTATCGCCCGTCGGATTCGCGCGTGGTTGTCGCTTGAAAATGTTGTTCGCAAACATCTCGTGCGTCTAATTGTCGCGGATCGGTTCCTTCCCTATGTTCATCGATTTCCCAAAATCGCAGCAACTGATGCGACAATTGTTCGTTCGTTACTACATGGCAAGTCACGTTCGACATTTTTCGCGTTCGCGGTAAATTTATACGACCCGCAAGTACCCATCCGAGTTGCGTCTTCTGTAAAATTGGATAACACGATCCTAAGCTATATTGACCGACGCAAAGTAGATTCCAGAATAATTCGCCGCCAATTAAAAGATCAATCTTTCGCGGGCGATCGAAACCCGGATCGGCAAGTCGCATGTTCGCAGGTATCGTTATCGCTGCTCTGTTCACAGGATCGTTCGGCAGATCATCTGTAATATGTGTAATAACTAAACACGAGATGGTCGCCGCATAATTCGTATGCATTGATTGTAATTCTATTTGTACTTGGCGCTTCACGCTGCTGATTGTCTGTCCAATTCCCGATAATGTTCTATCGCACGGCGTGTACGAAAGACGTAATTTATCGCAAAAATCAGCTGTGAGGAAACTCGATTGCGAACCCGGATCAAGCAGCGCGCGACACTCGTGCTTGAACCCAGCCTTGTCTCGCACGTAGACGACGGCAGTAGCTAAAATAACACGCGTCCCGTCGGCAACCTTGTCGATCTGCGTCAATGACACCGCGTTCGCCTCCCCCGATTGCACCCTCGAATCCCTCGCAGTCGATTCGTCTGTGTGTAGCAACGTGTGATGCATTCGCTTACAAACTTTACAATTTCCCCGGCTACAATTCGCCGCTCTGTGGCCTGACCACAGACAATTAAAACAGACATTAAGTTCGCTCGCCCTTTGTCGGCGCATGGCAACATCTAATTTCTTAAAGACCTCGCATTGATACAAGGCATGTTCACCTTTACAGAGTTGGCAGGATGTCTGCACCTTCGCAACATATGACGCGGTACGCGTCGTTTGATGTTTCTTACCAACAACGTTCGATTTGGTTGGTCCGGTTACCTTATCGGGAGCGGCCCTCTCCAGATATTTGCATTGTTGTTCTAGAAACTCTGTCAGAGTTTTGAACGATGGGTTGCCCGACGTGATTATCAACCGCTTGTCCCATTCGCGTTTCGTTTTGTGATCCAATTTCGAAGTTATCAGGTGAATGATGAGAGTATCCCACGCATCAACCGGTTCGTTTAATGATTTTAATGCGAGTAGATGATTGTTTGTATCGTCAACCAACTGTCTAAGACCCGCAAACGATGCTTTAGTGATCGACGCTAAATCAAATAATCCCGATACATGATGACAAATCAAGGTCTGCGAATCTTCAAACCGACCCCTCAGACTTTTCCATGCAATATTGTAGTTTGCCTCTGACACACCCAACGACTGAATCACCCTCGCGGCATCCCCCTTTAACGCAAAAGTTAAATAGTGGAATTTCTGTATGTTTGTCAAGGCCTCATTATCATGAATCAATGATTCGAACGTATCTCGAAATTGAATCCACCGCTCGTACCTACCATCGAAACTTGGCAACGCAATCGTCGGCAGTTTTATTCCGCCCGGCGCGTCTGAGCACGCAGATGACGGTGTTCCCGAAGCTACAGTTCGCGCAGGCGCTTGCGCCTTCTCAATACATTGTTTCGCGTTCGCGATCAGTGCATAGTACAAGTTTTCGAAACTGTCGCGTTCCGCCTCCTGCGTCTCCTCTTGCCCCGTGCCCGCGACCAGCGCCACTATCTGGTCTTGAATTTCTTCAAATTTATCCAGCAACGTGTTCGCACGTTCGACGCGTTCCTTGAGCTCCCCCACCCAGCCCCCCTGCTCGAAGGTTTCGCAATACTTTTGAAACCGCGTAAGCGAACTCTTAATATGGCCGCGTTTTACAATTAACTCTTTCAATCTCGCTTCCATTATCGCAATATAATATAGTGCAGATTGAATCTATAGTAATGAACTCACGCTAATAATTAGGAGGTGTACACAGGAGTCGCTGATCAATCCTGCCAGTGATCCCTGCGTTGATCGGCTGTTGCCCACCGTCCACGGTTTCTCGTCTTGGATGTCCAGATAAGACCCGCAATGCCTGTCGCTATGCAAGGTTCCACAAGCTTCCAAGAGTCTAATGTTCTTTATGCACTTTGTACGTTGTACAGTTTGTAAAGTCACAGATCGCTATCACAGTCACTGTTTCAATTATCCGGCTCGAAGGACCATTATGGACGATACGGGATATGATAATAATTGTTAGACTGTATCTCCTCCGTATCGTTGTTTTTATTCTTGCGTTTTCTTAATACATTAATTCACGGATGTCGACTGAGCGCAACAGCGTTCTATTGTCTACTGACGCGCGCGACTCGCAAGCACACACGCTTCGCAGTCGCGTCCTTAAAACAAAGAGATTTCGGACGCTTCCGAAATCTCAACGGCTGGTGGCGCGGCGGTCATTACGCATAACCATTCCCCAACACTGTTCCATACTTTTATTCGTTTTCCGAAACGAATAAAGTGTTTTATTACTTATGAAAAAAGTGTTTGGATGATTAATGTTAGAAAAGGGTAGTTAAATAAACTTATCCATTCGACCGCGAATTTACCTGCTTCGACGGTGTCTTGCCATATGGTCATTGTACCGATCCTGACCTATTTTTACAATTTAAATGCCACGTCCCGGCGATCGATACAGATCTGATTCGCACTTGTTTCCACACGCACAGGACACGCACTTACGAACATTACGAAAGTTAATGTGTGTGTCATGTCCACATCAAGCCTTGCTCTTTTATAATTCTTTTGGTTGCAAATGCGCATTCTTGTTGAACTCCTCATAGAGGTCGGTAAATGGAATTGGCAAAGTTGAGGCAATACATGCTTCTGTGGCTGCTTTAGCTAAACTGTCCGCTAGTTCGTTACCATGGATACCCTTATGGGAGGGGATCCAATAAAATTTAATGCCATTGCTATTCAGATTATTTTTCAACAAAATATTATATTTCCTTTTTATTTCAAGTATGTTGTTGTTTGATTTGATACTCATTTTACAGCTATTGAGACTCTATAAGGCACTAACAAGGAAGGTTAGGCAACCCGAAGATACCGATAATTATGAAACTTTGCATACCAGTACAGCATGTCATCCGTAATACAACCCTATATTCCAATGTTGCCATAACTCGGGTTTAAGGGGTGAAATCAGCCCTTGAAAAAAATTGAAGATTTTCTTTTTCGTCAAATATCTCAGGAACGCTGAGAGATATCTGAAAAAAGTTTAAGTAAAACTTGCACCGTTTTATTGTGTTTATTAAACTGCGTAAAAAATTTGTTCAAAAAATTCGTGGTTTTCGTGTTACCCCTCCCCCCACCCCCTCCGCCCTAAGAAAATATTGTTTACTATTCGTGCTGAAATACCTCTGGGTATCCTCTTTTCATATATCTAAATGACATATGTGTTAAATTTTTTTTTTTTAATAAAAAAACCATTATTAACGAATTTAGAGTCCATTTACGCACTTTTCTTTAATGAACTGGCCTCACAACGCAATACTTAAATAATTCACATTTATTTTAAGTTCTTTACATGAAAATTATTCATATTAAATTTAATTGTAGCAGTATAACAGTTTTTAATAATAAAATAATTTGTACATTTTTCCACATCAAAGGGTTGTATAAGTAACAAACGACAAAAATAGTAAAAATCACGGTTGGTAATTACTACATTAATGATATTGCTTGTATACACTATCTTTGTACAGTGTTCCCCTTATCGTTATATTCTGATACCGATTTGGAGAGAAATGTTTGTGGAGCGGCTGTTATTCGCCGATATGCCTGGTGTAGTGAGTACTTTTGTCTCACACATTTGCATGAGAAATATTATTATTGTACTAATTATAAACCGTAATTTTCATTGAATTCGTCTTCGAACGATAAATCTTCGAACAATGTCTTGACCTTCCGACCTCAGACTATCAATACGTATTGTCAATAATATTGGAAACCTTGAAATATTAATAATAATATTGACCTGAGGTTTCCGTTATCGTTGTACTTATCCTCGTAATCTTACTTATTTTGCGCAGTTTTCCGGTGATGCTTTTATATAAATGTTCGCGCGGATGTAGCTCATTTACAGTTGTATTTACGACAGTAGTCAAGTGCACATGCTGCCATTTAATTAGAAAAAGTCAGTGCTCATTGCTTCAAAGCAACTTCTTTAAAATGAAGTCGATTAATATCGCTAACGTAATAAACATGTTAGCCACTACGTTTCAAATCGCGAGTATAACGCAGACACCAATAAAGCCCGGAGAAGTTGACTTGCATAATGAAATTCGTGATATTATAAATAATTTCCAAAATACGTATTTCACACCATCGATTGAACACGATTATGTGCTTGAATTTGATGATCCATCAGAACCACATAGTGCTCAAATTGTAGAGCATGTTACGCCTACAGAATATGAAGAAGATAATTTTGACCCTGGAGAGTGTATTGTTGATGAGGTAGGTGGAAAAGTTGATTTAAGCTATAAGAAAAAAGCTGTGGATTTTGGAGAAGCGGAAAACAAACACTTCGACCGCTAACCACTGTACAAAAGAACTTTCGCAAGGTTAAATCCATGCATCAGCTATACAGGTGGGCTGCGGGTATTGAGAAGGGTGGAACAAACGCAGATAAACTTACATTTATTACAGAATATGTATTGCAAAAGTTTGAAGACGCTTGCGACAGGAGACTTATTGTCCATGACATGAATTTGAGATTATGGGCTTTGGAGGCAAAAGACGTACTAGTGGATCTACCCGAATTCAAGGCAAGTAAATGGTGGATTTGGAATTTCAAGAATGTACATGGAATCGTATCTCGCAAGATAACAACATTTAGAACACGATCTACGTTTCAAGACATTGGTAACTTGCAAAATGTTGCAGCAACTTTTGTTTCGAACGTAAAATCTAACATTCCAACGATCGGAGTCGAAGAAATTTATAATGCAGACGAGAGTGGCTTCAACCTTGAAATACATTCTGGACGAACATTGGCAAAATCAGGAGTGAAAAGGGTAGAAGCAGTGATTCAATCGGTGTCCGCTACGACACACAGTTACACTATTATGCCTATTATTTCTGCAAGCGGGCGTCTGCTTTCACCGTTATACGTAGTTTTGAAGGAGCCTACAGGAACGTTTGGCCCGAAGGTGCAAGAAACACTATTCCGGCCAAGCAATATTTACATCGAAGCTTCGAAATCAGGAAAACTCACATCAGAACATTTCAGAACTTGGTTTAGCCATGTATATCTGCTCAATACTGGCCGCAAAAGCATGCTACTACTTGATTCGTGGTCTGGACACTGCCCAAATCAGTTAAATCAGTTGATTCCAGAAATTCAAGAAGTGGCATTTTCGATCATTCCAAAGAAAACGACGGGTATGATTCAACCTTTGGATGTATTTGGTTTCCGGATTTGGAAAAATTTTGTGCGGACATTTTCGGATAATGTAATTCTCCTGGACGAAGATATCAACCTGCATTCACGCAATGAAATAATTAAATTGCAGTCGTTAACCCATAACCAACTTTCTTCGCCCAGATTCAAAAATCTTTTTCAATATGCGTGGTTTAAAAGCGGATATCTAGAAACTCATCCCGGCGAGTTTGAAAATCCTGTAGATTTCTGTTATTATAGGAGTGAAAAGGCTATACCAAAGTGTAGTATTTGTGGCGCGGCGGCCTTTATGCGATGCGCGTGGTGTGGCGAGTACCTTTGTTTCGAACATTTCTACAAGCAATATCATTATTGTAGTAATTACCAACCGTGATTTTTACTATTTTTGTCGTTTGTTACTTATACAACCCTTCGATGTGGAAAAATGTACAAATTATTTTATTATTAAAAACTGTTATACTGCTACAATTAAATTTAATATGAATAATTTTCATGTAAAGAACTTAAAATAAATGTAAATTATTTAAGTATTGCGTTGTGAGGCCAGTTCATTAAAGAAAAGTGCGTAAATGGACTCTAAATTCGTTAATAATGGTTTTTTTATTAAAAAAAAAAATTTAACACATATGTCATTTAGATATATGAAAAGAGGATACCCAGAGGTATTTCAGCACGAATAGTAAACAATATTTTCTTAGGGCGGAGGGGGTGGGGGGAGGGGTAACTCGAAAAACACGAATTTTTTGAACAAATTTTTTACGCAGTTTAATAAACACAATAAAACGGTGCAAGTTTTACTTAAACTTTTTTCAGATATTTCTCAGCGTTCCTGAGATATTTGACGAAAAAGAAAATCTTCAATTTTTTTCAAGGGCTGACTTCACCCCTTAAACCCGAGTTATGGCAACATTGGAATATAGGGTTGTATTACGGATGACATGCTGTACTTGTATGCAAAGTTTCATAATTATCGGTATCTTCGGGTTGCCTAACCTTCCTTGTGAGTCCCGGAATTTCGAGCGCTCTAATTGGGCAGTGTTTTTGGTTAATAACTCAAAAACGAAGCTTCAAACAACATTTTGGTCAAGGAAAAAGTTGTTCAGAATCACCTCATCTACCCCCCATTTCCCGATGTTGCGGTAGTTACGGGACACCCTGTATATAAGTTCCGATCCCTAAATCCTTGCGTCTAGGGCAGGAATCGACTGCAGCCCTACTGATGAGTCTAGGCGGTCGATTGGGAGACGAAACGCACATCCAAATCCAAATATCCTTTTTCCTTCCTCGATATGCCTCCTCTCCCCGGAGAAATTACGGTCCTCAGCAAGTTGTTGCCGCGGCGGGCCGGGTAAGGTGGCAAGATCCCTACATTACGTCCCACCTTAGGGCCGGGACGTAACAAATTTGTAGTTCAAAGTCTTAATAAATATACTCCTTTATTTACTCGAATACCGGTGAATACTAATTCTTTGGCGCTCCCGCACCTACGACATCCCCCAACATTCGACAAGTGTCATCCGGCACAACAAGGTTCCGAAAAATAACAAATTCCCAGTACCATTGAATGAAACTAATTTTTCATCATTAATAGACCTCAGTCATTTAACTATTGCCTTAATAAATAACAAACTACTTTATATTCTACAAATTCCAATTCTAGAAGATTCCCAATATACTTTACATCATCTAATCGCAATACCAACGTTCTCATATATTAAAGGATATATTGTTCAAACAATTGAAATGAATTATATTATTCTAAATGAAAAAAAAAACTAAATATATTCCATTATATTTAGAAGATTATCTAAAAATAAAATCATTCAATGATTATTATATTCTAAAAAGAAAACATTCAGATTACTTAGTTAAGAGAAATGAATACTGTGTTCTACAAATTTTAAATCATCAAAATATGAACTGTCAGCCAAAATATTTAAATATTCTAAATACGTTGAACTACCCATTAATAACAGAAAATCAATGGTTAATAATTCCAATCCAAGAGAAAAGTTTAAATATAGTATGTAAAGATAAGGAACCACAAATTATTCAGATTGAGCAGCCTACTGTCCTCACTTTAAAACCGGAATGCACAGCATTAAATAAGGAAATAATTCTAACACCTAGCATTATAACGAAAAATCTAACAATGAATATCTACACATCTCCAACCTATAACGAAACATTGAAATTAAAATTGATTAAAGACCATAACATCTCATTAGATGAAATACAATTGGAACCATTACGGGAAAATTATTTGTCCACCGAACATATACAGAGACTAGGAACTACTGTACACCAAATAGATGAACAAATACAACAGTTAGCCTTACGGAAAAGAACAAGAACATGGCAAGAAACAGGAATTCAAATATTACAATATCTAGGATATACTACACTTACATTAACCATACTCTATATTATAAGTAAACTTGACCTTATCCAGCTTTGTTGGAAATTACTTAAATTTTGCTGTATACCGTGTAAGAATTGTTATATTTTCGAACATTGTACGTTTGGAACAAGAAGTAATGTCATTGATAGAGTTCATTTTGATAGACCAACAAATACTTGGCAAATGGTAAGACAAAATGATGGTAATAGGCAAGAAGTAGTTTCTATAGGTGATCAAGATTCAGATATAATACCAAGACTATACCATAGAAACAAGCACACAACCTCTATATTATAAAGAAAACAACTATTATATTGAACACAATGTATTTTCTTAGTAATAATGGGAGTAAAACATCCGTTGCAACCGCAAATTGTTTACGAAGCGGAGCAAGGACCAATCGACGGAGAAAATCCGAGATTGCATCCAGCTGCGTATAAACAACTTTTTAACTTTACCTGTAATATTATTAATGAAGATAATTTAGGAATGCAACAAGCGATTACCAAGACACATATTATTTGTTCGCAATGTTTTGAAGAAGATGATTTTAATTACTATCAGATTAATCTCAATCATACTATGAGCGATGTAAGAAATGTTGCAAAAGCTACTACATGTCTACGATGTGATGTAACAATAGCAAATACACGTCCAGCGATAGATTGTAAGGAATGTATCGAAGAATATTTGGACATAACGTCCAGCGATAGATTGTAAGGAATGTATCGAAGAATATATCACGAGATGGTAAAAAGTATCTCGCAGGAGCTCGATTTTGGAGGCGGGGGAGATGTGACTGTCACATCGGTATAAACATGAAATAAGATAAGGAATTCGGAGACACCATAATTAAGACATCGACGCAAATGAAATATGACACCTGAGACGCAGTCAGGAAGTGCTATAAAAGGCCATCGACAGACGCAGATATCATCATTGAATGTCCATACACGAAACAGAGTTCATCACACCAGTTAAGAGCATTGTATTTTAATCATAACTAATAAAGTAACTGTTGTCTTTTAAAAAAAAAACAAATATTCTTCATCTTCGCCTGTGACAGATTGTCTTCCTTTTATTGATGTCGCTGACTTTAGCCGCACTACCCATTGCTTTAGCAATTTCTACTCTCACTTTTTCAATCTGATCCTTTCTAGTTTCCCTGGCGAATGAAGTAAGAGGAGGCCTGCAGCAATTTTGCGTGCCGCAGTAACTTCCACTTCCTTGAGGCATTCCTGTATCTTCACTTTCTTCAGTACATCGGCGTACGATATACCTTCATTAGCCCTGACTGCTATAGCAGCCGGCAGCGATTTCACCTTTGGCAATCTGTGCTCTCTACGCCCCGACACTCCTTGCCTTTCTTTACCCATTGCGTTGTTCCTCGTTTCCTCCGCTGTTCTATCTTGGTCTACCTTAAGGTTAGAGCTGCGTCCCTGTCCCACGCGGTACCGTCGGTGCCGCCTACCTTCCCTGCGCTCCCCCTGCCATTACATTGGGACAGGCTCGTCTACATCTTCTGGGTCCGAGTCTAGCTGTCTTACCATTCTCCTCTTTCTCGTGACCACCGGTGGTGATCCAGCCAGATCGTTGCTCTTTGCACTCTGATTCCTTTCTTTGATTTTAGCACGAGCTAAGTCCAGTTCTTTGTCCCTTGTCTCCAGCTGCTTTTGCATGTTCCGAAACTCATCCTCATTTTTCTCAAGCTTTTGTTCCAGTGTGGTCTGCTCCATCTTACAGGCTGCCGCATCTTTGCAGATTCCCTCGTACAACTCATGCATTCTATTCAGCCCTCCCACCGGTCGCAAATAAATGCTGCTCTCAATCACCTTCATCATCTTCCCCAGTTTAGCTTCTATTTTCCCCAGCGCTGGCTTAAGAAGTGCAGCTGCAGTAGGTCTGCAGTTGCACGTAGCCGCAGCTTCTTCTAGTTCGGTCATCGCCTCCTTCATGGTATTCCTGACCAAATGGAAGTCACTAATCGCCGTTCTGATCCTCGCGTATGTGGTCAGCCAGGAGCTATTATCGCTCCCCAACTTTTCCGCAAAATCCTTGAATAGCGAACGCACCGCAGACACCTGTAGCACCCCATCCTCACCGTTCTCCCTTCCTGCTGACGTCGACGCACGTGCCGGGAACCACACATCATCTGCACCCTCAAAAGCGCTCTGCGTATCATCAAGTGTTTGATTTGACACCAGGTTCTCTCACCTAGGTTACCGCTCGTTCTGCTGATATCCGTGAGGCTCACCTCAAGTTCAGGCAGAATTCGCC
The DNA here is from genome assembly GCA_951802695.1 of Nomada ruficornis. Taxonomy (NCBI): domain Eukaryota; kingdom Metazoa; phylum Arthropoda; class Insecta; order Hymenoptera; family Apidae; genus Nomada; species Nomada ruficornis. The sequence goes on from OX637850.1 coordinate 13,149,867, forward strand.
TCCTGCTGGTTTTAGGGCTTTTCCCCAACCGACCGAACCTAAATGTCGCTCTAAACCTAACCCGGGAGTGATTAAACCTACTTTCGGCCTAACCTCGAAAACACTGCACGCGGCCGCGTATCTCCACTTCACGCACTACCACGATGCAACTGAGATTTTTAACGCGTTTTCCGCACGCGGTCGGGCTTTTACTTGTCAAATTATACCTTTTTTGTTCGCAGCCCGCACGTTATTACATCCCGCACTGGCAGTTTACTGACGCAGTCTGCCACGCGGCGGATGGATAGAATAAATTCCACGCACCAGTTTCGCAAACGCACTTCTCACAATTTATACACTTATTAATAAACACAATTAAAAATTTTTCTATATTATTCCGAGAATTTTACAGAAATTAAGCACTTTTGTACCACGCACCTTGCCACGAGGCGCGTGCACGCAGGTTAGAATGACGAGTTTTTCGTCAATTTTCCTCCAATCTTCCACCAATTTACCCGTAATTTTAGGAATCACTCCACATTCCTTTATTGCACGCAACTATTAACAAATCGTAAGTCGCCTCGTCAATTTGCTAAATTTTTCGCCAATTTGCACGGAGCACTACTCGTTAATTAGCACTACTCGCACGTCCGTCCGGTAAGATGCACAGTGGATCAAAACTGAAAAATACTAGGCATACCTAAAACAAAAATTTGTTGCTTGTGCAATCTTATGTAAATTTTTTAATTCTTCTACTATCATACTACATATATTTAGTAAAACTTTATGAATTTATTTCATATTTTTCTCATACTCAGCCCAACATTGTCTTAATCTCACGAAAGTGTTCTACAATATTTTGTATTTTTATGTTTCCAGAAAGTAATTAGCCGTTCAATTTTCGTTGGAATGGTTTTAGTTACCTTTCTTCTTGTAATGAAAATTACAAACATTTACATTGTTACGTATGAATATTATTCTCTTAACATCAACATCGCCGGCCTAGACGTTGCCTAGCCGGGGGTGTGGGCAATGCCTAGTTGCCCACAGCCCCGGCTCGTAACAAACTGGTGACAGCGGTGGGATACTGCTAATTTAGAATTACCGTAAATTTTGGTTTTTAAAAATACGTTCTATTACTCGTAGGTGAACATTTTACAATATACTAGTTTTCTCTAGTTAGTTACTTTAGTAATTTTCAAAATGGCAAATCCACAAGCGAACGTCTCTGCTAGTGAGATGCTAAACTTGACAGCTTCGATTGCTAATACAATGACACTCTTAACGCAACGGACGTGTATACAGAATATCACTTTGTCCATTCCGACTTTTGACGGAGAAAAGCCATCGTTGACGCACTTTGCACAACATGTGGAAAATGGGTTAACTTTGATTCCTGAGGGTACGGAAGCGGAGTATCTTGCCATTGTTTTAACTAAACTCATCGGTCCAGCACGTAGATGCACGATAGAGCATAAATTCGACTCTGTCAAAGCACTGATTAAGCATTTAAAAAAGAGATTCGCGCCTGGTAGAGATTTGTCGCACTTTCAAGTAGAAATCGCGGAATTACGTATTCGCGAAGGTGAAAGTATTCGACGATATGTCGATAGAACGAGTCATCTTGTTTATTGTACGCGCGGAGCTATCCGGGAAAGATATCTGAATCACGCTGAAGAATTCGTCAAAGAAATGGAAAAGAAAACTTCATTGATGGTTTACCGGATCGAATTTCCTGGAAAGTGTCGGGTCAACTTCAAGATTTGGAAACGCTTGAACAGGCTTACGACGCCGTGCTACATATTGACAGGAAGTTAAGTAATCGGCAACGGTCGCCATCCAGAGAATCACCTTCTAGATGGTCACGCCGAGATCGTTATGATCGAGATTATCATAATCACGACCGCGAAGTATCGTATCCACTGTCTCCGAACAGATATGATCGGTTCAGGGAACGACCTGCAAGAACATCTGAATTTAAAGAGGAACGCGAGAGGCAAGGACGCACGACGGCCTGGACTTTGCGACAAAGGACCCCCTCGAGATCCCCTTCTAATCATCGCGATTCATCCGTAGATGATCGAGATAAAAAATTTTCAATTCTTAAAAATCCTGACAAAAATCGTAAGTCAGATTTATATTGTTGGCATTGTGGCATTGCCGGACATGATGGGAAGTCGTGTAGGAATCGTCCACGCAGTCCGCATTATCGTCGGGATTCACGGGATTCATCCATTGAATCAAACAAGACTTTAAACTTCAATCGCGCTCAACGTACAGGCGACACGATGAGCGGAAACGAGGAAGATCGCCGAAGGAAAATCCGATTCAGCGACGAGAAGAAAGAACACTCATCAAGGAAGCACCTGCACCAAGAATCAAGATCAAGGTACCGGAACTGGAATCAGGAACGGGAGAATTCTTAATTGATGGTGGAGCAGCTGTTAATCTGGTGGTTATCGACGTACTCGGAAAATACGACTTCTAGACTCATGAAATGGAAACTGAGACTCTTAGAATACGAGTATCAAGTCGTTCATAAAGCCGGAAAAACGAATAAAAACGCAGACGCTTTATCGCGTAACCCTGTATCTGTTTGTTTACCATTGATGCCACGAGAATGCAGAGATTCTGAATTCAAAATACAGATACCTAAAATAAATCCTAATACTGATTCAATTGGACAACGTGTTATACAGTCACGACGAGATAGAGAAAACCGACCCAAGTATCGGGATAGCAGCAGCTCCGACGAAACGGAACAGGCCGCATATGGAAAGGTCCAACATTCGCCGATTATAGACAGAAATCGACCCTTTCCTAGCCTGTCTCAAGAGATATCGATGCCAGATGAGCGCCTGGAAACTATAAACAGTTTTTTACCAGCAGCAAATTGTACTCAAATTTTGCCTTCACACGAAGACCAGACCCTACACGACGATTCGTTATCTTTTGGAGAACCACTCGAAGACACTATAATAAAGAACACAAGTAATGTCCGCCAGGACTTATTTAGTACACCGCAAAGGTTGACACCAATGCTGAGTGTAGTCTTACAAGCCCCAGCAAACCAGCTACCTGCGAAGACCCTTGCCGAAGCAAGTGTCATACGATCACCCGATCACGGTTCGACCCAACATGATTTGCTAGACCATACGCTCGACCCTTATCCATTCATCGCCTCGGATTTGGAAAAAACGTCTGATAAAGATGATCTGGAGGAGGTGATATCTGCACAGCTGCATAAAATTACTGAACACCCTCACAGCTGAAGAAGGACACTGTGTACATTTTATATCTGCCGACTGTAATTTACAAACCGACGTTGGAAAATTGTTACTGGACACCGAGACAATAAATAAACAGGACCTTCTCGCAAAACGACCAGAAAAGGGACATATAGTAACTTTGGATAATGGATTGTATAAATCATTCAGCATAGTAGTCCCCGACAATTTTTATGATATCGTTAAAAAATCAGACGTTCTCACGGGTTTGAAAATTCTTAGAGACACCTTAAATCGACACCATATCAAATCATTTCGAATATCAGCAACCGGAGATTTCCATAAACTACCGGTCAACGAATTCTTCAAGATGTTAGAAGAAGTGTTCACTGGAACAACACAGCAAATTATTATTTGCAATTGTATCATCACTACACCATCCATAGAAGACAGACAAGAAATAATCCGCGAAGCTCATGATAGTTTAATTGGAGGACACAAAGGAATCAAGAAGACTTATACACGCATTCGATCGAAATTCCATTGGCCGCAAATGCGCAAGGAAATTCAAAACTACATACGAAGATGTCAAAGTTGCCAAGAACAAAAATTAGTTCGAGCAAAAACTCGTCAGCATATGTTAATTACCGACACACCTATGGGACCATTGGATAAAATTGCTTTGGATACAGTAGGACCTCTGCCAATCACACCTAGCGGAAATAGATACATTCTCACTATGCACGATAATTTAACTAAATATTGCATGGCAGTAGCAATACCGAATATTCGAGCTGCTACTATTGCAGATGCTTTTGCTAGATATTTCATCGCAATCTATGGTACACCTCGCGCAATATTAACAGACAAAGGAACTAGTTTCATTGGAAACCTTATGACAAACTTGTCCGAAATATTTAAAATCAAGCAAATTACAACTTCGGGATACCGACCACAAACCAACGGATAATTGGAGCGAAGCCACATCGTACTCACCGAATACCTCAAGCACATAGATAGCACATACCTACATAGATAGCTACGAAGATTGGGATTTATTAATACCCTTTGCAATGTTTTTATACAATACGTCTGTACATGAAGCAACAAATTTCACTCCATACGAATTAATTTTTGGAAGACCAGCCCGAGAATCTAGTTCATTTCCAACTGATGAGAAATTAAAATCATACGGGGATTACTTAACGGAATTAGTTACACATATGACCAACATCCGTAATATAGCTTCAGATAATTTGGACAAAGCAAAAATCCGATCGAAAGGTTGTTACGATTTACGCGCAAAACCAGCAACATTTAATGTAGGAGACTCCGTTTACGTACTCATGGAACCACGTATTAATAAATTCGATCCACATTACATTGGGCCATACGAGATAGTAGACGTGACAGACCTGAATAACGTAGTACTACAGAAAAACAATAAATTGATTACAAAACATCAAGATAAATTAAAACACGCTTATTCTTCGTCCACAGTTTGAAATAAGTCATGATTTTCGCTTGCTTGCTCCTGTTGCCACTCGCTGTTGTTAGTGTGTTACGTATGAATAATATTCTCCTACGCTGCGCTCGCACGCGTCGTTCGCTCTCGCGTAGAAACGGAAGACGCCTAAAGATTTATCTCGCTACCACACGACGGTTAACCCTTTTAGTATCGACCAACTGCATCGCGACCGATTAGGTGCATTCGTGACCCGACGAATACTCCGCGCTCTTACCTTTTATGGAGGCTTCTCATTAGCCCCTCTACACATTTCGGAACTATATAAACCCTCTGTTCCTGATCATCTTCGGTTCATAACTACACAGCAACGCGCACAGTCAAGTCGCTTTACGCTTGTACAGAGTCGGTTGCATTCAGCAAGAATTGGGCTTAGGGCACCATTCAGATAAAGTTAACCCGTTAGAATCCGCATAGTCCGGTTGAAGTTCTTTCGGCATACTTTGTAACCGTTCTCAGACCCCGCATCGCCAGTGCGTCAACACCGTGCAGCTTAGGTAATAATTCTCACACTATTTAACTATATCGCGACAATTACACTTGTACAAACAACTGGTTGCAATATAAACTTATAAACTGTTCACCATTAATTCGAGTAGATTCGTTAAAACCTATCTTTACTCCGTAATCCTTTATATTGGTAGTAACGTCCCACAGATACAACTTAACCGCTCGAGTTGTAACAAATATTTATTTACGAGTCAAACTAACATTTCCTGCGACTCCCTGAATTCGCATCAGGTTCGTTCGCACGCCTTATCCAAAACAAGCTCCCTAGTTTCGCACCAGGTTCGTCTGTATTCTACGGCTCCCTGATTTCGCATTAGGTTCGTCCGTACGTTTACCAAACCTCCGAACAGCTCCCCGGTTTCGCACCGGGTTCGTCTGTGAATAAACCAACCTCCCAGTAGCTCCCCGGTTTCGCACCGGGTTCGTCTGCGCACTCTTTCCTAGTGGCTCCCCGATTTCGCATCCGGTTCGTCCACGACGTTTCACCCTCCTGCGGCTCCCTGGTTTCTCACCAGGTTCGTCCGCGCTTGATTCTATTCCTGAGGCTCCCCGATTTCACATCGGGTTCGTCCTCGCATACATCAATCCCAGCGGCTCCCTGATTTCGCATCAGGTTCGTCCGTGCACCTTACTAACAAATTGTCAACCATATTCCTTGGGTAATATCAACATCGCCGGCCTAGGCGTTGCCCACAGCCCCGGCTCGTAACAACATGATAACTATTTTGCTACTAAATTATCATTTTTTATACTGATTTTACATTTTTGTAAATAACAAAAATTGTTTGTAAATTCACGCATATCTCATCATTCTTGATAGATTCAGGTTTGCAAAATTTAATTATTTGCATCCGTCCGCATCCGTCCCTTTGAGAAATTGACGTTTTTCTTGCAACAAAAATAGGTGCAAGATAGGTAAAATGACTTAAAAGTGTTCTACAATGTTTTATATTTTTATGTTTCCAGTAAGTATTTGAAGATTCGGAAGGTATGTAAACTGACAGAGAAGCATAATAAAGCCTTGCTTTTTTTTGTTTATTCATTTATTTTTTTAATAAATTTCTTTCTTTCAAGATTAAATGAGTATCGTGTAGTAATATTATCTATAACCTTGAATTGCAATCAAAAAATAATGAAATACGTGAAATTTGAAGGTATGCCCAGTGTGCGATGGCCAGAGCGGAACCCAAGAGCTCGGGTACCTTGGGTTCACTAAAACCCATACTGTGTCCATCCCTGGCCCGACCGTAGACGAACCAGGAACTGACCAGCACCTGATGGGCAGGACCCGGGGCAGTGAGTAGATAGGGACATAAGTCGATTGTGATTTAACGTGCTGTGCCTGGCGCGAAGCCCTAACCAACGGCCTCCATGGGCGAGGGATTGAGATACGCTCAATCAGCGCGCACCCAGGTAAACCCTTCCCAAGTACTACCCATTAATCCTGGGTAGCAAGCCCCGTGGATAGCCAAGGTAGGGTCGAGAACTTTCTATATCACTACCGTGGTCTGGAGGACGGCGCGCGAACTGCATTAGCGCAGCTCCCCGTCGAGAGGTCAGTCCCTCTAGCCTGCGACACTGCCCTCGCGAGTCCAACCGCGAGTCCAACTCAGACACACACACCCCCACCGACATTCCCATTCGCTCACTAAATTCATCCATTCCGTGCCCTTTCTCTCAAGATCCACCCTGTTCCGTCCATCAACAAGCATCAACAAGCATCCCCATATGCAACACACTTATATCCATTCTCCGACAGCCTCCACAGGATCCCATCCTTCTTCATATTCCATACGAACGGTCCACAGATGGACCCCTGGGGACAGCCGCGCTCAGCATTCTTCCATACAGTTTCATTCGTACTCATCATACATACCTTCCTCTCATGAAAATATGACCGCCATAGGTCCATTTCTTCACATTCATTCTCAGCCAACGTCTCGAGCACTTTCATCCATTCCAGATTATCGATTGCTCCTTTAAAATCCACAAACACACCCAAGACATACTACATTCATACTACATTCATTCACATATTTTTTCACACATGCCCACGCACTCTCGGTCGACCGGCCCCGCCTAAAGCCATGCTGGGCTTCATTCATTCGTCCATTCATTCTGTTCTCCATTCTTTTGACCATCATTCTCTCAAGCACTTTGCCTAGCACTGGCAACAAGCAAATCGACCTATAAGATGCCGGGTCCGCTCGAACCTTCTTAGGGGACTTTAACAAAGCAATCACTCTCGCAGTCTTCCACTCCACTGGGAAACATCCACTCTCCAGGCACACATTAAACAGTTTCAACAACCACTTAGGAATCGCTCTCCAAATCATTCTCAACATACTAGCATTCACATAATCCAGACCGCGTGCTCGTCTCAGTCTCATCCTTCCAACAGCTTCACTCACTTTGGGAGTCTATGCGCCGCCTCGGTGGAACCTGGGGTCCTTTGAGGAGTTCCTGGACGGGGTCGCGAGATGTATCTCGCGATGTCGGCCCCGTCCGGTTATTGTCCTGGGGGACTTTAACTCCAAGTCTCAGGCTTGGGGTTCCCCAAGGACGGACCCCAGGGGCGAGGCGGTGCTGAACTGGGCGGCTGGCCCCGACCTTCGATTGCTTAATCGGGGGTCAGCCAGCACCTGCGTCCGCTACCAGGGGGAGTCCATTGTCGACTTGACGTGGGCCTCCTCCTCAGTGGTGGATCACGTAGGGGGCTGGAGGGTGGCACATCGAAGAAGAGGTGGCCGTTGAAGCGCCTGCACGATGATGTGCTGATGGCCGCCTCCCTCGTCGTAGCCTGGCCCGGACTTCCGGCTGGGCCGGTCGTGGACGTCGAAGAGGAAGCGGCGCGGTTCCAAGGGGGTATGTTAGCGGTCTGCGATGCTGCCATGCCCTGGTCCCGCGCCCCGGATCGACGGGCAACGTACTGGTGGTCGCCGGAGATTGCGCGGTTGCGCTATGTTTGCGCTCGCGCCCGGCGACTGTTCCAGAGAACCCGTCGAAGACGGCGTCGCGACTTGGCAAGGGAGCATCAGCTGTACGAGGGCTACCGCGAGCAGGTGGTAGCCCTCCAGCTGGCCATCAAGAGGGCAAAGGCTGGGGCGTGGTCAGAGCTCCTCGAGTATCTGAACCGTGAACCCTGGGGGCGCCCGTACAAAATGGTAATGGGAAAACTTCGCCCATGGGCGCCCCCCGTGACGGAGACCTTGGACCCCGAGTTCCTGGACAGGGTGGTAGACACCCTGTTCCCCCTGGATGAGGGGGGGAACAGGCGCCGGAGCTTGGGGAGTCGGACCCGAACACCTGGTCCGACGACATGGGGGTTACGGTGGAGGAGCTCTCCCGGGCCGTTAGGAAAATGGGAGCCCGCAACACGGCCCCGGGTCCTGACGGCATACCGGGCAGAGCCATAGCCCTTGCCCTGCGCGTCACGGGCCCCGCCTCAGGCGCCTGTTCGATGGCTGCCTGAGGATGGGGCGCGGCCCGTCCCGCTGGAAAAGGGGACGCATGGTCCTGATCAGGAAGATCGGCAAGCCCGCCGATTCTCCCTCGGCGTACCGGCCGATATGTCTCCTCGACGAGGTGGGGAAGCTTTTCGAGAGGGTGCTGGCTTCCCGCCTCTCGGGGCACCTGTCCCGGGTGGGTCCCGACCTGGTCGAGTCCCAGTTTGGCTTCAGAGGGGGACGCTCGACGAACGACGCAATTAGTCGAGTCAGGTCCCTCTCGGACTCGCCCACGTCCCAGGGAGGGGTGGCGTTGGCGGTCAGTCTTGACATCGCCATCGCCTTTAACTCCCTTCCCTGGGGCGTATCGGGGGGGGGGCACTCGCTGACCACGGAGTGCCCCTCTACGTGAGGAAGGTCCTAAAGGACTACCTGAGGGACAGGTGCGTTGAATATCCGGGCAGAGGTGGCCGGTTGTGTACGAGGGAGGTTGATCGTGGTGTCCCACAGGGGTCGGTCCTGGGCCCCATACTGTGGGACATCGGGTACGGTCGGGTGCTGCGGGCTGCTCTCCCAGACGGCGTCAGTCTGACGTGTTACGCTGATGACTCGCTGCTGATGGCCGTCGGGAGGGATTGGATGAGGACCATCCGGCTAGCGGAGACGGGACTGGCCTCCGTCGTCGACGGTATCCGGGGACTGGGGCTGCGGATCTCCCCGCTGAAAACCAAGGACATGTGGTTTCATGACAGGCCTCGGAGCGGCGGCCGCCCCGGTCCTGGATTATGATAGGGTGTGAGTATGTTCAGGTTGATGACCGGATGAATTATCTCGGTCTCCTCCTGGACAGCCACTGGCGGTTCACGGTCCACTTCACCCGACTGGCTCCCCGATTAGAGAGGGCGGAGGCCGGCCTTGGCCGCCTCCCCCCAAACATCGGGGGACCGGATGAGAGGGTGCGCCGCCTATACCTAGGTGTTGTGCGGTCTATGGCGCTTTACGGCGCCCCGATTTGGGCGTCAGCCCTGATGGTTCCGCGGCGCAGCAAAGTATCGCTGCGCCGCGTTCAGAGGAGGATGGCCATCAGGGTGGCCAGGGGATACCGCACGATATCCCACGAGGCGGCGTTGGTTTGGGCGGGCACCGTGCCTTTCGATCTCTTGGCGGAGGGAGACGCTTCCATTTACGAGCGTCTCCGAGAACTCCGCCGGGGGGGCGCGATGGTATCCGCCGAGGAAGAAGTGGACGTGAAACGTCAGGCCCGGCTGGCTGCGCGGAATAAATGGAGGATGGAGCACCTTAATCGACGAGCCGCGCAGCGAGCAGGCGGGGCGGTTCTGCCCAGCTTAGACGAATGGCTGGACCGCGGCAGGGGGACGCTCACCTACCGGGTCACGCAGCTGCTCACCTGGCATGGTTGCTTCGGTGAGTACCTGTGCCGGATACAGGCGGAGGCGACGACGGAGTGCCACGAGTGTGGGGCTGCTCTGGATACAGCGCAGCACACATTGGAGGAGTGCCCGGAATGGGCGGCGGAGCGCCGGGCGTTGAGGGCGCAAGTGGGGGCGGATCTCTCGCTGCCACGCATCGTTAGTATGATGCTGGGCAGCGAGAGAGCCTGGGTAGCGGTGGCCTCCTTCTGCGAGGATGTTCTTTGCAGAAAGGAGGCAGCGGAGCGGGATCGGGAGCTGACCGATTCCGTCCGACGCGAAAGACGGAGGGTCAGGGCTCGCCGGTTGCATTCGCGCAGGCTGGCGAGGTCCCCCCCCCCCGTGGTGTAAAAGCGTTGAGGGTCCGTGGGACGAATGGAGGTGTCCCCCCTCCCGTCTCTCGTATAACAGGGTCACCGCTCACTCAGTAGACGGGCGGCCCTGCTGTGGGAGGATTGTGTCCTCCCGGTACCCCGCAGGGCTGCCCGACAGCCAGAAATGGCACCGTATTTAAAGGAGGGGCGGCTCGCTGGCCGTTTCCGCTGGCGAGATCCCCCTCCCGCGGTGTGAATGGCTGACGGACCCGTGGGGCGCTGAGGTGTCCCCCCTCACCCCCTGCTGGTTGACCTCGCCAATGCCCCGTATACGGGCGGTCCTGCCGGGGAGGAACTATCCTCCCAATTCCCGCAGGGCCGTCGGAGATCCGTGGGCGACTCGGGTGGGGGCCCGAGTCGCCCTTATCACGGTCTGTAGAAGGAAGGCCGCGCTGGGTGTTACCCCTGGCGCGGCCAGGTGCTATTACAGCAGAGGTTTTCGGAGGGTCCTTCTGACCCTCCTGCGGATGGGGCCGCAATGGTCGGGCGTGGGGAGGCACCGGAAGTGTCTTCGTAGGTCACGGGGCCTCCCCTACAAGCGCCGAGGATAGGTAACTGGGGTGGTTTTAGTCGGTAAAAATCCGACACTACCTCCTGCTCTCCCCCAGGGCAGGAGTGTCTTTCGAAGATTTCCACCTCGTTGATATATAAATAAAAAAATAAAAGCTTCATTCACTTCGTTCCACTCAAACCTTCTTGTACATATCATACTTTCACATACACTTTCAGCAACCATACTTGCAGCTGGGAAGAATTTCTCCAACAAGACACACACACATTCTTTCCACGTATTGTACACACACCCACCTACTTTCATCGAGCTCAGTCTCTCCCTCACATTCTTTCCGCTACATAGCCTGTAGACTTTTCCCCATGGATCCAGGGTTGACTCTCTTCTATACTTTTTCCAGCTATCCTATTTCGTCCTACACACTTTCTTCTTATACTCGCTCATCCATCTCTTATATTCATTCGCTCTGGATTCTAGATCCTCACTTACTCTATTCCTCGTTCTCTGCCATGCTCTCATGCTCCTTCTTACTTTCGTCTTCAGAATTTGCAACTCATTCGTCCATCATTCAAGCCTTCCATTCTTTCTTTCACTATACTCCTTCATTCGTTTGTTGTTCACACCCTGGATCCATCTCATCATACCCTCAAGCATCCTATTCGCATCACATTCATTCATTAATGCTTCACCATGCACCTCCGCACGCTCTATAATATCATTCATGTATTCTTCCCAGTCTACGTCCGCAGCATTCCATCTTTTATACATTGCCATTTCACTTACGTTCTCCACATCATACTTCACACACACCAATATCATATTATGATCACTCATCCCCCAGTCATTCTTTACCATCCATTCCAGTCTGCACCCGGCCAGAACTCCACTCGCCAGAGTGACATCAATGTCACTCTGACCTCTCGGTCCCGAAAACGTATACCATTCACTCGGCACATTTAACACAACCTTTCCATTCTCCAAGATCCATTCTTCAAGCACCCTACCACGCATTTCATTCCCTCTACTGCGCCCCCCCCCTTGCTTAACCACAAGGAGGAGACAACCATCGTATTCATTCCGATCAATACACATTTTCCCCTCGTGGCTTCACGCACCCTTCCCATGTATGCCAGATAGGGCTCAATATCAGCCACATACCGACAATACATGGACACCACATACAACTCGCCAAAGTCCCCCTTCATCCAGGCGCACGCACCCCATTCCTCTGTACACTCTAACACACATAAAACTTCCACATTCGGGTCATTTACTACAACAGCTGCTTTCACACATTATTTACGAAGACATCCTACGTAGATGGGCGTCCACATCACACATAACTATTTACGCTCTCTGACAATTACACTGGATAACATTTACACACTTTTCAATCATCACTTATTCTCGCTTTCTCCCTTGCCAACATTCTCACATACTCCGGGCATTCAGTGGACAGGACAGAGTGGCTCGCATCCTTACCTTTCAACCTTCAATTTCTACATGCACTCTCTTTTTTACACTTGTCAAACAAGTGTCCAGTCTCACTACATTTCTGACACAACCTCTCATTCACGCTACATTCTCTCATCATATGCGCAAATGCAACGCACTTGTAGCAGCTTAAAACATTCACAAACTCTCTCACTCTGCACGCACACCATCGCACATACACTCTGTTCATGGCTGGTGACCCTTCCGGAAAGTAAAAATACTTTTCTTACCTGCACTACTGTCGTGCAGCGACCAATCTATCTTTAGGAATAGATAGGTCTGATTGAATGCAGTGAATGCTATGGGTGAATGTTCATTATTGCTTCACCAATGTCTGAAGACTGACTGGTTTTCGTCGTCCTAACGGAGAAATTTTCAATGCAAAAGGTGGGGATTTGTGGAGCCACCGATGGCCCAGCAAAACAAATGAATCTTGCTGATCCGCGCGCTCTCCGTGCTTAAGGGCCCCGACTCCAGGCGCCATGATGTGTGTGCGTGCACTTACACAAACAAAGGAAAGCATGCACGTATACGCCATGCGCGACAGAGAGGCCCGATTTCAAATTTGACTATCCCTGTCTCCATAATTGCATGAATGAAACTTTCGCGGATTTAACACACACGGGTAGACTTCACCACAGTCGGGGACTTACGTTTGAACGCCAATAAACACCATGCGTTCAGATGAATGGTATTTCTTGAACTGGCAAGCTAGAGACAGACACCGATGTAGGCAACAAGATGGCTGGAGGCATTTTGACACATTTCCCAATTAGCAAATATTGAACGATTTAATGGTTTATTCACTGATAACACGAAATCCCCTACTTCCTTGAACTAGCACAAGATCACAGAAATTCGATTTTTCACAATTTATCACTTCTGGAAGGCGGAAAAAGTAAAATACGATTTGCACGCATCCGACGTAAGAATAGTTCACTGATTCTCCGTCGGTGGCGTTTATGCTACATTGTAGTGAATTTGGCCCAGTTACCGTCAGGGTCGATAAAAATTCAAATCAGTCGGTAAATGTATGTTATAATTTCACACCACGAACGGCGATTCATACGTGAATACGTGATGTGTGCACACAGACACCAGTAAGGCATAGTTGCCGGCACGTATCAAACCTCTGTCACACTGTTGTCACATCTGTTATAATTATAACATAAGCATCAGCAAAATGAATCGGCTAGAGCTGAGATGTTGATTCGAGCCGCTGCAAACTTTTTTGTAGGTTCGAGTCCCTTTGGGGTATATTTTTTTACATTCATTTCTTTTTTAATTACTAAGTATATGACAATGATCAATATTTGTTTACAAATGTTTTAAAAATATTTGTTAAATACTTTAATTTAATATACGTAAATATGATGTTGAAGCGCTTTTTTCTTCCGTTTTCTTCCCATGTATCTTGCCACTTATGGAACTGTTTGATATTTCTAACATTTGGACGCGAATACACGTCAATACAAAGTTCAAAATGTGTAACTCGAAAATTTCAATCATTTGGTGGTGTTTCAGTTATATTAGCAATAAAGCTGCTATGTTAATATATATGAAATATATTAACTATATTATACAACAATAATATAATTGTAATATAATTAAAATATATGTAAGATTATCGAAGGCGTTTGAATAGGTATTCAAATGATTATGTCGGCGTGTATGTGTTAAAAAGTTGTTTTGTTTAGCTCTCGTGACCGTAGTCTGTACAGGAATACAATGTCACCATGTTCCTTTTCGATCATTTTATGCTTCGCTCTAATTGTAAGCAACAGAAAGCTATGATAGACAAAGATAGAGCTATGTACGTCAGATGTACCTATGACGTGACAGCAAGACGGGTATCGGTGTGACACCGCAACTGCGTGGCCCGCGGCCCGCCAGTTGGCTGTGCCTGACCTATGTCAAGCAGTAATAAGAGCCCTTCTCTCATAAGTTCCAAAAATTATTTCCTTACACATATTAATATTGTTTTATCAATCTCGCTTTTTCAACTTGACCCTTGTATCTCCTCTTTCATTTGCACTATTCTCTTTTATGTTCGGCAAAAATCAAAATCTCAACTTGAATCGAATATATCGAAGATTTCCTAGAAAGCAAAACTGTAATTGGTATAACAATATCAACAATGTCTCCGTATTTTTCGTTTGTCATTCTACATAATGACCAAAGCCATGTGAAAAAGCGAATGATATGAATTAAAAATTATCAATATATGCATATTCGGTACTCGCATAAAATCTCTAAAAATAAATATTTTCTTTTATGATGGTATAATTTCATTCGCAACAATAATTATTTGTGTCATCTAAAAGAAAGGCGAAATAGTAGTAAAACATCACACGAGTTTTCCTGCACTTCGTCAAGACTGTTCAATCTAAGACGTCTGAAAATGCGCTTCATACATTTTATTTTAATGTTACAAATATTAAACAGTACCATAATTGGCAAGATACATGGCAAGGGAAACGGTAGCACGAAGAGCGCTCTAAGTTCATATTTACGTATATTAAATTAAAATATTTAACAAATGTTTTTAAAATATTGGTAAGCAAATACTGATCATTGTCATATAGATAGGTATTAAAAAAACATTAATGTAAAAAAAATGATAGCATAGGGGGATCGAACCTACAAAAAAGTTTCCAGCGGTTCAGCAGCTATATGTATATGTCTACATATGTATATCCGGCAGGAATCGAAATCTCGGCTCGAGCCGATGCATTTTGCTGATGGTCAGGATTGTAACAAATGTGGCAACAGCGCGACAAAACACTCAAAGCATGTGATTTGACAACTATGGCCTCCCACTCTCCATTTATAATTTTGCCTAATGACGTTAGATGCCACACCATGAGTTTATAATTCTGTATAATGACTTTAGATGTCACCCCGTCAAATGCCGATGCAGAAGATTTTTATGTTTTCACTAACGCCCGTTCTGTCGAATGGCGCTTAGATCGATTCGGAGTTGCCCCAAAGGAGTCGGGGCCCTTAAGTCTCTCACCACACTCTCCCTTCCTTCATCACCACATCAAGCACATTCTTACTCATTTCCACGATCACATTACCTACACTCGCATCTTTCTTATTGTTTCTACTCACCACTCTCACTCTTTCCACAAACTTCTCTTTTGACACTCCACATCCAGCACTTTTCACGTTCTTTTCATACAATTCACTCAAAAAACATTCATTCGTAACGTCATTCGGCATATCAAACACCACCACTTTCGGCCCTATCTTCTTAAAGGACTCTATCTTTAAACCCAATTCCGCAAACTTACGGTATTCACTAATCATTCTCACTTCTTCCTCACTCGCAGCCTCGATGGCCACACCCCCACTCTTCGTCTTTCGCACAGCACGCACACGCACATTCGGGCCACCACTCAGATTCTTCATCACAATCTCCTTCACTTGCTCACTACTCATTTTTACACTATCAACCATTGGTTTAACCACCACGGCATAAGTCCTTTCCTTCACACGCTCACTCACACCAACAGGTAAATCCCTCCGGCAGACCGGTTGGCCCCAAGGCGGCGGAAACGGCGTGGTGGCTCACCGCATCGAAGGCTCCGCGACATCCAGGGAGACCACGTGGATCTCCCTGTGACGCCGACGAGAGTCTTCGAGCAGCGAGGCCAGAACCGAGATATTCTCCGTGCACCTATCGTCCAAGCATCGCTGCCTAAGGTCCACAAGGTTGGCCTTGTGTAATCGCTTGGCCAGAACCTTGTGGAGATGGCGGATGATAATGGACGCGATGCTTATGGGGCAGAAGTTACTCGGTTCTGCCGCTCCGTCTTTCGTAGGGACGAACACGATCCGGCTTACAAGCATTTCCGGAGGGAAGCCACCTGACGTGAGCACGATGTTGAAGAGGAGGGTTTTCAAGCTCGGCGGAACAGCCTTCCTCTGTCTCGTTGTGATACCATCAGTTCCGGGTGCCGAGGAATTGGCCATAGTGACGTCCATGACTTCGTCACAGGTCACCGGGTGTCACGTCTACTCTAGGGAGGGCGATGGCGGTAAACGCCTTGTTTCCGGGACGGGAGAGGACTCCTGAGACACGAAAGCACCCCAGTATGCCACCATGGTTGCAATATCTGGGATCCGTGCCTCAGATCTCCCGTCCAGGATCTCCCTGCCGGCTCTAGACATCTCTGTCTTCATGAGCCCTTGTACACGATTATACTCCCGGCGACGAAGCCGCTTCCTCGGGACCCTGATGGTTGCATCCGGGTTCGGTCAGCGCGGTCTTCTCGGAGGAGGAACCGGGAAAACTTCCCAGACCCACGCTCTAGTACTTCTTTCGTATTTGTCGTTTTCGTCGGGTAAAGCCAAACAAACTTGGAGAACCCGTCTATTATGTGCAATGCATGTGAGCCTGGGCGGTGCTCAACTTCGTACTCAAATTGTCTAAGATCATTGCCCATCTTGCCACTTTCGGTGACAAGTCGTGTTTGTGCAATGTTTTTCGCAATGCATCGCAATCTGTTATTAACTTAAACTTTAACCCTAACAGGTATACTCTGAATTTCTGCACTGCTTTCATGACTGTCAATATCTCGAGTTCGTACGAGTGATAATTTCTCTCCGCGTCGGATGTTTTTCGGCTCATAAAGTATACCGGATGAAAATGTTTCTCGCTAATATTTTTTTATAACAATATTGCGCCGTAGCCTTCTTTACTGGCATCCGTAGACCGCTTTCGGGTTATAAATTTGCAATAACGGTTTATTAGCTAGGGATAGTCTTAAAGCGTGAAATGACCGTAACTGCGCCGCACCAAAACTACATTTAGCGTCCTTCTTCAGTACATATGAATCTCTTTGAATGAGTAAATCTCATAAACTTTCGAAAATATCCCGTGAGGCCTAGGAAGCCTTGAACTTGTTTCTTAGATGTAGGGGTCGGAAAATATTGCCCCACTTTGACTTTCGCCGGGGACGGATACACGTATCCCCCTTCTCTTCCGCGACCCTCAATGTGTCGACAAGTTTCTGATACCAGTCCTCATGATCAGTGCCAGGTTCTATTAGATCGTCCATGTATGTAAAAACGACTTTACGTGCAACTAAATCTTTAAAAACTTCGGGAATAAAGCTTAGAAAACTGGTCGGGCTATTACAAAGACCGAATGGGGTTTTCACGAACTCGTATTGCCCGCTCGGCGTTACAAACGATGTGTACTTTTGACTTTTTTTTTCTACTGGTACATGAAAAAAACCGTTTTTCAAATCTATTACTGAAAATACCCTAGCTTCTGCCATCTCATCTATGCTATCCTCTATAAGCGGCATCGGAAATCGGTCTCTTATAATCTGTTTATTTAGCTTACGATAATCCACGCATACGCGGTACTCGCCGTTCTTCTTTGATACGATGACCACCTGACTGGCGTATTCACTGGTACTGGGATGAATCACGCCGCTCTCCAACCATTCGTTGATCTGCTTCGCCAAAATTTCCTTTTCCTTCGGCGACATTCGTCTCGGCCGTGCGTAAATTGGTTCCTCGTCTCGCACGATGATCTTTGTCTGGACTGTTGTCTTCACGCTTTCGGCAGCTTTATAATTCGAGATCAATGCTTTTATCTTCCCGTCGTACGAAGTATGAGTGTTCAATTCGTTCGTTTCCACGAAATTTATTGGTGATAACCTGACACTCTCTTTCTCAACATCTTCCCCTTTCATGACGGCTTCCTTACTTTCAACGTAACTTTGTTCCTTTTTTTATGTCACCTACCGGTTTCACTGTTATCACGCCCTTGTTAATGCACAGTTCCACTTGACCCAAAAAGTCGCAACCCAATATTACTTCTGACGTCATGGCTTCTCGCGGCACCACCAACTTACCGGTCGCGTATTCACTATCGCCGGTAGCTACTTTCGCTTGAAACTGTCCGCTCGGAACAATCTGCGCGTTACCGAATCCCGTCAGCACACGCGACGTCTGGGATAACTTCACTTTGTCCATTCTACCGAAAAGGTCTCGCCGAACAAGACTCTCTTCACTCCCCGTGTCCACCAGCGCCCAACACGTTACACTGTTAAGGACTATGCTAAGGAATTCGTTACTGTCACTTTTCACACAATTCACTTTTGCGACGCTCTGCTTCGGCTTCTTCTCCTCCAGACAATTCGGTGCGATGTGGCCGAAATTGTTTCAATTGAAACATTTTCGCCCTTTTTCCTTATTTGGGCACATCTTGAAATCATGTTCCGCTGAGCCACATGCAGGACAATGGGTCCTTCTGTATTTGTCAAAACCTTTTTTTCTATTTCTCTCTTGAAATGTGGTTTATTGTTGTCCGTCATTTTTTCTTTCCTTCTGTCGTATAGTTCCAACACTTTTCTCATTTCGTGAAGCGAATGGGCACAATGCAACATTGTTTTATTCGTTTCTTCGTCTTGTATACCATTGATGATATGCTCGACCAGGGCCTCGTCCTCAACGTTCCCCTGACTTGCTATTTTTTGCATTGCTCCTACGTACTGTTTTTCACTTTCGTTGGTTTTTTTTCTCTTTGCGAGCTGCGCATTCACCACTGCGCTATTTATTTCAGTTTTAAATTCCTACACCAATCGTTCTTTCAAAAATTCCCACGATACACTACCCCTTTCTCGTACGTTACGAACTGTTTGGCGGAGCCCTTTAACATACGTTTCCCGTACATCAGCTTCTGTATATCGTCCCATTCCAATATCGTGCTGAGTTCTTCAAAATCTTGGATCCATTTTTCGATTGGTAGTTTGTCATCACCCGTGAAGTACGCCAAACTTTCCTCGACATCTTTTATCGTGAATTAAATGCTTCGCGCGAGCGACCGTCCTTTGTGACGACGTCCCTTTGTCATCTCTGTTGCTACGCTCGACGCATCGCCATCTTCTTCGGAATCATCGCTGTCGTTTGCTTTTACGTCGTCATCGGCCACTTCATCCACGGCGTCACCCTTTAATTGGTTTATTAACCTGTCTCTTAGCACCTGTTTCTTACCCTTGGATTCCAATTTTAGCTTTTTTAGTTCCCGTTTTAGCTGGTCTACTTTCATGCGGTTGATTCTTTCTTCTGTTAGCGTATTCATCGCCTCTTTGTTTGCTTGCTCTACTACCGTTTGGTCGAGAATATACTCGTCTTCTTCTTGCCCGTCGCTGCGCAATTCTTCTGATTCGTTTCTTCTGGTGTCAGGCATCTTCGGACGTCTTTAACGCGTATCTTTTCTTTTTATCGAAATTTGACAACTTTCAACTTTCCGCAGCACCACTATCACTGCGTTTACCAATTTCGACACTTACAGTTTTACGCGCCACCACTTTTCGCGATATCGCCCGTTTGCTAGCTCGGTTCAAATTCGGCTGCGAGCCCCCACTTGTAGGAATTTATATTGATGAACACGCTTCTTAATTCAATGTGTATATTTAATAAAGTAGTAGTAGTAGTAGTAATAGTAAGAACAATAATAATAATAATAATAATAATACAAAACCTGACAAATTGAACATATATTGAATTTCGCTTTCGACAGGCACGCTTCTCCTATGAGGTTTTTTGATCAACTAACTCA
Organism: Nomada ruficornis; assembly: GCA_951802695.1. Taxonomy (NCBI): domain Eukaryota; kingdom Metazoa; phylum Arthropoda; class Insecta; order Hymenoptera; family Apidae; genus Nomada; species Nomada ruficornis. The sequence goes on from OX637850.1 coordinate 13,169,945, forward strand.
ACCGCGACCGTCAACGTCGATCGGCCCCGGTCGTCGCTACCCTTTTGTTTTCTCCCCACCGTTCGGGCATCGCATGCGTCTTACTCTACGCTTAAAACTAACATTCCTTCATATATAGCAAAGGATGAACAAAATTTCTTTAAAAAAATGGAGACAGCAGATGAAGACTCGGACACAGGGGCCTCCGGTCCTGAGGCCCCTGTGGCGGACTTGTCCACTTTAGACAACAGGACCATAGTTGACGAACCCGGCAATGTACCTGGACATGAGATGATACAAGAGATCGATCTGCCTCTGGGAGGGTATATTCCTTGTAGGTTCTGCACCGGGAAGGGGTCCGGAGACGTGCTTCATGAACGAAGCACAATTCAGAGACCACAAGAGCAGCAGACACCCTTGGAAGAAAGTAGCCTGGAGGTTCACCGTGTGCCGAAAGAGTTTCGAGAAGCCTCATGGCTGGTGGGTGCACGGTCACAGGTGCAAAGAAAGGGAAACAGGCAATCTAGCCGAGGGTGATGAAGAACATGTAAAATGCCGAATATGTGGCGACACGTACCGGACCCAAAGGGGATTGTCACAGCACGAGAGATACACACCCCGAGGCGCGTAACCAGGCAAGAATGGAAGCCTGCAGCAGTTGCAAGAATAGGTCAAGCAATAGAGCCTGGGCTTAGTCCCAAGAGGAAGTAGAACTCCGAGTGGAGCTGGATAGGAGATTCAGAGGGGAAAGACGCCCTGATGTGCAAATAAGGGAACTCTTGCCACAAAAGATGTTAAACCAGATTAGTGATCAAAGGAGGCTCATACTTGCACAGGCAGTGGAAACGGTGGCCGAAGAAAAGTCCTCATCAGAGAGCTCGGTATATGAATCGGCCGCCGAAGAAATAGAAGAAGCGCGCCGGGTCAGTATTGGCAGGGAAGAGTGGGAAACTTCCCTCTGGGATGCAATATGTAGAAACAGATTGGGAGAGAGGCATCCGCTAAGGACAATAGAAGAGTGGATAGAAAAGCTGGCAAACCAAAGAAGGATCGTGCCAGTCAAAATTAATGTCCTCCTTGAAGAAATAACTGAGCAAGTCAAGGGGGAAATGAATGAAGGCTCTGGAATTGGCGAGAGAGCGAGAAAGAGCCGGGCAAGGGGACACAGAGAGGGGGCATAGAGAGCTAGTAAAGCGACCAAAAGGAAACAATATGAATACGCGAGAGCTCAAGAAATGTACAGGAAGTGCCCCCCCCCCCCCCCTCGGCTAGTAGAGTGGGCGATAGTGAATAAACCACCAACAAGCAAAGAAGGCATGGAAGCCCCAAGTAAGGAGGAAGTAGGTTCGTTATAGAAGGGCCTCTGGGGCGTAGCCAGACCCAAAATTAAACTAAATGGCACACGAAGAGAAAGTACAACAGGCAGCATTAGCATAGAGGAATTATTGACACCTGTTACCACTCAGGAGACGGTGTCAAAATTGAAAACTATTCAGAACAATACCGCAGCCGGAGTTGATGGAGTTAAGAAGGCTCACCCCCGAAAAGACGGGATGCTACATATACTAAGCAAAATGTTCAACTTGCTACTGATGAGCAGAGTATATTCTGACAAGTTGAAACTGAAATGTACCACACTCATCCCTAAGCCAGGAAAGAGCGTGGACGATGTCAGTAACTGGAGACCGATCACCATCGGGTCCCTTATAAGCAGAATGTACTCGGCGATGATCGATAAAAGAATCAGGGGCAAAGTTGTGCAGAATATAAGACAAAAAGGATTCACGAAAGACGATGGATGTAAGAATAACATGGCAATCCTCAGTAGCGCCCTAACTAAAATCAAAGAAGAAAGCGGTGGGATAGTAACAATAATAGATATATCAAAGGCATTTGACACTATCTCTCACTGTGTGATAAAGAGCTGCTTGAGAAAGAAAGGGGTCCCAGTAGCCATTGGGAAATACATCAAAAAGATGTACAATGGCTGCAAAACGAAAATAGCATGCAAGAACGGAGAGATAGTAGAAACGGACCTACTAAGGGGAGTGAAACAAGGCGACCTACTATCGCCCTTACTATTTAATTTAATTGTCGACACGATTATCGGGCGAATAAATGAAACGACGGAGGGCGTCTCGATCCTAACCTTCGCCGACAACTTGATACTCTTAGCAAAGACTGAGAAAGAGGCGACAAAACAAAATAAAGCGCACGCCAACTATATTAACGGGCTCGGCATGAGCATCGCGGCCTCCAGGTACTCGGCGTTCCAAATTGTGCATAAGCAGAAAACGTGGTACATGGTAGAGCCCAACCTGGAAATTGGCGGATCTACGGTACCCTACACAGACCCCGAGTCTGTAGTCAAATGTCTGGAAGTAAACATAGACCCATGAAGAGGGCTAAGCCGTACCTCAGTAAAAGAAATAGTGGACGCAGTGAAAGGTATTAAGAGGATGAGGCTGAAGCCTCATCAAAAGATAAACTTAATCAGAACGTACCACCTGCCCAGGTACATCCACAAGCTAGTGGCTAATCCTCCGCCCCTGGGCACCCTAAGGCAGATAGACCACGAAGTAAAGCAGATCCTGCATCTCCAGCCGTCAACGACGGATGGTATCATATACACGGCCAAGAGCCACGGTAGTCTGGGTGTCCAGAGGGTGGAGAATATTGTAAAGGTATCTGGTACCTGGTCCAGGTACCTGGACGCCCTGAAGCTCAGGTCTAATACAATAGGAACCAAAGTGGTACTAAATAGAGCTAAAAAGGACATGGGCGTAAGACGTAGAAGGTGCGGCGTCCAGGCTGAGACCCTAGGACATATTGTGGGCAATTGCACCACCACAAAGCCCAAGAGAATAAGAAGGCATAATGAGATTTGCGAATTCATTAGAAATAAAATGCCAAGCAGCTACGCGGTGTTTACGGAACCCTCGGTGAACGTCATGGGAGAAATAAAAAGATCCGATGTGGGACACGGAAAATAAGTATACGCTGGTACTGGTATGTATCGAACTCTTTATTTTGCTTGCTCGTTGCTCGCTCCACTCCTCTCGACTTACTGATCGAGCCTCGTGCCCGCTCCCAAGTTTTCCGAGAATGCACTCGTGGACCCGGAAAACCAAATAGGTTCGAGGAATCGTCGCTCGACGCTATCCGCCCGATAATCCTAACAGTGGATCAATCGTCGGGCGGATACTTGTGTTGTGCCACTGTTAGCACTTGTTGTTGTTGCGGGATTTCGTGGGTGCGGGAGCGATTGAAGAATTAGTATTCACCGGTGATCGAGTGAAGACAAGAGATTTATTAGCTTAGGTACAGTAGGTTTTTGAAAGTGGCGGCCTAATTGGTTTGATCAAAAGATGATGCCGGGCGATTTGCCCGTGCTTTTATATTGTGGCGCTTGAGGAATTCGCTGAATCTTCTGTGAGGGTCGACGCCTCGCAGGTGCCATTGCCCCGTTTGTATTGCTGAGTCGGAGATCAGCGAATTCCCAGCGCATCCGCTCGGTTTCGTAAATCCGACCTAGATTTTATATATTGCTGATTCGCGATTAGTATATTGGTATAGCCGGGCACAACACTTGTCTCGCTGTGGCGACGCGGTCGTTCCACGTATCGCCACACCCGACATGGTTATTAAAGACCATGATGCGGTCTATATTGTAGACGTGACGGTAAGGTATGAGGATAGAGATAATCTCCGTCAAGTATTCCGAGAGAAAGGGAGGAAGTACCGAGACACCGCGGAATAGATCAAAGCTAGAACGAACAGCGTAAGAGCAGAAGTAATACCAATAGTAGTAGGGATGCAGAGGAGCGATGCTCCAGTACACGATTAAGAACATGAAAATCCTAGGGCTCAGGAAGAAGGACTGCATGACGGCTTCAATGATTGCCCTCCGATCGACAATAGAGATGGTCAATGATTTCATTTACTATGACTATACTATATAACAGCTATGATATTTATTCTATTTATTTAATTATTATTGTAATTTCAGGTGGTCTGTGACCGTACGGGGCTGCTCTGGAATTCTACCTTCCTTTTGTTACGTAGGAAGGATTGTTTCCTTTGCCTCGTCTATTATGCCCTTATTTGGAAATCAAGAGTGCATGCAGTCGGGTCTGTCCCTTCCGCGATGACGCAATGACGTAACCCTTCGTGGGGGAATCTTTTGGACTCCCTTGGAAGATTTTGTACCCCCACCATATTTTTGGTCCGGGTTTCGGGTATAAAAAGGGCACGAAATCTGCCCTCGGTGGCTCAGTTTTGAATAATCAAGCTACGGGTTACGTCGTAATTCATCGAAGATCTACTAAGCCCAGCGAGATCGGTTTCAAGTCCCTTTTGAGCATTTAATATTTGTTGTATTCGTTAGAAGACTGTTAGTGTGGAGTTTAGCTCGGCGACTTTACGTATTGCAATTCTTCAAAGAATAATTTGAATATAGTTTTTATTATTGAACATAGACGCATTTATAATTCCATTACTTCCATTACCAATCATAAGCAGTATTCAATCGACCGAATAGATACATCTTAACCGCTCGAGGTGTATCGCGTGGTTCGGCCACGAATTCTAACCCTCTTGAGGCTCCCAGTTCTGCAATACGCTCTGGTTCGGCCACGAATTCTAACCCTCTTGAGGCTCCCAGTTCTGCAATACGCTCTGGTTCGGCCACCAATTCTAACCCTCTTGAGGCTCCCAGTTCTGCAATACGCTTTGGTTCGTCCACACACATCCCATCAAACGGCTCGTCCGTTTAAGTAACAAAACTCTTACTACCGATTCATTTTGCTGATGGCCACGATTGTAACAGATGTGGCAATAGTGCGACAGAACTCTCAAATAATGTGATTTGGCAACTATGGCCTCCCACTCTCCGTTTATAATTCTGCCTAATGATGTTAGATGTCACATCGTGAGTTCATAATTCTGTATAATGAGTTTAGATGTGTGGGATTGTAGAATTCGTGGAAGACGTGTGCAAGAGTTTTGTATGAACCGTGTGATAGGAAGTAGCGGATGAACCGCGAGGTGTGAATGACAAGTGTTAGTGGAAATGTCGAATGCGGATCGAGAGGATGTTTATATCTGGGAAAGAGCGAACGATTTCTGAGCATGCACGTGGAGGCTTGAGTGCATGGTGGCCCGTGGTCGACTTGTGACACGTGGCAAGGGTGTGTGTGTCGGTGTGAGTCCCAAATGAGTGAGAGCGAATGAAGGATAGAATGAGATGAAAGTTAAGAGTGAACAAATATTTTGAATGGACGTTGCGTGCGCGAGGCAGAAGAGAATTGGGTTTGAGTGAGAATAGATTAGATTGAGATTAGAATCAGATTTGAAAGAGAGTTGAGAGAGCTAAGTAATATCTGTGACGTGTGTAAAATACATTTTACATTAAGTTTATAATAAACATAATTACTGGTTCGTCAATTGATTTCATTACCCTGTTTCTGATCCGGTCGCTTAGCAAATCCCATCTTACAGATGTCACCCCGTAAAATGTCGAACCTGCCGATTTTCTGTTTTCACTAACGCCCGTTCTGTGGATTGGTGCTTAGATCGATTCGGAGTTGGCCCCAAAAGAGTCGGCTCCCTTAACTAGAGCAGGAAATAGCCTGCTGTGGCCCCTTTCCGGGAGGAAGCGAAGAGAGCAAAATCAAATGTTGCGAGGTGCACACTCATTCTCTGTCGTTCACGTGAATCTTCCGTGCGAATCAATAATTATCCGTAGCGAAAACGATTAGGTAAAGCGAAACCAAAGGCGATCGTTATAGATACATTATATTCATATTCAATTCTTGTTTAAACGTGTTGTGTCGAGTCGAAAAAATAAACGTTTTGGTGTTCAAGTGTCGTGCATAGTTCATCGTCCAGCATCGTCGTGTATCCGTACTTTTATCTTTATCGTTACTCTCAGTTCAAAGAGTAATAAGTGTGCGTGAGTGCTAATTGCGCACATAGTCTAATAACAACATACATCATTTTAATCGTGAAACTTCAAAGAATCATTTGGCACCAAGCGCAACTGAATAACTATTACCGCAGAAGTACAAAACACTTCCAAAGTTGAAAATTTGCCATTTTTTTCAAAAATGGTACGTTGTGGAGAAAAACCAATTGCGGATTCGTATTCAGCACATTAAAGTCTATAAGAAACGCATATTGAAGATTAGACGATCAGACTCGTGTTGAACTGTGTTATGAAACTGCTTGATATTTCTAACATTTGGACATGTATACACGTCAATCCAAACTTCAAAATGTGTAACTCAAAATTTCAATCATTTAGTGGTATGTTTCATTTATATTACCAATACAGCTGCAATGGTAATATACAGAGTGGCCCGGAACTCGCGCAGTATTTTTAAGAAAAGGGTAGCTGAGGTGATTCTGAACATCTTTTTCCTTGACCAAAATATTGTTTGAAGCTTCGTTTTTGAGTTATTAACGAAAAACCCTGGCCAATGCGAGCGCCCGTATAGCGCGAGCTCAGTCACAATTGCGCGCGGCCGTGACCGGGTGCATCGAGGGGCAACGTACGGAAAATATTACAATCGTCTTACATTAAGAATAGTGTGTAATTATTCGTTATTCATCAATAACTATTTAATTAAGAAGTCGTTTAATAACTGTTCCATACTTTTATCCGTTTTCCGAAACGAATAAAGTGTTTTATTAATTATGAAAAAAGTGTTTGGGTGATTAATGTTAGAAAAGCGTAGTTAAATAAACTTATCCATTCGACCGCGAATTTATCGGCTTCGACGGTGTCTTGGCACTTGGTCATTGTACCGATCCTGACCTACCTTAGCAATTTTATGCCACATCGCGGCGATCGATACAGATCTGATTCGCACTTGTTTCCACACGCACATGACACACACACATTAACTTTCGTAATGTTCGTAAGTGCGTGTTGAGTTTTCCTGATGTTATACCGAGGCGCGGGTTTTTCCTATTTTACGATGAGTGTTTTCAGGTACCGTTAAAAACTAGCCTGGTCGCACCACACGTACGTGCCGGCTGTCGCACGGACTACCTTTCTTAGCCGCGATACCTGGTTCGTAAAAATGTTGGGGCTGAGTACGACCATCATGAAGGGTCGCGATAACTAATCCAAGACTAAACCTAACTGAATAAAAATGGTCAAAATTATATCGTGTTTGGTATCATTTTAATCAGAAAAATATCAGCTATGCTATTTAAAAATTTCATAAGAAAAGGATGAGAAATAAAAAAGTTTGGTAAATCTAGAGAAGAGCACAGACCTCACTGATTTCGATGAATTTTGAATATGTTGTAGAACTCAGTATTATGAACAACTTTTTCCTATGCATATAACCGCATAGGAATAAAAATCATCGAAATCGGTGAGGTCTGTGCTCTTCCCTAGTTTTACCAAAAGTTTCATCGTTGAATTAGTTTTGTTTCACCGATATGCTGGGTTTTGATGCCCGTTGCATCCAGCTGTCCAGGGAGATCATCGGCCTCGATTGACCATCAACCTGCGGCACAGTCTTCGGCAGAAAAGTATGTGAAGACTGTAAAAATTAACAATCGCGCAATAATAGCTCTCGTTAATACCGGTAGTGACATGTCTACGAAAAATTAGGTGCTCCTCCTTTGCGGCGGAAACATGTTAGTTTTAAGGGTAGGGTAGACCGAGGCGAATCGGATCACAGGGCGAATCGGATCGAAATAAGTATTTAGTTGATATTTCTTATGTTACTATGGAAAAAATCGTTTAGGTCGTACATACACTCCTCACGCCCTCTCTATGCACCTGTTTCAATTGTTTTTTTATTGTTTTACAATACCGTTTAGTGTTGATACGCATTTCAAGTTTGCCTTGCGCGGACGAACATTATAATTTTGGCGCAGATCTAAAATACATAGCTTACAATTTCTTATTTAAAAATAAAATGTAAGCTTTAACATCCAAATATGTTTGATATTATTAGTTTGTATAGTGTCCAGAAATAATATTTGATATAATTTTCACTATTATCATAATTTGTTTACGTATTTTATTCGCTTTAAAATTATTATTATATGGGGTGAATCGGATCACTTCATTTGGGGCGAATCGGATCACTCTCTTTTTTATTTATTTAATTAGTTGTATGACTTTAAATGCATTAATAACTTATACATGTAGGTAAAGATGGTTCGCACATACATAAAAGAGAGTGGCATTGCATTTATTGTAACGAGAAATTCATCCACCTGCGGAGGATTGGATACAGTGCACTATGTGTGAAAAGTGGTGGCACGAAAAGTGTGCTAATATAATTGGTGTTTAAGGACAATATACTTGCCACCCATGTACTACGTAGGGTCTTTCACATTATTATTATCAAGTTATACTTTATAAAGTTATAACCAAAGATTATTTTACGACAATTTGTTTGTTTTCATAGAGATATTCGCAATATCCGATTCGCCCCCAGACTCGGGGCGAATCGGATATTTTCCACTTTTTCGTTTTTTGTCCATGAAAGAGAAATTTTTTAATTTGTTAATATTGTTTAGTATGAATGTTCATGTTAAATGGGTACTTGTTACGAATTTATAATCAAGTATTGGGTTTTTAAATTGTAACTATTTTTTTTTTACCATCAAACAAAAAGTGATCCGATTCGCCTCGGTCTACCCTATATGATCGGTTACGAATGAAACGTTAGGCGAATTTGACACCATAGTTACAATAGATGATAATTCATACTCCATGAACATACATGTTATTTCAGATTCACTAATGCAGCACAGCCTTCTGTTGCGAACCGACTTTCTCAAAACAATAGAATTGCGTATTACAAACAGAGACGTGAAAATTCAAGAAATGCGGGAGACAGGTCCTTCTCGTGTCGATTGTGCGGATGTTTTTCAAATAGATATTGCGAGTATAGACGAGGTCAACATTTCTTGTGACGCGGATTTACAAATTAAGGATAGAGTAAAGCGAATGGTAGAGAATTATCAACCGGATAAAATGCGTGAAGTTGGCGTTGAAATAGCGTTATTTTTGAGAGATGAGTAACCGGTTTATCAGCCCGCAAGACGACTGTCTATGTCAGAGCTAGCTGAAGTAAACGCAATTGTTCAGGAATGGATACGCGATGGCATCGTTCAACCTTCTTTGTCTGAATTCGCTAGTCCCGTTGTTTTGGTCAGGAAAAAAGATGGCACACCTCGGCTTTGCGTTGATTATAGACAGTTAAATAGGAAGATCATTAGAGACCGGTATCCCCTTCCATTAATAGATGATCAATTAGATTCTTTGTAGAACGCAAATATTTATAATACGCTGGATTTGAAGAACGGATTCTTTCACGTTCCAGTTAATCAGGTATCCCGTAAATATACTGCCTTTATTGTTCCCGACGGTCAAAATCAATTTGCGCTGCATCGTATTCATTATGCGAGTGGCAAGACAAACTCGGCCGAAGAGAAATACACCAGCTATGAGCTAGAACTGCTAGCCATTATTAAATCATTGCGGAAGTTTAGAGTGTACAGTAAAACATGCGTAAGTGTTAAAACTTTGGGACCCAAACGAAACTTTTAGAGAGACAGGGTGTCAAATCTATTTTCAAGAGCAGCTAGAGCCGAGCGTGAACGTATAAAGGGACAGACAGTGGAGGAGAGAGAGGTCCAAAGAATAAAAGCGAAGCGCCGAAGCGTATCGGTGAAACAATACTAATTCAACCATGAAACTTTGATATTTTTGACCCTTTTCTTAACCCTTATGTTAGCAACCGGGTACCCGGGTACCCATTTCATGTTTGCTACAAGATTTTTTTATGTTCTAGTAACAATATCGCCAAACCCCTCTGGATCCCCATTATTTGGATGTTTTTACGTCGATATACCAATTTTAAATAAAATTGGTTCGCAATTTTTTAAGTTATAAAGCTTTAAACATATTTATACGCTTGTTTGGTGACCGGGTACCCATATAAGAGACGTGAGTGTTAGATGTTCTGTGCACATAAACATGAATCAATTTTTAACTGAAATGACTTATTTATTTATTAAATTACAGTAATTAAGAATTTTGGGGACAATTTCTGCATATTGCTATAGTATTTTCGAGTTCATTACAAATAGGACGGTGGCAGTTGTGGCAAGCCTTTCGTGTTTTTCATCGCTTCTTTTCGGGATTAGCCTGACACATATAACAGGATCCCACGACTGTTTTCTTTCCACTGTCGTCGTGTTCTTGTGTAGAAGTAGAAGGAAGGAATTTCATTTATTTCTACTTGACTATTTATCATGCTTTGTATTGCCAATTTTATGGAAAGATGTCTCATTATTTGAGCACTTGCCAATCGGGTTCAAAGTATTGGAAAACAAAGGTCTTCCCTTAACTGACGTGTTCTGATAAAATATTTTTACACTATAAACTTCTAAACTTTACAAATTATATTTCACAAAAGCACTGTACGTTTCACCTAACTGCAATGAATCGTGTGTCTCGAATCAAAAACTGAATACAAACTGATGCATATTGGAGATGGTCTCTGATGCCAGTTTATACTTGTTTATATAAACCAGATAAGCATCCCTTCTCTAGTTATAGAACTAGGAACGATTCGAAGAATCAAAAGTCGAAAAGTAGACACTTGAGAAACTGAGAAACTTCATAGAAGAGTATGTAGGTACTTAAAATATTGAAAAAAAACAACTGATACTTGATTTCAGTATAAGAATATATACAAATATAATAGATTTCCATAAAATGTTTAAAGCTGCAGTTTATGAGTTATAGAAATAAAAGCCAACAGTCTCGAAAAAATATAATTTCATACTTCAGCCACTCATTGGCCAAATTGGTTAACTCTACGAATCAAAAATAAGTCAATTTACTGTAAATATAAGAAGTTAAGCGTCAATCAAGCGCTTAAACGATAAAATTTTGAAAAATTCAATAGGTGGAGTTAACCATTTTGGCTAATGTGCTAAAGTATGGGGTACCCGGGTACCCGGTTGCCAGACAGGCGTTGAAATTTCGTTTGCTAACATAAGGGTTAATAAAACTTTTACTAACGTACTTCCGAGATTTTTCTGATTAAAATGAGATCAAACACGATATAGTTCGAATTATATTTACTTCTTGATACTGATTAAATACCTACTACAAAGTACAGTATAACAGGATAATGCAAAATAATAAAGTACATTGTAATAAATATAATAATACATAATAATACATAAGAATAAAAGGTTAATGCAATATAGTAACGTACATTATAATAAATAATAATATGTTGCGAGGAATATTTCCTCGACACCCACTTGCGCACACCGGAAGGGCGTTACGTAGTTCGGCTGCCCTTCAAGAGCAGCGGTACCGTGGATCTGGACGAATCCCGCAATGCCGCTCTGGCCCACTTCAAGCGTTCGGAGTCGCGCCTCCACCGCGACCTTAGTCACGCCCGTGACTATACCGGTTTCATGTCCGAATATGAGAAGCTTGGACACATGACGCGTATCGCACCCGCGCATATCGTGTCGGGACCGGTGTATTATATCCCGCATCACGGCGTGCTTCGCACTGACAGCGCGACGTCGCGCCTCCGGGTCGTCTTCAATGCGTCCAGTCGAACCTCGACTGGCACCTCCTTGAACGACCAGCTCCTCATCGGGCCCAAGCTCCAAGCCGATTTACCCGCGATCGTTCACCGTTGGCGTCGGCACCGTCTGGTGTGCACTCCACGCCTGGAATTAATGGCAGCCCTTCTACTGGCACGTCTCGTGGTGGTCGTTCGGTCCGCTCTACAGCTCGTCGACATTCCATGCCGGTGTTGGACCGACTCCTCCCTGACGCGAGCCTGGCTCAGCCAACCTCCGTCCCGATGGACCTCGTTCGTCGCGAACCGCGTTTCCGAGGTGCAAACAATCCTTCCGTATTCCGGGTGGTACCAGGTACCCACAAGGGAAAATCCCGCGGACTGCGCTTCTCGGGGCATCCACGCGCCTCAACTCGTGAGCAGTCTTTTATGGTGGGAGGGCCCTCACTGGCTGCGGCTCTCTCGTGACCAGTGGCCGGAGCAAGAGACGGTCATGCCCTCGACGACTCGAGAGGAGCGACGCCGCGTGCACGTCGGTTCCGTGCTTCAATCCGAAATATGGGATCTCTCGGTGCGATACTCCTCGTGGCCCAAGCTTCTCCGGGTAACGGCGTACCTATTTCGCTTCTTGACCTTTACGCGGTCAAGGTCGCGCGTTCGGGATCAAGTCCGCCCACAACAACGAAGTCGCGGCTGCGCGATTCCCTCGCTCACTCCGGACGAGCTGGAGCACGCGGAGCGATATTGGTTCAGATCCCTCCATCTGTTCAGAGCTGCATCTCTTCCCGAAGGAAGTGGCGGCGCTCGCCTCGAACCATCCGGTCGACAAGACCAGCTCTCTGGCGTCCTTGAATCCTTACCTGGATGCTGATGGTCTGCTGCGAGTTGGAGGACGCCTCCGTCACTCCACCTTGTCTGCAGACCAGAAGCATCCTATCATCCTCACCTCCCATCCTCTCGTTTCCGTTTTGATTTCCCACCACCATTTGTTAACACTACACGGCGGTCCATCGTTAACCTTGGCTTCATTGCGGGAGCGCGTGTGGCTCCTCCGCGCGCGACCAACCGTCCGTGCGGTGCTGTATCGGTGCGTCTCGTGCACACGCGCGAAGGCGGAGATTCCGGCCGAGCTGATGGGGGACCTTCCGGCAAGTCGAGTTCTTGCAGCATCACGCGCGTTCGTCCATACTGGAGTCGACTACGCGGGCCCCCTCTTAGTGCGAACCGCTCCGGGACGAGGCCATAAGTCGCAGAAATGTTATATTGCACTATTTGTCTGCATGTCGACGAAGGCCGTCCATCTCGAGCTAGTGTTCGACTATAGCACCGCTGCATTTCTCGCGGCTTACCAGCGGTTCGTATCAAGACGCGGCCGCCCGCGGTCGATGTACTCGGACAACGGCACAACATTTCAAGGCGCGGATCGCGAGCTGTGTGAAGCACACCGCAGTGCTATTCGCGATCCAAACCTCCTAAACCGCCTCGCCTCCGGCAAAGTGGAGTGGCATTTCTTGCCCCCAGCTGCCCCGCATTTCGGCGGGCTCTAGGAGGTTGGAGTCCGGAGCATGAAGCACCATCTCAAGCGTTGCGTCGGAGCGCACACGCTCACCACTGAAGAGCTCACTACCTTGCTTTGTCGGATCGAGGCGTGTTTAAATTCGCGACCGATTTGTGCCGTTTCCGAGTGCTTCGACGATTACCAGGCACTCACACCGGGACATTTTTTAATCGGCGCGTCCTTGATCGCGTCTCCGGAGCCCAGTGTCCTGGATATAAACGAGAACCGTCTCTCGCGGTGGCAGATTGTTCAGCGCATCACCGAGCAATTTTGGAGGACGTGGACGCAGGATTATCTGCACTCGTTGCAACAGCGCCCCAAATGGTGCACTGTACAGCGTTTGGCCAGGGTCGGCCAAATCGTCCTGCTCCGGAACCCTCTCGCGCCTCCAACCCACTGGGAACTCGGCCGCATCATCGAGTGTCATCCAGGGGACGACGGGCTTACCCGGGTCGTATCGGTGAAGACCAGCCGATCCCAGTTCAAGCGGCCCATTACCAAGATCTGCTTCCTGCCAGTCGACATCAACCGAGCCTCCGAGACGGGTTCCAGCACGGCGGGCGGTGACCCGACCTTGGTCACCTAGCTCGACGCTCCACGGCGGGCGGAGACCGATGTTCTCTCCCGCCACCTTTGTATATACATTTTGTAAATATCCGTAGGTTAAGGTAGGTTAAGATTTCGCCTTCTCTACCGCTCGGACAGCCGCGTTTCGCCTCCGCAACCGGAAGAAATTTCGAATGTACCACATTCGAGGCGGACGGTATGTTCGGGATTCGCAACAGAGGTATATTGCTCCTCTTACTCGCACCGGTGGTCGACCGTCGTCGTGCTTGTTGTCACGACAGACCACCGGCGCAGTAAGCCTAATTTCGGCTAATTGTCAGCCCCACCGTCGCCAGGCCCAACGGCCCGCCGATCCGCGAGCCTTCCGGATCGGCGACAATTAGAACATCGACAACCGTCGCAATAACCGTTGCAAACCACAATCGACACACAAACGAAATACTAGTTCACAATTCGAGCTCCGTTATATACAAAATTTACGTTATAAACTTTTCCGTTCGTGCCTGTGACTAGTCTCTAAGTGCTTCGTTTCCGTTAATTGTTCCGTGTTAGTGGAGGTTTGTTCATAATAAACTGTTATACGTCTCGCCGAATCTCAACGACTTTTATTTGGAAAGAGACCTACACCTGCCTCCGTACATTTGTCTGCCGTGCCACCAACCAGCAAAACTCCGAACAATATGCATTATGAATTTTATGACGTACGATGTGGACGTTAATCATCGGTTCCTAAAAAATAAAAATTAATTATTAAAATGAAAATTATGTCTATAATTTTTACAAAATTATATACTTGCCCTTGTAATTAATATTAACATTACCTAAAAAATGATTTTTGAGGACCTTAAACATATTTCGAACGACGGGCGTTTCTTGGAATACGTAATGGTCCAATTGTTCCAATAAATATGGTAGCGCCTCTCTTTTCTTCTCTCGTTCTCCTGTATCCTCATCTTCCTGGTTTTCTCCATCTTCCAGGGTTTCTTCAACTTCCTCCTCCGGGGATCTTCCTTCGTCTTCCTCACAATTGGATATAAACCGTATAATGTCCTCTTCTGCGTATGTATCCCCCGTTACGTGGTTCAGGTCCAGCCGCATAGTCGAATACGTGTCCATTTGCTTAGGAATAATTTTCTTCCAGGATTTAATGATATTTTCTGGGGACACGTTCATCCAGGAATCGTTTAGGATTTCTATACAATCTTTCAATGTGAGATTCTTTGGAAATTCGCGCAGTCCGCCTTGATAGGGAAGAGCTTTCCTTACGATTTTCTGCCTATACAATGCCTTCAGCTTGGCAATTACGCCTTGGTCCATGGGCTGGATTAAACTTGTTGTATTAGGCGGAAGATACATAATTTTAAATACCGCTTCATCTTGCACTTCTGGTGCCCCTTATGTCCTGCGCAATTATCTAATAATAGGAGGACTTTACCAGTGATCCCGTTTCTCAATTGGTGTGCCCGTACACTAGGCTTAAAATAATTTTCGTGCCAATCAACAAAAAGTGTTTGCGTCATCCACGCATTCTTTTGCGATTTAAAGATGACGGGTAGATTCTTTTTGCAGTGTTTCAGTGCTCTCGGATTTTCAAATTTGTTAATAATTAACGGCACCAATTTGTGCGTCCCAGATTCATTTGCACATAGCGCAACTGTAATCCGTTCTTTGCGGCTTTTATAGCCCTTTACGCACTTTTCAGTCCTTTGCGCCAATGTTTTAGAAGGTAAGGCTTTCCATAGAAGCCCAGACTCGTCCATATTATACACATTGTCTGCGTCAATATTATCATCTTCCAATACCTTTATAAAATTGTCGCAGAACTGTTTCGCAGAATCATCATCAGCACTGGCACTTTCCCCATACACTCTTACTAGTCGTATATTTTATCTTTTTTGAAATCCATCTAACCAGCCCCTACTAACTTTAAACTCCAACGACAACCCCATATCGTCCCTTAATTCCGTTGCTTTTTGCATAAGCACAGCATTCGATACGAAGTCGCCAAGAGTTCTTCTTTCGATGAACCAAGTCATTAAACTTTGCTCCAACGCGTCGTACAAGGATGGTCCGATCCTTCGCCGTTTTTGCTGCATCTTCCCTTTGTTCACGAACTGCATAATTTTTGGTGCGTTATTTTTTATCCGCGAAATCGTTAACAGATGCACGTTGTATTTTTTTGCAACGGTCGAAATATTGAAAGTTTTCAAGTCATCTAAGACTTTCAATCGTTCGCCAATAGGTAAAGTGATTTTCTTTTTGCTGGCCATATTTAACACTTTAAACAAACAATACAGAAATAGAAACAAAAACGTAAAAACACTACTTAACAAATTGCATGCGGGTATATTTCGCAGCGGACTGACGCGTGTTTGCGGGCGTTCTTTTTAGCTCGATACACTAAACTTCTAGAAAGACACAATGCAAATCGTTGCTTAGAAACATAAACACCATACATACTTACAATGCCCATCGTATACGATATTATACGACACCCGCTCTCAAGCTCAAATCTATTAAATACGTACATATGTACATACTTTTACGTGACCCGCGCTCCAGTGACAGACTCGTTAATCAGGCACCGGTGATTAACGTCCACATCGTACGTCATAAATGCATACTGCTTATAATTATTTATTTTAATGTATTATTATATTTATTTCGATGTATTACAATATTTATTATAATGTATGTAAAGAAAGCACGTGCACTTTCTTCTTTTTAAATATCCCGCGCACTTAGGGCGCGTTGGAAAATAAGTTAGAAAAACTGACACAAGAGTGAGAGATAGAGGGATGTGCGAGAATAAAAGGGAACACGTGCAAGGAGAGATTTTATAAAAGAGAAACGTAATATACGAAAGTAGAAGAGTCTCAGATAAGGGAAAGGATAGCGAGTAATTGACATTTAATGTCGTTTCTTCTTTTTTAGGTAAGCTTTGTAAATATCTGTATATAGAAATCAAGAAAATAAAATCGAAAGTTTTCTTTTTTAGCTGAAACTCAGTTTTGCGATTATTCCTGCCTTGACCTAATCCTATTGGGAATTAATAAACATTATAAAACGACATTATCGTCAAAAAAAAAACCATGGATAAATTAAGATTCGATTTTGTTGTGAAAGCAACAGCAGATGGGAAAACCAACGTGATTACCCTAACCTCTATTGGAACACAAGAGGGCAAAAACATCACAATACCGACCGAACATCAAGCGATGAAATTACACACAATTCTGGAAAAAACAAATGCTTATGAAAGAATAAAGAATACCCTAAAAAAAAGGCACCAAAAAAGAGGAATTTGGATAACTCTTACAAAAGATCTGAAAGAAACTTATCTAGATGAAGAGGAAAACCTGATGTTTAATGAGTGTTATTTAGAAGAAGTGGAGAAAGAGACACTTGAAGAAAAAGACACTGAGGTCTCAGAAAAAACTATGACTAAATTGTTAGAGAAACTTATAAACCAGCAGCAAAATTTTGAACGTCAAAATCTGCAAAAGCTCTCAGAGAAATTTATATTGGAGAAATACCAAACAAAAAATACCAATGCATATCAATGGATTCAAGATTTCGAAAGTGAATGTCAGCGCTTTGAAATGATAAAAGACAAAGAAAAAATTGAAATATTTAAACGATTTCTAGAGAAATCTTGCCAAGACTGGTACAGCAGCATGATGATCAAATTAACTATAAACTCAGAGTGGGAAAACTGGAGAAAAAGTTTTATTGAAACCTACGCAAATAAAGGATGGAGCCAAATGAGATATGCAATGTCATTTAGATACCAGACAGGACCACTACTAGAATATGCAGTGAAGAAAGAAAAGCTTCTATTAGAGTTAAGGAACACTATTGATACTGGTACACTAATAGACCTAATAACATTAGGTTTGCCAAATTTCATAGCAGACAGGATTGACAGAGAGTCATTACAAAAGACTGAAGATTTATTTAATGAGATAGGGAAACTGGAGCACATGACTGAAAGAAGAAAATTTGGAGAAAGGAAAATGATAGCTAAGGTGGAAAACAGACCCACAAGAACACAATGTAAGATTTGTGAGAGAAACAACAAAGGTATACGTTACCACCCTGAAGCATTATGTTGGTTTAAACCAAGAAACAATGAAGAGAGAAAAAATGAGAGAATAGAATTCGTAAACAATTCTGAATTAGAAAATGCATTGATAAAAGAGAACCAAAAAAACTAGATTTAACACCATTGATTAAAATAAAGGTACTGCTCAATGATACCTTGGAGGTGAATGGTATTTATGACTCGGGTTCAAATGTATCCTTGATAAACTCAAGATTGCTGAAAACGAAGAAGAAACAAATAAGCAATACTGGAAATACGAATTTAAAAACAATCAATGGTGTAAAAAAAGCAGACGGATTAATAAGCGTGAAAACGAAAATCTTCAATATGGAAAACATGATGGATGTTTTTGTTATAAACAGTGAATATTTTAATTATGATTTCCTGATCGGTTTAGATTGAATAAAAAAATTTAAATTATGCCAAAATGAAAAATTAGAAATAAAACAAAAAATAACCCTAGATCCAATTGGGAAAGATTCAATAGGAAAACACAAAAAGAATAGAGGAATCCCCAATGATAAAAAAGAGAAAAACTTGAAAGAAGAAAGGACGGATTTAAAGAAAAAGGAAGGAGAAAATGAAACCAAAGAAGAAGAGAAAAACTATATGATAAATTTTAAGGAACACATAGACGAAAAAGATTTTGAAATAATTACAAATCATTTAGAATATAAAAAAAAAAATGATATTGATAAGCTTGTAGAAAAATATAGAAGAATATTTGCGAAAGACAAATATGATATAGGAACAGTGAGGAATTATGAAGCTCACATAGATTTACTAATCGAAAAATATCCTAGTAAAAGACCATACAGATGTACGATGGAAGACAGGAAAGAAATTGAACAACAAATTGCTAAACTACTACAAAAAAAATTGATTGAAAAATCGTATAGCCCATTTGCCGCCCCAGTAACTCTAGCTTACAAACGAGAGGAAAATAAAAAAACAAGATTATGTATAGATTTTCGGGATTTAAATAAAATAGTGGTGCCTCAATCACAGCCGTTCCCATTGATCGAAGATCTTATGGAAAAAACAAGAGACTGTAAGTACTTTTCTACGTTAGACATAAACTCGGCATTTTGGGCAATACCTTTGAAAATTGAAGATAGAAAAAAAACAGCATTTGTGACACAGGAGGGTCACTTTCAATGGACTTGCCTACCATTCGGGTTGAAGACCTCACCAGCTATCTTTCAAAGAATTTTGAGCAACATTATAAAAAAACATAAACTTTCGAGCTTTGTAGTAAACTATATCGACAACATACTAGTTTTTTCAAAAACCTTTGCTGAACATATCGAACATTTGACACAGTTACTGGAAGCAATAATGAGTGAGGGCTTCAGATTAAAGTTCTCAAAATGTGTTTTTGCAAGAAATTGGGTAAAATATCTAGGACACATAATACAAAACAATTCAATACGCCCACTAAAAGATAATCTGATATCAATAAGAAATTTCCCTACACCGAAAACACAAAAGAATGTGAGACAATTCTTGGGAATGATAAACTTTTATAACAAATATGTAAAAGACAATGCGATTATCTTAGATCCACTACACATCCTGTTAAGAAAAAACCAACAATTCAAATGGACGGACGACTGTCAAGCATCATTCGACAGAATAAAAGATCTTCTTTGTCGCCAACCAATTCTAGGGATATTCGACCACAAGCTACCAATAAAAATATACACGGATGCCAGTTTGAAAGGAATAGGAGCGATCTTGAAACAACCACAAGTAAATGGAGAAGAAAAACCGATCGCATACTTCTAAAAAAAAACTGAATGACGCCCAAAAGAAAAAAAAAGCCATTTATTTAGAATGCCTGGCTATAAAGGAAGCGGTCAAATACTGGCAACATCGACTTATAGGACAAAACTTTACGGTTTTTTCGGAACACAAGCCGTTAGAAAACATGAATATAAAATGTAGGACTGACGAAGAACTAGGTGAATTAACATACTATCTATCACAATACAATTTCAATATAAAATATGCTCCGGGTAAATATAATCTAGAAGCGGACTGCCTGAGTAGAAATCCGGTTCTAGAACCAAATGAAAACGAAGATGAACTGCTAAAAATTGTAAACCTCATAGAATCAGGAGAGATTATTAACGACCAAAGGACGAACCAAGACTTGCAAATGAAAAAGGAAAAGATGATACAAAAAAATAATATATACTATTTAAAGATAAGGAAAAGAGAAAAGATTGTGTTATCAGAAAAACTCGCTGTAGAACTTATCAAAAAGATTCATGAACACTATTGCCACATAGGCATAGAACAAATGAAAAACAAAATTAGTCCTTTCTACACGAGTAAAAATCTATTGCTGAACATAAAGGAAACAAGTAAAAACTGCACAACATGCATGAAAAATAAATCTAGAGGTCAAGATAAATATGGCCTAATGTCTCATTTAGGACCGGCTGAACGACCCTTCGAAATTATGTCGATAGACACAATTGGAGGATTTGGAGGAAGGAGATCAACGAAAAAGTACCTACACTTACTAGTTGATCATTTTACGAGATACGCCTGGATACTAACATCAAAGACTCAGAATGCCAATGATTTTATAAAATTAGTGAAAAAAATTACAAAAGACGAAAAGATTGGTATGATATTAACAGACCAATACCCAGGGATAAATTCGAAGGAATTTAAGGAATTTCTAGAAAAAGAAAAAATACCATTGATCTTCACAGCAGTAAATTCTCCTTTCTCTAACGGACTTAACGAAAGACTAAACCAGACATTGGTAAATAAAATAAGATGCAGAATAAACGAAAAAGAAAAAAAAGTTGCATGGACGACGATTGCCAATGAATGCACAAAAAGATATAATGAAACGGAACATACCGCCACAAGTTTTACACCTAAATACTTACTAGAAGGCGAGAACACTACAATCTTACCAGAAGAATTGAAACAGGAAAAAACTCAAAACGACTTACAGAGAGACAGGAAACTCGCTGTCCAAAGGACAAGACTATCACACGATTATAACAAGAAGATATATGATAAAAACAGAAAACAAGGGGAATTCAATGTTGGGGACATGGTTTTTGTGGAAAATGGAAATAGACTGAACAGAAAAAAATTAGATGAATTGAAGATCGGTCCATACAAAATCTTGAAGAAAATATCAAATTCTATATATGTGTTACGTAGGAAGTATCTTTTCCTTCGTTTTGTCTATTATGCCCTTATTTGGTAATCGAGAGTGCATGCAGTCGAGTTTGCCCCTTCCGCGATGGCACGATGACGCAACGCTTCAGGGCGATCTTTTGGACTCCCTTGGAAGATTCTGTACCCCCACCATATTTTTGGTCCGCTTTTCGGATATAAAAAGGGCATGAAATCTACTCTCGTGGCTCAGTATGGACCTTACTAGCTGTGTACCATGTCGGTACCAGATAGCCATACTGATGCCAGTGAGATCGGGTTCAATTCCCTTTCGATCAACATTCTATTTATTAAGGGCTCAGTATCCAATTAACTGGCTTCGTGATACGTTGCGACTTAGGCTGTTTGAATACTCTAGCTCAGTGAGATCGGGTTAAATTCCCTTTTGATCATTATACGATATCTATTAAAATTCGCATTTGTCGAAAGTTAGTGAGATCGGGTTAAATTCCCTTTCGATCATCTATATTTATAAACGTTAAAGACTGTAAACGTGGTTTTTGGACTCCACGATAATAACAAATTGTATTACATTCAAGATACAGAATATAGACATTTTATTATTTGACTATAGATGTATTCATTTCTTTCTGTTTCCTATACCAATCATAAGTAGTATATAGAATCCACCGAATTGATATATCTCAACCGCTCGAGGTATATCGACAGTTACGAGGCAATAATTACTAACAATCCAGTGGCACCCAGTGATGAAATAAGCTCTGGCACATCCACGCAAACCTTCCAGTGGCACCCAGAGATGAAATAAGCTTTGGCACATCCACAAAAACCTTTCCAGTGGCACCCATTGATGAAATAAGCATTGGCACATCCACAAACTCTAACCCTCCAGTGGCACCCAGAGATGAAATAAGCTTTGGTACATCCACAAAAACCTTGACCTTCCAGTGGCACCCATTGATGAAATAAGCATTGGCACATCCACACGTTTCCCATCAAACGGCTCGACCGTTTAATTAACAAAACTCTTAAATAACCGATCCTCGGCTCCGCAGCCGTGCCCCTTAGCCCTCGGCTCGTAACAAATTGGTGACAGCGGTGGGATACTGCATATTATTTGATTGGATAGAAAATCGAAAGATTTAAATGTGTTTCAATAACAAAACGGGAGTTCCGTACCGGTGAAAAGCCCCAATTGTCATGGGGATCCGGCTTATTTATTAAATCTGTGCTGTAGGGCTTGGACAACCACCTTAGGGAACGGTACCAAGGTCTGCACACAGTGCGCGGTAATTTCACCGTTAGATAACAATTAGAACCTAAGGTTCTAAGGTAGAAACTTTTATTTATTTTAACAATTAGAATCCAAAGTATTCTAAAGAAGAAAGCTCTCAACAAATTAATAATTAGAATTTCTATAGTATTCTAGGGAAGAAATCTATTTATTAATTTAGTTGATCGCTAAGTAATTTTCAAGTTACGGCTTCAGTTTTGCCTGAAGAATTAGTACATTCAACTGTTTTTATCGCTGATTCTGTGACTGTGTTAGTGCGGCGTAGTTATACCTATTTTTCGACGGAGAAGTCCACCTTTGTCAGGTCTTGCGCAAAGTGTAGAAATTAGGCTAGCTTTAACCCCGAAAAACTCAGAGCAGGAATGGTTAGCGATCGTTTTTAAATAAATTCACGGGCTCTGCGAGAACGGGTATTCAAAAACTTGAATCGTTCACAAGTGTAACAGGCCTTAAGTGAATTTTTGTTGTTGTTGTACGAAAGGTACGCTTCAGGATGCAACCTAGCGTGCTTCCAAGAGGAAATATCGCGGCTTCGTAACCGTAATGATAAGACGTTAAAAGTACATCGATCGGGTCAGTCATTCAATCCACTGTACACGGACGGTAATTCACGACCGATACGATGCTCACGTCGCGCAAATCGTTCGGGAAATAGAGAAGGACGTGTTAGAAAATTCCTCGAGGAATTATTAGATCGTTTACGTTGGAAATAGCAACGTTAGAAAATTTTTGTGTGTTTGAGACCGCACGATCGAAGTGTAAACTTCGGTGGTGCTTGTAATCTATTCTAAGTAACATATAGTATAGGAATATTATTCTGGAGCTTATTGCTTGAACGAATCAGTAATAAGTCATAAAATTAAAATTATATAAGATCATTTACTTTTATTTGTTTTTATTATTAGGTCTGCAATATGTGCAGTTATAACTATGTATCCATTATCTATTTGATTTTGCTGTTGATTTTTGTAAATCAATATTATATATAATCTTCAATATTACTATAATCTAAGAAAGAAACAGTGGGTTTCTGATAACTTGAAATACGATATAAATAGTTTTGCTTGAAAAATCTAAATATCTAAAAATAACTTCGTCAATTGTAGTTCCATATTTTGTTGTACTCTCATTTGGGTCATTCGACATATCTATATCCAATTTTGTTCTAAAGGAAAATTAAATTAAAGGCTTTGATTCCTTATTTGAGAAATTAACATTGAAATCTCCACTCAAGATCATAGGTAATTGATGCAAGTTCTGATAGGATAGAGCAGCCACTATTTGGTAAGCATGTCTAAAATCTATTCTGCGTAAATTCTTTGTGAAGTTCTGTATGGGCACTGCTGTGTTTTTTATAAGAACTGTAGGTCGATTGATAATATGTGAATCGTGAAACGTATGTTTAAAGTTTTCATAGCACAGAGCCGTTTCTTATCACGATATTGTCTAGAGCGCTTTCTTGTTAAATCTCTCTGACTTTCTCATTTATTTTGTTCAATTTGTTCCTTACTTTGTTTTTTATTATTCTGCGGGAGTAAATCGTACGGTTGAGCTTCTTGCCGCTTCCTTTTACGGTGTTCTCTCCTGCGCGCATTAGCTAGTTCCATTTTTCCGTTTCAATTCATCGTTGAATTGGTAATTTTGATCAATCTACGATTTTAAAGATTGTAAAGGACAATATTCTAAAAAGTTTACACTTCAATAACCCGAATTTTCGACGAAGAGCAAAATCTTCTAGGGATTTGTTCTCCCAAGCGTCTAAACTCTTACCGCGCAGGCGATTTGTTAAGCGTTTCCTAAAATGAAATTGTCAAAAGAAGAAATATCCGTTCCGCGACGAGAAGAGCGAAGAATCGTCAAGAAATCATCAACATCACGTACCATTTGTCAATGTTCCGGAATCAATAGATCTCTTACCACCAAGGGACACTTGTGACGTAGCCCATTAGGCCGATTCGTTTCACGAATTTTCCTCAAGTGGAGGAGCGTGCTAGCCTTCCCCAAGCAGATAGCGGAGTCTAGGATTCCGGGTAGGACGACGCGTCAGTTTACGTTAGAGATAGCCAACCGAAATATCAAGAAATTTATTTACACCATCTTTTAAAAGCCGAAAAATATTTACGTCGACGAAGCTGCGGTCTGCAATTACGACGAATCATCAGATGACATTACAGTCATGCTACAAATACAGTCGACTGGAAACATTCTCACACCACTTGACGAAACTAGGAACGACGCCTAGTGGAAGTACATACATTTTAACTATGCAAGTTAATTTTATTAAACATTGTATTGCAGTTGCCATATCAAAGCATACGAGCTACAGCTACAGCAGACGCCTTTGCTTGAAAATTCATAGCAATTTATGGAACACTACGTACAATATTGTCAAAGAGAGGAACCAGCTTCATCGGAAAGGTAATAAAACACCTCGCCGAAATTCTCAAAATCGACCAAGTAACCACATCAGGATACAGACCTTAAACGAACGGCTTATTGGAGAGAAGTTACGCCGTTCTCACGGAATATTTATGATGTTACATGGAGTCACACGAGGAATGGGATTTGTTTATTTCATTTGCTATGCTTTCGCGTGATACCTCCGTTCATGAAGTCACCAATTTTCACACCCCAAGAGCTAATCTTCAGTAAACGAACGGGAATACTAAGTGCCTTTCCGTCTGGAAAAGATCTGGAACATATGCAACCTACTTCACTGACCTTATCGGACAGATAGCAGAACTCCGAAACCAAGCAGCTAGAAGACACTACCTAAAGAGGTTACTCTTGAGGAACCCCTTTTTCCAAGAAGACAACAACCACTGTATACTTTGGCCGCACAACACTTCAGCATCTATAGACATCCCGCAAGAGGACCTGGTGCAATTGTGACCGTCGCGTAAGTGGTTGACTGCATTTATTATCTGCACCCCCGATTTCCAAGGGGCATCATAATAAAAAGCATCATAATAAATGATGTTTAATCTGAGGGGGGAGATGTTACGTAGGAAGTATCTTTTCCTTCGTTTTGTCTATTATGCCCTTATTTGGTAATCGAGAGTGCATGCAGTCGAGTTTGCCCCTTCCGCGATGGCACGATGACGCAACGCTTCAGGGCGATCTTTTGGACTCCCTTGGAAGATTCTGTACCCCCACCATATTTTTGGTCCGCTTTTCGGATATAAAAAGGGCATGAAATCTACTCTCGGGGCTCAGTATGGACCTTACTAGCTGTGTACCATGTCGGTACCAGATAGCCATACTGATGCCAGTGAGATCGGGTTCAATTCCCTTTCGATCAACATTCTATTTATTAAGGGCTCAGTATCCAATTAACTGGCTTCGTGATACGTTGCGACTTAGGCTGTTTGAATACTCTAGCTCAGTGAGATCGGGTTAAATTCCCTTTTGATCATTATACGATATTTATTAAAGTTCGCATTTGTCGAAAGTTAGTGAGATCGGGTTAAATTCCCTTTCGATCATCTATATTTATAAACGTTAAAGACTGTAAACGTGGTTTTTGGACTCCACGATAATAACAAATTGTATTACATTCAAGATACAGAATATAGACATTTTATTATTTGACTATAGATGTATTCATTTCTTTCTGTTTCCTATACCAATCATAAGTAGTATATAGAATCCACCGAATTGATATATCTCAACCGCTCGAGGTATATCGACAGTTACGAGGCAATAATTACTAACAATCCAGTGGCACCCAGTGATGAAATAAGCTCTGGCACATCCACGCAAACCTTCCAGTGGCACCCAGAGATGAAATAAGCTTTGGCACATCCACAAAAACCTTTCCAGTGGCACCCATTGATGAAATAAGCATTGGCACATCCACAAACTCTAACCCTCCAGTGGCACCCAGAGATGAAATAAGCTTTGGTACATCCACAAAAACCTTGACCTTCCAGTGGCACCCATTGATGAAATAAGCATTGGCACATCCACACGTTTCCCATCAAACGGCTCGACCGTTTAATTAACAAAACTCTTAAATAACCGATCCTCGGCTCCGCAGCCGTGCCCCTTAGCCCTCGGCTCGTAACATATGAAATAGATACGGGACACAAAAAAACAGAATCAAACATGTTTCACACGACGAAACTAACACCAGCACCCATTACACAGAATGAATAGGAAACAGTATGCTAGTCATCTGTAACAGCAGAGAAAATTTCTACAAAATTTTGTCCCTAGGTAGGGAGATGTAAAGAAAGCACGTGCACTTTCTTCTTTTTAAATATCCCGCGCACTTAGGGCGCGTTGGAAAATAAGTTAGAAAAACTGACACAAGAGTGAGAGATAGAGGGATGTGCGAGAATAAAAAAGGGAACACGTGCAAGGAGAGATTTTATAAAAGAGAAACGTAAAATACGAAAGTAGAAGAGTCTCAGATAAGGGAAAGGATAGCGAGTAATTGACATTTAATGTCGTTTCTTCTTTTTTAGGTAAACTTTGTAAATATCTGTATATAGAAATCAAGAAAATAAAATCGAAAGTCTTCTTTTTTAGCTGAAACTCAGTTTTGCGATTATTCCTGCCTTGACCTAATCCTATTGGGAATTAATAAACATTATATGTACATTACTATTTAGCATTAACCTTTCATTCTTATTCTAATAAATAAATATAATTTAAATTGTATCCTGTTTAATCAATCTATTGTTATATTTATTATCATGTACTTTATTATTTACATTATCCTGTTATTATTAGTTTAATAAGAGCAACGCGTTCTTGTACTTTGTGGTAGGTATTTAATCAGTATCAACAAGTAAATATAATTCGATCTATGTATATCGTGTTTGATCTTATTTTAATCAGAAAAATCTCGCAAATACGTTAGTAGAAGTTTCATTAAGATAATGTCAAAAATAAAAAAGTTTCATGGTTGAATTAGTATTAGTCACACCAATATTCCGGCCCCGATCATAATACACTGCTCCCTCGTCGAGCGTCGCTAACGCCAAGGGGCGATGCCCTCAAGTGGAGTGGATAGTCACCTAACACTTATCCATGCAATTTTTTTCTTCATTTACACAGGTTTTACTGTATTTGATAGGGACTCCTTTCAAGATTGTTACTGATTGCTCTGCGTTTGCGCTGACTATGCGTAAGAAAGATTTGTGCGTGCGCGTGGCTCGATGGGCCCTGTTATTGGAGGAGTTTCAATATACAGTGTGTAACATAATGATATATCATATAACATATCCACATATCCACTTGGATTTTTTGCCATAACTCTGGACCTACTCAACCGATTCGGCTGAAACTTATTCAATATGTAGCCTAGACACTATAAAGTATATGTGCAAAATTTCATATTAATGCAGTGCCTAATTTTTGCACAGTTGTTACGTAGGAAGTATCTTTTCCTTCGTTTTGTCTATTATGCCCTTATTTGGAAATCGAGAGCGCATGCAGTCGAGTTTGCCCCTTCCGCGATGGCGCGATGACGCAACGCTTCAGGGCGATCTTTTGGACTCCCTTGGAAGATTCTGTACCCCCACCATATATTTGGTCCGCTTTTCGGATATAAAAAGGGCATGAAATCTACTCTCGTGGCTCAGTATGGACCTTACTAGCTGTGTACCATGTCGGTGCCAGATAGCCATACTGATGCCAGTGAGATCGGGTTCCATTCCCTTTCGATCAACTTCTATTTATTAAAGGGTCAGTATGGACCTTACTAGCTGCGTACCATGTCGGTGCCAGATAGCCATACTGATTCCAGCGAGATCGGGTTCAAGTCCCCTTCGAGCAACTTTTATTTATTAACGGCTCAGTATTCAATTAACTGGCTTCGTGATACGTTGCGACTTAGGCTGTTTGAATACTCTAGCCCAGTGAGATTGGGTTAAATTCCCTTTCGATCATTAATCCGATATTTATAAAGTTCGCATTCGTCGAAAGACAGCAAGATCGGGTAGCATTCCCTTTCGAGCATTTATATTTATATTCGTACAAAGATTGTAAACGTGGGTTTCTACTCCGCGACATTTACGCATTGTAATTGATTTGAGTAAAAGAATATAGACATTTTATTATTTGATTATAAACGCATTTATTATATATATACACCGATTAGATACATCTTAACCGCTCGAGGTGTATCGACAGTTACGAGGCAATAATTACTAACAATCCAGTGGCACCCAGTGATGAAATAGGCACTGGCACATCCACAAAAACCTTCCAGTGTCACCCAAAGATGAAATAAGCTTTGGCACATCCACAACAACCTTTCCAGTGGCACTCATTGATGAAATAAGCATTGGCACAACCACAAACTCTAACCCTCCAGTGGCACCCAGTGATGAAATAGGCACTGGCACATCCACAAAAACCTTGACCTTCCAGTGGCACCCATTGATGAAATAAGCATTGGCACATCCACACATTTCCCATCAAACGGCTCGACCGTTTAATTAACAAAACTCTTAAACAACCGATCCTCGGCTCCGCAGCCGTGCCCCTTAGCCCTCGGCTCGTAACACAGTAAACATTTATCTGACTTTCGCCAATTTTTGAGCGTAACAAAATGATAGGTCCACTTGCAGAAAAACAAAAACTTTAATTAACTAAAACATAATAACTTTAAGGAATAAATGTTTTCAATAACTGATTGTTTTTCCATCACTTTTTATTAACAAATTCAGTCTCTTGGTCATTGATTCTGCTAGATTTTGCATTTTGTGGTGTAACGCTATTCCAGGCCTCAAATATCGCATTTTTCAATTTGGCGACAATATTAAATTGCTGACAATTGTTGTACACGTTACGTACAAGTTGGCTCCAAAGATTTTCTATAGGGTTTGCATCAGGACATCTCGCTGGGCAGCTGAGAGTTCTGATTTTTCGTCCTTGCAACCACTGCCTAGTGCTGGCACAAACGTGAATTGTCGCATAATCGTGCATTAATTGTAATTTAGCCGAAGGAAAACAACACAAGTATGGTACGACATGATCTGCAAGTACTTTTTGGCAAGCTTGCGAGTCCATATGAGTATTGACAAACGCCAAGGTTGCCTCTTGAAATGCCGAAAAGCCAGCCCAGGACACGCACTTACGAACATTACAAAAGTTAATCTGTGTGTCATGTGCGTGTGGAAACAAGTGCGAATCAGATCTGCATCGATCGCCGGGATGTGGCATTTAAATTGTTAAGATAGGTCAGGATCGGTACAATGACCATGTGCCAAGACACCGTCGAATGGATAAGTTTATTTAACTACCCTTTTCTAACATTAATCATTCAAACACTTTTTCATAATTAATAAAACACTTTATTCATTTCGGAAAACGAATAAAAGTACGGAACAGTTATTAAACGACTTGTTAATTAAATTGTTATTCATGAATAACTATTCATGAATTAAACACTATTCTTAATGTAAGACGATTGTAATATTTGGCGTACGTTGCCCCTCGAAGCACCCGATCTCGGCCGCGCGCAATTGTGACTGAGCTCGCGCTATACGGGCGCTCGCATTGGCCAGTGTTTTTCGATAATAACTAAAAAACGAAGCTTCAAACAATATTCTGGTCAAGGAAAAAGTTGTTCTGAATCACC
The DNA here is from genome assembly GCA_951802695.1 of Nomada ruficornis. NCBI lineage: Eukaryota > Metazoa > Arthropoda > Insecta > Hymenoptera > Apidae > Nomada > Nomada ruficornis. Next base: position 13,199,798 of record OX637850.1, read on the forward strand.
TCAGCTACCCTTCTTTTAAAAATAATGCACATGTTCCGGGCCACCCTGTATTTTTTTGAAGTGTAAAAGCACTGTCTGCCGCAATAAAATAAGGCACTTTGACTTATCGTCCTGGAAGTTCGGTTGACGCTGGGAACCCTAAGGAATTGTCCCTTAGCATTTTGTAGAGTTTGCTGTTATTGAATACGCCACTATCGGAAATTCTACCTTGGCACCCAACATCAACAAATAGGAAGTTATAATCTCCATCAACTAATGCGAGCAATACGATACTAAATTGTGATTTGTAATTGAGAAACTCAGAACCGGATTTAAGTGGTGACTGCAATAAAACGTGCTTCCCATCATTTTCAGCTGTACAGTGCATAAAATGCCACGTTTGTTCGAATACCTCGCATTTCGACATCCACTCTGAAGGAGTTCTAGGAAGCTGCAACACATATTCATTGGAACACATTAATAGAGTTAATATAGTTAATAAAGGTTTTGTTATTTCTTACTACTAATTGTTATTTCCTCTTCGTTGTCCAGGAGTCCCTGTCGAATGAGTTCACTGATGAAATTGCTGGGAATGAAGAGGATAGAAGCAATGTGGGAGATAATTCCCAGGTGATGCCGAGTACATCAGCTGGAGAAATGGAAAGGACAGCATTTGTCAGTCCGCGACCACCAAAGCAAAGGAGAGAAAGAGCTGATAGGGGTACCGAATTGCTAACAAGTGCTGTCAACATATTAAAAAGTACAGCTGGAAGATTGCATGCGACGCTGACGGTAACGGTTGCTGAAGTTTCACCATTTTGTGCATTCTTATTGTCTAAAATGATGGGCTATCCGTGCAATACACGGCAACGAATACAACATGAAATGTATGGTCTTCTGATGAAAGCAGATCTTGGACAGTTCGAAACACAACCAAGTTTCATTTCTCCTTCACCTATGGCTTCTCCTACCTCACAGTCTTTTCAACTCCTTTCATCCTCAGCACCACAAGTTCCTTCAACTCCTTCAATGCTACATGATTCCCATCTTACTCTGCTCCATCGCTCTTCTCCATCCTATGAAACTCATAATTCTCCTGCTGCTTCAAGAAGTTCTTCTTGTAATGCATATTATTCCGAGGATTTCCAGGATTCTCCATTTTTGTAAATTGTGTCAAAAACAAATTTGTTGAAAATAAATATAAATGAAGTGCGATAGTGATTTGTATTTACCTTGATGTTTTCCTTCAGTTCTTCAATGAGTGCTGTGCAAATTTCCTGAACTATCTGTGAAATACTTTGTTTGGATATACGAAAAGTATACTGAAGGCTTGAATATGAGTCCCCTGTTGCTAAAAATCGTAATGTCACAGCTAATCTGTAATGCAAATTATTATAAATTATCAATAGACCAGTTTTGTCATTTTCAACTGACCCAGGAAATTAACTCAAAGCTGAATTAATATTTTGAAATGTACCAACCTGTCTTGAACCGGAATTGCTTCTCGCACATTAGTACAGTACTGTCTCCATTAACCCTTTTAGTGCCGAACGACGATATATCGTCGTTCGCAGCACTTGCGAAAAGTGCTAGCAACTTATATCGTTGCGTATGCGATGGCGCCTAACTATTCGTATCGTGAGAGAACCCTATGTAAGACACACCAAATAATAAAGTGTAAACGCAAGATGTTGACTCGAAGTACTCTTTATTATTCTTCCGTAAAACTCGTCAGGACTGCTCCGAACGGCGATCGATGCAAGAATGGCCTCGCTGCAGCGTGGTCGCCAAAGGACGCGCTGTCTGGGTTTTCCCGTGCGCCATTCCTCTAAGGGTCTGGGCCACGTGCGTCTTGTAGCTCATCACATCCGCGGTGTACGTGCGCTTTCGGGGCTAGCGCTGACGCTAGCCATATGCCCCGGTAGAGCGTACGCGGTCCTAAATCTCTTACACTCGGCCATCCTGCAACAATGCCCGTCCTCGAGCATTCTCGTTACGCTGTTTTCTGAAAAAGATAAAACACACGCCCGACAAATCGGATTCAGTATTTTGGCATTTGACGTCTAGCACAAATTCGAAGTAATCTGACGCCAAATACTCTCCCCGTATTGTGCTGGTTTTCCATGGCATGGCGATTCAACATTCGCCTTTTTCATTTCGCCATCAGCAAGTAGACTCGTTCTGGTGCCATGACGGATATCTCACGCCATGGTTGATGCTTTCGTTTGACGTTTGATGATTTCTTTAACGAACCACTTCCTTATGACTACAGCCTCCCGTGCAATCGTGACGGACCTCCCACGTCACGACTCACAACCCGAAACTGTCCACTATGCTAGACAGACTACGATACACATCTTAGCCATAGTACCGATTCTTCCACGTAGTCATGACGGACAACCCACGTCATGACCCACCCCATTTCAGCAACAACGCTTCCGCTACAATCGTGACGGTCAACTTCAACACATGCAAACAACTAGCAAGCATGAACAGACAGTATTATGCGATACTTCTGAACAGTGTAACATGCTCAAATCAAAATCTACTCCTTTCCATGATCTGTGACGACATAACGAACTACTTGCCGTTATGCTCACAATCATTTCAGCGATCTGTGACGACGCACAGTGGTCCCAAATCCCGAAAACGCGGCCAAAACTCAAAAAATGAATTTGTTGTTGAGGGGGTCGCGATTGATGGATTGGGTAGTACAATAATGACTCTGTAGGGGGATGGAAGGATATAAGTATTACTTTTTTACCTGAATGGCAATTACAGTCCGAACTTCGGTTTCTTTAGACAGTCATTTCTCGTGAGCGTAAGCGTAAGTGTGAAGTGCAGACTGTAAGGTGTATAACTTTTTTTAGAAGACATCAATCTTAATTCTGTAAAATGGATATTGTTCCTGGAAGTAAGTAGAACATTTTTCCTCTCTCAATATATTAAGAATTGTTATCGGTTAACATTGTAAACTGGTAAGTATAGTATGGGAAATAACATGTTAGATTTAATGCATATATTTTAAAGATGTAGAGAAAAAGTTGTATATCCCACAATATCCCGCCAAAATTCTTGTTGGAGCTTTTAGTTTATACTTTCATCTTACTATATTTACAAAAATTCGCTGCACTTTTTTGCACTTTCAGCCGTGACACCATATTGAACAAAGTATTACTTTTCACTTTTCTTGTCTTTCAAGAACTGTGAATGATGCGGAAAACTGTTTCAGGTAAAAGTTATATCAATTTTGAAGGATCATTCTTACTTAGAATTATTTACACGTAAAAAAAAAAATAAAAAAAATGTCTGCAGTAACAGTGTATAGGATTAGAGTTCTGTACAGGGGGTACACTGCTGGGGGCAGTTTCCGAAGGTGTTTGTAAGGAAAGGGTGACTAAAAATATAAAGTCCGATTGGCTTCCACTGTCTTTATTTTGAAAACACGTGGAGTTCTAGCACTTTTTGGAGCACTTGCACTGTTTTAATGAACGTATTGAGTACGTTATTAAGTATTAGCACTTCTGTGAAACACGGTGCGGTACTTTGTTAAGGATTAGCTACAGTTAAAAACCGTGTGGATATGTGTACTGTTGCCAAGCGAGTGCTCGAGCCTCGGCGCTACAATCGCGATCGCAAAACAAGCGACACCCGACGGACGTTAAGCCGAATCCTCAACACGCCCGCCGCTTTCAATAAAGGGGCTGAAGAGTGTGAGAGAGAACTTAAGATTAACGAAATACAAGAAGCTTAAAGGTATAGGACTGGTTAACGAATTAAGTATATATAACCTATGACTAGTGCTTAACCTAAGACGAAGTGCAGGGTGCGTCTTCGATCGGCAGTCTACAGAGGCGGGTGACTGGGCGCTTGAGCGTGGTCGTCGCGGTACGGACCGTTACAACGCGAACGAGTCCATCCGCGCCAGGAAAGCACTCTGTAACGCGAGCGAGTTCCCATTTTGAGGGAGGTAGCGCATGGCTATGCAATAGCACTAGATCGCCAATTTTTAGATTGGGAAGTCGTTTGGTCCATTTCCGCCTTAGTTGTACGGCGTTCAAGTAATCGCTCGCCCAGCGTTTCCAGAAAGCTTCCACGGAACGGGATATGAATTGCCATCTGGAGAGCCGGTTTACATTAATTTCGAGAAGGGAAGGCCTGGGGACTACCTGCAGGTGTGAGCCGGTGAGTAGATGTCCAGGAGTTAAGGCCTCGAGACTTTCAATGTCGTCGTGAAGCGGCCCGATCGGTCTTGAGTTGAGAACACTCTCGACTTGGCACAGGATAGCGGTGAGTTCTTCGTAGGATGGTTTGAAGTCTCCTAGAACGCGCTTCAGGTGGTGCTTTACGCTCTTCACACCCGCCTCCCAAAGACCACCGAAGTGGGGGGCGGAAGGGGGTATGAAATGCCAGTCGATTCCAGAGTTCGCAAAACGTGACCGGAGTTCCGGTACTTGGAGAACGAGGTGCAAGGCGCGTTTTAGCTCGCGATCTGCTCCGACGAAGTTAGTACCGTTGTCGCTGTACAAGGCAGTTGGGATGCCACGACGTGCCGAAAACCGATCAAACGCAGCCAGAAAAGCGTCGGTGGTGTAGTCGTCGAAGAGTTCCAAGTGCACAGCTCGCACTGAGAGGCAGACAAAAAGGGCAAGGTAAGCCTTGTGCGTCCGAACACCCCGTGCTTTCGTCGAGCGGATCTGAAACGGGCCGGCGTAGTCCACACCAGCATGCGAGAACGGACGCGACGGAGTTACCCGCGGCGCGGGAAGATCACCGAGTAGTTGGACCCTACATTGGGCGCGCATTCGCGTACAGGTAACACAAACGTGAGTGCACCGTTTCACGATGGATAGAGCATTAACTACCCAGTATTGCTGGCGTAGGAAGTACAAAGTGACGCGAAGTCCGCCGTGCAAAGTGCAAACGTGAGCGTGTTGCGCAAGAAGGTTCGCTACGTGTCCCGGAGGGATCAAGATAGGGTGCTTGGTTGGAAACGCCAGTTGAGAGTTTCGTAAACGGCCGCCTACTCGCACGATGCCCTCAGTATCCACAAACGGATCGAGCGCTATAAATTTTTTAATTCCCGCAGGAAGGGAAGGTTTGTCCCCGGAGTATGACACAGGACCGAATTCGCGGGTCTGCACGAGGCGACACCAGAAGAGTCGAGCGCTCTCGATATCTGACGCGGTGAGGTACTTAAATCTAGCCTTACTTCTATTTTTAACATTATGTACAAAACGCAAAATGTAACTGCTCACATGGAGCAGTTGTGGCCAGGATGAATATTGCTGGGGGAGGTCCCACGCATCTACTGTGCAACTGGAGAGAGAGGTAAGGGCGCAAGTGTTGTTGCGCTGTTCAGGAAGTGAGTCGTGTTCGGCGATGGATTTGGTTTTTGGCCACTCGACGGGCTTGAGCTTGAACCACGGTGGGCCCGTCCACCACAGGGGATGCGCAATCAACTCCTCGACGGAGATTCCTCGGGAAGCACAGTCGGCCGGGTTTTCGATAGTCGATACGTAATGCCAGGTCACGGCTGGTAACGCTTGCTGGATTTTTGACACGCGGTGTGCGACGAACGGTTTCCACTTAGCCGCCGGCGACTTTAACCAGGCGAGGACTGTGGTGGAGTCTGACCAACAAAAGGTAGGAGCGTCAGATTGTTTCATTGCGGTTTGTACGAATGTTAGAGCTTTAACTAAAAGCAACGCGCCACACAGCTTCAGTCTGGGCACGCTCAGTAAGCGGTTCATCCCAGGATACCCGTTCAATCCATAGCCGTTGAATTAAAATTTTCCCGGTTATGAGAAACGGGGCTAGCCAACCGAGCGGATCGAATACGCGCGAGATAAGGGAAAGAAAGGAACGTTTTGTTGCGGCTTCGACATTCGGCGCTACATTAAAGGAGAATACGTCCTTGATTGAGTCCCACACCTTCGATTCGATCGAGATCTTCGATTAGACATTTGTTGTTCGATGCCCACTTGTACGGGTGGAATCCACCGGTACGTAGTAGGCTTCGGAGCTGATCGCGTGTTTCTCGGAGGGTTGGTATGTGGTCACTGCCGAACATGATATCGTCCACGAAAACATCTTCGAGGAGAATGGAAGAGGCGAGGGGGTAATCGGTACCAGAGTCGGCGACAAGCTGTTTGATTACCCGGTTAGCCAGATAAGGCGCAGAAGCCGTTCCATAAGTGTCGGTCGACAGACGGAAATGTTGGACTTCACCGTACGTGGTGGGACGCCAGAGTATTCTCTGATAGTCTCGATCCAAAGGATGAACAACTATTTGTCGGAACATTTTTTCTAAATCTGCGGTCATGACGTACTTGAAGGTGCGCCACCGCAGTAAGATCGCAAGCAAATCTGTCTGCAGCTTGGGACCGACGAACAAGAAATCGTTTAAAGATTTGCCATTGGAAGAGGCAAACGAAGCATTGAACACGACGCGAACCTTTGTAGTGGTACTGGTTGCGCGCACGACTGGGTGGTGAGGCAGATAGCAAACCGAAGGTTTATGTATCTCCTCGGGTGGTACCCGCTCGAGGTGACCAAGTCGTTCGTACTCACGTAGGAAGTCGCGATATTCGCGGGCGAGCTCTGGTTGTTTCGCGGGGCGGGCTTCGCCGGACATTTGGTCTGTGTCTTGCCGTGGAATCGCCGTAGCGACACATCGTACCTTGGCTCTTGGGCCTATATCGACGTGTTCACATAGTGAATCTTTACCTGCAAGGTGGTATGAGCATTTGGTATCTACTTAACTGGCTTATCATGCCGGAGGGGAACGCATACGTAGGTGTCGGGTATGCGGCCTTGGAAAAACCCTGCTCTCGCTGAAAATTTTCAGTTCATTGAACAAGTTGGACCTATCTATGAGGAAACAGCCCTCTTAGCCGACTATTGGTTTGGATATCCGCCCCATTAGCCGTTACCAGCGGGTGCCACGAGGAGGCGGAGCTGTCAGCTTTCGCTTGGTCCCAGCAGGTCAGCCGGTTGGCTATTTTACCTGGATCATCACGGTCTTCCTTTTCAGGTGGCCGCCTGCGTGTATGATCTCAGGCATTTGCCCTCTTGGGTAGAGGGGGTGCGTTCAATTTTGGTTCAAATCGTTCGAATTGCAAGTTATTGCGATTGTTGTTGCGTTCCATCTCGCCGAGTATCGCCTGATGTTCAGGCTGCTTTGGCGGTGAGCACTAGGCGTGCGAGCTTTCTGAATTCCCCGTATAGGTGTTCGTTCAATAGCAAGTCTGCTTCTCGAGGGGGCCAAGTCAGGCCCTCCTTTCTGATCGCTTGCCTTAGGGATTCGCGCACGTCCTCGTGCCTCGGGCATTCAAGTAGCACGTGTTTGGGTGTTTCCATTTCTCCACATGCACACCTGTCGTCCGGTACCAGGGAGAATTCCTTAAGTTTCGCACGGAAGTCTCCGTGTCCGCTCAGGAATTGCACCACGTGGTGATCGATCACTGCTTTTCTCAGATTTAGACGGTGCGATACATCGTTGAAGTACGCATGTGTAGTGCGTCCTTTTTCCGATGTCGACCATCTGTCTTGCCACACTCTCAGGATCTCGTTTCGTACCCTCGCTTTTGCTTGGGCCGCCGATATGATCCTGGTTCCCATTTCGTTGCTGCTTACGCGGCTTCTTTCGGTGTCGATTGCGATACCTTTTCTAATTTTATAGGCGCAAGCACGTTCCGCAATGGCCAGGTCTGCCGGAATTTCTCCCGCGAGCACAGTGATTGCGTCGTGGGATACTGTTCGGTACACCTTGGTTATCCTGATGAGTACCTGTCTCTGCGCTCTAGCAAGTATTGTCCTTGTCTTCGAGCCGAGCAGGTCCTCCCAGGCAGCGGCAGCGTACGCCATTATCGGAATAAAGCCCTCTGTACAGAGTACTTAATGCTCGAAGTTCCATTCCCCAGTTCTTTTGTGCCACCTTGGCTAAGGTGCTAAAAATCCGCAAGGTTTTGGCACTTGTGTATTTCGCATGTGAGAGAATGCCCAGTCTCTCGTCGAAGTGGACGCCAAGGACCACCGACGAACTCGCATGTGAAGAACACTTTACTAAAACACATACACGCTTACCTAGCGGTCGGTATGTGGTTCAACTTTCGTTTAACCACACAAAGCCGGTACCTCTGGGTAACACCTTAAACGCCGCGATGCGCATCTTGCTGTCCGGCGAAGCCTCCGGACGACAAGCCCGAGGGAGAAACCCCGGAGCAAGTGAGAGTAAGGCAGGAGGTCGCAACCGACCCACCGACGGAGGACGCGACGTCCTTCACTCGGCAGGAGGTTGAAGCTGCGATCAAGAGCCTGAAGGGCGGGAAATGTCCGGAATCAGACAGAGTAGAAGTCGAAGTCGTCAAGCGCTCGTTCCAAACGATGCACGAAGACTTACTGAGACTCTACAATGGCTGCCTCGAACAAGGAGTTTTTCCGACTAGGTGGAAGGCAGGGTCGATCATTACGATCTTGAAAGGCCCTGATAAGACACCTACGGATGCGAAATCGTATCGGCCCATATGTTTGCTTTCAGTACTTGGAAAAGTACTAGAAAAGCTCATAGCGCGCCGACTAACTGCGCTGTTCCTAGACCCAGCTTACTGCTCAGACCGACAATACGGCTTCCGCCCCCAACGCTCTACCGAGGACGCCTTGGTAAAGTTTAGAGAAGTAGTGGCCGGTCGGAACGAAAAGTATGTACTGGGCCTTCTTTTCGACATTTCTGGAGCCTTCGACAACGTCTGGTGGCCAAGTGTATTGTACGTACTGAAAAAGAGAAAATGCCCAAGGAACATATACAGGCTGATGGCAGACTATTTCGCTGACCGCGAGGTCTCGATAAGCTCGAGACACGAGAGGGTAAGCAAGAAAGTCACCAAAGGCTGCCCGCAAGGTTCAATACTCGGACCAAGCTGCTGGAACCTCATCTTTGATGGGGTTCTTAAAATACTGGAAAACACCGAGCTCGAATGCGAGCCTATAGCATATGCAGATGACCTCCTCGTAATTATCTACGGAAATTCGAGGAAGGCACTCCAAAATAAAGGCCAAATAATAGCCAATAGAGTCACAGAGATGCAACAAAGTGTGGTGCATCTGCTGACAATGACGACAGCGGTATTTACTTGAGCATTGTTTCGTTTGATGACTATCTGCCAAATAATTAAGGCAGTGCTTGTTTCGCTGCATGAGAGAAATGCGTTGTGATACCGCTAACGCTAAAAAGGTTGTGCACTTGTAGGTGCGGTGGGCCTCCCCGCAGCACGCGCAGGCTACTACGTTCGCTTGTCGTGACGTTGCCTTAGTGGCATTATTGTTTGCTGGGGTCGCACCCCCATGAGAACGAGTGGTACCGAGCTTGGGTCGCGCTACGCGGTCTCTTACCGCATCGCTTACGGACTTGGCGATCGGTTCTAATGCCCCGGCTCGGAGATCCAAAAACTCCGCGAACGTGTGGTACGAAGGTAACGTATTGACGTCCCCGAGTTTGAGCTCCCAGTCCCGTCGCGGGCTTCGACCAAGTTTGTTTACCAGAAGGAACACGAAAAGGTGCCCGTCGAGCTCCGTCAATTTCAACGTGTTGGACAGTCCTACGTGTATCTCGTAGCTCAGGTCCAAGAGTGCTTTAAGCTCGCTAACTGAACCGGAGGTCAACCTCGGGAACTCGATCAATTTGTCGAGATGCGCATAAATTATAGCGCGTTTGCGTTCGCAACGACGTGACAACGATGTCCACGCGGACTTATAATATTCACCAGACGACGGAGTGTTACTTAATAAGCGAGCGGCTTCGCCATGCAGACTCGCGCGTAGGTAGTGCAGTCTCTGCATGTCTGTAAGGTCAGTAAGCGCGCCGACTAATGTCTCAAAGTTCTCGCGGAAACCGGGCCAAGCGGTGATTTCGCCGGAGAATTTAGGTAACGGTATAGTAGGTAGCGTTGTCGTACTTCCCTTCGTTCCTTCAGCTGCGGTGGGCGTCTTGCTGTCGGAGGCGCTGTCCTTAGGTGTAGGCAGCAGGCCCATGCGATGTTCCATCAGAGCGTCGCGGGTTTCGTCCATTGAGTCCGTGATCGTCCTGAAGACATGGTCGAGGAAGTATTTATGTGTGCGCCGGAATGACTCATCAGCAAGTTTGACGATTTCTTGTTGTCTTTTCCTGCACTCCTCCCACAGCTTCGTTCCATCGGCGAGGCGCAAATCGAGGGCGGCTATGGTTCGTCTTGGTTTGGCAAGTTTTACGAAGCTCGCCAGGCGGTACGCTATCTGCTCCTGAGCTTCAGTCTGCGCTGCAATCAGGTCCTCGATTTTGGTCATGGTGCTGCTTGTCGATGGTGTAACGACTCGTACGACACCAGTGTCGGAGTGACGATGTGTACGCCTGGCTGTCAATCACGCATGCGCGATCCTTACGGAGTTGGAACGCGTGTGGTAGCAAATCGCTGGCGAACAGGTAGCGACGCTTGATGAACGACGGCGTGTTGTGCTCCTTCGCACATGCGTGGTTCAGGGTTCCTTTTGGAGTGGTATAGTTGGCCCGCAATATGGCGGACTCAACCGGGCGTTAGAGCACGTGCTAGCGAAGGACCTTTTTTCCAATTTCACCTCTTTCACAGTACACTACACTTCGAATGCGGCTCGAAGGACCTTTTTTATGTATAGGATTCGAGTTCTGTACAGGGGGTACACTGCTGGGGGCAGTTTCCGAAGGTGTTTGTAAGGAAAGGGTGATTAAAGATATAAAGTCCGATTGGCTTCCACTGTCTTTATTTTGAAAACACGTGGAGTTCTAGCACTTTTTGGAGCACTTGCACTGTTTTAATGAACGGATTGAGTACGTTATTAAGTATTAGCACTTCTGTGAAACACGGTGTGGTACTTTGTTAAGGATTAGCTACAGTTAAAAACCGTGTGGATATGTGTACTGTTGCCAAGCGAGTGCTCGAGCCTCGGCGCTACAATCGGGATCGCAAAACAAGCGACACCCGACGGACGTTAAGCCGAATCCTCAACAAACAGGATTAATCTACAGTCATCGAAGAAGTCTTCGGTATGGAGTAATAAAAATGATCCAACAAAAAAATGTTTCAGATAAAAGTTAATCAGTATTTAGCCTTCTACAAGTATCAATAGAAAAAATTTAAAAAAATATTTGTTTTTTATAACAAATTGAAGGTCAACTCGATTTTTATATATTAATATAAATTTTTGACTTTGTATTATCATACCTGACATCAAGACGAATTCAACGACCTACCATACTATTATCTTAAGTTTCCAAATCACGCGAAAATAGTTTTGGCCGCGTTTTCGGGATTTGGGACCACTGTGCGACGTAACGAACTACTCGCCGTGACGTTCACATCCCTTTCAGCACCCTGTGACGACGTAACGAACTACTCGCCGTTACGTTCACATCCCTTTCAGCATCCTGTGACGACGTAACGAACTACTTGCCGTTACGTTCACATCCCTTTCAGCATCCTGTGACGACGTAACGAACTACTTGCCGTTACGTTCACACTCCAATCAGCATCCTGTGACGACGTAACGAACTACTTGCCGTTACGTTCACACTCCAATCAGCATCCTGTGACGACGTAACGAACTACTTGCCGTTACGTTCACAATCCAATCAGCATCCTGTGACGACGTAACGAACTACTTGCCGTTACGTTCACAATCCAATCAGCATCCTGTGACGACGTAACGAACTACTTGCCGTTACGTTCACAATCCGGTGTATACTACAAATGATGCAAGCTTCCTCTCGCCATCATCTTCGCTATACTTATAAATTCTGGAACATACAATATTATTATACTACAAAGTCTAGTCTGCCGTACAGGCCATAACCACGGGGTTATTTACTCAACCATTGACTTTTTCCAGGTAACGTCCCCTCCATGTTCATGGGCCGTACCCTTTCCATTAGACGCAGCCATGCCTTACCGCGCTAACCCCTTTTCTGCGCGCAAAGAAAACATATATACATCTACATCCATGTAAGAATATTTTCCTTTGCTGCCGAGATAGTTTTCACAACTACTGCATCATGCTCGTGATGTCCTCGACATCCATGATAGAACCACCCTCGAATCCATGACGTTACTGCACCATACCTGTGCCATGTTTACGCTGCACGCAGTCCGCCCTCGTCTCCTTTCTCTTTTTCTGTACTTACAAAAACCGTGGCCCATTTTGAAATTATCCAATTTCGTTGGTTGTGGCCCACCTCTGTGGCGTTGGACAGTGGGCACTCTAAGCCACCTGCGGTGCGATAGCGGTGCCCCGTACCTGGGCGCAAAACCTGCCGCGATGTCCCTGCTCCTTACAAATGTTGCAGGTAGCCCTTGATCGCGTACAGTGACGACACATATGTCCTTCTCGGCCGCAATTGTAGCAAATCAGAGGTCGCCGGGAAGACCGCCTATTGTACGCCACCGTCTTGTTCGTCGTTCGCGTCACCAACCTTTTCTCTTCCGGTTCTGCCGTCGGCATGGCTCCCATCACCATCATTGCCGCATACAACTCCTGGACATCTCGATACTGGTTGGAGCGAATCGTGCGTGCGATGTTTTCATCGCCGATGCCGCCCATTATTGCGTTTCGTAGAAAGTCGTCCGGGATGTCTACTTTCAAGGCTCGTAATTTTGCGAATTTCTCGAAACAGTAATCTCCCAGCTTCTGCCCCGGCTGCGCATGATACGTGGCTGCCTCGAGTAGCAACTTCGAGAATGGCACCGGTCTTCGAAATTGTTTGATCAGAACCCTTTTGAAAGAACTCCAGGTGTGGTCGTTCCTCAGTTCGTCGTGATAGTATCGGCGGGCGTGTCCCGAAAATTGACGTGCAATATTGCACAGCGTGTCATCGTCCGTCCATCCATACCGACGGGCCACGCGATCCACGTCGCGCACCCACGACTCAACATTAGCATTGTCTTTTGCCGGGTCAAAACGTGGCACTAAATGCTCCTCGTTCGCGGGTCTGCTACGCAAGCATCGCACTTCCTGTTTCAGGCGTCTCACGGTTTCACGCCAATCACCCGAACTTTCCGATGAGTAACGCGATCGGTCTCGATGTCGTGATCGATCTCGCGACTCGTCTCGCGAACGGTCACACGAATTACCCCTGGAATACTCTCGTGACCGATTCCGTGAACCACCCCTGTCTATACGATCGCTCCGCGTGCATTTTCGCGAACTTCCTTGCAAGCGATCCTTCGAGTTTTCGCGCGCTCGTTCACCTGAGTGACTCCGCGAATGTTCACGAGCACGCTTCTTCGTACTTTCTCTTGTGCGACCCATTATCCACCACACAAGCTGCTTCAATGTTCTTTTCAATGTCCTTCACTGTCACAAACGCGTAAAAACGTCCAAATTTGCACAATGTCTTTCACTGAACCACAAAGCACGCAGTATCAAAAACACGCGGTATATCCAAAACACGTGGTATACCAAGACACGTGGTTTATCCCACTTCTGATATGTAAGACACACCAAATAATAAAGTGTAAACACAAGATGTTGACTCGAAGTATTCTTTATTATTCGTCCGTAAAACTCGTCAGGACTGCTCCGAACGGCGATCGATGCAAGAATGGCCTCGCTGCATCGTGGTCGCCAAAGGACGCGCTGTCTGGGTTTTCCCGGGCGCCATTCCTCTAAGGGCCTGGACCACGTGCGTCTTGTAGCTCATCACATCCGCGGTGTACGTGCGCTTTCGGGGCTCGCGCTGACGCTAGCCATATGCCCCGGTAGAGCGTACGCGGTCCGAAATCTCTTACACCTATCTCAAAATAAATTTATAATACGTTATAAATGGTCTAATTTCATTACGAGAATTTATGACAACATAATTTTGTTTCAGCAATGTTATATTACCTATAACAATTACGTATTTCGGAAGAGATAATCCGTCCGGCGCTTACCATGTACAGTATTCCCTCGATAGAAGCGGAAAAGAGGTATGCGATAGAAGCGAAGAGTTTATCCCCACTCCTGGGGGGTATACCCCTAGAGGCGTCCAGAAGCTCGCTTGCCGATCAGTGTAACGCGATCCGGGTTTGGGTATATCGGTGAGGTACACTAATTCAACGATGAAACATTGCTATTTCTCATTCTTTCCTTATGAAACTATTACATAGCATAGCTGACATTTTTCTGATTAAAATGACACCAAACACGATATAATTTGGATCATATTTGCATTATTTAATAAGAGGTGTATAATGCATTGTGAACAGTAAATATGGTCCAAATTATATGGTGTTTGGTGTTATTTTAATCAGAAAAATGTTACAAAACTGTTGGATAAAGTTTGATAAAAAAAAATTAAAAAATATAAAAGTTTCATCGTTGCATTAGTGTTGTTTCACCGATACGCTGGACTTTGTTTTGCCTCTTGGCTGCGCGGTCCTTTATCTTTACTCGCTGTCCTTTTCTACGTTCGACGCTGTCGGCAAATTTCAAACAATGTAGGAACTCTACTATTTAAGCGAATGTTCAGACCCGAGGCATTCGCTTTAATGGAGACAATACTGTATCTTTCTTTGTGATGTGCGGTGCAATTTTGGACAATAAATCTTCGAAACACGACGAACACATTCGGGTAAAATTTTTATAATGTCTACTAATTTCTTGAAATTTTAAATCCCGCATTAATTTGTCCCCGTTTCGTTTACAATATAGACCTGTATGCCTCCATCTTCGCTGCCTTCTCTTCTTTTTTTTTGACTTTTGTAACTCATTATAAGCTACAATTACCACTGCGCTACTAGCTATAATCAATGCTGCATCGCCTTCCATCTTCAGCGACAAACACTGAACTGATGGCGAATGCCCGTTCAAATTCATGGTTTGTTCCATGCGCGGCGGCTGTTCGGGGTAAAAGCGAAACACCGCGCATTGTAGCCGCGTTGCAGCCGCGACACGTTCGTCTATACCCACCTTTACATTTTTGGTCGGCACGCGCGGACGGCTGACCTCATGGTTATACATTGTATGCGTCGCACAGTGGTCCAGAACTGAACGCTAGCTGTTCATTTGGTAAAAAAATCGATTTCCTCATATCGATGTTCTTTAAATGTATATTGGTTTACAAGTGTCCATTACTTTCGAAAATAATAAAATTAATGAAATTTATTCAAAATTGTGATTAGTACAAGCGTTTAAAGATCAACATTTTATAGGTAACATTTTGTTGTCAAAGTTGTTCATTTTCAACAAGGAATATCTTTTAAGTTCCAAAGAGTTCCGCATTCTTTCAAAGGGGAATGTTTTCTTCATACTTTCCCCTATATAATCACACAAAAATCATTTCCCGCTTCGTCCCGCCAAGAAAGTTATTAATGTTTAAAGTGGCGCAATAAGACGCCTAATTTCTGACCGTTCTAACGTTCTATCTGTGATCGGTTGAAATAGTTTGTCCTGAGACTGCATATAGAGAGATTCAGAGTATTTTTTATATACGAATTTAAACCTTTATACTCAATTTTTTGTTCTGTTTATTTCAACGCGAACGTGCGATCCAGGCGTGCCGCGGCGGCCATGAACAGCTAGCGTTCAGTTCTGGACCACTGTGCGTCGCGTCGACCGAAGCCGTGGCCGGCCACCGTTCGGCGATCCCGAATTTGTGACGTCGGACCTGACAGTCGCCCGGCGAAGCCAAAGGACTCTTCTCCAGACGCTCGTGCGAGACGGACGTGTCAAGTGGATTGTACAGAATAAAATATAATTAACGTTCATCACTATCTTTACCCGCCGGAACCTATTTCCACATATACAGGGTGAGGCACTAACTATTGCCACCTATAATAACTCCGAAAGTATAATAGTAGCAGAAAAGTTTTGGAAACAAAAGATGCATGGGACAACATGGGCTGTAATATGGCGTTAATTGTTTTTCCTAGGTGGAGTCGCTTAAGAGATGTGAAGGTCACTTTTGTTTTTTTTAATGGAATGCTATGTTTTGTTTCCTGTTTTCTGATAGCGGCTATGCAGACAAATCCAACGAGGTGCAACATTAAGGTTTTTGAAGGTCAGAAAAGGTCATTTATGACCAAAAGGCGAAATAAACTTGCATTTACAGAAGGTGTTCAAAGTGATTGCCATTGGTATCAATGTCATGCTGCAATTTTCTTATCACGGATTGAGTAGTATTTCTTATCACTTTGGCACTTATCGAATCACATGTTGGAATAATTGATTGTTGGAACAGGAAACAGGAAACAAAACATAGCATTCCATAAAAAAAAAAACAAAGGTGCCCTTCACATCTCTGAAGCGACTCCACCTAGGAAAAAAAATTAACGCCATATTACTGCCCCTATTGTCCCATGCATCTTTTGTCTCCAAAACTTTCTGCTACTATTATACTTTCGGAGTTATTGTAGGTGACAATAGTTAGTGCCTCACCCTGTATAATTATTAAATACGAATATGCTGAAGCGAAGCTGCCAAACCGTATCCGACCTCTGTTGCCGAGTTAAATATGTGGTTCGTGCAAAGAATATTACACTTGTCGGAAACGATAGAAAGTTGACTGTATTTAATATGATGATGCGACAATGTGGTCGAAGTTACAGAATGATCTTTTCGTCTCGAGCGCACGTTTCGATCTACCCTTCGATTGCACGTTCGTCATGCAAGACGACTCCTGGACGCCAGCAATTGGTCCCTTGAAAGGGACCCTTGCGAAAGGGTGGGTGAAAACAGTCATACACATTGATTAAGAAAGAAAACAGTGGTGGGAAACAGACCCCATCGAAAGAACGCTCCGATACCCGGAACTGCGGTTCGGAACGCTTTCGAACAGCCTAAACTAACCACCCTAAGCTCGGGCCACGACGGCAGTCGAGCACTCAGTGTTATTATAAACGCCTCGATGCAAACACTTGAAAAGAAAGCTATCTACGATGCCCCATGAAAAAAAACCAATTGATAGCTCAACACTAATTAAGCATAAGAATTGGATAAATATTTACAACAAGGGGCCCATCTGCGATTGCTATAATTTTGTAATATGTTGTAAAGGTTTTACTTGGGCGTCGCTGTTCATTAATGTAGGATTTTCTATATCTTGTTCGATTCTTTATTACACAAAGGTCTCTATCGCTCACTGCTCTTGTTCACGTTTCTACCCGATCACGTTTCCTCCACGCAATCTTTCTCTCTCTCTGTCACACGCGCCAAACAAAACACACTCAGTACCTGTTCGGTGGTAGGTTCCGCGAGTCCGCCGCACCGCCGTTTCCACATTGAAAAGTTGTAGTAAAAACAAACTTTAAACATAAGCATATATAATTTTCCAGAGGCGATTTCAATTTATCGATGTACTGTAGGCATTTTATGACGATAGTGTCAACCGAGGGGTCAGCCGAACGTCGGCCGACCGTCTCGAGCGGGGGTTCGTTTAGTGACAAGGTCACGGGCCGTGCTGTAAAACAAGCGACCGTCGATGGCGTAATAGCGACGGAATGACTGTGCGTCAGGTGGTCAAAGAGGGGGGATCTGACTGCGTTAGAGTAGAATTTTCCGTCAGCAACGGAAAAGACGTTGGCGGGAGGAACCGTCACGTGTGAAGCTCTCTATTAACCCTTTGCGGACCGAGCGCTCTTCACTGTTTCGTTCCAGCTCGACCGCGCTGTATTCACAATTTCGTACTAGCAGGTCCGCGCAGGTTTGAAAATACTAAAACTAAGCCAAAAATTTCAATAGGCATGGTCTATTTCGGATATGCTACACTGTAGCTCTCATCTTACCTCATTTGGATTAAGATTGAGACATTGTCGGGCCACATTGTCAGGCCACAGTCGGGAGACATTGTCGAAACGCGATGTCGAGCCACACTCGACATAGGACGCGCCAGAACGAAACGCGATGTCGAGTCACACTCGACATAGGACCGCAAAGGGTTAATCTTATTCTTGTCACTCATTGAACACCAACCTGACCACGCTCTATCCGCGCGTTGCCTTCCTATAGTACCTAATCAGATTCCTTTATTTATGTATAGTAATTGTAATTGCAAACAAGTAAGAAGCAAAGGCGTGGGAGAAATAGTGCCTGAAATTGGACTCGAAAAATATAATACAAAATAAAATACATAAAACATACTGCAAAAATATGACCGACAGCTAATCAAACTAGGAACGTTCACAAAGTAAACGTGTTAAAATAAAGTAACTTTTCAATGAACTGCGACTCCCAACTAAACGACCGCTATACCACTCAGGGTAATAACATCGGGGGTGGATCATTTGTTGAAAACGTTTATGCTGTAATTCTATTCTAAATCTGATAGGGAGAAATATTATTATATAATAGTATTATTAATATGTTACGAACCGAGGGCTAAGGGGTACGGCTGCGGAGCCGAGAATCGGTTGTTTAAGAGTTTTTTTGTTAATTATGTGGGATCGCGGGCGCCTCCATCAATGAACATAAGAGGAACAGAAGAACCACGTTGCCTAAGAAGGGGCCGTGGCGTAGTGGCACTGATCAGTGCCTACCAACAGAAAGTCTCGGGTTCGATTCCCGATGACTCCCCTTCATTTTTCTAAAGTTCCTACATTTGGGGGCTCGTCCGGGATGGAGGGCAGCACCGGACCACACGAAGGCAAAAGAGACAGACGGCGGCAATGAGGGACACGAATTCAAGGTGTGAAATTGTCGTGCGTCTTAAAGCGAAAACAACCGTCGGCAACGAGGGACACGAATTTAAGGTGTGAAGTTGGGCGTGTTGAAGTTGAGTTGTGAGTTGAGCTACAGACGAAATTCGAGGGCGAATTTCCTGTAGAAGGGGCCGAGTGTGGGATCGCGGGCGCCTCCATCAATGAACATAAGAGGAACAGAAGAACCACGTTGCCTAAGAAGGGGCCGTGGCGTAGTGGCACTGATCAGTGCCTACCAACAGAAAGTCTCGGGTTCGATTCCCGATGACTCCCCTTCATTTTTCTAAAGTTCCTACAATTAAACGGTCGAGCCGTTTGATGGGAAGTGTGTGGACGAACCAGTGCCTATTTCAATACCGGGAGCCACAGGAAGGTCAAAGTTTTCGTGGATGTACCAGTGCCTATTTCATCACTGGGTGCCACAGGAATGTTAGTAATTGTAACCTCGTAACTATCGATACACCTCGAGCGGTTAAGATGTATCTATTCGGTCGATTGAATACTGCTCATGATTGATATAGGAAATGAAATGAAATAAACACGTCTATAATCAAATAATAAAATGTCTATATTCTGTTTCTCAAATGAATTACAATACGTAAAATTCGCGGAGTTGAAACCCACGCTTACAGTCTTGTAATGTGTGCAATTAGAGCTCGCGCACACTTAATGCTCTTTGAAAGTGAGAGCTTTGATAAAGATGAATAACGAATACGCAACGATACGGGACGATGATGACACAACACATTCGGACACTAACTCTTTATTTCTAGAAACTCGACGGCAAGACGAACTTATACTATAAATGAAATAAACTGAGAATATAGATATGTGTAGGAGTCAAAACCGTCGCGGCAATTTAAAATGCTCAGCGACAACATGTTTGTTTCGGCAGCCGACGAGAATGCGGCTCGTTCACCGGTGTCAATGACCGATGCCATAATAAAAGTTAGGCACAGGTAATAGGTGAACGACCGCCGAAACAAACATGACACGGAGTGAGAGAGAGAGTATATGTGCGAGAGAGTAAAGCGGGTAAACTGCGTTGACCGAGAGTATGGAGTGTGTGAGTATGTGTGTGTGTGCCGTTTCTAGTATATAAGGCGGCGAGCAGTGAGAATAAGATATATAACCGATTAGCGAGAAACCGAGAGTGCAGAGAGAGAGAGAGCAGCGAGATATACATATATATAGAGAAAGAGATTGTGAGAACCAGCGAGTAATAATATATATATATTGTTAGAATTCATCTTTGTGGTCGTTCAATAAATTCTTTTACTACACCTACTAATACGTGGGATCACTTTGGCATACCCGCCAATATAACCAAATCCCTACATATGTAATTACACGAATGCTTTGATTATTTACTTTGTCGCTTAGCTTTGGTTTGATCTGATTGCACGATATTCGCTTGAACGGAATGTGTTTACGCTTGGTGATAGTTGAAACGGATCTCTTTCTGCCTTCCGGAGAGAGACCAGAGCAGGCTATTTCCTGCTCTAGTTAAGGGCCTCTCCGGAAGGATCTAGAATGCAGAGCGGCCAATCAGATCAGCCGATCGATCGGCTGATCGATTCCGACCCCGTTAATAGGCAGGCGAACTCGACGTCAGTGCCACGCTCGCTGCCGATGCGCGAGAAGGCTGGTGTCATAGTCGCGCCAACGCGCGCATCCTGAACATGTAACGTTTATGAATACTTTATAAAAAATTCACAAAAGGGACTTGAACCCGATCTCGCTGTCTTTTAACGTATATAAATATCCATGCTCAAAAGGGAATTGAACCCGATCTCGCTGTGCTTTAGTAGAACTTTGGCGGGTAATTACGACGTAACGCGTAGCTTGACTATTCAAAAACTAAGCCGCCGAGGGTAGATTTCGTGCCCCTTTTATACCCGAAAGCCGGACCAAAAATATGGTGGGGGTACAGAATCTTCCAAGGAAGTCCGAAAGATTCCCCCGAAGGGTTACGTCATCGCGTCATCGCGGAAGGGGCAGACCCGACTGCATGCACTCTCGATCTCCAAATAAGGGCATAATAGACGAGACGAAGGAAACAATCCATCCTACGTAACAAATATTATTTGTAGCAAAAAATGTATACTGGTTCAGTAATTTATCAAACGAGAAACAAAATAAATAAATATTTTCTAGTAAAAGTGGAAGTATGAAAGAAGAATAGCATCTAGTAATGTTTCAAAGCAAAAGATGATTTCATTAACCCACTAATGTTTCACCTATGTTTTGCAACATTGTAAATAAAATAATAAATTGGTAAAACTTACGTTTAGGGGAGGCAGCTCCGCTGGCCTTGACCTTGACATATGTTAATGAAAGTCACCCTCCCGAGTAACCCCCAGGAGCCGTTTTAGCCGTCGCTCGGTTTTTATTAAAAAGTTATTACCTATTGAAAATAGGTCACGAATAGAACCAACTTTGCGATAAACTTAATATGCATATATCGTAATACTTGATTATTATTAATTAAAAAATTTGTTTCAGACTTCCTGTATTGGCGGGGTAGGCGCAGAGACTCAGTCCCTCCACCTGCACCTGTTAATCTAAGTCGAACGTCTAGTTCAATGTGTAGTCCATGCCCATGCGGGCTATAAGGTTTTAGCCGTCTAGAGTTGATGGTGTTCGATGGTTGAACTGTGTGTGAATGTGCAACGAGCGCGTGGCGAGAGCGAGATTAAAAATAAATAGGCAAAGAAATCCTAAAGACTTATTGTAAACATTACTTACTGTGAATAAAGAATAATACAAAAACTAACAGCACCCCCATCCGGAATAATATAACTGTGGGATGCAAGAATTCGTGGAAATGATATGAAAGGGTTTTGTATGAATCGTGTGACGAGAAGTATCGCATGAGCCGCGAGGTGTCAATAAAGAGTGTTAGTGGAAACGTCGAATGTGGATCGAGTGAATGTTTATATCTTAGAAGGAGCGAACGGTTTCGGAGAATGCACGTGGAGGCTTGAGTGCATGGTGGCCCGTGGTCGAACTGTGACACGTGGCAAGGGTGTGTGTGTCGGTGTGAGTCCTAAATGAGTGAGAGCAAATGAGAGATAGAATGAAAGGGAAACTGTGAGTGAAAGAATATATGAAGTGGCTGATGCGTGCGCGAGTTAGAATAGTTTGGGTTGCGAAAGGGAATAGAAGTGCTTGCGAAGCCGAAGAGAATATTGTTTGAGAGAGTGTCGTGCGACGACAGTTTATATTAATATAATACTTATTAATACAAGGAGAGAGAAGTCTCATTACCCTAATTTATGTTCCGCTTTTATTGGTAAAGAAGTTTACTTAAAAATAACTTCTACATAACCTAAAATAATCTATATTTAATTAATTATCTCGCAGAAATGTTGTTAGATTTTCTTATTGAAAATCGATACAAAAATTAATCTTTCATAATCGTGTACAAGGGGGATACCCTATACAGTCGCTTCTCAGCTCTGACTATAAGGTTTTATCTATTGTTTATATAAGAAGCGATAGGGCCCCGCACACAACCGAGAGTAGTCGTCGATGCTTTAGGGCATCGGGTCTGTCCGTACATTTGGATGCTGTTTAGTTCCTTCAGACCATTGCAATAGCAAGGAAGTCACTCTGAGTGCGTGGTTAATAAAGTATACAGGGTGGCCCGGAACTCGCGCGGTATTTTTAAAAAAGAGGTAGCTGAGGTGATTCTGAACAACTTTTTCCTTGACCAAAATATTGTTTGAAGCTTCGTTTTTTAGTTATTAACGAAAAACACTGGCCAATGCGAGCGCCCGTATAGCGCGAGCTCAGTCACAACTGCGCGCGGCCGAGATCGGGTGCATCGAGGGGCAACGTACGGCAAATATTACAATCGTCTTACTATTAAGAATAGTGTGTAATTCTTCGTTATTCATCAATAACAATTTAATTAACAAGTCGTTTAATAACTGTTCCATACTTTTATTCGTTTTCCGAAACGAATAAAGTGTTTTATTAATTATGAAAAAAGTGTTTGGATGATTAATGTTAGAAAAGGGTAGTTAAATAAAGTTATCCATTCGACGGTGTCTTGCCATATGGTCATTGTACCGATCCTGACCTATTTTAACAATTTAAATGCCACGTCCCGGCGATCGATACGATCTGATTCGCACTTGTTTCCACACGCACAGGACACGCACTTACGAACATTACGAAAGTTAATGTGTGTGTCATGTGCGTGTGGAAACAAGTGCGAATCAGATCGTATCGATCGCCGGGACGTGGCATTTAAATTGTTAAAATAGGTCAGGATCGGTACAATGACCATATGGCAAGACACCGTCGAATGGATAACTTTATTTAACTACCCTTTTCTAACATTAATCATCCAAACACTTTTTTCATAATTAATAAAACACTTTATTCGTTTCGGAAAACGAATAAAAGTATGGAACAGTTATTAAACGACTTGTTAATTAAATTGTTATTGATGAATAACGAAGAATTACACACTATTCTTAATAGTAAGACGATTGTAATATTAGCCGTACGTTGCCCCTCGATGCACCCGATCTCGGCCGCGCGCAATTGTGACTGAGCTCGCGCTATACGGGCGCTCGCATTGAGTAAGACGAGATTGTCGTCAAGTGCCTTAGTACGATACGGGACTTATTTATGCGTGTGGCGATCAGGGCACATGGTCCTGCGAGGGGTCGACATCCCGTCGCCAGCGAGGGTCACAAGGGCCCGGGTTTGTCTCAGTCTTAGAAAAACCATAGAATAGAAAACAAGTGTCATATTATATACTAAATAAAGGTATCTTACAATTCACGAGAGTCTTTCTCATTTTACTGGATACTTCCACCTCCTGCATTCATCCATTGAACAACAAATTTTCAGTAACCTGAAGCACGAAGCAACAAGACGTTCAAACACTACACGACCCAAAGTGCGAATGACTGGCCGCAGTGAGGCTTATCCAACAAGTTTCGGTAACGCTCGGGCGCCCTTGCTGCGCACGCAGCTTGATTTTCGCGACTTCGGCACCTGTTACTACGTAAACTAGTAACGGGCCGGCCAGAGGACAATGCCTGTGTCACGTGGAAAGTATTCACAGGGTGTTTATTTTTTTA
Organism: Nomada ruficornis; assembly: GCA_951802695.1. Taxonomy (NCBI): domain Eukaryota; kingdom Metazoa; phylum Arthropoda; class Insecta; order Hymenoptera; family Apidae; genus Nomada; species Nomada ruficornis. The sequence goes on from OX637850.1 coordinate 13,223,559, forward strand.
AAGAGATAAAAAATAGAGTCGCACAGATTCTAATCCAACACTCTCACCTCTAATGAAGACTTTCACGACTTAAAATAAGAAATACCAGAGTGGTTCGGAGACTTACGACAAATGATAAGTTCCGCTTAACTTATAGGTATTTCTCAATAATATAATAATATTAATATTATATAATAATAAAATATGGTACGAGTACGAGTCTCCGCAGAGGCAACGTAATAGGTACAAATAAAACGAACTTTCAAGTTTAACCTTGTGAAAAAGACTGAACGTCGTTCTTTTTTTCAGGGATCATTTATTCTACAGTTTTTGGTTTGAGCTTAGTGGAGGAGGGATTTCTCAAGTACCAAAGTTGGGGTGATGACCTAGGGTGTTTACATTTCTATGCGTTATCTGGGCGTTACACCTGCTACGTCATCGCGTGTGTCGCGCGACTATTTCGCGGATATGTTATGATCGCGAGCAGGGCCGACCCTTGGCTGCTTGGCACCTTTCTGCAAAGATTTACATGACATCTTAAAATTATTGTAATTTAAATGGTTTGCACTAATTGATTATTTGTAACCATAACTAGTAGTAGGTACAATTGGAATAATCAAAACATAAAAATATTCATGCGTATTTATTATTCTTATCATTCTTACAATAAAACCTTCCGCACTTTCGTATTAGTAAAATGCCAACAAGGTCTTAGATATTTCATTTTTCACATAACATTCCTACAGTCAATAGTCGTTCTTGTGCTATAATTGATGATCGCGATCGTCTCTCGCGTGTAGAGGTAGTAAATACCCGACTCACTTCAATGCGACAAACACACGTTTATTACTTTCGGACTACAGAGAGATGCGGACCAGATGCGCTGCTGAATGCTCTCTTGAAGGTGCTTATTCGTTCAACGGCGAATTTGAATATGAAGCGCTCGATCGAAGCGGCGACGATCGAGCCGAGCGCCGGGGTATGCCCCTTTTTTGTCACCGCATTTAACTCTACCGATGTCCACTGCCCGCGACTCCACTCGCTTCCGTACAATTGATCTTAAATAATTGTTAATAATTTTCAACCTGCGAAATGATCTTCTCCATTCTCGACTCTTACGGAAATTGATCTGATGCAGACTTACACAACTTTTCAAAGAACCCCTGTGGAATGGTTTATGATTATATATGCTCTGCTGACGCTCTCCTCCCGTATTTATAAAAATATATTCATCGGCTTCTCGAAAGAGCCGCTTAATGAAAATTAAAAATGCTGCTGATGCGTCGAGGTACGACCTTAGCATCACGCGCACCTGTTTTATATAGGTTGCTTGTAATTAGCCTTACAATTAAAGTAATTAGCCTTGTTAGTGTATTCAGCCGGTTCTGCTCTAGAGAATCTGTCCACAGCACACAAACTAATAAACATAATCCGTGAATGTTTGTGCGACGTATTTTAGTAGCTTCTATTCACGTTACTAATATGCTAGATATATAATGCTACAATGAAATCGAATTTAACAATTATTTACTGAATTTTTGCAATGATTACCTAATTCATGTGGGGCTTACAGATGCTGTATTTTATTACCCTTTTTAGGGAATGTTAATGAATTGTTAATACCTACATGATTATTTAACCCTTCAACGGCGACCTCCATACGTCGTATATACCACGGTTTTCCATATGTCGCCGACATCGATGCGTCGCAACGTGGCGAAAAAGGCCGAGAACGTGGACAAAATTAAAATTTGCATATATTTGGTATATTTTTGGTATATATCATAATAAAATGACTTCACAAAGTAAACAATGTAAAATTTAATGTTAAATATTGTATCTATGAACAATGTAAATATGTGCGCCATCGGCGACGGGACCGCGATCGTCTTTTGTCGTCTGGACTATGAGCGGGTCCACCGCGTGGTGCAGCAGTGCAAAGTTCATGCCGCACATGCCGCACATGCCGCACGTGTTTTACCAAACTATTTCGCCTCGATATTGTAAACGAAAATGATTTTTTAACTTCCACTGATGCTTGCCTTAGCAGAAAAGTCTGCTGTATCACGTGGAATAGTTACATTTTCTCGTAGGCCCTGTGCTTAAATAAATTCAAAGATATCAGCCACAATGGGTGCATTTTCCGTGTCCTTTCACTTTGATCATTATTTAAACACATTTAAATATTTATAATCTAATAACCACTTACATCATTTTATTTGTGAAACTCCACAGAATCATTTGGACCCAAGCGCAACTGAATAACTATTACTGGAAAAGCAAAAAACACTTCCAAAGTTGAAAATTCGCGATTTTTGTTTAAATTGATTTTTTCAAAAAACCAGGGAAAGTGCAACCAGGGAAAAACGGGCTGCAGATTCGTATTCAGCACATCAAAAACTATAAGATACGCGTATTGAAAATTACAAAATCAGATCCACGTTGAACAATGTTACACGTACCTCACGCACTTCCTCTTCCTTCGACATTTTCAGCTTGATTGCCTTTTGTCGTTGACGCTCTAGTAAGGGAAGTAGCCACACACGGCTCGCGGCTCGCGGCTCGCGGCCCGCTAATTGGCTGTCCTGTCGGAGTGCAAAATGCAATAGATAGTTCGCGCTTTTCGCCTTTGCGATAGTCGTACTCAAACCAAGGTCTGGATTGCATCAGAATCTATTTGGAAGTTTTGAGTGTGCGTTTAAAAAGGTGAGTTTAGGTGAATTGTGAGGTGAAGTGAAAGTGTGGCAATGAGTGACATTGAAAATGTTTCCGTGGTTAAAATTCACGAACAAGAAAAAAATGTTTGTCAAGATCAGAGCGTGTTCAAAAAAAGAGGACTGCGAGAATCGTCATTGAGTTTGAAGAGATATAAGAGCATGGAGGCGGCGCATAGCCCTTCAGAAGACTTCTGAACCGTCAACATCCGATGGTCAAGGGCACTCTTCCCAAAAAATTATTTATTTGCCATTGGATGAAGAAACAGGAACGTCAAATTTAAAAGAAATTTCTGAGGAGACGACAGAATAATTGGCGAGGGAAATTCTTGAAACTGCAACCCCTAAAGAATTGGGGAGTGTAATTCTTGAAACTGCAACCCCTGAAGAATTGTTCATTGAAAAAGCGGTAATGGACGATACTGAAGAACAAGACTGTGCATCAAGTGGCTTTAGTATCGTGGATATGCAGCACATACTTGACGAATTTAAAAAAATAGGGCACCATGCTAAGAACAGGGAAGACTGTGGAATTGGACACATGCAAATAACCGGCATGAAACAGTCGGGTCTGAGAACCACCCTCAGCGTAAAATGCGACATGTGCCAATATAAAGGTGAAATCCACAGTGAACCTGACGAAAGCAGTAAAATGAAAACAAACCAGAGTGCCGTTGCTGGGACAATTTTGAATGGAGGAAGTTATAGTAAAATGGTGGAGTTCCTTACAGCAATGGAATACCCTCCATGTCGAGAAAAGAATTGCGGAAGCAGCACGATGAAATCGTGAAGTTGCTAATTGTTGCTGCAGAGGAAGAAATGGTGGCAGCGGCAGAGGAAGAGAAACGTTTGGCCATACAGAGAGGCGATATTGTGCCAGGACTTGGCATACCCCACATCCCCGTTATGGCCGACGGAAGCTAGATGAAACGATCCTACCGGACTAGAACGTACGATTCCGCGTCTGAAATTGGCGTCATTATTGGTTATCATACCAAGAAGGTTTTATTTAGCGGCGTGAGAAATAAAGTTTGCCGGAAAAAGAGTGAATTTAAGCGAGGGGGCATCATGTACGGGAAGATGTGCTGCTGTTGTCCTGCAGTATAATACGAAACAAGTGTTGTCTCGATTAACTACGGCGATGAACAAGAAACCGCCCGTTATTTTGCGCAAAATGGAAAACAGAAGAACGAAATAAAATAAGCAGTCCACCGAAAAGCTGAAGGCAGAAAGGATTGCGAAGCACGTGAGAAAACAGTTTCGCTTGAAAAAGGATTCAAATTACGGACCGATTGGTCCGCATTGGTACAGTTATGTTACGTCGTCTTAAATTAAGAATAATGTGCAATTATTCGTTATTCATGAATGACAAATAAACTAATAAGTGTTCGAACGTTTATTCGTTATCCCAAAGAAACAATGTATTTTATTACTGTAGGGATTTGGTTTGATTGGCGGATATGCCAAGATAATCCCTCGTGTTATTTGTGTAGTAACTTTATTTAAAACAGTAAAGACAAAGAAGACGGACTTTAACAAATTACAATCAACTCGCTGATACTCTCTCGCTATATATTCTACTCGCTGCTCACTATCTCACTGTACTCTCTCTCTGTCGCTAATCGGTTATAATCATTCTTTTCTCTTGCTGCTCGCCGCCTTATATAGTAAAATGACACACACACACATACTCACATACTCTATATCTCTCGGTCAACGCACTTTACTCGTTTCTCTCTCTCACACACACTCTCTCTCTCTCACTCTGCGTCATGTTTATTTCGGCGGTCGCTCACCTATTACCTGTGTCTTAGGTTTATTATGACGTCGGTCATTGACACCGGTGAGCGACCCGCATCCCCGTCGGCTGCCGAAATAAACATGTTATCGCGCAATTTTGAAATCGCCGGACGGTTCCGACTCCTACACCCGACCCCCCTGCAATGATATCTGGCCTCAGATATCCTCTGCATCTTCCTCGCCGCTTTGATCGGAGTCTGCGTCGTGGACCCAGCCTTTCATGTACTCGCGGCCGTACTGGTCTCCTTCGGACCCTCGTGTTCTCCGATCTTCCGGACCATGTAGCGGTCATTTCGCAACGGTTTGACTACTTCGTAGGGACCGTAGTATTTCGCCGCGAACTTTGTCCCAGGGCCCTGCTGGGTCCTCTTTATCGCCACTAAATCGCCTTCCCTATACGACGTAGCGGTTTTCCGGCGTTTATCAAACCCGCGCCTATTTTCCCGCTGGATTTCCGCGATTTTTTCCTTCGCGCTTTCCCTCAACTCACACCTGACCCCATCGAACGAAGCAGCCCACTCGCGCTCCAGCAGCTCCCTCAGCGGTGGATCGTTCTGCAGGCGCATGTCGACTCCGAACATTACCCGGAAGGGAGTCATGCTCGTGCTACGGCAGACCGAGGCGTTTAGGAGCCTCTGGCAACGCTCGAGGTACTTGTACCATTCCTCGGGACGGGGGGCTGCGAGTTTCGCCAGGATCGGAATCAATACCCTATTAACCCTCTCCGCCTGCCCGTTATCCCGCGGCATTCCGGTGGTAATGGTCACGTGTTCGATTCCTTCCGTGGAACAATAATCTCTAAATTCGTTGGAGGTGAAGGCCGTGCCGCGGTCGGATACTATGCGGCGCGGATTCCCGAAAATTACTGCCTGTTTTCTAAGCCGATCTAACACCTCGACGGTCGCCGTGGTTTTCGTTGCGTACAGCCAGGTAAACTTCGCGAACGCGTCTACAACTAAGAATATATGCTTGTAACTCTTTCGCGTGGACGTCAGCGGCCCTAAATGGTCGATGTGGTATGTGTCTAGTGGAGTTTCCCCTTTCTCTACCGGATGCAAGAACCCTTCCTGCTTCCCGTGCTTCCGCTCCGCGAGGATGCAGCTAATGCAGTTCGCGACTACCTTCTTGATTTGTGGCTTCATGTGCGCAAACCAATAATCCCGCTTGACTACGGCCTCTGTTTTTTCGGCCGCGAAATGCCCTAGCTCGTGCGCGCGTTTGATTATGCTGGTCTGCATTGACCGTGGCACTACTAGTTTATAGTCGTCTTCAACGACTTTGAATAAAAGTCCGCCCTGCACGCAGTATCCGTTTATTGGATTTGCCTGCAGGGCCTCTGGGAGCTTACTAATGCCCTCGTCCGCCGCCTGGGCCCTTTTCAAACGAGCCGCGAGGCTGTCGTTGTTTTCGGTTATCGACATGCACTCGGGCAGTGGTTGACGGCTAAGTGCATCTACGTGCCGCATGCTGCTTCCCGACCGGTGCGCGATTTCGTACTGAAATTCCTCCAGTAACAGCGCCCATCGCGCTACACGCACGCATAGATCCCTTTTCCGCATCGTCAAGGCGAACGCGCGGCAATCTGTGACGATTTTAAAAGGTATTCCCAGCAAATACACGCGGAATTTACGCAACGACTTTATGATCGCCAGGCATTCTAGCTCGTAGCTGGTGTACTTGGCCTCCGTTGCACTGGTTTTACCGCTCGCGTAATATACGGCGTGGAGGGTCCCGTCGACATTGTCGCGCTGTAGGAGGATACTTCCGAATCCGAAACTCGACGCGTCTGTGTGTAGCTCGGTCTCGGCGCCTAACCTGTACAATCTTAGTACGGGTTTGTCGGCCAACGCCCTTTTTAGTTGCTCGAACGCGAGTATGTGTTCCTCCTCGAAACGAAATATTTCGCCCGACTTTAGGAGGTCCGTGAGGGGTTTGGCGATCAGCGAGTATTGACTGATGAATTTTCTAAAGTAGCCCGTGAGCCCTAGGAAGCTTTGTACTTCGCGCGCGGAGGTCGGTCTACGAAATTTAACCACGGCCTCGGTCTTATGCTCAGAGGGCCGTATGGTCTGGTTTTCAATTATATGGCCTAAGAATTCGACCTTGGCTCGCAACAACTGGCACTTTTTCCAATTTATCACTAAACCCGCCTCACTCGCCGTTTTCAGGACCCTCCGCAGGTTCTCGACGCCGGACACCACGTCCGCGGATGGCACGATTAGATCGTCTAGGTACGTCAGCGTTACTTTCTCGTTTATCAAGTTCCGGAACACGGCGTTTATAAATTTTTGGAATAGTGCAGGAGAATTGCACAAGCCGAAAGGTACTTTTAAAAACTCGTACTGACCATCTGGCACAATGAACGCCGTATACTTTCTACACTCCGGCCTTATCGCGACGTGGAAAAATCCATTCTTTAGGTCGAGCGTGCTAAACACCTTCGCGCTCTGCAGCGCGTCCAATTGGTCATCTATGAGAGGTAGTGGATAACGATCCTTAATTATCTTGCCGTTTAGCTGGCGGTAATCGACGCACAACCGCGATGACCCGTCTTTTTTACGCACGAGGACAACCGGACTCGCGAAATCTGACAGCGAGGGCTGGATGATCCCGTCGCGCAGCCACTCTCGTATGTGCGCATTTACCTCGTCGCGTTCCGTCATGGACAACCGTCTCGCTCGCTGGTACACGGGCTCCTCGTCCCTCAAGACAATCGACATCTCGACCCCTACCTCGCGTGTTTTTTTTGGTTTATACCCTTCCACCAGGGATAGCACACGGTCTTTGATCCGCGCGTCTCCTATATACGACACATCGACTAAGTTCGCTTCCTCGCACACGTCGATCTGCAAAACCTCGGGCAAATCGTTATCCGTCCGTTGTGCCTCGCCTGACTGACGGATCTCGATGTGCCCGTGTCGGATAATTAGTTGGACTTTATTCAGGAAGTCGATCCCGAGCAAAAGGCTGTGCCTCATTAATGATTCCGGTACGACGTGTGCCGTGATGGGGAATACGGACCCGTCTATCTCGACGGTGGTTGAGAACCCCCCCAACGTCTTATTTGAAACTGACCCGATCCCGTCGAACGAAACCTGGCCGTAACGCAACTCCGGCGCGCCTATCTTATCGAACACGTCTGCCCGCATCAGCGTGACGTCGCACAGTGGTCCGAAACCGTAAAAACACGAACTAAATTCATAGCACTGTTATTTGCACATTATTCATTATGAATAGAAAGATTTTAGGTAGTTCTTGAGTTATAGAATATAATTGCAATTAAAAATTCTCTTATTATAATTAATTTAATAATAATATTTGATAAAATGTTGTTTGGTCGAAATGGTTCTGATATTTTCTGTGGTGTGTAGTTATCTCTCAGGTAGCAGTAAATAAAATTTGTTACAGCCGATATAAAGACTCTTACAATACTGATTTCATCATTGAGATTCATAATCTGTAAAAAACTTAATTGAAATTATATAGTTAATACGGAAATAATTCGACAATGGGATATAGAACCTACACATCCAAATGCGCGTTTATGATGTTATTTAATCGAACGAACATGTTAGCAAAAGATTTAAAATAAAAAATATATATAAAATTATTTAATAAATTTAAATTTAATAAAAAAAAATTGAAAAAAGAAAAAGTTTATGACTAGATGTACATTACCCTACACTTCATCTTCTGATGAGGTCATATCACTTTCCGATTCGGTTTCACTCTCTGACACATTCGTTACATTCACCGCGGGAGGTACAACTATTAAGTTCACTATGTCTTTGTCCACTTTTTTCTTCTTATGTGTCACGTGTTTAAATGCACTTAAATAAGGATCCGAACTTAATAACAGCCTGAGAAATAAATCTTTGTTTGTCTTCACTCTTGATGTTTTCCTTGTATGATGCTCCCTGAAGTACCTAATATCTTTGTTTTTTGCCTCTTGAGCTTCTTCGGAAAGTTCTCCAATTGGTATTATGGCATTCTTGATAACACTTGATCCGTGTATCAGCACTTTATGCAGAGTTACAGGCATGTAGTACCATCCATAGAGTTCCACGTATTTTTCGGCTGTTACTAAACAGTAGCTATCAAATTCTTCGGTACTTATTTCATACCCACTATTAATCACTCGAAGTATCACACTTAATCTGGTAATCAGATTCTCATCTATCCCGGTTACACTTGATGAGATCTGCGGATTTGCGAAAAATTTTCTTGCCGTATTACCATCATTTGTTGTACCATATCCTGGCTTTGGTATGTCGACTAATAGGCCCCTTTCTTGTCGAAATTTTGCTTGTACTAGTTTCTTCCTTTCTTCGAGAATTGATCGTTTATCCTTCGGGACTTTCCACGTTTTTAGATCTAGTCTGTAAGATATATGCAACATGCATTCGAAAAATCGAATATAAGAGTGCAATACTGACAGACCGAATCTGTACATCTCTGGATCACTAGGTCTTTCCCGCATTGGCTGAATTAAATTCAATTCTGAAATTGTAGCCTTGCATATGTAGCACCGCATGCCAGATGCGCCAGCCAATGCATTGCATACTTTTCCATCTACCATAGTTAAAAAAAGTGAAAAGTTAATACATCCCACTCTTGATTGAAATGGTTCTAAGGCCCGTATTTGTTCGTTTATATATATTTCTTCATTCCTGGAAATTTCATTTGTTTCTTGAAGCCACTGTATCGTAATGGGTCTGCAAAACCGTGTTGACGAAGGCGTATCGTTCTTCCATATAATTTTGTTGGTCTTACTATCCACCAACCGAAGCGGAACCAAAGACGTAACAAAGATACTCCCATCTTTGTCTTCATTTGTGTCAGACTTTTGTTTATAACACGAAAAGCCGGAACTTCCATCAAATCCCCACTTGCAAAGTAATGTTAAATTGTTCTCACTGTCACTTGCATCACACACTGGTATCACATTCACTATACTTTCACACGTTTTATATAATAAATTTTTTAACGGCACTTCACATTTTTGATCACTCACGATTATTTCATCCGGATAAAATTGTTCTTTCACTTGCAATATTTTAAAGTACGACGGGTATAACCGATGCCCATGAGTATTCGCTGTCAAACGCAGTGTTTTGTATGTCTCTTTGGACAAATTAGACGTAATTATTAGAGACAAAGCTTCTTCAGGCGATAATTGTGTTGGAATGGCTTCAGGCTTTTTCCATCTATTCAAAATCCTCGAAGATCTAGTAGGTGAAGACGTGGTACATTCAGTTAATAATTTGGCCGTTGATTTGTCTCCGTCTTCTCGAAGCTTCATTGCAGTTGCGCAAATCAGTTCTGCTGAAGAGTGAGATTGTCGAAGTTCCTCCGTTTTTCTTCGTTTCACAGCCGCACAGCACTCTCCAAAGCTTTTCGATGGTCGTCCCCTTTTACCGACGATTTCCCTGTTGTTCGATGATTGACCTCTTGATAAGGAACTGGGAAATATAATCTCTTTAGAGAGCCAGTCACTATGTTTTGTTGAAAAAGAAGAATTCGATCTGGAACACAAATTCCAACGCCTAAAATAGATGCTGAAAAAGGTGTCCTTGATGAATTTTTTTAGTTCCTCCCTTGAGTGTTCATCTTCTCCGATCAAAAAAGTTTGTTCTAAAAAACTTAGTACGTGCCCCTTTTTGTATTCTACTGACTGATCTGAGTGCTCCATCACCAAATCGTGTAACATATATCTCGTAATTTTCCTATCCGCCATTGTTTAATACAATCACGTCAACGATATTACAAGATAAATGAAATTGTGCGCTCGCTTGCTCAAAAAGTCTTCGATACCAAATGGCACTGAACTCTTTGGGTGTTCGTAAAGAACTAAAGTACCTTTCTTTCAAAAAATAGAATTCATAGTTCAATCAGGCTTCCCCCATTTTCCCGAATATATGGGAAAACCCACGAGGCGACAATAGTTTCATGAAACTGTCAGAACTAATACAATTTTTAGAAAAGGTTCTTTACTAGTGGCCTTGTTTTCTGCAACCTAACAAATTTTATGACTTTATTGCTTTCAACCGATCTATACCGAATATATGAACTATGCATTACTGGGTGTTTTATTATTTGGGTTATATTAATACTCCATTTGTTCGGAAGGGGTGATTAACACTTTAGTTACCTTAATCGCTTAGCGTAAAGAATGAGCGAAAAATAACTTGCTTTATAGGGCGGGATGCATGATTGTCAGGATTAAACCAGAGTCAAACCTCTCGAGGTTTTATAACAGGGTCGCTGCTATTAAACAAAAAGAATTTAGTCAATACAAGCATAGCTATTCATTAATATCCATTAAATGCGACCCTTCTATGCAGGGCACTTTATATTGACACATATATTGTTATAACTTTCGGAATTGCAAATAATTGCAAACAAAAATTATGCTGCCTTCTTAAGTAGGTCCTAACAAATACTTCCATATAAATTTCATCGGATCCCCAAGTTTACCTCCCCCTTATAAACGACATTGAAGTGGAAAAGCGGCGTCCTGACTGCACATATATTGTTATAACTTTCAGAATTGCAAATAATTGCAAACAAAAATTATGCTGCCTTCTTAAGTAGGTCCTAACAAATACTTCCATATAAATTTCATCGGATCCCCAAGTTTACCTCCCCCTTATAAACGACATTGAAGTGGAAAAGCGGCGTCCTGACTGCACATATATTGTTATAATTTTCGGAATTGCAAATAATTGCAAACAAAAATTATGCTGCCTTCTTAAGTAGGTCCTAACAAATACTTCCATATAAATTTCATCGGATCCCCAAGTTTACCTCCCCCTTATAAACGACATTGAAGTGGAAAAGCGGCGTCCTGACTGCACATATATTGTTATAACTTTCAGAATTGCAAATAATTGCAAACAAAAATTATGCTGCCTTCTTAAGTAGGTCCTAACAAATACTTCCATATAAATTTCATCGGATCCCCAAGTTTACCTCCCCCTTATAAACGACATTGAAGTGGAAAAACGGGGGAAAAATAGGGATTCGCGAAAAGGTATTTTTTTAAACGGTATAAATACTGAGATACCTTTCATGTTACATGTACTTGTAGCTGGAAGATCACTCTTTAAAAATATATAAACCGATTTTTGTCAGCTCCACTCCGTAAAAAAATATAGCACCGCAAAGTATAGCAAATTCAGAAAGAAATGGGATCCTTCCAAAGCGGACATATTTTCCCCCTCTTTGGAGGTATCTCAGGCAATTACCAGTGCTCTGCGGCAATCCATTTTTTGCCAAAATGTAGTCTGTACATATAAGAAACTATGCCTAAAATTTCATGCAATTCGGAGGAGGTCGAAAAATTGAATTTAGTTCGTGTTTTTACGGTTTCGGACCACAGTGCGTCGCTTCCGGTATCGACAAGCGCGGTTACTGTGACATTGTTTATTGCTACTGTTTTTAAGTACTTTCCTTTTGCTGCGGTCTCGGCTAGGCGGCTGTCCACGGCGGCTGATGTCCTCTTAGGGCAGTTGGAGGCGATGTGTCAGAATTCCCGACAGTTGAAGCACTTTGCACCCCTGTCCTTCAGCTGGCATTCGGCTGCTCGGTGGCCCCTCCTTCCGCAGTTGTGACACCTCTCGAGGTTCCGCTGCTGGTCGTCGTTAGTTCGCGGCCGCTGCCTCTCCTGGTACCCGCTGGACCCTGTCGTCTTCTTCGGGGCTCGGCTCGTCTCGGCTCTTCCTGGTAGCACCACCTTCTCGAACGCCGCGAAAAGGTCGGCCTTGGTCCGAAACCGCTCTATGCGTGCCTGGTTCCGGATCGTCAGGTCTGGGATCCCTTCGAGCAGGTATTCGACGATTTCCTCCTCGTCGATGGGCACCCGGTTTCCCAGGATCACCTTCGCGTGGTAATATTCGCTGAAGCGCTCTCCGTGCTTCCAGCGTCTTTGCTCGAACTCCCTTTTCCTGGCGACCCTGCTCGGCCGGTGGTGGAACATCGTCCTCATTTCCACCAGTAGGTCGTCCGTGTCCATCGCGACGTGCTCGGGCCTCGAATGTAGCCACTCCACTGCCTTCCCTTTTAGCCGCGACCCCAACAACACCATGGCCTCGCAATCAGACAATCGATGGGCCCTTCTTAGGAGCTGGAGTTGCCGTTCCCAGTGGTCGTATGGTCCGTCCCCGTCGAAGTAATTCAGCAATTCGGCTATTGCCGTTACACTCGTTCTTGCCCTGGGCGCCTCCCTAAATGTCGGCGCGTATGCGACGCCTGCGGGCTGTTGCACTTCCTGTGGTTCCACCGGTCGAGTTGGGCTGGCCGCTAAATTCACTTGTTGCACTCTGTGCATCAGCTCGATTTCTCGGCGCGCCAGTTCCAGTTCCTTCTGCATCATGTCTCGTTCCCTCCGAGCCATCTCCATCTCGCGACGCATCCATTCCGTACCCTGCTCCTCCTCTCCTGGGCGTTCCGGCATTGTCGGCTCCTGCACGTCCTTTGGCGTGTCCGACAGCAGCTCTCCCGTTGGATCGGCACTCAGGAGCCTCGAGATGAGCTCGGACTTCGTGCCTGTCGTCGGCTGCTCCAACTCCCGCAGTCTATCTTTTAATCGTTGGACCGTAAGCTCACCGTATTGTGCCATCTTTTCGATTCGGCACCAAACACACAGTCACTACACCGCAATTACTTTCACTATGCAATCCCGGACGAGCCCCCACTTTGTAGGGATTTGGTTTGATTGGCGGATATGCCAAGATAATCCCTCGTGTTATTTGTGTAGTAACTTTATTTAAAACAGTAAAGACAAAGAAGACGGACTTTAACAAATTACAATCAACTCGCTGATACTCTCTCGCTATATATTCTACTCGCTGCTCACTATCTCACTGTACTCTCTCTCTGTCGCTAATCGGTTATAATCATTCTTTTCTCTTGCTGCTCGCCGCCTTATATAGTAAAATGACACACACACACATACTCACATACTCTATATTTCTCGGTCAACGCACTTTACTCGTTTCTCTCTCTCACACACACTCTCTCTCTCACTCTGCGTCATGTTTATTTCGGCGGTCGCTCACCTATTACCTGTGTCTTAGGTTTATTATGACGTCGGTCATTGACACCGGTGAGCGACCCGCATCCCCGTCGGCTGCCGAAGTAAACATGTTATCGCGCAATTTTGAAATCGCCGGACGGTTCCGACTCCTACATTACTTATGAATTATTTTTTGTTTAACAGCACGTTTTCAGGCGGATAAATTGTGTTTTAAGAAAAACGATTTGGATAAGTAATGTTAGAAAAAGCTGGTTAAACTTACCAATTCGTCCACGTATTAACCTGTTCCGACGGAAGTGGGTCCTTGACACTGGATCATTACGTCGATCCTGACCTTCGACAACAGCTGATGTTACAGCCGTGTCGGTGCACGGTCAGTTTTCTTACACGATCACTTTCCCTTTTTGGAACGATTTATCCTTCCTAGGTTTAAAAAATTGTGGGTCTGTAGTCGACGGGCGATCGTCACCTTACATTGTAGTCGACCAACGAGCGCTGGACGTTGCCGCGTGCGATTTCGAGGAGCGATCGTGGCGTCGCTGCGTTGCCACGATTCCCAAAAAGATCGTGAGAGAGAGGATGCAAGGCAGTTAGCCCTTAGCAGCCAAGGAGGTCACAGCAAAGTAATAAAACTACCATTTTTCACAGTACGAACTGTTCCTTTGTTTTAGGCACCTGACAAATTTCCGATCCGCCCCTCCTACAGAAATCAGAAGTGGGATACGATTTTCCGAATATTTGAACGCGATAGTGACCGCATGTTTCAGTGCTAAGATTTTGCCAGCATTGTGGTATAAATCGTTCGGACGCACCATGTGCTGTTCAGCCGCGATCAGATTCTGTTGTACGCGGAATTCTGAAAGCCGGGTGTGCGAGTGTATGATTGTGCGCTGCCGAGCTAACTCGATTAGTGATTTTTTTTTCCGATTGAACATTGAATTGAAATTGTGTCGAACGCGTGTGTCTTGAATACTGCAAGATGCTTGCCTTCAAGGTTCCGGTGTTGAAAGCAAAACTGCGCGAACTTGGTCTTCCGACCGTTGGTAATAAAGCCGAGCTCGCTAAACGGCTATTGGAAGCAGGCGTGACAATAGATGAGACGAACACAGGCGACGAGGAAGAAGAAACCACCACGGTAAAAATACCTGAGGAGGTCGAACTCGCGATTTTGCGCCGAGAAAAAGAAGTAGCCGACCGTGAGGTCCAGATATTAAGAAGGGAGCTCGAATTTTCGCGTAACGTGCAACACAGAACGCCGAATATTGAACGTCACGAAATGTTGGCGGATTTCGATGGAGACGACCGCGATTATGACACGTGGGAAAGACAAATTAAAAAATTAGCTATGAACTACGAACTGGACGATCACGTAGCGAAAGCGTTGATGTGCAACAAGTTGAAAGGCAAAGCGAAAAAATGGTATCATTCGAGACCCGACAGCGTGGATTTGAGTTTTGCGAAGCTTTGGAAGAAATGCGTAAAATGTTCCGACGGCGGCAGAACAAGCTACAGAACCGACGCGACTTCGAGAAGAGAACGTGCCGGAAATCAGAGCCGTTCGCAGACTACCTGCACGATAAGACCACGTTGGCAAATTTAGTGCGGGTAGACCAGGACGAGTTAGTGGATTATGTAATTGAAGGAATTTCGGACGCGAATTTACAAGCGCAAGCACGCATACAACAGTTCGAAACACCAGCGTCGCTATTGGAAGCGTTCGCGAAAGTTGCGTTGCGTGAAGACTCAGCCAGAGCCAGCCGCGCCAGCCGAACGCAGAATATCATCGCTCCGACGGCGAAGAAATCCAGAGGACCACACGGCTCGAGGGATAGCGAGCAAGGCGCTGTTCGTTGTTACAATTGTTCAGGCACCGGGCACTTCGCAGCGGACTGTAAGCAGCCAAAGCGGGAAAAAGGGTCCTGTTTCCAGTGCGGAGAATTGGGACACCACATCCAGGACTGTAAGAAGCGGGAAAACGTCCATTACGTCATGCAACCCTTGGAAAATGACGTTCAACGGGTGCTGGAGTTCCGTTTGGTTAAGGGAAGTAAAACGTTTTGTACCAGTCTATGCGCTTTGTTAGACTCGGGTAGCCCGATTAGTTTTATAAAAGCAAAATGCGTTCCGGTAGATTTTAGAGCCAATGTAATGCGGCAGAATCAATTGTTTCGAGGCGTTAATGATAGCGAGTCAGATATACTCGGTGAGGCGCAAGCAAAAATCGTAGTTGACCGTGATGAAATTGATACTAGGTTGCGTGTTGTGTCTGACTGCACAATGAGCGCTCCCGCAGTGCTCGGACGTGATTTTCTAGAAGCCGCAAAATTTAAACTCGTTAGGGATTCGGACGTTTCCGAAATTATGAATATTGATGTCGTGTGTGCGCAAGTAGAACCAGCGCCACGGCAGGCTAGCGTAAACGAAAAATTGCCGGAGAATGTAAAGCGTAGGGCGCGAGCGTTGCTAGTAGAGAAATATGTTGAGCCGCCGCGACCAGACCGTCCAGCGGTAGAAACAGAAATCACAATAGTGCTGACGGATAAAAAACCGTTTCATTGTACGCCTCGTAGACTCGCGCACGCTGAAAAATCCGAGTTAAGGAAAATGATAGATAGTTTACTAGAAAAAGGCGCAATTAGGAAGAGTGAGTCGGAGTATGCGTCGCCTATTGTACTAGTGAAAAAAAAAAACAGGCGAAATGAGAATGTGTATCGACTTTAGAATTTTAAATAAGATTACGGCACGAGATAATTATCCGTTACCTCTGATCGAGGACCAACTTGATTTATTAGCAGGAAAAAAATATTTCACCGCGCTTGACCTCAAAGACGGTTTTTTCCATATTAACCCTTTGCACTCGAAGTCTTTTTCGCTTGGGCGAACCAGCAACTCGAGAGGATTTCGGCCAACGATTTTACAATTTCAGTAATGTCTCGACTAGTGTTCAAAATTGTCTACGATTTGTGTTCATTTCTATCCCCACTACTTGGGGTCGTCCCCACTACTTGGGGTCGTCCCCCCTGAGTGAGTTCGGGTCCCCTTTGATGTTGTGGCAGCCGAGGCTCGAGGCAGCGTTATAGGAAAGAGGCAAGTTTAAATACCCGTGTACGTGAGACAATACTAACACGTTCAAAATTTAAGCATAAAACTCCTGCATTTTTGGTCCGTTTTAAATGAAATTTTACCAACATGTTCGTTACAATCTCCTGATTAAAATGACACCAAACACGACATAGATTGGTGCCATGGGACTGATTAATTCGAAGACCATTATAAGTAAAAATTGTCCAAACCATATCGTGTTTGGTGTTATTTTAATCGGGAGCTTGTAACGAACATGTTGGTAAAATTTCATTCAAAACGGACCAAAAATGCAGAAGTTTTATTCTTAAATTTTGATCGCGTTAGTATTGTCTCACGTACACGGGTATTTCGAGTATCTCACGTACACGCTCGAGAATCGTGTCTACGCACGATTAGTGTTCACATTCGTTCCCGAGCGAGGAACACTAGTCGAGACATTACTGTAGCCGGGCGCCCCAGCGGCGCCGCTCGAGTTGCCGCTTCACATCAGCTTGGCGCAATATCGGCGCCGCTCGAGTGCAAAGGGTTAAGATGTCACCAGATTCGGTTAAGTTAACGTCTTTTGTGACGCCATTGGGCCAGTTCGAGTGTCTAAATATGCCCTTCGGGCTAAAAGGGGCGCCTCTCAAATTTCAGAGGTACGTAAGTGAAATTTTCGAAAAGCTGATAAATACGGGAGACATCGCAGTTTACTTCGACGATTTTTTGATAGCAACATCGACGTTAGAACACCACTTTGTCGTGTTAGAGGAAGTTTTTCGGTTGTTAGTGCAAAATAGGCTCGAGTTGCGATTGGACAAGTGTAAGATTTTACAGACGGAGTTGGAATACTTGGGATACGCGATTACGGGGGACGGTATCAGGCCGACCGATCGAGGCATCGATGCTGTTAAACGGTTCCCGATACCGCGTTGTACGAAAGACGTGCTCGGCGTGT
The DNA here is from genome assembly GCA_951802695.1 of Nomada ruficornis. Classification (NCBI taxonomy): domain Eukaryota; kingdom Metazoa; phylum Arthropoda; class Insecta; order Hymenoptera; family Apidae; genus Nomada; species Nomada ruficornis. Next base: position 13,241,110 of record OX637850.1, read on the forward strand.
ACCAAAGGGGCAAGATAGTGGACGGCATCCGAGAGGGATTAGAAGAAAAAAACCTAGCTAGCGTACGCCGCGATTTACCCGCGGTCCGTGTCGATGCTGATCGGCGAATTCAGCAGACACAGAAATATAATCAGGCACATTACGATAAGAAAAGAAAGCCGGCGCATCAATATCAGGAAGGCGATCGGGTCATGGTACGGAATTTTGTGAATACGCCTGGAGCTTCGGCAAAGTTGGTGCCAAAGTTCAAAGGCCCTTACAAAATAATAAAGGTGCTTCGAAACGACCGGTACGTTTTAGCCGATGTGGAAGGGTTTCAATTAACACAGATCCCTTATCAGGGGACATGGCACGCCGCGAATATGCGCCCCTGGAGCGTCAAAGAACCTGGTTAGATTAGATAAGTTTGCCGAGTTTTGTTGTATTCTCTATTTTCTTTAAGTATGTATGCAAATAGTTGTAATTGTTTTATTCCTTCATTATGTTTATACACCGTTAGTTGTAAGTTGCGTTACATTTTTCCATAGTTTTATTTCCGTATGTATGCGTTACGGCCGTTAAGCTCTGAATGTTCACGAGCGAATTTACAAGATAAGCACAGCGTAATTAATCGGGACGATCGTCGCCTTACATTGTAGTCGACCAACGAGCGCTGGACGTTGCCGCGTGCGATTTCGAGGAGCGATCGTGGCGTCGCTGCGTTGCCACGATTCCCAAAAAGATCGCGAGAGAGAGGATGCAAGGCAGTTAGCCCTTAGCAGCCAAGGAGGTCACAGCAAAGTAACAAAACTACCATTTTTCACAGTACGAACTGTTCCTTTGTTTTACGCACCTGACAAATTTCCGATCCGCCCCTCCTACAGGTCTGAAAGACACCCAATACATACATTTGGTTGTACTCCTAGTTTGAACGATACATCTGAGCTGATGTTACAGCCGTGTCGGTTCACGGCCAGTTTTCTTGCACGGTCACTGTTGAGTACGAATATGCTCCGACGAAGCTGCCGAGCCGTATCCGATCTCTTATTGCCGAGTTAACGTGTAGTTGGTTAAATCTAATTACACTGATAGAACAATGGTTAAAAGTGGACTGTATTTAAAGTATTGAGTAATGGATGGTACAGTGACAATATATGGTTGATGTTCTTCTTTCAAGCGCTCGTTTCGATCTGATCTTCGATCGCATAATCGTCTTGCAAGAAAACTCGAAGACACCAGTAATTGGTCGCCTTAAAAAGAGTGGGTGAAAATAGTCAAGCCCTCTGACTATCGGAAAATCCATGGTGCGAAAAAGATCCCGTCGAAATAACCCTGCGATACCCGGAACTGCGTTTCTGAACGCTCGCGTATCGTACCTCTTGACTAATCCAAACAAGGCATCCTAAACTCGAACTGCGACGCCGGCCGAGCACTCAGCGTCGTTACAAATGCATAGATTTAACAAATACAAAAATAAGGCTATCGAAGACGCGCAAGAAAGTTATATCAAGGTTATAGCAAGGAATCTATTCATGGCTCAACATATCGCCCGCCTTGAACGATTGCGTTCTAACAAAAATAAAATCAGATTCAACTGATAAACGATAGTAGAGAAAACCTAACGCATTAAGTATAAACATCGAGAAAACTTGAAACCATTAGTACAAATCAACTTAGATGCTAGATATACATAAAAATACGCAATATTGAAAACAGAACTCGACACACAACACACATAAATGATATAAGCCGCAAATGTATATATAAAAACAAGAAAAAGAAAAAACCCGAAAAAACGCAGGCATGACATTTACATTAAAAGATTACAAACCTTATGGACGATAACAAAAAATACATAGTCAAATCAATTACCGCAAGCATTCTATCACTAATAGAGAATATAAAGAACGTCACTAACGTTTTATGTCAATGCAATAAATCTATTTGGATCAAGTATCCAAATCCGGGGTTTCAATCGGAAGTGGTGAAAGTCTTTTTACACTACGCTTATAAGTCCCATGATTTGTCCGAACCGTGACAAGACGCACAATGTTATCTTCTCCTGGGTGTATGTCCACAATCCGTCCGAGCTTCCATTGAAGGGGTGGGGTATTGTCTTCCCTGATGACAACCAAAGCTCCTTTTTTAAAAGATGTACTATCTCCAAGGTGCCATTTTTTCCGAGTATGAAGAATCTGTAAATACTCTTTGTGCCAGCGTGACCAAAAATGTTGCTTCACCCTTTGAACGTGTTGCCAAAAGGACAGCCTATTAGTTTTAACGTCTAACAAATCACTCTCCGGTAAGCTGAACAGCGAATCGCCGATTAGAAAGTGGCCAGGGGAGAGAACAGTTAAATCATTGGGATCCGAGGACAATGGGATCAATGGACGTGAGTTCAATATAGCTTCGATTTCTATTATCAAGGTATTAAATTGTTCATACGTGAACAACTCCTCACCGACAATTCTGTAAAGATGTGTTTTAAAAGCCTTTACTGCTGCCTCCCAAAGACCGCCGAAATGCGGTGAACGGGGGGGCGAGAAATGCCAATTTATGTTTTCATTACTTAAAAAATGTTGAAATTTTTTCCGATACTCGTCGGAAGCCAAAAAAGCCTGAAGCTGCACAACTTCATTTTTAGCACCCACAAAATTGGTGCCGTTGTCCGTGTATATATTTTGCGATCTTTCTCGCCTAGCAAAAAACCGTCTAATGGCAGCTAAGCATGCCTCTGTCGTGAGGTCTGTGACCAATTCCAGGTGCACGGCCTTCGTCGCGAAACAGACGAAGATTGAAACGTAAACCTTCACCCTTGCGCGGTTACGAACCTTCTTTTCTTTAATATAGAACGGACCGCAATAATCGATTCCAGCATTTTGGATAGGTCGGGACTGCGTGACTCTATCTTTAGGTAAATCTCCCATAATATAACTCGGTATCTTGGGACTCAACCTGCAGCACCGCACACACCGATGAACGATACGTCTCGTCCCGTTTCTGCCGTCGATCGGCCAATAATTTTGTCCCACGGCATTCAACGAGGTCTGAATACCAGCGTGAAAATGTCGTACATGTTCGCGTCGAATTATCAAGTCTGTAATAGTACGATACAAACGTAAAATAGACGCAACGGCTGTGTTCAAAAAATCGATTGACGAGAGCCACATCAGCAAATCATTTAACACTTTACTCAAAGTGAGTGTAACTATAGTTCGCTTTTCAGGAACAGTAGCTAGCATGATATTACTGACGGGCCAAGAACTTTCTTCCAGTGTTAACAATTTTACCGACGCTACCTCTTTAACCTCCCGACTTTGCCTTACACTATGTTCTACTGACGTGACTAAAAGACAAGTTTTGATTGGTTTCGTATGAGAAAAACGTCGTTGCCAATCGCTGGATCCCGTAACTAACCAACCTAATCGCGTTTTCTGCAATACGACCGAGCCTCCACATAACGTGAATTGACCGGAGCGTAACAGCCCATAAAACAAATTATTTCCCAATAACGCATCAATGATCCCTGGTTTGTGAAATTCAGGATCAGCTAACCTCAGTTTCTTCGGAATTTTAAGTGGGCTACGATCCACTTGTGTCGACGGTAAATATCCCGTAATGGACGGAAATGTAACAAACGTAACTTGCGTTTCAAAAGTACTCTTTCTAGATTTGATGGTTGTATTAACATAATGTTTCGCACGTGTCTCAACGCGTGACAATCCCGAGAACGATAAATCGATGTCATGTTTTTCCAAACGCAACATATCCGCAAAACTCTCTGTCATTACATGAGCCTGAGAGCCACTATCGAGCAATACAAGGCAAAGCTTTTCATTGCCGTCCCGATCCATGACCTTTATAATCGCGGTTCCAAGTAGGACCTCTCCTTCCGCGATCACGCTTAAAGTAGTCCTTTGTACAACACCCACCGAGGGTGCAGCGTCCGGAAACGCTTCCTTAATATCCGAAATCATATCGCGCGTGTCCGCCGATAGATGTAAAAGTGTATGATGCCTGCGATTGCATTTCTTACACTGTCCCAATTTGCAATTGTTTGCGAAATGACCTGAACCGAGACAATTAAGACACAGCCCTACCCTTTTAGTAGCGTTTATCCTTTCCCGAACTGAAAGCTCCAAAAATTTTGAGCAACTATATATCTTGTGATTTCCCGTACAAATGCTGCACGATGCTGAACCATTGATTGCGACATAAACTTGTTCGCGTTTCGGCACCCGTGGCCTCAAATTTTTATCAAGTCCCTGTTTCGCAGTTTGTGAATATTCCGATTCACATTCTTCACCCCGCGATCGCTTATCAATAAAATCAATCAATTTCTCGAAAGCGGGCATTTCCTCGTTCTCTAATGTACGCTCCCACGATAGACGAGTCCTTTTATCTAACTTTTTAGCAATCATATATACTAAAATACCGTCCCAATATTGCACTGGTTGCTCCAACGATTTTAGAGCGCCCACGTGCATTTGAGCCTGTTCTGCAAGCAAACGTAAACTCGCAGGAGAGTCGCGAATAATCTCTGGCATCTCAAACAACTTCTTAAAATGAGCGTTTATGATCTGACGAGGTTTATTGCATCGACGCTGCAGCAAGTCCCAGGCTACCAAATAATTGTTCTCGGAAGCGTTAAGTGGAGCAATAATTGACGCGATATCGCCATGCAGTGCGTTCCTCAACAAATGAAATTTTTGAACTGATGGTAATTCGTCATTGTCGTGAACCACCGACTGAAATGTATCGCGAAATGTGTGCCACTCGAGGGGGTTGCCATCAAAAGGTTTTATTTCAATCTTCGGTAAAAGAGAATTGGCCTCTCTTACTAACATCGTGTTCGGGGAATCTGCATTTCGCGCCACAGGAGCAGTTCTCCAGGCGTTTTTTAACGCCGTAATACGCGAGCTGATTAAATCCGACACCTGATAGTATTGACGCTCGAACTGTTCACGATCAGTTGCATGCTCAGATACCATGTCTTCCGATTCGATCGCGAGTTGCACCTGCGAATAACTTTGATAAGCTTCCTCTAATTTCGCGGCGCGTGTCTCCAACGCATCGATAGGAAGATCCGCGGTTAAAATGCGTGTCACTTGACCCTTGATGGTCGTACGCTGCCTCTTATTAATCTTTAACGTGGTAGATTCGGCTTCGAGAGGCATGATAATTGAAATCGAAACGTAGGAAAGGAAACAAAAGTAAAGGATAACGATTCGCTGAACTCACCCAACCAGTGACTCGAGAAGCAAACGTAAAACTGCCGTCGGCGTGGTCCAGACGATCCCTGATGTATCCAACTTCGTTGCCCAGGAAGCAGGTGTAGCCACTGTTCCGTCGGAAGATGTCCGCACGGCCGCGTCGTGGTCCCGCTACGACCTTCGAAATGGCTCCTTGAAGATCAATCCGAAGTTCAGCAATAGGCCGCCCGCTTATGACCAAAGGCTTGTGTCTGATGCAGGCGATGAATTCCGGTATGTACACTCCAGTGTATCCCGCAGATGGAATCCGTTGGCAGGACCCGTCGATGGAAAACTCCGGAAAGTGATCCGATCCAAATATTCGAAAGCGCAGTTCGGAGTGTAAATTCGAACTGCGACTTGCACTGTACTTAACCAATCACAATGCACTGTGTAATCTACCAACCACAATATTCAACGTAAATCCGGCTCGAAGGACCAAAATGTTGAGTACGAATATGCTCCGACGAAGCTGCCGAGCCGTATCCGATCTCTTATTGCCGAGTTAACGTGTAGTTGGTTAAATCAAATTACACTGATAGAAAAATGGTTAAAAGTGGACTGTATTTAAAGTATTGAGTAATGGATGGTACAGTGACAATATATGGTTGATGTTCTTCTTTCAAGCGCTCGTTTCGATCTGATCTTCGATCGCATAATCGTCTTGCAAGAAAACTCGAAGACACCAGTAATTGGTCGCCTTAAAAAGAGTGGGTGAAAATAGTCAAGCCCACTGACTATCGGAAAATCCATGGTGGGAAAAAGATCCCGTCGAAATAACCCTGCGATACCCGGAACTGCGTTTCTGAACGCTCGCGTATCGCACCTCTTGACTAATCTAAACAAGGCATCCTAAACTCGAACTGCGACGCCGGTCGAGCACTCAGCGTCGTTACAAATGCATAGATTTAACAAATACAAAAATAAGGCTATCGAAGACGCGCAAGAAAAAGGAATCTATTCATGGCTCAACAGTCACTTCACTTAACGGTCACTTTCACTTTTTGGAACGATTTATCCTTCCTACGATTAAAAAATTGTGGCTTCGAAAGGCACCCAATACAATTGTGGCACCCAATACAAACATTTGGTTGTACTCCTGGTTTGAACGATACATCTTGCTCGTACGAATAGTCGAATGACTCAGCCAGCTTAAGGGTTTCCTAGGTTCTACATAGATGAACATTCGTTAAGGAAGGAAGGGATATTGTTATAATAGAATGCAGAAGAAATGTTACTTACTGGAACGCTTAAGTGGCTAGCAGTTTTGGCGTCAACCTCCACTACACGAAAGAATACCCATGCGCTCTAGGGGGTGGAGACTTGATGGCTCTTGGAGACGAAAAACTTCGTTGTCCCTAGCGTAGATAGCTATGCGTAACAGCATTTTCCTCTCCTCGAGAAAAAAAAGAAAAGTATACTGTTCCGAGCCGAGGGCTAAGGGGCACGGCTGCGGAGCCGAGGATCGGTTATTTAAGAGTTTTTGTTAATTAAACGGACGAGCCGTTTGATGGGAAGTGTGTGGGCGAACCAGTGCCTATTTCATCACAGGAATGTTAGTAATTGTAACTGGTAACTTGCGATACACCTCGAGCGGTTAAGATGTATCTATTCGGTGGATTGAATACTGCCTATGATTGATATAGGAAATGAAATGAAATAAATATGTCTATGTTCAATACTAAAATCTATATTCTAGTTTCTCTTTGGTTTACAGTCTATAAAGTCGCGGAGCTGAAATCCACGCTTACAGTCTTTTAACGTATGTGTATAAATACTTAATAAATTGCTGAAAGGGGACTAAAACCCGATCTCGCTGAGCTAGAGTATTATAATCGATACTGACGTACACGTAGCTAGATTATACAATACTGAGCCGTTTGATTCTAAGTTGCTCGAAAAGGACTTGAACCCGATCTCGCTGGGCATCAGTATGGCTAGCTGGCACCGACATGGTACATAGCTAGTAGGTCCATACTGAGCCACGAGAGTAGATTTCAAAAGGTCGCCCTGAAGGGTTGCGTCATCGCGCCATCGCGGAAGGGCACACCCGATTTCCAAATAAGGGCATAATAACCGAAACGAAGGAAACGATACTTGCTACGTAACAATACATATAGATATATTCGAGAAAGCGTTACCAGGACAAATGGAGTGCTAATATGCTGCCAGATTACTGCTGCACTATCAAATGACACAGCAACACCCACCATATTTCAGGTAATATTTTACAGCTTTGAAATATACATATGTAGGAGAGGCGGATCGGAAATTTGTCAGGTGCGTAAAACAAAGGAACAGTTCGTACTGTGAAAAATGGTAGTTTTATTACTTTGCTGTGGCCTCCTTGGCTGCTAAGGGCTAACTGCCTTGCCATTTCTCTCGCGATCTTTTTGGGAATCGTGGCAACGCAGCGACGCCACGATCGCACCTCGAAATCGCACGCGGCAACGTCCAGCGCTCGTTGGTCGACTACAATGTAAGGCGACGATCGCCCGTCGACTACACATATATGATTTTATAATATTAAAAACACATAAATGGACACATTTATATCCGCTTATAAAAGAACAACTATATATATTGTAGGCGATTTGAAATAAACTTTTATTAATTATCCGAAAACTTTTACGTCCTTTGCTTCCTACGTCCTGAAGCAGTCTGGGGCTTACTCTTGTGAACAGCGTTACTAAGAAACTAATAAATAAACTAACTAGTTAACATTAACAAAAAGCATGTAAAGAAATGGTATTTCTTAAACTTAAATTTTACCGCGCCTTGCGCGTGGTAGAGCGTAGAATGTTTGTAGAGCGCCTAGAGTGTAAGAAAAGAAGTGAGATATAATAAACTCTAAATGTCGTTTCTTTGTTTACACTGAAACAATTTCTAGTTTATTTGAAAATCCTTGGATTAGATAATTGTCTTATAAAATGACATTTGTAGTTAAAGAAAAGAAAATGGACATGCTCCAATTCGAATTTGCCGTGATTGCATCAAGCGACAGCAAATCAAATGTAATAGCCATAACCTCGATAACTACGGAGAAGGGAAAATGTTTTGTAATGCCAGATGAATATAAAATAATAAACAACCATAAGGAAATTATGAAAATAAGTAATTATACAAAAATTAAAAATAGCTTAAAAAGAAGACATCAGACCAGAAAAATATGGATAAAATTAGAAGGGGAACTGAAAAAGACATATGTAGATGAAGAGGGGAATATTCAATTTTTAGATCAATATTTAGAAGAAATAGTTTTGGAGCAACCTGCAGAGAGAAAAGACAATTTACAACAAATCCTGGAAAAATTAATAGAAGCCACAGAACAAAAAGAAGGTCAGCAAAATTTTAAAAACAATGCAGAGAAATTTATTATAGAAAAATTTACAAGCAAGAACTCAAATGCAAAGCAATGGATGGAAAATATTGAAAGAGAATGTATACGATTTAACATAACAAAAGATGAAACAAAGATAGAGATACTAAGGTTATTTTTAGAGAAACCCTGTTTAGATTGGTACAGCTCAATGGCCAAAAATTAACAGTAAATTCTGAATGGGAAGAGTGGAAAGGAAAATTCATAGAAACATTTGCAAACAGAGGATGGAATATGGTCACATATGCTTTTGCATTTAGATATAAAGAAGGACCATTAATTGATTATGTAATTAAAAAAGAGAAACTTATACTAGATATAAACAAGTCTATAGACTCCATAACACTGATTGATCTCATTGCAACAGGTCTGCCCGAATTTATCTTAAATAAAATAGACAGAGATGAACTCAAGGATACCATAGATCTGTCTAACAAAATTAGAAAATACGAAGGTATGAAATACAAAAAAAACTATACAAAAACCAAAGATAGTATATTAGATTTTAAGAGAAAAACTGAAGAAAAAAAGCCATCCAAAACTTGTGAAGGTTTAAATAAAGGAATTAGATGTCACCCGGAGGAAGCATGCTGGTTTAGGAAAAAAAATACCGAATATGAAAAAACCAATAAAACTAAAAATGTAAATAATAACTCTATTATAGAAGTAGATTTAAACACAGATGAAAAAAACGAGTAATTACACCATTAATTAAGATCAAACTATTATTAGAAGATAAGTTAGAAATAAGTGGCATTTATGATTCAGGTTCACAGATCTCTTTGATAAATTCGAGACTGATCAAAGTGAAAGAAAATAAAGAAAATGTAAATAATGCATATATGAAAACGGTTAATGGTGTAATGAAAACGGATGGTTTGATAAGTATTAAGATAAAGATTTTTGAAATTGAAGAAGAGATGGATGTATATATAGTTGAAAAGGAAGATTTTGAAGATTTCATTATAGGGTTAGAAACGATAAAAAAATTTAACCTAACCCAAAACGAAAAATTGGAAATAAAACAGAAAAACAAAACCGATATAAAAGAAATACAAAAAAAATTGAGGAAAACTCAACAAATAAAGAAAATGAAGATAAAAAGATAGAAATGTATTCGATAAACTTTAACGAACACATACAAGAAGGAGAATTTGAAATTACAATAGACCATTTGGACGACCAAAAGAAAAACGAAATAGAAAAAGTAATAAAAGAAAACAAAACAGTTTTTGCAAAAGATAAATACGACATTGGAATGGTTAGAAATTATAAAGCCCATATAGACTTACTAGTTGATAAACACTGTAGTAAACGACCATATACAGGGTGTCCCGTAACTACCGCAACATCGGGAAATGGGGGGTAGCTGAGGTGATTCTGAACAACTTTTTCCTTTACCAAAATGTTGTTTGAAGCTTCGTTTTTGAGTTATTAACACGTTCGGCGCCACGTCACCCATATCTGGGTGACGGTTATGCTGCTGTGGGGGACCTTCGCCCAAATATTGGTGACGCTCTTCTTGTTCAAGTTAAATAAGATTGTCAGTGCAATTTTTTAAAACCTATCCGAATCACTTTGGGCGCCGAACGTGTTAACCAAAAACACTGCCCAATTAGAGCGCTCGAAATCCCGGGACTCAGGCGCGCAACGTTTTGTGGCGCTTCGTCGTGTACGGGGGCCTCGACGGTATCGAGAGAATCGTACGGCAAATGTTACATCGTCTTTAAGCGAGGCTAATGAGAAATAAACTAATCGTTGTTCATTAATAAGAAATAAACTAATTATTCTTTTAATTAAGCGAGCAGAGTCGTGGTCGCGAAAAAACGCATTGACACGCCGTGTTACATCGTCTTTCAGCAGGGATAATGTGGAATATTTGGTTGTTCATTAATAAGAAATAAACTAATTATTCTTTTATTTAAGCGAGCAGAGTCGTGGTCGCGAAAGAACGCATTGACACGCCGTGTTACATCGTCTTTAAGCAGGGATAATGTGGAATATTTGGTTGTTCATTAATAAGAAATAAACTAATTATTCTTTTATTTAAGCGAGCAGAGTCGTGGTCGCGAAAGAACGCATTGACACGCCGTGTTACATCGTCTTTAAGCAGGGATAATGTGGAATATTTGGTTGTTCATTAATAAGAAATAAACTAATTATTCTTTTATTTAAGCGAGCAGAGTCGTGGTCGCGAAAGAACGCATTGACACGCCGTGTTACATCGTCTTTAAGCAGGGATAATGTGGAATATTTGGTTATTCGGGAATAAGAAATAAACTAATAAATCGTTTAATAACTGTGTCCGATACTTTTATTCGTCATCCGAAAGGAATAAAGTGTTTTAATACTTATGAAACACTTACCCATTCGTGCACGAATTAACCTGCTTCGACTCAACAGCTGATGTTACGGCCGGATCGATGAAAGCACTTCACTATCACTTTCATTGCACAGCCACTTTAATATCCAAAGTAAGATTTTGAGATGGTGCGACAGGATTTATTATTCCCACGTGTAACGAAGTTGGTCACTCACGAACGAACGAATTCAGTACTGTGTAATGAAAAGTTGATCTCACTCGCGAATCAAGATTTATTCGATTTATTCCTCCGATCAGAACGTCTCTGCGGTCGATACAAAACTGATAGATTTGCTAAGCATTCGCTTGCACACGCACACGCACAGACACATGTTCGTTTCGGTAGCCCACATTCTTGTGTCCACCGTAATACCGCGTCGTAGGACACGGGCAGTTGTAAATAAACAGACGCCAGGGACAACGAAGTTTTTCTCTTCCAAAGACCACCAAGTCCTCACTACCAATTACGGTGGACACAAGAATGTGGGTTACCGAAACGAACATGTGTCTGTGCGTGTGCGTGTGCAAGCGAATGCTTAGCAAATCTATCAGTTTTGTATCGACCGCAGAGACATTCTATTAGCACCTCAGATATCTTCGAAACTATAAGTTTCACAGAAATATTTGCTGAAATAAAATTGTACAGTACGAAGGGGGCCATCGGGTGGCAAATAGTTTTTTTGCAAGTGGAGGTACTTCGGACATTTGAAGGTCACTTCCATTTTTTTAAATGGATCGATATGTTTTTGCTTCCGTATCACGATAGAGGACCTTAAAAAGAGTTCAACGACCTATTACATAAGGCCATTGAAGGTCACAGAAAGTAGAGAACGGCCATAATAATTACGGTTTTGGTAGTAAATGAAACATACGTATTGTAAACAGTAGCGGAATGGGTAATGCTTACCGTTTACTTCACTGAGAATAAACACTGCTTGACACTTTAATAGTTTGCAATAGTTGGACACTTTAATAGTTTGCACGATAAGTGTACTATTCAATATACAAATAGTAAAAAGAAAGTGTACAAAGAAGTACCAACTACACCTTACGACATGCAACAGCGAATTATTGCAACCTGTGCGTCAATAAGTTCTGACGCTGTAAGACTTGCAAGTAAATCAATCGTAAAAAGAATCCAATGGTGCATTGACAGTGATGGTCATCATTTCGAGCACCTACTACAAACGTATGTTTCATTTACTACCAAACCCGTAAGTATTATCGCCTTTCTCTACTTTCTGTGACCTTCAATGGCCTTATGTAATAGGTCGTTGAACTCGTTTTAAGGTCCTCTATCGTGATACGGAAGCAAAAACATATCGATCCATTTAAAAAAATGGAAGTGACCTTCAAATGTCCGAAGTACCTCCACTTGCAAAAAAACTATTATCGCCACCCGATGGCCCCCTTCGTACTGTGCAATTTTATTTCAGCAAATATTTCTGTGAAACTTATAGTTTCGAAGATATCTGAGGTGCTAATAGTTACTGCCCCACCCTGTATACAGCGAAAAATTTAACAAGAAATATAACAAACATTTGTAAAAACTGCGAAACCTGCAAAAAAAATAAATCAAGAGGCCAAGGAAAATATGGATCATTGTCACAACTAGGACCAGCAACAAAACCATTTGAAATAATGTCTATAGATACAATTGGTGGTTTTGGAGGATCCAGATCCACAAAAAAGTATCTACATCTTTTAGTGGATCACTTTACACGATACGCCTTTATCGCAACCTCAAAAACGCAGTGTGCGAGTGATTTTATTAAACTACTGAAGAATGTACTAGAAACAGATGAAATTGAATAATGTAAAACTAATTTTTACTGCAGTTAACACACCATTCTCGAACGGTTTGAACGAAAGATTAAATCAGACGCTAGTCAATAAAATAAGGTGTAAGATGAACGAAAAAGAAGGAAAAAAAGCTTGGACAACGGTAGCGAAAGAATGTGTAGATAAATATAATGAGACAGAATACTCACCGACTTTGCCCCAAAATACTTACTAGATGGTACAGATGTAACGATCTTACCAAATGAATTGAAGATAAAGAAGAAGGAAGATAATTGGATTGAGGACAGCCTAGAGTGTAAGAAAAGAAGTGAGATATAATAAACTCTAAATGTCGTTTCTTTGTTTACACTGAAACAATTTCTAGTTTATTTGAAAGTCCTTGGATTAGATAATTGTCTTATAAGCATGTAGCTAATCGATACTCAAAACCAACACACAAACGTTACACACATTAACTCTACAACCACACATGTTACATACATTACAATACTACAATATTTGCATTATTTAATACATTACAGTTCTGAATGGGCGTTATATACGTCTGATGTACAGATCTACTAAAATTATCAATATATGCATATTCCGTAATCGCATAAAATTTTTAAAAATAAATATTTTCCTTTATTTCTGATGGTATAATTGCATTCGCAACAATAATTATTTGTAAAGAAGAAATGATTGTGTCGTCTAAAAGAAAGGCGAAATAGTAGTAAAGCATCGCACGGGTTTTCCTGCACTTCAGCTACGACTGTTCAATCTAAGACGTCTGAAAATGCGCTTCATACATTATACTATAATGTTAGAAATATTAAACGCTACCATAATTGGCAAGATACATGGCAAGAGAAACGGTAGAGCAAAAAGCGCTATGAGTTCAGATTTAGGTATATTAAATTAAAATATTTAACAAATGTTTTTAAAATATTGGTAAGCAAATATTGATCGTTGTCATATAGTTAGGAATTAAAAACAAATTAATGTAAAAAAATTATAGCCGAGGCTGATCGAACCTACAAAAAAGTTTCCAGCTGTTCAGCAGCTATGTCTATGTCCGGGAGGAATCAAAATCTCGCCTCGAGCCGATTCATTTTGCTGATGGCCAGGATTGTAACAGATATGGCAACAGTGCGACAGACTCTCAAATCGCGCGAAATAGTCGCGCGACACACGCGATGACGTAGCAGGCATTGTCCTCTGGCCGGCCCGTTACGAGCTTACGTACATAGTAACAGGTGCCGAAGTCGCGAAAATCAAGCTGCGTGCGCAGCTCGAGCGCCCGAGCGTTACCGAAAATTGTTGGATAAGCCTCACTGCGACCAGTCATTCGCACTTTGGGAGATGTAGTGTTTGAACGTGTTGTTGCTGTTGAAGTTCTTGTTATGGTTAAGGAGTAGCGTGGACAGAAAGAATCAAGTGTGAAGACATTGGAAACAGATACACGAAAGATAATGTTTATTGTAATAATTATAATAAAGAAAAACTAACCTATTTCTATAGCACGTGCGCACGCTTACATCCCTAGCTAAGAAGAGAGCGTGTTCGGTATCGCCGGTCAGACAGTCCCCTGCCGGTCGATCACCGCGACACCTGCCTTTTTAATTACGCTGCTCCGCCGCAGCCTTTCAAAAACCAGTAACGCGATTACTTTCTTTAACACTATCTCTTAATCGCGATCAGGCTGACTCATTAAGTTTCTCTTACAATTATCGAATTTTTGCCTACCTAACGGTTTGGTCAAAATATCTGCTATTTGATTGTTGGTCGGACAATATTTAAGCTTAATCTTCTTACTTTTAACTAAGTCATGTACGAATCTATATTTTACATCTATATGTTTAGAACGCTTATTAAACACTCCTGTAGTCATTAACATTATTGCACTCTGGTTATCTACATTCAGTTCAATTAATACTTCTTTATCTATCAGTTCTTCTATTAGTGCTTTCAGGTATAAGAGTTCTTTACAGCATTCTGCTGCTGCAATGAATTCCGCTTCCGTGCTGGATAGCGCTATTACTGGTTGTCTTCTAGAGCACCAGCTGATGGGACCCCCTCCATAACATATCACATATCCCGTGGTGCTTCGTCTAGTTTTTGTATCACCGGCATAATCCGAGTCGCAATATGCTTCTATCAAGTCCAATCTTGCGTTGTTTTTATATTCAATTCCTAGATGTCTGTTGCCGTTCAAATACTTGAGTATATGCTTGACTTCATTTATGTTTTCTTCAGTAAAATCCTCTATATGTCTACTACAATAATTTACTCCAAAAGAAATGTCCGGTCTCGTTCTTGTTGAGAGATACAGTAGGCTACCAACCATTTCTCTGTAAGGATAATTTTTATTTTTGGGTTCAGTCTTATTTCCATCAGACTTTATTAGTGGAATGTTCACTGGTTTTGCTGCACTCATCCCATATTTTTCAAGTACCTCTTCTAAGTATTCCGTTTGACTCAGTCTTATTTGTTCCTTATCGATTTTAAGTTCTAATCCTATGAAAGTCTTTGGTTCTTGTGTAAATGTTATCTTAAATTCTCTTTTCAAGTCTTCTATAATTTTGTCAATCTCTCTTGCATCCCTCACAATTAGCACTCCGTCATCCACGTATATTCCCATTATTGCTTCAGTCTTATTCTTCAGAAACAGACACTGATCGGTCTGTGACTGCTGAAATCCTCGACTATTCAAGAATTCTGTGAACCTTATGTTCCATTTCAAAGGGGCTTGTTTTAATCCGTACAATGCCTTTTTTAACTTAAATAGTTTCCCTTTTGTTTTATAACCTTCCGGAGGATACATGTACACTTCTTCATCTAGTGTGCCATATAGGAATGCTGTTTTTACATCAAAAGTCGCTATATTATATTTCTTTAGGGCTGCTACTGCACAGATACTTCTTAATGCACTTGCACTCATCACAGGGCTGAACGTTTCAGTATAATCTATTCCTTGTTTCTGTTCAAACCCTCTCGCCACCAGTCTCGCTTTGTATGTCCCATCTTGTTTTACTTTAAAGACCCATTTTCCTTTAAGTGGCTTTTGAGATTTTAATTTTTCAGCTCCTACCTCTTCCCATGCTTGATTTTCCTCCAATGACTTCTTTTCTTCTTTTATTGCTGTTATCCATTTGTGTCTATCTGGACCTGTGATGGCTTCCTCATATGTCATTAGTGCAAGATATCCATATCTGTCTGGGCGAGCTGTCACTCTTTTACTTCTTCTTGGTTCAAATCTTGTTCTATCCTGTTCAGTACTGCTTTGATCTTCATCTTGCGTATACCATACTTCATCAGAGTCCTCTCCTTGTTCACTGCTTGTGCATGTTGTTTCTTCCTCTTCTATGCTCTTTCCTTTGTCTTCTTCAGTTTCTTTGCTTTCTATTCTTATTGTTTTTATCTGTTCTATTTCTCTATCTCTGGATCTAGTGATATCAAATTTGACATCTCTGGCAATTTTAATATTCCTCCTTTCTGTATTCCACAGTCTATATCCATTGGGAGCATAACCAATAAATATAAATTTTTCACTCCTGGCGTCCAATTTCTTTAGAGGCCCCAGGACTTTCGCATATGCTTTACAACCAAATGGTTGCAAATTTCCCAAGTTGGGTTTTCGGTTTTCCCACATCTCATAGGGAGTGGTTTTTAGTTGAGTTGTTGGTGATCTGTTTAACAAATATACAGATGTGTATATTGCTTCACCCCACATCTCCTTGCTTAGACCAGAATCAAATAGTATTGCCCTTCCTTTATCCATTAAAGTTCGGTTTAGTCTTTCTGCCCTTCCATTGAGCTGCGGTGTATAGGGTATGGTGTTATCCATTTCTATTCCCTTTTCTTTGCACCAGTTCATAACACCATGATTTACATATTCACCTCCATTATCACATCTTATCTTTGACACTCTCATATTCCATTTAGCCTCCACTCTCTCAACATACTCTTTTATCTTCTCTGCCACTTCATACTTGTTCTTCAACAGGAATACCATTGTAAAGTGTGTATAATCATCTAGGAAGGTTAGGAAGTATCTGTTCCCATCCCACGTTGTAGGATCTATTGGGCCACATAGATCAGTATGAATTATTTGCAAGGGTCTGGTTCCTCTACTTCTTGTCTCACCAAATTTTATTCTTGTTTGTTTTGCTTCATGGCAGGTCTTACAGAATGATATCCCTTCTTGAATTTCCTTTTGTGTTAACTTTATTCCTTCAGTCATTGTTGTTAATTTCTTCATGTTTTCATTGCTCAGGTGTCCCAATTTCCAATGCCATAAATCTATTTCACTTTCAGTATTGTCTCTAGTGCTATTTGTCAGATAAGAGCTCTCTGTCACTTCTGGTCTTAGTTTTACTTGGAACAGTCCATTGTCTGATTTTTTTCCTCTGACAACTATCTTGTTGTTGTGGCTGACTGTTACTCCTTCCTTTGTGAATGTTACTTCTCCGTCATTTTCAGTAATGCTGTGCACTGACAGCAGGTTCATTGTCAGTTCCGGTACATACAGCACTTCTTTCAGGGTACACTCGTTGAAATTCAATTCTCCTTTTGCTTCTGCTTTCATGGATTCAGATAATTTTGCCACTCCAATTTCAGTATATATCTCTTTTATATTCTGTATGTTAGTTTTATCATTTGTCAGATTTGCGCTGCTTCCCGAGTCCACAATCCATGCACTAGAAGAGCACATGTTTGATGCTAAGAATGCTACTCTTTCAGAGTCTCTGGTCCTGTTAGTTTTATTCCTGAAGTAACAATCTTTCTCACTGTGATTTGTTTTCTTACATATTGAGCATTTTTGCTCATTTATTCTCTGCACCCCATTGCACTCTCTAGCCCGGTGCCCTGTCTTATTGCATCTGAAGCATCGTTCTGGCTCTTTCTCACTCCTTTTGAACGTCTGTGGACACTCCCTTGCCCAATGACCTGGTTTATTACACCTGTGACATGTCTTACCCATTGCTTTGAATGCTACTGGCTTCTCTTCTTCCTTTTGTAGAGATCTTGACTCTTCTTCTATCAATCTTGCAGTTAGGTTTTCTATGGTCTTTTCCTTTTTCTCTGCAGATTCCCACGCGCTAACAAAATGTCTGAATCTCTCAGGCAGTGTTGACAATATTTTTGATATTAACATGTTATTATCGATTTTTGTATCTAACGCATTTAACCTAAATGTTAAATTCCTCAGGCTACTTATATATGTTGCAATGTCTTCACTTTTACTATACGTTTTACTGTAGAATGCTTGAAGCAAAGTACATCTCTGTTGTTCGCTCTCCCGCTGATATATATTTTCGATTTTAGTCCACATTTCATTCGCTGTTTTACAATCGAGCACGTGTAAAAGCGGTTTTTTACCGATCGTCGTCACGATCATTTTTTGCGCATTTGCGTCATTTTTCTTCCAAGTCGCATTTATCCCGTCCTCTGGTACACTTTTTACCACTGTATCATACAGTCCGCCTGCTTCAAGCATTATTTTAATTTGAAACCTCCACAATTGATAGTTTTCGGAATCTTGCAATTTTTCAATACTCGCTAGTTCATCTAAAATTTGTCTCGACATTTTGAATATATATATTTTCAGTTATTAATTCTTGACCTCAATTTCCACGCCACTATCCTTGTTACACTTTATATTAATTTTAATCTTTATATTAATTTTTTTTATCGATTTTTGATATCTGGGCCCATAACCTGTTGAAGTTCTTGTTATGGTTAAGGAGTAGCGTGGACAGAAAGAATCAAGTGTGAAGACATTGGAAACAGATACACGAAAGATAATGTTTATTGTAATAATTATAATAAAGAAAAACTAACCTATTTCTATAGCACGTGCGCACGCTTACATCCCTAGCTAAGAAGAGAGCGTGTTCGGTATCGCCGGTCAGACAGTCCCCTGCCGGTCGATCACCGCGACACCTGCCTTTTTAATTACGCTGCTCCGCCGCAGCCTTTCAAAAACCAGTAACGCGATTACTTTCTTTAACAGTTGCTTCGTGCTTCAGGTTAGTGAAAATTCAGTACGACGCAGTCGTATTATCGCCTACATTAGTGTCGCGGCACTCAACTATTGGCTTCATTTGTAACTATTAATTAATAAATTTCACCTAAGAGAGTCCTTTTGGGCATCTTAGGTTGTACATGAAGTATTATAATAGCCTATTCAGTTTCTTTACTTTATTGACGCCATAGCTATCAAACGGTCTTGCTCCACTGCGCCATCATTGAATCACTAGCTTTGACTTCTATGAAAATGTAATTATAATTATAATATAATAATATTTGATTAATTGGATGTATCTTGTTTAACATCATGGGATACATTTAGTCACTTTCTTGGCGTTTTCTATTCTCTCTGTCATAAAATATATTTTTCTTCTTCATACTTGCTGGTGAGTTTCGATACCGATACTATAATCTTTTGGTTTATTACAGCTTTATAGTTGCCTGGTTGATGCTGAATAACACATCGGAATGCAGGGAATACAGTATCGATATTAAATTACTACGACTCTTGATTCATTTGTTGGGCGATAGGTAACATTTTATATACCCATTATAATTAAAATTTGACGTATATATGATGTACGTATGTATTTATATATGTATCTGTAATCGGATCTCTTTGTATGCGGTTATGCAGTGTATACTTCATGCAAATCCGGGATTTCTCCTTTGAATATATGTATATTCATACGTATTGCACGATGCTTACATACACTTAACGCGTCTACCACTTAACGCGGAACCCGCGCTCGCGCGAACTTGTAAAATGGCAACGTCGCAATGAGTCGATACTGGCGCCATCTATGAACTGCTGGTGAAGGTATAAGGTCTTGTGGGGGCGGAAGCTTTGGCAAGATTGGTGACAGGTATGAGATACGTTTTGGGTTGTAAGAAAGGGCGGGCGAACGGTTCGGCGAGCGAACGGTTCGATGAATCGGCTCGAGCCGAAATTTTGATTCCTGCCGGACATAGCCATAGTTGCTGAACGGCTGGAAACTTCTTGGTAGGTTCGATCCCCGTCGGGTATAATTTTTTTTTTAATTCCTAACTATATGATAATGATCAATATTTGCTTCCCAATATTTTTAAAACATTTGTTAAATATTTCAATTTAATATACGTAAACCTGAACTTAGAGCGCTTTTCGTGCTACCGTTTCTCTTGCCATGTATCTTGCCAATTATGGTACTGTTTAATAGTTTTAGTAATTTCTAAATTTTAAATTCTAAGTTGAATATTAAAGTAATATATTGCTTTATATTGCAACCCGTTTTTGTAACTTAACAACACAAATATGATTCAAATTGTATCGTGTTTAGTCTCATTTTAAGCATAAAAACGTCAACAATATCAAAATCAAATTTGCAGAACAAAATGAATAAGTATAAAAAAAGTTTCATCGCTGTATTAGTGTTGTCTGACAGATACAAAGGCATTTATGTAATCTTTTACTGTCGCCCGACCTTTCTTTTACTCGCTGGCCCTTTGACGGCGAACGGTTCGACTTTGCCTCGGCTCGGCTAAACTCGGGCGCGATCGGCAGACACCGAAGTCGGATAACATCTCGGTACTCGGGTCCGGCAATGAAATTCGGTTCGGGCTACAACATGGGCAAGTGTTTCCTCCGTGCGTTATGGGTAAATACGGGTAATACGACGTAAACAAACCCCACATGATTGAAGAGTCTACCGGTCACCCTCAGGTAGCGACTGATCTGGGGGTGACTTCGGTGCGGTCTCTGCCGATCGCGCCCGAGTTTAGCCGAGCCGAGGCAAAGTCGAACCGTCCGTCGTCAAAGGGCCAGCGAGTAAAAGAAAGGTCGGGCGACAGTAAAAGATTACATAAATGCCTTTGTATCTGTGAGACAACACTAATACAACGATGAAACTTTTTTTATACTTATTCATTTTGTTCTGCAAATTTGATTTTGATATTGTTGACGTTTTTATGCTTAAAATGAGACTAAACACGATACAATTTGAATCATATTTGTGTTGTTATGTTACAAAAACGGTTTGCAATATAAAGCAATATATTACTTTAATATTCAACTTAGAAATTAAAATTTAGAAATTACTAAAAATATTAAACAGTACCATAATTGGCAACATACATGACAAGAGAAACGGTAGCACGAAAAGCGCTCTAAGTTCAGATTTACGTATATTAAATTGAAATATTTAACAAATGTTTTAAAAATATTGGGAAGCAAATATTGATCATTATCATATAGTTAGGAATTAAAAAAAAAATCATTTTAAAATAATTATAGCCGACGGGGATCGGACCTACCAAGAAGTTTCCAGCCGTTCAGCAACTATGGCTATGTTCGGCAGGAATCAAAATCTCGGCTCGAGCCGATTCATCGAACCGTTCGCCCGCCCTTTCTTACAACCCAAAACGTATCGCATACCTGTCACCAATCTTGCCAAACCTTCCGCCCCCACAAGACCTTATACCTTCACCAGCAGTTCATAAATGACGCCAGTATCGACTCATTGCGACGCACAGTGGTCCGAAACCGTAAAAACACGAATTAAATTCAATTTTTCAACCTCCTCCGAATTGCATGAAATTTTAGGCATAGTTTCTTATATGTATAGACTACATTTTGGCAAAAAATGGATTGCCGCAGGGCACGGGTTATTGCCTGAGACACCTCCAAAGAGGGGGAAAATATGTCCACTTTGGAACGATCCCATTTCTTTCTGAATTTGCTATACTTTGCGGTGCTATATTTTTTTACAGAGTGGAGCTGACTCAAATCTGTTTATATATTTTTAAAAAGTGTTCTTCCAGCTACAAGTACATGTAACATGAAAGGTATCTAAGTATTTATACCCATTGTGTTTCGGATAGCTCGTTGGATCTTAATTTAGTCGTTGTAAGTCGTTTAACCCGAGTAAATTGTCTGAATCTAACGCTGTCGCAAATCTCTCTTTAAAACCTCTTATCTCTCTCAAAAATGTTGTAATACCGACGAATTGTATTCTAGCGCATCGGTATTTATACCGATCCGCGGGGCAAAGAGCATGAAGAGATAAGAGGGGGAGAACGCTCGCGCTTGTCGCCACGGAACAGCGCTAGGCGCGAAGCGAGTGAGCGCTCCCCCTACCAGCGAATCCGCAACATTCCGCCCGCCGCGGCATGCGTTGCATGGCGCAATTACAGACAAAGAGACGCGAAGGTTCCGTGAAGTCGCATGTTTAACGTCGGAAGAACCGTGGTGCAGTGATAAAGAGTGGCGCAAGTCAGCAGAAGAAAGCAGAGGTGAGCCACGAGGCTAATCTCCTCGGCGGCTGGTGGCAGCAAGCAAATCTTTGTAAAGGCCTCGTAGTGGTTGTAGCAGTCCGTCAGGAAACGTCGCGGCGAACACGCTGATCATCTCCCCTGTGTGTTGCAGTGATGCTGCCCAGTGTCGTAGTACTTCGCGGTGAAGATCCCACGTTGAGAATTGAGGAGGCGAAAAGCGGCGAGAAAAGTGGCAGCGGTGGCATCGGCGAGGAGTTCGAAGAGTACAGCTCTGGTCGCTAAACATACAAGTACAGTAACAGATGCCTTTCTTGCAAGTTGACCATTACCGAACGCAGATTCCATAAAGGAAGGTTCGGCATGGTGAACGCCAGTATTAGTGTATGGACGGGAAGGTTGCGCGCGGGAAGCGGGGAGGTTTCCCATGTGATGATACGAAGCTTGGGCGCGCCAGCGACAACAAACCGTGCACGAGGCCATCACGCGGTGTACCGTGCGACGCCTCGCGAGTATCCAGTATTCTCCTCGTAAAGTTGAGAAGGTCAGTTGCGTTTTGCCGAGAGGTAGACTGGTATGTGCATCTCTGATGATGAGTGAAGTAAAGTGCGCTTTAGCAAGTGAAATGGCAGAAGGTTTTTGCCATGTGTCCAGTGAAGAGTGGTTCCATCGTCCGCCTACCCTCCGTACGCCATCTCCAGTAGTGAATGACGCCAGCCTGGCCGTTGGACCACGTGTAATCTGGCCGCCATGTTGAAGTATTTCCATTTCGGTGGAAAAGGTTGCCCTTTGGAAGCAGTGAACACAGGCAAGTTTTGCATTATTCATTTCGTTGATTGAAAGACGTTGCGATACTTGCGCGCGTGTGTTCTTATCCCTCGTCGTTCGGCAAAAGCGTAAGCACCAGCCAACCGTGCGCAGCAATCTAGCGAGTGTTAAGAATTTGCCGGCAAGTTCCTCAAAAAAGGAACTGCTTGTAGTAATAGTAAGATGGTTCGCTCGCGGTGAGCGAACCTCCTGGTCAAGAGAGAGTACTTCCAACAATTTCCGTGTGTTGAAAGCCCATATATGCAGAGCAACAGCGCCCGCCCCGCACAACAGCAACAGCTCCTGCTGCAGAGCAAGAGCTTCAAAACGAGTGTCTGCTCCGATTATGACATGATGCGGCAAATAGTATGACGAGCGAGAAGCTATGGAATCCGATGGAACCGGTTCCATGTGTCCTAGACGCAAGTATTTTTCCAAAAGGAAACTGCATAAAGTTTTCAGTGCAGGCTTGCCCTTCAAACGAGCCTCGAGTTTATACAATAACACCAGTGCGGTGTCGAGCGAGTTGCCCACTTGGGCCGGGGAAGAAGCGAAGGGAAGACGCACCTGATATCGTCCAGTAGAGTCGCGGGAGAGAGTGGAGCAGAAGTGTTGCTCGCACTCGCTCTCCGCCGAAGTAAATGTACCGGGAGGGGTGGATACCTCCTCCAGTACCCCGAAGCGGTTAAGTGATGCCGATATATCAGCATTGCCAGTAATGCATTGCAACGTTAACTCTTCACCGCGTGAAGAGTTCCAGTGTTGTGTGGGGTTGCAATGCCCAGTAAGAAAGTATTCTTGCAAAAAGGAGTTATGTAATTTGGCCAGTGATGGCTTTCCCGGTACGCAAGATTCGAGTTTAAGTAACAGCACGAGTGCTGTGTCAAGCGAGATTCCCAATTGGGCCGGAGAAAAGTTAAAGAGAAACCGAGTTCGATACCGTCCAGTGGAGTTGCGGGAGAGAGTGGAGCAGAAGTGTTGCTCGCACTCGCTCTCCGCCGAAGTAAATGTACGGGTAGGGTTGGCTATCTCCTCCCGTACCCAGAAGCGCTGAAGTGATTCAGAAATATCGGTATCGCGAGTAATACATTGCAACGTACACTCTTCACGCCGTGAAGAGCTCGAGTAGGGAGTGGAGTTGCAATGCCCAGTAAGCAAGTAACCGAGATAAGTACGTTGGGCAACCGAACCGTTAGGCTGGCCCTTCCGAAGGCCCTCACGAAATATTTCGGAGTAGCCACTAGCTAACATAATGTCAACCAGTTCAGCAGAACGAC
Source organism: Nomada ruficornis (assembly GCA_951802695.1). Lineage (NCBI taxonomy): Eukaryota > Metazoa > Arthropoda > Insecta > Hymenoptera > Apidae > Nomada > Nomada ruficornis. The sequence goes on from OX637850.1 coordinate 13,265,230, forward strand.
AGTCGGGATCAGCAACTTCTAAATCGCGCACGTGAGAGAGAGATAACAGAGCAGTAGTAGTTCGAGTGGGGGAATACGAAGACGGGCGCGGTAGCACGTAAGTTGTAGTGGAGAGGGATTTCGAGTGTTCACGAGTGGAGGAGAAGGTGTGCGTCACTCTTCCCCTCGTGTAGGTTTCTGCTTTGCCTACACCCAGAATTGAAAACCACGCGGTGCTTCGTTCGAGCTTCATGATTGGCACAAGATTTTCGGAAATAAGTGATGCCTCAGAACAAGGGTCAATCAAAGCTCCTACTGGAAGCTTCTCGCCTCGACCCGCCTCAACAAGAATTTTCGCGGTTTCGAGAAATATAGCAGAACGCGGTTGTGAATTTGACCAGGAGGCTCGCGCACAGTGTGAGGCCCTTGACTCCTCCACGCGACCCTGAGAAGAGACCTGTCGCGAAGAGCCCTGTTCAGATTCTACATGCAAAGAGGTATGGTGCTTACCTACGCACAGTTGGCAGCGCTTCGCAGACTTGCACAAACGAGAATGATGACTTCCGAGGCAGTTGAAACAAAGATTTTTGTCCGCGGCCACTTTCTTCCTCTCGAGCGAAGACATCCCTTTAAACTCTGCGCAGTATAATACAAAGTGTTGATTGCAGCACAGCGGGCACTTCGCACGTCTTTCTTCGGCGGTCGATGCGGTGTGCGTTCTGAATCTCGCTAATCTTGTATTATTTTTTAGAGATGACCCTGAGGAAGGCGATGCTCCAACAGCCGCAGCAGCGTCTTCTACAGCTTCCAAAGCGCGCAGGTGTCCAGTGAGGAACAGATGAAGTTGCTCGAACGAAGGAGAATCGGTTGTAGCTCCGATCGAAGATTCCCACGCCAGCCTTGTCTTCGAATCCAATTTTTGTACCCGCCCGAAGACCAACCAGTCATCCCAGTGCTCGACTGGCCGGCCAAGGGCTTCCAGTGACTGAACGGCGTCCAGCGTGCCGTTCAGAAAAGGTTTCAGGCAATTAGCTGACTCCTTCCTCATGGACGGTAATGAGGAAAGAGCGGAGAGATGAGACTGTATTAAGATGCGCAGATTCTCGTAGTGCGCAGCGATGATCTTCCACGCTCCAGTAAAGTTGGCCTCCGTAAGGCGTATATTTTGAATTAGTTGAGCGGGCTCGCCAGACAAACTGATTTTGAGATGGTGGAATTTCTCCACCCCGGATAGTTGCTGATTATCAATTACCAGCGACGTGAATAATTCACGGTAGCTCGCCCACTCCCGGTAATCACCAGAAAACCGTGGCACGTCAATGCGTGGAAGCGATCGCTGCGGCGGATTGACCGTAGGAGCAGTCGTCGGTTGCTCCAACGGCTTGCGGAGGTCAAGCAGTGCGGCCTTGTTAACGAGATAGGCTTCCTCACATAAAGCCAGGTGATCAGTCACAAAGTATGGCCAGGTTGCGTACTCGGGGGTCACGATATCCAACAGCTGGTCGTGACCCTCCGTGAAGGAGTTCCAGTTCTTTTCCAGTAATTCGAGCCGCGAAGTGACCACTCCATCCGTTATTTTTGCGACTCCAAGTTTCTTCATGTTCGTGACCGTATTCGAAATTCGCTGGTACAGCGAGAGCTGTTTATTAACGTATTTGTCCATAGCTATTTGAATGTTAACAACAAGTACCCGCACTTGACTTGAGGGCGAGGTCGAGTCGCCGAAAAAACGTCGAAAGTAGTTCGAATGTTCGTTCGACCCCGATTATTATTGCCTTGCGGGCACCAGTTTTTCGCGCACTTTAGCCGTTAAGCTGATTTATGTAACGGGCTTATTTAAAATGTATTTTACTCCTTTTATTAATTCCGTCCGTTAAACCATCCGACTCGAAGGACCAATGTTTCGGATAGCTCGTTGGATCTTAATTTTAATACGTAACGGATTAGGAACTTTTATAGAGTAAGCACAATTCACGTATAGCACGAATCACATGTATTTAACGTTACCGCACAAGAACAATAATGTACAATAAAGTGATGGGAACAATAAAGCACAAGTAACGAATAAAGTATATACAGTCTCTCCGCACGCCTTTTAGCTCTTATTTGAGTAGAATGGTTAAACGGTTGTAAGTCGTTTAACCCGAGTAAATTGTCTGAATCTAACACTGTCGCAAATCTCTCTTTAAAACCACTTATCTCTCTCAAAATGTTGTAATACCGACGAATTGTATCCTAGCGCATCGGTATTTATACCGATGCGCGGGGCAAAGAGCATGAAGAGATAAGAGGGGGAGAACGCTCGCGCTTGTCGCCACGGAACAGCGCTAGGCGCGAAGCGAGTGAGCGCTCCCCCTACCAGCGAATCCGCAACACATTGAAAATTACCTTTTCGCGAATCTCTATTTCCCTCCCCCCGTTTTTCTACTTCAATGTGATTTATGAGGGTGATGGTTTCGCGCGGATCCGATAAAATTTATATAAAAGTATTTGTTAGAACCTACTTAAGATGTCTACATAAAAATTTCTTGCAACTATTTGCAACTCCGAAAGTTATAACAATATATGTGCAGTCAGATCGCCGTTTTTCTACTGCAATGTGATTTATGAGTGTGTTACGTAGGAAGGATTGTTTCCACGTTTTCGTCTATTTATGCCCTTATTTGGAGGTCGAGAGTGCATGCAGTCGGATCTGCCCCTTCCACGATGACGCAACGACGTAACCCTACGGGGGGATCTTCCGGACTCCCTTGGAAGATTCTGTACCCCCACCATATTTTTAGTCCGATTTTCGGGTATAAAAAGGGCACGAAATCTGCCCTCAGTGGCTCAGTACTCAATTAACTGGCTTCGTGATACGTTGCGACTTAGGCTGTTTGAATACTCTAGCTCAGTGAGATCGGGTTAAATTCCCTTTCGATCATCATCCGATAGTTATAAAGTTCGCATTCGTCGAAAGACAGCAAGATCGGGTAGCATTCCCTTTCGAGCATTTATATTTACATTCGTACAAAGACTGTAAACGTGGGTTTCAACTCCGCGACATCCACGTACTGTATTTACTTTAGTAAAAGAATATATAGATTTTTTGTTATTGAATATAGACGTATTTATTTTATTCGTTTTCCTATACCAATCATAAGCAGTATACATATAGAATCCACCGAGTAGATACACTCTTAACCGCTCGAGGTGTATCGATAGTTACGAGGTTACATTTATTAACATTCCTAGTGGCACCCAAAGATGAAATACGCTTTGGTACATCCACGCAAACCTTCCTAGTGGCACTCAAAGATGAAATACGCTTTGATACATCCACGCAAACCTTCCTAGTGGCACCCATAGATGAAATACGCTTTGGTACATCCACGAAATCCTCCTACCTTAAACGGCACCCGGTGATGAAATACGCACCGGTACATCCGTAATTAACAAATTCTTTAAATAACCGATCCTCGGCTCCGCAACGGTGCCCCTTAGCCCTCGGCTCGTAACAAATTGGTGACAGCGGTGGGATACTGCATATTATTTGATTGGATAGAAAATCGAAAGATTTAAATGTGTTTCAATAATAAAACGGGAGTTCCGTACCGGTGAAAAACCCCAACTTTCGTGTTGGACCCGGCTTATTTATTGTATCTGTGCTGTAGGGCTTGGACAACCACCTTAGAGAACGGTACCAAGGTCTGCACACAGTGCGCGGTAACCTCACCGTTAGATATAAAAAGCTCTGCAACCGAGCATCGGTTCCAGCGTGACCTGCGTCAAATATCGTGTGCTGAATGCAATAAGCCATTGTACACGACACAGCCAATAGCTGATTGTGACGTATGCTCGGTTAAATACTTTTTACGCGGAGAGTCAACCGTAGCTAACAATTAGAATCTAAAGTATTCTAAGGCAGAAAACATATCTCATTTTTATTTTAACAATTAGAACCTAAGGTTCTAAGGCAGAAACCAATTACGAAAAACCAATAATTAGAATTTCTATAGTATTCTAAGGCAGAGAATCTATTTATTGGTTTGGGTTGATCGCCCAATAATTCTCAAATCATGGCGTCACTCTCGCCCGAAGAATTGGCGAATTTAACGCTTTCTATAACTAGTTCTATGACTGTATTAACGCGACATAATTGCATACAGTTCGCGACAGCAGCGATACCAATTTTTGATGGCGAAAATCCACGTTTATCAACTTTTACACAAAGTATAGAAAACGGGTTAGCGTTAATACCAGAGAACACTGAGCAAGACTATTTAGCTATAGTATTAACCAAATTCACGAGTCCTGCAAGAACGATTATACGAAATAGAACGTTCGAAAGTATCACTGACCTTATCAAGTTTTTGAAGAAAAGGTACGCTCAAGGAAAGAGCCTGACGTACTTTCAGGGGGAAATTTCGCGTCTCCGTATTCGTAATGACGAGACATTAAGAAAGTACATCGACCGTGTCAGTCATTTAGTCCATTGTGCGCGTACGGCTGTTAAGGAACGTTACGATGCCAACGTTGTGCAGATCATCGAAGAAATGGAGAAAGACGCGTTGGAGAACTTTCTTGAAGGACTACCGGAACGCGTTACGTTAAGAATAGCAACGTTAGATGACAAAATTAAAACGTTAGAAGAAGCATTCGAGGCGGTACTATTAATTGATCGGCGTTTGAAGAATCGTCGTCAAGTAATAGAAGGACGATCGTCGAGGGATGACTTCGAAAAAAGTGAATCTCGCGAACGAGAATACCGATCGCTAGCACGGTATCCGCGATCACCATCACCGACTTATTACCGAAGAAATAGAGAAGACAGAAGTACTTCACCAACCGAGACGGAGTACGAAGGACGTAGGGCAACGGCAACGGCGATGACTTTACGCGGTTGACCAAAATCACCGTGTTATTCATCGGATAATTCGGAAACTGGCGATTATCGTGGGTCAGAGCGTGGTCGAACGGATAAAAGGACAACCGACGAAATCCATCTATTTTGTTGGAATTGCGGGGTAAAAAGACATGACGGGAAGATCTGCAAACAACAACGCAGTTATCAACGAGGAATAAAAACTTCGAGGGATTATTCTCCGAAACCTTTAAACTCCAAAAGCGCTTACCGCACGGACGATACGGTGAGCGTATTGAAGAACAGCGACGAGAAGAACAACGACTTGTCAAAGAAGCACCAACACCACGGATCAGGGTCCACGTTCCGGAATTAGTAAACAAGCAAGGAGAATTCCTTATTGATGGTGGAGCCTCTGTGAATCTTATCACCCTGGATTCATTAGACGACGAAACTAAACTTACCTCAAGAGAAGAAATAGAGATAACCGGGTTATCTCTCCCTTCTATTCGAACCTTGGCTACGACGGTGTTACATATCAATGGCACTCCTGCACATTTTTATGTCATCGACCGTCTCCCGCTGTTAGCGGACGGCCTCATAGGGAGCCCTTTCTTACTACAAGAGAGCGCTGAAATTTCTTACCATCACGGGACACTTGTGACGACCAGTCAGCCCATTAGGCGGATTCGTTTCACGAATTTTCCTCGAGTGGAGGAACATGCTAGTTCTTCTAAACAAGTGACGGAGCATAGGATCCCGGGCAGAACGACGCGTCAAATTTCACTGAAGATAGCCAATCCTGATGTCAAGGAGGGTTATTTACCGCGTCTTAAAACACCAAAAAATATTTACATCGGTGAAGCTGCGGTCAAGAACCACGATGGTTCGTGTTACGTTTTGGCCACAAATACCGGTGAAGAGGATGCTGAAATTTATTTGGGACCTCAATACCTACGACCATATGACATCTTGGGTACCTCCGACGAAGAAATAACGTATTCTGAAGAGGCTGCTGTTCAAGGAGAGGAAAGGAATCAACAAATCTGGGACACCCTAAGAACCGACCACCTCAATGCAGAAGAACAACACCATATTCAAGATATAATTGAAGAATTTTCTGACAGATTCTATCTACCGGGAGATTCTTTAAATAAAGCACCAAATTTTAAACACTCAATATTCGTGAAGGATGATATCCCAGTCAACACCAGACAGTACCGCTACCCCCCTATACATCAGGAAGAAATTAATCGACAGGTGCGAACACTGTTGAAGCAGGGAATCATCAAGCCTTCCGTTTCACCGTACAATTCTCCTTTATGGATTGTACCGAAGAAAGTAGGCGCTGACGGTGTCAAGAAATGGCGCATGGTCATCGATTTTCGTACTCTCAATGAAAAAACAGTCAGTGATAAATACCCATTGCCACTAATTACGGAAATTTTAGATAAATTAGGAAGCGCAAAGTACTTTTCAGTATTCGATTTGGCCAACGGATTTCATCAAATTGAAATGAATCCGAAGGACAAGGAGAAGACTGCGTTTACCACACCATACGGACATTACGAATTTGCACGTATGCCTTTCGGGTTGAAAAATGCCCCACCGACATTTCAACGACTAATGTGTTACGTGTGAATAATACTCTCTTACGCTGTGCTCACACGCATCGTTCGCCCTCGCGTAAGAACGGAAGACGCCTAAAGATTTATCTCGCTACCACACGACGGTTAACCCTTTTAGTATCGACCAACTGCATCGCGACCGATTAGGTACATTCGTGACCCGACGAAGACTCCGCGCTCTTACCTTTTATGGAGGCTTCTAATTAGCCCCTCTATACATTTCGGAACTATATAAACCCTCCGTTCCTGATCATCTTCGGTTCATAACTACACAGCTACGCGCATAGTCACGTCGCGTAACGCTTGTACAGAGTCGGTTGCATTTCAATAAGAATTGGGCTTACGGCACCATTCAGATAAAGTTAACCCGTTAGAATCCGCATAGTCCGGTTGAAGTTCTTTCGGCATACTTTGTAACCGTTCTCAGACCCCGCATCGCCAGTGCGTCAACACCGTGCAGCTTAGGTAATAATTCACACACTATTTAACTATATCGCGACAACTACACTTGTACAAACAACTGGTTGCAATATAAACTCATAAACTGTTCACCATTAAATCGAGTAGATTCGTTAAAACCTATCTTTACTCCGTAATTCTTTATATTAGTAATAACGTCCCACAGATGCAACTTAACCGCTCGAGTTGTATCGAATATTTATTTACGAGTCAAACTAATATTTCCTGCGACTCCCTGATTTCGCATCAGGTTCGTCCGCACGCCTTATCCAAAACAAGGTAACTACTCCAACCTAGTGGCTCCCCGATTTCGCATCGGGTTCGTCCACGAAACCTAACCCATCCTACAGCTCCCTGGTTTCGCACCAGGTTCGTCTGTATCCTACTGTGGGAGCTTCGTTGTATCGATGGTGGAAGAAGGAAGCGACGGGAAAAGAAAGGAAGGAAGAAGGTGTTTCGTCCTAGGCCTGCTAGCGGACTCGTCAGTAAGGCGTACTAGCAGGCCCTGCCTTAGACACTAGGATAGTAGGGAATTGTCGGAGGTTATATATATAGTCGTGGTGACTTATATAACCACTTTCGGGAGCCGGATGGTCGTGCTCGTCCCCTAGCGGTGTATGTGGGAAGTGCCCCCACACTACGGCTCCCTGATTTCGCATTAGGTTCGTCCGTACGTCTACCAAACCTCCGAACAGCTCCCCGGTTTCGCACCGGGTTCGTCTGTGAATAAACCAACCTCCCAGCAGCTCCCCGGTTTCGCACCGGGTTCGTCTGCGCACTCTTTCCTAGTGTCCACGACGTTTCACCCTCCTGCGGCTCCCTGGTTTCGCACCAGGTTCGTCCGCGCTTGATTCTATTCCTGAGGCTCCCTGATTTCGCATCAGGTTCGTCCGTGCACCTTACTAACAAATTCTCAACCATATTCCTTGGGTAATATCAACATCGCCGGCCTAGGCGTTGCCCACAGCCCTGGCTCGTAACAAATGGATCAAGTTCTCACGGGGATGCAAGGAACGGAATTATTCGTATACCTCGACGACATCGTAGTCTATTCGTCATCACTCAGGGAACATGAGATCAAAGTCAGGAAATTATTAAACCGATTGAGGGAAAATGGACTGACACTTCAAACCAGCAAGTGCGAATTTCTTCGCAAGGAAGTGACCTACCTGGGACATATAGTATCAGCGGACGGAGTGAAACCGGATCCTAGGAAATTACAGGCCGTAAAGGATTTCCCTGTACCCTCATCGCAGAAAAACATTCAACAATTTTTGGGATTAACTGGATATTACCGCAGATTTATACAAGATTATTCACTTAAAGCAAAACCACTAATTCAACTACTTGGGAAAGGAATTCGCTTCAAATGGACAGAAGAGCAACAACGAAGTTTCGAGTTATTGCGAGATGAGTTATGTTTTGAGTAAGGATCGGGTAGGTAGATAAACGAACTCTCGGTTAATCCCGTGTCTACGAGGAATTGTATTTTATTTTGTGAAGCTCCGAACTTCCACACTGCTCGTGGCTTACTACTCCCTGCTTTTCTTACATTCCTTTGTTCTTTACACACATTCTCACATACATAGAACCGCGCGCTTCTCCGCGTTCGCTGCGCTCACGCTGCCCCCTCTATATCCTTCTCGCGCGGCGCTCAGCGCGCTGCGACAAGTTATGTGAAAAACCAATTTTGCAATATCCCGACTTCAATCAACCTTTTATCATTACAACTGATGCCTCAGATTTCGCAATTGGCGCAGTCTTGAGCCAGGGAGAAGTGGGTAAAGATTTACCAATAGCTTATGCTTCTCGCAGTTTAAATTCAGCAGAGAAGAATTATTCCGCTACTGAAAAGGAATGTTTAGCAATGGTATACGCTGTTCAATATTTTAGACCGTATGTCTTTGGAAGAAAGTTCACTTTAATAACCGATCATAGGCCATTAGTTTGGATTCATTCCGTAAAAGATCCTACATCAAGACTAGTAAAATGGAAATTAAGACTTTCTGAATAGGAGTATGAAGTAATTCACAAATCAGGAAAAACTAATAAAAACGCTGACACTTTATCTCGTAATCCAGTAAAAATTTGCCTTCCTTTGATACCGAGAGATGCGGATAAGGACTTCAAGATACAATTACCAAAGAACGCCGCACCTGTTACTGATAGGTACAGTTACAGTTACTGTACCATTCGAGGACTACGAAGGAGTCAAGAATCGAAACGCAGCCGTGAAGCAATTACCTCCGAGGAATCGTCCGATCCAGAGGATACACCGAGGAGACGACGGTATCTTCAAAGAAGAAGAATTGATCAACCACCTACAAGACAACAACCGGTAATACATTCACCTAGTACTATATCGGGAAACCCCGTGGCAAATTCAACACGACTCCTGGAGGATGTCGAAAATACAGCAGTAGCAGAGGATACAACCATCAATGCAGATTTAATTTCCTTCAGCGATACAAATCCTTTGGACGCTACCGTTGTTAATCAAATCCTTTCACAAACCTTATTAGAAGCACCAAATGAACAAAATTTACCTGTGTCATTATCTCCAATTATAATCAAAAATCCATTTATTGCTTCAACTCCATCCATTCCTCAAAATATGACACCTAATATTCCTAATCTTGTTAATTCCGTACTCTCGGATTACGAGTCTACACCATCGGAAGAAAATACTTCAACAGAAGAGGAGTCAGATGACATCGCAGCCGCACCACCAACACCATCAACTGGAACCATTCTAACACCACTTGAAGAAACTAGAAATCAACTGATAGAAGAGGCACATAGCAGCTTAATAGGAGGACACAAGGGTGTCACGAAGACATACAATCGCTTAAAAACCAAATACCATTGGCAGAATATGAGGAGCGACATACAAGACTTCATCAGGAAATGCAAGAGCTGTCAGGAACAGAAATTAGTAAGAGCAAAAACCCGACAACCAATGATCATTACTCATACACCTTTGGAACCTTTTGACAAACTTGCAATGGACACAGTCGGACCTCTTCCGGAAACACCTGGTGGAAATAGATATATTTTAACCATGCAAGATAATCTTACGAAATATTGTATTGCAGTTGCCATACCGAACATACAAGCTACAACCATAGCGGACGCTTTTGCTCGGCATTTCATAGCAATTTATGGATCGCCACGTACAATATTGTCAGACAGAGGAACCAGCTTTATCAGAAAGGTAATGAAACACCTTGCCGACATCTTCAAAATTAAACAGATTACTACATCAGGATACAGACCTCAAACGAACGGTTCTCTGGAGAGAAGTCATGCTGTTCTCGCAGAATACTTGAGGCACTACATGGAGTCGCATGAAGAATGGGACCTGCTTATTCCCTTTGCTATGATGTCATACAACACCTCCGTTCATGAGGCCACCAATTTCACGCCCCATGAGCTGATCTTCGGTAAACAGGCAAGAATACCAAGTGCCTTCCCGTCTGGACAACATTTAGAAACGTATGGAACCTACCTCGCCGACCTTATTGGACAGATGACCGAAATTCGAAACCAAGCGGCCGACAGATTGAACAATGCAAAGGAAAGGTCCAAACGTTATTACGACCGACATAGAAGACCACGAGAATTTAAACCTGGAGAGTACGTTTATGTACAAAAGGAACCTCGTATAAGCAAATTTGACCCATATTATATTGGGCCATATAAAGTATTAAGTACTACAGACCTGAATAATGTGGTTTTGGAAGTAGATAATCGAAAAACAATTCGGAAACATCAGGACAAATTAAAACATGCCTATTCTCCAACCCTTTGAACGTAGGCAATAATAAAAAAAATAATATATATACAGGGTGGCCCGGAACTCGCGCGGTATTTTTAAAAAAGGGGTAGCTGAGGTGATTCTGAACAACTTTTTCCTTGACCAAAATATTGTTTGAAGCTTCGTTTTTTAGTTATTAACGAAAAACACTGGCCAATGCGAGCGCCCGTATAGCGCGAGCTCAGTCACAATTGCGCGCGGCCGAGATCGGGTGCATCGAGGGGCAACGTACGGCAAATATTACAATCGTCTTACATTAACAATAGTGTGTAATTCTTCGTTATTCATCAATAACAATTTAATTAACAAGTCGTTTAATAACTGTTCCATACTTTTATTCGTTTTCCGAAACGAATAGTGTTTTATTAATTATGAAAAAAGTGTTTGGATGATTAATGTTAGAAAAGGGTAGTTAAATAAACTTATCCATTCGACCGCGAATTTAACTGCTTCGACGGTGTCTTGCCATATGGTCATTGTACCGATCCTGACCTATTTTTAGAATTTAAATGCCACGTCCCGGCGATCGATACAGATCTGATTCGCACTTGTTTCCACGCGAACAGGACACGCACTTACGAACATTACGAAAGTTAATGTGTGTGTCATTATCGATCGCCGCGATGTGGCATAAAATTGTTAAGGCAGGTCAGGATCGGTACGATGACCAAATGCCAATACGCCGTCGAAGCAAGTAAATTTGCGGTCGAATGGATAAGTTTATTTAACTACCCTTTTCTAACATTAATCATCCAAACATTTTTTTCATAATTAATAAAACACTTTATTCGTTTCGGAAAACGAATAAAAGTATGGAACAGTTATTAAACGACTTGTTAATTAAATTGTTATTGATGAATAACGAAGAATTACACACTATTGTTAATGTAAGACGATTGTAATATTTGCCGTACGTTGCCCCTCGATGCACCCGATCTCGGCCGCGCGCAATTGTGACTGAGCTCGCGCTATACGGGCGCTCGCATTGGCCAGTGTTTTTCGTTAATAACTAAAAAACGAAGCTTCAAACAATATTTTGGTCAAGGAAAAAGTTGTTCAGAATCACCTCAGCTACCCCTTTTTTAAAAATACCGCGTGAGTTCCGGGCCACCCTGTATATATAACCAAGTAAATAGATAAAGTATATTAAAAAATAAAATAAAAGAATGTAAATACATATATGTATCCACCAGTGCGTTATATTGCAAGAAACTTCAAACCCTTCGTCAAACAAAATCTATTGTCTTCATGGAAATAGTCACTTACTAAAAAGAAAAAATAAATTTCGGCGCAGCGTTAGCTGTAATAAATTGGAATCTTTATGGGCGAAGGAGAAATCTGCTGTGGAGACTGTCTTTGTCCTCAATGGGTCCTATAGGGCACCAAGTGCATGGCCATGTGCAAACCCCGTCATTGTCTCGTGTCGATATTGGCTTTTGAGTCAGGACAGGGTTTCTTAACATTTCCATTCAACGACATCTAAAATATGCACTGGGAAAAGTGCCCATCCCATATATAAGTTTGTGCAACCACGGAAAACTCTACAGTTGTGAAACTTATATCAAACATGAAGGTCGAAGCTGCAACGCAAGCCGAGCTAAGCGAGGGTACCAGGACCATCTCCGTCCAAACCGGGGAACAGGGAACCTGGTTAAAGGAATACCGGAATGGGGTCATCTTGATTCCTATCGGACGTTTCACCTGCGTCGAGGAACATCCAGTGCCAGGAAGGGGTTCACAGACGAAATGCCGAAAGACCAGGAGCAAAGGGGTTCAAACATCTGAACCCCAGAAAACAGGCAAGAAGAGGACATCGGTGTACGTTGAGGAAAATGGCCTCAAACTTGCCCAGCTCACCGATGATAACATTAAGGACTGGATGCCGGCGGAAGCTGCCGTCCGACTTTGCCGCAAAATTAGACGGGGCATTGATGACATCTTTGGGGACGATGACGAGCCAGATGTTCCTTATTAACATCGACGGGGACTAGGATGGATTGGATTCAACTTCAAACATCTGGATTGGCGTCCGATTAACCGTTAAGTCGTCTTTCACAAACGTGTGAGGGGTAAGATGCATTTTTATCTGCTCTCTCGATTTCCAAAGATTGGGTAAAAGCATCATAATAAATGATGTTTAATCTGAGGGGGGAGATGTTACGTAGGAAGGATTGTTTCCACGTTTTCGTCTATTTATGCCCTTATTTGGAGGTCGAGAGTGCATGCAGTCGGATCTGCCCCTTCCACGATGACGCAACGACGTAACCCTACGGGGGATTTTCAGGACTCCCTTGGAAGATTCTGTACCCCCACCATATTTTTAGTCCGATTTTCGGGTATAAAAAGGGCACGAAATCTGCCCTCAGTGGCTCAGTACTCAATTAACTGTCTTCGTGATACGTTGCGACTTAGGCTGCTTGAATACTCTAGCTCAGTGAGATCGGGTTAAATTCCCTTTCGATCATCATCCGATATTTATAAAGTTCGCATTCGTCGAAAGACAGCAAGATCGGGTAGCATTCCCTTTCGAGCATTTATATTTACATTCGTACAAAGACTGTAAACGTGGGTTTCAACTCCGCAACATCCACGTACTGTATTTACTTTAGTAAAAGAATATATAGATTTTTTGTTATTGAATATAGACGTATTTATTTTATTCGTTTTCCTATACCAATCATAAGCAGTATACATATAGAATCCACCGAGTAGATACACTCTTAACCGCTCGAGGTGTATCGATAGTTACGAGGTTACATTTATTAACATTCCTAATGGCACCCAAAGATGAAATACTCTTTGGTACATCCACGCAAACCTTCCTAGTGGCACCCAAAGATGAAATACGCTTTGGTACATCCACGCAAACCTTCCTAGTGGCACCCATAGATGAAGTACGCTTTGGTACATCCACGAAATCCTCCTACCTTAAACGGCACCCGGTGATGAAATACGCACCGGTACATCCGTAATTAACAAATTCTTTAAATAACCGATCCTCGGCTCCGCAACCGTGCCCCTTAGCTCTCGGCTCGTAACAAGGGTGATGGTTTCGCACGGATCCGATAAAATTTATATAAAAGTATTTGTTAGAACCTACTTAAGATGCATGCATAAAAATTTCTTGCAACTATTTGCAACTCCGAAAGTTATAACAATATATGTGCAGTCAGATCGCCGTTTTTCTACTTCAATGTGGTTTATGAGGGTGATGGATTCTCACGGGGAAAAACGTCAATTAGGCGTTTTTCCTAAAAACGCCAAAGTGCCCTACATACAAGTACATCCATTTATGAATAACTATGCTTGTTTTGACTAAATTCTTTTTGTTTAATAGCAGCGACCCTGTTATAATCCTCAAGGGCTTTGACTCTAGTTTAATCCTGATAAACATGCATCCCGCCCTACAAAAGAAGTTATTTTCGCTCATTCTTTACTCGCTAAGCGATTAAAGTAATTAAAGTATTAATCACCCCTTCCGAACAAATGAAGTATTAAAATAGCCCAAGTAATAAAACACCCAGTAATGTATAATTCGTATATTCGGCATAGAGCGGTTGAAAGCAATAAACTCATAAAACTGGTTGGGTTGCAGGAAACAAGGTTACTAGTAGAGAACCCTTTTTAAAAATTTTAATTAGTTCTTACAGTTTCATGAAACTATTGTCGCGTTGTGGGATTTTCCATATATTCGGGCAAATTGGTGAATCCTATGAATTCTATTTTGTGAAAGAAAGGTACTTCAGTTCTTTACGAACACCCAAAGAGTTCAGTGCCATTTGGTATCGAAGTCTTTTTGAGCAAGCGAGCACACAATTTCATTTATCTTGTAACATCGTTGAAGTGATTGTACTAAACAATGGCAGATAGGAAGAAATACAGTGAGTGGCTCTCTAAAGAGATTATATTTCCCAGTTCCTTATCAAGAGGTCAATCATCGAACAACTGGGAAATCGCCCGAAAAAGGGGGCGACCATCGAAAAGCTTTGAAGAGTGTTGTGCAACTGTGAAACGAAGAAAAACGGAGGAACTTCGACAATCTCACTCATCGGCAGAACTGATTTGTGCAACTGCAATGAAGCTTCGAGAAGACGGAGACAAATCGACGGCAAAATTATTAACTGAATGTACCACGTCTTCACCTACTAGATCTTCCAGGATTTTGAGTAAATGGAAAAAGCCTGAAGCCATTCCAACACAATTATCACCTGAAGAAGCTTTGTCGCTAATAATTACATCTAATTTGTCCAAAGAGACATACAAAACACTGCGTTTGGCAGCGAATACTCATGGGCATCGCTTATACCCATCATACTTTAAAATATTGCAAGTGAAAGAACAATTTTATCTGGATGAAATAATCGTGACTGAACAAAAATGTGAAGTGCCGTTACAAAATTTATTATATAAAACGTGTGAAAGTATAGTGAATGTGATACCAGTGTGTGATACAAGTGACAGTGAGAACGATCTAACATTACTTTGCAAGTGGGGGTTTGATGGAAGTTCCGGCTTTTCATGCTATAAACAAAAGTCTGACACAAATGAAGACAAAGATGGGAGTATCTTTGTAACCTCTTTGGTTCCGCTTCGGTTGGTGGATAATAAGACCAACAAAATTATATGGAAGAACGATACGCCTTCGTCAACACGGTTTTGCAGACCTATTAGGATACAGTGGCTTCAAGAAACAAATGAAATTTCCAGGAATGAAGAAATATATATAAACGAACAAATACAGGCCTTAGAACCAGTTCAATCAAGAGTGGGACGTATTAACTTTGCACTTTTTTTAACTATGGTAGATGGAAAAGTATGCAATGCATTGGCTGGTGCATCTGGCATGCGGTGCTACATATGCAAGGCTACAATTTCAGAATTGAATTTAATTCAGCCAATGCGGGAAAGACCTAGTGATCCAGAGATGTACAGATTCGGTCTGTCAGTATTGCACTCTTATATTCGATTTTTCGAATGCATGTTGCATATATCTTACAGACTAGATCTAAAAACGTGAAAAGTCTCGAAGGATAATCGATCTATGCTCGAAGAAAGGAAGAAAATTTTACAAGCAAGATTTCGACAAGAAATGGGCCTATTAGTCGACATACCAAAGCCAGGATATGGTACAACAAATGATGGTAATACGGCAAGAAAATTTTTCGCAAATCCGCAGATCTCATCAAGTGTAACCGGGATAGATGAGAATCTGATTACCAGATTAAGTGTGATACTTGAAGTGATTAATAGTGGGTATGAAATAAGTACCGAAGAATTTGATAGCTATTGTTTAGTAACAGCCGAAAAATACGTGGAACTCTATGGATGGTACTACATGCCTGTAACTCTGCATAAAGTGCTGATACACGGATCAAGCATTATCAAGAATGCTATAATACCAATTGGTGAACTCTCCGAAGAAGCTCAAGAGGCAAAAAACAAAGATATTAGGTACTTCAGGGAGCATCATACAAGGAAAACATCAAGAGTGAAGACAAACAAAGATTTATTTCACAGACTATTATTAAGTTCGGATCCATATTTAAGTGCATTTAAACACGTGACACATAAGAAGAAAAAAGTGGACAAAGACATAGTGAACTTAATAGTTGTACCTCCCGCGGTGAATATAACAAATGTGTCAGAGAGTGAAACCGAATCGGAAAGTGATATGACCTCATCAGAAGATGAAGTGTAGGGTAATGTACATCTAGTCAAAAACTTTTTTCTTTTTCTCAAAATTTTTTTATTTAATTTAAATTTTTTAAATAATTTTATATATATTTTTTATTTTAAATCTTTTGCTAACATGTTCGTTCGATTAAATAACATCATAAACGCGCATTTGGATGTGTAGGTTCTATATCCCATTGTCGAATTATTTCCGTATTAACTATATAATTTCAATTAAGTTTTTTACAGATTATGAATCTCAATGATGAAATCAGTATTGTAAGAGTCGTTATATCGGCTGTAACAAATTTTATTTACTGCTACCTGAGAGATAACTACACACCACAGAAAATATCAAAACCATTTCGACCAAACAACATTTTATCAAATATTATTATTAAATTAATTATAATAAGAGAATTTTTAATTGCAATTATATTCTATAACTCAAGAACTACCTAAAATCTTACTATTCATAATGAATAATGTGCAAATAACAGTGCTATGAATTTAGTTCGTGTTTTTACGGTTTCGGACCACTGTGCGACGTTGCCATTTCACAAGTTCGCGCGAGCGCGGGTTCCGCGTTAAGTGGTAGACCCTGTATACAAGTAGTGATATGATACACATTGTTTCTGTAATCTGTCCAACGAGAGGAGGCGGTAACATAAACCAAATTTACACGTGCAAAGTAAGGTCATTTCAAGATAAGGCAATTTTTTTATGAGGTTTTCTGTGGTACGTATCTACAGCATAAAAAGAGACCCGGCAGTATGTATATTTGTTTATTTATTGTTGCCTTGTAATTGAATTTCAATTATAATTGTGGGATGCAAGAATTCGTGGAAATGATATGAAAGGGTTTTGTATGAATCGTGTGACGAGAAGTGTCGAATGAGCCGCGAGGTGTGAATAAAGAGTGTTAGTGGAAACGTCGAATGTGGATCGAGTGAATGTTTATATCTTAGAAGGAGCGAACGGTTTCGGAGAATGCACGTGGAGGCTTGAGTGCATGGTGGCCCGTGGTCGAACTGTGACACGTGGCAAGGGTGTGTGTGTCGGTGTGAGTCCTAAATGAGTGAGAGCAAATGAGAGATAGAATGAAAGGGAAACTGTGAGTGAAAGAAAATATGAAGTGGCTGATGCGTGCGCGAGTGAGAATAGTTTGGGAAGCGGAGGAGAATAGTTGAGGTTGCGAAAGAGAATAGTTTGGGAAGCGGAGGAGAATAGTTGAGGTTGCGAAAGAGAATAGTTGAGTCGTGAGTGAATTGAGAGAATAGAAGGGCTTGCGAAGCCTTGGAGATTATTGTTTGAGAGAGTGTCGTGCGACGACAGTTTATATTAACCCTTGTGTGTACAACCGGGTACCCGGGTACCCATTTCCAAGTTTCCATAAGTAATTTTTAATGATCTCGATAAAATATCTTAATACCGCTTCGGATCCCCATTCCTTGGACACTTTTACGTCGATTCCCATTTTGTGGCAAAAATTTATGGAGAAAGTTTTATGTAATTGGATTTCAAAGTTAGTTATACGCCTATTGCACAACCAGGGTACCCGGGTACCCATATGAGGCATATTTCAGTTTAGTTATAAATGGACATCTTTTCAGGAAGTTACGTGCATAAAACGAACGTCTTAAATATTATTTACTTATTGACATAAAAAACATGATTAATAATAATTATTTTAATTGATGGACAGTTTAGGACAACCCAATAGGACAACTTTTACATAGAGTAATTGTATTTGCGTGTTCATCGCAGACTGGTTTTAAGCACTTTAGCACAATTTTTTCTCGTTTTCTTTCTTTTTCTAGCAGTATCTGCTTGACACATGTGGCATGATCCAACAATCTTTCTTCTTCCAGTTGCGTCTAACGAAAATGACGGATGTGACGTTTGTGATGATTGTATCGATTGTGTCGAACTATGAGGAATGTTTTGCGTGTCTAATGTAGTCAATATACTGTCTATTGCTAATTTAGTTCCAAAGTGCCGTATCATTTGTAAATTGTTAGCTCGTTTTTGAATTGTTGGGATACAAAGCTCTTCTCCTAACTGACGTAAAAATATACGGCGATCATTTGATCTTTTACGTAGCATACTATTATTTGAAACATAAATAATATAAGAAGAAAGTGCGGCAAGATCAAGTATATTGTAGAAAAAGTGAGGTGGTGGATAAGGAAAATCGAAACTCCACTTTCTTAAATCACCATTTAATGGTTGTTTACTTCAAAGTGTAATATAATATAATATAATATGGAATATAACGGTCTTACGCAATGGCTCACATCCCTCATTCTCAATCAGCACACATACATCACATACACGCATGCGCAGCGCCATCGCGTCGTAGAGGGAGCAAACCTCACTTCAAAAAGGCTAGTGGCCATCTCTTAGTTCGTCTTTTTGTGGTATACCTTCCTAACATTTGGTCCATTACGTCCACCCTAGATTTTGTTTTATTATAATAATGTATAATGTCAGGCTTCTTTTTTGGCCCCGAAACTGCATTACTTGCATGCATTGACGATAATAATATGACCGCTTTCTCTTTCTTGGGTACATACGAACAAAGTATGTAATGGCATACGTGCCATTTCTTTCGGAATATATATTTTATTCTTTCTTATTGTTCCCACAACTGTCAATTTCCAGGACCACAAATTCACGAAATCGTATTGTACATAGTTTTGTATTGTAGGCGATATTGTATGCAGAGCCAACGGCGATAGTGCGTAGCGAGGTTTGCGCGTGGCCAACTGGCAAATCTCTTAACCAAAACGACGATTAGTTTCCTTAATTTAACGCTCCCTACATTATATAAACAGATGAGAGACCTCCATCTCTGTACGAAATGCACTCATAAACGTAGACGAGAGATACAAACAGCCAAACCATGGCTGCATATCTCGCGTTATGCTATATGATACTCGGGGTACCCGGGTACCCCGGTTGCCCGACAACGTTGAGTATTTTGGTTGTCCACACAAGGGTTAATAAAATAGTTAAGAGTTGAGATGCAGTTTAATAGACAATCACTATTCCCTTGCAAAATAAATCCTACATAATTTATGTATGGTACAATTTATATTCGTTTCACAATATATGAATTTCGTTGGATAATAATATACAGGCTGTATATTGTTGTTCTTCTGAAAAATTAATATAAATTTATTATTTTATTTACAATGTTGCAAAACTAAGGTGAAACAGGAGGGTCTTTATGGAATCGTCTTTTGATTTGAATCATTATTAGATGATATTCTTGTTTTATACTTCTACTTTTACCAGAAAATATTTATTTATGTTGTTTCTCGTTTGATAAATTTGTTACGGGCCAGGGCTGTGGGCAACGCCTAGGCCGGCGAGGTTGGTATTACCCAAGGGATACGGTTGAGAATTTGTTTGTTAGGTGCACGGACGAACCTGATGCGAAATCAGGTATCCGCAGGAGGGAAAAACGTTATGGACGAACCCGATGCGAAATCGGGAAGTCACTAGGTGAGAGTAGTTTGACGAATCAGGTATACAGATTCTTCGCCGGCTGCCGCGAGGTGTTATACATCGAAACCGTAGATAAACGGCGGCCCCATACGTTGCGACGTGCGTGCACGTAGAAACAAAATTCAATGTGCAGTAGCTACAGTTTTTTGCAAATATCTCGAATATGTATACTGGGTGAACTCATCAAAATTGTACCTGTAGAACTAGATACATCATATCAGATTTGGTATTGGCGGGGGAGGGGCCGAATTCCAAAACGTGGAATATTTACCCTGGTTTCCCGCCAGGCACGTTCTATATGTTGAGTATGTGCTCCACTATCGGAATCAACGAAATTAATTTTATGAGTAACGGCTAAGTGTTTGTATCCTTCATCGTTTAAACAGTTATAGGAGCCCCAACAGCCAGACATAATTGTAGTGCCCGGCTTGATCCATTTTTGTATAACTGCAAACAGTGTTTCAGTGGATCTATTTGGTACTGCTTCAATAAATAGTCTTTTGGTAGACCGTGCGGAGCCCCTGAAAATCCAGTGTCCAGTGATAACTCGCCCTTTGTTGTACATATTTTCTTTTGCCTATTTTGGCTTCGTCGATTTCCACCACCTCATTTTCGCCGCCAATCTTGTGGGATCGTGGGCGCCTCCATCAAAGAACATAAGAGGAACAGAAGAACCACGTTGCCTACGAAGAAGGGGCCGTGGCGTAGATGGACTGATCAGTGCCTACCACCAGAAAGTCTCGGGTTCGATTCCCAATGACTCCCCTTCATTTTTCTCCAGTTCCTACAATCTGGATAGCTTTTCCCTCCATCCATAAAATACAATGTTCGCGGCAGAAATTGGCCCAATCAACCGTTGCATTTGGTTGTTCAACATCAAAGGCGACCCGAACTCGCTCGAGCATCGTGTCTGCACACGATTAGTGTTCACATTCAGTCCCGAGCGAGGAACACTAATCGAGACATTACTGTACCTAGTTCACTTTGTATAAAATGATGCCGCGGAGGTTTCAACATTATATGATATGCTATAAACCGACGAATCGTTTGCAAGGGAAGGTGAGCATGTTCAAACCAAGTACCCGTATAGGCACTACTCATTGTATTGCAATTCACTTTCGTGCGTTTCTTATTTCTATTCTTAATGTAAGTGTTCCGAGCCGAGGGCAAAGGGGCACGAAATCTACTCTCGGGGCTCAGTATGGACCTACTAGGTTCGTACCATGTTGGTGCCAGCTAGCCATACTGTTTTGTTCGGTTGAGGTTCTTGTGGGGGCACTTCCCACATACGCCGCTAGGGGACGAGCACGACGATCCGGCTCCCGAAAGTGGTTATATAAGTCACCACGACTATATACAGGGTCCGGCGGAGTATTTCCGTCCGCGTTTAATGGGGGGTTGGTGGGGTGATTCTGAACAACTTTTTCCTTTACCAAAATGTTGGTTAAAGCTTTGTTTTTGAGTTATTAACGAAAAACACAGGCCAATCAGAGCGCTCGGGCGCGTGGCTCTCAACCGCGCTCGGGACAGCGTGGATATCGAGGGAAGCGGGCGGCATATGTTACGTCGTCTTAAGTTAAGAATAATGTGGAATTATTCGATATTCATGAAGAACAAATAAACTAATAAGTGTTCGATACTTTTATTCCTTATCCGAAAGGAATAAAGTATTTTATTACTTATGAATTATTTTTTGTTTAACAGCACGTTTTCAGGTGGATAAATTGTGTTTTAAGAAAAACTATTTGGATAAATAATGTTAGAAAAAGTTAAACTTACTAATTCGTCCACGTATTAACCTGCTCCAACGGCAGTCGGAGATCATGAAGGTCCGAGCGAAACTTCGACCTCAGCGGACCTCATGAAGCCCTGGATAATAAGATCCAGTGACGAGTGCGAAAGTGACGTAGCAGCCGAGGACAGCTGTTGAGTCAGAATGGCCGAGTGTGGGATTGTATTTTGGGGATTAGTCAGCGTTGTATTGGATGCGCGTGTGTGGGTTTGATGTGTGTGACCCGCGGGAGGTGAGCGACAGCCGTTGAATGTTTTGGCCGCGGAACCGCCGATTGCGAACTGAGACAAGAGCGGCGCGAGCGGCTTGGTGTGTGCGTGCATGTTTGGATGTATGTGTGAGAGGGTATCGACACCATGAGTGAGTCGTGCGAGAGAGAAGAGGTGTGACATTGCGCGAGCAAAGGTGTGTAGTGGAAAGCGGTAATTAGCGAAGCGCGAGAGAGAGATCGCAGGTGTGACAATTCGAGTTTCGTCCTTTGTTTTCTTACGTCCGTGTCGTATTCTTAATTGTATTTTGTATTAAATAAACGATGCATGATCCCACAAAAGTTTTACAGCTTAGAACAAATGTTTAAAATCGACTTTTGGCCGGGTAGATCGTGCAAATACCACACTGTGCAACGTCAATAACTTCGGGGCCATAAATATGTGGCATGCAAGAATTCGTGGAAATGATATGAAAGAGTTCTGTATGAATCGTGTGACGAGAAGTATCGAATGTGGCGCGAGGTGTGAATGAAGAGTGTTAGTGGAAACGTCGAATGTGGATCGAGCGAATATTTATCTCGTGGAAAGAGTGAACGGATTTAGGAAATGCACGTGGAGTCTTGAGTGGATGGTGATCCGTGGTCGAACTGTGACACGTGGTAAGAGTGTGTGTGCCGGTGTGTGTCCTAATGAGTGAGCACGAACGATGATTAGAATGAGAGGGAAAATTGCTTGAAAGAATATATGGAGTGGATGATGCGTGCGCGAGGCAGAGTTGAATCAAGGAGTTTAAGGGGGTAGACACGGCACGTGACCTCTCCGATTTGGAAGGTCGGTATTACAGCAGCTTTTTCCAACACAGAAATGGTAATACCGACAGGCGAGAGCGAGCTGCTTGTTATTTCGATATTCTAATCCGAATGTGTAAAGAAATTGTCAGCTGTTGCGTTGTACTTGAAAGAATTTAAACGGAAAGTCTGCTGGTAGTGCAAGCGTAGAAAATTCATTGTACATTTGAATTACTTGAAATTTGGTTGTGCTGCAATATGTTACGTGAAAGAAAAGGGAAAAGAAAAACTAGATGAAGGGCATGGGATATCCCAAAAAAATGAAGTTTGTTAGGTTAAACATTTTTTTGTTAGAAAAAGTTATACACTTATTATAAGAATTAATCGTCCTATGCAGAAAGCAGTTATTGAACAAAATTATATATAAAAATGTGTTTGATGTTGAATGGAATGTATAGGCGACGATATTGTCCTGGTTTGATCTGCAAAAAAATAATTGTAAGACATAGGTTAACTTTATTGATGTTACAATGGCTGTAAAGACACTGACCGTTGGGGCACTGTCGTAGCGCGACCGTGCTCTCTCCCAAAAAACAAAAACGCATCGCTACGCAATGGCTGCGCCATCTCACGCATGGTCATATTACACAACAGTTCACTCACACACAGACACACACACACACATGCATTCTTACAACTCGGCCGTCCTGACTATAGACCAGGCATGTCCAACCCGCGGCTCGCGAGCCCTTCCCCTCTTTGGAGCTTCCACCTCCACCGAACAGGTGACTCGCGAGGCACGAATCGCTGGTTCCCCGTCTTGCCCCTGTGCCCCTGCCAGTATGAGGCGTTGCATTGGAATGGGGCGACTTAAACTGGTAGTGGGGGCACGGTGGGCCTTCGAGGAGAAAAGGTTGGACGTCCCTGCTATAGACCGTCCGCGGGCTACTGATCATCCTTCCAATCCGCATTTTCCGTTGCCGGCATTATCCACGGTCGCATATTTTTGGGTTCCCAAACACCT
This sequence comes from Nomada ruficornis, assembly GCA_951802695.1. Lineage (NCBI taxonomy): Eukaryota > Metazoa > Arthropoda > Insecta > Hymenoptera > Apidae > Nomada > Nomada ruficornis. The sequence continues at coordinate 13,288,955 of OX637850.1, forward strand.
TGATATTGCCGCTGAGTGTTTTGGAAACCATCAACATCGGCAACAATATATCTGTCGTTTCTTAATACTCGCTTAATAATATACGGCCCTTTAAACGTCGGAAGAAGTTTCTTTGGCGCCGTCGGAGTGCTATCAAAGTTACGCAACATAACTAAATCTCCTTCTTGGTATCGAATAGGCGGCTTGTGCCTTTTATTAAAGTATTCCGTATTGTATCTCTGCGACGCAATGATTTTATCGGCCGCCTTGCGCCGGAGTGCCTCTATATCTCGAGTCTCACCTTTCATATGATCATCCAAATATTCTTTTATCTTATCATCTATTTGACCGCGTTGGTTTACGCCGAAAAGTAACCGACTCGGAGTTTCTCCAGTGGACTGACTCAACGTATTGTTTATACAATATTCGATATGCGGTAACACTTTATACCAATAATTACCACTATCATTCTCTGTAGCCTTGCCTAACATGGGTATTAACATTCTATTTACTCGCTCTATTTGTCCATTAGCTTGTGGAGAACCTGTGGCTATCATTACATGTTGAACGTCGTTTTTGTTTAAAAAATCACCGAATTCTGGCGAGGTAGAACTTGATCCGCGATCCGATACAATTGTACGCGGCCTACTGTAACTATCAAAATAATTAATTAAACACTTTATTGCCTCTCGACTGGCGGTTGTTTTAGTTGCATATAGACGTACGAACTTCGTAAATGCGTCGATTACGAGGAACACATATCGCTTTAATAAATTCCGCTTATCTACCGGTCCGAAGTGGTCTATTTGCAACGTAACGAACGGAATATTGCCTTTCGAAATACAATGTAACTCGCCTTCTCTTTTTCCAACTGTAGGAGAATAGGCTATACACTTCATACAGTTTTTTATATGTATTTCTATTATTTGTCTGAGATTCGGAAACCAGTAACTTTGTAATATCGTGCCAGCAGTCTTTTCTATACCTAAGTGACCTAACTGATCGTGATATCTGAAGATTATATTCGCCTCCATATTTTCAGGGACATAAAAAAGTAAATCATTGCCGCGTTTTCTATAAATCAAACCATTTCTCATTTCATAAAATGGATCCTCACTCTTTTCAAGTTTAGTAACTAACTGCTTAATTATGCTGTCTCGCGATTGACATACTGCTAGATGATATTCAAAAGGATTATCCTCAATAATATGAATTGTAAACGATCTGCTTAGTGTATCAACGTGTCTCATTTTATCCGCTGCTCGATGTTCTACTGCACAATCAAAATTTTGTAACTCTAAAGCCCATTTGGCGATTCGCGGATTAACGTCTTTCTTTTGCAATGTTAATTTCAATGAGTTACAATCGGTGATAATTTTGAAAAAAATTCCGTGTAGATATACTCGAAATCGCCTGAGAGCATATATAATGACCAATGCTTCTAGTTCGAAACTATGATATCTGCTTTCGGTTTCCGTTGTGCGCTTGGAAAAATATAATACGGGGTGAAATTTCAAGTCAGACTTTTTCTGTAGCAAAACTGCGCCAAAACCCAATGAGCTGGCGTCACAATGTAACTCTGTCGGATCGTGCGGGCTATAAATAGACAATATAGGAGCTGATGTTAAATTTGATTTCAGACTTTCGTACGCTTTTAATTCGACTTCCGTAAATTTAAATTCAACGCCATTCTTCAATAAGTCGTACAATGGCTTAGCAATTAACGCGAAACCTTCCACAAATTTTCTGAAATAAGAACACAGCCCAAGAAAACTTTGTACCTGACGCACGCTTTGCGGTACTGGAAATCGAGACACCGCTTCGACGCCGGTTTTTGACGGACTAATACCTTTCGCGGAAATAAAGTATCCTAGATATTCAATTTCCGTTGCCAGAAACTTACATTTATCAATCCTTAAACCTAACTTATTTTCTACCATTAATCTAAACACACGCTTAAGCACTTTTACATGGTGTTCTATAGATTCGGTGGCTATCAAGAAATCATCGATATATGTGATCACTTCGCCCGAACGAATTAATTTCGCTAATACCTCATTCACAAACCGCTGAAATTTCGTAGGCGCTGGTTTTAGACCCAATGGCATTTTTACAAATTCAAATTGACCAAAATGAGTAACAAACGAGGTATATTTAACAGATTCCGCGGCCACTGGTATGTGGTAAAATCCGTTTTCAAATCAAGCAAGCTGAAATAAGCTTTTCCTTTTAATACACTCAACTGATCTTCAATCACTGGAATCGGAAAATTATCCCTCGCAATTTGTTTGTTTAGTACTCTATAATCCACACACATCCTATATTCGCCGTTCTTTTTCTTAACTAGTACAATAGGCGAAGTGTATTCTGACTCACTTGCACGAATTATTCCCTTTGCTAGTAGATTATCTAAAATTTCCCTTAAACTGATTTGTTCAGCATATGAAAGTCTGCGCGGGGAAAAATTAAATGGTTTCAATTCTGTTGCAACTGTTTTTAACTCACTTTTAACCTTAGGCAGCTCAGGACGCTTAGGCCGTAAATATTCCGCTGCGAAAAGATTTTTAACTCGCAATTGATCATACTCAGGTATTTTTGTATCAATTAACAAATTATCAGTACTGTTCACGCAAGTTTCCCCAGTGTCAATGTTCAAAATTTCCGAAATCGCTTCATCTACAGCAACTGTTGACGGTACTATCAATTTCATGTTGAACTTTCTCATCACATCTCTACCCAATACTACCGAAACGGTCATGGTATCATCGGGTACCACATAGAAAAATATTTTTTTTTGCACCATTTCATCTAATTCGATATTCACTACTACCGATCCTGAAATAATCAATCTACTACCATTAAGACCACAGAATGTCTGCACTTGATAATAATTGTTGAGCGCCGTGGTATGCGACACTCGAGAATACGGTAATATTTGGATTTACCGTCTCGTTACAAATATAAATTGTAACGAGTCACTAATAAAAGATACGACAAACCAAGACTCGGTTGTTTTCTGTCAAACTACGACTGTTTGAATGTTACGGCAAAAATGGTTGATTGAGACTCCGTTGAGACTCGTTGAGATTTGTTGTCTCCTGCTTGGTGTTAATACTTAGACTGGCTTCCTTATCGAGCGTTTCCTCAAACGTCGACTCGGAAGTGGGTTTGTGCATACTGATTGGTCATATAGGGAAATGTCTAAATACCAATCAGCATGTTTTGTAAGGTGTAGCCGCACCCTTCCTTAGCGCCCAAAGCGCGTTTCCTTGGAGGAAGGCGTGCGACTTCAAACGTTGCCGTCGGTTTGACAACGCATGGGAATTTCCGCCAGGGTGTCCAAACTTGACCTGATCAGTGGTTGTTGGACACCAGCGTCAAGCCCCCCTTTGGAAGTCCGCGTTTATGACGCAATTAGCTGTTGAGGTCGTGTACAGATTTGACGGCTTATAGTTTCTTGGCTTAGGAAATAAAATGATTTCCTCAAAAACAGGTTTGTTACTTGCGCGTCATAAACGTGCTCGCCCTCTGGACATTGACGGTTGTTCCTTGTGCAGATTGTTAGCCGCCTTGTTTGGCAAAGTACGATTTTATTGGCGTCGTTCGCAGGTAAGGCGCAGGATCGTAATTGTTGTTCGTTCGCGACGCAACAATAATAGTGATGAATTTTATTCAATTCATCACCTCGGAAAATACGCCGTAGGAAGTTGCTCTATTGCTTCGCCAGGCGATAAATCCGTCGATATGTTCGGTTTTTGCGACCAAACAATTACTGTATGCATCGAGCATCTACATCAAATTCAAATAGATATGAAACTGTTTGGAAAATGAGATAAGAATGCATTTGTTTCTAGGCATAAAATAAATTAATCTGAAAGAAATGTTTCGGGACAAAAAACAAAAAAAAAAATTGTCCGGAAGAAAAAAACCGCGTATAACCGAAATGCGTTGTTCGAATAGTATAATTATTATTGATCCACAGGACCACATTTCTAGTAAATTATAATCAGGAGTCATAAAAGTATTCCCAATCAAACATTTCGTCCTTTTGCACATTCAGACAATGCGGTACAGAAAGGATAGACCGGCAATCCAAATCATTATCATATTTAGAACGTTGTATCTCTTAAAATTCAACGAGGGGCTGAAGGGTGGTATTTCGTTTTATGGAAACTTATAAAATAATGAAGAAACGAAGGGTACGGTAAACACGTGTCGTTTGCCTTTTGTGAAGTAAACTCTACTTGACCGCGCCGGGAACAGAAAGCAGACGCACTCAATTGTTAGAAATATTTTTTGCCAGCAGTTTCTCGTAGGTACCGTTCACAAGTCAATTTCGTACACATGTTTGAATAGCTTTCCCATAGGACAGCCGAACGTAGAAAAGGGACAGCGAATAAAAAGAAAACGACCGTGCGTCCAAGACAAAACAATTTTTTTTTATTAAATGAATCTTTTATCAACAGATTTGTGACCTTTTGCTAATTAAAATAACACTAAACACTATATCATTTGGATCATATTTACTGTTCACAATGCATTATACACCACTTTTAAATAATGTACATTTGATCCTTTTGCCATATTTGGACTAATTTTAATCAGAAAAATGTCAACAGTGTCTAGGTGAAAGTTTCATAAGAAAAGAATGACAAATAGCAAAGTTTATATTGTTGAATTAGTATTATTTCACCGATATGCCCGATCCAGGATCGAAATACCATCCTGTGACACCTTAATAAAAGCATATACCGTTTTATTACCAAAAAATAACTCAGTACCAGTAAAGAGGGTAGAACCGCTCATTTATGGTTATACGCGTCTAACTGGCGGATTCGCATTGAAGGTAGTAGCGTGTATTTTCTGCCGCTTTTCAAATAAAAAGTAAATGCTGCATTTGTACGCGATTGACCGCGTAGAGCGAAAAAATGCGTCGGAAAATAATCCGCGTATAATCGAAACCACGTTGTGGTCGGGATTTGGGACCACTGTGCATCGGCACGAAAGTTGCAGGGTGCGCATAGCATAGAATATGTGTATGTAAAGTGTCAAAGATAGCTGTTAATATAATTATAACTTCATAAAAATATGTACTATCTGTAAAAGTATGCGGCCCACAAATAGCAAACCACTTACCAATCTCATTACGACATCATGCGAATGTGTTTTCTCAATGGTCGTTGCATTTCTTCCGACATAAACCTCCATATCATAGGTGTATCCTTCAGGCAAACATAGTTTATATAACACTGTTCAACACGGGTCTGATTTTGTAACCTTGAATATGCGTTTCTTATAGATTTTAATGTGCTGAATACGAATCTGCAATCCGTTTTTCTCCAGAACGTACCATTTTCTAAAAAATCAATTTTGAGAAAAATGGCAAATTTTCAACTTTGGAAGAGTTTTGTACTTTTGCGGTAATAGTTATTCCGATGCGCTTGGTGCCAAATGATTCTTTGAAGTTTCACGAATAAAATGGTATATGTTGTTATTAGACTATAAACATTCAAATGTGTTTAAATAATGATCAAAGTGAAAGGGACACCGAAAATACACCCATTTTGGCTGATATCTTTCAGTTTATTTCAAAAACTAAGGGTCCAGGAGAAAATCTAACTATGCCACGCGATAGAGCAGACCTTTCTGCAAAGAAGAGCATCAACGTAAGTACTGCTCATTTAGTGATTCCGATACGCTGAGCAATAAGCGGGGAGCCGCCGTCATAGAGCACCACTGTTGCAGCCACGTGTTTTGCCAAACTTTTTTGCTTTGATATTGAAAACGAAAATGATTTTGTAACTTCCGTTGATGTTTTCCTTTGCAGAAAGGTCTGCTCTATCGCGTGGCACAGTTAGATTTTCTCCTGGACCCTTAGTTTTTGAAATAAACTAAAAGATATCAGCCAAAATGAGTGTATTTTCGTTGTCCTTTTCACTTTGATCATTATTTAAACACATTTAAATGTTTATAGTGTAGAGGTTATTTTTCGTAAACCTCACGTAGTTTGGAATAGAGGACAGGTGGTGTAATAAGACTTCAGTTCCTCGGTGGTGGCCGGCCCTGAACACCCGAACCCTTGGGCCGCTGTACCCTCCATGCACACGACCTTCTAAAGTACTCAACATTCACGCAGTATTTCCAATCCTACACTCGACCATCCTAAAAAAAAGATATCTGGCCTCAGATATCCCTACACGCACTCCTCTTCACTATAATCTGACACACACTCATTCACCCACAATTTCATATATTCCGCTGCGGTACATGTTTGCTGCGGACCTTCGTGATCTCCCACTTTCTCGACCACATATCGGTCGTTTCGCAACACTTTATTTATTCGGTAAGGTCCGAAATACTTCACACACAGCTTTAGGCCAGGGCATTGCTGCGTTCTCTTAATTGCGACTAAGGTGCCGTACGCATAACGCTGAGCATCCTTCCGCTTTTTGTTAAAACTAATTCTATTCTCCTGCTGGACCTTATGTATTTCTTTCCGCGCGCGATCTCTTGTTTCACAGCGATGCTCATTAAAAATATCGTTCCACTCCCGTTCCAACATTTCCTTTAAAGGTTTATCATCTTTCAATCGCATATTCACACCGAACATGGCTTTAAATGGTGTCATACCTATGCTTCGGCTAACGGTGGCATTGAGAAATTTCTGGCAATTGTCAAGATATTTATACCAGTCGCCCGGATGGGGCGCTGACAGTTTGCTTAGAAGCGGTATCAATATGCGGTTAATTCTTTCGACCTGACCGTCACTCCGCGGCATACCCGTGGTTATGATCACATGTTCTATACCCTCCTCAACGCAATAATTCTTAAATTCACCTGACTGATTCTTGCATTCACCTAGTAATGGTGCTCCTAGTCGCGTAGAGCCAAACGAATTTCGCGAAAGCATCCACGGAGCCAAGTGTTCAACATGGTACGTATCGAGAGGGGTTTCGCCCTTCTCAATCGCGTACAAAAATCCTTCCGCTTTGCCCTGCTTACGTTCCGAGAGAATACAATTAATACAATTTCGCACCGTCTCACAGTGGGGAAAAACGCCAATTTAGGCGTGCAAAAGTCTTTCTTTCTGAAATACTTTTGATCTCCGCCCGTCTCCGCGCTAATTTTTATATACACATTAAGAATGGAATGTCTACTTTACACTCTATAAAATTTGGCTGCAGCCAACTGCAGCTGAAAAAGTTATTGCATTTTTTATGGAATAGTTCCATGCCGAGAACGTTCGCGCTGATGCGACCTACGGTAGACTCCCGAAGAACGAGCCCCGCTTTTCTGGTTGACATGAAAACAATTGACTAGAAGAAAAATGTTTGACATATTCCATCCTTGTTTACTTTTTGTTCACGTTTGTCATTGTTTAAATAGTCTTTCTCTTACTAATTTTATTTTTTATGGATATTAATTTTTGTGTACTGGATTCCGTACGTCTTTCTCTGTAGGATGTATATCTTGTGCGTTATTGAAATAATTATATGTTAATTTTTGTTTAGTAACTACCTAGAAATGATAACTTAATTTTAAAAACAGGTTATGCTCTCGAAAAATTGCAATCTTTGAAGATGAAGTAAGAACTCCTCTCGAAGTAGAGGATCAATAACTTCGAACTGACAATTTTTCGATGCAAATTGTTTTTTTTCCAATTTTTTATAAATCTTTTGTAATTTAATATTTTTTCCTTTCGTACAAGATTAAATTTATTTTATATGTTATTAATTTTTGTAATAATAATTATGATGTAACTATTATTTTGTTTTTATATATATTGTTATTATTTTTATTGTAAATTTCATTTCTGTAAATTATCCACGTTCATAAATGAAAAAGAGGGTCCCGATCATCTACCGTCTACAGTAGGCCGCATCAGTGCGAACGTTCTAGGCATTGAACTATTCTAGAAAAAATGCAATAACTTTTGCAGCCGCAGTTGGCCGCAGCCAAATTTTATAGAGCATAAAGTATACATCCAATTCTTAAAGTGTATATAAAAATTAGCGTGGAGACTGGTGGAGATCGAAAATATTTCATAAAAGAACGCGTAGAAAATTAGTTTTTTGAAACTTTCTTGAGAAAAATTATTTAAAAATTTCAAAAAAAAATTTCTTTGGATTTTTACACATTCCTAATCCTTGTTGATGCAGTTCCTGCAAATAGACTTACCATTAAGGTCCTGAGCATTTGTATAGGATTAGAGTTTTGTAAGGCGGGTTCACTGCTGGGGGCAGCTTCCGAAGGTGGTAGTGATGGTAGGGTGAATGAAATATTAAGGCCTTGTATGCTTCCACTGTCTGTATTGTTGTTGAGCGTGGAGTTCTAGCACTGCGTAAGTACACTAATGTGGTACTCGTGGAGTACTAGCTCTACGGAGATACTCTGAGTTGATACCTTTTGGAGCACTAGCACTACTTTACTATCACGCTTTTAACTGGTGTACGGCTCCCAAGCGAGTGCGTGAGTTTCCGGTCGCAACCGATCGCGATCGCGCACGGGCGACCCCCGACGGAGGTTAAGCCGAATCCTCAACACGCCCGCCGCCTTCAACAAAGGTGTTGAAGAGTGTTTGAGCAAACTTAAGGTTAACGAAATACAGAGGCTTCCGTTCTGGTCACCATACTGGACGGACGTGTGGCGAAAGTGCTCTGCACTAAAGTGATTAATTAATTGAAGCATTGGCCCGCATAACTGCGAAATGTACGTTAAGTAGAAGTAGCAAGCGAGTGTCAATTACTGAGAAAAGTACGGGGTAAATATCGCGAATATTACACCGGAAAATTGTTGGTGAACTTTTTCTAACCTCGCTAAGCGCATCGTGGCGTGGTGCGAGAGGTAAAGAAAAATTGTGTAGCGTAATCCTTATTCATCGGGCACATCGCGCGTGCATCGGGAATTTAAAAAGCGATAAAAAGGTACAGAGCAGTGCGTCGGGGCTCTAAAATGGTAAATTTTTACGCGGTGGAAGACTAACGAAGGCGTGTGACCGCGTGGCCGACTTGTAGGTTAAGTCAACCACGAGGCGTGCTATACGTGCGAGTAGCGATATTTTTGCGTCAATTGCGGTGGCATATAAATTTCCGAGCAGTGCGACGGGGCTCAAAGCGGAAAATTGAATTAACTTTCACGTGGCCGATAGTAATAGAAGGTGACCTAGCGATTTTGAGGTTAGGTTACCGCGAGGCGAGGTAATATGGCTAGTACTAGAAGCAAAGTTTCGGTGAGGTCGCTAATGCAGGAGGCAGAAGTCCGCATAGTCGACATCGGGAAAGTTAACGATGCCGACAGAGCTTGGGCGGAAGAATTTGACTCAGGTTCGGACTATGAGGGAGGAAAACCTCAGTATGCAGCCACGCCAGGGGTGAATAGCGATAGTGAGAATGGAGGTTCGCAGTTGCCGGCTGTGCGATCCCCCTTGAAGGACTTTCAAGTAAAGGTTGGGAGCGATGTCAATGGTTGGACGAGCAGATATACAAAAGTGCAATCTGCAGCGGGGAGTCCCTACGTTGCAAAGGAGGAAATGAGCGATATGCTCGTAAATATAGAAGAACTAGTAAGAAAGTGCAGCGAGAGTCCGACGGCAGCAGCAATATTGAAGCAGGGGATTGATGAGTTGAAGCACCAGATGGAAAAGGCGTTGGAGAAACTGATGGTTGCTGTTGACGAGAGGCCAGTGGCCAGCTTATGCAGGATGCATGAGCTATACCAAGAGATTGGTAGGGATGCTGCAGCATGCATGCTCGAGCAGACGATTGCGGATAGGAAGGTTGAGGACTTGGAGGGCGAAAAGATGAAATTGGAAGGCGCCCTGGAGAATACCAGGGAGGAGCTGAAGAGGGCACGAGAAAAACAAGAGAGGTTGTGAAAAAATACGAAACCGTGAAAAGGAAGCTAAGACAAACGGACACTCCTGGCTCGCCGCCGGTTGGCACCAGGAAAGGGAGGATGGTTAGGCGGCTGGACTCGGACCCGGATGATGGGGCGACCACGGATATGGAGTGGCAAGCTGAACGTGCCGAGGGCAGGAGGCGAAAATACAACCGAGCCGGGGTTGGCCAGCAGCAGGGAAATGAGAACGTGGGAAATCCTGCAGAGAATAGGAAGAGACAGCAGAAAGTAAGAGCCCAGCCGGGCGCTATAATGGTACGTGCCAAAGACGGTGCTTCTTACGCAGAAGTCCTGAAAAAGGTAAAGGAGCAGAAGTGCTTCGAGGAAGTAGAGGTCACTGCAGCACGGAAAACTGCGGCTGGCTTCCTGCTGTTACAATTTGCGAGAGAGACGCAAAAAGGACAGCTCGATAAAGTAAGGGACGAAATGGAAAAGGCAATGGGGGCAGCGGTGAACGTTAGCCACGCCACCAGAAAGAAAACGATACAAGTGATGGATGTGGATGAATTAACCACGCAGGAGGAAATGGAAGAAGCGCTCAGGCAGGCGCTCCCGGACGCCGAGCATCGCCTGCTATCACTAAGGAAGGGGTATCGAGGAATGCAAAGGGCAATAGTCAGTTGCTCTGATGGTCCAGCGCTGAGGAAAGTATTAGATAATAAAAAGGTAAGAGTGGGATTCCTGGTGTGTCGTGTCAGGATCCTACCAAATGTACTAAGGTGCTTCTGGTGCCATTGCCTGGGGCACATTGCGGCAAAATGCAACGTTGACCCGGCGATAAAGGAAGTGTGTCGGAAATGCGGGTCGCATGAACACACCATGGCGCAGTGTGAGAATGTACCAAGGTGTCAGCTGTGCATAGGGAAAGGCGTCTTGGAGATCAGAGCAAGACACGTAACGGCAGCAGCGGCATGCCCGGTGGTAAGAGGGATGCTAAAATAAAGTGAATTGTTTGCAGTGGACATTGCGCAATTTAATACGAGCAATGTAAGAAATACTTAACGTAGTGTGCCAGTGACACCACTAACTGGAACTCTTGGTTGCAAAGTGTGATCTAGTATGGTAACAATGGGCATAGCGCAGGTTAAAATACAGGTAGTATAGTAACTAAAAATGGAAATTTTTGGGAAGGTTAGGTAATAAATAAAACAAATTGATAACGAGCATTAAGGATTATATTTAGCAAAACAGCAATACAGCAAGTAAATAGGATTACCTGTTACCACTTTCTGCATAATGAGAGTTGTACGGGCACAGGCGCCGAAATGACAGACTGGACGCAACGCAACTAAAAGAAAACAGAACAGTAGCAGGTAAAATTCAACATTAAAACTTATAGAAGATGTAGAGTCACCTAACTGTTGCACTGCGAGACGGTGTGCAGACGGATACACGGAAGGGTTAGGGCGAGCAGCTTGCTGAGCTGCAAACAATAGGTAGATTTAAATAAAACTCAAAAGTATAAGAAGATAGAGGTTAGGTAATGCTGCTGCAGGAACGACGGGCGTATTATTCACTTAATCCTGTGCGTAGCGGCAGCATCAAACTGGACTGAAGCACGTACAAAACGGACTAATTGCGAAGAAACAGTTAAGAATGCGCGGAAATATTGCATAGGCGATGCAATAACAATTAAAAACGAAGCAACAACGTACGAATTTATGATGACAGAAACTACTGCACGTAACGCGACAATACGAAAAGTACTGGGCTACTGTAGTAGATGGCAGCAGCTCGTGGACGGCAAGTGATTGGCTGGCCAAAGCGGAGACGCATGCGCATTTGCGCTGCAGGGATGCACATCCACGAGGGATGCAGATATAATTTGAAATTAGTAATTTTGTTAAAGCTATAATTTTGAACTTAAATAAGCCACATTCAAGTATTAGTAAAAGTAATTTGTACACAATATAGTGATTTAATAGTATTAAAATAAACGCAAGAAGGCTTATTAGCAGCAGAGTAGCATATGACTAGGAACAATAAAAAGGAACTTGCACACAATACAGCGACCTACTGTACATTGTAAACAGACTGATATAACAAGTAACAGAGACGTAGAAGTAAAACAGTAAAGCAGTACATAAAACAGCAATTATGCTTATTAACAGTAAGAGTAGCATATGACTAGGAGCGCTAATGCAATTGTGGGATATGGTGAGGGAAGTTGCGAAATCAGACAGCGGAATAGCATTCCCTTCAATACTTGAATTTGTCTTTATTTACTAGTCGTGGTACACGCTCGCGATGCTCGCGACAGCTCGTACTCGATTCACTCTGCTTACACTCTGACTCTCGCACGCATCATCCACTCCATATATTCTCTCACTTGCAGCTTGCCTCTCATTCTATTCCTCATTCGTTCTCACTCATTAGGACCCACACCGACATACACACCCTTGCCACGTGTCACAGGTCGACCACGGGTCACCATGCACTCAAAGCTTCTCGTGCATTCCCAGAAAGCATTCGCTCTTCCCTAGAAGTAAACATTCGCTCGACGTTTCAACTAACACTCTTCATTCGCACCTCACGCTACATTCGATACTTCCTGTCACACTACGGTTTCGATTTAAACATAAGGCGGAGACGTGGCGCCGGCTTATCGCCGCCACATCACCCCCCCGCCAGTAATTGACCTAATCACGAAATTTGTAATCGGTCCGGGAATCGTACTCTTCTTCCGGACCGTGTAATGCGTATGCTCGCATCTGCTGTCGTCAGGATGGGAGGCGGCAATACCGGCTCCTGCAATGAAAGACGGGATAAGCGCCCCGTGCTCTCGATCGGTGTGGTTGCTGATGGTCCTTGGGACTGCCCAGGTGTCGGCGATGCTGGATCTGCAGCCAGCAAGTACGCCGGCTACAGGCGATCCACGGTGACCGTGACTGGCTTCTTTCGGATGCTCAGAGAGAAGGTCCGAGTTCCTCGGTTGAGGACCTTGTATGGTCCGTCGTATGGCGGCTGGAGGATTCCTCGGACGGTGTCGTTCCGAAGAAAAACATACTCCGCTGTAGCGAGGTCCATGAAAACAAATATCCGCCTTGACGAGTGGTTGCTGCCGGGCGTCGGGGCGAGGGCGGCGAAATACTCGCGCAACCTCCCGACGAAATCCCTTGATAACGGCTGCGAATTTCTGCCTTGTGGTGCCAGGAATTCTCCTGGTAGACGCAGCGTCTCGCCGTAGACCAGCTCCGCTGCGGTAGATTGCAAATCTTCCCTCCAGGCTGCGCGGATGCCCAGCAAAATGGTGGGAAGTACCTCCGCCCAACGGACGTTCTGCTGGCAGCGGATTGCTGCCTTGAATTGGCGGTGGAATCTTTCCACCATTCCGTTTGCTGCTGGGTGATAGGCCGTCGTCCGCCAGTGCGTTGCGCCTGTTAACTGGGACAACGCTTTAAACAAATGTGACTCGAATTGCCTGCCCTGGTCGGTGGTTATACGCAGCGGGGTTCCGAACCGGGAAACCCATCCGTCGTAAAAGGCCCGTGCCACGGTCGCGGCCTCTTGGTCCCTAATCGGAAAGGCCTCAGGCCAACGCATAAAGCGGTCGACACATGTTAAACAATACCTAAAACCCTCTGAGACCGGAAAAACTACAATGTCTATGTGCACGTGTTCGAATCTTCCAGACGGCATGTTGAAACTTCCCGGCGGCGCGGAAACGTGTTTGCTCGTCTTAGCTCGTTGGCACGGCAGACAACCGCGAGCCCAACTTCGGCAGTCAGCTTTAACCGACGGCCAAACAAATCGTTCCGTCACAAGCTTTACCGTCGCGTTAATCCCTGGATGCGCCAGGCGATGCACAGATTCGAATGCGCCTCGTCTGAAAGGCTTGGTGACAAACGGTCGCGTGGTTCCTGATGATACGTCACAGGTCACTTCGATGTCCGAATCGGGCAGACGTATCCGCTCGAACCGCAGATTGTTTCGAATATCCCCTCGCATGTACGCCTGTAGCTCCGCGTCGTGCTGCTGGGACTCGGCCAAATCGGCATAGCTGAACAATTCTGCGACTTCTTCCAACCTTGAAAACGCATCGGCAACGACGTTCTCCTTACCGGCGATGTGGCGGATGTCAGTGGTGAACTGCCCGATGAAATCCAGGTACCTGATTTGCCTCATCGCTTAAGACCAGACGAAACCTCCAAAAAGCAGCAAGAAAAGGACCAGCAGAAAAAATTGAAACATGCAGATCGGAGCATAAATACGCCAAACGCATGCTGAATAAGGCAATCAGGAGAGCCAAAGGGGCCGCCTGGAAGAAACTCCTGGAAGAAATTGACCTAGATGTCTGGGGCAAACCCTACAAAACAGTAATGACAATATTAAAAGGACGCCTACCCCCCTATAAGCTGGACTTAGACGAATCTCGAGAGATCATTGAAACCCTTTTCACGGTCGAAAAAATACAAAACCTGAATACAGAAGTCGATACGAGCGGCAGAGGAGACATTAACCTGTGTATAAATGTAGACGATTGCATCTCCACGAAAGAAGTGGAAGAGACGGTAAATTCGGTGAAACTTAATAAAGCAGTGGGCCCAGATGGCATACCACCCGACATCATGTCTGTAGACAGGATGACCCTGAGAGGCCTGCAGAAGAGTGAGGTTCTGGATACCTACTCTGCCTCGGACCACCGATATGTTCTGCACACCTTCGAAGAATCGAGGCGTAGCCAACCCCGGGTGGCCTGGAGGCCATTCTCTCTCAAGAACGCGAAGCCAGAGGAAATCCTCGAGGCATACGACGAGCTGAGTAGAGAATCCTCGATTCAGAAATTAAAGAGACCCCCTTCGCAGGGTCCCCCACCTGACAGAGACCCGGACTGCTCTCCGGAGATGATGCAATCCAGACTCGAAAAGGTGTGCGAGAGAACCCTGCGAAGGAAGATGGTTCCAAAAGGCACGAGGAAACCAAACTTCTGGTGGAACGATGAAATCGCCAACCTTAGAATGGCAACGTTCCGAGCCAGAAGAAGGTACCAAAGGGCCAAACAGAAGGACCATCCAGATACCCCAAACCTCCTTGACCAGTACAGGTCAACAAGGAAGAGTTTGCAGGCCGAAATCTGGAGGAGCAAAGAACAATCGTGGTCCGAATTCTGCGCGATTCTCGACCAGAATCCGTGGGCACGACCCTACAGGGCAGTGATGTCAAGACTGAGGAAAGCGAGAGGTATGGTAACCCTCCCGGCGGCAAAGGTAGAGGAGGTGCTCAATGCCCTCTTCACCACCACAAGACCGCCAGAGGAGGTAACACCATGCCCAGATTTCGCCCCAGCACACGACACCCTGTGCACGACCGTAGTCACCCAGGAGATGGTGACGAAAGCGGCTAAAGCGCTTAAGGTCGGGAAAGCACAAGGGATAGACGCTGTACCGACGGAAGTGGTCACGCTGATTGCCGAGAAATGGCCGGCAGACCTCGCGACGATGTGTCGCATGACACTGGTCGAGGGAACTCTCCCGCGCACATGGAAGACAGCGCGGGTGATTCTTCTTCCGAAACCCGGAAAGGACCCGACGACTCCATCGGCGTAGAGACCCATCAGCGTATTACCAGCATTATCAAAGCTCTGGGAATACGTGATGAAGGACGCCCTAGAGGCGCAAATTGGACGCGACCCCTTCCACTGCCGGCAATACGGCTTTAGAAAGGGCGTTGGAACAATAGACGCAATAAGGGAGGTTACGCGGTTCGCGGATGCATGCCAAAGTACGGGCAAACTATGTGCGCTCGTTACTACGGACATCAGAAATGCATTCAACCGCCTAGAATGGAGACACGCCCTGGCCGAACTTGCCCGGAGAGGAGTCTCCGATGACCTGATAAGGGTCATACGGAACTACTCCGAGGATAGGCGAGCGGTGGTCCATACCCCGGAAAGAACGGTGAGTCTGCCGATCTGTGCTGGAGTTCCACAAGGTGCAGTGCTTGCACCAATGCTGTGGAACTTGGTATACGATGGTGTCCTGACGCTCGCGAATGGTTTGTGGAATACAGCAGCATTCGCGTATGCGGACGACCTGGCACTCACGATCTCGGCAAGGAACGTGGAAGAACTCCAGTTCCGGATAGACGTCGGTTTGAGGCAGATCCGAGAGTGGTTCACTCATATGAACCTCGAAATCGCCCCCGAAAAAACCGAGATCCTGATACTGGCGGGGAAAAAAATCCACAGGATAATAGACCTGGACTGGGACGAGTCCTCCTTGAGGACGCAGAGCACTGCGAACTACCTCGCAGTAGTACTCGACAACCAGCGCAACTACAGGCACCACATCGCTAAAACCTGCGCGAGAGCGGAGAAGATGATGGGTGCCCTAGCAGGGCTCCTTCCAAATACCAAGGGCCCAGCTAGGAAATGTAGGACGCTGTACTATAATGTGTGGGAATCGGTGGTCCTGTATGCGTCCCCGATATGGGCGCAGGCAGCGAACGCCTGGAAATTCAACGCAACTGCCCTACGTAGAAGCCAGAGAGCGGCTCTGATTCATACCACCACGGCATACCGTACGGTGGCGTATGATGCACTTTGTGTGCTGGCTGGGAGAATGCCAATACACATAAAGCCCGATGCTCTCTGGAGAATTCATACGGAGAAGACTAATCTCCAGTCTACCGACGGCGAACAGGAGGATCCCGCAGGAGGACCCTCCCACCTCCAAATATATAAGAAGAGGATTTGGGAAGAAGCTACCGTCCAGTGGCAGGCCAGATGGGATAGCTTCGACCCAAACAACTGGACCCGGAAGCTGGTCTGGTCAGTCAAGACCTTCGATCGGAAGACCCCCGCACTCTTCCTGGACTTCCATACGATGCAGCTCCTAACGGGGCATGGCTCGTTTGGCAGTTTCAGGAAGAGAATTGGAAGGACGATCGACGAGGACTGTTGGGACTGCGGACATCCGGTGGATAATGCAGACCACGTCATCTTCCACTGCGAGCGCTGGGCGGAGGAGAGACTCCGGCTAGAGGCAGCATACGAAGAAAACTTGACGACTACAAACCTGGTCTCGCGGATCACCTCGTCGCTGGAAGCCTGGAAAGTTTTCCAGATGTTCGCGACGAAGGTGATGAAGGATAGAGAGGACCAGGAGAAAGAAAAACAAAAAATGGGCGACCCTTCATACCCTCCAAGGAGGCGGAGGCGCCGCCCATTCACCAGACTCCTGACGGACCCCTGAAGACCAGCAGGTTTCGTCCTGCAACCAGGGTATCCAGACAGGAATCAACCCATCTGATGCCGGCAACCTGGTGTCGGTCGATTAATCCCAACACGAAAGGAGCCGCTGCAGCGAAGAGGATACTCCGTTGCGGAGCTCCCCCCTCGTAGTATTACGAAGTATAGGGCCGAGGGGGAGGGTGCGTATCCTACGCGATGGTGCGATAGAGGAGGGGTTTTTAGTGGGTAGTTGCCGCACAACATCTTAGGCAGCAGAGTCCCACATAACCCAGCGCGGCTGGGTATGCATAAATGCATTTTCCCCTCCTCGAACAAAAAAAAAAAAAAAAAAAAAAAGAAAGATGGCATACCAGCCGATACAGTAAAATGGCTAGGTAAACATGCCATCGGACACCTCACCGAACTAATCAACTTATGCTGGAAACAAGGGAGATTCCCCGAGGCGTGGAAAGTCGGACGATTAGTACTGTTACCCAAACCGGCCACTCCTCCGGGATCAAAAGGATGGCGCCCACTAACTATCTTATCGAATATGGGGAAAATGTTTGAATACGTTCTAAAAAGAAAAATCACAGACAAAATTAAGTTCTCTGATAAACAATACGGATTTACAAAAGGAAAAAGCACCATAGACGCAATGACCGAGGTAACGCAGATATGGGATAAAGCGAGAAACAAGAAACAACATTGCCTCATCGTTACTGTTGAGTACGAATATGCTCCGACGAAGCTGCCGAGCCGTATCCGATCTCTTATTGCCGAGTTAACGTGTAGTTGGTTAAATCAAATTACACTGATAGAAAAATGGTTAAAAGTGGACTGTATTTAAAGTATTGAGTAATGGATGGTACAGTGACAATATATGGTTGATGTTCTTCTTTCAAGCGCTCGTTTCGATCTGATCTTCGATCGCATAATCGTCTTGCAAGAAAACTCGAAGACACCAGTAATTGGTCGCCTTAAAAAGAGTGGGTGAAAATAGTCAAGCCCACTGACTATCGGAAAATCCATGGTGGGAAAAAGATCCCGTCGAAATAACCCTGCGATACCCGGAACTGCGTTTCTGAACGCTCGCGTATCGTACCTCTTGACTAATCCAAACAAGGCATCCTAAACTCGAACTGCGACGCCGGCCAAGCACTCAGCGTCGTTACAAATGCATAGATTTAACAAATACAAAAATAAGGCTATCGAAGACGCGCAAGAAAAAGGAATCTATTCATGGCTCAACATATCGCCCGCCTTGAACGATTGCGTTCTAACAAAAATAAAATCAGATTCAACTGATAAACGATAGTAGAGAAAACCTAACGCATTAAGTATAAACATCGAGAAAACTTGAAACCATTAGTACAAATCAACTTAGATGCTAGATATACATAAAAATACGCAATATTGAAAACAGAACTCGACACACAACACACATAAATGATATAAGCCGCAAATGTATATATAAAAACAAGAAAAAGAAAAAACCCGAAAAAACGCAGGCATGACATTTACATTAAAAGATTACAAACCTTATGGACGATAACAAAAAATACATAGTCAAATCAATTACCGCAAGCATTCTATCACTAATAGAGAATATAAAGAACGTCACTAACGTTTTATGTCAATGCAATAAATCTATTTGGATCCAGTATCCAAATCCGGGCTTTCAATCGGAAGTGGTGAAAGTCTTTTTACACTACGCTTATAAGTCCCATGATTTGTCCGAACCGTGACAACACGCACAATGTTATCTTCTCCTGGGTGTATGTCCACAATCCGTCCGAGCTTCCATTGAAGGGGTGGGGTATTGTCTTCCCTGATGACAACCAAAGCTCCTTTTTTAAAAGATGTACTATCTCCAAGGTGCCATTTTTTCCGAGTATGAAGAATCTGTAAATACTCTTTGTGCCAGCGTGACCAAAAATGTTGCTTCACCCTTTGAACGTGTTGCCAAAAGGACAGCCTATTAGTTTTAACGTCTAACAAATCACTCTCCGGTAAGCTGAACAGCGAATCGCCGATTAGAAAGTGGCCAGGGGAGAGAACAGTTAAATCATTGGGATCCGAGGACAATGGGATCAATGGACGTGAGTTCAATATAGCTTCGATTTCTATTATCAAGGTATTAAATTGTTCATACGTGAACAACTCCTCACCGACAATTCTGTAAAGATGTGTTTTAAAAGCCTTTACTGCTGCCTCCCAAAGACCGCCGAAATGCGGTGAACGGGGGGGCGAGAAATGCCAATTTATATTTTCATTACTTAAAAAATGTTGAAATTTCTTCCGATACTCGTCGGAAGCCAAAAAAGCCTGAAGCTGCACAACTTCATTTTTAGCACCCACAAAATTGGTGCCGTTGTCCGTGTATATATTTTGCGATCTTCCTCGCCTAGCAAAAAACCGTCTAATGGCAGCTAAGCATGCCTCTGTCGTGAGGTCTGTGACCAATTCCAGGTGCACGGCCTTCGTCGCGAAACAGACGAAGATTGAAACGTAAACCTTCACCCTTGCGCGGTTACGAACCTTCTTTTCTTTAATATAGAACGGACCGCAATAATCGATTCCAGCATTTTGGAAAGGTCGGGACTGCGTGACTCTATCTTTAGGCAAATCTCCCATAATATAACTCGGTATCTCGGGACTCAACCTGCAGCACCGCACACACCGATGAACGATACGTCTCGTCCCGTTTCTGCCGTCGATCGGCCAATAATTTTGTCGCACGGCATTCAACGTGGTCTGAATACCAGCGTGAAAATGTCGTACATGTTCGCGCCGAATTATCAAGTCTGTAATGGTATGGTTACGAGGTAATAAGATAGGGTGTTTTTGTGCGTAAAGCAACGACGAATGCTTTAATCTACCACCGACCCTAAGCAAACCATGTTCGTCCAGAAACGGAGCTAAGTTTAAAATTTTACTTCCCCTAGGAAGCGGAATTCCTTTCTTCAAGTTACCGACTTCTACGTAAAAAACTTCGGCTTGCATTTCGTGTAGAATTATTCCGTGGGCCTTACGAATCTCTTCTGCCGTTAATTCACCCACGATCTTCGCTGGATGCCTAACGTTATGATAAAAACGTAAGATATACGCAACGACTCTAGTCAAGAGGCTGATAGACGAAAACCTAGTCAGTAAATCATTTGACACTTTACTCAGAGTGAGTGTAACTACAGTTCGCTTTTCAGGAACAGTAGCTAGCATGATATTACTGACGGGCCAAAAACTTTCTTCCCGAGCAAGCCACTGAGGTCCGTCTAACCAAATCCTATTATTTAGAAAATCTGACGGTAACTGCCCTCTGGAAATGCAATCCGCTGGATTATCGTGTGTAGCAACATGAAACCAATCTAGCGGGTCAGTTTCATTTTGTAACTTGGTAACCCTATTCGCTACAAAAGTCTTCAATACATGTGGTGCTGTTTTGATCCACTGTAAGGCTACGCTCGAATCTGACCAAAACCTAACCATATCAAACTTAATACTAGGCAATGCCTTTATGACTTCTGTGTATAATTTAGATAATAATCTAGCTGCACACAGTTCGAGCCGTGGCAATGAGATAATTTTCACCGGAGCGACGCGTGACTTCGCACATAAAAGTCTAATGCTATGTTTAAAATGACTCGTACTGCTTCTAATATATATACATGCGCCGTACGCGCTCTCACTAGCGTCGCAAAACCCATGAAGTTGTAAATGTATAGCCTGATCAAGAATTACCTTTCGCGGAGCAGAGAAATTATTTAAACAATGTAATTCGTTTCTGAATTCAAGCCAAGACTGTTGTAAGTTTTGTGGAACAACTTCGTCCCATCCTACATTGGCTTTCCAAAGCTGTTGCATAAAAATTTTTGCCTTGATAATGACTGGCCCAAGTAAACCGAATGGGTCGAACAACTGAGCAACTTCAGACAAAATTATTCTTTTTGTGAACTGTTGCGCTCCCGAAAAATATTTGATTGAATAAAAAACATCGTCCGTAGACGAATTCCAAAAAACTCCTAGCGTCTTTCTAACCATTGTAGCATCTAAACACAGAGCCTTCTGATTCCTATGATCCTGTAAATCTTCCACTAATTTAGAGTCATTCGAAGCCCACTGCCTGAGATGGAGCCCTCCCAATTTTGCGAGAGCAATCAACTCATCTCTTAACTTCAGTGCTTCCTCGGTACTAGAAGCCCCCGTAAGCAAATCATCGACATAAAAATCGTTTTCGAAAATTCGTGATGCCTCTGGAAATTTCCTCGCCTCGTCAACCGCAAGCTGCTTCAAGCACCGAACAGCGAGAAATGGAGCTGATGTAGTACCGTACGTGACCGTGTTTAATTTAAAAGTTCTAACGTGCTCATCTACTGAATCACGCCACAAAATCTTTTGATACTTAGTGTCTTCAGGCCGCACTAGAACTTGCCTGTACATCTTTTCGATGTCTGCCGTTAGAACAACAGTATGAAAACGAAATCGCAATAGGATCGACCACAGGCTATCCTGAATTGTTGGACCGGTCAACAAGACATCATTGAGAGAAACCCCGGTGGAGGTTTTAGCCGAGGCATCGAATACTACCCTAACCTTCGTGGTAGCACTCGACTCCTTCACTACCGCGTGATGCGGCAAGTAAAATCCTGACTGATCTTCATCTTGAGTGACCTCGATCATATGCCCTAACGCTGCGTACTCTTGCAAGAATTCCTTATACTGTTTCAGAAGAATTGGATTTTTCTGTAACCTGCGCTCTAGAGCGTAAAAACGTTTGAGAGCAGCGCTCCGCGACTCTCCAATATCATCCTTCCGTTCATTGAAAGGTAGACTAACAATATAGCGACCTGATGAATCGCGTGATGTGTGATTGGCAAAGTGCTTCTCACATTCCAGCTCTTCCAATGATAAGCACTGCTTCGACGCTACCTCTTCAACCTCCCAAAATTGCCTTAAACTTTGTTCTAGTGACGTGATTAAATGACAAGTTTTGATTGGTTTCGCATGCGAAAAACGTCGTTGCCAATCGCTGGATCCCGTTACTAACCAACCTAATCGCGTTTTCTGTAATACGACCGAGCCTCCACATAACGTGAATTGACCGGAGCGTAACAGCCCATAAAACAAATTATTTCCCAATAACGCATCAATGATACCTGGTTTGTGAAATTCAGGATCAGCTAACCTCAGTTTCTTCGGAATTTTAAGTGGGCTACGATCCACTTGTGTCGACGGTAAATATCCCGTAATGGACGGAAGTGTAACAAACGTAACTTGCGTTTCAAAAGTACTGTTTCTAGATTTGATGGTTGTATTAACATAATGTTTCGCACGTGTCTCAACGCGTGACAATCCCGAGAACGATAAATCGATGTCATGTTTTTCCAAACGCAACATATCCGCAAAACTCTCTGTCATTACATGAGCCTGAGAGCCACTATCGAGCAATACACGGCAAAGCTTTTCATTGCCGTCCCGATCCATGACCTTTATAATCGCGGTTCCAAGTAGGACCTCTCCTTCCGCGATCACGCTTAAAGTAGTCCTTTGTACAACACCCACCGAGGGTGCAGCGTCCGGAAACGCTTCCTTAATATCCGAAATCATATCGCGCGTGTCCGCCGATAGATGTAAAAGTGTATGATGCCTGCGATTGCATTTCTTACACTGTCCCAATTTGCAATTGTTTGCGAAATGACCTGAACCGAGACAATTAAGACACAACCCTACCCTTTTAGTAGCGTTTATCCTTTCCCGAACTGAAAGCTCCAAAAATTTTGAGCAACTATATATCTTGTGATTTCCCGTACAAATGCTGCACGATGCTGACCCATTGATTGCGACATAAACTTGTTCGCGTTTCGGCACCCGCGGCCTCAAATTTTTATCAAGTCCCTGTTTCGCAGTTTGTGAATATTCCGATTCACATTCTTCACCCCGCGATCGCTTATCAATAAAATCAATCAATTTCTCGAAAGCGGGCATTTCCTCGTTCTCTAATGTACGCTCCCACGATAGACGAGTCCTTTTATCTAACTTTTTAGCAATCATATATACTAAAATACCGTCCCAATATTGCACTGGTTGCTCCAACGATTTTAGAGCGCCCACGTGCATTTGAGCCTGTTCTGCAAGCAAACGTAAACTCGCAGGAGAGTCGCGAATAATCTCTGGCATCTCAAACAACTTCTTAAAATGAGCGTTTATGATCTGACGAGGTTTATTGCATCGACGCTGCAGCAAGTCCCAGGCTACCAAATAATTGTTCTCGGAAGCGTTAAGTGGAGCAATAATTGACGCGATATCGCCATGCAGTGCGTTCCTCAACAAATGAAATTTTTGAACTGATGGTAATTCGTCATTGTCGTGAACCACCGACTGAAATGTATCGCGAAATGTGTGCCACTCGAGGGGGTTGCCATCAAAAGGTTTTATTTCAATCTTCGGTAAAAGAGAATTGGCCTCTCTTACTAACACCGTGTTCGGGGAATCTGCATTTCGCGCCACAGGAGCAGTTCTCCAGGCGTTTTTTAACGCCGTAATACGCGAGCTGATTAAATCCGACACCTGATAGTATTGACGCTCGAACTGTTCACGATCAGTTGCATGCTCAGATACCATGTCTTCCGATTCGATCGCGAGTTGCACCTGCGAATAACTTTGATAAGCTTCCTCTAATTTCGCGGCGCGTGTCTCCAACGCATCGATAGGAAGATCCGCGGTTAAAATGCGTGTCACTTGACCCTTGATGGTCGTACGCTGCCTCTTATTAATCTTTAACATGGTAGATTCGGCTTCGAGAGGCATGATAATTGAAATCGAAACGTAGGAAAGGAAACAAAAGTAAAGGATAACGATTCGCTGAACTCACCCAACCAGTGACTCGAGAAGCAAACGTAAAACTGCCGTCGGCGTGGTCCAGACGATCCCTGATGTATCCAACTTCGTTGCCCAGGAAGCAGGTGTAGCCACTGTTCCGTCGGAAGATGTCCGCACGGCCGCGTCGTGGTCCCGCTACGACCTTCCAAATGGCTCCTTGAAGATCAATCCGAAGTTCAGCAATAGGCCGCCCGCTTATGACCAAAGGCTTGTGTCTGATGCAGGCGATGCATTCCGGTGTGTACACTCCAGTGTATCCCGCAGATGGAATCCGTTGGCAGGACCCGTCGATGGAAAACTCCGGAACGTGATCCGATCCAAATATTCGAAAGCGCAGTTCGGAGTGTAAATTCGAACTGCGACTTGCACTGTACTTAACCAATCACAATGCACTGTGTAATCTACCAACCACAATATTCAACGTAAATCCGGCTCGAAGGACCAAAATGTTGAGTACGAATATGCTCCGACGAAGCTGCCGAGCCGTATCCGATCTCTTATTGCCGAGTTAACGTGTAGTTGGTTAAATCAAATTACACTGATAGAAAAATGGTTAAAAGTGGACTGTATTTAAAGTATTGAGTAATGGATGGTACAGTGACAATATATGGTTGATGTTCTTCTTTCAAGCGCTCGTTTCGATCTGATCTTCGATCGCATAATCGTCTTGCAAGAAAACTCGAAGACACCAGTAATTGGTCGCCTTAAAAAGAGTGGGTGAAAATAGTCAAGCCCACTGACTATCGGAAAATCCATGGTGGGAAAAAGATCCCGTCGAAATAACCCTGCGATACCCGGAACTGCGTTTCTGAACGCTCGCGTATCGCACCTCTTGACTAATCTAAACAAGGCATCCTAAACTCGAACTGCGACGCCGGTCGAGCACTCAGCGTCGTTACAAATGCATAGATTTAACAAATACAAAAATAAGGCTATCGAAGACGCGCAAGAAAAAGGAATCTATTCATGGCTCAACAGTTACCCTGGATGTGAAAAACGCGTTCAATACGCTAAGATGGAATAGTATAATACGGGAAATAAATAATAGCACACTGGACGATTGCACCAAACATACTATCAGAGACTATTTACATAACAGAATAATAAGATACAAAGTTGACAACACATGGCACACGTGGAAGGTATACGCAGGTGTTCCACAAGGATCCGTACTCGGCCCTACACTATGGAACCTTGTGTACGATGGACTCCTTGGAAAGAAAATGGCGGAAGGGACTACGATAATAGGATACGCGGACGACGTAGCCCTCGTAATAACAAAAAAGACGTTACAGGATGTAGAGAACGACTTGAATCACTCGATGAAAGAGATAACGGAGTGGTTCATCAAGGAGGAACTAGAACTGGCCCATCAGAAAACTGAAATGGTGCTACTGACGGGCAGAGGAATACAGGGAGACCTACGTATACGGATGGGAAACGAAACACACGACGCAAGAGGCTCCCTCCGCTATCTCGGTATCCATTTCCAAGGTAATTATACCTTCAGAGCACATATTATGAAAACCGCGGAAAAAGCAATAAGTACCATGGGTGCATTAGCAAGAATAATGCCGAATATCGGAGGGGGAGGTTATAACAGCCGCATGTTATACTACAGGACGGTCGAGGCCGTGATGATGTATGGTGGCCCCATCTGGCACCCCGGAACAAAGTACAAATATATAGTGGACAAATTAAGATCGGTCCAGAAAATGGCGCTGGGCAGGGTGTGCAGAGCGTACAGAACAGTATCACTCGATGCCCTGTGCGTAATCACAGGCTGCCCACCGTGGAAACATAGATCGCTGATGCTCGCCAACTACCATAAGACACTCCAAGAAAAAATAATCCACAACGGTACAATGGGTAAACACGAAAAGATGGAAATTAAGAAGCAAGAAAGAGAAAAAATGCTGATAGAATGGCAGAACGACTGGAACACATCGAAAAATGGAAGATGGACCTATAAGCTAATCCCAGATATAAGCAAGTGGGTTGACTGGGGACCAAGGACAGTAGACTTCCACTCTGTACAATTCATCACAGGACACGGCTGCTGTGCGGCATATAAACAGAGAATTGGCAAACAGAACAATGGCATTTGCTGGTTCTGCAAATTGGAGATCGACGACGCCTTCCACGCGATATTCGCATGCCCCTAATGGAGTGAGGAAAGGGCAGCATTAGAAACGAAAATTGGCAACTTAAATGAAGAAAAAATGATAACGGGACTTAAAACCAATGAAACCAAACAGGAAATATTAAATTACCTAAACAAAATAATGTAGTAAATAGGTTTATTTTTTGCCTTTCGGCCTCAAAATGGGGTTACATATTCCGATTAATCTGTTACATAATCTGATACATAGATTGTGTGTGAGAGCTTTTTTCTTTTTCTTTCTCTTCTTCTTGTGCTTCTTTTCTTCTTCTTATTTCCAAAACCATTCGCATCC
Source organism: Nomada ruficornis (assembly GCA_951802695.1). Classification (NCBI taxonomy): domain Eukaryota; kingdom Metazoa; phylum Arthropoda; class Insecta; order Hymenoptera; family Apidae; genus Nomada; species Nomada ruficornis. The sequence continues at coordinate 13,315,337 of OX637850.1, forward strand.
ACCCCGCCCCTTCTTCTCCTCCCTTTAGTATCCCTCTGATCGATGCGTTCTCTCTTCTCAGCTCCTTGCACTCTTGGAGCATGTGACCCATCGTCTCCCTGGCCCCTTTGCAAAGTCTGCAAACCGTCTCTTTTTCGTCCTTCCAGTACCTACTTCCCCGCTCTTCATTCCCACATCTGAATCTTGCAATCATGCTTTGGTCTCTGCCTCTGTAGTCTGCGTTTAAGTAGATGGCTCTCTGGTTATCCTTGATTTCTGTGTAGTGTGGATTATATCTTCCTCCTATTATTCTATCGTATTGCCATTGAGCCTGCTCCGCCCTCTCTCTTTGCGCTAGTTCCTCCGCAAAATCTCTCCCTCTCCCTCTTTCCATTTCTATTTCCTGTATATCCGTCTGTCTTTGCCTATAGTATGAGTCTCTCATTTCCTCCCACTTCGACTTCTTCTCCTCTTGCTTTGCGTCTATTTCCCTCCAGCATTCTTGAACTATTTTATTCTTCTTCGCCCGCTTCGTTTTTTCTTCATATTTTATCGCTCTTTTCCCCGCTTCTATACTTACTTTGTCCGTTTTTGTTTCCTCCAAAAGTAAATATGCTGGTGTGTTGAAATCCAGACCTAATGTCCACCTTATGTATTTCTCCTGTATTTTCTCAACTTTTTCTGCTTCCATCCATCCCCAAATTTCTGCCGCATACAGCAGGATGCTTTTCACTATGCTTCTAAATATACTCATTCTTCTTTCAAAATTGTTCTTGAACATTCTTTGTCCTATTCCCCATATCTGCGCCATTGCTACTCTTGCTTTCTTTGTGACTTCCCTTATGTGCATCTCTCTACCCCCGTTTTTCTGGAAATTATGCCCCAGGTATTTGAAATCCTTTACTTCTTCCAGACTATTCCCCTCCCAGCTCCATTCTTCTCTCTTTTTCTTTCCTCTTCCTTTATGGAAAATCAACACCTTTGATTTCTCTGCATTCAGTTGCAACCCTTTCCTTTCAAGGTATTTACCAAATCGTCTTATCATTTCCTTAAGATCCTTTGGATCGTTGCCTAGTAACACTATATCGTCCGCGTATGCTAGGGTCCAGATTTTTTCTTTTCCTACTCTAATTCCTCTTGCTTGGTTTTTTCTCATGGTTTCCTCTAGATCCGCTACATATATCGTGAATAACGTTGGGCTCAGTGGGCATCCCTGTCTTACCCCTTTTGTTGTCCAGAATTTGGTTGACATTTCTCCATTTGCCTTTATGGTATTCCTAGTTTCCCTATAGATTTCTCCGATTCTCACCCTCAAGCGTTTACTTATTTCCATTTTTTCCATGATCTTTTGAAGTTTTACTCTATCTACTTTGTCAAATGCGGCACTTAGGCAGGCCGTACACCAAAGATGCATCAAACACGCAACACGCAACATGCGACGTGCGGTAAATGTCTCATGTTGCTACACCGCGTACACCAGTGCAGCAAATGTTGAAGCATTCACTAGGTAAAACCCCCCCCTACGTAAAATCTCCTACAAACTGAGAATGTCTCCTCTACCGCGCGGTAAATGTTGCGGCAAGACACGCACAAATTACCGCACGCAGTAGATGTCGCGCAACATGTGCAGCATGCATGCCTGGTGTACGAGGGTAGAAGAAGTAGCTATACATTTTAAATGGCTCTATGCGGTATAAGTATGAACGCGGTATTTACCGCATGTCGCATGTTGCGTGTTGCGTGTTTCATGCCTCCTTGGTGTACGGCCGGCCTTAGGTCTGCAAAGAAGGTATATAGCTTTCCCCCTTTTTTCTGTACTTCTCTGTTCGCTACATAGTTCAGGATGAAAATGTTGTCTATTGTCGACCTCCCGCTCCTGAATCCTGCTTGGGTTTCTGGTATTAAATGTTTCTTCTCCAATTCCTCTTTTAATCTTTTCTCCAGTACCATGGCATATATTTTGTACGCTGTGTTTAGGATCGTTATTCCCCGGTAGTTGCTCACCTTGTCTCTTTCTCCTTTTTTGAATATTGGTGAAATCACCCCTTCTTTCCACCTCTCCGGGAATCCTTCTCCCTTCCACACTCTGTTGAAAATTTCTGTGATCCTTTTTACTATTTTGTCATTTCCCTAGATCCAAACTTCATTTTCTATTTTGTCTTCGCCCGCTGCTTTCTTCTTTTTTAATTTCCTGATTTGTTCTCTTACTTCCGCTTCTGTTATTTCTTCTTCCTCTTCACCCTCCATGCTGACTGTATCTTTCAACTCTTCTGCTACTTTTTTGCTGTCTACTCCTTCTAGCAGTGTTTTAAAGTGATCCTTCCATTAATTTAAATCTATTTTGTTGCTGATTCCGTTTCTTTTCTTTCTTTCTTTATTTATGTATTCCCATATTTGATTTTCTCCCTTCAGTTGCCTTATCTCCTTCTCTGTGTTTTCTTGTAACTCCCTTTTCCGTTCTTCGCACACTTTTTTGTATTCCCTTCTTTTTTTCTGGTAATCCTCTTTGTCTCCCTTCCCCCTTCTCCAGTTTCTCAGTGCTTTCCTGGCTTCCCTTTTCTTTTTTGTACAGTTCGAATTCCACCACTTAAAGCTGCCCAATTTCCATTTCTTGATTTTCACTTCCTCTTTCCGTACTGCTTTATTTACCTTTTTAACCATTTCTTCTACCATTTCATCTACCTGCGTCCTGTTGAAGTTTATTTTGTTTAATTCCGTTTGAAACTCTCTCCTACCTACCTCTGACCAAACTCTTCTCTCTCTCCACCTTTCCTCCTGTGTTCCCCCCCACCGTTCTTTCTTTTTATCTTCTCTATATATTTCCACCATCAGCGGCATATGGTCTGACTCCACTCTTTCTTCCACTGTGAATTTCCTGACGTCTTCTTTCGCTTCTACATTTGTAATTATATAATCAATTACCGTACTCCCTCTCGGCCCTATATATGTATACTCTCCTTTTTCATCTACCTCCGTGTTTCCGTTCAGGATACTCCATCCTCTTTCCTCGACCATCTCTAAAAACAGCTTTCCCTCCGTATTTTTTACTTTGTCCTTTGATCTCCTTAAGTCATGCTTTTCGTCTAGTCTAATGTCGCTCCCTTCTTGTCCTATTCTTGCATTGAAGTCTCCTCCGATTATCAATTTCTCCTCCTCTTTCTCTTCTATTATGTGGTCCAGCTCTTCTTTCGTCTCCTTCATATCTCTGCTGTATACCGTAATTATTCTCCATTTTTCATTTTGTATCCTTACTCTTCTCTCTTGAATATGTGCTGTTCCCTCGGACGCTTCTTCCTCTTCTATGCCTTTCCGTATACCTGTAATAATTCCACCTATTGCTCTCCCCTTTTTTTTTCTCTCTGGTGGCATATTTACATTTCCATAAGAATTCCTGTGGCAACTTGTCCTGCAGTCCTTCCCATTGTTTCTCCTCAATCCATGTTTCTATTAATCCTATTACATCGAGACCTTTTAGATAATCCCAAAACTGTTTGTCTTTACTGAATAATCCTGCTACATTCCAATATCCAATTTTTATTGTGTCTATTTCTCTTAGAGTTCTTGTACCTTTCCCACTTCCGCGTACCACCCCTCCCCTCATGTCTGCATCCGCAGACGCGAGGGGAGCAGGTATGGGTACTGCCTTTTGCCATGCTTTCGTTGTCCTTGTAAGCTCTGTGATCCTCCAATGGTTTAGAGGTTCACCGAGCTTGGCCGGTCCCAAAAATTTACCTCTTTCAACCCCCCTTCCTCTTTTCAGATAAATGTCTTCTCATTGATTTGCACTTTCCTGTACCCTACTTTCACCTTTGCCCCTTGCTCCCTTTCCGCCTTGGCAATAGCTTTAATATTTCTCTGTATCTCCCTTTCCTTTTTCGTCAGGTCATTGTCGATGAACAACCTCTTATCCTTCAGAATATTCTTCTTTAACATTATTTCTCTTTTCTGTTGCCAGTTCCTTATCTTCGCTATCATCAGCCTTCTTTTCTCCTCTCTTCCTACCCAGTAAGCTTCCTCTATTTCTGCCTCTACCTGCAATTCGTGCCTTAACACATACTCCACCGTCTCCTTCGGCGTCTCTTTGCATACTAAATCTTCTCCCCATATAGTGATATTGTTTCTCCTCTCCCTTTTATCTCTAGCCTCTTCCTTCCTCTCTAGCCCCTCCAGTCTTCCAGCCTGCCTCTCAACCTGGTCCTTCTTGGCCTCCAGTTCTTCTATCCTTCCTCTCAATTCCTTCCTTTCCCTTTCCCATGTCTCATCCCGCCTCTTCCACTCGTCCTTCAAATCCATCATATCTTGCCTCAAATCTCTATTGCCTTTTCTCAGCTCTTCCAAATCTTTCTTCACTGCCAATACAACTTCCATCAGTTTATCTAGTTTAGTCGCTTCCATTTCTTTTTCCTGCTCTGTGTTCTGGCTGTCCGGTGTTCCCGCCGTTCCTGCCTCTATCTCAGTTTTCTTCAGCGGGGCGACCTCTCGGCTTTCCTTTCTTTTTCCTGCTCCAATGCGTTCTCCCTCTTCCTCTTGAACGCGTTCAGTATCGAGCCTTCGCTGTCCCCTCTTCTTCTTCCCAGCTGTTCTGCCAGCGATGGCCTGCCCCTTCCTCTTGTTTCCTCTTGCCGTTCCCCACCTTTGCCTGCTTTACTCATCAGATTCTCCGCTCTTCTTTACCTACTGGTGTCTCCGCTTTGTCTTTTTACTTTTCCAGTCCCCCCTAGGTGTCACTTGTCCTTGCCACGTATCTTATCTTACTTCGTGCACTTTATCACACCTTATCTTCTTCTCCCTTTTCCTCCCCCTGCAACCCTTTATTAACTGTCGACTAAACTCTCAACCGGAAGTTTGCCTATTCACCACGTTTTCCGCCCGACCTCCAAATTTTCTATTCACTTTTGCCACGCTTTTCGTCTGTTTCTTTCACCTGTCTTCACTACACGTGTTTTGCTCTCACCCACGTCACGTGGTCCCCCCCTAAACAAAATAATGAAAACCAAAGAAAATCACGAACGAGAGGAAGAACATAGGATACGAACTGGAACACAAAACGCGCGGCAAATTACCGATTAGAGAAATAGCATGAAACGACAAGTCATAGACACTATATTTTATTTTATTTGACTCTATCTCTCCTATTCATGTATTTTATCCACATTTTCTCATTCATTATGTATTAGTATTTCTAGTTATTCATGTATCTATATATTTATGCTGTGTATCTATTTTACTTACTTATTTATTTATTTATCTATTTATTTATTATATTTTATTTATTTATTTAATTTATTTATTTATTTACTTATTTATCTATGTACCTATTCGTGCTCATGCTGCTCATGTCTGGGTATATATGAATCGGAATAGTCTCATCGAGAGAACCTTAGTTATTATTTAACGGGAGAGTATGTAGCATGCCACATGTGCATACATGCTTACAAATAAAGATGTAAAGCAGGCGCTAAAATATATGCGCAACTACCAATGTATAAATGCAAGATATAGATAATATGACAGAGAGTGACACTACGTATTGCATTTACTCATTCGTGTACGTCGTTCGTTTATTTATGTACTGACACATCGATTTATTTATCTATTCTATCTATTTCACTCCTCTAATTCCATTTACCAGAAATTAGTTATTTCTATGTATATCTCCACCTAATCTAAGGCGATATAGTTTCAAATACGTATAATTCTAAATAATTCACTCGAGATAACATAGTATCCCACTGATCAAACGAACGCGTAACAGGACACAAACATACACTTGTATCCAAACAAAAGCTCAAAGTGGGTCGTAAGGAAAATACACCGAAAATTGCAGCGCATTAAAATATATACTCTGAGAGTAATGCCGTAAGGCGGGTCAGCGGAGTATATATAGCGCCTTCCCCTCAGGGGCTGTAACTGACCATACCATAGAAATACAATTATACCATAAGTACATAGGTAATGGTTGTAATTATACAGACGATAACTTTAACACTTTACACACAGAACACAATTAACATGTAGCATACATCACCAAACGTCATACGGTCTATCGGCTTTAACCACTTACTCTACCTCGCGGTCTATCGTTCTGTCGTTCTATCTCTTTAACTTCTATACTCTACTTCGCGGGCTATCGCATTTCACTCTATCTCCTTAAACTATTCCTTCTCTTCTGTCTCGGGCTATCCCTTTAAACTTTTCTATCTTCGCGGTCTATCGCAGTTCACACTATCTCCTTAAACTATCCTTACTCTTGTTTTCGGGCTATCTCTTCAAACTCGTCTATCTTCGCGGCCTATCGCTCTCCGTTCTATCACCTTAAACTATTTCTTTTTCGCGGTCTATCGCACTCTTATGCACAGTTTACCAGAAATAAACTATCTCCCTTCCTACAGGCTGCCCCCCTCGAACACCGTGTCGAGGGGCAAGCAGCTCCCCTCTTACCACTCCATTACTAATGTAATGGCCTATGATGCCTCTGTCGACCGCGGTCGACAGACAAGCACATTTATACATCCTCCATCCTGTATCCCATACCCACGTCCTTTACACCAGACCGGCTCCACTAGCTCCCTATAGCAAAATTTCCACTTACTATACACTTCATAGCTATCAACCCACAATAGATCCTCCATCCCGTATCGTGTTTCTGGTAGTCTGTGTTACATCTTTTGCATGCCTTCTACTCTATATCATATATACTGTATATACTCTATCTATTCATACTCTATACTATACTCTTCATTCCTTCCGTGTTAAAACCGATAGACCCATAGGCAATAGAGTAGATCAAATATTCTCGGACAACCTCAACAATAGTCGGCAGTTACAGCATGGGCCTAGCAACCCCAAGGTACCCGAGCTAACGGGCGGGAAGGTGGGGAGGGAGTAGGAGGAGGAGTAGGAGCTCGAAACCTCCATCATCGCCTCCCGCCCGTCGACATTAAAGTAAGAGCGTTCGTGGCAGGCAGGCGTGCCTGTCCACGCACAATGTAATCAAAGGTACCTGATTTGCCTGGGAAAACATTTCTCGGGCTTTTGCTGGAAAGCAAAAGTTATCGGTTTATGGTCCGTGTAGACTGTGAAGGTTCGCCCCTCCACCATGTGCCTGAAATGCTTGATCGCCATGTATATTGCCAACATCTCTCGGTCATACGCGCCGTAATTCCTTTCCGTGGCACTGAGCTTTTTAGAGAAAAACGCCAACGGCTGCCAGTTCATCCCGATACGCTGCTGCAGCGCAGCTCCGACGGCAAAATCAGACGCGTCGCAGAACAAACCGAGCGGTACGCTGTCCCGCGGGTGCGCTAGTAACGCTGCCTGTCTTAGGCTTTCCTTCGCCTCGGCGAATGCTGCAACGGCTTCTTTGGTCCATGCCACCTTAGTGTTACCTTTGGCCTTGTCGTGTAACAGGTCATTGAGCGACGCTTGTACCTGCGCAGCCCTGGGCATGAAACGTCTGTAAAAATTTATCATACCCAGGAACTGTCTCAACTGCTTCGCGGTGGTCGGCTGCGGGTAATTTGCAATTGCCTCCACCTTGGATACCAACGGGCGAGTGCCCTCGGCGGACACGGCGTACCCCAGAAACTTGACCTGCGCCTGTCCGAAAGTGCACTTTGCCGCGTTGATGGTTACGCCGTGCTTATTTAACCGCGCAAACACCTCCTCCAAGTGGCGCATGTGCTCCTCTTCTGTCGAAGATGCAACCAATATGTCGTCGATGTACGCGTACGCGAAATCTAATCCGCGTAGCACTTCGTCAATGAAACACTGAAACGTTTGTGCCGCGTTTCGCAACCCAAACGACATACAAGGAAACTCGAATAGCCCGAATGGAGTCGTTATCGCGGTTTTGGCAATGTCTTCCGCGGCCACCGGAATTTGGTTGTACGCACGCACCAAGTCTAACGTTGAAAACACTGCTTTCCCGTGAAGGGCTTGAGCGAAGTCCTCAATATGCTTCACGGGATACCTATCCGGCACTGTTCGCGCATTTAACGCCCGGTAGTCGCCGCACGGTCGCCAAGCGTCTTGTCCCTTTTTCGGCACCATGTGGAGCGGCGAGGACCACGCACTCTCCGACGGGCGCGTGATACCGAGGCGCATCATTGTCTCGAATTCGCGTCGCGCGTTCCTTAAACGGTCCGGTGCGAGGCGCCGAGGTTTGCAGGCCACCGGCGGTCCTGGCGTTGTACGAATATAATGCACCGTTCCGTGCCTTGCTTCCGCGGGTGTTCCCACTGGTCGTGTAATGTTCGGAAATCGGTGCAATAAAACGTGAAACTTCGAATCGCCAAAAATTGTTTTTACTGTCGGTGCTGACGGCCCGCACTCCCGCACTGAGCGTCCTGGCACTGTCATCGATGTCACTTTGTCCAACAATCTACGATTGCTAACGTCCACAAGTAGTTCATAATGCGCGAGGAAACCCACACCTATTATCGGCCTCGATACGTCGGCCACCACGAAACGCCACGTGAACGCGCGACGGAGCCCGAGGTCGAGGCTCAACGTAACTGTTCCGTACGTCGCAATTTGCGAACCGCTCGCCGCGTACAACGCGTAGGAGGTTCGCTCGCGGAACCTGCGAGCCCTCGATCGGGGGAAAACGCAGAGATCGGCTCCGGTGTCGATTAAAAATTGTGTCTTTGTCACTCGATCGGTTACGAACAGACGACGCGACGACGGGCAAGGGTCGCTGGTCGTCATCAGCGACCGCCCGGCAAGTTCCCTGGGCGGACCAGTTACACGGGGGTTCACACCGCACTGCGTTCGTCCCGAATTTAAAGTGGTAAAAACAAGCCCCACCACGTTGTTCATGTCGCTGTCGGCCCGGCGCGTCCCGTCGGTAACCGGAGCGGCGTGGACCGCTGCTTAAATCGTGCCGAATCGCGGCCAGCTTCTGCTGGAACGTTGCCGCCAGTTGTGCCATTTTCGTACAAAGCTGTGTTTCGATCTCACCTATGGCTGCGGATGGACGAAGAGATGGCCCTGCCGAGGCCTCGGCCACCTGCGATCGTGGACCAAGTGCGTCGGCGACGGTGTCCGCCAGATCGGCAACTCGGTTGAGTTCGGCGTCCTGCTGCGTGGCTAAAATGACCTGCATGCTTGCTGGTAGACGACCCAACCACAGGGTCCGCAGGATTTCCTCCGACAAGGCTGCTCCTCCCAAAGACCGCAGGTGGCGTAGAAACTGCGAAGGTTTCCTGTCGCCAATCTCCTCGTGCTCCAGGAGACGTCGCGTTTTCTGCTGTTGCGACGAACCCACCCGCTTAATAAGCTCTGCCTTGAGCTTCGTGTACGGCTGGGCCGGGGGAGCTAGAATGATTTCGCGAACTTCCGCCGCATATTCAGGCTTTAATGCTCCTAAAACGTAGCCGAACTTTGTCATTTCGGTCGTCACTCCGCTCGCGTCAAGACTGCGTTCGACCATGCCGAACCACAGTTCGGCGTCTGTCGGTGAAAACTCCGGTATACGCACTGCGACGCGATTAACTGCGGGCACGGTACCCCCTGCCGGGGATTGCTCGGGCGGCGTCGACATTGTCTTATGCACGCGATGTAACCACCACCAAAAGAGAAGAGACGATATGCAATCGCGAAAAACCGTTCACTCACGTAGAAATCACGTCGGGGTCACCAATGTGGGATATGGTGATGGGAGTTGCGAAATCAGACAGCGGAATAGCATTCCATTCAATACTTGAATTTGTCTTTATTTACTAGTCGTGGTACACGCTCGCGATGCTCGCGACAGCTCGTACTCGATTCACTCTGCTTACACTCTGACTCTCGCACGCATCATCCACTCCATATATTCTCTCACTTGCAGCTTGCCTCTCATTCTATTCCTCATTCGTTCTCACTCATTAGGACCCACACCGACATACACACCCTTGCCACGTGTCACAGGTCGACCACGGGTCACCATGCACTCAAAGCTTCTCGTGCATTCCCAGAAAGCATTCGCTCTTCCCTAGAAGTAAACATTCGCTCGACGTTTCAACTAACACTCTTCATTCGCACCTCACGCTACATTCGATACTTCCTGTCACACTACGGTTTCGATTTAAACATAAGGCGGAGACGTGGCGCCGGTTTATCGCCGCCACACAATAAAGCGACTAAACTGGACAATACAAACAGACAGACAGTACAAACGGTAAATTTAGCAATAATAATGCATAATACAAGCAGCTTGTACGCAATGCAGTGACCTACTGGACATTGTGAGCAGACAGATACAATAAGTAACAGAGATGTAGAAATAGAACAGTAAAGCAGTACATAAAAGAAATGCAATTATGCTTACTAACAGTAGAGTAGCATATGACTAGGAGCGCTAATGCAATAAAGTGATTAAATAGTATATAAAAAAAGGAAAGTATGATTATTAATAACAGAATGGCATACATATAGGAGCTCTAGAATAATAAAGTGGCTACCCATTAGAGTAGTTACAGTGAATAGTTGATAGGATTTTGACGTGGGAAAATCAGAAATGCAGTAACGCGATATGTATTGGTGTAACGAAGCCAACTGGAACAGCGGATAGGCAGCCATTGGTTGCGTTGCACATTGTAGAATCATCAGGCGATGCCAGAAGGCCTAAAACAGACAGAATAATGGTGTATTGAAGTGCAGAGATGCTTGCAGCACTACAATAAGTATACCAACCGTGAATATCAAGGCGCAGATGTTACGCAGCAGAACGGTGCTGTGACGCAGCGGGGTATTATACCAGGAGGGCAGCAGCACCAGCACGGCGAGAGCAGGATTGCCGCCGCATACAATAAACTAATGGATTTAGTACTGAAAGGAATACAGGAAGGAAAGAATACGTACCGAGGGTAAGCTAACAGCTTATTTCACAATTGACAGGTTAACCTCAAAATGTCCCGGAGATTGAAGTACACTGCAGATAAGGTCAAACGAGAAAATGATACACCTTTGAATGGCACTTTATTTGTGAACCAAGAAGTATCCAAGAGGAATGTCTGCACTGTGGATCCATCCTGCAAGAAGAGAAAAGATTGTGAGTAATCACGGATGCCGTAACAACTGGAGCGGTGACTGCGAATCAGGACAACAGATGGCGGTAGACGGCAGGCGGATATCCGCCTGCACGGAAATCTACAATAGTGATCAAATTAGAAACTGCAAACTGCAAACTGATTGATTGATTTATTAATTAAATCAGTGTTAATTACAGGGTAGAGAGAATAGGTAATGTATTACAGAACACTCCATTGTAATATACATCTATAAAGCGCAGTATGATTATTTATAATACCGCGAATAGAATAGGATAGGCGCAATAAAATTTAAGTAGTTGCATGAATAGTTGAGTTAGTTACATTAGATTACTTATTATAATAATAAAATAGTAATACTCTGATGCCGATTAACAATGGTAACAAAATAGGATAATTAAGAATCTGACCGGACGCACCGAGACGGATAGCTGTAGGAGTATAGGAGTCAAGGATATTAAACAAAATAAAAAGTAAAAATAAATAAAAACAATAGAATTGTAATAAAATAGAGGAAAAGTGAGCATCTGACCCGACGCAACGTGACGAATAATGCAGGAGTATAATTAGTTAAGGATATAAAATAAAATAAAAAGCAAAAAAAACAAATAAAAAACAAAATACAAAAAGACTTGGGCTATTGTCAATTAGAAAGGATGATTAGGGTTGGATGATAACTGAGAAGTTACAGGCGAGTAAGCTACATTAGGTAACTTATATTAATAATTAGCAAGTAACACAGTGACACTGACTAGCTAATAATTGTAAGAATTAGAGGAAAATTAAGCATCAGACTAGACGCAACGCGACGGATAGCTGTAGGAGTACATTAGTTAAAGATAATGAATTAAAATAAAAAGTAAAAAACATATTAAAATAAAATAAAAAAGAATTAAACTAGTGTTAGCTATAAAGGAGAATTAGAGCAGGACGACGACCGATAACACTGTTCAACACGAGTCTGATTTTGTAACCTTCAATATGCGTTTCTTATAGATTTTAATGTGCTGAATACGAATCTGCAATCCGTTTTTCTCCAGAACGTACCATTTTTGAAAAAATCAATTTTGAAAAAAAACGCAAATTTTCAAATTTGGAAGTGTTTTGTAGTTTTACGGTAATAGTTATTCAATTGCGCTTGGTGCCAAATGATTCTTTGAAGTTTCACGAATAAAATGATATATATTGTTATTAGACTATAAACATTTAAATGTGTTTAAATAATGATCAAAGTGAAAAGGACACCGAAAATACACCCATTTTGGCTGATATCTTTCTATTTATTTCAAAAAATAAAGGTTCAGGAGAAAATCTAACTATGCCACGCGGTAGAGCAGACCTTTCTGCAAAGGAAAGCATCAACGGAAGTTACAAAATCATTTTCGTTTTCAATATCAAAGTGAAACAGTTTGGCAAAACACGTGGCGGCGACAGTGATGCTCTATGACGGCGCTCATCGCTCACCGTAGCGGAACCACTAAACGCGCACTACAAACTATTTCGCTTATATATTGAATACAAAAATGATTTTGTAACTTCCGCTGATGCTTTCCTTTGCAGAAAGGTCTGCTCTACCGCGTGGCATAGTTAGATTTTCTCCTGGACCTTTATTTTTTGAAATAAATTGAAAGATATCAGCGAAAATGGGTGTATTTTTGGTGTCCTTTTCACTTTGATCATTATTTAAACACATTTAAATGTTTATAGTCTAATAACAATATACAGGGTGTCTCTTAACTTCTGTCCTACCCGGAAATGGTGGGTAGCTGGGGTGATTCTGAACAACTTTTTCCTTGACCAATATGTGGTTTGCAGCTTCATTTTTAAGTTATTAACGAAAAACACTGGCCAATGAGAGCGCCCGCCAGCCGGCCGATGGAGCGCGCTCAGGCACGAAGCTATCAGCTGTCACGATGGGGGGGCATCGAGGGTACCGACGGAAGCGTGCGGCAAATGTTACATCGTCTTAATTAAGAATAATGTGGAATAATTCGTTTATACTTATGAAACTAATAAGTCGTTTAATAACCGTGTTCGATACGTTTATTCATTATCCGAAAGAAATAAACTGTTTTATTACTTATGAAAAAAATATTTTATTTAACAGCACGTTTTTAGGTGGATAAATTATGTTTCAAGAAAAACGATTTGCAGAACTAATGTTAGAAAAAGCTGGTTAAATTTACCCATTCGTCTACGAATTAATCTGGTAAACATTGTGCGAATCCTGACCTAGGCAACGCTCAACAGCTGATGACACCGGCCGGGTCGGTGAACTCACTACACTCACGGTGAATTCACTTCAAGTTCACTTCACTTCACGGTCACTATCACTTGCCACTGTGAAATGTGGGAATATTTGAAACCGATTTATATTTCTTACGTTTAAACATTTCGTAATAGTCTACGTTTTTACGATTCATGTTGTCCGTTCGGCTAGCAGAACGACTCTGCCAGCTGAAACGTCGCAATCGCTTCCACACGAACACGCACATGTTCTTTAATTGTGGATAACATTTGTAGTGCCGACGCTCACACTGCGACGCACACTACGCAGGGGCCGATGTTGCCCTGTGTGATCGGTATCTGCCGCCGATTTCCACTAAATTTGGAGACAGTGTGTGTGCGTGTGCGTGTGGAAGCGAGTGCGAACGTTTCAGCTGGCAGAGTCGTTCTGCTAACCGAACGAGAAACGTGAATCGTACAAACGCAGAATATTACTAAATGTTTAAACGTAGGAAGAATAAATTGTTTTTAACTATACCCAAATTTCACAGTAGCAAGTGCAAGTGACCGTGAAGTGAAGTTATCGTGAAGTGAAGTTATCGTGAAGTGAAGTGATCGTGCAAGGATACTAACCCAGCCGTAACATCAGCTGTTGAACGTTGCCTGGGTCAGGATTCGCACACGTTAAGCAAGTTAATTCGTGGACGAATGGGTAAGTTTAACTAGCTTTTTCTAACATTAGTTGTGCAAATCGTTTTTCTGAAAACATAATTTATCCACCTGAAAACGTGCTGTTAAAAAAATATTTTTTTCCTAAGTAATAGAACACGGTTATTAAACGACTTATTAGTTTCATAAGTATAAACGAATTATTCCACATTATTCTTAATTAAGACGATGTAACATTTGCCGCACGCTTCCGTCGGTACCCTCGATGCCCCCCCATCGTGACAGCTGATAGGTTCGTGCCTGAGCGCGCGCCATCGGCCGGCCGGCGGGCGCTCTCATTGGCCAGTTTTTTTCGTTAATAACTTGAAAATGAAGCTGCAAACCACATATTGGTCAAGGAAAAAGTTGTTCAGAATCACCCCAACTACCCCCCATTTCCGGGAAGGACAGAAGTTAAGAGACACCCTGTATATCATTTTATTCGTGAAACTTCAAAGCATCATTTGGCACCAAGCGCAACTGAATAACTATTACCGTAAAAGTACAAAACACTTCCAAAGTTGAAAATTTGCGTTTTTTTTCCAAATTGATTTTTTCAAAAATGGTACGTTCTGGAGGAAAACGGATTGCAGATTCGTATTCAGCACATTAAAATCTATAAGAAACGCATATTGAAGGTTATGTTGTGCCGGATGACACTTGTCGAATGTTGGGGGATGTCGTAGGTGCGGGAGCGTCAAAGAATTGGTATTCACCGGCGTTCGAGTAATAAAGGAGTAAATTTATTGAGACTTAGTCAATACACAGTGCTCAGGAGTAATGGTAGAGCTTGGTGGAGAGCTGCACTGAGACTGACGTGGCGAGTAGTATGTTTAAGATAGCGCGACGGCGGTCGTGCTATCGGGGTTTTATACAGTGCCGATGCAGGAATGTGCAGTGTCTTTTCGGTGGTGGGCAGTCTCCTTGGCGTGCCCTTAGCCAGGCGCAAGTTGTTGGATCGACAGTAAATGGATACGCTGCTTCCTGCGCGTATCCGTCCGCTATTCCTCGAACACGGCCTTGGCTGCCACGTGCTGCTGAGTCGCGCTTATCGTGGTTAGCTTGGGGAACGGTTAGGGCACAACATCCCTCCCCACCTGGGAGAGAGCGCGCTCCCAGTGCCAGCTCAATATAATACAAGATGATACAATAACTTAATATAGTAATACAATAGTTTAACATACAATAGTTTAACATAATATATATGATAATAATACAATATACAATAGTTTAACATGATAGACTGTAATATAATTTTATATAGTTCTCTTTTGGTCACGTTTTTGTTTAATTGTCACCAAGATTGGTGCTTCGCTCGGTACTGCGCTAGCTACTTGTTCCGTTGTTTGACTCTGCGGGTTGCTTTCTTGTAGAGCACTTTTTCTATTTTTGACGCGTACAGTATATTTATAACAAATTATTACAACTGCGGAGAGTACAATTATTCCGCTTATCGAAAAGGATGAGATGAGGCTGTAATGATATTCTACCGGTATTCCGCTATTGTTATTGTTTAATTCGGTTTCTAATTCTAGTAGGCTTTTGCTTACTGCGCGCAATTCCTCGGGATGCTTAATTATTTTTTGTAGTTTGCAATGTTCTATATATTGGAGATGAGTTACATTAAATGTTTTTGGTATATCCGGCAGAGATAGGTTGTACTTTGGCAAATAGCTTAGTGTTTTTTCAGATTTGTAGGTTTTACTAGTTTCTATTGTAAATTCGGGAGTGACGATGAAACATTTGCCTTTAGTTAATATAATACCAGTGTCTTGTAGTGACATAATTTGTGCGGAGTGCTGTTCGCATGTGATTATCAATTGTATTGGATTTGGTGCGACGTATATCCATGCTTCTAGTTTGTTTAATTCGATTAGGATTGTTTGATTGATAGTTATGAATCTGATATTGCAATTGTTCGGTTGTTTAACCAATTTGGTGAAAGTTTGTACTTCACATGGGCCGTGAGGCAAGATTTTGAAAACAGGATGGTGTAACTTACATAGGTAGTTATTGTGCAATACCTTACAATTCTTTAGTTCTTCTGTGGAAACATGGATATAGTCCAGATTTGCTACATCTACTGTTACATAGGTTTCAGTAGTGTCTAGGTACGCATAGATTGAGTCGTTTACTTTAGTCGGAACGGGGTAAGGTTTGTTCAATTTGTATTGCTTTGTTCCGAGAAGCGGAACTTCGATAATAGTGTTAATAGTGTGCGGCGCAGAGTATGCCGTTAAATCAATTATATTGTAGAGTTCGTGAACGTTTTCTAATGTGAGCGGTAGCGGAAAGTTTAAACCGTTTGGTAATTGAGAAAGCGCCGAATGAAAGTATGCAATGACTTGATTTGGAGGTAAAACGGTAGGATTGAGAATTCCTTTTTTAATATTCTGCGTGTAGTCTAACAAGTTTTTAACGTCTTCGGCCAGATCTCTTATGATATTTTCGAAGATTATCGCGTTTTCGTCTATTTCGGATTGTAAGTGTCGGCTAGCAATGTCTGTCTCTAATAGTCGCTTGAGTACCTTTGTCGTTCGTAGGAGTACTTGTTCGTTATGCTCTATGTTCCAGATCGATTCATTAAATAATTTAATGTTTGCATTAGTGATTTGCACTTGCTTTGACAAAGACGCGCGCAGTGTGCTATCCTCGCGTTTAAGAATGTCAATTTGTTTGTTGATTTCTCGTCTGTCGTCTGCGTCCATTGTACCGAATAGAACTTTTTCTAAACTACCTAACCCGTCTATTAACCCTCGGCGTACTCTTGGTACTGTTCCTATTGTTTGGTGCAGGAACTCGAGGTTCGCTAAAATACGATCCAGTTCGTTACGTGATGTTTTGTAAAACCGTGCACAGAAAGCAACCAGGCCGGAATCAGCTGTGTTCCGGCATTGTACCGTAGCGTCGGTGAGTGTATTTAATATGGTTGTATGTTGAATTTCTAGAGGCGTTGTGTCGATATGGATTACTATTTTCCAAGTGTTGCTGTATGTTTGTAGGTTGCCGATTTCTTCGAAGTAGATGCCTGGGTTTTCTGTGAATTTCTGGATCTCGTATGGTTCGTCCGGGTGAATCCCTTGTGTTAATGTTATTGTGAGGCCAACCAAAATTGGCCAAATGATGTATGATAGGGACATCCTGTAAAGACAGGGTATATGTGAGAATAATACTCCCGCGACGGTATTTTCATCGTCGCGGTCTGAACCTGGTGCTCTCATCAAATGGTATGGTGTAAGCGTTGACTGGATCGGGTGTCGTCGCAAGGCCCTTATCGGTGTTTACGGTAAGGCACCACGGAGTCGCCGTTGCGACGGAGGGGTGGTGTGGCTCCGACACGGGGAGGGACAATGTTCTTTGTGAGGGCTCAGTCTTGCCGAAGCCATAGACGAATAAACACAGCATTTTACTTTAATTGAGGGAGCCTATAATCATTGGAAGACTCTTCCATCCCACAAAGGGGATGTAACCCTTAGTCAAAACCAAGGGAGGAAGAATCGCCTCTGCCGCATGGGCGAAACGAAATGTTAAGCATGGGGAAATGCTAACGATTGGCTGGATGAACCGAAATCGATAGAACATGGAAAATATACTAACTTGGTTAGTATAACAAAACCGACAAAACGTGAAAACAGACTAACACTTGGTTAGTGAAGCAAGTGCAGACTGTTTGGCTTTGGACGATAGGCCTTTTGGGACTGTGACACAGCCTAGATGCCTATGGCGTCATAGGGCAGAGTGCTCGTACGGATACGGCCCTCCTGCCATGGTCACGTAGAGTAAACAGGGCTGGCTTAATTTGTCTTGAAATCTTTCGGGAAAAGTTAGTTCGATTTTAGCCTGAGAACACTGCACGTCTACTTTTAATAAACTACAATATATTACTTGTCCCTTGAGTTTAATGGAGTCCACCTCCTACACAAGAAAGAAGAAAGTCGGAGAACAAACTAACGCTTGGTTAGCCCATCAAAACTGTGATAATGGAAACCAACCAACGTTTAAACCAATGAAAACCAACGAAGAACCAAGGAAAAACCAAGGAAAAACCAACGAAACGAACCAATTTCGCTAGTTGAACAAGAAAGAGAAACCCAGCATCGAGAGCGTACGGATACCGATCCGTAGAACATTGTATCTTTCATGTTGCAAAACTGGGAGATGCAAGGCATGAAGCAAATCGTTGTGCCTTTTATGGGGAAGTGTTGGGAAGAGGCAAAACTGGGAAATCAAGGACGTGAAACAAAGAAACTACTCTCAAGAGGATGTAACAGTAGTCGAGGAAAAGGCAAGGAAATTGGAAAGAGGTCACTCGATGCGTGGAAGGAGTTAATACCAGTCGACGAAAAGGCAAGGAAATTGGAAAGAGGTCACTCGATGCGTGTAAGGAGTTAATACCAGTCGACGAAAAGGCAAGGAAATTGGAAAGAGGTCACTCGATGCGTGTAAGGAGTTAATACCAGTCGACGGAATGACTGAACAGAGGGAATGAAAAGGAACAAAATAAGTGTGTGGGGGAACGATGTAGTGACCGCTCGCCGAAAGCAAACGAGATAGTGGGGCAAGATAACGCACGATAGAAAAGGGCTCCCAAAACAGGAGTCGAGACTTTTGAATGATACTATCGTTACGTGCGGTTTGCCTAACCATTAATAAAGTTCTCGTTACGATTAGTAAATACGGTGTGGCGGCGATAAGCCGGCGCCACGTCTCCGCCTTATGTTTAAATCGAAACCGTAGTGTGACAGGAAGTATCGAATGTAGCGTGAGGTGCGAATGAAGAGTGTTAGTTGAAACGTCAAGTGAATGTTTACTTCTAGGGAAGAGCGAATGCTTTCTGGGAATGCACGAGAAGCTTTGAGTGCATGGTGACCCGTGGTCGACCTGTGACACGTGGCAAGGGTGTGTATGTCGGTGTGGGTAGTCAAGTTTCGTACACTCCCTCGCGGTGCGGAGCTCTGTACATAACAACACACTGGATGTTTTATTCAATAAATACCATTTGATGAGAGCGGGTGGTTGTTTTTTTTTTTTTTTTCTTTTTATTAATCCACGAAATGTTTCAGACGGTTCGCGTGCACCCTAAGGGATCGACGTCCCTTTTGAATCGTGAAATTCTCGTTAGTATGAGTTTGGAGAATTGTGTAGGGACCTATCCAGCTCGGCGTTAATTTTTTCGTGCGTCCTCGTCTGAGTGTATCGTCGCGTAATAATACTTGGTCACCTGCTTTGAAAGTGCTCTGTTTTGTGTTTTTGTCGTACCGTATCTTAGATTGAATTTTATGGCTTCTTAAAGTGTCCCTAGCCACTGTGTTAGCCGAACGCAATCTTTGTTTTAACTCGTGTGCATACTGGTCGTATGTGTAGTCGAGCTGCGGGGGAAGAGTTAGCGAGGTCGGGAGCTCGGCTGATCTCCCAAACACAAGTTCGTAAGGAGTGTAACCAGTCGCTGTGTGTGGCGTCGTGTTGTATGTGAACATAGCGTATGGGAGCCATTCGTCCCAATTTGTCTGGTCTTCGTCAATAAAATGTTTTAGATACTCGGCCAGAGTTCGGTGACTCCTTTCGAGTGCACCGTTCGACTGTGGGTGATACGCGGTAGTTTGAATTTTGTCTATTCTAAGTAATTTACAAATGTTCTTGAAGAGTTGGCTAATAAAATTCGTTCCCTGATCAGTGATTAATTTTTTGGGTATTCCGTACTCGCACACTATCGTAGTTACTAATGCCTTCGCTATTGTTTTCGCCTCTTGGTCTGGTAATGGTATCGCTTTACTAAATTTCGTCAGTAAGTCTTGAAACCTCAGTATGTATTTGTGTCTATTATGTGTTTCAGGTAATGGTCCCACTATGTCTAATGCGCATTTCTCGAAGGATGCTCTCGGGGTATCTGTTATAATCATTGGTGCTTTGGTTCTCCTACTTAACTTGTTCTTTTGGCATTGTTCGCATTTGGAAATATAGTTTTCTACGTCTTTACTCATCCCCGGCCACGAGTGTTTTAATTGTATACGGTTTAAAGTGCGTTTTACCCCTAGGTGACCACCTAACGGAGTGTCATGGTATTCGTGCAAGATCTGTTTTATCCGGTCTTCCGTGTACGTATCGTTCGTTACCGTTGCAGAGTCGTCAGAATCTGATTCGCTGATCGGTTCATCGTCCGCGGTGTTATTGTTCGTACACACGTCGGGTGCCGTATCGGTTACCGTCTGAGTGTCCTTAGGTGCATTTTTTCGTGGTCTTCCCCGTCCGCGTTTGATAACGTACATTCTACTTAGTGCGTCCGCGTTTTTATTCATTTTTCCTTCTTTATATCGAATTTCGTACTCGTATTCCTCTAGTTTAAGTCGCCACCTGACTAACCTGGAGCCGGGATCCTTTACGTTAAATAACCACGTAAGAGGTTTATGGTCGGTGACAATTAAGAATTTAGTTCCGTATAAATAAGGTCGAAAATGCTGCGTTGCCCAAACGATGGCTAGCAACTCCTTTTCAGTCGTGCTATAATTTAATTCGGCTTTATTAAGAACTCTACTCGCGTAAGCTATCGGTAGGTCATTGCCTTGATGCTGCTGAGATAGCACTGCACCTACTGCTTTACCGGATGCATCAGTTGTCAGCGTAAATTGTTTAGAAAAGTCCGGGTACTGTAAGAGTGGTGCTGACGTTAATTTATCCTTTAGAATTTCAAAAGATTCCTGCTCCTGGTTAGTCCATCTAAATTCTGCGTCTTTTTTCAATAACTGAGTAAGCGGTTTCGCGGTGCTTGAAAAATTTTCTATGAATTTTCGATAATATCCCGCTAAACCGAGGAATGATTGAACGTCTTTGGCCTTTTTGGGAATCGGAAAATTTAGAACTGACTCTAATTTAGACGGATCTGGCTTAATTCCTTCTTTAGTTATTACGTGCCCTAGGTAGATGGTTTCTTTTCACAAAAATTGACATTTGTTCGATTGTAACTTTAGACCGCTATCTTGTATTCGATCAAATATTTGTGCTAATCTGTCCTGGTGTTCTTGAAGTGAACGACCGTGAACTACTATGTCATCTATATACAGGGTGTCTCTTAACTTCTGTCCTTCCCGGAAATGGGGGGTAGCTGGGGTGATTCTGAACAACTTTTTCCTTGACCAATATGTGGTTTGCAGCTTCATTTTTAAGTTATTAACGAAAAACACTGGCCAATGAGAGCGCCCGCCAGCCGGCCGATGGCGCGCGCTGAGGCACGAACCTATCAGCTGTCACGATGGGGGGGCATCGAGGGTACCGACAGAAGCGTGCGGCAAATGTTACATCGTCTTAATTAAGAATAATGTGGAATAATTCGTTTATACTTATGAAACTAATAAGTCGTTTAATAACCGTGTTCGATACGTTTATTCATTATCCGAAAGAAATAAACTGTTTTATTACTTATGAAAAAAATATTTTATTTAAGAGCACGTTTTTAGGTGGATAAATTATGTTTCAAGAAAAACGATTTGCAGAACTAATGTTAGAAAAAGCTGGTTAAATTTACCCATTCGTCTACGAATTAATCTGGTAAACATTGTGCGAATCCTGACCTAGGCAACGCTCAACAGCTGATGACACCGGCCGGGTCGGTGAACTCACTACACTCACGGTGAATTCACTTCAAGTTCACTTCACTTCACGGTCACTATCACTTGCCACTGTAAAATGTGGGAATATTTGAAACCGATTTATTTTTGTTACGTTTAAACATTTCGTAATAGTCTACGTTTTTACGATTCATGTTGTCCGTTCGGCTAGCAGAACGACTCTGCCAGCTGAAACGTCGCACTCGCTTCCACACAAACACACACATGTTCTTTAATTGAGGATAACATTGTAGTACCGACGCTCACACTGCGACGCACACTACGCAGGGGCCGATGTTGCCCTGTGTGATCGGTATCTGCCGCCGATTTCCACTAAATTTGGAGACAGTGTGTGTGCGTGTGCGTGTGGAAGCGAGTGCGACCGTTTCAGCTGGCAGAGTCGTTCTGCTAACCGAACGAGAAACGTGAATCGTACAAACGCAGAATATTACTAAATGTTTAAACATAGGAAGAATAAATTGTTTTTAACTATACCCAAATTTCACAGTAGCAAGTGCAAGTGACCGTGAAGTGAAGTTATCGTGAAGTGAAGTTATCGTGAAGTGAAGTGATCGTGCAAGGATACTAACCCAGCCGTAACATCAGCTGTTGAACGTTGCCTGGGTCAGGATTCGCACACGTTAAGCAAGTTAATTCGTGGACGAATGGGTAAGTTTAACTAGCTTTTTCTAACATTAGTTGTGCAAATCGTTTTTCTGAAAACATAATTTATCCACCTGAAAACGTGCTGTTAAAAAAATATTTTTTTCATAAGTAATAGAACACGGTTATTAAACGACTTATTAGTTTCATAAGTATAAACGAATTATTCCACATTATTCTTAATTAAGACGATGTAACATTTGCCGCACGCTTCCGTCGGTACCCTCGATGCCCCCCCATCGTGACAGCTGATAGGTTCGTGCCTGAGCGCGCGCCATCGGCCGGCCGGCGGGCGCTCTCATTGGCCAGTGTTTTTCGTTAATAACTTGAAAATGAAGCTGCAAACCACATATTGGTTAAGGAAAAAGTTGTTCAGAATCACCCCAACTACCCCCCATTTCCGGGAAGGACAGAAGTTAAGAGACACCCTGTATACGAAGCATTTAATTCCGCGCAATCCTCCTAGCAGCGATTCCATTGCTCTTTGGAAGGTAGGAGGGGCGCCCTTAAGCCCGAATGGCATGCGCTTGTACTCGAAATGACCGTACGAGGTAGACAATGCGGTTTTTTCGCGATCCTCAGGCTCCACATCGATTTGATGGAAACCTGACGCTAAATCTAGTGTTGTAAAATATTTGGCTCCACCCAGCTGGTCGAGAATTTCGGAAATATTGGGTAGGGGAAATGAGTCCCCTACTGTTAAGTCATTTAATTTTCGGAAGTCTACTACCACACGATATCTCTTTTTTCCCGTTTCGTCGGGTTTTTTCGGGACGACTAGCAGCGGAGCGTTCCATTCGCTGGTGCTAGGCCCTACTACTCCTTGTTCGATCATTTCGCGTACTTGCCTATTTACCTCTTCTTTGTGTACTTGCGGTAATCTGTACGGTTTCACGTTTACCGGTTTCGCGCCTGGTATTAAGCGTATCTTATGCGTTACTTTATCCGTATGTCCTAACTGGTCGCCTTCCAAATAGAAAATATCATTGTATTTCTCGCAAAGTTCTAATAGACTGTCTTTTTCTTCTGCGTATAAATGCTCGGTCTTGATACTATCGCGTAGAGCCTTCATTCTATCCTTCCCGGTTAGCGCGCGGATATCGTACGTACGCGTGCTGACGCAACCTAAGTCGACGTCGTTATCACGTAGGTCAGTGTACTGTACCGTCGGAAGTGTCTCAAGTTGTACTGACGGCGGTTGCAGTTGTATAGCACGGGTGTTCAGATTTATTATGGGGATTGGACATGTGCCATTGTCCGCTCTAGTTAGACAGCTTCCTATGTAGACTCCTGGTTCTAGCATTTGTTTCTCTATTAAACCCTGTCCGTAGTCATTAGTAAATGCCCGTACTATTGTTTCTGTTCGTGGTTGCAAGCTAATTTCTTCGTCTCTAACCAGTGGCCAGAACGTGTTCAAAATTTCTACACGTTCTCCTGGCCTAATTATCGCCTTATATTTAGTGATAAAATCGTACCCCAATATGCCGTCAACTTGTAGAGGAAAATCGTCTCTAACTACGTGGCAAGGATGAGTAATAACTCTGTCTCCTATCTGTACGTGAAGTTCTATCCTACAGATAGTGCGAATTTCGGAATGCCCTATGCCTTTCAGCATTATTACTTCCGGTGTGGTGAGCACGTCTAAATCGATTTTACCGTATTTTAATAATGTAACGTCTGCCCCCGTATCGACCAACATACGGACCTTTGGTACTTGCAGTTCTTTTGCCTGGATTTCAACTATATTCCTGGACCTATACGCCTCTGTAGCACAGTTTACCTGATATGAACGAATCGACGGCTGACCGTCCGTGCCTGATCGGTTAGATCTATTGGCCCCTGAATTTTCGCGCGGTCGATTGTATCTGTTTCCGTCCGTGTCACGTCGGTAATTAGTATTTCGCGCGTTATTCCGGTTCGATGACTCGCCGTTTGTCGATTGCATGTCTCTCATCAACGTTCTACAATCGCGCTGGAGATGCCCGGGCCGGTCGCAATAGCTACACACAACCGTGGTGTGACGCACCTCTCGTTTAATACCAAACGTTTGTCGGTTAGACGAGGAACGATTGGGATTAGATTCTGCTCGCGGCATACTCAAACGCGCGTAACAATTCTCTGCGATATGCCCTTGTCTATGGCATCTCCTGCATTGCGGAACGTTGGACTTTTGTCCGGTTCGTCCCCTGCCATAGCTGGAGGGTCCCGGATTTCCGAAATTACGCGTGCTGTTTAACCCTAGAGCTTGTTCTTCTCCCAAAGCCGTGGTAATTGCTGCCTTTAACGAGTCATACGTTCGCGACCGAATTATGTTCCTTAGTTTGTCATTCAGTCCCGTGCTAAAGATAGTTATTGCTTGCTCGTTCACCGCGTCTAGCAACGCCTGATTTACTACTTTGCTGTTCCCGGGTTTTGTCGTCAGTTGCGATAATTCCGCGGTCAAAGCCTCAAGTCGTGTCGCAAAGGATCTAACACTTTCGTAACCTCTTTGTCGGCATGCGTTGAATTCGATCTGGACCGTGCTCAACGAACGTGTTTCCGTGAATAGGGACTGTAAAGTTGATTTTAAAGTTTCGAAATCGTTTATGTCGCGGTATTCGAGTCGGACGGCTGCTTGAACTTTAAATTTTGTTCCCAAAATTGCTCTCAATAGCAAGGGGTGTTCTGGCGGGGGTACTAACTCCATCGCGACGTCGCATGATTTTATAAACATGTTCACTTCGCTCACGGAGCCCCCGCTGAACACCTCTATTAAGGAAAGCGCTTTCAGCACCGGTCCACTGCCACCTGTAGCCATGTTCTCGGTATCGAGTAAGCTAAAGTCGTTCGCGTCGATTGGGAATTCTCGTTCCTGTACTACGCGGATCACGCTTCCGCTATCGCTCGATGAATCGGTGTCAAAACTAAAGTGCGGTGCGCGTAATTGCCTCCGGGTCGTATGCACTGGGTCGGAAGAAGGTGTATTGATATTTGCGTTTCTCGTAAAAGTAAGAAAGTTGTCAAATACGGATTCAAAGGATCTAGAATTGACTCGACTGTTGGGCAGTCGGAAACGGTTTATATCCCCACCTTCTTGCGACATACAAGACGCTGGTTTACAATGGTATCAAAATACAAAATTTTCTTGACTTACAGTTGCTGGCGCATTTTCGCTTGCCTGTAGTAGCTTCGTTGATGTGTCTCGTTGATCCGCTCCTTGTCCAGCTGCCGGTCCTCGAACTGCAGCAGGCTGGTCACTCGAACTCCGTTTGCTCCTAGCGTCGGCTGCGAAGGATAGCCTGGGGTAGTCGGTCTCCTCGGATGATCGGCTTCCAGGACCCTTCCTTCGGTCGGTCGCTTCAGTCGCGTGGTCCACACGGGTCGCTTCTTAACTGGTCGTTGGGACTGATCGTCGTTTCCTCAGAATACGATCTGAATCAGTCCTTGATGCCACCTCGATGACTGACGGCAACTTTTTAAGTTGTTACCGTCGACGAACCAGAGCTTCTCGGTGATCGATGGTAGAATTGCGTTTTGATGTTGCAACTCTACCTTGTCCACGCACTGTTTCCATCGAGAGAATCCCACCGCTGCCACCAAAATTGTTGTGCCGGATGACACTTGTCGAATGTTGGGGGATGTCGTAGGTGCGGGAGCGTCAAAGAATTGGTATTCACCGGCGTTCGAGTAATAAAGGAGTAAATTTATTGAGACTTAGTCAATACACAGTGCTCAGGAGTAATGGTAGAGCTTGGTGGAGAGCTGCACTGAGACTGACGTGGCGAGTAGTATGTTTAAGATAGCGCGACGGCGGTCGTGCTATCGGGGTTTTATACAGTGCCGATGCAGGAATGTGCTGTGTCTTTTCGGTGGTGGGCAGTCTCCTTGGCGTGCCCTTAGCCAGGCGCAAGTTGTTGGATCGACAGTAAATGGATACGCTGCTTCCTGCGCGTATCCGTCCGCTATTCCTCGAACACGGCCTTGGCTGCCACGTGCTGCTGAGTCGCGCTTATCGTGGTTAGCTTGGGGAACGGTTAGGGCACAACAGTTACAAAATCAAAAAAAAGTTGAAATTTGTAAGAAAATTGCCTATATTAGATGGCTAATAATAATATAATAAGTAACACACGGACACTGATTAAAATTGCAACAAAGGCAGAGGGAATTTAATCAGCTGATCAGACGCAACGTGACGGATAGCTGTAGGAGTACGGTAGTTAAGGATATTAAATAAAATAAAAAGCATAAATTAAAAAACGAATTAAAAAAGGAAAATACAAAAAGAATTAGACTAAGGCTAGCTATAATCCAGAATTAGAATAGTACGAGGACTATAAACTTAAAAATAGGATAGCATAGAATATATAATTAATATGACGTAATAATTAACAGTATTATTGGGGGAGAATTGCAAATATTAAAAACATAGTAAAATAGAACATATAAATAACACAGTACAATATATTTGGTAGTACCACATATTTGAGTTAGACACATTGCATTTTTAATGATATATAACGATTAATAGGTAAAGATATTGGGAGTAACTAAGAGATAGTTAGTAATTTGTGCAGGTGTAGGATCGGTATCAGTCTGTAGGGGTCCTGGGCAGATTTTATGCCCGGTTTGACTTGAAGTATGACAATTGTCATTGATTTATTTGATTTAACATGTTGTCATCATGTTTCTGTGCAATGCCCAGAGGAACCAGCGTTACGAGTGCTAGTGCAGTGCGCGTTATTTTTATAGTGTTTTGGCAGTGCGGTTACAAGCCACACTGACAATTTATGGACATTAATCAATTGAGAGCGAATGAGTGAGCATGCAGGTAGCCCGACGTGTGGTATGGGGCTACCCACCGTAAAATGTAAGCTATTATAAGTATGAGTGTGACATAAATACCGACAATACTCAGTTCCACTACATCCCACAACTTTCAACTCGTGCAAAATACGACATAATTTGTAACTTTTTTTACCCCCATAGCCTACACCAGAAAAACGCCATTCCCAACGAATTCGGTAGGCTGCTCGATCTCTGTTTCACTAACGACGCTTCGGCCAAACTATGCCTTGCCGACGACCCGCTTCTTCCACTCGACAGATACCACCCGGCACTTACTTTTAAGTTAGATTCTCTGGAAGTCCACATACCGTCGTTTTCATATCTACCTAGACTGAACTTCAACTTAGCTGACTACCAGGCAATAAACGAGCACTTTAACTCTGTTAATTGGGACAACCAGATCGGAACCCTATCCCCAGACGAAGCACTGGACACAGTTTATGAGCACATCGGATTCGTGTGCGAACAGTACGTACCCGTAACGTACGCACGTAAATCGTCTTTTCCGGCCTGGTTTTCCGCTGAGTTGATAAAAAACATAAAAGCTAAAAAAGCAACCCACAGGTTGTATAAGGTCAGCAATGCATACATTGACTACTTGGCCTTCGCAAGATTAAGAGCAAAATGCAAGTCCCTTGTCAGATCTTGTTGGTTAGCGCATATAAGGCATACTGAATCCTCCTTATCCGACAACCCGAAACTGTTCTGGAAATTCGTCAACACTACTAGAAAAGCCAAAGCGCTCCCGGATAAAATGTCCTATAACGGCATTGAACTATCACATCCCGACGACACTGCCGAAGCGTTTGCCACATTTTTCCAATCCACTTTCAACCGAAACACAGCGAACAACCGCACCTTCGAATACTCGACAAACACAGACATTGACAGTCTCTCCATCAGCATCGGCGAGGTATACAAGCAGATAGACAGCATCGACATTAAAAAAAGCCCGGGACCAGACCTCACTCCACCAATCTTCTTCAAATCCTGCAAATTCGCCTTCTCCAGAATTTTATGGCTCATTTTTAACTCATCATTAAAATCGGGTATCTTCCCAAGTAAATTGAAAACAGGCATTGTAACTCCTATTTTCAAAGCAGGCGAAAAAGACAACGTATCAAACTACAGACCCATCTGCGGTCTCAATGTTATGTCGAAGATCTTCGAGAGCATCATCACAGATAAGTTAACAAGTATGGTCAAAAACAACATCATCGAAGAACAGCATGGTTTCATCCACGGCAGGTCGACGGTTACTAACCTCGTAATCTACCAATCGTACATCGCACGAGCATTAGACAGCGGAACTGCAGTCGACGCCATTTACATGGACTTCCAGAAGGCCTTCGATTCGCTTAACCACGAGTTACTGATCAGGAAGCTCGCCGCCCTCGGTTTCTCAGGCAAAGCGCTGTCGTGGATCTCAAGCTACCTCTCAGGTAGAACCCTCTCAGTAAAATACAAATCTAGTCTTTCACGACCGTATGAGGTAAGCTCAGGTGTCCCCCAAGGATCACACCTAGGCCCACTGTTATTCAACATATTCATAAACGATATAGCGGAGCAAATCCAACATTGTCAGTTCCTTCTGTACGCGGACGACCTGAAAATCTTCAAGAAAATCGAAACAATGCGCGACACTCTGCTCATCCAACAAGACTTAAATAGCCTATACGACTGGAGCATCAGTAACATGCTGCCTTTCAACACCTCCAAGTGCTTCACTATGAGTTTCGCGAAGAGAAGATGCCAATCCGATTTTCCAACCGGCTCCTACAACATAAACTCCAAAACGCTAGCAGTACGGGACTCCGCAAAGGACCTCGGAAGTCTTTACCTCATCGCTATCCTTCATAGAGCATATACACTACGCCACCGACTCTGCCACTAAGGTTCTTGGTCTCATTCACAGACACGCATCAGATTTTAAAAACCCGTCCACCTTCAGGGCACTTTACTTTCAACTTGTTGTACCACACTTAGAATACGGATCGCTAATATGGAACCCCTCGCAAAATTACCTCATCAAGTTACTGGAGGGCGTGCAACATAAATTCCTGAGGTATATCTCCTACAGAACCAATCAGCCCATGTCAGCAATGTGTCATAACTACGACACCATCCTTAACCGGCTGGGCATAACTACCCTTGCAACGAGAAGAGCTACAGCGGACCTTGTTTTTCCCTATAAAGTCTTCAACCAGGTTATCTGTTGTCCTTCGATACTCGAACTTCTGAAACTCTATGTGCCCGCGAAGAACCTAAGGGCCAAAAATCTCCTCCATATTTTTCCCTACCGGTCCCTGGTAGGTGAGCGAGACTGCATAAATCGGGTTTGCTCAGCTGTAAACGCGCAAATTAACAACCTTGATCTTTTTAGCGGAACATTAGCGTCATTCAAAAAGGAGGTCTTAAGAGCGTGTAGTGCAACTCCGTAGTCTTGACCAACTTCTGCGTCTAAGTTACTCACATACTCACACTCAAGAAATGTAAAAATCCACCTGTAAAATAGGACACCTGTCCGTAATTAACAATAAATAAATAAATAAAATAAATAAATAAATTTTATAGAGCGTGGCGTACTGAGAGAATGAGATACCTTACCTAAGGAAGGGAGGCGCCCTCTTCGGGGGGGCGCAATTATCAACTAAGTAGTTAGTGGGTGATAAAGAGAATATTTGCGTGTGTGTATGATAAACATTGCACCAGCGTGGGCGTTCCACTCACCACGCTGAGTTAGGATGAATGATCGGACTAACTTATGGGGCTTAAAATAAACATCTCCCTGTGAGAAAAATGATAGACTACTGGGATGGCGGCCGTAACCAAGCCACCCATGGCAAATGGCAGTACGGCGGTCCTGGTACTGCAGAAAACCCGCACACCAGGTGGGCGTCGACAGCGGATTGGAGTCATGTCCGTCTGTCTGGCACCCGTCAGGGGCGTTAACAAAGAATTTTAAATAATGAGCGAGGAGTTCTTACTCCGCAATTGCCGATGCTCAACTGTCCTTAGGACAGGGGCGGTACTCTGGGGCGAGAGGAAATGTTTTTTGAGAGAATAACAGAATCGAGTTCTTGGGTGGGTGTGCTGGGTGCTTGCACCTTCTGTGCCTGCACCTGGCAGGGTCCTGAACCAGGCTCCGGACTACACTTGTATCCGGACTGGATGTAGGGTTGGCCCATCCGAGCGAGGTCTTCTAAGAGCTCGACAGTTCGATGATCGCCCATAGCATCAGAATTGGTAACGGGGGTGAGGGCTGTTGAGGGATGGTGGTGGGAAAAAAAAAAAAAAAAGGTTAACGAAATACAAGGAAACTTAAAGTTATGGAACTGGTTAACGAACTACATCTATAAACTATAACTATTGCTTATCCTAAGACGAAGTGCGAGGTGCGCCTTCGATCGGCAGTCTACAGAGTCGGGTGACTGGGCGCTTGAGCGTGGTCGTCGCGGTACGGACCGTTACAACGCGAACGAGTCCATCTGCGCCAGGAAAGCACTCTGTAACGCGTGCGAGTTCCCATTTAGAGGGAGGTAGTGCATGACTATGCAATAGCACTAGATCGCCAATTTTTAGATTGGGAAAACGTTTGGTCCATTTCCCCCTTAGTTGTACGGCGTTCAAGTAATCGCTCGCCCAGCGTTTCCAGAAAGCTTCCACAGAACGGGATATGAATTGCCATCTGGACAGCCGGTTTACATTAATTTCGAGGAGGGAAGGTCTGGGGACTACCTGCAGGTGTGAGCCGGTGAGTAAATGCCCAGGAGTTAAGGCCTCGAGGCTTTCGATGTCGTCGTGAAGCGGCCCGATCGGTCTTGAGTTGAGAATACTCTCAATTTTGCACAGGATAGTGGTGAATTCTTCGTAGGATGGTTGAAGTCTCCAAGAACGCGCTTCAGATGGTACTTTACGCTCTTCACACCCGCCTCCCAAAGACCACCGAAGTGGGGGGCGGAAGGGGGTATAAAATGCCAGTTGATTCCAGTATTCGCGAAACGCGACTGGAGCTCCGGAGCTTGAAGAACGATGTGCAAAGCGCGTTTTAACTCGCGATCTGCTCCGACGAAGTTAGTACCGTTGTCGCTGTACAAGGCAGTTGGGATGCCACGACGTGCCGAAAACCGGTCAAACGCAGCCAGAAAGGCGTCGGTGGTGTAGTCGTCTACGAGTTCTAAGTGCACAGCTCGCACAGCGAGGCATACAAATATGGCAAGGTAAGCCTTGTGCGTGCGAACACCCCGGGCTTTCGTCGAACGGATCTGAAACGGGCCGGCGTAGTCGACACCAGCGTGCGAGAACGGACGCGACGGAGTTACCCGCGGCGCGGGAAGATCACCGAGTAGTTGGACCCTACATTGGGCGCGCATTCGCGTACAGGTAACACAAACGTGAGTGCACCGTTTCACGATGGATCGAGCATTAACTACCCAGTATTGCTGGCGTAGGAAGTACAGGGTGACGCGAAGTCCGCCGTGCAAAGTGCAAACGTGAGCGTGTTGCGCAAGAAGATTCGCTACGTGTCCCCGCGGGATCAAGATAGGGTGCTTGGTTGGGAACGCAAGTTGAGAGTTTCGCAAACGGCCGCCTACTCGCACGATGCCCTCAGTATCGACAAACGGATCGAGCGCTGTAAATTTTTTATTTCCCGTGGGAAGGGAAGGTTTATCCCCGGAGTATGTCACCGGACCGAATTCGCGGGTCTGCACGAGTCGACACCAGAAGAGTCGAGCGCTCTCGATATCGGACGCGGTGAGGTACTTAAATCTAGCCTTACTTCTATTTTTAACATTATGTACAAAACGCAAAATGTAACTGGTCACACGGAGCAGTCGTGGCCAGGACGAATATCGCTGGGGGAGGTCCCACGCATCTACTGTGCAACTGGAGTGAGCGTTAAGAGCGCAAGCGTTGTTGCGCTGTTCAGGAAGTGAGTCGTGTTCGGCAATGGCTTTGATTTTTGGCCACTCGACGGGCTTGTGTTTGAGCCACGGTGGGCCTGTCCACCACAGGGGATGTGCAACCAACTCCTCGACGGAGATTCCGCGGGAAGCGCAGTCGGCCGGGTTTTCGTTAGTCGATACGTAATGCCAGGTCGCGGCTGGAAGCGCTTGCTGGATTTTTGACACGCGGTGCGCGACGAACGGTTTCCATTTAGCGGCCGGTGATTTTAACCACGCGAGGACCGTGGTGGAGTCCGACCAACAAAAGGTAGGAGCGTCTGATTGTTTCATTGCGGTTTGTACGAAGGTTAGAGCTTTAACTAAAAGCAACGCGCCACACAGCTCCAGTCTGGGCACGCTCAGCAAGCGGTTCATCCCAGGATACCCGTTCAATCCATAGCCGTTGAATTAAAATTTTCCCGGCTATGAGAAACGGGGCTAGCCAACCGAGCGGATCGAATACGCGCGAGATAAGGGAAAGAAAGGAACGTTTTGTCGCGGCTTCGACAGTCGGCGCTACATTAAAGGAGAATACGTCCTTGATTGGGTCCCACACCATGCCCAGAACCTTGAAGGTGGAATTATCCACAATCTCCTTACACGCGGTGGGATTGACGTCCGCGGGCGAGAGATCTTCGATTAGACATTTGTTGTTCGATGCCCACTTGTAGGGGTGGAATCCACCGGTACGTAGTAGGCTTCGGAGCTGATCGCGTGTTTCTCGGAGGGTTGTTATGTGGTCACTGCCGAACATGATATCGTCCACGTAAACGTTTTCGTGGAGAATGGAAGAGGCGAGGGGGTAATCGGTACCAGAGTCGGCGACAAGCTGTTTGATTACCCGGTTAGCCAGATAAGGCGCAGAAGCCGTTCCATAAGTCACGGTCGACAGACGGAAGTGTTGGACTTCACCGTCCGGGGTGGGACGCCAGAGTATTCTCTGATAGTCTCGATCCAAAGGATGAACAACTATTTGCCGGAACATTTTTTCTAAATCTGCGGTCATGACGTACTTGAAGGTGCGCCACCGCAGTAAGATCGCAAACAAATCTGTCTGGAACTTGGGACCGACGAACAAGAAATCGTTTAAAGATTTGCCATTGGAAGAGGCAAACGAAGCATTGAACACGACGCGAACCTTTGTAGTGGTACTGGTTGCGCGCACGACTGGGTGGTGAGGCAGATAGCAAACCGAAGGTTTATGTATCTCCTCGGGCGGTACCCGCTCGAGGTGATCGAGTCGTTCGTACTCACGTAGGAAGTCGCGATATTCGCGGGCGAGCTCTGGTTGTTTCGCGAGGCGGGCTTCGTCGGACAGCAAGACGCGCATCGCGGCGTTTAAGGTGTTACCCAGAGGTACCGGCTTTGGGTGGTTAAACGGAAGTTGAACCACATACCGACCACTAGGTAAGCGTGTATGTATTTTAGTAAAGTGTTCTTCACATGCGAGTTCGTCGGTGGTACGCGGCGCGACTGCGGGTACTTCCTCTACCAGTCAGAACCCCTGTATTAACGGGGATAACGGATCCGCGTCCTGTACGGTGATTTGGCACGAGCTGGTCGAGGCTTGTCCTGGTGGGGAGTCGGCCTAGCGGCCAGCGAGAACCCACCCCAGCGTGGTTTTTTGTGCCGAAGGAGAGTCTTTTGGCCCAATAATTAACCCATCGCGGATGAAATCATAATAGTAGTCCGTTCCGATGATCAGGTCGATCTTCGTGTGCGACAACGGTTCTGGGTCAGCGAGGGATTTCGAAGATGATCGAAGTTGGTCGACACGAGTACCGGTGGTGGCAGGTAACTCATGAGTTGTGGAAGGACTAACGCGTTGACCGCTACATCAGCCTCTCCCTTTCCCGTTAGTATGTGGAAGGAAGCTAGTCCGCGGGCGGGGCCCGCGGCGGCAGCTCCGATCCCCTTCACCCGTACCGCAGCCGGTTTTAACGCCGACTTAAGCGCATTGACTAATGCCTGTGAAATAAAGGTAGACTGCGAACCTTGGTCGAGCAGGGCGCGTGTTTTCACAATACGCCCGGCTTGACTGCGGACGAGGACGGAGGCTGTCGGCAGGAGAGTCTGGTATGCACCCGTATGACTACAGCAGTTGGAGGCCGAGATTGTCGTGTTCTCGGATTCTCCGGAGTACCAAGCCGAGGTTGGTGCGAGCTCGAGTGGGTTCGCGTCTTCGGGTTTTGATTCGACTTCCGAATGCGACCTGGGCGGCAGTTGCAACAAAGTGTGGTGCATCTGCTGACAATGACGACAGCGGTATTTACTTGAGCATTGTTTCGTTTGATGATTATCTGCCAAACAATTAAGGCAGCGCTTGTTTCGCTGCCTGAGAGAAATGCGTTGTGATACCGCTAACGCTAAAAAGGTTGTGCACTTGTAGGTGCGGTGGGCCTCCCCGCAGCACGCGCAAGCTACTACGTTCGCTTGTCGTGACGTTGCCGTAGTGGCATTATTGTTTGCTGGGGTCGCACCCCCATGAGAACGAGTGGTACCGAGCTTGGGTCGCGCTACGCGGTCTCTTACCGCATCGCTTACGGACTTGGCGATCGGTTCTAATGTCCCGGCTCGGAGATCCAAAAACTCTGCGAACGTGTGGTACGAAGGTAACGTATTGACGTCCCCGAGTTTGAGCTCCCAGTCCCGTCGCGAGCTTCGACCAAGTTTGTTTACCAGAAGGAACACGAAAAGGTGCCCGTTGAGCTCCGTCAATTTCAACGTGTTGGATAGTCCAACGTGTATCTCGTAGCTCAGGTCCAAGAGTGCTTTAAGCTCGCTAACTGAACCGGAGGTCAACCTCGGGAACTCGATCAATTTGTCGAGATGCGTATAAATTATAGCGCGTTTGCGCTCGCAACGACGTGACAACGATGTCCACGCGGACTTATAATATTCACCAGACGACGGAGTGTTACTTATTAAGCGAGCGGCTTCGCCATGCAGACTCGCGCGCAGGTAGTGCAGTCTCTGCATGTCTGTAAGGTCAGTAAGCGCGCCGACTAATATCTCAAAGTTCTCGCGGAAACCGGGCCAAGCGGTGATTTCGCCGGAGAATTTAGGTAACGGTATAGTAGGTAACGTTGTCGTACTTCCCTTCGTTCCTTCAGCTGCGGTGGGCGTCTTGCTGTCGGAGGCGCTGTCCTTAGGTGTAGGCAGCAGGCCCATGCGATGTTCCATCAGAGCGTCGCGGGTTTCGTCCATTGAGTCCGTGATCGTCCTGAAGACATGGTCGAGGAAGTATTTATGTGTGCGCCGGAATGACTCATCAGCAAGTTTGACGATTTCTTGTTGTCTTGTCCTGCACTCCTCCCACAGCTTCGTTACATCGGCGAGGCGCAAATCGAGGGCGGCTATGGATCGTCTTGGTTTGGCAAGTTTTACGAAGCTCGCCAGGCGGTACGCTATCTGCTCCTGAGCTTCAATCTGCGCTGCAATCAGGTCCTCGATTTTGGTCATGTTGCTGCTTGTCGATGTTGTAACGACTCGAACGACACCCGTGTCGGAGTGACGATGTGTGCGACTGCCTGTCAATCACGCATGCGGGATCCTTACGGAGTTGGACGCGTGTGGTAGCCGATCGCTGGCGAACAGGTAGCGACGCTTGACGAGCGACGGCGTGTTGTGCTCCTTCGCACATGCGTGGTTCACGGTTCCCTATGGATCGGTATAGTTGGCACGCAATATGGCGGACTCAACCGGTTTTTTGGAGCGCAGGAGGTCCTAGCGCAGGACCTTTTTTCCAATTTCACCTCTTTCACAGTACACTACACTCAGAATCCGGCTCGAAGGACCATTTTTATGTATAGGATTAGAGTTTTGTAAGGCGGGTTCACTGCTGGGGGCAGCTTCCGAAGGTGGTAGTGATGGTAGGGTGAATAAAATATTAAGGCCTTGTATGCTTCCACTGTCTGTATTTTTGTTGAGCGTGGAGTTCTAGCACTGCGTAAATACACTAATGTGGTACTCGTGGAGTACTAGCTCTACGGAGATACTCTGAGTTGACACCTTTTGGAGCACTAGCACTACTTTACTATCACGCTTTTAACTGGTGTACGGCTCCCAAGCGAGTGCGTGAGTTTCCGGTCGCAACCGATCGCGATCGCGCACGAGCGACCCCCGACGGGGGTTAAGCCGAATCCTCAACAGCATTAGATAACAGGTAAAAATAGTATCCTTCATTTTTAAGCTATCTTTAGTTTTTAACGCTTGTATCCCTTGCCACGCTTAACAACAATGGATTTAAGAAATGAAAATGTCGTTTTTAGCTGCTACAGACATCTATCTTGATATTGGAAAAAAATTAGAGACCTACCCCGTGTTTTGTTTTTCGACTTTTGCACGCCTAAATTGGCGTTTTTCCTCACTGTGCGTCTTTTCGATTTTCTCTCTCATATTTGAGAACCAGTAATCCCGTTTTACAAGCGTTTCTGTTTTAGTAATCGCAAAATGACCGTTTTCATGCGCTCGCCTAATTGTGTCCGCTTGCATAGACCTCGGCACGACTAATTTGATGTCGTCGTCTATGGTTTTGAGCAGAAGACCACCCTGGATGGAATATCCTTCGATGGCTTTCGTTTCCACTGCCCGAAGAAGTTTTAGAATATCCTCATCCTTAGCCTGGGCCCTCTTTAAACGCGCGGTCAGACTATCCTCGCTTTCACTTACAAGCATGCACTGCGGTAGAGGATGAGGACTAAGTGCGTCCACATGGGCCATGTTTATACCTGGCTGATGCTCGATGGTATATTGGAACTCTTCCAGTAACAGGGCCCATCGAGCCACACGCACACATAGATCCTTCTTACGCATAGTCAACGCAAACGCACGGCAGTCAGTGACAATCTTGAAAGGGGTCCCTAATAAATATACTCTAAACTTCCGCAATGACTTAATAATAGCCAGCACTTCCAACTCGTAGCTGGTGTATTTTTCTTCAGCCGAGTTTGTCTTCCCACTTGCATAATGAATGGGATGCAACGCATTATCGACACGGTCACGTTGCAACAATATACTTCCGAACCCGAACCGAGACGCATCGATATGAAGTTCTGTCTCTGCACCCAATTTATATAATCTACGTCAGGGCTCGGAATTAAGTGAACTTTCGAGCCGATTTTCAGAGGCGACGCCCCCTTTCTCCGGCCGCACGTCTTGGCCCTCGCGATCGCCTTGCAGCTCGGCGGTCCTCAGGCGCGTAACCGCGCGGGTCGCATTAGGGCGACACCCGTAACCGTAGGTTTCCACATCACCCATGGGGTACTATTATCGATGCGTTTTTTTTTGTCAGTGGTATCCCCTGTAGGCCTATTCCACTGTGTCGCACGATAAAAAATAAATACTGAAAAACACTGTCAAAATTTTAATCTAGTTTGGAAGAAGTTGATTTTCGCGCACGTTTAGACGAGCTGGGCAAATTTAAAATATCCACGGGCAAACTGGACGTCGCTGTCCGGATCATACGCGAGAGCGAGGAATCGTTTAACGCCGTGCGCTGTTCTGTCTTAATGCTGCGCATTTTAGAGAACGAACATTCGCACAAATACGTTGATCCGAACATTGAAAAAATTCGGAGAGCGAAATTTCTGAAATTAGGGTACGTTGATTCTTCTAGAGTTTTGAAAAATTCGGCTCCCTTTCCTTCCCTCGTTTTCAAAGAAATGTCGTGCTGAAGATCACACAGTTCTTCTTGATAGACGAGGGCTTGTTCTTCGATTTTAACGGCGAAAATCAACTTCTTCCAAACTAGATAAAAATTTTGACAGTGTTTTTCAGTATTTATTTTTTATCGTGCGACACAGTGGAATAGGCCTACAGGGGATACCACTGACAAAAAAAAACGCATCGATAATAGTACCCCATGGGTGATGTGGAAACCTACGGTTACGGGTGTCGCCCTAATGCGACCCGCGCGGTTACGCGCCTGAGGACCGCCGAGCTGCATGGCGATCGCGAGGGCCAAGACGTGCGGCCGGAGAAAGGGGGCGTCGCCTCTGAAAATCGGCTCGAAAGTTCACTTAATTCCGAGCCCTGATCTACGTCGAGGTTTATCTAGAAGAGACTTCTTGAGTTCTTGGAATGCCGCGATTTGTTCTGAATGGAAATGGAAATTTTCTTCGGACCTCAGCAGGTGTGTAAACGGTTTAGCTGTTAACGAGTACTCAGGTATGAACTTCCTAAAGTAGCCGGTAAGACCCAAAAAAACTCTGTACCTGTTTTATTGACGTCGGCTCAGGGAATTTTGCGACGGCCTCTGTTTGATGACTTGACGGTCGCACGGCTTGGCCTTCGATTATATGCCCAAGAAAATCTACTCTAGTGTGCATCAATTGACTTTTTTTCCAGTTAATCGGCAATCCGGCTTCACTCGCGGTTTTCAATGCCAGTTCCAAATCCCTAACGGCGGTCTCATAATCTGGAGATGCAATAATCAAGTCATCGAGATACGTTAGGACAACTTTCGCGTCTATCAATTTCCGGAATACGGCGTTTACAAATCGTTGAAATACGGAAGAGGAATTGCAAAAGCCAAACGGCACTTTCAAAAATTCGTATTGACCGTCGGGAACTATAAAGGCAGTATACTTTCGGGAAACCTGATTAACGGGAACGTGAAAGAATCCGTTCTTCAAGTCCAGCGTGTTGTAAATTTTCGCGTTCTGCATTAGAATCTAACTGGTCATCTATTAATGGAAGGGGATACCGGTCTCTAATGATCTTTCTATTTAATTGCCTGTAATCAACGCAAAGCCGAGGTGTACCGTCTTTTTTCCTGACTAAACCGACGGGACTAACAAATTCGGACAAAGAAGGTTGAACAATGCCGTCGCGTAACCATTCCTGAATAATTCCATTTACCTCGTCTTGCTCTGACATAGACAGTCGTCTTGGGCGCTGAGACATCGGTTCCTCGTCTTTCAAAATTAACGACATTTGAACGCCCACTTCGCGTATTTTATCCGGTCGATAATTTTCTACCATACGTTTCACTCTGCCCTTAATTTGTAAATCCGCGTCGCAAGAAATATTGATCTCATCTACACTTGCAATGTCTATTTAAAAAATCTCCACACAATCGACACGAGAAGGACTTTTCTCTCGTATTTCCTGAATTTTTATGTCTCCGTGTTTAATACGTAACTCTATTGTTTTGAGGAAGTCGGTTCCCAACAGAAGGCTGTGCTGCATTAGTGAATCTGAAATAACATGTATGTTCATCGAGTATGAATTATCATCTATTATAATGTTACGAGCCGGGGCTGTGGGCAACGCCTAGGCCGGCGATGTTGATATTACCCAAGGAATATGGTTGAGAATTTGTTAATTAGGTGCACGGACGAACCTGATGCGAAATCAGGGAGCCGCTGGGATTGATGTATGCGAGGACGAACCCGATGCGAAATCGGGGAGTCTCATTAATAGAATCAAGCGCGGACGAACCTGGTGCGAAACCAGGGAGCCGCAGGAGGGTGAAACGTCGTGAACGAACCCGATGCGAAATCGGGGAGCCACTAGGAAAGAGTGCGCAGACGAACCCGGTGCGAAACCGAGGAGCTGCTGGGAGGTTGGTTTATTCACAGACGAACCCGGTGCGAAACCGGGGAGCTGTTCGGAGGTTTGGTAAACGTACGGACGAACCTGATGCGAAATCAGGGAGCCGTAGGATACAGGCGAACCTGGTGCGAAACCAGGGAGTCGCAGGAAATGTTAGTTTGACTCGTAAATAAATATTCGATACAACTCGAGCGGTTAAGTTGTATCTGTGGGACGTTACTACTAATATAAAGGATTACGGAGTAAAGATAGGTTTTAACGAATCTACTCGATTTAATGGTGAACAGTTTATAAGTTTATATTGCAACCAGTTGTTTGTACAAGTGTAATTGTCGCAATATAGTTAAATAGTGTGTGAATTATTACCTAAGCTGCACGGTGTTGACGCACTGGCGTTGCGGGGTCTGGGAACGGTTACAAAGTATGCCGAAAGAACTTCAACCAGACTATACGGATTCTAACGGGTTAACTTTATCTGAATGGTGCTCTAAGCCCAATTCTTGCTGAATGCAACCGACTCTGTACAAGCGTAACGCGACTTGACTGTGCGCGTAGCTGTGTAGTTATGAACCGAAGATGATCAGGAACAGAGGGTTTATATAGTTCCGAAATGTATAGAGGGGCTAATTAGAAGCTTCCATAAAAAGTAAGAGCGCGGAGTCTTCGTCGGGTCACGAATGCACCTAATCGGTCGCGATGCAGTTGGTCGATACTTAAAGGGTTAACCGTCGTGTGGTAGCGAGATAAATCTTTAGGCGTCTTCCATTCCTACGCGAGAGCGAACGACACGTGCGAGCGCAGCGTAAGAGAATATTATTCATACGTAACAATAACTACGGTATCAAATTCGCCTAACGTTTCATTCGTGACCGATTCTATACCCTTAAAACTAACATGTCTTCGCCGCAAAGGAGGAGCACCCAATTTTACATAGACATCTGACCGCATTAAAGTGACCTCACTACCGGTGTCGACGAGAGCTACTATTTCGCGATTGTAAATTTTTACAGTCTTCACATACTTTCCTGCCGAAAACTGCGCCGCAGGTTGATCGTCAATCAGAGCCGATGTTCTCCCCGGACAGCTGGATGCAATGTGCCCGAATCCCTGGCAAGCGTAGCATTTGGTCGCCTGAACCCTTGACGCACAACCCGCTGCTCTGTGTCCTCTTCCTCCGCAGCTGTAGCACCGTGGCACCGCCGGTCTCGCCTCTGCTACCTGCTCCGTGTACTGCGCTCTCCGTCGCTCACAATCAGTGTCCCTCGGCGACCCCCTGCGTGCTTGGTTCGCGTCGGCCGACGGACTCAAAATTACGCCTTCGAAAGCGGCCAACAGCGCTGCTCCGCTCGAAAAACATTGAATACGCGCCTGATTTTGTAGAATTAAATCCGGAATGCCCTCGATCAGATGTTCAACCATCTCGTCTTCAGCGACGGGCACTCGATTCGCCAATATAATTTTCTGGTGGTAATAGTCACAGAACCGCTCCTCCCGTTTCCATCGTCGACTCTCGAACTCCATTCGCCGTAAAGCCTTGTTCGGTACGAAAGAGAACATGGCACGCATTTCGCCAAGAAATTCGTCCATATCCATGACTATGTACTCAGGTTTGGAATGAAACCATTCCATAGTCTTACCCCCCAGCCTGGCAATGACGAGCGTTTTCGCCTCTTGATCACTAAGCTGATGCATGTCCATCAACAGTCGCAGCTGTCGTTCCCATTGGCCAAATAGAACGCCATCACCATCGAAGTAGCTCAGCATGCCAGCAACGTCTGGAATTCTCACCTTTGGCGGCACGTGTTGCACATTTTGAATCGGACGGGTTGCATTTGTACGATGCCGATTCTCTTGCTGCATCGCCACGACTTGCTGACTAATCAAGTCCAGTTGATCCTGCATCCTTCGATGTATCGGGTTATCATGCTCGTACGACGTATGTTGTGCCTGAACCTCACTACTCTCCTCACTTGTACCACTTTCGGGTAGCGCTCCCACACGCGCACCTGTCGGATCTGCATCTAACAGTCTCGCCACTACCTCAGCCTTATTGCCGGCCGTTTCTAGCCCCAACGCCCCCAATCTCTTCTTCAACTCAATCAAGGTATACCCGTTGTAATTGATCGCACTCATGTTTTACAGTCAATCAGACAACCCGTAAGCCCACAATAAATCGCAAACCAACGATTACGCTCACTACACTGACAATCTTACACCTCCTGTTACCTCTATCCCGGACGAGCCCCCAATTTGTAGAAGTTATTTTTCGTAAACCTCACGTAGTTTGGAATAGAGGACAGGTGGTGTAATAAGACTTCAGTTACTCTCATTAAAACACTAGCTTTATTATAATAATACGTCAACACGCGACGTTACTAAAACACACAACTCTGACTCTTGCACGCATCATTCATTCTTTATATTCTTTCACTCTTAGTTTCTCTTTCATTCTATTCCTCATTTGCTCTCACTCATTTAGGACACACCCCCGCAGTCATTCCTCGGTGGTGGTCGGTCCTGCCCACCCGAACCTTTGGGCCGCTGTACCCTCCATGCACACGACCTTCTCATGTACTCAACTGTTCGCGCCAAAACAATCGGAAGCGAAACTGAGCTCGACCTTGTATAATTTTCAGTGTATTTTATTCAATAAAACCTTTCTCGTCGCGTGTTGCACGTTATTACACTCCCAAGATTTTCTTTGTTCTGTGGTGCGCACTTTTTTGCGCACGATCGCGGCCCCAGTGCTGCCACCCTCACCGTTCGGCGGACGCGTGCCGATACCGGTGTGCAGGCGCGCCGTATACAAATTAAAACCGTACATTTCCGCCTACCTTGATCTATGAGGAGGTCGGCGCTGTTTAGTTTAACCATAGCTCAACCGACAAGGCTTTCTACTCACACGTCCAGAACGCGTTACAATATTTTCCGCGTCAATTTTTTCCGCTCGCATCCGCTCGCATCCGCTCGCATCCGCTCGCATCCGCTCGCATCCGCTCAACACACTCCATTCGCTTCGTCATCCGACAATTCCAATGGATACACACGCTGCAAAGGACGGACCAACTCTCCAGTGGAGGTAGTTAGTCGAAGTACGCGACAACTTTCTCCTTTGTCCATTATTCTTTCTTTCACACGTGCCTTTCACTGATGCAAGGAGCATGTTTTATAGATGAAGCGGATCACGTCATTGCGTCCCTGAATGCTTTTCGTACTGAGGACGGACTTATCAGAATTAAAACTAAGCTTATTCAACGTGTGGATAGTTATAATTTTCGTTATCCCGTGGTTTTGCCCGCGAGTCATATAGCAGTGAAGCTATTAATTCGGTAAACACACGAAAGGCTCTGCCATGCTGGGCCGCAAATTTTGTTGAACTGTTTACGCGAAGACTACTGGCTGTTAGGTGGTAGGAAAATAGTCCGTTCTATTATTAAGAAATGTGTCGTTTGCGCTAGACAGAATGTAAGGGCATTGGAGTCTGATCCCGTTCCGCTTCCTGAGGATCGTGTGGGGGAGGCAGCAGCTTTTGAGGTAATCGGAGTCGACTTTGCTGGGCCTCTATATTTGAGGGGGGAGCAGAAGGGTTGGTTTTGCCTCTTTACGTGCGCAGTCTATCGAGCTGTACATCTCGAACTGACGACTTCTTTAGCAACTCCGACTTTCTTGGAGGTTTTTAGACGGTTTATCGCCAGACGAGGTAGGCCAAAAATTGTGTATAGTGATAATGGACGAAACTTCGTTGGGGCACAAAATTTCTTGAAGGAGGTTGATTGGCGAAGGGTAGAGAGAAATGGCGTATCGCAGTAAATTCAGTGGAAATTTAATCCACCTCACGCACCGTGGTGGGGTGGATGGTGGGAAAGGTTGATAGGACTAGTGAAGCGCTTATTCTGTCGTATGTTGGGTAGGGCCTGCTTACCCTATGAGGAAATGGTGACCATGCTTTGCGGTTACGAGGCTATTGTTCGGCCAATCTACACGCTT
Source organism: Nomada ruficornis (assembly GCA_951802695.1). Taxonomy (NCBI): domain Eukaryota; kingdom Metazoa; phylum Arthropoda; class Insecta; order Hymenoptera; family Apidae; genus Nomada; species Nomada ruficornis. The sequence goes on from OX637850.1 coordinate 13,358,861, forward strand.
CGAACGGTCGTCGCCAATCAGTAGAACATCGCCTACCCTAATTTCCCGGGTTTTTCGCTGTCGGCTAACCCGATAACTTAGCGCGCCCAAATATTCGCTCCTAAATCGTTGTCTGAGTGCGTCTCGAATTTTTTGGCGATAATGGAAACGCTTCTGTAACCGTCCTCGCTCTACGATATCAAAGTCCGGAACTCCGACCTCTCTGAGGTCCTGAATGAACATAGCCGGCGTAAGAGGCGCGAACTCCGCAGCCGCATCAGAGAGATATGTTATTGGCCTAGCGTTAACAATAGCCTCGCAATCGCAAAGCATGGTCACCATTTCCTCATAGGGTAAGCAGGCCCTACCCAACATACGACAGAATAAGCGCTTCACTAGTCCTATCAACCTTTCCCACCATCCACCCCACCACGGTGCGTGAGGTGGATTAAATTTCCACTGAATTTGCTGCGATACGCCATTTCTCTCTACCCTTCGCCAATCAACCTCCTTCAAGAAATTTTGTGCCCCAACGAAGTTTCGTCCATTATCGCTATACAAAATTTTTGGCCTACCTCGTCTGGCGATAAACCGTCTAAAAACCTCCAAGAAAGCCGCAGTTGCTAAAGAAGTCGTCAGTTCGAGATGTACAGCTCGATAGACTGCGCACGTAAAGAGGCAAAACCAACCCTTCTGCTCCCCCCTCAAATATACAGGCCCAGCAAAGTCGACTCCGACTACCTCAAAAGCTGCTGCCTCCCCCACACGATCCTCAGGAAGCGGAACGGGATCAGACTCCAATGCCCTTACATTCTGTCTAGCGCAAACGACACATTTCTTAATAATAGAACGGACTATTTTCCTACCACCTAACAGCCAGTAGTCTTCGCGTAAACAGTTCAACAAAATTTGCGGCCCAGTATGGCAGAGCCTTTCGTGTGTTTACCGAATTAATAGCTTCACTGCTATATGACTCGCGGGCAAAACCACGGGATAACGAAAATTATAACTATCCACACGTTGAATAAGCTCAGTTTTAATTCAGATAAGTCCGTCCTCAGTACGAAAAGCATTCAGGGACGCAATGACGTGATCCGCTTCATCTATAAAACATGCTCCTTGCACCAGTGAAAGGCACGTGTGAAAGAAAGAATAATGGACAAAGGAGAAAGTTGTCGCGCACTTCGACTAACTACCTCCACTGGAGAGTTGGTCCGTCCTTTGTAGCGTGTGTATCCATTGGAATTGTCGGATGACGAAGCGAATGGAGTGTGTTGAGCGGATGCGAGCGGAAAAAATTGACGCGGAAAATATTGTAACGCGTTCTGGACGTGTGAGTAGAAAGCCTTGTCGGTTGAGCTATGGTTAAACTAAACAGCGCCGACCTCCTCATAGATCAAGGTGGGAGGAAATGTACGGTTTTAATTTGTATACGGCGCGCCTGCAAACCGGTATCGGCACGCGTCCGCCGAACGGTGAGGGTGGCAGCACTGGGGCCGCGATCGTGCGCAAAAAAGTGCGCTTCATCTATAAAACATGCTCCTTGCACCAGTATGAACACCGCTCGCTCAGCCTCCCTGTAGTCTTCTACTGTTAGCTCACCCCTCACACGTGAATTCAAAGGTGTTCGACAATTAGTTATAAATCGCTTTAACCAACCAACTAGCCTTTTTTTTTTTTTTACGAGGTGGAAATCTTCGAAAGACACGCCCTGCCCTGGGGGAGAGCAGGAGGTAGTGTCGGATTTCTACCGACTAAAACCACCAGGGTTACCTAACCTCGGCGCTTGTAGGGGAGGCCCCGTGACCTACGCAGACACATTCGGTGCCTCCCCACGCCCGGCCATTGCGGCCCCATCCTCGGGAGGGTCAGAAGGACCCTCCGAAAATCTCCACCGTATCGCACATGGCCGCACCAGGGGTAACACCCGACGCGGCCTACCTCCACCAGACCGTGATAAGGACGACTCGGGCCCCCACCCGAGTCGCCCACGGCTCTCCGACGGCCCTGCGGCCATTGGGAGGATAGTTCCTCCCGGCACGGCCGCCCGCATTCGGGAGCTGGCGACGGTCGTCCAACAGGCGGTTGAGGGGGACACCCCAACGCCCCTCGGGCCCGTCAGCCATACCAAACAACGGGAGGGGGATCTCACCAGCGGAAACGGCCAGCGAGTCCGCCCCTCCTTTACATTCGACGCCTGCTTTCTGGCTGTCGGACAGCCCCGCGGGATACCGGGAGGACATAATCCTCCCACAGCAGGGCCGCCCGTCCACTGAGTCAGCGGTGACAATCATTCGAGAGACGGGAGGGGGGACACCTCCGATCACCCCTCGGACCGTCGCCGCTTTTACACCACGGGACCAACCAACTAGCCTAATTATTCTAGAATATCTGGAGAAGTATTGCGCATACCACGGAACCTGCTCTACAGATTTGACTTCCTTCAACGTCATTAGCGACACACTCACTTTGGTTTTCTTCATCTCGCGACAGATCTCATCCTCATCGTAGTTCTCTGTTGGAGAAGGCCACTCTCGCCGATCATCCCCTAACCATTTTGGACCCTCCCACCAAGCTGAGTCAATCAGCTGACCAACGGTACATCCCCTTGAAGGAAGGTCCTCGGGGTTCAGCACCCCAGGCACGTGATGCCAGTCACTCGGATCTGTTATCTTCCTTATCTCCTGAACTCGATTCTTCACAAATGTGCCCTGTTCGGTCGAGATACCGAAGTATTTTTTGGATTAATAAATGTAAGTGACCGGGCGACGTATCGCCCAGAAACATATAAACATACGTCAGGTCAGTCACCCGAGACTATCATAGATGTAAGGTGTGCATGAGAGTGTATGTTTGTTTCTCGGTAGCTGGCATACAGGTAGGTCGCGGAATAACAAGGGAGCAATGACCCATGTAAGGTGTCAAAAACCGCGATCTATCGCCAGCTATGACAACAAGGAAGGAATGAGAGAGTGTGAGAGAGTGAGAGAGTGAGAGAGTGAAACGACGTACAGGTCAAATATATAACGCGGTACGAATCGCGGGCAGGCAGAAAAATACTGACCACCCAAACGAACAAGCGACGATTGTATAAGTTAATAAAGAGTGATTCAACAAAGAAACTTCTTTAACAATTATTCGTGCCAAGACGGTTAAGTCCGTGTTGGAGGTGATTGTTGCGAACAAGAGTGACAGTTCACCCGCTACACTTTCGAAGCTAGAAGGTGTACGACAAAACATGCCCCATTCTCCGTCTCGACGAATCCAAGCCAACACTGTGGTGGAGTCACTCCAGAAATACATACGCGCGGATCTATGATGCAGGACGTCGACAATTGACTTTGCTAATGTGACATCAAAATTTCCAGCTAATCACCCCGATAAGAAACAGCTATCCTCTATGAGTCATCTTTGGCGTACGTGACCCCAAGAGACACAAAGGAAGACCCCGCGATAAAAACCTGGCGAGATGCAGGCAGGTAGTCTGTCTGATTTCTGCTCTCGAGCTATAAACTTGTACCTATATTATAATAAAGGTATCCGTGGATACGTCCATAGAAAACAAATTTTATTTATTATTGTTGAGTGATAAATTACGTGACATTTTGGCGATCCTGCCAGGCTCCATTCGCTTCAGTGTAAACGAAATTACAATTTCGGCATACGTGCATCATTGAAGATTGAAGGATCAACGAATCTAAGTGTCTACTTTCGAGGACTACGGTCAACCAAAGGAAACACGTCAGGGCTACATTTACTTACTACGGTAAGCTGAAAGCTGGATTCATTTGTACGATACAGAGTGAGGAAAAGTAGTTTCTCCAGTATTAGCTCCGAGAGTTCAGGCGCAATAAATTCTATTATGTCAGTACCTCCTAAGAAAAGTGAGAATGCGAGCAGCATTACAGATAGTTCCACACGCGCAATATTAGACGCAATGCAAAAGCAAAATGAAGGTTTTACTCGACAAATAGATAACCTTACGCGAAGATTAGAGGAAACTCAAAAAATAGCTGACGAAGAGAATAGGAAACGGGCCCAAGAAATAAAATTCTTGGGAAGAAACATTACGAAATTGACATTAGGAGATGACATCATGACAGAGATAGGGTCAGCTGTCACCACTGAAGACTCAGTGATGGGTACGCGGGACAAGATACCGGCTCCTTCCACCTCCAAACCACATCCGATCGATATCACCCCTCCCGTCAATGACAGCTCAACAATGAGATACACCAGCCCAAGCCTCAAGGCCAAAGACGCGATAAAATGCATTCCGCAACTGAACGGGGAAGATCACATAGGGGTCGAGGAATTTATTAGGGAAGTAAGAGAAATGCGTGCGATGTGCATTGAACAAGCTCTACTATTAAAAATGATTAAAATAGAGAAAATAACAGGCAAAGCTGCAATGGCAATCCGCAACGTACCGGTGAGTGAATTTACTCATTTATATGAAGCACTTTGACGTAATGTTGCTACCCAAGCATCCGTTAGAGAACAACAAGATCAGCTTAGGGAAATTAGACAACGATATGACGAAAACATTCAAGGATACATTATTAGATTCCGACGTGCGTTCAATAAATTACAATACAGCGTAACAAATGAATACAGGGACGAAATTACGCGCCGTGCCATGAATGATAGGATCTTACGAGATTCCGTCACTGATTTTATTCGCGGATTAAAAACAGAAATTGGACAAATTTTGCTAGCCAACCCACCATATAACATACCAGAAGCTGAAAAGAAAGCAGCCGACATTGAGAGATACTTCAGAGAAGGCAGAATGAGGAAACCAAGACCAATGGAAAGAAGAACAACTTTCAATCCTAAACTTAATCCTATACAAAATCCTAGAACAAACAACCCGGTTCAAAATCCTAATCCAAAAACATTCCCACAAATTGAAAAAGCTCCACTCTCCCAAAGAAGCCATATGAAATGCTTCAAATGCGGGAGGATCGGACATACATCGAACGTCTGCCAAAATTTTCAATTCCGAGGGCCACAAGAACGAGCACCACCCAAAGTCAACAACGTAGAGACGACAACGGACGATCAGATAGACTACGAATCAACTCACAAGGAAGGTTAGGCAACCCGAAGATACCGATAATTATGAAACTTTGCATACCAGTACAGCATGTCATCCGTAATACAACCCTATATTCCAATGTTGCCATAACTCGGGTTTAAGGGGTGAAATCAGCCCTTGAAAAAAATTGAAGATTTTCTTTTTCGTCAAATATCTCAGGAACGCTGAGAGATATCTGAAAAAAGTTTAAGTAAAACTTGCACCGTTTTATTGTGTTTATTAAACTGCGTAAAAAATTTGTTCAAAAAATTCGTGGTTTTCGAGTTACCCCTCCCCCCACCCCCTCCGCCCTAAGAAAATATTGTTTACTATTCGTGCTGAAATACCTCTGGGTATCCTCTTTTCATATATCTAAATGACATATGTGTTAAATTTTTTTTTTTAATAAAAAAACCATTATTAACGAATTTAGAGTCCATTTACGCACTTTTCTTTAATGAACTGGCCTCACAACGCAATACTTAAATAATTTACATTTATTTTAAGTTCTTTACATGAAAATTATTCATATTAAATTTAATTGTAGCAGTATAACAGTTTTTAATAATAAAATAATTTGTACATTTTTCCACATCAAAGGGTTGTATAAGTAACAAACGACAAAAATAGTAAAAATCACGGTTGGTAATTACTACATTAATGATATTGCTTGTATACACTATCTTTGTACAGTGTTCCCCTTATCGTTATATTCTGATACCGATTTGGAGAGAAATGTTTGTGGAGCGGCTGTTATTCGCCGATATGCCTGGTGTAGTGAGTACTTTTGTCTCACACATTTGCATGAGAAATATTATTATTGTACTAATTATAAACCGTAATTTTCATTGAATTCGTCTTCGAACGATAAATCTTCGAACAATGTCTTGACCTTCCGACCTCAGACTATCAATACGTATTGTCAATAATATTGGAAACCTTGAAATATTAATAATAATATTGACCTGAGGTTTCCGTTATCGTTGTACTTATCCTCGTAATCTTACTTATTTTGCGCAGTTTTCCGGTGATGCTTTTATATAAATGTTCGCGCGGATGTAGCTCATTTACAGTTGTATTTACGACAGTAGTCAAGTGCACATGCTGCCATTTAATTAGAAAAAGTCAGTGCTCATTGCTTCAAAGCAACTTCTTTAAAATAAAGTCGATTAATATCGCTAACGTAATAAACATGTTAGCCACTACGTTTCAAATCGCGAGTATAACGCAGACACCAATAAAGCCCGGAGAAGTTGACTTGCATAATGAAATTCGTGATATTATAAATAATTTCCAAAATACGTATTTCACACCATCGATTGAACACGATTATGTGCTTGAATTTGATGATCCATCAGAACCACATAGTGCTCCAATTGTAGAGCATGTTACGCCTACAGAATATGAAGAAGATAATTTTGACCCTGGAGAGTGTATTGTTGATGAGGTAGGTGGAAAAGTTGATTTAAGCTATAAGAAAAAAGCTGTGGAGTTTTGGAGAAGCGGAAAACAAACACTTCGACCGCTAACCACTGTACAAAAGAACTTTCGCAAGGTTAAATCCATGAATCAGCTATACAGGTGGGCTGCGGGTATTGAGAAGGGTGGAACAAACGCAGATAAACTTACATTTATTACAGAATATGTATTGCAAAAGTTTGAAGACGCTTGCGACAGGAGACTTATTGTCCATGACATGAATTTGAGATTATGGGCTTTGGAGGCAAAAGACGTACTAGTGGATCTACCCGAATTCAAGGCAAGTAAATGGTGAATTTGGAATTTCAAGAATGTACATGGAATCGTATCTCGCAAGATAACAACATTTAGAACACGATCTACGTTTCAAGACATTGGTAACTTGCAAAATGTTGCAGCAACTTTTGTTTCGAACGTAAAATCTAACATTCCAACGATCGGAGTTGAAGAAATTTATAATGCAGACGAGAGTGGCTTCAACCTTGAAATACATTCTGGACGAACATTGGCAAAATCAGGAGTGAAAAGGGTAGAAGCAGTGATTCAATCGGTGTCCGCTACGACACACAGTTACACTATTATGCCTATTATTTCTGCAAGCGGGCGTCTGCTTTCACCGTTATACGTAGTTTTGAAGGAGCCTACAGGAACGTTTGGCCCGAAGGTGCAAGAAACACTATTCCGGCCAAGCAATATTTACATCGAAGCTTCGAAATCAGGAAAACTCACATCAGAACATTTCAGAACTTGGTTTAGCCATGTATATCTGCTCAATACTGGCCGCAAAAGCATGCTACTACTTGATTCGTGGTCTGGACACTGCCCAAATCAGTTAAATCAGTTGATTCCAGAAATTCAAGAAGTGGCATTTTCGATCATTCCAAAGAAAACGACGGGTATGATTCAACCTTTGGATGTATTTGGTTTCCGGATTTGGAAAAATTTTGTGCGGACATTTTCGGATAATGTAATTCTCCTGGACGAAGATATCAACCTGCATTCACGCAATGAAATAATTAAATTGCAGTCGTTAACCCATAACCAAATTTCTTCGCCCAGATTCAAAAATCTTTTTCAATATGCGTGGTTTAAAAGCGGATATCTAGAAACTCATCCCGGCGAGTTTGAAAATCCTGTAGATTTCTGTTATTATAGGAGTGAAAAGGCTATACCAAAGTGTAGTATTTGTGGCGCGGCGGCCTTTATGCGATGCGCGTGGTGTGGCGAGTACCTTTGTTTCGAACATTTCTACAAGCAATATCATTATTGTAGTAATTACCAACCGTGATTTTTACTATTTTTGTCGTTTGTTACTTATACAACCCTTCGATGTGGAAAAATGTACAAATTATTTTATTATTAAAAACTGTTATACTGCTACAATTAAATTTAATATGAATAATTTTCATGTAAAGAACTTAAAATAAATGTAAATTATTTAAGTATTGCGTTGTGAGGCCAGTTCATTAAAGAAAAGTGCGTAAATGGACTCTAAATTCGTTAATAATGGTTTTTTTATTAAAAAAAAAAAATTTAACACATATGTCATTTAGATATATGAAAAGAGGATACCCAGAGGTATTTCAGCACGAATAGTAAACAATATTTTCTTAGGGCAGAGGGGGTGGGGGGAGGGGTAACTCGAAAAACACGAATTTTTTGAACAAAATTTTTTCACAGTTTAATAAACACAATAAAACGGTGCAAGTTTTACTTAAACTTTTTTCAGATATTTCTCAGCGTTCCTGAGATATTTGACGAAAAAGAAAATCTTCAATTTTTTTCAAGGGCTGATTTCACCCCTTAAACCCGAGTTATGGCAACATTGGAATATAGGGTTGTATTACGGATGACATGCTGTACTTGTATGCAAAGTTTCATAATTATCGGTATCTTCGGGTTGCCTAACCTTCCTTGTCAGTCACAGGGAAATTACCAACCATCCGACTGGGACCTGCAGGAGAAAGAAAACGAACACTCCTTGTGGATTCCGGAGCAGGAATCAACCTAGTTAAACGAGGAGCAATTGGACCAGGAAGAATAAGCGAAACACCAACAAAAACATTTTCGATGGGACATTCTAAATTCAGTTCTCATGAAACCATAGAAGCAAATATTTGTAATGTACCAGTGAAATTTTACATAGTAGAAGATAACTTTCCCATAATAGAAGACGGCATATTCGGATTACCAGCCATGACTAAATATAAATTCGAACTTACTAACGAACATCTTAAATTAAACGATTCTGTGTTAAAGTTTCAGAAAGAAATAACCATCCAACCAAAAACATGTTTAGAACAAACGGTATACCTGGAAGGAAAACCTACATCGGTATGCTTTATCAATTGTGGTGAGTCAGAAAAACGAATAACAAATCTGATAGAAAATTCGAATACATACGACCAGATTGCCTCCTTTAAAGAATTAGTTAGATTATCACATATTGAGAAAACATTTAGAGAACCGTTAGAAAAAATACTATTACATTACATGGACGTATTTAATTTAAAATCCGACCTCTTACCTTGTACTAACCTAGCTCAACATAAAATCACTTTGAAAGAAGACAAAATTATCAACACGAAGTCCTATAGACCCCCTGAATGTCATAAAGAAGAAATATCACGCCAAATGAACGAAATGCTAAAAAAAAAATAATCGAGCCATCCGACTCTCCCTACAACTCCCCTGTATGGGTGGTCCCAAAGAAAATAGACGCGTCAGGAAAACAGAAGTGGCGAATAGTAATAGATTTTAGAAAACTCAACGAACTGACAGATCAGGACGCATACCCATTACCCGACATAGACGACATTCTATCACAGTTAGGCAACGCCAAATTCTTCTCAGCCCTAGACTTATCCTCAGGCTTCCACCAAATCCCTATGGAACCGCAATCAAAAAAATACACCGCTTTCTCTACACCACAAGGACACTACCATTATAACAGAATGCCTTTTGGACTTAAAAACGCTCCAGCGACTTTTCAGAGGATGATGGACACAGCACTCAGAGGCTTAATAAATAAATATTGTTTCGTATATTTAGATGATATAATTATTTTCGGACAGTCAATTGAAGAACACAACACTAATTTGGCAATAGTTTTACAAAGGCTTAGAGAATTGGGATTAAAAATTCAACCCGACAAATGTGAATTTTTAAAACCAGAGTTAGAATATTTAGGGCACATAGTTACAGCCGATGGGGTCAAACCAAATCCAAAGAAAATTGAAGCCGTGAAAAACTTTAAGCAACCTAAAACTCCTACAGACATTAAATCTTTCCTTGGATTGGCTGGATACTACCGTAAATTCATTAGAAACTTTAGTAAAATAGCAAAACCGCTCACCGAATTAACAAAAAAAGAAACACCTTTTCACTGGACGGACAAAACGCAAAACGCTTTTCAAACCCTTAAAGATAAACTCTGCACAGCACCAGTATTAAAATTCCCAGACTTTTCAAAACAATTCCTACTAACTACCGATGCAAGTAATGAAGGCCTAGGAGCAATCCTATCCCAAGAAGGGCATCCCTGCTGCTACATATCCCGTACACTCAATCCTCCTGAGAAGAATTATTCCACAACAGAAAAAGAATTATTAGCTATAATCTGGGCAATCAAAAGACTGAGACAGTACTTGTTAGGAAGACAATTTTTAATAAGGACAGATCATCAAGCGCTAAAGTGGCTACAGAATTGTAAAGACCCCTCCTCTCGCCTTATGCGATGGAGATTAAAATTGGAAGAGTATGAATACAACATAGAATACACAAAAGGTAAAGATAACACAGCTGCAGACGCACTATCACGAATCCACGTCATACCGCGAAACGACCGACAAGACCTACAAACAAAACTAACTGAATGGGAATCCTCTGATTCATTACCCAAAGTTTTAAAACTAGCTCCAAATCATAAAAACTTCTATCAATTAACTAAAACCGAATTGGGAGATTACGATAAGAACACCTGGCTAATAAAATTATTCGATATAACCAAAGATAACGAAAAATAGGAATAGGAGACGAAAAATTTACAGAATTTGAAAAGAATATGATAAAATTAATTTTGATATTCCTAAACGATACAACTAAGGAATTACAATTCGCTTGGGAACCAATACAAACAAATACAGACAATGAAATAGAAGACATAATAAAAGAAAATCACGATCTAGTTGGGCACCCAGGAATACAGAAAACGTACGACAGAATACGCGAACGACACAAAATACCCGACCTAATGAAAAGAATACAGATCCACGTACAGACTTGCGAAACTTGTCAAATAGCAAAAACCACAAGAATTAGACCTAGAGAAGAACCATGCATGACTGATACCCCTATTGAGTCAAACGAAAAAATTGCCATGGACTTGTTAGGACCACTACAAAAGACAAAGAAAGGAAATCAATACATATTATCTATCCATGATGAATTAACAAAATACCTTATCCTTGTTCCCCTGAAAACCCAACAGACAGAATCAATTTGAACACATAACTGATAACTAACTGACAGAGGACAAAATTTTATTTCTGAGTTAATGCAACAATACGAACACGCCTTTAAAATAAAACACATAAGGACTACTTCCTTTCACCCACAAAGTAACGGATCACTTGAAAGAACACATGCAGTAATTTCCGACATGCTGAAATCAGTTCAAAAGAACACAGACGAAGAATGGGACAAACAACTTAACTTCATTTGCCTCGCCTATAACACCATGATACATGACGCCACAGGATATACACCATTCGAACTAACTTTCGGGCATACCGCCAACCTTCCATCTACAATATCCCGAAATCCCCAACGATCCTACGCCGATGAAATAACTTTTAGGAAAAGAGAATGGGACTCTAAATTACAAAAAGCTCGTGATACACTAATTAAAAGTAAGCAACGTTACCAACGCGATCAAAGAAGAAAAATTATTAAACCACAAACAATCTTTAAAGAAGGAGACTCAGTCCTAGTACATAACGATCACAAGGGGCATAAATTAGATACAGAGTGGTTAGGACCCTACACTATTGATAAAGTATGCACACCCTACTATTTGATTCAAGAAAAGAAAATACATGGTAACCGCCTAAAACCTTATTTTCCAGGACGACCATCGCGCTCATCCACTTAACCAATGCTAATGTCGAAATAATACCATTAAAAGACGATATGATATTCGTTGAAAAGATTGGAAAAGGGTACTTATATAGTGATACAGCCAATATTATTATAGGGCTAAATATAGAGGACATATTTAACCAAATAAGTAGTGTAGAAACTTATAAAGATAGAATTAATGGTTATTCAATAAGTAAACAGTACACCGAAGAATTAGACTCCTTAGACGTAAGAATTCGCAATATAAAACAATTAGCCAAACATCTGAAATCATTAACTCATGGCAGGATCAAACGAGGTCTATTAAATGTTATTGGATCAGCTTCCAAAAGCCTATTTGGAACATTAGATGAAGATGACTTAGAATTAATAAACAAAAATTTGACAAATTATTCGATGACAATAACAACATTAAAATTATAATGAGTAATCAAACTTCTCTCATAAGAAAAATAATAAACAATGAAAGCCTTAACTATCTAGAAAAAGATTATGATAAGATCCTAAAAGAACAACAGCAATCAGAAGGTGACAGAACTTTGATTAAACTCATAATGAAAATCAATACAATTGTTCAATCACTACATTTTCAACTCGATGAAATATTGAATGTAATAATATTAGCAAAACAAGGGATCATCAGCCCTCAAATCCTAAACCCGGATGAATTTATATCAAACTACGCCAAAGCGATAGCTACACGTATATACAACATTGCGATATCCCATAAGATAGAACACTTCCAATTTATACTCGATATCAGTGAACTAAAAGTATTCACTATTAACAATAAAGTTTTCTTCAAAATCATAGTACCTTTAGTTCTCAACGAGGAATGGGAAATAATTCAGGTATACCCTATTCCAAGCAAAAGAAACGGAATCTTTATGGCTCCAGCCATAGAACACCAAATTTACTTAACATCTGGATTATCCTTTGTGAACACTGACATCGAATATTTTGAAAAATTATGTAAAAACCGTGCCGGGATCACAATTTGTAAACAAACGCAACCGATACATGCAAGAAACTCCAGAGCCGATTGTCATAGCGAAATCATCAACTTTAAAACCAATATCGAAAGATGCCAAATTGTCATTTATAAAATAGAAGAAATCAGTTTCATACCTTTAAGAACTAGTAATACCTACAGTCTGTTTCACAAGAGCGTACTTGCTGTATCTGTGTTATCTTCGAAAAAACTCTTCGGGTGGGACGATAAAATAAACAGTCAAGGAGTCCCCTAATACGCTTTCGACGAGGTCTGTTAATAGATTCAAAACCTTCGAGAGTGCAACAGTTTTTCGAGATGAGTTCCGCGTACGCCAAGCGATTTGAGGCAGCCTTTCTGTGCCATCACCCAAAAGGCCCGAAAATGTCTTTTACATCGGCAGCAAGATTTATACACAAATCAAAGTAGTTTGTAAGAAAGTGGGTGAGACGTTTTGAAGAAACAAAAACCGTCGATGACCTACCCAATAGAGGTTTGAAACGAGGCACAACGACGAGGGAAGATAAAGCCATTGTCCAGCTTTACAAGAAATATCCGACACTATCGTTACGTAAAGCTCAGGGCTTTTTACGTAAAAAGAATATAAATGTCAGTATTCTGACCATATAACGGCGTTTGGAAGAAAAAGGCATTTCTTGGCGAAGTACAATAAAAAAAACCTTTGCTCTCTTCGAAACACGTGGAAAAACGCCTGAAGTGGGCTCGCGAAAATGTCAATCGCGATTGGGACAATGTTGTGTTTACTGATGAGTGTTCATTCTGGGGTTGGCTGCCAGTACGGAAAGCTTGGTCTGTACAAGGAATGCCAGTCATCCAACGTACTGTTAAACTTGCAATAAAAGTGCATGTTTGGGGGTGTTTCAATGTGCGTGGATTTGGTACATTGTGCTTATTTACAGACAATTTAAATGCAATAAAAATGAAAAGATTATATGAAACGGGTCTCTTGACGTCTGCTAAGAAGTGGTTCGAGAAATACGGTAAAGACTGGATACTTCAAGAGGACAACGATCCCAAACACCGAAGCCGTGTTTGCACGGAATGGAAGACAGAAAACGGCATCATTGCGTTGGATTGGCCATCTCAGTCTCCAGATGCCAATCCAATTGAAAACGTGTGGGCATATATAAAGCAAAAGCTTCGTGGAAAACATATTCATAACGTGAAAAGTCTAAATCACCGCATAAGAAAGATATGGAGATCACTACCAGTATCATATGCTGAAAAATTGGTAGAAAGTATGCCAAAACGTTGCGAAGCAATAATCGCAAACGCAGGAGATTGGACCCACTATTGAGTAAGAGCGTAATAGTACTTTAAATATACTTTCTATTTATCTATAAGTTTTCTACATAAAGTTGGTTTCTTCGTAGATATCGAGAGTACGCTCTTGTGAAACAGACTGTACATAGCGATACCAGCTCAACCGACGGAAATAGATACTATATGCGAAACCAAACACGTCACCCAAACCATTCGAGAACCTTCAATTATTAGAACCAATACCTCGTGCGATATTCTATACAAGGACGAACATATGCGAATTGGCGAATCAAAAGCTGTAGTACAATATGAAATCAAAACAAAATCATGACAATTGAAATCAAACGATAGCTATATTCACTTAATTGACAAAATAGAAAAAACCCCTAAAATATTAAATACATTACAAGGATACCGAACTACCATAGATAAAATAAACAGCGAAATAGGAAACCTCAATTTCGAACATAGAATCAAAAACATAAAATACTGGGGACATACAACCCTCCAGATACTAGGATACATAGCACTATCAATATCAGGAATATACGTACTAAACAAACTAGGAATATTCGAATGTATTAAAAAATGCCTTCTTACGACCCTCTGCGTAAATTTATTTTGTAACAAAAATGAAACTAGCATAACACACAATGTAAATCAACCAACAGCCAGCGCACCCCTGCCACATACAGGGTCTACCACGTATATCGGAACCCATGCGCGCGCAAACTTGAGTAAATTGCAACGTCGCAATGAATCGATACAGGCGTCATCTATGAACTGCTGGTGAAGGTTAAAGTCTTGTAGGGGACGCAAGGTTTGGCAAGATTGGAGAGGGGATAGTAAGAATCAACTGGATTGTAAGAAGGGGTAAACACAAATTCAGGCGCGATCGGAAGAGACCGCATTGAAGTCGGACAAAAAAGTTTCCAGCGGCTCAGCAGCTATGGCTATGTCCGGCAGGAATCAAAATCTCGGCTCGAGCATTTGGATACGGGCTACAACATGAGCAAGCCGTCCGACTTCAATGCGGTCTCTGCCGATCGCGCCTGAATTTGTGTTTACCCCTTCTTACAATCCAGTTGATTCTTACAATCCCCTCTCCAATCTTGCCAAACCTTGCGTCCGCTACAAGACTTTATACCTTCACCAGCAGTTCATAGATGACGCCTGTATCGATTCATTGCGACGTTGCAATTTACTCAAGTTTGCGCGCGCATGGGTTCCGAGATACGTGGTAGACCCTGTATATATACCCCCATAAGCACATATGGCAACGAAGACGAAGAAGAAGCCGTCCGCATCAAACCAAGGACTGTACGATTCCACAAGATCCTCAAACGAACCTAGACGACCAGATTCAATCTAAGGAAGGGGGAATGTGACATCAAAATTTCCAACTAATCACCCCGATAAGAAACAGCTATCCTCTATGAGTCATCTTTGGCGTACGTGACCCCAAGAGACACAAAGGAAGACCCCACGATAAAAACCTGGCGAGATGCAGGCAGGTAGTCTGTCTGATTTCTGCTCTCGAGCTATAAACTTGTACCTATATTATAATAAAGGTATCCGTGGATACGTCCATAGAAAACAAATGTTATTTATTATTGTTGAGTGATAAATTACGTGACACTAACCTAGCCGGTCTAGGAATCCAGTCTAGGAATCGTTACCTCGCCCGTTGGGGTTACCCTTGACTTTGCCTGCACGAACCGAACCGCTACCCCTCCTGGCCCTTCTATTCTAGAGAAGATCACCGCCGCATACGCCACTCTACTGGCGTCACTAAAGACGTGAAGACTCACCTCTCCTGCCTCACCTACACTAGGAAACATACACCTAGGTATTCGTATGACCTTCAAGGAAGGTAAATCCTGAAGCCATCTCAAAAAACGGTGTATAATGTCTTCACCAACTTCCTCGTCCCAACCAATCTTAACCTTCCAAGTCTCCTGCAATATAATCTTTGCATGTTGAAGTTCTTGTTATGGTTAAGGAGTAGCGTGGACAGAAAGAATCAAGTGTGAAGACATTGGAAACAGATACACGAAAGATAATGTTTATTGTAATAATTATAATAAAGAAAAACTAACCTATTTCTATAGCACGTGCGCACGCTTACATCCCTAGCTAAGAAGAGAGCGTGTTCGGTATCGCCGGTCAGACAGTCCCCTGCCGGTCGATCACCGCGACACCTGCCTTTTTAATTACGCTGCTCCGCCGCAGCCTTTCAAAAACCAGTAACGCGATTACTTTCTTTAACACTATCTCTTAATCGCGATCAGGCTGACTCATTAAGTTTCTCTTACAATTATCGAATTTTTGCCTACCTAACGGTTTGGTCAAAATATCTGCTATTTGATTGTTGGTCGGACAATATTTAAGCTTAATCTTCTTACTTTTAACTAAGTCATGTACGAATCTATATTTTACATCTATATGTTTAGAACGCTTATTAAACACTCCTGTAGTCATTAACATTATTGCACTCTGGTTATCTACATTCAGTTCAATTAATACTTCTTTATCTATCAGTTCTTCTATTAGTGCTTTCAGGTATAAGAGTTCTTTACAGCATTCTGCTGCTGCAATGAATTCCGCTTCCGTGCTGGATAGCGCTATTACTGGTTGTCTTCTAGAGCACCAGCTGATGGGACCCCCTCCATAACATATCACATATCCCGTGGTGCTTCGTCTAGTTTTTGTATCACCGGCATAATCCGAGTCGCAATATGCTTCTATCAAGTCCAATCTTGCGTTGTTTTTATATTCAATTCCTAGATGTCTGTTGCCGTTCAAATACTTGAGTATATGCTTGACTTCATTTATGTTTTCTTCAGTAAAATCCTCTATATGTCTACTACAATAATTTACTCCAAAAGAAATGTCCGGTCTCGTTCTTGTTGAGAGATACAGTAGGCTACCAACCATTTCTCTGTAAGGATAATTTTTATTTTTGGGTTCAGTCTTATTTCCATCAGACTTTATTAGTGGAATGTTCACTGGTTTTGCTGCACTCATCCCATATTTTTCAAGTACCTCTTCTAAGTATTCCGTTTGACTCAGTCTTATTTGTTCCTTATCGATTTTAAGTTCTAATCCTATGAAAGTCTTTGGTTCTTGTGTAAATGTTATCTTAAATTCTCTTTTCAAGTCTTCTATAATTTTGTCAATCTCTCTTGCATCCCTCACAATTAGCACTCCGTCATCCACGTATATTCCCATTATTGCTTCAGTCTTATTCTTCAGAAACAGACACTGATCGGTCTGTGACTGCTGAAATCCTCGACTATTCAAGAATTCTGTGAACCTTATGTTCCATTTCAAAGGGGCTTGTTTTAATCCGTACAATGCCTTTTTTAACTTAAATAGTTTCCCTTTTGTTTTATAACCTTCCGGAGGATACATGTACACTTCTTCATCTAGTGTGCCATATAGGAATGCTGTTTTTACATCAAAAGTCGCTATATTATATTTCTTTAGGGCTGCTACTGCACAGATACTTCTTAATGCACTTGCACTCATCACAGGGCTGAACGTTTCAGTATAATCTATTCCTTGTTTCTGTTCAAACCCTCTCGCCACCAGTCTCGCTTTGTATGTCCCATCTTGTTTTACTTTAAAGACCCATTTTCCTTTAAGTGGCTTTTGAGATTTTAATTTTTCAGCTCCTACCTCTTCCCATGCTTGATTTTCCTCCAATGACTTCTTTTCTTCTTTTATTGCTGTTATCCATTTGTGTCTATCTGGACCTGTGATGGCTTCCTCATATGTCATTAGTGCAAGATATCCATATCTGTCTGGGCGAGCTGTCACTCTTTTACTTCTTCTTGGTTCAAATCTTGTTCTATCCTGTTCAGTACTGCTTTGATCTTCATCTTGCGTATACCATACTTCATCAGAGTCCTCTCCTTGTTCACTGCTTGTGCATGTTGTTTCTTCCTCTTCTATGCTCTTTCCTTTGTCTTCTTCAGTTTCTTTGCTTTCTATTCTTATTGTTTTTATCTGTTCTATTTCTCTATCTCTGGATCTAGTGATATCAAATTTGACATCTCTGGCAATTTTAATATTCCTCCTTTCTGTATTCCACAGTCTATATCCATTGGGAGCATAACCAATAAATATAAATTTTTCACTCCTGGCGTCCAATTTCTTTAGAGGCCCCAGGACTTTCGCATATGCTTTACAACCAAATGGTTGCAAATTTCCCAAGTTGGGTTTTCGGTTTTCCCACATCTCATAGGGAGTGGTTTTTAGTTGAGTTGTTGGTGATCTGTTTAACAAATATACAGATGTGTATATTGCTTCACCCCACATCTCCTTGCTTAGACCAGAATCAAATAGTATTGCCCTTCCTTTATCCATTAAAGTTCGGTTTAGTCTTTCTGCCCTTCCATTGAGCTGCGGTGTATAGGGTATGGTGTTATCCATTTCTATTCCCTTTTCTTTGCACCAGTTCATAACACCATGATTTACATATTCACCTCCATTATCACATCTTATCTTTGACACTCTCATATTCCATTTAGCCTCCACTCTCTCAACATACTCTTTTATCTTCTCTGCCACTTCATACTTGTTCTTCAACAGGAATACCATTGTAAAGTGTGTATAATCATCTAGGAAGGTTAGGAAGTATCTGTTCCCATCCCACGTTGTAGGATCTATTGGGCCACATAGATCAGTATGAATTATTTGCAAGGGTCTGGTTCCTCTACTTCTTGTCTCACCAAATTTTATTCTTGTTTGTTTTGCTTCATGGCAGGTCTTACAGAATGATATCCCTTCTTGAATTTCCTTTTGTGTTAACTTTATTCCTTCAGTCATTGTTGTTAATTTCTTCATGTTTTCATTGCTCAGGTGTCCCAATTTCCAATGCCATAAATCTATTTCACTTTCAGTATTGTCTCTAGTGCTATTTGTCAGATAAGAGCTCTCTGTCACTTCTGGTCTTAGTTTTACTTGGAACAGTCCATTGTCTGATTTTTTTCCTCTGACAACTATCTTGTTGTTGTGGCTGACTGTTACTCCTTCCTTTGTGAATGTTACTTCTCCGTCATTTTCAGTAATGCTGTGCACTGACAGCAGGTTCATTGTCAGTTCCGGTACATACAGCACTTCTTTCAGGGTACACTCGTTGAAATTCAATTCTCCTTTTGCTTCTGCTTTCATGGATTCAGATAATTTTGCCACTCCAATTTCAGTATATATCTCTTTTATATTCTGTATGTTAGTTTTATCATTTGTCAGATTTGCGCTGCTTCCCGAGTCCACAATCCATGCACTAGAAGAGCACATGTTTGATGCTAAGAATGCTACTCTTTCAGAGTCTCTGGTCCTGTTAGTTTTATTCCTGAAGTAACAATCTTTCTCACTGTGATTTGTTTTCTTACATATTGAGCATTTTTGCTCATTTATTCTCTGCACCCCATTGCACTCTCTAGCCCGGTGCCCTGTCTTATTGCATCTGAAGCATCGTTCTGGCTCTTTCTCACTCCTTTTGAACGTCTGTGGACACTCCCTTGCCCAATGACCTGGTTTATTACACCTGTGACATGTCTTACCCATTGCTTTGAATGCTACTGGCTTCTCTTCTTCCTTTTGTAGAGATCTTGACTCTTCTTCTATCAATCTTGCAGTTAGGTTTTCTATGGTCTTTTCCTTTTTCTCTGCAGATTCCCACGCGCTAACAAAATGTCTGAATCTCTCAGGCAGTGTTGACAATATTTTTGATATTAACATGTTATTATCGATTTTTGTATCTAACGCATTTAACCTAAATGTTAAATTCCTCAGGCTACTTATATATGTTGCAATGTCTTCACTTTTACTATACGTTTTACTGTAGAATGCTTGAAGCAAGGTACATCTCTGTTGTTCGCTCTCCCGCTGATATATATTTTCGATTTTAGTCCACATTTCATTCGCTGTTTTACAATCGAGCACGTGTAAAAGCGGTTTTTTACCGATCGTCGTCACGATCATTTTTTGCGCATTTGCGTCATTTTTCTTCCAAGTCGCATTTATCCCGTCCTCTGGTACACTTTTTACCACTGTATCATACAGTCCGCCTGCTTCAAGCATTATTTTAATTTGAAACCTCCACAATTGATAGTTTTCGGAATCTTGCAATTTTTCAATACTCGCTAGTTCATCTAAAATTTGTCTCGACATTTTGAATATATATATTTTCAGTTATTAATTCTTGACCTCAATTTCCACGCCACTATCCTTGTTACACTTTATATTAATTTTAATCTTTATATTAATTTTTTTTATCGATTTTTGATATCTGGGCCCATAACCTGTTGAAGTTCTTGTTATGGTTAAGGAGTAGCGTGGACAGAAAGAATCAAGTGTGAAGACATTGGAAACAGATACACGAAAGATAATGTTTATTGTAATAATTATAATAAAGAAAAACTAACCTATTTCTATAGCACGTGCGCACGCTTACATCCCTAGCTAAGAAGAGAGCGTGTTCGGTATCGCCGGTCAGACAGTCCCCTGCCGGTCGATCACCGCGACACCTGCCTTTTTAATTACGCTGCTCCGCCGCAGCCTTTCAAAACCAGTAACGCGATTACTTTCTTTAACATTGCAAACAACAAAACAGGACATGCGAATCCAATGGGGTCAAAAAACCGATGCGCCACAGAAAGAATATACCTTTTGGTGATTCCCTCATTGGATGGTCTCTCCAAATGAGGTACGCACAATTCTAACACATCTCCTTGCTTATCCCATATGATATCTAATACCGGAGTTCGTGTCTCTCCGCCACTATCGCCTGAATGTTCCCAACCTCTCAAGTCGAACGCTCCCTCATCCATTATCGCAGTGGCGCTTTTTACAAACTGGCTTAAGTCTACCTCGTTCCCTGCGCTGGTTACACAATTGTCTACATAAAAACTTTCTTTCAGTTTAAGTATTAGTTCTCGTGAGTAGTTCTCCTCTTTCTGTAACAATCTTTCAAGATGGAAATTAATAACAGCTCCTAACAAATACGGGCTACGCGTTACGCCGAATACTACTCCGGTATGCCTGAAAATGACAATTTTACCCTCTTCATTGTACCATAGGAAACGTAAATAATTTCTCTCGCTTTCGCGCACACTTATCTGTAAAAATGCCTTCTTAATGTCTGCTACAACTCCAATAGCGTTGTCTCGGAAACGCAATAAAACTGAAGAAATAAGTTCGATTAAATTAGGACCCTTTTCTAAACATTGATTAAGAGAGGGGAAACCTTTGCTTCTGACGGACGCATCGAACACAGGGCGGATTCTCATCGTGCTTCCCTCCTTTACAACGTGTCGATGAGGCAAGAAATAGCTCCAGCGCTGCGTCTCTGCATCATGAACCTCCTCGATAATACCTTCATCGCACCAACCTCTTAGAACCTGGTTGTATTCCTCGAAGTTACCCTCGGCTTTCAATTTTCGCATGGTGATCTGCAGTCTTTTCCCGGCGACGTCTTCGTTGTTGGGTAAACTTGGGTGGTTCTCCATCCCTGGTATGTGATACTTCGTACCGCCCGTCTTCATTTATCCTAACAGTTTCTAAAAACCGTGAATGAATCTACCTCTCCCGCTCTTTCTTGGTCTTTTCAATAATAGGATCTCTTATACCAAGGATATCCAGCGCCCAGAGATCAGTAACACTGGCCTCGCGTGAGAACATGGACATTATCGTCAGAACAGCGTCGTTTCGCGCAGCACTTCCAGGAATCCTACCCATCAGAGTCCATCCAAAATAGGTTTCTATTGCAACCAATCCACATTGCAACACATGACGTCGACCCGTCAACAATTTTCCGCAAATGTCCGCGCCCAACAGTATTTCTATCGGATCTGAATCGCCATGCGCATCAGTTAATTGTATGTTCAATTCAACCAACTCCCGTTCCTTCGCGCCGCGTGCACTCGTTGCAACATCATCGCAAATAGTCTCCTGATCCAGGGCTTCGAATTTACACGCGTATTTTCCGTCGAGGCTAGCCAACCGCACCATATAACGTCGATGATTTTCCACACCTGACTTTACTCCCCCAAAAAGCGAGTGAGATATCAACTGGTCTCCCACCACTGGGTAGTCCATGTCCATCGCAGCACTTTTATTTATACAGGGTGTCTCTTAACTTCTGTCCTTCCCGGAAATGGGGGGTAGCTGGGGTGATTCTGAACAACTTTTTCCTTGACCAATATGTGGTTTGCAGCTTCATTTTTAAGTTTGTAACGAAAAACACTGGCCAATGAGAGCGCCCGCCGGGCGGCCGATGGCGCGCGCTCAGGCACGAACCTATCAGCTGTCGCGATGGGGGGCATCGAGGGTACCGACGGAAGCGTGCGGCAAATGTTACATCGTCATAATTAAGACTAATGTGGAATAATTCGTTTCTACTTATGAAACTAATAAGTCGTTTAAGAACCGTGTTCGATACGTTTATTCATTATCCGAACGGAATAAACTGTTTTATTACTTATGAAAAAAATATTTTTTAACAGCACGTTTTCAGGTGGATAAATTATGTTTTCAGAAACACGATTTGCAGAACTAATGTTAGAAAAAGCTAATTAAACTTACCCATTCGTCTACGAATTAATCTGGTTAACATTGTGCGAATCCTGACCTAGGCAACGGTCAACAGCTGATGTCACCGGCCGGGCCGGTGAACTCACTACACTCACGGTGAATTCACTTCAAGATCACTTCACTTCACGCTCACTATCACTTGCCACTGTGAAATGTGGGAATATTTGAAACCGATTTATTTTTCTTACGTTTAAACATTTCGTAATAGCTGCGTTTTTACGATTCATGTTGCCCGTTCGGCTAGCAGAACGACTCTGCCAGCTTAAACGTCGCACTCGCTTCCACACGCACACGCACACGCCCTGTCTCCAAATTTAGTGGAAATCGGCGGCAGATACCGATCACACAGGGCAGCATCGGCCCCTGCGTAGTGTGCGTCGCAGTGTGAGCGTCGGCACTACAATGTTATCCACATTAAAGAACATGTGCGTGTGCGTGTGGGAGCGAATGCGACGTTTCAGCTGGCAGAGTCGTTCTGCTAGCCGAACGGACAACATGAATCGTAAAAACGCAGACTATTACGAAATGTTTAAACGTAAGAAAAATAAATCGGTTTCCAATGTTCCCACATTTCACAGTGGCAAATGCTAGTGACCGTGAAGTGAAGTGATCTTGAAGTGAATTCACCGTGAGTGTAGTGAGTTCACCGACCCGGCCGGTGACATCAGCTGTTGAGCGTTGCCTAGGTCAGGATTCGCACAATGTTTACCAGATTAATTCGTAGACGAATGGGTAAGTTTAACCAGCTTTTTCTAACATTAGTTGTGCAAATCGTTTTTCTTGTAACATAATTTATCCACCTAAAAACGTGCTGTTAAATAAAATGTTTTTCATAAGTAATAAAACAGTTTATTCCTTTCGGATAATGAATGAACGTATCGGACACTGTTCTTAAACGACTTATTAGTTTATTTGTTATTCATGAATAACGAATTATTCCACATTATTCTTAATTAAGACGATGTAACATTTGCCGCACGCTTCCGTCGGTACCCTCGATGCCCCCCATCGTGACAGCTGATAGGTTCGTGCCTGAGCGCGCGCCATCGGCCGGCCGGCGGGCGCTCTCATTGGCCAGTGTTTTTCGTTAATAACTTAAAAATGAAGCTGCAAACCACATATTGGTCAAGGAAAAAGTTGTTCAGAATCACCCCAGCTACCCCCCATTTCCGGGAAGGACAGAAGTTAAGAGACACCCTGTATAAACCCTTTGGTTTCTACCCTCTGGGGTTCAGAGTAACATAGTCACGCGTAGAGTCACGTCGTGTCACGCTTGTATAGAATCAGTTATATCCAGTGAGATTGGGCTTAGCGCACCTCTCGAATCAAAGATTAACCCGTTAGAATCCGCTTGTACGGTTGAAGTTCTTTCGGCATATTCTAATAGCGGCTCTCAGTCCCCGCATCGCCAGTGCGTCAACACCGTGCAAATACTTAGGTAACTTACACACTTTATATTAATTCATCGCGACAGTAACATTTGTATTAAATACTGAAAACTCAGAATATAACTTTACACGTTCACTTATAAATCGAGTAGATTCGTTAAACCTATCTTTACCCCGCAATCCTTGCATATTGGTAACAACGTTCCCACCGATACAACTTTACCGCTCGAGTTGTATCAAATAATAATTTAGAGTTACGAGGCAACTAACATTTCCCGCGACTACCTGATCTCACATCAGGTTCGTTCGCACATCTTTATCCAAACAAACAATCTACATATTCCAACCTAGTGGCTCCCCGATTTCGCATCGGGTTCGTCCGCGAAACCTAAACCTTCCTACGGCTCCCTGGTTTCGCGCCAGGTTCGTCCGTGTCCTACGGCTCCCCGATTTCGCATCGGGTTCGTCCACGACGTTTCACCCTCCTGCGGCTCCCCGATTTCGCATCGGGTTCGTCCGCACTTGCTCCCCCTCCTAGAGGCTCCCCGGTTTCGCACCGGGTTCGTCCTCGCTCTCAATAATCCTAGCGGCACCCTGATTTCGCATCAGGTTCGTCCGCGCACCTTAACTAACAAATTGATAACCATATTCCTGGGTAATATACCCCTCGCCGGCCTCTCGTGCTGGCACACAGCCCGGCTCGTAACAAGCCGTTTGTTCCGTTGGACATCGGGCAAAACACAAAAAAAAATTTTGAATTTGAAAATTTTACTTTATAGGCAAGAAACTATGAACCTTTTACAATTATGCGCAACAAAATTTTTTCATTTTTTCTCACTAGATAATCCAGGGCAGCCAATTATAAATACCTATGTAAAAAAAAAAAATTCTTTATTTGTTGTTTAGTACGTCTATTTAACGATTTTAGTTAAAACTTTTGTGCCGTGCATAATCTTGCGGCTATAATAATTCCATAATTAAAAAAAAAAACTTAAAATTGAAAATGGAGCTTTGTTTTACTTCATAATAAATGTCATATAAACATTACTTAATTACGCAAATTGACCAGGTTTGCGCACAAAAAACTCTTCACCATTATATTCTAGAAAGAATGTAGATTATAGTTATCCAAGCACATGTTGCGATTTTTTGCTTTTTCGTGAGATATTTAATATAATTCTCATTGTTGCACTAACTAGAGACTCGAATCTAATCAAACGGGGTGTGTTTGTCATATTTTAAGTAGGATAACCAGATATTATTATATGTACAACTATTAAATAAATCAAATATTGTCATGTTGAAGGAACAATGGAAATTGCTTTTATACTAATGATTTTCTGATAATGAATCTTTTATGATTGTATATTTTTCGGCTCTATCAACGTGCTATTATTCATATTTTTAAAAGGCTGTTATATGTAATTCGTTACGTATTATTTTAACTCCATTATGTTAAATCCATTTCTTCAATGAGAAGTTCTCTGGCTTCTGACAATGGCACAACCATGATATTAATATTTTCGAGACTGGCAATACAATGTAGTTTATATTTAGTACATTTGAAGCCAATTCTGGTCTATTGTTGTAATTGTAAAAGAGAAACATTATTCATAGCTCATTCTTTACTCTGCAAGCGGTTAGGTGTATTTAGGCTACTAATCAGCCCTGCCGAACGAAAGGATTATATAAATGACCCAAATAATAAAACCCTTAGTAATATGTAGTCCGCATAAACTTTTATTGATGACATAATTATCGGGTGTTCCTGCATAAAGGGAACAACTCTAGCGTTTTACTAGCTTGCGCTGAGGGCTGCTCGCTATGACTTCTTAAGAAACAAGAAATTTTAACGATGAGAGAGATACAAACTTTTAGTTCGTGGATCGGTGAATAATAAAAATAAAATATTCAATTTTTTTTCATAAGGCACTCTCGAAACCGGCCATATAAAGTAATTCCCAAATTGTCGAACGATCCCTGTCGAACGAACGGAGTATTTAAATGACCCAAATAATAAAACACTTAGTAACATAAAGTTCGTAGCATTTTTCGTCCAAGAGAATCATGGGTTTTTCCTGCATGAAAAGAACAAAACTCTTTAGCGCCAGTAACATTTGCGGAGATCTACTTGTCAGCACTTTTAAAGAGGCATTCGTCTAGTGAACATCACACCTGGCAATCAATCGGAACATTGTGTCTGTGCGCGTTCAGAATTAAAATTCTATTATACATTCTTTGTGTCACTGTGTAACGGTACAAGTGTCAAAGGTGTAACAATGGATATAAAATCAAATCACGACGTGATCTTTCTTTTTAAAAATAGTGGTTTACATTTTAGTAATTATGACGCGGCTCTAGAAAAGTACATTGGTTTACTTAAATATAACATTTCTGATTCGGCACAATTAGTTTTACATGGAAAATTGAGAAGGTTCAGCGAGAGTCTGTCATTGAAGTGGACATCTGTTTGCCGACACCCTAATCGATTTTTAAAGAAGTATGAAAAGTGGCTAAATTTGAGTTTCGTTATTCCGGAAGAAGTGGTTTTGGAACTTCCGTCCTGCTCCTCTAATCCGGTAAGTGTTTCTCCATTACAATCTAAATGTTTCGAAGAACTATCTGATCGACAAAAAAGGAGACGAACTGAATCTTTCAGAACATGTCCGGATGATATGTTCGATTTTGTCATTAAAAAAAAGATTCCATCTGATGAAGGCCGGTACATAATTGATTTCATTAACGCGCATCCGGAACACATAGTTAACATCAAACAATATTGTGAAAGTTTGGTAAAGCCTCTGTTAGATCGCAAAGAGGAAAAGTTTTTAGGACTTTATGCTGCTGCCAAACTTACTAAATTTCAATATAATATAATTAGAGATAATGCGAAAGATTTGGGTCACAATTTTTATCCAAGCTACTACAACATAAAACAATT
Organism: Nomada ruficornis; assembly: GCA_951802695.1. Taxonomy (NCBI): domain Eukaryota; kingdom Metazoa; phylum Arthropoda; class Insecta; order Hymenoptera; family Apidae; genus Nomada; species Nomada ruficornis. Next base: position 13,385,743 of record OX637850.1, read on the forward strand.
AAAACAAGAGTGCTATACTTCTGACGAATTTATAACCGTCACAGAAAGAAGTGCTACAATAAAATTACAAAGTTTATAAAATAATACAGTATTGGAAAGGTTAAAGGGTGGAAGTAATAAGTGAAAAAGGCAATTAAGTTTCTATTTAACTGATAAAGAATATCGGGTAGGCAAATAACGAACAACGCAGGGCTGTACACACACAGTTTATTAAAAAGAAAGAACGTGCCGTTTCACGTCGTACATGCAAAAGTATATATTATAGAATGAACAAGAACGTGCGGGGGCGCCACGCCCGAGTCCCAAATTCTTGGTGCGGGTCGCGCCTCCTACAGGCGATCTCTCCAACACTTCCCCTCGAACCGCAGTAAGAGAAGAAAATGACCCATCATGAAAGAACGGGCTTCAAACCCAGAAGCCGAACACAATTTTCGTGTTTTACCCTCTGTAATCCCTTGGTGAGGATGTCCGCCGTCATTTCATCCGTTGAAGCATATTCGATGGACACCAGCTTCTTCTCTACGGCATCTCGCACAAAATGGTGCCTTACGTCGATATGCTTCGTGCGAGAGTGATAGACTGGATTCGACGCCAGCTTCTGCGCACCCATGTTGTCGTTTCTGACAACGATTCCTTCCAGGTCAACCCCGAAAGTTTTCATCAGCCTCCTCATGTACAGAGCCTCCTTGCTTCCGTCGGACAGAGCCATGTACTCAGCCTCTGTCGATGACAAGGCCACGGTCTGCTGCTTCCTGGACTCCCAGCTCACCGCTGTTCCGCCGACGATAAAAACGTAGCCCGTGTAGGACTTGCGATCCACGTGGCAGCCTCCCCAATCAGCATCCGCATACAATACTGGAGGATCGCGGAAGCGCGAATACACCAGGCCCATGTCTCGAGTGCCCTTCAAGTATCGCAGCACTCGTTTAGCTGCCCTCCAATGAACCTCCGCGTGGCAATCATTGAACTGGCTCAAACAGCTGACGGCGTGCGCTATGTCAGGCCTCGTCGCAACGGACAGATACATGAGCGCCCCGACCAGTTCGCGATAAGGGACATCCTCTCGTACGTCGTCAGTCTGAACCTCCTCTTTTGTCAGTTTGATACCAGGGTCGATCGGTGTTGACACTGGCTTACAGTCGGACATGCCGAATCTATCAAGGATGTCGTCCACATATCCTCCTTGACTTACAGACATGCTGTTCTCGTTCCTTTTGAACTCCAGTCCCAGGCAGTACGCGATATCGCCCAAATCCTTGACGTCGAACTTGGTGTTGAGGTGCATCACAAGTTCCTTGATTTGATTCTCGTCGCGGGAAATGAACAAAATGTCGTCAACGTAGATGATAATAAAACATCTACTCTCACCTGGTCCAATGTAGTAAACACAGGGATCAGCCTCCGATGGAATCGCCCCGAGCTCTCTCAGTTCCTTATCCAAGCGACGGTGCCACGCCCGTCCTGCTTGTCGCAGCCCGTAAAGAGCTTTGTTTAACGAGCAAATCACGTTGCCCTTCCGGAGCCTCGTCAGCATCTCCTCCGCTTCTCTCTTGACTGGGTCGTCATCCGGCCCATCCTGTACGATATGTTCCAGGATGATCCCGAGATGCTCCGGAACCTCCATGAGGACTTGTTCCTCGACGTCACCGTTCAAATAGGCTGTCCCGATGTCGATCTGCCTGATTTTCATGTCACGCTCCACGGCCAAAGCCACGGCCATGCGTATGGAGCTCAGCCTGGCAACAGGCGCAAACGTGTCGTGGAAATCGACACCTGGTCTCTGGGCGAAACCTCGAGCCACTAAACGAGCCTTCCGCCTCTCGATCGTTCCGTCGGAATTATATTTGTTTCGGAGAACAAATCTGCTCCCGATCACTCGCTGACCTTTTTGCCGCTCTATCAGCGCCCAAGTATTCTTCCGGATCAGCGATCTCACCTCCGACGCCATCGCACTCTTCCACGCCGATGAGTCAGTCCCCGAGATCGCCTGCCTTACCGGAACATCTGCAATACCAGCCGTCTCCGCTGATCCTCGCCCTTCTCCGCCGTATACTTTTCGCGGTCTCCCCGGTCGCCCGGTTCTAACAATACGAGGTCGTCCGCGTGTCCGAGCTGGTAAGGCCCCTACGTGCTGATCATCAGATATATCTGGCTCGACAGGAATCCCTCTTGGTACCTCGACGTCTTCCCCTGACTCGGGATGTCGCGACGTCAACTTAATGTCGAGACCGACGACGGTGCCCCCGCGATCAATGGATTTGTCGCGTGAAGCGTCCTCCGAGCAGAAATCCTCGAACGGCGTCATCGACGTTCCGAGATCTTCTTCCAGGAATTTCACATCCCTGGTAACCTCGACTTTCCTCGACTCCGGTAGCCAGACTCGGAAGCCCTTCGATTCATCGGAATACCCGATGAATACTCCTTCCCTTGAACGGGCGTCGAATTTTCCTCTTGTTGGACCCCTGTCCAGACAGAAAACTTTACAGCCGAACTGCTTGAAGTAACTCACCTTCGGCGCTCCTCCGCGCCAGAATTCGTATGGAGTTCTTCCGTCGAGCCTCTTCGTAGGACAGCGATTGCGCACGTAATTCGCCGTCGAAATCGCTTCCGCCCAGAACGACGGTGGCAGGCCAGATTGGAGTAGAAGACATCTCGCTGCCTCCACCAGGGTCCGATTTTTCCTCTCGGCTACCCCGTTTTGCTCTGGAGTGTATGCCGCTGAAAGACGACGCTGAATTCCTTGCGACTTCAAGAATTCGTCGAATTCTCTGTTCGCGTACTCGCGTCCGTTGTCCGATTGGATGGCTTTTATTTTGGCATCGTGCTGCTTCTCGGCGAAAACCTTGTAGGCCCTGAATTCTTCCAGAACTTGACTTTTGTTCTGGATGAATCTGACTTCCGTCCATCGCGTGCGATCATCCGTGAAGGTGACGAAATATCTGGACCCACCCTTCGACGAGACACGCATTGGTCCGCATACGTCCGTATGTATGAGCCCCAGTTTTTCCGTTTGACGATTTGACTCCTTCGGGAACGGTGGTCGTGTCATTTTCCCCCGAATACAAATGTCGCAAACCTGATCCTCCTGTCCGCTTTTCAGGGTAATACCGCGAATAGCTCCGCTTTCGGATGCTCTGACCAGATCACGGAAGTTGAGGTGACCCATTCGCCTATGCCAGATCTGAGTCGAATCGGATGATAGCGCCGGTTTACCAGTCTGGACAACCGCATTTCGGCAATCATCGAACGGTGCTCCCTCAACGTAGTAGAGGTTGTCTCTACGTTTCGCGACCAACTTTATGGAACCCTGCTCGTCGACTACGGTGGCTTCCCCTCTTTCAAACGTCACACGGTAACCCTTGTCTGTTATCTTGGAGACAGATAACAGGTTGGTTCGCAACTCGGGGACGTGCAGTGCGTCGGTCAGGGTCACGCTACACCTTTTCCCGCTCATCCTCGTCGAGATCTCTGCGACACCCTTGGACTTTATTTCGGCAGTCACGTTGCTTGCCAGCTTCAGCTTACCCGACCCATTGTTGTCGATCTTCTTGAACAGGCTGGCGTCTACACAAAGATGCGACGTGCACCCGCTGTCGAGGCACCATTGGTTCTCGGTGGCGCCGCTCGCGGCGTGGCATGCGTCGTGTTTCACCTCAGTCGCTAGAAAGGATACGCTCGGATATTTGTCGGTCGTTTTCCGAGACCTACACTCCGAAGCCTTGTGTCCCTTCTCGTGGCACTTGAAACACCTAATCTTATACGACTCGTCCCTGCCTCGATCTTCTCTGTTTCTGTAACTGTCTTTAGGTTTTCTTTTGTTGACGGGTTTCTTATTCGCGTACATGGCGCCTTGGACTGGACTCGATGTCGCCGCTCTCCTTGCGTCAAATTCCTCCACGATTTTCGTTCGCAAATTTTCGGGTGTAGGCAGTTCATCGCGACTTTCAATCGCGATCCTGAAATTCTCGAAACTCGAGGGGAGACTATAAAGCATCATTATGGCGAGCTGATCCGGGTTAATATTTACGTCCATGTCCGCCAGCTTATCAACGGCGTCAAAGAAGTCGTGCAGATGCTCGCGTACGTCACCTCCCTCACTCATCTTCTGTAGAGTTAGGCTTTTGAGCAACGTAGCCTTGCGAGCTGGCCCTTTGGACTGAAAGGTATTCTCCAGCTTTATCCACACCTCGCGAGACGTCACACATTTTTTAATCAGTTTTAGCTGAACCGCACTTATGGATAAGATCAAGTCCGACTTGGCCTTCTCGTCTTTGACATTCCAATCTCGAACGGCGTCTGCATTGCCTTCTGCAGGCTCGGGCTTCACGATCTCGCCGCTTACGTATCCCCAGGCGTCGTTCTTAACCAACAATGCACGTACTTGCATCTTCCAAGTGTCGTAGTTGTCGCGTCCAAGCGCATCGATACGCACGGCAGTATTCATGTCGTCGCGTATCAACGATGCGTCGGAGATTCAAAATGGCGGCGCGTGGCAATGTCCGAACGAGCACGACGAAGCACCCGCGTTGTCAACGAGCCGTCGACGTTCAACACAACACGCGCGCAATATTGTCCGATTGCACGCAACAGTTGCAGCACTCACTATACAACTCGCACGTGCTCGGCAAACTTGTTCGCAACCACTTTCCGCGTTAGCGTCCGACGCTTTCAAGATGGCCGGTCATTCTGTGATCACGCAGATCCACGCGATTTCCGATCGATTCCGTACGACCTCACGATCCAACGTTTAGCCCTCTTTAATTCGCACTTGTCGTCGCGATGCCTGGGCCCATAACCTGATAAAGAATATCGGGTAGGCAAATAACGAACAACGCAGGGCTGTACACACACAGTTTATTAAAAAGAAAGAACGTGCCGTTTCACGTCGTACATGCAAAAGTATATATTATAGAATGAACAAGAACGTGCGGGGGCGCCACGCCCGAGTCCCAAATTCTTGGTGCGGGTCGCGCCTCCTACAGGCGATCTCTCCAACATTAACAATACTTTAATAAAGCTGAGAAACGACACCCTCTCTTCATTAAGGTTTTCAATAGACTGACAGGGTCACAACCGACGAGCCCGCGATTACGATTCATTTGTTTTTACAAGCGATCATATCGCCCCCTGCTTCTTAGAACCGATATCAAGGATGTCCAAATGTATATTGGATTCATTTTAGTTTCTTAGACTTTGAGTGCATACTCGATCCAGTTAATCCAATACGCCTCCTCAAAAATGAATCAAAGATATCCCCCCTCAGCTTTCTCTGGGGAACTACATCTGGCCCAACATTTGTTGCAAGGATTAGGGAAACCCAGAGAAAAACCTAATCAGACAAGTATATTCACATTAAAACTTATGTTTATTATTATTAAAATTATTAGATTTCCGTTAAACCAATGTTCTTCTTAATATACGAGAATTGAACTGCTGGTATTGACTTAGTGAGACTGTCCGCCAACTGTTTACCTGTAGGAATATATTTAAGTATTATTATTGTTCGTTCAATTTTTTCTCGTGAAAAATGATATTTTATATCGATATGCTTTAAACGCTTATGATCTGTTGGATTACTTGCAATAGCTATGCAACCATTATTATCCTCAAAAATAGTTATTGGTTGCTTCAAATCTACTTTTATACTTAATAGCAAGGATTTCAACCAGCAGGCTTCTTTAGTCCCTTCATATAACGCCATATATTCGGCTTCTGTTGAGGAAGTTGCAACTGAGCTTTGTCGCTTCGTATTCCAACAGATCGCATTCATGTCGAACATTTTAAATATGTATCCCGTTGTACTTTTCCGATCAAGTTCATTTCCTGCCCAGTCGGAATCTACATAACCAGTCAGAATGTTTTTATAATCGTTTCTTTTGTAGCTTAAACGATAATTTAACGATCCTTTAATATACCTTAAGACCCTCTTTAGACTTTGCCATAATTCTTTATTATTTTTATTTTGATATCTACTCAGCAAGTTAACAGCAAAGCATAAATCAGGTCGTGTGCATAACATGGCATACATCAAACAGCCAATTAGATTCTTGCAAGGTGCTTCATAATATTCATTTGAATCTAAGGCAGTGTAATCTATTTTGACTGGCAATGGAGTACTTACGCTATTACAATCATTCATGTTGAATTTGTTTAAAACTCTTTCCAAATAAGCACTTTGATCCAAAGTAATTACATTATCTTTTCTTTCTATGCTTATACCTAAAAATAATTTTATCTCATTCATGTCTGTCAATTGAAATTTTCTCTTTAAATAATTTTTAAAGTTTTCTATTGTATCCTTATTAAATGTTATTACTAAGAGGTCATCAACTTAAAGGATTAAGTATATATTTATAGTAATATTACTTCTATCAAGGATATACAGACACCGTGTTGGGGAATAGAATGGTTATGCGTAATGATCGCCGTGCCACCGTCCGTTGAGATTTCGGAAGCGTCCGAAACTTCTTTGTTTTAAGGACGCGACTGCGAAGCGTGTGTGCTTCGCGAGTCGCGCGTTCAGTAGACAAGAGAACGCAGTTGCGATCAGTCGAAATACGTGAATTCAAGTAACGGGAAAACACAAGAATAAAAACAATGATACGGAGAAGGAGATACAGTATTATAATTATTACAACAACCCGTATCGTCCATAATGGTCCTTCGAGCCGGATGATTGAAACAGTGACTGTGATAGCGATCTGTGACTTTACAAACTGTACAACGTACAAAGTGCATAAAGAACATTGGACTCTTGGAAGCTTGTGGAACCTCGCATAGCGACAGGCATTGCGGGTCTTATTTGGACATCCAAGACGAGAAGCCGTGGACGGTGGGCAACAGCCGATCAACGCAGGGATCACTGGCAGGATTGATCAGCGACTTCTGTGTACACCTCCTAATTATTAGCGTGAGTTCATTACTATAGATTCAATCTGCACTATATTATATTGCGATAATGGAAGCGAGATTGAAAGAGTTAGTTGTAAAACGCGGCCATATTAAGAGCTCGCTTACGCGGTTCCAAAAGTATTGCGAAACCTTCGAGCAGGAGGGCTCGGTGGGGCCCCTGCTAGGAGCCGCCACCTTGTCGTGGGGCAGGGGCTTGAGTAGCTGCAATGAGGCCCAAGACCATGCCGGCGGGAGATGCATTCCCGGCAGGTGCAACCATGCCGGACGGGCTTGGGCTGAGCGGTGAAAACTAAGCAGCGGCTCACGGAGTGAATGTGTGTGTGAATGGGCTGCGGTCGATGCCCCATGGATATTCCCGTCAGACTAGCCAAGGGGGGAGTAGTTGCCCCCCGACCGGAGTGGCGCGTGATGTTAGTACCTGACCTCTGCGGTAGTAATAAGGGTAAATGTAAGCCCGACAAGTACGGCAAAGGTCCCGTGAACCCGCATGTTTAACGTGGAAGAACCGCTCACGCGTTCACTGTCTGGAGCCAATGACGGGGTTGAAGTGGAGTATTCGGGCGCAGGTATGGAGGATTACCTGGTCAATGTTTCCTTGTAACCGACGCTGCGTAGGTGAAATCGCAGCACGTCTAGCCTGAGGCTTGGGTCTGGCATCGGCTCGGATCCGGTATCGCCCATTCAATAGGGGTGACGTTAAACCTCTAACATCTTTATGGCGCGGGCCTATCCTGTAACATTTTTCATTAGTGTCACTCGGTGCCGATAGGGTTGACCACCTGACAAACCGCTTCTTGGCTTCGGCATCCATGACTAGGGTACAACTTAAACACGGAAGTGCTCCCATTGCGGTGGGTGTCCCATGATGGGCGAAGTGTTAATTGAATTATCTGTCATTATGAATACCTTAAAACAAAAACAAACACTGATGAAGAAGGAGGGACCACGCTCGACTAGCGAAAGTCCGGCGGGGAGGGCCACGCCCGTGGTGAGCATCACGGACTGTGGCAAGGAGAAGGCTGCCCCAGGAACATCGGGGGACAGCGAGTCGCGGAAGGAGGCTGGCCCTGGATTATCGAAGGGCAGCGAGACGAGGAAGGGGGCTACGGCGGTGAGTAGCGCACCTTCTTTCACTATCAGCGACACGGATGGAGGCTCGGACTCCAGTGCGCACACCGCCGTGAGCCGGAAGAAGAGGCCCCGATCCTCTGGGGAATCGGACCAGAGGCGGGCCTCTACAAAGGGGAGGAGGAGGCTAAGGAGCTCCGACGATGAGTCGCCGTAGGTCATGCGGGTCAAGGGTATGCCGACGGAAGATGAACTGGCGGACGATTTGAGGCCGCAGCCCACGGCCAACCTGGGCGCCAAGATCTTGGCCCAGATGGATGCGGTGAGGAGGTGGCCTCGTTGAGTGCTAACCTCAAGGGGACGTACACTCGGGACCTCAATGTAGCTGTCCTCATGGTGAGAGCGGCCGCCACGGAGATGGCCAAGAGGTCGGCCAAGAACAATGCGCAGCAGGTGGAGGAGAAGAACCTCCTGCTGCGCAGTCAGGTGGCCGACCTGAAGTTGGAGCTCGCTGCGGCCAAAGCGGTCCCGGTGAGGCCGAGGGAGAAAGGACAGAAGGAGAAAGTGGACAGGGCCAAGGCCAGTGCGTCCCGCTCCTCCTCCTCCTCCAAAGGAAAGGCCGGGCCGATAACCGAGGAGCGACTGGAGGCCCTCTTCGACACCCTCATGGCTAGGGTGGAGAAAAAGTTGGTCGCTCTGAGGAAGGAGATGTCGGAGGGCCTGGCGAGGGCAGCCCCCACGCAGCGGACGTTGAAGGACGAGACGCCGGGGGAGGTCCGTATCAGGGAGATACGGGCGGAGGTGGTGGCGGCCTGCCGTCGCGGGGATTTATCCGCGGCGACCCGGCAGCAGGAGACGCTTACCCCTTCTCCCCAGATGTGTCCCCCCTCCCCCACCGGCGCAGACCGTTAATACGTGGGCCACGGTGGCCGGAAGAAAGAGCAGGAACGCGGAGGCGGCGACCCAGGCCCAGGAACGCTCGGCCCCGTCTCCGGCCCCTCCCCCGGCTGCCAAGAAGCTGCTGGCGAGGCCGCAGAAGGAGCAGCGGCCGCAGAAGACGGAGCAGAAGCAACAACAACAGCAGCGGAAGGAGGAGGGAGGGGCTAAGGCAGCCCCCCTCAAAATCACCCAGCGCAGACCCCCGCGTACGGCGGCGATCGCCCTGACTATCAAGGACGGGGCAAAGATGTCGTACGCGGAGGCCATGAGCTCCGCCAGCAAGATTAACCTGGCGGAGCTCAACATTACGGAGTTGCGGCCCAAGAGAGCTGTGACGGGGGGTCTTCTTCTGGAGATCCCCGGGCCGGAGGGGGCTGCCACGGCGGATGCTCTTACAGCAAAGATGCGGGAGGTCCTTGGCGGTGAAGACGGGGTGACCGTGGCCCGCCCAACGCAGATGGCGGAGATGCGGGTGAGGGACCTGGTGGCGGCCACCACCACCAGCGACGTGACCGCGGCCATCGCAGCTGTCGGAGGGTGTACATCAGCGGAGGTGAGGACTGGAGAAATCCGGTCGTCTCCGCTGGGACTCGGCACCCTCTGGGTGAAGTGCCCATTGGCAGCTGCCAGGAAGGTGGTCGCGGCGAAGAAGATCCGCGTCGGCTGGACCACTGCCCGGGTGGAGGCGCTGGCGGACCGCCCGCTGCAGTGCTTCCGCTGCCTGGAGATGGGCCATGTGAGGCAGCGGTGCACCAGCACTGTGGACCGTAGCGGGCTCTGCCACAATTGTGGGAGCAACGAACACATGGTGGCGGAGTGCCGGGGCGCTCCCCGGTGCCCCCTGTGCGCTGACCTGGGGAAACCCTCCGGCCACCGAATGGGGACCAAGGGGTGTGTGCCGTCCAAGGGAAGAAGGAATCAGGGTGCCGCGGGGGCCCAGCAGACGCAGTTGGCCCCCAAACTGGCTGCCTGGATGGACCGAAGAAGGTGGCGGCGGCAGCTGCACCGGTGGCTCCTGGTCCTGTGGGGAAGAAGGCTGAAGAGGGAGGAGAGGCGCAAGCAACAGCTCCTCCCGCAACGTTGGAGACGAGGCCTTTGGAGGAAGGGGCCATGGACCTGGGGAAGTGAAGGGGCTATGGCCCTGCTGCTCCAGGCCAACCTTAACCACTCGGCCAGGGCGCAGGACATGCTTGTCCAGTCCATGGCTGAGTGGGGTGTGGGGTTGCCGATTGCTGCCGAGCCGTACAGGATCCCGGACCACCCGAATTGGGTGGGAAACCCGGGGGGCTCGGTAGCGATCATCCTTGGAGGGGCTTCGATGCCCTTGCCGTTCTCCCTTCTGGAGAGCGGCGAAGGCTACGCCGCGGTCCAATGGGGGGATATCGCGGTGGTGGAAGTCTATGCGCCGCCTCGGTGGAACCTGGGGTCCTTTGAGGAGTTCCTGGACGGGGTCGCGAGATGTATCTAGTGATGTCGGCCCCGTCCGGTTATTGTCCTGGGGGACTTTAATTCCAAGTCTCAGGCTTGGGGTTCCCCCAGGACGGACCCCAGGAGCGAGGCGGTCCTGGACTGGGCGGCCGACTCCGACCTTCGATTACTTAATCGGGGGTCAGCCAGCACCTGCGTCCGCTACCAGGGGGAGTCCATTGTCGACTTGACGTGGGCCTTCTCCTCGGTGGTGGATCGTGTAAGGGGCTGGAGGGTGGCGCAAGAGGTGGAAACTTTGAGTGACCACCTCTATATCCCGATGGAGGTGCGCGCCACCCGGGGCCGGGGACCGCCGGGGAAGGCTGGTAGGGGCGGGTGGTATGGTTCCCCTTACATTCTCCCTGCCTCGAAGAAAAGGTGGGCGCTGAAGCGCCTGGACGAGGACTTGCTGATGGCCGCCTCCCTCGTCGTGGCCTGGCCCGGACTTCCGGCTGGGCTGGTCGTGGACGTCGAAGAGGAAGCGGCGCGGTTCCAAGGGGGTATGGTAGCGGTCTGCGATGCTGCCATGCCCTGGTCCCGCGCCCCGGATCGACGGGCAACTTACTGGTGGTCGCCGGAGATTGCGCGGTTGCGCTATGTTTGCGCTCGTGCCCGGCGACTGTTCCAGAGAGCTTGGCGAGGGAGCATCAGCTGTACGAGGGCTACCGGGAGCAGGTGGTAGCCGTCCAGCTGACCATCAAGAGGGGAAAGGCGGCGGTGTGGACAGAGCTCCTCGAGTATCTGAACCGTGATCCCTGGGGGCGCCCGTACAAAAAGGTGATGGGCAAACTTCGCCCATGGGCGCCCCCCGTGACGGAGACCTTGGACCCCGAGTTCCTGGACAGGGTGGTGGATGTTCCCCCTGGATGAAGGGGGAGAACAGGCACCGGAGCTCGGGGAGTCGGACCCGAACTGATCCGACGACATGGGGGTCACGGTGGAGGAGCTCTCCCGGGCCGTCAGGAAAATGGGAGCCCGCAACACAGCCCCGGGTCCTGACGGCATACCGGGCAGAGCCATGGCCCTTGCCCTGCGGGTCCTCGGGCCCCGCCTCAGGCGCCTGTTCGATGGCTGCCTGAGGTTGGGGCGCGTCCCGTCCCGCTGGAAAAGGGGACGGATGGTCCTGATTAGGAAGATCGGCAAGCCCGCCGATTCTCCCTCGGCGTACCGGCCGATATGTCTCCTCGACGAGGTGGGGAAGCTTTTCGAGAGGGTGCTGGCTTCCCGCCTCTCGGGGCACCTGTCCCGGGTGGGTCCCGACCTTGCCGAGTCCCAGTTTGGCTTCAGAGGGGGACGCTCGACGATCGACGCTATCAGTCGAGTCAGGTCCCTTTCGGACTCGGCCACGTCCCAGGGAGGGGTGGCGTTGGCGGTCAGTCTTGACATCGCCAACGCCTTTAACTCCCTTCCCTGGGGCCGTATCGGGGGGGCACTCGCTGACCACGGAGTGCCCCTCTACGTGAGGAAGGTCCTAAGGGACTACCTGAGGGACAGGTGGGTCCAATATCCGGGCAGAGGTGGCCGGTTGTGCACGAGGGAGGTTGATCGTGGTGTCCTACAGGGGTCGGTCCTGGGCCCCATGTTGTGGGACATCGGGACGATCGGGTGCTGCGGGCTGCCCTCCCAGACGACGTCAGTCTGACGTGTTACGCTGATGACACGCTGCTGATGGCCGTCGGGAGGGATTGGGAGAGGACCATCCGTCTAGCGGAGACGGGTCTTGCCTCCGTCGTCGACGGTATCCGGGGACTGGGGTTGCGGATCTCCCCGCTGAAAACCGAGGCCATGTGGTTTCACGACAGGCTTCGGAGCGGGGGACCGCCCCGGTCCTGGATTATGATAGGGGGTGAGCACGTTCAGGTTGGGGACCGGGTGAATTATCTCGGTCTCCTCCTGGACAGCCACTGGCGATTCACGGTCCACTTCGACCGACTGGCTCCCCGTTTGGAGAGGGCGGCGACTGGTCTTGGTCGCCTCCTCCCAAACATCGGGGGACCAGATGAGAGGGTGCGCCGCATATACCTTAGTGTCGTGCGGTCCATGGCCCTGTACGGCGCCCCGATATGGGCGTCGGCCCTGGTGGTCGCGCGGCGCAGCAAAACATCGCTGCGCCGCGTGCAGAGGAGGATGGCCATCAGGGTGGTCAGGGGATACCGTACGATATCCCACGAGGCGGCGCTGACCTTGGCGGGCACCGTGTCCTTCGATCTCCTGGCGGAGGGAGACGCTTCGATCTATGAGTGTCTCCGAGAACTCCAACGGGGGGGCGCGATGGTGTCCGCTGAGGAGGAAGTGGACGTGAGATGCCAGGCCCGGCTGGCTGCGCGAAAAAAATGGAGGAGGGAGCTCCTCGATCGAGGAGTCGCGCAGCGAGCAGTCGGGGCGGTTCTGCCCAGCCTAGACGAATGGCTGGACCGCGGTAGGGGGACGCTCACCTACCGAGTCACGCAGGTGCTCACCGGGCATGGATGCTTCGATGAGTACCTGTGCCGGATACATGCGGAGGCGACGACGGAGTGCCACGAGTGGGGGCGGATCTCTCGCTGCCACGCATCGTTAGTATGATGCTGGGCAGCGAGAAAGCCTGGGTAGCGGTGGCCTCCTTCTGCGAGGATGTTCTTCGCAGAAAGGAGGCATCGGAGCGGGATCGGGAATTGACCGATCCCGTCCGACGCGAAAGGTGGAGGGCACGGGCTCGCCGGTTGCGTTCGCTGTTGCTACTGCAACAGAGTTTTTCGGAGGGTCCTTCTGATCCTCCCGCGGATAGGGCCGCAATAGTCGGGCGTGGGGAGGCACCGGAAGTGTCTTCGTAGGTCACGGGGCCTCCCCTACAAGCGCCGAGGTTAGGTAACCGAGGTGGTTTTAGTCGATAGAAATCCGACACTACCTCCTGCTCTCCCCCAGGGCAGGAGGTGTCTTTCGAAGATTTCCAACTTGAAAAAAAAAAAAGGGCTCGGTGGGGGAGCTCAAGGAACGCGTCGAACGTGCGAACGCGGTGCTGGATAAATTCGAAGAAATTCAAGACCAGATAGTGGCTCTGGTCGCGGGCACGGGGCAAGAGGGGACGCAGGAGGCGGAACGCGACAGTTTCGAAAACTTGTACTATGCACTGATCGCGAACGCGAAACAATGTATTGAGAAGGCGCAAGCGCCTGCGCGAACTGTAGCTTCGGTGTTGATATCCCAAAGTGGTAAAAAGGTTCCAATTAAATTTGGCGCCCGCGATTCAAGCGACTTGGGTGGTAGCCCCACCTACTAAGACGAACTGCGAACTTTACAAGAAGTTACTTCCGTACAACGAGCGAGCTGAGAACAGCTATTCCATGTTACGCTTCATTTCTCAAATAAACTAATACTCTTTTATCAAAAGGCTGAGTCTTATTGAAAACCTCATCATTCGGGAACACCGTCATCTGCGTGTTCAGACGCGCCGGGCGGAATAAAACTGCCGACGATTGCGTTGCCAAGTTTCGATGGTAGGTACGAGCGGTGGATTCAATTTTGAGATACGTTCGAATCATTAATTCATGATAATGAGGCCTTGACAAACATACAGAAATTCCACTATTTAACTTCTGCGTTAAAGGGGGATGCCGCGAGGGTGATTCAGTCGTTGGGTGTGTCAGAGGCAAACTACAATATTGCATGGAAAAGTCTGAGAGATCGGTTTGAAGATTCGCAGACCTTGATTTGTCATCATGTATCGGGATTATTTGATTTAGCGTCGATCACTAAAGCATCGTTTGCGGGTCTTAGACAGTTGGTTGACGATACAAACAATCATCTACTCGCATTAAAATCATTAAACGAACCGGTCGATGCGTGGGATACTCTCATCATTCACCTGATAACTTCGAAATTGGATCACAAAACGAAACGCGAATGGGACAAGCGGTTGATAATCACGACGGGCAACCCATCGTTCAAAACTCTGACAGAGTTTCTAGAACAACAATGCAAATATCTGGAGAGAGCCGCACCCGATAAGGTAACCGGACCAACCAAATCGAGCGTCGTTGGTAAGAAACATCAAACGACGCGTACCGCGTCATATGTTGCGAAGGTGCAGACATCCTGCCAACTCTGTAAAGGTGAACATGCCTTGTATCAATGCGAGGTCTTTAAGAAATTAGATGTTGCGATGCGCCGACAAAGGGCGAGCGAACTTAATGTCTGTTTTAATTGTCTGTGGTCAGGCCACAGAGCGGCGAATTGTAGCCGGGGAAATTTATTTATTTATTTATTTATTTATTTAATTAACGGGTAAAAACCCTTTGTGTACAATGATAACTTATTTGATATACGTTGTAGTAATCAGTCTAAGTCTAAGTCTTATTTTATTTTAAATCTTATCTTATCTAGGTCTTATTATAATCTAAATCTTGGTTTATCCCATTGTTAACTTAGTCTAAACCTTGGTTTAATAGTGAGTGGTAGTTGTGTTGTAGAGAGTTTTAAAGTTCTTCCCTTAATTGCTTGTATAATTCATTTTTAAAATTTGCGGCGCTGACATCAAAAAGGTTGAGTTTACGGAAATATTGGTTCGCTGTTTTGAACATTCTATTTAAAGGATCGGATGCGGTGTATTTTAGTACTGATGGTCTAAATAGAAGAGGAGCTCTCGTGTTCAGTGGTGGTGCATTAAAATTGACCCTCGATAATAGTTCCGAACAGGAGATATTCCCATTTATGGCAGCATGGAGAAAACTCAGCTCTGCTACCGTTCTTCTGGTTTTAAGAGGTTTGAGATTGAATTTAATCATTAAATTGCTGTAGTCGTGATTTTGACGAGACATCTGGTGTCCTTCCTTGAATGCCAGTCGACGCAGTAACAGATGTTGAATTTTCTCTAGGTCGTATTCATCTTTCTTAGATTGCGGTGACCAAATTGTTGATGCGTACTCTAGTATGGGTCTAACTAATGTTATGTACAAGTATCGAGTGGTATCTGCATTTATGAAGTCGTCACTATTTCTTAATATGAATCTTAGTGTGTTCAGAGCTTTTTTTGAGATGATTTGAATATGTTTATCGAAAGAAAGTGTATTACTTGAATATAAACGTATAAATTGTAAAGTTTGTAAGCGAATGCATCACACGTTGCTACACACAGACGAATCGACTGCGAGGGATTCGAGGGTGCAATCGGGGGAGGCGAACGCGGTGTCATTGACGCAGATCGACAAGGTTGCCGACGGGACGCTTATTTTAGCTACTGCCGTCGTTTACGTGCGAGACAAGGCTGGGTTCAAGCACGAGTGTCGCGCGCTGCTTGCGTGCGATAGAACGTGCGATAGAACATGTTCCCGATAGAACATTATCGGGAATTGGGCAGACAACCAGCAGCGTGAAGCGCCAAGTACAAATAGAATTACAATCAATGCATACGAATTATGCGGCGACCATCTCGTGTTTAGTTATTACACATATTACAGATGATCTGCCGAACGATCCTGTGAACAGAGCAGCGATAACGATACCTGCGAACATGCGACTTGCCGATCCGGGTTTCGATCGCCCGCGAAAGATTCATCTTTTAATTGGCGGCGAATTGTTCTGGAATCTACTTTGCGTCGGTCAATATAGCTTAGGATCGTGTTATCCGATAGACGCAACTCGGATGGGTACTTGCGGGTCGTATAAATTTACCGCGAACGCGGTTCGAAAAAATGTCGAACGTGACTTGCCATGTAGTAACGAACGAACAATTGTCGCATCAGTTGCAGCGATTTTGGGAAATAGATGAACATAGGGAAGGAACCGATCGGCGACAATTAGATACACGAGATGTTTGCGAACAATATTTTCAAGCGACAACCACGCGCGATTCCGACGGGCGATACGTGGTTAGCATTCCATTCAACGATCGAATAAGAATGTTAGGAGAGTCGCGAAAAATCGCCAAACGGCGGTTACTCTCAATTGAGCGAAAACTTGCACGGCTTCCGGAAGTGAGAAAACAATACATTGAGTTCATGGCGGAGTATGATGCACTCGGCCATATGACTCCGATAACGGAGGAGAAACGATCAGTTTCATCAGGAGCATCACGATCAGGAGCAATCGTTTCGAAATTATCTTCCGCATCATGCGGTGACAAAGGAGAGTAGCACTACGACAAAGCTGCGAGTGGTGTTCGATGGATCTGCGAAAACATCGTCGGGCATTTCACTGAATGAGACGCAGCGGGTAGGATCTGGCGTCCAAGACGAGCTGTTTGCAATCTTGCTGCGGTTCCGAAAACACACCTTCGTGTTATCAACGGATGTGACGAAAATGTACAGGCAGATACACGTTACACCAGCTGACCGCCGATTCCAAACGATATTGTGGAGAACCGAGCCTGCACTGCCGATTCAAGAGTACGAGCTCAACACCGTGACGTACGGTACATCATTCGCGCCCTTTTTGGCGACGCGGGTGCTGCGACAAATTTGAGAAGATCATGCAACAAAGAATCCGCAAGCGAGTCGTGCGATGATTAGGGATTTTTATATGGACGACCTCCTTACCGGTGCTGATACAATAGAATGTGGAGAGCGTCTGTAGGACAGAACTTCACGGATTTTGCGACGCATCTTAAAAGGCGTACGGAGCGTGCATCTACCTGCGGTCAACGAATAGTGACGGTCGAATTCTTGTGCGATTACTCTGCGCGAAGAGTCGCGTGTGTCCATTGAAGAGGATAACGTTGCCACGCTTAGAACTGTGTGGAGCGCTGTTATTAGCTCAACTAAGCAGTACGGCGAAGGCAGCCCTGGACATGCCTGTGAATGATGAATGGTGCTGGTGCGATTCGACTATTGTGCTTGCGTGGATTAAGGCGCCCAGCAGCCGGTGGAGGACGTTTGTCGCGAATCGCACCGCTGAGATTCAACGTAAAACAAACGGAAATTGGAGGCACATCGTATCAGAAGACAACCCCGCTGATATGATTTCGAGAGGAATCAGTCCAGCCGCGCTTCGGGATAGCTCATGCTGGTGGCACGGACCCGCCTGACTGGAGAAGGAAACTAGAGACTGGCCTATTCGAGAGACAATTACCGCCGATGCTCCGGAAGAAATTAAGCAAGTAGTGACAAGTCTGGCGACCAGGTGTGGTGGCTTCGATCTATTCAAGGGATACTCGTCTTACACACGTCTCCTGCGAGTGACGTGCTTCTGTTTGCGCGCGATACAAAATATGCGAAAGCGACAACGACATAAACTTAAGGATCGTTTATCCAGTGTACAACCTACTGACGTGAACTATACCGAAATTCACTTGGTTGCGCGAGAAATAGAGAATGCAAGGATTACACTCTTGCGAATAGCGCAGGGAGAATCTTTTTCCGAGGCGATGCGTTGCATACGAGAAGGGGGACCCATTCCGCGGTCGGGCAGTCTACAGGCTCTCAATCCTTTCGTCGACGACTTAGGATTGCTGATGGTGGGCGGACGCCTCTCGAATGCTCCAATAGCGTACGAACACAAACACCCTATAATACTAGTGAGTAGACATCCACTGACGGGTCTGATTATCAGAGCCGAACACATTCGATTGTTCCATGCAGGATGCCAGGGTGTCATTGCGTCATTGCGAACGCGGTATTGGCCGTTATCGTGTCGGAATGGCGTGAAGAAAATCATTCAACAGTGCGTGCGATGTTTCCGAGCGTAACCTACGACTGCTAATTGCATTATGGGAGATCTGCCAGCAGCTCGGGTTACTCCTAATCGGCCGTTCTATAAGTGCGGAGTAGATTATGCGGGCCCATTTTATATTAGAGAAAAAACACGCACTCGGTCAACTTTGAAAGCATATTTATGTATTTTCGTGGGTTTCGCGACGAAGGCAGCACATTTGGAATTGGCGACAGATTTGAATACAGACGCATTTTTGAATTGTTTCCGGCGATTTATAGCGCGACGCGGTAGATGCCACAGCATCTACTCCGATAACGGCACAAATTTTATAGGCGCGCGAAACGAACTCCATGAATTGGGTTTACTATTAAGAAACAAAAGACATATAGAATCCGTGAGAGACTTTGCGAGCTCGGAACAGATGGAGTGGAATTTAATTCCACCCCACTCACCTCATTTTGGAGGTTTGTGGGAAGCGGCGGTAAAATCCGCAAAACATCATTTGAAACGTGTTATCGGGGAGACGCGACTCACTTATGAAGAACTTTATACAATTCTGGTGCAGATTGAGTCATGTATGAACTCGCGTCCATTGTGCCCTATCTCCTCCGATCCCATGGACTTAAGTCCTTTGACACCTGGCCATTTTTTAATTGGTGACCAGATGACCGCAATACCGCATCGAGAACTACTCCATGTACCAACTAATCGTTTGACGCGATTCGAGCACCTACAGTACATGTTTCAGCATTTTTGGCGACGTTGGAATGCAGAGTACCTTCACCAACTACAACAGAGGAACAAGTGGCGAAAGGCTGTTCCGGAAAAATTTGGCGTAGGAACTATGGTCATCATCAAGGATGACAATCTACCGCCATTGCGATGGCGCCTGGGAAGAGTAGTGGATCTGCACCCCGGCAAGGACAACGTTACCCGGGTCATTTCCATCAGGGTCTCAGACGGCGTGCTAAAACGCCCCATAGCGAAGATCTGCATTCTCCCTATCGAGGACGAGGTGGATGCCAAACAGACTATTGAAAGTCATACTTCCAAGGTGGGCGGAATGTTGGGGAATAGAATGGTTATGCGTAATGGCCGCCGCGCCACCGTCCGTTGAGATTTCGGAAGCGTCCGAAACTTCTTTGTTTTAAGGACGCGACTGCGAAGCGTGTGTGCTTCGCGAGTCGCGCGTTTAGTAGACAAGAGAACGCAGTTGCGATCAGTCGAAATACGTGAATTCATGTAACGGGAAAACACAAGAATAAAAACAACGATACGGAGAAGGAGATACAGTATTACAATTATTACAACAACCCGTATCGTCCACAGCGATCTACTGAGGAGCTTTGAAAACCATGCGTTTTTAGTGTCTCGTCGAGAAGTTCAAACCAACATCTCGCCGATTGCTTTAAGCCGTATAATGCCTTATTTAATTTGCATACGTGACTTTGTTGCGCTTGAATACCTTCTGGTACGCGCATATAAATCTCCTCTTTTAGTACACCATTTAAGAAAGCTGTCTTAACATCCATTTGATGAATCAATAGTTTGTGTTGATTTGCAAAGGCAATCAACACTGTTTTTGTCATTTGGACGCGGAACTATATCCCATGTATTATTACTTATTAAGGAGTCGATTTCATCTCTTATCGCCTTTTCCCATTGAATTCTATCATCACGGTCTCTTATCTCACTATAGCATTTGTGAACTTCGCAGGTCATTGATAGTGCATAAACACGATAGTCATGCTCCTCATTATAATTTATATGAGGTTTAATTTTAATTCTTGCGCTACGTCGCAAGCCACTATCATTTGAGTCAATTTGAGCGCTAATGTTTTCATCGGGTCTTTTATCGGGCTCGTTTATTTCGCTCTCTTAACTTTTACTGATTTCTTTTCCTTCATCAGCTTTAACCCTTTTAATTTGAATACTTTCTTCTTCAAAGTCATTTGTGTACATATGAGGTCTTGAATTTTTTAAATTCATTTCATCAAAAATAACATCACGCGCTATAAGGAATTTTCCATTATTCACGTTTAGTATTTTATAACCGTTTTTCACATAGCCAATAAAGATTCCTTTAAACGATTTTTTATCAAGTTTAGTTTGTCTATTCTTATCGTGAACATAGACAGTACTACCAAAGATCCTTAAACCATTTAATCTTGGTTTTTTACTATGCCAAAGTTCGAAAGGAGTTTTATTCTCCGCAATGGCTTTACTTGGGGTTATATTAGTTATGAAGCTGCTGTTAATATAGCTTCTCCCCATAGTTCTTTGTTAATTTCAGCACTATGAATCATCGCCCGAACTTTTTCCAAAAGAGTTCTATTCATTCGCTCTGCTATGGAATTTTGCTGTGGCGTATATAGAACTGTTAGGTGATATTGAATACCCTTTTTTATACAAAAAGCTTTGAATTCATTAGACAAGTATTCGTTCCCATTATCGCAATTTAAATACGCAATTTTTGAATTGAAATGCGTTTCACTTTTGGCTACAAAGTCTTGGAAGACTTCGAACACTTCCGATTTATATGTTATAAGATAAACGACCGTGTAATGAGTAAATTTGTCAATAAATGTAACAAAATAGTGCTTATCGTCAATGGTTGGGGGCTTGATTGGCCCACACACGTCGGTGTGAATAACGAACAAAGGTCGCATGACGTGGCTTCTGTCTCTCTCCTTTGAGAAAGGCAAGCGTGCTTGTTTACTGTATATACAAGCTTCACAAAGGTCTTTTAATTTAATTTAATTGTTTAAGGTCGCATACACCTTTGTGGTTATTAGCGACCACAAAGGTCTTTTGTTGAATTGATTTTACCTATTAATTCTGTATCTTGAACTAACGTTATTTTGTTTCATTTTGACAAATTTAGAATGTCCAATGTGACCTAAACGCTCATGCCACATTTTATATGCATTTAATACTGTTATATTATTTGCATATGTTTTATTATACATATTTCTTTCAACAGTAAATGTGAGCACAGCCTTACCATTTCTTTCTATTATAACGCCTCCAGTTTTATCGAAAATGATGCTCATTCCCGCCTCCTGGATTCGGCGCACGGATAATAGGTTGTATGGCACCTCAGGTGCGTACAATACTTTCTCCAGGGTACCAGTCACGCCTAAATTCGTTGTAATTTTGATCGATCCAATTTTCTCTGCAACGATTGCTTCTCCTTTCTTCGCGATTGATATTTTCAAAGGTTTCTCTAACGATGTTTCTGTTGTAAAAATATCTATTTCATTAACAATATGATCTGTAGCACCAGAGTCTATTATAAAATCAATTTTTCTTAATTGGTTGGAGCTTGAATTTTCAAGAGCCTTAGCTCCAGTCATAAAAGCAAAACTTTCATTTCTATCCTGCATTTGAGCATTTTGAGCACCGTAATAACATTCTGTACTTGTAGAGTTTTTCTTATAATAATAGCAATCTTTCTTCTCGTGGTTCTTCCTACCACAATGGTCACATCTTTTATCATAGTTTTTACTAACTCTTTTATTCTTAAAACCGTAATTTTGATGGTAATTCTTTCTTTTTAAATTGGGTTTAAATACTTTGTTTCTTCTAGTTTTATAATTATCGGATTTTGTCTCCACGTGTAACACTTTAGCACTTGTCTCAGCCTTTTCATTTCGTATCTTAATTTCGTAATCCAATAATTTAATTTTTACAAATGCGAGGCTTAAATTCTCATCTGCTTGAGTCTGGATAGCGGTGACTAGTGGGTCGTATGAATTCGGCAATGTTAATAATAATCTTGATACTTTACTCATTTCATTAATCGTTGCTCCTACTGCCTGCAATTCGACAATCATCTCATTAAATGATATTAGGTGTTTCATGAGCGGTGTATCTTCTTTAAATTTAAAACACAGCAATTTCTTCTCAATTGCTAGCTGAGTTGCCAAACTTTTCCTCTCGTATATTGAATCTAATTTCTCTATGATATTTTTTGCCGTATCGTTTTCCGTTGTGAAGCACAACATTGTATCCGTAAGGAATTCGATCACTATGCCCTTGGCGATTCTCTCACGTTGTTTCCATTCGTTGTTCAGAATAGCTGGAGGCTCTTCATTCAAAACCTTTAAGGCATCCTCTTCTGCTAACAACGCACGAATCCTGTACTTCCAAATACTGCATTTTTCGCCGTCAAAAGGCTTGATATTCCGCTTGCTCTTCTTCCCTTCTTCACTCATTTTTATTCGCACTCACTCACTCACTTTTATTAAGTTTTACAAAGTTTTAATTGTCACACTTTTTAATGTTCACCAAAAAACTTGAACTATGTGCCTGGGCCCATAACCTATTGGAAAGGTTAAAGGGTGGAAGCAATAAGTGAAAAAGGCAATTAAGTTTCTATTTAACAGTACTTTAATAAAGCTGAGAAACGACACCCTCTCTTCATTAAGGTTTTCAATAGACTGACAGGGTCACAACCGACGAGCCCGCGATTACGATTCACTTGTTTTTACAAGCGATCATATCGCCCCCTGCTTCTTAGAACCGATATCAAGTTAATCCAATATACAGCTTCGCGTTGTTTAAAATTATTGAAAAGTAACTTAACTATACAGAGTCCGCGAAATTTGACTATGATTGCAAAATGGGGATGCGATGGTGCATCAAATCAATCACAGTACAAACAAACTTTTACTCTTAATACTTCTGATACAGAAGACGACCCCACTATCTTAATTAGCAGTTTGGTCCCAATTAAACTCTTTGATAGTCAGAACGAAACAGTTTTATGGCAAAATCAGAAACCATCATCCACTAGGTTCTATAGACCGATTCAGTTCGAATATGCGAAAGAAAATGTCAGCACAGTAACAGCTTTATCCAATGACATAAAATCTCAGATAGATTCTCTCGAACCATTTAAAGAAGAATCCATTTCTATCAATTTTAAGTTAGCATTAACAATGGTTGATGGCAAAATTTGTAACCATCTCACTGTGACAGCCTCATCAATGAGATGTTATATATGCAACGCATCCCCAAAAGACATGAACAATCTTAATTCAATTCACAATAGACTAGTCCAGTGGTAAGCAAGCTTTGGCTCGCAGTGGGCCAACAATTGACATCTACTACTTTACGCGGGCCGCAATATTAAATACTCAAATATAGTAATTCAATAATTTAATTTAAGACGCAAATTAGCCATTTCTTATTTGATTTATAGCAAAATTTTCTTCTGTTTTTTAACATGTACATACCAATATACCTACTATACATCTTATAGTGTAAAAAGGTATACGTTTAAATCACGCGTGGCCCGCGTGTCACATGTTTTCGCGGGCCGCAGGTCTGTGGCAGCCGTGCCAATCTGGCCCGCGGGCCGCAGTTTGCTCATCACTGGACTAGTGAATACCGACAATTATTCTTTTGGTTTATCACCATTGCATTGTTTAATAAAATGTTTCGAATGTCTCATACATATTGCGTATAGACTTGACTTCAAGTTTTGGAACACAAGATCCCCAATCCATAAACAACTGTACGAGCGCAAGAAGTGCACAATTATTAAGGAATTTAAAAATAAAATGGGATTATTGGTCGATTGTATAAAGCAAGGGAAGGGAACATCCAATGACGGCAATACCGCTAGAAAATTTTTTGCAAATGCAGACTTGTCCGCGTTCATAACGGGTATAGATGTTAGATTAATAAAACGATTTTCCGTAGTATTGCAAGTAATTTTATCCGGTTTACCAATTCAACATGACAAGCTTGCAATTTATAGTAGAGAAACAGCTGAAATGTACGTCTCCTTATAGAATAGAATAGAATAGAATTTTATTTACTTTTCGGCCTCACAGCCATGAAAAGGAACTTGTTTTACATTTTACCTTACATTATGTTCTCCTTCATCTGCCTTACGCTACATTTCTTTATTCCTATTTACTTATTATCTATAACCTTATACTATTATATTATCTATAACCTTATACTATACACTAATATTATACACTATATACCCTAATTTGTATGTTATAGCATTTGTATCTCTCTATCACATTCAATGCCATCTATCCCCACTGTTGTCCTCCCTATTCCTTCTTTTTCTCTCTTATTTTCCTTTCCACCTCTCTTAACCATTCTTCTGCCTCCTCGCTTTTCCTACCACTGACCAGATCTTCAACCCCCATGTTCCTTCTTTCCAGCTCCCTGCAATCTCTTACCATATGTTCCAAGGTCCCCCACCCTTCCTTGCATAATTCGCATCTCCTTTCTTCATCATCTTTCCAATATCTATTCCACGTCTCCGTGTTCCCGCACCTCGCCCTTGCTATCAGCCTTTGGTTGTTTTCCCTACCCTCCTTGGCCAGGTACTCCGTTAGCACCCCCGTCCTTATGTGCTTATATCTATTATTGTACCTGCCCCTCTCTATTGCATTGCCTTGCCCCTGCCTTTGAACTTGCTGGTCCCTTTCTTTTAGTCTCATCCCAACATTTTGCCCCTTACTTCTTAGTTTGTCTAGTCCTGCTTGGCTGACCTCGTTTCTTTTCAGATAGTCTTCTCTCTCTTTCCTGGTCGCTGTCTGTACTCTGCCAGCTTCTTTTTCTCTAATGCATTCTTTAACTATTTCTCTCTCTTCTTTTTTCTTTACCCTTTCTTCGAATTGGATTGCTCTTTGTCCCGACCTGATTCTTATCTTGTCCCTCTTTGCCTCCTCTAGTACTATGTAATCTGGTGTGCATCTATCCAATCCTAGCACCCACTTGACGTACTTCAGTTGTATTCTTTCTACCTCTATCATTTCCTTCCAGCCCCATAATTCGACTCCATACATTAAAACCCCCATGACTAGCATGTCAAACATAAGCATTCTGATCTTGAAATCATTCTTAAATTTTCTCTCCCCTATGCTCCATACTTGGTTCATGGCTATGGTTGCCCTCTTTGCTCGCTCTCTTATATTCTTCGCCATGTTTCCATTTCTTTGTAACACTATTCCAAGGTACGTGAATTCTTTTACCTCCTCCACCTCCTCGTCCTTCCATTTCCATTCCCTCTTTCCTTCTTTTCCTCCACCTTTTCTAAATGCCACTACTTTCGTCTTACTGACATTTAATGTTAGTTCCTTCCGGTCAAAGAACCTTTCCATTCTCTTCATCATCTCCCTTAGTTCTACCTCCGTTAATGCTACTAGGGCTATGTCATCCGCGTATGCTAGGGACCAAAACTTTTCTTTTCCCACTACTAATCCTCCCACTTGGCCTTTCCTTAGTTCGTTCTCCATTTCTGCTATGTATATGGCGAATAGTAGTGGGCTCAAGGGGCAGCCTTGCCTAAGCCCCTCTTCTGTCCAAAATTGCTCCGACACGTCCCCTTTGCTTCTTACCACGTTTTTGGTCTCCTCATATATTTCTTTCGTCCTTTCTATCAGCCCTTTCCTTATTTTGCACCCTTCCATGCTACGCCAGAGATTCTTCCTTTTTATCGAGTCAAACGCCGCTTTCACGTCCACAAATAGAGCATACACTTTTCCCCTTTTTCTCACTAGTTCTCTTTCTACTACATGCTGTAATATATATACATTATCAATTGCCCCCCTGTCCTTTCTGAATCCAGCTTGTGTGTCCGGCAGGATGTCTTTCGCCCCTACTTCTTTTTTCAATCTCTCGTTCAGTACTCCGGCATAGGTCTTATATGCCGTTGATAGCAGACTTATCCCCCTGTAACTTTTGGTTTCCTCGACGTCCCCTTTTTTGTGTAGCGTCGTTATTACCCTTCTTCTCCACTCCTCTGGGAATCCGTTACCTGTCCACACTTTCTTTATTAATTCTTTCAGTCTCACCCTGGTGTTGCCTTCACTGAAGATCCAAGCTTCATTTGGTATTCCATCCGCTCCCGTTGCCTTCTTCTTCTTCAGTTTTCTTATTTGTTTCTCGATTTCTTCATCCTTTAGCACTGCCTCCTCCTCCTCTGCATCTGTTACGTGCCCCCTTGTTTCTCCTGTCCTCTTCTCGTCTGAACCGTTTAGGAGTTTCATGAAGTGTTCTCGCCATTCCTCTATTTTTATGTTATTATTTGGTATTTCCTCTCTTTTCCTCTCTTTGTTTATATATTTCCATATCTGACCCTCCTTTTTTGCACTTCTTATTTCTTCCTCTTCTACTTTTTTCTTTGCCCTTTCTTTGTCCTCACATAGTTTTCTAAATTGCGTTTTTCTTGTCAGGTACTGCTCCTTGCTCACCTTGTCTGCTTTCCATTTTCTATACCATCTTCCTACTTTCCTCTTCTCCCTACTGCATTCCCTATCCCACCATTACTTTTGTCCTATTTCTCTATACCTCAGCTTTATTCCTCTTCTATCCATTGCTGCTGTTATTGTGATTTTAAGTTGCTCCCAGTCTTCCTCCACACTCCCTTCTTTATATTTTGCTTCCTTTGTGTTATCTTTGTATTTCTCTATGCTCCCTGTACTCCAACTAATTATTTCCTTTTCCAACCTCTTATACCTTTCTGTCTTTTTCCTCCCATTCTCTGTGATTATTATTTTCAGCGGTTGGTGGTCGGATTCTGTTCTGCTGTCTATATAGAATTTCTCTATTTTTCCCACGCCTGCAGTATTAACTAGGGCATAGTCTATAACTGTTGTTCCTCTTCTTCCTACGAATGTGTATTCTCCTTTTTCATCTCCGTGTAGATTCCCATTAGCAATATGTAAGCCACTTTCTTGTACCCATTCCAGCAGTCTCTCACCCTCTTTGTTCTTTGTTTTACCCTTTGACTTTCTTTTCCTTCCTTCCTGCTCCGTTTCTCCTATGTACATGTCCCCGTCTTCTCCTGTTCTTGCATTGAAATCTCCCCCTATAATTATTATTTCTTTTTCTGTTTCTCTTATTTCTTCCCTTAACTCCTTTATTATCCTATGCATATTTCCATTGTTATATACTGCCCATATATTCCATATTTCATTATTTATCTTTATTTTCGTCCCTATTAAGCCTCCCGTTTTGTTGTGTTCTTCTTTTATTTCCCACCCTTCTTTCACCCCGGTGATCATACCTCCACTTGCCCTTCCTTTTCCTTTTTCTCTTTTGGCCCCCTGGTATCTCCATTCGTATCCTTTCGGTAGCCTTTTCTTTAATTTTTCCCATCTCTTTTCCTCAACCCATGTTTCCGTTAGACTCACGTAGTTGAAATTTCTAATATACCTCCAGAAATTTCTATCTTTCTTTTCCACACCTGCCACGTTCCAGAACAGTAGCCCTCCCTTAGTTGTTTCTGCTGTGTCGTCCTTCGTGCTCTCTGGTTCCCTCACCACCCCTCTTACTTCTTGCTGCCCTGGCATTCTTCCTTCCTGTTTGCTGCTCCCTCCCTTCTTTTCTCCTTTTTCGTCCCCTTTTGTTTTGTACTGTGAGGTTCCGCCGAAAAACCCGTAATTCTACAATCTCTTCTTTTTCTTCGCACCATTTATACCATCTACCGTGTATGTATATTTTCCTGTAACCTACTTTTGCTTCTCTTCCCTCATCCCTTTCCTTCCTTGCCCTTGGTCTTAGTGCCCTTTGTACTGTACTTTCTTCTTCTGTTAAGTCGTGGTCTATGTAAATTCTCCTCCCCCCTAACTTCTTCTTCTTCGACATGATTTCCTGTTTTGTCTCCCAGTCTTTTATTTCCACTACTGCAATCGTTGCATCGTCTCTTCCCATTGTCTCCACCTTCTTCACTCCCCCTCTTATTACAAATTCCTTCTCTAGGAACTCCTCCGTTTTCTCTTTTACTTTCAGTCTTTCCATCTCTAGCCCTCTAATAATGATATTGTTTTTCCGTTCTTTTCTCTCTTGTTCTCCCATTTTCTTCTTGATGTTGCGTACTTCTTTCCACACCTCTCCTACCCCTGTATCTATTTTGGGGTTTATCCTGGCCCCTTCTTCTATTCCTCTCTCTACCTCCTTTTCCACCATCTTTATTATTCTCCCTTCTTCCTCTTCCTTGTTTTTTCTTTCCGTTTTTTCTTTCTCTGTGATCTTTTCCATTATTTTATCCATCTTTTCACTTAATTCTTTTTCTTTTTTCTTCCACCTACTCTCTATCGCCTCTATTCTCAGTCCAAAGTCTTTTATTTCTCTCCTTATCTCCGTTTTTATTTCTTCCCTTCCCCCTTTTATTTCCTCTTTTAGTCCCTCTATTTTCCTAAGCACTAAATCTGCTAGGCTTTCCTCTTTATTCCTATCTTCTTCGTTTTATCCCTCCACTTCCTTCTGTGGTGTTGTTTTGGAATCCCACTTTTTGCATGTCTGCTCCTCCCCGCTTGCTTCTGCTTCCTCTTCTGCTTCCTCCATTTCTGTTCTCCATAATTCCCGTATTGACCTGTTATCAGCTCTTTCTTTGTTCCTTTCTTCTTCTTTCGATGGCCTTCCTCTTTTCCTCTTTGGTGTTAGTATCTTTACCACCTCACTCCTTTTTGCAGCGTCTATTCCGTTTGTTCCATTGTCCTGTCCCTTTTCCATCTTACCTTTGGCCATTTATGTTTGCCACCACGGTTTTCCTAACCTCACTTTTATGGCTACACGTTTCGTTCACCGTCAGCCTTGTTTTCTGTTTCCTCCTGTCTGCCTTTTTCCTCCCTCCTTTCTTACCTTATTAATGTATATTTCCCTCTGCTCTGATTAGATCTCTCTCTTCTATTAATCACATTATCTTAACTTTTTGCACGCTCTATCGCGATCTGTACTTATCACACCAACCTCCAACCGCGACTCCACGTCTCCTTACATAATTGGTATTATATGCCAGTTACGGTACATAAACTTTTAATTCAAGGCTCGGAAATAGCTAAAAATGCAATATGTAGTGCCGATTGGGCAGCTATCTGAAGATGCCCAAGAAGCAAATCATACATTTTTCCGCTCGTACAGAGAATGGCATTCGAGGAAAATGTCAAGACTAGTAAACAATAGAGACATTTTAAACAATTTATTAATTAATTCTGACCCCATAATTTCACATTTTCGACCATCAATATACAGGGTGTCTCTTAACTTCTGTCCTTCCCGGAAATGGGGGGTAGCTGGGGTGATTCTGAACAACTTTTTCCTTGACCAATATGTGGTTTGCAGTTTCATTTTTAAGTTATTAACGAAAAACACTGGCCAATGAGAGCGCCCGCCGGCTGGCCGATGGCGCGCGGTCAGGCACGAACCTATCAGCTGTCACGATGGGGGGGCATCGAGGGTACCGACGGAAGCGTGCGGCAAATGTTACATCGTCATAATTAAGACTAATGTGGAATAATTCGTTTATACTTATGAAACTAATAAGTCGTTTAATAACCGTGTTCGATACGTTTATTCATTATCCGAAAGGAATAAACTGTTCTAATACTTATGAAAAAAAAATTTATTTAACAGCGCGTTTTTAGGTGGATAAATTATGTGACAAGAAAAACGATTTGCAGAACTAATGTTAGAAAAAGCTAATTAAACTTACCCATTCGTCTACGAATTAATCTGGTTAACATTGTGCGAATCCTGACCTAGGCAACGGTCAACAGCCGATGTCACCATGTCAACAGCCGGGTCGGTGAACTCACTACACTCACGGTGAATTCACTTCAAGATCACTTCACTTCACGGTCACTATCACTTGCCACTGTGAAATGTGGGAATATTTGAAACCGATTTATTTTTCTTACGTTTAAACATTTCGTAATAGTCTGCGTTTTTACGATTCATGTTGTCCGTTCGGCTAGCAGAACGACTCTGCCAGCTGAAACGTCGCACTCGCTTCCACACGCACACGCACATGTTATTTAATGTGGATAATATTGTAGTGCCGACGCTCACACTGCGACGCACACTACGCACGGGCCGATGCTGCCCTGTGTGATCGGTATCTGCCGCCGATTTCCACTAAATTTGGAGACAGGGCGTGTGCGTGTGCGTGTGGAAGCGAGTGCGACGTTTAAGCTGGCAGAGTCGTTCTGCTAGCCGAACGGACAACATGAATCGTAAAAACGCAGCTATTACGAAATGTTTAAACGTAAGAAAAATAAATCGGTTTCAAATATTCCCACATTTCACAGTGGCAAGTGATAGTGACCGTGAAGTGAAGTGATCTTGAAGTGAATTCACCGTGAGTGTAGTGAGTTCACCGACCCGGCCGGTGACATCAGCTGTTGACCGTTGCCTAGGTCAGGATTCGCACAATGTTAACCAGATTAATTCGTAGACGAATGGGTAAGTTTAATTAGCTTTTTCTAACATTAGTTCTGCAAATCGTGTTTCTGAAAACATAATTTATCCACCTGAAAACGTGCTGCTAAAAAATATTTTTTTCATAAGTAATAAAACAGTTTATTCCGTTCGGATAATGAATAAACGTATCGAACACGGTTATTAAACGACTTATTAGTTTCATAAGTAGAAACGAATTATTCCACATTAGTCTTAATTATGACGATGTAACATTTGCCGCACGCTTCCGTCGGTACCCTCGATGCCCCCCATCGCGACAGCTGATAGGTTCGTGCCTGAGCGCGCGCCATCGGCCGCCCGGCGGGCGCTCTCATTGGCCAGTGTTTTTCGTTAATAACTTAAAAATGAAGCTGCAAACCACATATTGGTCAAGGAAAAAGTTGTTCAGAATCACCCCAGCTAGCCCCCATTTCCGGGAAGGACAGAAGTTAAGAGACACCCTGTATACATTACATAAAGATATGTTGCCAGAAGCCAGAGAACTTCTCATTGAAGAAATGGATTTAACATAATGGAGTTAAAATAATACGTAACGAAATACATATAACAGCCTTTTAAAAATATGAATACTAGCACTTTGATAGAGCCGAAAAATATACAATCATAAAAGATTCATTATCAGAAAATCATTAGTACAAAAGCAATTTCTAAGTTGTATATAATAAATCTTCATTGTTTATAAAAATAAAGTTCCATTGTTCCTTCAACAGAACAATATTTGATTTATTTAATTGTTGTACATATAATAATGTCTAGTTATCCTACTTAAATAATGACAAACACGCCCCGTTTGATTAGATTCGAGTATCTAGTTGGTGCAACAATGAGAATTATATTAAATATCTCACGAAAAAGCAAAAAATCGCAACATGTGCTTGGATAACTATAATCTATATTCTTTCTAGAATATAATGGTGAAGACTTTTTTGCGCGCAAACCTGTAATTAAGTAATGTTTATACGACATTTATTATGAAGTAAAACAAAGCTCCATTTTCAATTTTAAGTTTTTTTTTTTAATTTTGGAATTATTATAGCCGCAAGATTATGCACTGCACAAAAATTTTAACTAAAATCGTTAAATAGACGTACTAAACAACAAATAAAGAAATTATTTTTTTTACATAGGTATTTATAATTGGCTGCCCTGGATTATCTAGTGAGAAAAAATGAAAAAATTTTGTTGCACATAATTGTAAAAGGTTCATAGTTTCTAGCCTATAAAGTAAAATTTTCAAATTCGAAATTTTTTTTTGCCCCCATGTCCAACGGAACAATAGGCTCGTCCCACTGTGCGCCGGCGTGAACGTGTTAAAACAGTATACTGTTTCATAACATAGTATACAGAATATACCTTATACATAAAAGTAAAGAAACTCGGAGCTTTCTGGAATTTCATGTCTATTACTTCTCTAATTATTATACCAATTTTGTTATTAACGGATATTAATTTCCAAGCAACAAACTACTTCCTAACTATATCATACTGCAATGCATACTAGTGTAATTAATATTACTATAACAAATTAGATGATATTAGACAACCCTGTTATGAATAATAAATGCGTATCTCATAATAATAGCCGCCCGTATGCCCATACATGTATATTTCGTGCTACCGCAGCCCGCTGTACTCGCGCGACGTGGGTATTATATGAAAATGTACAAAACTGTTGGAGGCAAAATCATCATATTATACAGGGAGGGGCAATAACTATGTCCACCTTGAATATTGCCGTTGTTTGTAATAATATGAAAAAATGTCATATATGAAACATGCACGGTGCAAAGGGGGACATATTGTGATACATACATATTTTGCCTAGGTGGAGGCATAGAGCAGATTTGAAGGTCATGTCTACTTTTTTAAATGAAATAGTATGTTTTTTTTATTGCGATATGATAGCCGGTGTTGAGACAATTACAACAAGCTACCGTTGAAGGTCATACAAGGTCAAATATTATTTTAACCGTTTGAGTGGCAAGTAGCGATTTTGCGCTTCTTCTGTGTCGCTCGAACAGTGCCAGCGCTCTAGGCTGCGTAGCCGATAACCGCGACACGCTCGGTTTCCGTCGATGCGCGACTTTACGGCTACCATTCCATTACCATATTTGACCTTGTATGACCTTCAACGGTAGCTTGTTGACATTGTCTCAACACCGGCTATCATATCGCAATAAAAAAAACATACTATTTCATTTAAAAAAATAGACATGACCTTCAAATCTCCTCTATGCCTCCACCTGGGCAAAAAATGTATGTATCACAATATGCCCCCCTTTGCACCGTACAAGTTTCATATTTCACATTTTTTCATATTATTACAAACAACGGCAATATTCAAGGTGGACATAGTTATTGCCCCATTCTGTATATCAATGGGTTCAGAAAAAAATTTCGGTTCTTTCTTGTCATGTAATTGGTGTATCTCTGTTGCGGATTCGCTGGTACGGGGAGCGCTCAGTCGCTTCGCGCCTAGCGCTGTTCCGTGGCGACAAGCGCGAGCGTTCTCCCCCTCTTGTCTCTTCATGCTCTTCGCCCCGCGCAGCGATATAAATACCGTTGCGCGAGGATACTAATTGTTGGTATTACAACATATTTGAGAGAGATAAGAGGTTTTGAACAGAGATTTGCGACAGCGTTAAATTCAGACAATTTACTCGGGTTAAACGACTTACAACCGTTTAACCATTCTACTTAAATAAGAGCTAAAAGGCGTGCGTGCAGACTTTACATACTTTATTCACTACTTGTTCTTTATTGGTCTAATCACTTATTTGTACATTATTGTTCTTGTGCGGTGACTGTAAAATACATGTGATTCGTGCTACTCGTGAATTGTGCTAATTTTATAAATTCCTAACCCGTTACGCGTCAAAATTAAAATCAAGCGAGCTATCCGAAACATTGGTCCTTCGAGCCGGATAGTTTAACGGACGGAATTAATAAAAGGAGTAAAATAGATTTTAAATAAGCCCGTTACATAAATCAGCTTAACGGCTAAAGTGCGCGAAAAACTGTCGCCCGCAAGGCAATAATAATCGGGGTCGAACGAATATTCGAACTACTTTCGACGTTTTTTTGGCGACTCGACCTCGCCCGCAAGTCAAGTGCGTGTACTTGTTGTTAACGTTCAAACCAAATGGAAAAATACGTTAACAAACAGCTTTCGCTTTACCAGCGAATTTCCAACACCGTTACGAATATGAAGAAGCTAGGAGCCGCTAAAATTACCGAAGGAGTGGTAACGTCGCGGCTCGAACTGCTGGAGAAGAATTGGAACACCTTCACCGAGGGTCACGACCAGCTGTTGGATATTGTGACCCCCGAGTTCGCAACCTGGCCATATTTCGTAACGGATCATTTGGCTTTATGTGAAGAGGCCTATCTTGATAACAAGGCTGCACTGCTGGACCTCCGTAAACCTCTGGAGCAACCGCAGACCGCTCCTACGGTCAATCCGCCGCAGCGATCGCTTCCACGCATTGACGTGCCACGGTTTTCTGGTGATTACCGGGAGTGGGCGAGCTACCGTAACTTGTTCACGTCGCTGGTAATCGATAACAAGCAACTTTCCGGGGTGGAGAAATTCCACCATCTAAAAATCAGTTTGTCTGGCGAGCCCGCTCAACTCATTCAAAATATACGCCTCACAGAGGCCAACTTCACTGGAGCGTGGAAAATTATCGCGGCGCGCTACGAAAATCTGCGGATCTTAATCCAGTCGCATCTCTCCGCTCTTTCCTCATTACCGTCCATGAGGAAGGAGTCAGCTAATTGCCTGAAACCTCTTCTGAACGGCACGCTGGACGCCGTTCAGTCACTCGAAGCCCTTGGCCGGCCAGTCGAGCACTGGGATGACTGGTTGGTCTTCGGGCTGGTACAAAAGTTGGACGTCAAATCAAGACTGGCGTGGGAATCTTCAATTGGTGCAACTACTGATTCTCCTTCGTTCGAACAATTAAATCTGTTCCTCACTGGCCACCTGCGCGCTTTGGAAGCAGTCGAAGAAGCCGTCTCGGATGCCGCAGCATCACCTTCCTCAGGGTCATCTCTAAAAAATAATACAAGATTAGCGAGATTCAGAACGCACACCGCATCGACCGCCGAAGAAAGACGTGCGAAGTGCCCGCTGTGCTGCAATCAACACTTTGTATTATACTGCGCAGAGTTTAAAGGGATGTCTCCGCTCGAGAGGAAGAAAGTGGCCGCGGACAAAAATCTTTGTTTCAACTGCCTCGGAAGTCATCATTCTCGTTTGTGCAAGTCTGCGAAGCGCTGCCAACTGTGCGTAGGTAAGCACCATACTTTATTGCATGTGAAATCGGAGCAGGAATCTTCGCGACAAGTCTCTCCACAGGGTAGAGTGGAGGAGTCGAGGACCTCGCACTGTGCGCGAGCCTCCTGGTCAAATTCTCAACCACGATCTGTTGTATTTCTCGCGACCGCGAAAATTCTGGTAGAGTCAAGTCGAGGCGAGAAAGTTGCTGTGAGAGCCTTGATTGACCCGTGTTCCGAGGTATCGCTTGTTTCCGAGAATCTTGTGCAAACCATGAAGCTCCAAAGAAGAACCGCGCGGTTTCCAATTCTGGGTGTGGGCTCGACGGGAGCTCGTACAAGGGGAAGCGTGACGCTCACTTTCTCCTCTACTCGTGCACCTACGGAAACCCTTTCCACAATGGCTTACGTGCTGCCGCGCCCGACGTCATATTCCCCCACTCGAACCACCGATGCTCGGTTATCTCTTTCGCACTTGCGGGATTTAGAAGTTGCTGATCCCGACTGTCGTTCTGCTGAACTGGTTGACATTATGTTAGCTAGTGGCTACTCCGAAATATTTCGTGAGGGCCTTAGGAAGGGCCAGCCTAACGGTTCGGTTGCCCAACGTACTTATCTCGATTACTTGCTTACTGGGCATTGCAACTCCACTCCCTACTCGAGCTCTTCACGGCGTGAAGAGTTTACGGTGCAATGTATTACTCGCGATACCGATTTTTCTGAATCACTTCAGCTCTTCTGGGTACGGGAGGAGGTAGCCAACCCTCCCCGTACATTTACTTCGGCGGAGAGCGAGTGCGAGCAACACTTCTGCTCCACTCTCTCCCGCAACTCCACTGGACGGTATCGAACTCGGTTTCTCTTTAACTTTTCTCCGGCCCAATTGGGAATCTCGCTTGACACAGCACTCGTGCTGTTACTTAAACTCGAATCTTGCGTACCAGGAAAGCCATCACTGGCCAAATTACATAACTCCTTTTTGCAAGAATACTTTCTTACTGGGCATTGCAACCCCGCACAACACTGGAACTCTTCACGCGGTGAAGAGTTAACGTTGCAATGCATTACTGGCAATGCTGATATATCGGCATCACTTAACCGCTTCGGGGTACTGGAGGAGGTATCCACCCCTCCCGGTACATTTACTTCGGCGGAGAGCGAGTGCGAGCAACACTTCTGCTCCACTCTCTCCCGCGACTCTACTGGACGATATCATGTGCGTCTTCCCTTCGCTTCTTCCCCGGCCCAAGTGGGCAACTCGCTCGACACCGCACTGGTGTTATTGTATAAACGCGAGGCTCGTTTGAAGGGCAAGCCTGCACTGAAAACTTTATGCAATTTCTTTTTGGAAAAATACTTGCGTCTAGGACACATGGAACCGGTTTCATCGGATTCCATAGCTTCTCGCTGGTCACACTATTTGCAGCATCATGTCATAATCGGAGCAGACACTCGTTTTGAAGCTCTTGCTCTGCAGCAGGAGCTGTTGCTGTTGTGCGGGGCGGGCGGTGTTGCTCTGCATATATGGGCTTCCAACAAACGGAAATTGTTGGAAGCACTTTCTCTTGACCACTCGCTTTGGTGGAAGGGTCCGCCCCTTCTTTCTTCGCAATCATCCGATTATGAACGGCAAACGATTTACAACCTCTCTCTTGACCAGGAGGTTCGCTCACCGCGAGCGAACCATCTTACTATTACTACAAGCAGTTCCTTTTTTGAGGAGCTTGCCGGCAAATTCTTAACACTCGCTAGATTGCTGCGCACGGTTGGCTGGTGCTTACGCTTTTGCCGAACGACGAGGGATAAGAACACACGCGCGCAAGTATCGCAACGTCTTTCAATCAACGAAATGAATAATGCAAAACTTGCCTGTGTTCACTGCTTCCAAAGGGCAACCTTTTCCACCGAAATGGAAATACTTCAACATGGCGGCCAGATTACACGTGGTCCAACGGCCAGGCTGGCGTCATTCACTACTGGAGATGGCGTACGGAGGGTAGGCGGACGATGGAACCACTCTTCACTGGACACATGGCAAAAACCTTCTGCCATTTCACTTGCTAAAGCGCACTTTACTTCACTCATCATCAGAGATGCACATACCAGTCTTCCTCTCGGCAAAACGCAACTGACCTTCTCAACTTTACGAAGAGAATACTGGATACTCGCGAGGCGTAGCACGGTACACCGCGTGATGGCCTCGTGCACGGTTTGTTGTCGCCGGCGCGCCCAAGCTTCGTATCATCACATGGGAACCTCCCCGCCCGCTTCCCGCGCGCAGCCTTCCCGTCCATACACTAATACTGGCGTTCATCATGCCGAACCTTCCTTTATGGAATCTGCGTTCGGTAATGGTCAACTTGCAAGAAAGGCATCTGTTACTGTACTTGTATGTTTAGCGACCAGAGCTGTACTCTTCGAACTCCTCGCCGATGCCACCGCTGCCACTTTTCTCGCCGCTTTTCGCCTCTTCAATTCTCAACGTGGGATCTTCACCGCGAAGTACTACGACACTGGGCAGCATCACTGCAACACACAGGGGAGACGATCAGCGTGTTTGCCGCGTCGTTTCCTGACGGACTGCTACAACCACTACGAGGCCCTTACAAAGATTTGCTTGCTGCCACCAGCCGCCGAGGAGATTAGCCTCGTGGCCCACCTCTGCTTTCTTCTGCTCACTTGCGCCACTCTCTATCACTGCACCACGGTTCTTCCGACGTTAATCATGCGACTTCACGGAACCTTCGCGTCTCTTTGTCTGTAATTGCGCCATGCAACGCATGCCGCGGCGGGCGGAATGTTGCGGATTCGCTGGTAGGGGGAGCGCTCAGTCGCTTCGCGCCTAGCGCTGTTCCGTGGCGACAAGCGCGAGCGTTCTCCCCCTCTTGTCTCTTCATGCTCTTCGCCCCGCGCAGCGATATAAATACCGTTGCGCGAGGATACTAATTGTCGGTATTACAACATATTTGAGAGAGATAAGAGGTTTTGAACAGAGATTTGCGACAGCGTTAAATTCAGACAATTTACTCGGGTTAAACGACTTACAACCGTTTAACCATTCTACTTAAATAAGAGCTAAAAGGCGTGCGTGCAGACTTTACATACTTTATTCACTACTTGTTCTTTATTGGTCTAATCACTTATTTGTACATTATTGTTCTTGTGCGGTGACTGTAAAATACATGTGATTCGTGCTACTCGTGAATTGTGCTAATTTTATAAATTCCTAACCCGTTACGCGTCAAAATTAAAATCAAGCGAGCTATCCGAAACAATCTCTTAAAATAATGTAACAATAACTTTGTTTGCTATAAACAAATTACTTTTCACGAAACCTGTAACCACTATTCGTTTTACCTAAAAAAACCATGAGACTTTTTCTTTGATAACTTTTGATAACTTGCCATTTTAGAAATTTGGCATCGACATCGACAGTCGTTGAAAGGGACAGAGAGTGAAAGAAAGGTCAGATACCTACGTATCGGTGAGACAACACTAATGCAACTATAAAACTTCTTTATTGTTAATTATTTCGTGCTGCAAATTTTATTAAAATATTGCTGAGGCTGTTCTGGTTAAAATAACACCAAACGCGATATAATTTGGATCATATTTGCGTTGATGAATTACAAACACGGGTTGCCATATGAAGCGAATATGATCGTGTTGTCTCATTTTAAGCATACAAACGTTAACAATATCGTAATAAAATTTGCAGAACAAAAGAACGACCGAGCATGAAACGCTTCCGAACGATCGCTCCGAGCAAAGGCGAAACGCTTTTCGGTCCCTCCTCGCCGAGGCGAAACGCTTTTGACCATCTGGTTCTTTAACAACATAAAGGCATACTACAATAATCATGGGTATCTTACAATACAATGGGCATACAATACAATAGAGTTTAGCACTCTGTGAACACGTTGTCCTGAAATAAACCTCCGCGGACAACCTGGGTTGT
The DNA here is from genome assembly GCA_951802695.1 of Nomada ruficornis. Classification (NCBI taxonomy): domain Eukaryota; kingdom Metazoa; phylum Arthropoda; class Insecta; order Hymenoptera; family Apidae; genus Nomada; species Nomada ruficornis. Next base: position 13,424,225 of record OX637850.1, read on the forward strand.
TTATGACCGAAGCGAAAGTTCAGTCCTGGATCGACTTTTCCCGAATTGTTATTTTCGTGCACTAATCCTTTGAACAATTAACTGCCGGAACAGATATACATTAAAATAGAGACTTCAATACGTAATTAATATTTTTTGAAAGCCAAGAACAGTAAAAAGCTTCCTAGGTTGTCCATGGAAGGTGCGACAAATAACATAAAGCCTTAAGTCACGTTTCATAACGCGTGGCATTATGACGCATAATGAAATTAGGCAGGAATTTCCACTTTGCTTCCATACATACACTTCTTCTAGAGGATTAGTTTTCCTTATTTCAAGCAATCGTTCATTACTTCTTTAACGCTGAGTGTAAGCACAACGTTACGAAGTTCTTATCCGAAAAGCGCATTTTGCTTACTATAATTATTTATAATAACAAATCTTGCTACACAAGCATTAGCATAAACAGTTTTATTATAGTAGATAGTACATTAGCATAAAAAGTGATTAATTAATAGTGAAAATTCTAAGTGGACAATTAATAGTCAAAATTCTAAGTGTATAATGATTAGTGAAAATTCTAAGTGTATAAATAATAGTGAAAATGGCAGGTCGAAGGCAATTTGTTTTAACCATCTAACAACGGCTAGAGATCCTCAAAGACTTGGAATCGTCGCAATCCGTGTCAGCAGTAGCGGCGAAGTATGGTGTCCATTCCACAATGATAAGACGCGTAAGAAGAAATGCCGCGAATATAATATCATTTATTGGAAAAAATAAGGCACAAAGAATACGACTTTTAATGCGATAAGGACACAAATGTACGCAGATATAGAACACCGGCCAGTGACATGGTTTCTGGAAAGAAGAGCATTGGGAGATATCGTCACGAACGTTTTAATGTTACAGAATGCAGCGGAGATCAAGCAAAGTGTACCATTTTGTTCGGAATTTCAATGCAGCATGGGCTGGCTTGCAGGTGTGAAAAAACGCCATAGTGTACGCCTTCTACATGCATATGGCGAAAAGGCAAGTGCTGATGTCGATGCGGCAGAAACTTTTAGGGAAGACTTCAAGAAAATAGTGGAAGAAGAAAATATAGAGTCGGATAATATTTATAATATGGACGAAAGTGCTCTCCTTTGGAAAGCTGTCCCTTCCAGAACGCTGGCAGGAGAACAGGAGAGATCCGTCAGCGGTTCTAAAGTCCGGAAGGAGCGTATTACTTTTGCATTATGCGCAAATGCGACCGGCAATCATAAATTAATGCCACTGGATATATATAAATATAAAAAACCACGTGCATTAAAACATTGCCAGAACGGATTGCCAGTGGTCTTTAAATCACAGGCAAATGCATGGGTGGAACGATCTGTGTTTTCCGATTGGTATCAAAATTATTTCAAGCCAGCAATTCGTGGATACCAATTGGAAAAAGGATGTTTCGGATAGCTCGTTTGATTTTAATTTTAACACGTAACGGATTAGGAACTTTTATAGAATAAGCACAATTAACGTATAGCACGAATTACATATATTTAACGTTACCGCACAAGAACAATAATGTACAATAAAGTGATGAGAACAATAAAGCACAAGTAACGAATAAAGTATATAAAGTCTCTCCGCACGCCTTTTAGCTCTTATTTAAGTAGAATGGTTAAACGGTTGTAAGTCGTTTAACCCGAGTAAATTGTCTGAATCTAACGCTGTCGCAAATCTCTCTTTAAAACCTCTTATCTCTCTCAAAAATGTTGTAATACCGACCAATTGTATCCTAGCGCAGCGGTAATTATACTGATGCGCGGGGCAAAGAGTATGAAGAGATAAGAGAGGGAGAACGCTCGCGCTTGTCGCCACGGAACAGCGCTAGGCGCGAAGCGAGTGAGCGCTCCCCCTACCAGCGAATCCGCAACAAAGGGATATGCGGGAAAGTGGTGCTACTTCTGGATAATTTCCAAGGGCACAAAGAACCGGAGGATCCATATTTCAAAATCATATTTATGCCGCCCAATACTACGTCCATTCTACAGCCAATGGATCAAGGACTGATACAGAAGACAAAACGACTGTTTCGCCATAAGATGCTGGAGTGTGTGCTCACTTATGAAGATGGCACAACCGAATTTTATAAAAAATACAATATAAAAGATTGTATTGATTTATTACGTAAATCGTGGACGGGGATAAGTTCTCTAAATATTCGGAACAGCTGGCGCAAACTTATGTTGGATATAAACCTATTCACAGACGATGTCCGCAATTGTATGCGGCTGAGTGTGATTGCGTTTAACTACGTTTGAATGTGGCGCGTGAATGGGGCGCGTGAATGCGTAAAATGCGACGCCTCGCGGCGAAAAGAAAAAGAGAGAGAGAATAGATGAAAATGGACGACGCAACGAGGTGAAGAACGTGTACTGTGCTAATAAAATATATACAACGAAAGAACTGAAAAGTTATTAAGTACGAAACACCACATATAAACAACAAATGGTCCTTCGAGCCGGATAGTCCGAAACAGTGAAGTGAAAGACGGATGATTTCCGAAAGAGTGAAATAAAGTGTATAACAAGGAAGCGCGTGAAGCCACGCCGGGTACAAAGGCAAAGTACGCAGTAACACCTCGAAAGAACAAAACAGGCGTCTAAGCAATTATCCGAATAAAGAACAGCGTCGTACGGACGGGTTCATACATAGCAGCGTCACACGGACGAGTGCATACTTCAGCGGCAGCTCACAGGCGTGCCAATACATAGCAGCGTCACACGGACGAGTGCATACTTCAACGGCAGCTCACAGGCGAGCTACTACATAGCAGCGTCACACGGACGAGTGCATACTTCAGCGGCAGCTCACAGGCGAGCCAATACATAGCAGCGTCACACGGACGAGTGCATACTTCGACGACGTCTCACCGACCAGCTGACAACGGCGGCGACTCTACGGCGAGCTCGAGTCATCGACTACGCAGACGTGATAGCGCATGGATCATCGTCAATCTTCAGAGTTGTAAAAGGTTAGTGGATCTCCGACAATCCATTTCTTTCCTATTCCTTGATCATTACCAGAATGAATTCAATGGCGACAGAGGAGAGTCAAAGAAAACGATGGGTTATCAAACGCGGACAGATTAAAGCCCAGTTAACGAAATTTAGGACATACTGTGATGAGTTTGGGCAGGGCGATCTTGTGGAATTAGAACTAAGACTTGCAAAAGCGGAAAGTCTATGGGGACAATTCGAATCGGTACAAACAGAATTAGAAACTTTAATGCCCGAGGGGAACGAGTCAATGTCCGAGGATCGAATGCATTTCGAAAACAATTATTTTTCGACTTTAGCTATAGCAAAACGAATAATCACAAGTGCGAATTCACAGAGCGTCAGAGCGGATAATGTACAGAATGTAGACAGTAGAAGCTTAGATCATAGAGTAGGGGTTATAAAGTTGCCGACGTTGACATTGCCTACGTTTGAGGGCAAGTACGACAAATGGTTGTTGTTCAAGGACGCCTTTAAAACATCTATTATTACAAACGATAGATTAACAGAACAGCAGAAATTCCAGTATTTACGTGCCTCATTGAAGGGGGAAGCGTTAGAGGTTGTACAGTCATTGGAGACGTCAGAGGATAGTTTTACAATAGGCTGGGATTTACTAGTGAAAAGGTACGATAATGATAGGTTGATCGTAAACAAGCATATGAAAGAGTTGTTTGGGTTACCTGCAATGGCAAAGGAAACATACGGTAACTTAAGACAGTTTGTTAGTTGTATCCGAACCCACATGAGGGCTTTAACAACCTTGAAGCTACCAGTAGATCAATGGGATGTTGTGCTTATTTACTTGATAGTGCAAAAGTTAGAAGCGCGCACTCGTCGCGAGTGGGAAGAAAAAATTGGTATTTGCGCGATCGAGGAATTGCCCACAAAGTAGCGATCCGACAGCGAGACCGTACGGACGTGTTCCACAAGTGCTCCGTGCAATCTGGCTAACAGGGGACTTATCAGAGATTACAGAGGAAATCAGTAAATGATTTCTACTAGATAAGTGCAGCAAAGTGCGGAGAAGACTAGGCGTAGACGCCCAGACGGTACATAGTGTTAAGGAAATAGCGGTAAGGAGACAGACACTAAAGTGGATATGGTTAACTCCGCTACGTAGGATTAACTACTAGGATTAAGTTAAGAATAATCGGCAACTGGTGCAAAGACGCTACATACGGTAAGAATAAGAATAGTATATCAGGCGCGTTAGTAGAATAGGGTCCTGCTCAAGGTGGGTAAAAGTAGGGTACGATAAGAAATTGTTACAAAAGCCTCACGTAAACGGACACCTGCAAAAAAGAGCGAGCGGAACGGTTGGCGTACCCGGCAAAAAATAGTGTTTCAATTTAGAAGAGAAAGAAACATACGGATGTGACGTAGGCGACGGCGACGAAGAAAACCGAGTGCGCAGACGCGGAACGCCGCGTCACCCAATAACGAAGCGGGAGAAGAATAACGAGAACCTTATTGGCTGGCAAGACACAATTACACAAATAAGATAGGGCGCAAGCGCGGCCCAAAATGAATGGGCCGGGGCGCGTGCGCCACTCTCCAAAGAGAAGCGCGGCAAATCAAACGAGCGTAACCGCGTTCTTGAAAACCGCGCTGCCAAAAAGAAACACGGAAGAGGATGTTATGTTCTATTCCCCACGGCCGGAAATGGAGACTACAGATTCCGGGGATGAGGACACGAAGAGAAAGGTAACACAAAGTAAAAGGAACAAAGGGGACAAATGGGAAGATACTTACGCACAAACACAAAAAGCAGTACGAGCAATAGAAGCGACCAAAAAACGGATACTAGAGGTAAGAAATCAATTAGAAACCATAGAGACATTCTGTAAGGAAAACGAGACGGCGGCGAAATATATAAAAAGCCCCGTGGAAAATATGAGCGCTATCCTACTACATATAAGTGGTGGGATAACGGAGGAAACTAAGGGCATAAAGGCAGGATTGGAAAGCCTGGGGGACTCATACGAGGAAATGTCGAGGGGCTATGCCAGCTCTAAAACAGAAGCCGCAACAGCCCGAAAAGTACTTGAGCAAAATGCAATTGTAATTGCAAATATGGTCAGGGAAAACGCGGGCAAGGAAACCAAAAAACAAACGAGGAGCAGGGATTCACCCACCCCGCCTGGAGGCGCGCCGAGGAAAAAAATGGCAAGACGACTTGAACCAGAACTCGCCGAAACAACAGACGCGACAGATAAAGAAGAAACAGAAGAATGGAGGGAAGCGAAAAGTAGGAAAAGGGTGCGAAAAAACAAAAAGGACGAGACGGAAAACGTGGAAAAGACAGAAAAACCCACGTATGCTAAAGCTGTTAGGAAGAACGAAAGGACCGACTTCCCAAGCCTTCCTAGGAAACCTCCGCAACCAGTAATAACTGTTAAAACAAATGACAAAATAACCTTTGCAGACGCACTCCAAAAAATTAAAGGTCAGGAGTGTATGCAGGAAGTGGAAATAACGGCGGCCAGGAAAACTGCAGCAGGCTTTCTCCTCCTGCAGTTTGGAAAAGGGACAGGGGCCGACAAAGTGGAAGAGGTTAAAAATAAAATAGCCATCGCAATGGGCCAAGAGATAAGCGTCACCAAATCTACCAGAAGGCTGGTGATAGAAATCAGCGACATTGATCCGGTGACAGACGAGATGGAGGTCAGAAACAAAATGACCCAAGAACTCCCAGGAGAAGACTTTAAAATATCACCCCTCAGAACAGGCTTCGGGGGGATGCAGAGAACGGTAGTGACGCTTGACGACACGCAAGCGGCAAGGAAGCTAATTGAAAATGGAAGGATCAAGATGGGCTTCGTATCCTGCCGGATTAAAGTCTTGCCGACTGTGACGCGATGCTTCAGGTGCCACAAGCTGGGACACACCGCAGCAAAGTGCACCCTGGACAAAGGGATAAAAGAAATTTGCAGGAAATGCGGGGCAAATGATCACGCAATAAATGAATGCAACAAGAAGGCAAGGTGCCTCATTTGTATTGGAAATGGATTCCCAGAAGATAAAGCTGGACATGTTGCGGCCTCCATCGGATGTCCCTCACTGCGCACTTACAAGCCTACGTAATGGATGCACCCCTTAAGATCATACAGATAAACCTAAATAGGTCCAGGCTGGCCCAGGAACTCCTGGAACAGGAGATAGTACGAGAAGACTATAATGTGGCAATAATATCAGAATACTACAAAGCCAGAGGGGCTTGGCAGTGTGATACACATGGCGAAGCGGCCATATGGGTAAACCGGAAAGTGGGTACAGTAAGTAAAGGCCCCCGTGGGAAAAACTTTGCTGCAGCTATAGTTAATAATACCTTAATAATCAGCTGTTACCTTCCACCAAATGACAATCCTATAGATTTTAATAATAGTATCGGAGAAATAGCTACTTGCATACAATCGCATCAGGGAGAAAGCATGGTCGCCGGAGACTTCAACGCAAAATCCCCGATGTGGGGTAGCGCATGGACAGATACGAGAGGACAGGCGTTAGCCACAACGCTAGTAGCATTAGGTATGTATCCCACTAACCATGAAGACACGCCTACATTCTGGAGGGCCGGAAAAGCATCCAAAATTGATTTCCTCGCTGCCACACCCAGCCTCATGGTAAAAATTTTGGAGTCCTCCGTACTCCTGAAATACAACGCATCGGACGACCGAAACATCAGACATGTGTTTGGCGAAGGCAAACACACGAAAACCGCACATAGGGGGAGATGGGTGGGCCACAAACTGGACTACAAAAAATTGCAACAAATCCTGCAAACGGCCGGAAAGATAATTCTGGAAATATAATCACGCGACTGCGAGCAGATGGTGAATGGATGGATGCACTTTACCATGGCCATATGCGATATGACCATGCCAATGCAAGAAGATAATGGGCACACTAACAAGCAAAAAAATATATATTGGTGGAGTCAAGAACTAGACACACTTCGGTCACTCGCCGCCAAAGCTAGGAGAAGGCTGCATAAGGCGTATAGGAAAAAGGACGTGAGTATAGCTCAGGTAAACGCGCTTAAGAGAGAATACCTGGCAAATAAAAGAGTCTTAAAAAATCAAATAAGAAGAGCTAAAATCAAGGCATGGGATAACTTTTGCAAAACCCTAAACGAAGATCCATGGGGCATGCCATATAGAGTAATAATGAGAACGTTTAAAAAGACCGAAGGACCCGTATCGCTCTCCAAAGAAGAAACCACGGAAACGATCAAAAAACTTATCTGCACAACGCCAGGGGACGCATATGATCTGGCTTCAAGAAGAAGAAGTAGGGGGAATACGAGATGCCCCCCAATTACCACGGAGGAGGTGCAACGCGCGATTAAGAAAATAAACGCCAAGAAGGCACGAGGCATTGATCAAATCCCAATAGGAGTATTGAGGGAAATCTTTAGACAACATCCCACAAAACTAACGGCACTTTTCCAAACCTGCCTGGAAAATAGATCCTTCCCAGATATATGGAAGGTTCAAAAACTTATTTTACTGCCGAAAGGCAAGACGGATGCGGACGGGCGTCCACAATATAGGCCCATCAGCCTAATCCCGAACTTTGCGAAAGTATTTGAGCATGTCCTCAAAGAGAGGCTAGAAGAAGAAATTAGAAGCACAGGAGACCTTGCACAGCATCAATACGGCTTTAGGAAGAAGCGGTCGACAGTGGACGCCCTAATAGAGGTTACAAAGTTTGCCAAAGAGGCCAAAAAGGGAAACAAAAGCGCGGTAATCGTAACAATAGACGTAAAAAATGCATTTAACGCCATCAGATGGCCGGACATTATAAACGCCCTTATTAATAGAGGCATCTCCAGACACCTAGTCGAAATGATAAATGTATATCTCTCTAATAGATTGATCGTAGAGGAAGGAGAGGAAATCCTAAGCTACCCGGTGCATGCAGGGGTCCCGCAGGGCTCGGTGTTGGGGCCTATATTGTGGAACGTAACGTTTGATAAATTAATAACAAAATATAACACAAATCGAGTCAAATGCATCGCCTACGCAGACGACCTGGCCATACTTATATCCGCAGTGTCTCTACAGGTCATCGAGAAAAGGGCGGATGAAACCTACAAACAAATTAAAACATGGATCAAGGCAAAGCGCATGGAAATAGCAGAAAGTAAAACGGAGGTGATGCAAATCGCAGGGATAAGGAGACATAAGATAACACACATAACACTAGAGAATAAACGGTTTCAAATAACAAACAGCATAAAATATCTGGGAGTCACCCTTGATGGAGCGGGCACCTTTCGGACACACATAGCCGAAGCATGCAGGAAGGCAAACGGCACTCTGGCTGCACTCAGTTGCCTCATGAAGAATAACGGAGGAGTGAAAGCGAGAACAAGAAAGCTGATCATGAGTACGCCAAGAGCTGTCTTAATGTACGCGGCCCCAGCTTTCGCACATATAGGTAAACATAAATGGGCCAAAAAAGAAGTTGGGGCGGTGCAAAGAAACGCAGCTATCCGCACGGCCGCGGCCTACCGAACTGTATCTGCTAGAGCATTGGATGTACTCACCGCCACGGTCCCGATAGAGATCGAGATGGTCGAAGAAAATTACTATATCCCAGCAAAGACAACCAGGAAGTAACACGTGTCCCCGAAGAACACAATAAGGACCATATATTTCTGAATATGTATTATAAACTCCCAGCAATAAGAAATATAAAAAGCAGCGACATAGATAAAGCGGCCTCGGAAGTTTGGCAAGAAGAATGGGATAAGGCAAAGCAAGGAAGATGGACCCATAACTGGATCCCCAACATAAATAAATGGATAAACCGAAAAGCTGGAGAACTAACGTACCATGTCACCCAAGCGTTGTCCGGACATGGCTGCTACGGTACATACCTATATAAAATAGGAAAAGAAGCATCACCTGTGTGCTGGCTCTGCGCGGAAGAAGAGGATGATCCAATGCATACTCTCTTCAACTGTGTCGGAGGGACACAAACGAGAAAAAATTTTCTACCCGAAGAACTAAAAAGGAAAAAACCGAAAGAAATCTTAGATTGGGCTACGGACAACAAAGAGAATTGGAACAAATTTACAAGCTGGGTAACAGAGACAATAAAAATAAAGGAAACAGTAGAAAGACAACGAGAAAAACTAAAAATTAGAACTTAAAAAGAAATATACTTGGTGCGTATATGGGTGGGCACGAAATGGGTCCCGAACCAGGACCTGGGACATCTTCCCAGGCTGGATGTAAGGAAATGCCCACTAAAGCGTTTGATTTAGAGCTGGGCAGATTATATGCACCTTGCAAACTCTCATCAGGGTGATCGGAGCATATCTGCTGAGGGTGGATGGCGGGAAAAAAAAGAAAAAAAAAAAGGAATTGCCCACAATGGACGAGTTGTTGGAGTTCCTAGAAGGTAGGTGTCATACGCTTGAAATGATAGATCGGGACAAGACCAAACCAGAGTCAGATAAGCCAAAAGGTATGTTTAAGAGCGAGAAGAAAGTTTCGCTGACCGCTACGACAGGGTACTGTTGCGAATATTGTAAAGGAGAGCATTATTTGTATAAATGTCCAGAGTTCTAGAAGTTGGCAAGCGATGCCAAAATGAAAGAAATACGTCGATTAAGATTATGCTTGAATTGCCTGAAGCCTGGTCACCTAAGTAAAGATTGCAGGTCTTCTGCATGCAGACGTTGCTCGAAAAGGCACAACACTCTGCTGCATCAGGAGGTACAGCCCTTAAGTCAAGGGGTTAGCAGAGTGCAAACTGCGACTACAGAGACGCAAGTTACGACAATAGCGAACCATTGTTCAATAGAAACGCGCACACAGGCAGTTCTATCCACAGCATTGGTTTATGTGTATGATGTAAAGGGCAGACGACAGATCTGCAGAGCTCTTCTGGATCCAGGGTCACCAGCAAACATAATTACGCGAGATTTGGCGCAACGGCTTGATCTCCCGATACAGACAAACAAGTGTTGCATCAGTGGGATTGGTCAGACAAGTAAGACTAGCTCTAGCACGGTTAGTATCAAATTGGAATCAATGGCGTACAACTTCAGCACTGCTCTTCAGTGTTTAGTGCTGACTACGGTAACAGGAAAAATACCGGCAGTGGAGGTGAGGTCATCGGTACTAAGTGTGCCTACGAATATAAGGCTGGCGGATCCGCAATTTTACATACCGGGCGACATAGACATGCTTATTGGAGCTGGTGTATTCTGGCGATTGTTATGTGTGGGACACATCGTAGTCTCCAAGAATCACCCCGTTTTTCAGAAGACATTACTGGGATGGATAGTAGGAGGCGATCTCCAGACTGAAAGCGAGTCGAGGCAAACGGCATGCAATTTGGTCACGCATTTATTAGACGTTCAATTGGAGCGGTTCTTCAAGAACGAAGAAATAGCAGAGCGTCAATCGCGATACACGATTCAGGAAACAGTTACACGAGACAAATAAAGAACATTGACAGTGACCTTGCCAAAGGATCACAGCGTGATGCTGGGACATTCAAGGCAGGCAGCCTTGACAAGACTGCCCGGCTTAGAGAAACGTCTGGAAAGACAACCAAGTTTAAAGGCAGCCTATCACGAGTTCCTAAAGGAATATGAGCAAACTGGACACATGCCGGAGGTGTTAGAGGCGTTAGAGGACGAAGTGGAAGAGACTTTCTACTTGCCCCATCAAGCGGTAGTAAGAAATCAAAGCTTGACTACTAAGCTGAGAGTGGTTTTTGACGGATCGGCAAAAACTAGCCTTGGTACCTCTCTCAACGACAAGCTACTGGTAGGTACGAATCTGCAGCAAGAGTTATTTGCTGCTTCGCACTTCGCTTCAGGACACATACTTATGTTGTAACCGCAGACATTGCGCAAATGTTTAGACAGATCAAAGTGAATAAGAAGGATAGATCCTTACAACGCATACTATGGCGATGGGAAGCCAACGAGGCTGTTCGAGTTTTTGAGCTAAACACGGTTACTTATGGCACATCGTGTGCGCCTTATCTGGCGATGCGCTGTTTAAAACAACTTGCCATCGACCAGAGGGAGGGATATCCTCTCGCAAACGCAGCTCTGGCCAACGATTTCTATATGGATGATGTCTTGTCAGGAAGGGACACACTCGATGAAGCGATAGAGCTTCAGAAGCAGTTATCAGCACTGCTTCAGGGAGGCGGATTCCCATTAAGGAAGTGGAGAAGCAATGAGCCACGTGTTTTGGAGCATCTGGCAGCTGATTGCAGAACTGACAGTTTATTGGTTATTGATAAGCAAGAAGCCTTGAAAACGTTAGGTTTGTTATGGAACGCAAGATCGGATGTGCTTCAATACAACACAGATCTGTCAAAGAGAAAAGGTTGTACAAAGAGAATCATTTTATCACAAATAGCCCGCATTTACGATCCATTGGGATTAATTGCTCCGGTGCTGATCAGAGCAAAAATGTTCATGCAGCATCTATGGAAGCTGCAAGTCAACTGGGACAAGTCCGTTCCCTTGGAAATATACAACGAATGGCATGCGTATTACGATTCATTGCCGAGGATTCACGAATTGGAAGTCCCACGCCTTGTCCACGCTGGCAGCTCAAAAGGTATCACATTGCACGGATTTAGCGACGCGTCAGAAAAGGGCTACGGATCGTGCGTTTATGTGGTGAGCCACAATGCAGAGGGAAGGAGCACGTCAAGATTACTCTGCGCTAAGTCTAAAGTTGCCCCGCTAAAGTCGGTCACGCTACCGAGGCTGGAACTCAATGCAGCCCTGTTATTGGCAAGGTTAGTGACGGTCGTATGGAGCGCTTTGGGGAGCAGGGTGGACGGGACGCATCTTTGGAGCGATTCGACGATCGTTCTCTATTGGATTAAGACGGAGCCAAGACAGATGAAGACGTACGTAGCCAATAGCGTGGCAGAAATCCAGGAGAGCACTGGACAAATCGAATGGAAATATGTGCCTTCAGCAGACAATCCGGCTGATCTCCTTTCCAGAGGCACGACAACTGAAAATCTGTTAGAGAACCGGCTTTGGTGGAGGGGCCCAGAATGGATGGCCTGTAGAAAGGATTGGCCAAAAGAGCAGATCGCTAGTGATGACGGGGTACCCGACTTAAGGAGGACTACTGACCTTGTCCTAGTGGTAAACGAAGAAGCGAATGTGCTCCAAAAATTCTCGTCATTTCAAAAAATACTTAGGATATTTGGATACGTAAGAAGATATATCAACATAGGTTGAAAGAAAAGGACCACTGGATCGCTGTCAGTGGAAGAATCCGAAGTACTGATAGCTAGATTAATCCATAGGGAAGCTTTTCCGCAGGAAGTGCTTGATCTGCAACGGGGGAGGCAGGTCGGAAGAAAAAGCCCGCTGCTTGCTTTGAATCCGTACCTGGACAATCGGGGATTGATACGTGTTGGAGGAAGGTTAAGACACACTGACATTTTAGAGGATCAGAAAAATCCTATTGTACTGCCTGCAAGACATTCTGTGACTACATTAATAATGCGAAGGGAACATGAAAGACTGCATCATTGCGGACCGGAACAGTTGCTTAGTTCGGTTCGTCTGAAATATTGGCCTCTGTCTGGGAGACGGGAGGCTAGGAAAATAACTAGGAACTGCATAGCCTGCTTTCGATGCTTACCGAGGCCTGTTGAAACTGGTATGGCAGATTTACCTAAAGCTCGATTGACCGAAGTGTCAAGACCTTTTAATGTATGCGGAGTTGATTATGCGGGCCCGTTACAGGTTCGCGAAAGTAGGAGAAGGGGGAGGATTCATATATCTAAAGCATACATTGCGATATTTACCTGTTTCCATACCAAAGCGGTGCACATAGAGTTGGTTAGCGATTTGACTTCGGAGGCTTTTCTGGCTGCGCTAAGTAGATTTGTGTCTAGACGGGGTCTATGTAAATACATGCATTCAGATAATGCTACGAATTTTATGGGCGCTAATAGCGCGATGCGAGAGGTTAGCGAGTTTTTATTGCAAAATACAGATAGGATAGAGCAAGGTTTAGCGAGTAAGGGAATTGTTTGGAAATTCATTCCTCCTCGTTCACCTCATTTCGGGGGTTTGTGGGAGGCCGCGGTTAAGATGGTGAAACGACATTTACACAAGGTCGTCCAAAACTTGACTTACACATTTGAAGAGTATTATACCCTACTAACAGAAATAGAAGCTATTTTAAATTCAAGACCACTGACGCCATTGTCACCAGACCCTACTGATCTGGTTGCCCTAACTCCCGCTCACTTCCTAGTCGGAGATTCACTACTAACATTAGAGCAGCGAGATTATCTTGCGACAGCAGATTACCTGTTGTCAAGATGGAAACATCTACAAAAATTGCGCCAGCACTTTTGGCAGAGGTGGCGTAAAGAATACCTTAATTTTTTGCAAACTAGAAGCAAGTGGTGCTCTAAGGGGCAGAACATAGAGGTAGGTACTATGGTACTATTGATTGAGGAGAACTTGCTACCTTTGCAATGGTCGCTCGGCAGAGTCGTTGCTGTTCATCCGGGAGATGATGGCGTGGTTAGAGTCGCGACGGTAAAAACAGCTACTGCAGAGTTCCGACGTGCTACACGAAAGCTCTGCGCTTTACCGATGGACGAGACGTGTGTATAATAAGCGTATACGACAATTTAGATTGATAAGGTTATTCTCATAAGTTATGTTAAGTTCAAACCAAAGTTCCTTATACCTGTATATGTTAAGTTCAAACCAAAGTTCCTTATACCTGTATATGTTAAGTTCAAATCAAAGTTTCTTATACTTGTAGATGTTAAGTGATTCAACAGTTCACAGTTGTTAGATATTAAGTTGTTTATTGAAGGGGATCCTTCAAGGCGGGCGGCATGTCCGCAATTGTATGCGGCTGAGTGTGATTGCGTTTAACTACGTTTGAATGTGGCGCGTGAATGGGACGCGTGAATGCATAAAATGCGACGCCACGCGGCGAAAAGAAAAAGAGAGAGAGAATAGATGAAAATGGACGACGCAACGAGGTGAAGAACGTGTACTGTGCTAATAAAATATATACAAAGAAAGAACTGAAAAGTTATTAAGTACGAAACACCACATATAAACAACAGACGAGATTGGCGATTTACTTGAAAATGAAATGCACAGTGTAATGAGCCAACTTGGAACTGAATCTCCAAGTTGTGTAACAGACTTTTTGTCCACATGTGAAGAAGCGGAGAGATTTGCGGCCAACGAGCAACCAGCCGAAGCAGATGAAAATTGAGCACAGAAGAAGAAAATGAATTAGACGAGGAATGGACCCCAGAACGTACATATAATGAAAGCCATTAAAGAACTCCAAAGAGGGAAAAAATTGTCCGCCAAACGTGCAATTAATGCTCAGAGCCCTAAAAGCCTCTGTTCCGCCGTAGTAAGTGCAGTGTATAGGTGCAGTGTATAAGTGCAGTTATTGTATTACTTTAGTTATGTAAGAATATGGAGGAGGGATTTTTAGTGGGTAAACCTTAATACAGGGGAGTCCCACACTACCGGTGACATGGTGTGCGAAAACCATTTTTCCCTCCTCTTAAAAAAAAAATCAATGGATAAATGCTTTATTATATAAAGATATAAGTAAATATGATCCATATTATATCGTGTTTAGTCTCATTTTAATCACAACAGCTTCACGAATATTTGAATACAATTTTAAACAAAATTCACGGTTGCATTAGTGTGGTCTCACAGATACGAAGACATTCAATCTTTCAACGTTACCCCAGCCATTAACCGCTGGGACGTGTCGGCTAGAACTCGGGGGGATAAAGCGCGATCCCTCTCGCCGTAGGCCTCGCCTGGCACTCTTCGGGAAATTAGTGTACTATTTTTCTGCTGAAACTTCAAGGGGCGATTTCACCCCTAAACTTTCGACTGGACCGCTATAAAAAAATACGTGTCCCTTATTTTCACCTCCTTAATATATCCACCAAGTTTCATTAAAATCGGAGGCGGACAGTTCGATATGTTTCCTTGTTAGTGTAAGGAAGGATGCGTTTGCCCACGTGAGAGGCGCGAAAACGGCTCGCGAAGCATAGTTCGCGAACTTAGGCATAACTCTATTCCCCTTTTCGTACTTTCTATCGATCTTACTAAAGCCTTTGACAGAATTCACCCCATCGCAATTAAAAACGCTCTGATTACCAACGGTGTAGACGACCATACCATTAAGTACATTATGTCCACTTATAACAACGTCGATACTATCCTGGAATGCCACGGCCAAAAGAGTCAGCCCCTAAAAATATGTCGCGGTGTCCGTCAGGGCGACACAGACAGTCCCATTCTTTTTAACATCGCTATGGACGATTTAGTTGCTTCTTTCGACCCATCCGAGGGCGTAAAATTAGGGGACGCAAGGATTGGTTGCCTCTTATTCGCCGATGATATTGTATTGCTAAGCAACACTCATCATCGCATGCGCGAACATCTTATTAAGCTCCAGTCCTTCCTGACCAATACCCACATGGAGGTTAATCCATCTAAATGTCGTGCACTTCAGCTCGCACGCGTGCCTGGCACCAAACGGGTAGCTGTCGACACAGGATCTTGCTTCAATATCAATGGCATTTGAATACCTGCCTTAAAAGTACAAGGGCAGTTAAAATATCTTGGACATAATTACAATCAGGGCGGTATGATTGCACCTTCTCCTTCAAATTTAGAAGAAATGTTAGTACGCCTCCAGCATGCTGCACTTTGCCCATAGCAAAAACTATTTATGTTGAATCGGTATTTAATTCCTCGACTCATGTACTGCGGCCAATCTATGGACATCACAGTGGGCAAATTGGTACACATGGACCGAAGGTCGTGTCCTCGTGGCGGCCGTGGGCGCGGACCTCTCGCTGCAGAGCATCGTCAGCAGGATGCTGGGCGGCGAGAGGTCCTGGAAAGCGATGGCCTCCTTCTGCGAAGAAGTGCTTCGCAGGAAGGAGGCGGCGGAGCGGGATCGGGAAGCGTCCGATCCCGCCCGTAGGGAGAGAAGGAGGGCCAAGAATCGCCGGCCACGACTGCTGGCGAGATCCCCCCTCCCGTGGCGTAAGTGCGTGGCGGTCCGAGAGGTGACCGGAGGTGTTCCCCCTCCCCCTCCCGGGTGCTCGCCACAGCGACCCGGAATCCGGGCGGCCCTGCTGTGGGAGGACGATGTCCTCCTGGTATCCCGCAGGGCTGCCCAACAGCCGATAGCGGCGATGTGTGTGGTGGAGGGGCGGTGATACTTTAGGGTAGGACGGGTTCAATAATGAACGAGGAAACTTGTATATTTTATACAACAGGATGGGCTCGTTAGCCACTACCGCTGACCGCACACCGCCCCTCGCGAGGAGGGATAGCGGCGGTGGGCCGAGGGGCGCAGAGGTGTTCCCCCTCTCCCCTCTCAGTCACCACCGCCACTGACTGGAAGACTGGCGGTCCCGCTGGGGAGGATCATGTCCTCCCGGTAACCCGCGGGGCCGTCGGAGTGCCGCGGACGGCTCGGGCGGGGGCCCGAGTCGCCCTAATCGCGGCCTGGGATAGGAGGGCCGTACTGGGTGTCGCCACCGGTACGGCCGTGCACGAAGGTGGCTCGGAGGGTCCATCCGACCCTCCCGAGGATAGGGCCGAATTGGCATGGGCGCGGGGAGGCACCGGACAATATCTTTGGAGGTCCCGGAGCCTCCCATTATGCGCCGGAGGTAGGCTCCCCGGGTGGTTTTAGCCGGTAAGAATCCGGCACTACCTCCTGCCCTGGGGGAGGGCAGGAGGTGACTTCCGAAGATTTCCACCTCGAAAAAAAAACAAAAAAAACACATGGACCGATTGATTAGGCGCTTCGTCAAGGCTACCCTACATCTTCCCGTTACAACGCCGACGGCTTATTTGTACGCCAAAATCCGTGACGGAGGCCTTTCAATCCCATGTCTGCCCCACCAGATTGGAGTTATTTATCGCCGCTAGTTGCAACGCATGTCTCCAAAACGATCCGGACTTTGATGCTGCCTTCTTCACCGCCTCAGTACAGAGCCTGATGCGTAAGTTGGATGTTATCTGTCAGGGCATTCAAACTTTCCGTTCAGCTATTGCGCGCTTTTGGGCTACCAGCCTACACCAATGTGCATTGGGGACTGGCCTAATATACAGGGTGGCCCGGAACTCGCGCGGTATTTTTTAAAAAGGGGTAGCTGAGGTGATTCTGAACAACTTTTTCCTTGACCAAAATATTGTTTGAAGCTTCGTGTTTTAGTTATTAACGAAAAACACTGGCCAATGCGAGCGCTCGTATAGCGCGAGCTCAGTCACAATTGCGCGCGGCCGAGATCGGGTGCATCGAGGGGCAACGTACGGCAAATATTACAATCGTCTTACATTAAGAATAGTGTTTAATTCTTCGTTATTCATCAATAACAATTTAATTAACAAGTCGTTTAATAACTGTTCCATACTTTCATTCGTTTTCCGAAACGAATAAAGTGTTTTATTAATTATGAAAAAAGTGTTTGGATGATTAATGTTAGAAAAGGGTAGTTAAATAAACTTATCCATTCGACCGCGAATTTACCTGCTTCGACGGTGTCTTGCCATATGGTCATTGTACCGATCCTGACCTATTTTTACAATTTAAATGCCACGTCCCGGCGATCGATACAGATCTGATTCGCACTTGTTTCCACACGCACATGACACACACATTAACTTTCGTAATGTTCGTAAGTGCGTGTCCTGTGCGTGTGGCAACAAGTGCGAATCAGATCTGTATCGATCGCCGGGACGTGGCATTTAAATTGTAAAAATAGGTCAGGATCGGTAAAATGACCATATGGCAAGACACCGTCGAAGCAGGTAAATTCGCGGTCGAATGGATAAGTTTATTTAACTACCTTTTTCTAACATTAATCATCCAAACACTTTTTTCATAATTAATAAAACACTTTATTCGTTTCGGAAAACGAATAAAAGTATGGAACAGTTATTAAACGACTTGTTAATTAAATTGTTATTGATGAATAACGAAGAATTAAACACTATTCTTAATGTAAGACGATTGTAATATTTGCCGTACGTTGCCCCTCGATGCACCCGATCTCGGCCGCGCGCAGTTGTGACTGAGCTCGCGCTATACGGGCGCTCGCATTGGCCAGTGTTTTTCGTTAATAACTAAAAGACGAAGCTTCAAACAATATTTTGGTCAAGGAAAAAGTTGTTCAGAATCACCTCAGCTACCCCTTTTTAAAAAATACCGCGCGAGTTCCGGGCCACCCTGTATAACACACGCACCGCAAGTAGCTGGATTTTGGACCCGCCTCCCTTTTGGACTGGTCGGGACTACATACGACCAATCCAGCTCCGCATTGGACTCTTACCTACCGGTGGAGCTCCTTATATAAACGCTGAGGCGGCACAATGCCGATACCCAATCTGCGCTGATAGAAGGGAAACTCTCTCTCTCTCACATATTACAGTGGTGCCCGGTAACACATTATCAACGAATACAAAGACACGATCCAGCTACAAAAGACTTTGCAAACCATTTAAAAACAATAGACTACGAAAAACAAGAAGCACCTAGAATTAACACAAGAGATAATAGATATATACAGGACCTTTTAGTCATAGACAAACATAAACGTACATGCAGTATAATCGAGACCACTGTGGTATGGGAATATAAAAACCGTCTGCTTGAGGCTGCCCGCATTAAGAGAGACAAATATAACTTGCCAGAAATACTCTCAAGTATACAAGATAAATATAATCTGCAATCTCTACCCGGAGTTCATCCCCTCGTCATCGGCGCACGAGGCAGCTGGCCTCCCCTCCAATGACATCATTTGGCCAAAATATAAGCTACCGGACCACCTACAAAGGAAAATAGTCTGCAACGTGCTACGCTATGGATCCTATATACACAGATATTTTATGGCCCACACTTGGCGATGTAGAAAAAAATAGGCCGTATACTCCCTTTTAATCATATATGTTGTATGTTCATGAATTTATACGTGGTGTGTGCGTATTTTTAAGTGTGTGCGCATTTGTATAATTGTACGTACAAGTGTATATGCGGAGTGCGTTTGTGTTTGGATATGTAAATTTGTATGCGTGTATATGGCTTAAACAATAATACTGTCCTCTTATATGAGTAGGATATGACGGGTGCTTTACTTCATTAAAATGCCTACAAGTGGGTCTCTATAGGCTTCTGCCGTAGTGACCAAAATACACTGGACAACTTTATACTCGTTTTAAAAAATAAAGAGTACCATAGGCTCGCGAAGCATGGAATGGTTTGGCTGAAGCATATGAAGACAAAGGGCTTAATCGTCGTTTGCGACTGTTGATACAGTTGTTCAACTTGAAGCTACATGACTTTGATTCCATGAGTAAGTACATCTCTGAAATCATGTCAGTAGCACATCAATTATCAGATGTCAAGAAACCCTTAGACGATGAACTACTGGCAGCAATAATGTTGAGTGGCCTACCCTCAGACTATGGTCCTATGATTATGGCTTTCCAAAGCATGAACATACAATTAACCAGCGACGTAGTCAAGTCTAGATTGATGCAAACTGATCTGCGTGACATGGGAATAGCAATTCAGGAGTCAGTGTTTGCAATAAAATACAAATACAAGGAAAAGAAAGCCCAAACTACTGTAAATCAGGTACGAGATATTACTTGCTACAATTGCTACAACGCATCCTTCCTCACACTAAGACATATTTTTGCTAATGCTCTCTGATCCTTGTTTTTATCAGTATGCTCGCTATTTATTCACATCTGTTAAGACGGGGTTCCGTCGGCGTGCCCTACGAGCCTGGTTAGCGATCGCCGTTTGTTCAAAACGGCTTGAGTTTAGACCAGGCATATCCAACCCGCGGCTCGCGAGCCCTTCCCCTCTTTGGAGCTTCCACCTCCACCGAACAGGTGACTCGCGAGGCACGAATCGCTCGTTCCACGTCTTGCCCCTGTGCCCTGGCCAGTATGTGGTTTTGCATTGGAATGGGGCGACTTTAACTGGTAGGCTGTGGGCTTTCGAGGAGAAAAGGTTGGACGTCCCTAGTTTAGACCGTCCGATCCCGGTCACTCTCACTTGCGTTCGTGTCAGCGTTGTGACTACATGCGTGCGTGCATAAATTAATATTTAACAGGTTATGGGCCCAGAGACCATTTCCACTGCGCGATAGTCGAAAAGAAAAAAAACGCGTACGCGATATTAACCACGTGTTTCGTTGAGGTCACGGTGCGAATTGCCAGCATAAAGTAACGATGTCGAATATTATACATATTGAAACGCTGAATCAGGATAACCACGATACCTGGAAGATTCAGATGCGTGCGTTACTCGTGAAGAATGACGCGTGGGGTTACGTGAGCGGCGAAATACAACAACCACGCTCAACCCTCGCAGACGCGACATCGGAAGCCGCATTGAAGGAATGGACGAAGAACGACGAAAAGGCGAAATCGGATGTTATACTATCCATTGCACCATCTGAACTGAAGCAGATCAAGGGTTGCGAAACCTCAAGGGCGGTGTGGCAAAAACTCGGAGAAACATACCAGTCCAAAGGACCAGCCAGAAAGGCGGCCCTCCTCAAACAATTAACGCTACAACGCATGAGGGAAGACGACGACGTCCGTGAGCATCTGAAAAAAAATTTCGACACGGTGGACAAATTCGCGGAAATGGAAGTAGTGATCGATCCGGATCTATTGGCGATAATGCTACTATACAGCTTGCCATACACTTTCGAAAATTTCCGATGCGCGATAGAGTCACGCGACGAACTTCCGAATCCGAACGCTTTGAGGATAAAAATCGTCGAAGAAAGCGATGCGCGAAAAAGTGAGGTGCGGGACGAGGGTTCGAACGCCATGTTCGTCGGGAGGCGACGCGAAAAGACCACGCCCGAAAGAAAAGACAAAAGTGACTCGAACAGTGGCAAACGCGGCGACGTTCTCGATAAATCTAAGATAAGGTGCTATCGGTGTCATCGCGCGGGTCATAGGGCGTCCGAGTGCGGTCGAAGTCGCGGAAAATCCCGGAACGTAACGAAAAATGCGGACGAATCGAATTTTTTCGCGTCGGCCGAAAACACGCGGCTCGACGAGGCGTTGCAAGTGCAAAACAAAGTGCAAGACAATAAATGGGTGCTCGACAGTGGGTGTACATATCATCTGTGCAAAGACATCGGTGCATTCGTGAGTGTCGACAAAAGCCACGGCGGACGATTGAACCTGGCAAATAGCGCGTGCACGGAAATTCACGCGCGCGCGGGGTGGTGCGCATGACGACCGGTCGCGGTGGAAAACAGAGGAACATCAACCTGCACGATGCCCTCCACGTTCTTGACCTACGCACAAATCTGCTGTCGGTAAGCAAGATCACCGATCGAGGCTTCGACGTCATCTTCAAGAAAGATCGAGCCATAATCGTCGACGAGGATGGAAGCGTGATATTGACAGCGAACCGTCGCACAGTGGTCCCAAATCCCGAAAACACGGCCAAAACTATTTTAGCGTGATTTGAAAACTTAAGATAATAGTATGGTATCGTTATCGTTGAATTCGTCTTGATGTCAGGTATGATAATACAAAGTCAAAAATATATATTAACATATAAAAATCGAGTTGACCTTCAATTTGTTATAAAAAACAAATATTTTTTTAAATTTTTTCTTTTGAAATTTATAGAAGGCTAAATACTGATTAACTTTTATCTGAAACATTTTTTTGTTACATCATTTTTATTACTCCATATCGAAGACTTCTTCGATGACTGTAGATTAATTCTGTTACTGCAGAAATTTTTTTTTTTATTTTTTTTTTTTACGTGTAAATAATTCTAAGTAAGAATGATCCTTCAAAATTGATATACCTTTTACCTGAAACAGTTTTCCGTATCATTCACAGTTCTCGAATGACAAGAAAAGTAAAAAGTAATACTTTGTTCAAAATGGTGTCACGGCTGAAAGTGCAAAAAAGTGCAGCCAATTTTTGTAAATATAGTAAGATGAAAGTATAAACTAAAAGCTCCAACAAGAATTTTGGCGGGATATTGCGGGATATACAACTTTTTCTCTACATCTTTAAAATATATGTATTAAATCTAACATGTTATTTCCCATACTATACTTACCAGTTTACAATGTTAACCGATAACAATTCTTAATATATTCAGAGTGGAAAAATGTTCTACTTACTTTCAGGAACAATATCCATTTTACAGAATTAAGATTGATGTGTTCTAAAAAAAGTTATACACCTTACAGTCTCACTTCACACTTACGCTTACGCTCACGAGAAATGACTGTCTAAAGAATCCGAAGTTCGGGCTGTAATTGCCATTCAGGTAAAAAAGTAATACTTATATCCTTCCATCCCCCTACAGAGTCATTATTGTACTACCCAATCCATCAATCGCGACCTCCTCAACAACAAATTCATTATTTGAGTTTTGGCCGCGTTTTCGGGATTTGGGACCACTGTGCGTCAGGACAATTTATATTCTGTGCGCGACGAAATCGGACACGAGTGTAAAAGCGCGAGCGAACATAAAAATCGCGAAGTCAAGCGTAGAGTCGATGATTTCGAATTATGGCACAGGCGTCTCGGCCATCTACACATATGAGATTTTTTTTTTATTAACCACAGTGTTCCATGCAATTTGTCCAGTGGACATTTGGCAGGTTGTTGTAAAATGGAGTGGGTTTTGATTAGATGCTGCTTCTGTAATTAGCACCTATATACAGGGTGGCCCGGAACTCACGCGGTATTTTTAAAAAAGGGGTAGCTGAGGTGATTCTGAACAACTTTTTCCTTGACCAAAATATTGTTTGAAGCTTCGTTTTTTAGTTATTAACGAAAAACACTGGCCAATGCGAGCGCCCGTATAGCGCGAGCTCAGTCACAATTGCGCGCGGCCGAGATCGGGTGCATCGAGGGGCAACGTACGGCAAATATTACAATCGTCTTACATTAACAATAGTGTGTAATTCTTCGTTATTCATCAATAACAATTTAATTAACAAGTCGTTTAATAACTGTTCCATACTTTTATTCGTTTTCCGAAACGAATAAAGTGTTTTATTAATTATGAAAAAAGTGTTTGGATGATTAATGTTAGAAAAGGGTAGTTAAATAAACTTATCCATTCGACCGCAAATTTACTTGCTTCGACGGCGTATTGGCATTTGGTCATCGTACCGATCCTGACCTGCCTTAACAATTTTATGCCACATCGCGGCGATCGATAATGACACACACATTAACTTTCGTAATGTTCGTAAGTGCGTGTCCTGTTCGTGTGGAAACAAGTGCGAATCAGATCTGTATCGATCGCCGGGACGTGGCATTTAAATTCTAAAAATAGGTCAGGATCGGTACAATGACCATATGGCAAGACACCGTCGAAGCAGTTAAATTCGCGGTCGAATGGATAAGTTTATTTAACTACCCTTTTCTAACATTAATCATCCAAACACTTTTTTCATAATTAATAAAACACTTTATTCGTTTCGGAAAACGAATAAAAGTATGGAACAGTTATTAAACGACTTGTTAATTAAATTGTTATTGATGAATAACGAAGAATTACACACTATTGTTAATGTAAGACGATTGTAATATTTGCCGTACGTTGCCCCTCGATGCACCCGATCTCGGCCGCGCGCAATTGTGACTGAGCTCGCGCTATACGGGCGCTCGCATTGGCCAGTGTTTTTCGTTAATAACTAAAAAACGAAGCTTCAAACAATATTTTGGTCAAGGAAAAAGTTGTTCAGAATCACCTCAGCTACCCCTTTTTTAAAAATACCGCGCGAGTTCCGGGCCACCCTGTATATATGTTTATGCGTGTTGGGGTGTAAATGCAGTGTTTATGTTTGTGTTTGTGTTAACAGGTCTTGCGGGTGTTTTCTTCTCAATCTTCTGTTCGTGGTGTTTTCATATAGAGTGCTGGCAAGTGGGTTTGGATGGTTTGATGTTCTTGATTTGTATCTCTGAGACAGTCGTTGCACCTCGGCTTTCACAGATGGGACTTGTAGATCCTTGCGGATATCTTTGTTTTTGATGTCCCATGGTGCGTCAACTATTGTGCGGAGGATTATTGATTGCGTGGATTCCATTTTAGAGATGTGGCTTTTGGCCGCTGTTCCCTACAGCTGTATACCGTAGGTCCATATGGGTTTGATGATGGTTTTGTAAATGGTGAGTTTGTTTTCTGGGCTTAGCTTTGACCGACAACTAGTTAGCCAGTGCATGTCTCTTCTTTTAGCTCTGGTTTGTTCGATATTTTTACGGATGTGCTGCTTCCAGGTAAGTTTCGTGTCCAGGTGGAACCCCAGATATTTAATTACCTCTCTTTGCAGTACTTCTTTGTCATTGTGTATGATCCTTGGTATCTTGCCTTTGCAGAGGGTGAACGTTATATGGCTCCATTTGTCGTTGTTTGTTTTTATTTTCCGTGTGGTGAGCCATTTCTCCAGTAGGTGTATGTGCTTTTGTAGGCTATTGGTTGCTTCTTTCGGGTCTTCGTGTACTGCTAATATTGCGGTGTCATCTGCAAATGTGCTGATTGAAGTGTCTGGCGTTGTTGGAATATCTGCTGTATATAGAGTGCATAGAATGGGTCCCAGTACACTTCCTTGGGGTACTCCAGCGTCAATAAATTTTATATCAGAGTGTGAGTCCTTTATTTTAACGTAGAACGTTCTATTGGTCAGGTAGGATTTGAGAAGTGTGTATAATGCATTTGGGATTAGATTTTTGATAACTTGTAGCAGTCCTTCGTGCCAAACCTTGTCGAACGCTTTTTCTATGTCTAAGAATAGAGCTGAACAATATTTTTTGTTTTCAAAGGCAGTTATGATTTGTTTCACTATTCTGTGGATTTGTTCTGTAGTAGCATGTTTGTCTCTGAAGCCGAACTGGTGATCCGGGATTAATTGATGTTTCATGATTATTTCCTTTAACCTGGTCAGAACTGTTTTTTCAAGAATTTTGGATAGTGTTGGTAGTAGGGATATTGGTCTGTACGAAGAAGGCTCGTGTACGCTCTTGTTTGGTTTCGGTAGCATAATGATTTCTGCTAGTTTCCATGTACTTGGGTAATATTGCAGTCTGAATATGGCATTGAATATTATTGTGATCTTTCTTATTGCTTTATCTGGAAGTTCTTTGATTATTTTACCGTTTATTAGATCACAACCCGGTGCTTTTTTGTTTTGATTGCTTTGATTAGCTGTTTAATTTCCTTCTTTGTGACGTTGCGTATTTTGTAGTTGTAGTCTATGTTTTCGTTCGGGTTATCTGTTATTGAGTTTTCATGTGGTAGGTTGTGTGGTTGAAATGTTTGTTGCAGGTGTTCCGCGAATACCATTGCTTGTTCTGCCGAGGTTTTAGCTCAGGTGCCGTCTGGTTTTCTTACCGCTGGTATCGATGTAATCGGTCTTTTGAACCTATTTGTCGCTTTCCAGAGTGTATAATTCGTGTCCTCGTTAGGCGATAGAGTTGTAAGGAATTAGTTGAATTTTTTGTTGCAGTGTTCGTGAATGGTTTTCTTTAATTCTTTGGTGGCTTTGTTCAGTTGACTTTTGTTATGTGTTGTTTTGTACTTTTGCCATTGTGTTTTTAGTTTTCTTTTTTGTTTTACTTTTTGGAGGATATAGTTTGGGTAAGAGAGATTGCTTATTCTATTTTCAACTGTTTTAGTGCATGTCCAGGCTGCTTCATGTATGATTTGTGTTATGTGGTCTACTACGTTCTCGATCTGTTCTGGAGTTTTTAATGGGACGTTGCAGTTCAGTTTTTGGTTTATTGCTAATCTAAACTTTTCCCAGTTTGTGGTGTGATTGCATAGCGTGACGACGTCATACGTTATGGTTAAATTTTGTCGGTATTCAATCATTACTGGTGAGTGGTCTGAGCTCAAGTCGGGGATGGATGTTAACTTAAGTTGATTTTTATTTAGGCCTTTAATAATAGCAAAGTCTAGTAGGTCTGGTGTTTTGTCGTATGCTGCTGGCCAGTATGTGGGTTCTCCGGTTGATAGAGGTGTCAGGGATAGTTTTTCTGTCACTGATAGAAGGGTTATCCCTCTAGGTGTATTTCTTTTTGACCCCCAGTATCGATGATTCGCGTTATAATCTCCTGCAGCTAGAAATTTATTACCTAGAGTTTCGAAGAAGTTCTGATATTGCTCTGTGGTGAGTTTGTGTTTTGGGGGAGAGTATACTGCTGACAGTTGGATTGCTCCGTTTGATGTTCCTATTGTAATTGTTGTTGCTTGTAGGTAATCTTGTGCAGTGTTACTGTGTAAGTGGTGTCTAATGCTGTTTCTAACGATGACCGCTGTTCCTCCTTGTGCTCTCCCAGATGGGTGTTTAGTATCGTATATGCTGTAATGTGGAATTTTTGCGTAACTTTTGTTGGTGAAGTGCGTTTCTGAAATTAGTACGATGTCAATGCTATGTGTGTGAATGAAGACATTAAGTTCCTGTAGTCTTTGTTGTAACCCGTTACTGTTCCATACCGCTATTTTTAGTGTGCAGTCCATTATTTGGTGTTATTGTTGTTAACGAGTTTTGTTAGTAGTTCTATCATGGCGGTAATCTGTTGAGATTGTTGTTGGAGTAGTGCAGTTTGTATTGATAACATGTTGGTGATTAGTTCGGTATTTTTAATTGATTGAATCAGGAGTTGTTTTAATTCTGGAGTTTCTTTATATGTAAGATTAGTTGCTTGAGCTTCAGTGTTATGCTCTTGCAAAGAATGGAATGTGGAGTTGTATGCAGCTGTTACCTGTGCATAACTTTTTTTTAGCTACATTCGCTCGGGAATTGAGTTCTATGGCATGAGTGGTGTTTGTTTCTAGTGGTAAATGTTCATTTCTTTTCCTAAGGCTTGGAAATAGTTTTTGTTGAAGTTGTTTACGAACAATGCATCCTTTGTAGCTTGCAGGGTGGTTGCCCTTGCTATTCCTACATTTTACGTTATCTACTTTCCCTTGTTCGTTACACGACGTTGATAGGTGATTTCCTGCGCATTTGACACAGGCTGGTGGTTTGTCACAATAGTTCTTGGTGTGGCCAAAGCCTTGACAGCGATGACATTGTGGGATGTCGCGTTTTGGTCTTGGTGGTTCAAATCTAATTAATGTATTTAAGAGATTTTCAATTTTATATATATATCCTTGTTGTTGTGGTTTGGCTCTAGTTCAATGAGAAAGAGAGGTAACGGTTGTTTTGTGTCGAACTTGGTTATATTGTTTATGCTTCTAACTGTGTGATTGTGTTTTAATAGTTCTCTGGTTATTTTGTTCGTATCTGTTTTAGGGTGTATACCTCGAAGTACTACTTTGTAGCTGCGGTCCGTTTTCAGTTGATACGTGTGAAAATTTGCTTTTTTGTTTTTTAGTGCATTCACTACTATACTGTAGTTTTCAGACGATTTAAGTTGAATTTTTACCTGATTATCTTTTAGCTGTTTAAGGGTGAAATTGCTGTTTCCCATTTGTTGTTCTAGAAGTTCTAATAATGGATCTATGATTTGAGCTTGAATGTAGATAGGTGGCGGTTTGACTGTTTCGGTTGATGTGTTGGTATAGGTGTTGGTTATTATGTCGTCGGATACATCAAGAGCACTGTATGTGTTGCTTGTTGGGATGTCTTGTAACCATGTGTTAGAGTCGGTTTCTGTTGTGTTATTTGTTAGTTCCTTACTTGGATAGATTTTTCTTCTTTTCGTTTGATTGGAGCGTGTTGGGTTTTCTGTAGTCATTTCGATATCGTTGGACACTGTGTTCGGATTGAGTTGTGTGGTGTAGGAGTTTCCATTTTTTGATATTTTGATTTGTATGGGTGTCGTTAGTGGCTGGGTCGCCATGTGTTGAGACTAACACACGGAAATCCGCCTCTGTATTTACACAAGTTCGTTTGTGTGTTCACCGATTTTACACTGATTAGTGGCAGTAGTTCACGAGCGATGTAAACAGACGACCGGTCGGTTCGACGGCTTATCGAGAACTGATAAGAGATTTAGAATTAGCTAGTCGTAGTGGTATCATACCAAATAAGACCGTTAGAAATAACTTGCAGTGCGAAAACTGCGTACGCGGGAAAATGTCGAAAACTCCGTTTCCCTCGAAATCCGAAAGAAAAACCGTTTTGCTGGAAACTGTTCACACAGACGTTTGCGGCCCTATGCGAGTAAATTCGAACGGCGGCGCGAAATACTTCGTGACTTTTACGGACGACTACTCGAAATGGTGCGAGGTGCGATTCATAAAATCAAAAGACGAAGTATTCAGGTACTTTTGCGATTTTAAGGCCCTCATCGAGAAGCAAACCGATCGAAAAATCAAATGTGTACAGTCGGATAACGGGAGGGAGTATGTAATTACGAGATTCGACGAATACCTTAAAGCGCAGGGAATAAAACGTAGATTAGCGGTGGCGTATAACCCGCAGCAGAACGGGGTGGCCGAACGGAAAAATCGAACACTATTAGATACCGCGAGATGCATGCTCCTTCAGAGCGGTCTGGCTCCGGCGAATTATATTCGTAATCGGTGTCCGTCGAAGAGTCTGGAAGGAAAATCTCCATTCGAAAAATTAACGGGAAGTGTCCCGAGCGCGAAACATTTTAAAGAGTTCGGATGCGACGCGTACTATGCAAATAATAGGCCGAACAAGGGCAAATGCGAACCTCGTTCCATGAAGGGAATTCTCGTGGGCTACTCCGAAGATTCAAAAGGATACAGAATCTGGTCGCCGAACACAAGAAAGGTCGAAATAGCACGCGATGTACGATTTTTGGAGAGACTTCGCGAAGCATCTGCGAACGAATACGGAAAATTCAACGACATAACTCGTCAGCATGATGCGAAACCTCGCGACAGCTCCGAAAATCACGTCGAGAAAAGTCGCGAAATCGATATACTAACGAACTTGAGCGAAAATGTGAAAATCACGAAGCGGGCGCAGAAAGTGGCACCGATGTCACAGAGACGGACGACGCGGAAGACGAGCCCGGAGCGCGTGGGCGAGATGCAACTCCGCGAAGAGGTCGAGGTAGACCGACGATAGTCCGTACAGGTTCCAGGGGAAGGCCTCGAAAACAATACAACATGGTCGAGACCGGAACTGTAGGAACTGAGGAAGTATACGCGGCCGAAATTCCTTTAGATCAGGCCATCTCGAGCGCGGAGGCCGATGAATGGCACCGAGCCATCGCGGACGAATTAAAACTAATCTTAAAAAACGGTACGTGGAAACTCGTGAAACGCCCGGAGAACGCGCGGGTTATAGGTAGTTGCGTCATTTTAAGAAATAAATACGTGGCGAGCGGAAATCTGGAAAGGCGAAAAGCGCGAATAGTGGCGCGAGGGTTTTCGCAAAGGCCGGGAATAGATTTCGGAGACACCTTCGCTCCGGTTGCTCGTCTTGGGTCCATGAGAGTGATGTCCGCCCTCGCGGCGAATCACGACATGACCATACATCAGCTGGACGTAACCGCGGCGTACTTGAACGACGACTTAGAGGACGAAATTTTTATCGAAGTGCCGAACCACATTGAGAAGGCGCTCGAAATACTAATTAAAACCGAAAAGCGCGATAACGTTCTAAACAGAAAGGTGCGAGAAATGCAGAAAAACTTCCTACGCGGCGACAGAGTGTGTCGCATGAGGAAAGCCCTGTACGGATTGAAGCAGGCGGGACGTTGTTGGTACCGGAAACTAGACATCGAGATGAAACGCTATGGCTTAGAGCCATCGGCCGCCGATCCGTGCGTGTATTATAAGGGGCAAGGGGAAGATGCGCTGTTAGTATTGATATATGTAGACGATATACTAGTATCCTCGCGAGACGCAACGAAAATATGTAATTTCAAAAAGTACCTCACCGGTCTATTTGAGGTCAGGGATCTCGGAAAAGTCGATTGCTGTCTCGGCATAGAATTTAGACAATCGGCGGGACAGGTATCGTTAAGTCAGCAGGGTTATATCAGGGACGTGCTAGAGCGATTCAACATGACAGATTGCAAGCCCGCAAGCACCCCGATGGAGATGAGCCTGAAGCTGACGAAAAACGAAGACCCGAACGAAGACGAACGGAGACTCCCATACCGAGAACTTATGGGATCCCTGATGTACCTTGCAGTCGGCACACGCCCGGATATTGCGCACGCGGCGAGTGCGCTCAGCCAGTTCAACAACTGCTATGGGCAGACCCACTGGGTCGCCGCGAATCGCGTTTTGCGATACCTAAAGGGAACCATGACGACTGGCCTCGTGTACAGGAAAAGCGCCATGCATCTCCTGGGCTACGCCGATGCCGATTGGGGCAGCTGCATCGAGGATCGAAGATCCTTCACAGGACATTCGTCCATCCTGGGAAATGCGGCGATTTCATAATAAACCTAAGACACAGGTAATAGGTGAGCGACCGCCGAAATAAACATGAGGCACAGTGAGAGAGAGAGAGAGAGGCGGCGAGCAGCAAGAGAAAAGGATTATTATCATAACCGATTAGCGAGAGTCAGAGAGTAGAGTGAGAAAGTGAGCAGAGAGTAAGACATAGAGAAAAATTAGCGAGTTAATTGTAATTTGTTAAAGTCCGTCTTCTTTATTATTATTGTTTTAAATAAAGTTACTACACCGAATAACACGAGGGATTATCTTGGCATATCCGCCAATCCAACCAAATCCCTACAAATACATCCGCATTAAAAACTTCCAATCGTTATAATTAGAATGACCTTCCAGTTTTTCAATCGATAGAACACTGCCACTTACACTTAGGGTACGATCAGCTTGGCTCCATTTTCCGTCCGTTCGACAGACGACCGGCATGCCGGGCAAAGTCGTCCGATGCGTGCATTCGTGTTAGTGCATGTGTGTGAGCCATAGATTGCCCTCCGACACGCGGTGGAGTACACAAGTTGCCTGTGAAAGGCACAAAAAACTATTTCCTGACTCAAATCATATGTTCAACTTATTTATTTCAACTTATATTTTTAACTGATTGTAACAATTTCAGATTTTATGTTAACTTTTTGTTACTTCATTTTAATTTTAAAACTTAATTGAAAAAAAGGATGGCGATGGTGTGGAGGTATAATTATATATAATATAATATATATAAGGTAATGTTAATATTATTGTTACAATTTGAAAAGCGTCACCTGTCGTTTGTCGCGAAGGTGGGTCGCGAGAGGGGACAGTCGCAGATAGAGAGCCGTGCCGAATAGACGAATTAACAATTGAGAGTTTATTGTAACACCCTTGTTTCTTCATTTAATAAACGTAAAGTTATATAACATTATATATAAAATATTATTTGAAATACTCAAATTATGTCGTCTTTGGACTCATTTTAATCGGAATAATATCACAAATATGTTGATCAAAATTGTATAAAAAAAGGACTGAAAATATAAAAGATTGCAATGCATTGGTGTCTTGATCAGTACAAAAACGCATCTGGTCTTTGCCGATTGTCACAGTCGCAGCTTCTCTTTCTTTTTCACGCGCCATCCTTTTCTGCGTCCGAAACTTATTACCATCAATTAAACCAGTAAATGTAGTCCAAATTATATCGTGTTTGGTGTCATTGTAATCAGAAAAATGTCACTAATGTCTGGGTATAAGTTTCATAACAAAGGAATGAGCAATAGCAAAGTTTCATTGTTGTTATCAGCGGGCCCATAGTTCAAGTGTTCTCGAGAACCCCAACGTCTATCGAGCTGGCCGTCGAAAGGTTTGTTTTTGTAGTAACGGGAGGCGTCTCAAGTGTATGTACGACATCTACGACAAAATTCAAAATAGTTTGAGTTTGTCCGACTTTCGACTTGCCCGACGAAAACGGCTACACCGATAGACCACACACATGCTTCTCAATACATCGAAACGCTCACACATGTAGCTGACGTCACACGTCGGGTTAATCGCCCGATATCGGTGCCACTCTAACCACGAAGTCGGATGAAAAGACACACATACATGCGTCCCAAGGCATCGTGCATGTGAGCTCGTTGCCGGTCGTCTGTCGAACGGACGGAAAACGGAGCCAAGCTGATCATACCCTAAGAGACATATACGACACGGCTGCTTGTATATTAGAAGCCTTTCCCCGATCCGTCATATTTAAATCGGCTTAGCTTCTTTACATTTGGTTCAAAGAAACATGATAGAAACGGAGAAAATTACCCGCTCACTCAGTTATTAAAAAAGGACGCGGAATTTATATGGACTAACCAGGAGCAAGAAGCCTTCGAAACCCTAAAAGATAAATTAACTTCAGCACCACTCTTACAATACCCAGATTTGTCAAAACCATTTACGCTGACAACTGATGCATCCGGTAAGGCGGTAGGCGCAGTATTATCTCAGCAGCATCAGGGCAATGACCTACCGATAGCTTACGCGAGTAGAGTCCTCAACAAAGCCGAAATAAATTATAGTACTACCGAAATGCCCATCGTTTGGGCAACGCTACATTTTCGACTTTATTTATACGGAACTAAATTCTTAATTGTCACCGACCATAAATCTCTTACGTGGTTATTCAATGTAAAAAATCCAGGCCCCAGGTTAGTCAGGTGGAGACTAAAATTAGAAGAGTACGAGTACGAAATTCGATACAAGGTGGGAAAAACGAATAAAAACGCTGACGCACTAAGTAGAATGTACGTTATCAAACGCGGACGGGGAAGACCAGGAAAAAATTGCGCCTACGGACGCCCAGACGGTAACCGATACAGCACCCGACGTGTGTACAAACAATAACATCGCGGACGAGGAACCGACCATTGAGTCAGACTGCGACGACCCGACAGCGGTAACGAACGACCCATATACGGAAGATCGAATAAAACAAATCCTGTACGAATATCATGACACCCCGTTAGGCGGTCATCTAGGTGTAAAGCGCACTTTAAACCGTATACAATTAAAGCACTCGTGGCCGGGAATGAGTAAAGACGTGGAGAAGTACATTTCAAAATGCGAAAAATGCCAAAAGAACAAGTTGAGCAGGAGAACCAAAGCTCTTATGATTATAACGGATACCCCGAGAACATCTTTCGAAAAATGCGCTTTAGACATAGTAGGATCGTTTCCAGAAACGAATAACCGACACAAATACATACTGACGTTCCAAGACTTACTGACGAAATTTAGTAAAGCGATACCACTACCCGACCAAGAAGCGAAAACGGTAGCGAAAACATTTGTAACGACAATAGTGTGCGAGTACGGAATACCGAAAAAATTGCTCACCGATCAAGGGACCAACTTCATTAGCCAGATCTTCAAGGATGCATGCAAACTGCTTTGAATAGACAAAATTCAGACTACAGCGTATCACCCAGAGTCGAACGGAGCACTCGAAAGGAGTCACCGAACTCGGGCTGAGTATTTAAAAAATTTCATTGGCGAAGACCAGACAAATTGGGACGAATGGCTCCCATACGCCATGTTTACATATAATACAACGCCACACACAGCGGCCGGCTACACACCCTACGAACTCGTGTTTGGAAGATCAGCCGAACTACCGACCTCGCTAACTCTTCCCCCGCAGCTCTAAACTAAAGCAAAGATTCCGTTCAACCAACGCAATAGCTCGAGATACCTTAAGGAGTCATAAAACACAATCTAAGATGCAGTACGACAAGAACACAAGACAAAGTCTCTATACAATCCTTCAAACCCATACTAAGGAGAATTTCACGATTAGGATGGGACGTCGATCCCTAAGGGTACACGCGAACCGTCTGAAACATTTCATAGATTAACAAAGGACAAACACCCGCTCTCATCAAATGGTACATCCTGCTGGATATGGTGTGTTAAAGAAAACATCCAACACATCCGATGTTATCGGAGTTATACAGGGTGGCCCGGAACATGTGCATTATTTTTAAAAGAAGGGTAGCTGAGATGATTCTGAACAACTTTTTCCTTGACGAAAATATTGTTTGAAGCTTCGTTTTTTAGTTATTAACGAAAAACACTGGCCAATGCGAACGCCCGTATAGCGCGAGCTCAGTCAGAATTGCGCGCGGCCGAGATCGGGTGCATCGAGGGGCAACGTACGGCAAATATTACAATCGTCTTACATTAAGAATAGTGTGTAATTCTTCGTTATTCATCAATAACAATTTAATTAACAAGACGTTTAATAACTGTTCCATACTTTTATTCGTTTTCCGAAACGAATAAAGTGTTTTATTAATTATGAAAAAAGTGTATGGATGAATAATGTTAGAAAAGGGTAGTTAAATAAACTTATCCATTCGACCGCGAATTTACCTGCTTCGACGGTGTCTTGCCATATGGTCATTCTACCGATCCTGACCTATCTTAACAATTTACTCGCAACGACTTGACCCCGACACACGGAAAGCCTGGGAATTCGAACTGGATGATACCGTTGCCTATCCGTCATTTGAAAAATTAAACCACTTCCTAGACTCGCGAATTCGGGCATTGGAATCCATGCCGGAATCACCCAGCAAGAATAACTGGGATAAAGTCAAGCCTCCGAAGAAACTGGAGAGATACCGCAGCGTATCGTCTCATTCAGCTACGGTATCTACGCCGTGTCCGGTATGTCGCGTAATCATTTGATCTTCCAATGCGACGCATTCAAGAACAATTCGCCATCGCAACGCTACGACTTAATTCGAAAATCGAACCGTTTCCTTAACTGCTTTAGTGCAAAGCACGCCGTCAAGGACTGCGCGAGCGAACACGTATGTAAACAGTGCCGCAGTCGACACCATACGCTGTTACACTTCGCTACCCCCGCAGCCGCGCCGACCGATACAAAAATTCAAAACTCCAACGCGTCAACAGCCTGCGGTGCCAACGAATCGGTGCATATGCACTTAACCGCCGAAAAGGCCGCCACGAACGCGCAGGTGCTGCTCGCGACAGCGCGAGTACAAGTGTACTCCCTCTCCGAATATTACATGGAGGCCCGCGCGCTCCTCCATCAAGGCTCCGCCACGACCGTCGTGACCGAGAAGCTGGTGCAATCGCTACCGTTACCCAAATGCGACGCGCTATTCAAATAACCGGAGTAGGCGATAACGCAACGCCGCCCGGTGCGATACACGGTGAACGTAACAATCTCGCCGGCTTTCGCGTCCACACCTGCGCTCTCGACAGCGGCGCTTGTTTTGCGAACCTTGACACGTTATGCCCCGCAGCGCACGTCCAATTCGAACCGCTGGAATCATATTGCGGATCTGCAACTCGCCGACAATGACCCAATGAGCTCCGACGCAATCGATCTGCTCATCGGCGCGGATCTGTACGGCTCCCTTCTTCTCGACGGTGTCCGCAAAGGGAGCGAAAATCAGCCAACTGCGCAGCGCAGCGTACTCGGGTGGCTCCTCTCTGGTCTCGCGAGCCCCAGCTACAGCCCAGCATCCATCCCAGCACACCACGCAACACTCAATAACGCACCTCCTCGCGTCCTCATCGATGACACGAGCACGTTGGAAGCACTGAACGACACTCCCAACCGATTCTGGGAGGTGGTGGTCCTGCCAAAAGTACAGTCCATGAGTGAGGAGGAACAAAAACCGAGGAGCATTTCGTGTCAACCCACACGCGCACGCACAACGGGCGGTACGTAGTGCGACTTCCCCTCAAAAACGGCCCACCTAGCCTCGGGACATCCCGACCGGCCGCGCTCTCGCGACTCCTCCACATAGAGAAAAGGTTCACCCGCGAATCGGAACAACACGCCGCGTATCACGCGTTCATGGCAGACTATCTACAACTCGCTCACATGGAATCGACTAACCCGGACGACCAACCCGACGCGGAACACCATTATTACATAGCGCATCACGCGGTAATCAAGGACAGCAGCGGGACATCCCCCCTCCGCGTCGTCTTTAACGCGTCATGTCGCGTTTCCTCCAGTCAGTCGTTAAACGATCACCTGTACGTAGGCCCCAAACTACAGAATGATCGTTCCGCAATTCTTATCCGGTGGAGGCAGTACCGGTACGTCTACACAGCCGACAGCGCCAAAATGTATCGCCAAATCCTGATAGACCCCCGCGACCGGGACTATCAGCGAGTACAGTGGCGCAGCGACCAAACGACGCGCGTCTCCGAATACCGGCTCTGCACAGTGACCTACGGTACTGCGTCCGCCGCGTATCAAGCCCAGCGTGCATTGCAGCATTTTTTTTATTTAGTTCTAAGCTTTTCTGCAGCATGCAAGCCTCTGCTCATTACTGCAAACAGCACTTTTGTATCAAGGTTTTTCCGAAATTGTTAAAATTTGGATACTAAATGTCTTTTAGGTCACTTGGCCGCTGGAATAATCCAGCGTTTCCGTCCCCTCCACGTGCAGGCGGACCCACTACTCTCTAATGAAATTTACTATTATTATTTTTCTTTTTCTTAGTTTTGTTACGAGCCGGGGCTGTGGGCAACGCAACGGCCGGCGATGTTGATATTACCCAAGGAATATGGTTGAGAATTTGTTAGTAAGGTGCGCGGACGAACCTGATGCGAAATCAGGGAGCCGCTAGGATTGATGTATGCGAGGACGAACCCGATGCGAAATCGGGGAGCCTCAGGAATAGAATCAAGCGCGGACGAACTTGGTGCGAAACCAGGGAGCCGCAGGAGGATGAAACGTCGTGGACGAACCCGATGCGAAATCGGGGGCCACTAGGAAAGAGTGCGCAGACGAACCCGGTGCGAAACCGGGGAGCTGTTCGGAGGTTTGGTATACGTACGGACGAACCTGGTGCGAAACCAGGGAGCTGTAGGATGGGTTAGGTTCCGTGGACGAACCCGATGCGAAATCGGGGAGCCACTAGGTTGGAGTAGTTACCTTGTTTTGGATAAGGCGTGCGAACGAACCTGATGCGAAATAAGGGAGTCGCAGGAAATGTTAGTTTGACTCGTAAATAAATATTCGATACAACTCAAGCGGTTAAGTTGTATCTGTGGGACGTTACTACCAATATAAAGGATTACGGCGTAAAGATAGGTTTTAACGAATCTACTCGCTTTAATGGTGAACAGTTTATAAGTTTATATTGCAACCAGTTGTTTGTACAAGTGTAATTGTCGCGATATAGTTAAATAGTGTGAGAATTATTACCTAAGCTGCACGGTGTTGACGCACTGGCGATGCGGGGTCTGAGAACGGTTACAAAGTATGCCGAAAGAACTTCAACCGGACTATGCGGATTCTAACGGGTTAACTTTATCTGAATGGTGCCCTAAGCCCAATTCTTGCTGAATGCAACCGACTCTGTACAAGCGTAATGCGACGTGACTATGCGCGTAGCTGTGTAGTTATGAACCGAAGATGATCAGGAACAGAGGGTTTATATAGTTCCGAAATGTATAGAGGGGCTAATTAGAAGCCTCCATAAAAGGTAAGAGCGCGGAGTCTTCGTCAGGTCACGAATGCACTCAATCGGTCGCGATACAGTTGGTCGATACTAAAAGGGTTAACCGTCGTGTGGTAGCGAGATAAATCTTTAGGCGTCTTCCGTTCTTACGTGAGAGCGAACGACGCGTGCGAGCACAGCGTAAGAGAATATTATTCATACGTAACAGTTTATAGGTTCTCATTTTTCGGTAAGCATTTATAGGTTCTAATTTATTGGTAAGTATTTAAGACAATTATTTTTATTTTTATTCCGTTTAATTTAATCTTTAATATTTGATTTATATTTAGGTTCCCATCTGCAACTCATATACAGGGTGTCCCTTAACTTCTGTCCTTCCCGGAAATGGGGCGTAGCTGGGCTGATTCTGAACAACTTTTTCCATGACCAATATGTGGTTTGCAGCTTCATTTTTAAGTTATTAACGAAAAACACTGGCCATTGAGGGCGCCCGCCGGCCGGCCGATGGCGCGCGCTCAGGCACGAACCTATCAGCTGTCACGATGGGGGGGCATCGAGGGTACCAACGGAAGCGTGCGGCAAATGTTACATCGTCTTAATTAAGAATAATGTGGAATAATTCGTTATTCATGAATAACAAATAAACTAATAAGTCGTTTAAGAACAGTGTCCGATACGTTCATTCATTATCCGAAAGGAATAAACTGTTTTATTACTTATGAAAAACATATTTTATTTAACAGCACGTTTTTAGGTGCATAAATTATGTTACAAGAAAAACGATTTGCACAACTAATGTTAGAAAAAGCTGGTTAAACTTACCCATTCGTCTACGAATTAATCTGGTAAACATTGTGCGAATCCTGACCTAGGCAACGCTCAACAGCTGATGTCACCGGCCGGGGCGGTGAACTCACTACACTCACGGTGAATTCACTTCAAGATCACTTCACTTCACGGTCACTATCACTTGCCACTGTGAAATGTGGGAACATTGGAACCCGATTTATTTTTCTTACGTTTAAACATTTCGTAATAGTCTGCGTTTTTACGATTCATGTTGTCCATTCGGCTAGCAGAACGACTCTGCCAGCTGAAACGTCGCACTCGCTTCCACACGCACACGCACATGTTCTTTAATGTGGATAACATTGTAGGGCCGACGCTTACACTGCGACGCACACTACGCAGGGGCCGATGCTGCCCTATGTGATCGGCATCTGCCGCCGAATTCCACTAAATTTGGAGACAGTGTGTGTGCGTGTGCGTGTGGAAGCGAGTGCGACGTTTAAGCTGGCAGAGTCGTTCTGCTAGCCCAATGGACAACATGAATCGTAAAAACGCAGACTATTACGAAATGTTTAAACGTAAGAAAAATAAATCGGGTTCCAATGTTCCCACATTAGAGGTAGACTGCCATCCTTGTAGGACAGAACCAGGGTCTCTTACCACAAAAGTCCACCGTACGTATAAACTTAAATGTCTCTCTGCCGTGTATATTATTTGTCCACCTGTTCTGCCACCAGGACTGTATCCTAGTTCCAATCAAGCCTAGGTTAGTTTTCCGAATCTCTTCGTTATCCTCCTCAGTTGGCAGGATTCTCAAATCCTCCCAGACGACTGGGAACCCGCGCTTCAACCGCCGCGTCAAGGCAGGTTTGACCACTTGCAAATCTATCGGCAAAATGCCACCGACAACCTGCATTGCCGCCGTCGAAACGGTCCGGCATGTCCTTGTAATTATCATTAAAATTGTCCTTTGTGTAGCACTTAGATGTCTAACCACCACAGGCGATGTCGTTTTTCTATACCAAATAATTGCCCTATACGTAAGTATGGGGACACATACTGCCGAATACAGCATATCAAGAATGGGCCTCCTCAGACCCCATTGCTCATGTGCCTGTCTTCTGAGGGTCAAGATATATTCAGTTAAATTTTTTCTTACTCGTGTGACGTGCGGAACAAATATCAAATTGCTGTCGATAGTGACCCCAAGGTACTTGTGTTCCTTAACCATTTTTATATTTTTTCCGTATATCTTGATTAGTGGTGGTCTGCTCAGATTTTTAATTTGTTATTATTACACCAGTCCAAGAATTTATTAATTGCTATATTGGCGTTATCCTCCAACTCTTTCCTGGCGTTGCCCCGCACCAGGAAAACTACCTCATCCGCATAGGCTATAACTTCGGTATCGGTACCATTTACTATGTCCTCGAATTCGTGCAAAAACTTGTCAAGGCACCAATTCCAGGCGGCCGGGCCAAGGATTGAGCTCTGTGGGCATCCTCTCTCCACCTTATATCTGTTCTCTTAGTAGTTGTTACTGACAGTGACGCTTTTTTTTAAATAACTTTGTACTACCTTTATTAATTCAAAGCTACATCCTGAATCCACCAATCTATTAATTATGGCCGACCACCATAAATTGTCGAACGCTCCAACGATGTCCATAAAAATCACTAAAGGGTATTTTTTATCCGTCCGGTTTATTTCTCCCGTAAGTCTCAAAAGTGCGTCCTCCGTACCAATTCGCTTTTTGAAACCAAACTGCAGGCGACTATCCATGTTGGCCTCGTTGTAATTGATCTCGATTCTATTGATTAAAATTCGCTCGAAAATCTTTGCCGTAACCGGCAAAAGCACAATCGGTCTATATGAGTTTATGTCCGTCTTGCTCAAACTGGCCCGCTTCGGATCAACAATCAAGTCCGCCGTCTTCCATTTCCTCGGGAAAGTCCTTTCTCTTAAGCATTTATTGTATAGCACCAACAGCGCCTCTGCTCCAAATCTACAAAATCTCCCTATGACCTCTGGTGGAGAAAGGTCCACTCCTGGGGCCTTACCGCTTTTCGTCTTCTTTAACGCTTCTCGGAGTTCAGCTTCTGCAATATCAACTTCCAGATTCAGGTTACTGTACTTATTATTGCTCGATCTAATTTCCTTTTGATACACGTTCTCGTTAGATTTCAAATCCTGAGGAAAGAACTTTTCGCGCAGTACCCGAATCGATTCTTCCCAGGTGTGTGTAACATCTCCAGTTGATGTTAATAAACTGCGAATCGTAAAATTTGTCTTAATTTTATTTCTGTTAATTTTGTGTAGCATTCCCCAAGGGTCTCTATTTCCTTCTATCCTCACAAAATCTCTCCAAGTGGTCATTTTAGCCTTACGAATTTCCGTCGTGTAATCACGTTTAATTTGTTTTAGTTTATTTTTATAATTTTCTATTGAATCCAATAGCCTTAATCTGCGAGCCCGACGCAACTGTCGGCCATACACAACAACTTCCTTTCTTAATCTGTTCAGCTCCTCGGACCACCAAGGGACACCCTGCCCATCTTGCCTCCTGGCCGGAATTGTCTCTCTACATATTCTCCCCGGTGCTTCATTGAATACGCCCAAAGCCCGATCAACATCCAAGGTCCGCATGCGCTCAATAAAATCATCCGAGAATATCTCCTCGACCATCGCTCCGAATTTATCCCAGTCAGCCCGCCTAAGGTCTCGTCCGTGGTTCCCGAGAACCAGCCCCCGGGCTTAGCGTTCGCGTCGGCAGTTATTAAAACTTTTTGGCCGTCGACCTTGCACAAAAGCCATTCGAACTCACCCATCAAACTCTCGAAAGAAACCGAGTATTGGCAGTACAGGTTAATGATAAAGAACCTGAACCTGTCGTAACGAATCTCAATCAACATTATATGATCACTCGGCCGGTGCTCGACAAGAAAACAATTCAGATCTCTTCGCACAATGACGGCAACCCATGGCGTACCACCACCAGGGCTAAAAACATTCAGCACCGGAGAATAGTAGCCGCAAACCTTACCCCCAAACGAGTTGGGCTCTTGGACGCACACTATATCTGCCTCACCCTGAACTATCAATTTCCTGATCTCAGACGCAACTGCAATCGATCTCATTGCATTGATTTGAGCAATTTTTATTTCCATTTAATTTTATTATAATAAATGTCTATCTGCCTAAGATATTCAG
The DNA here is from genome assembly GCA_951802695.1 of Nomada ruficornis. Classification (NCBI taxonomy): domain Eukaryota; kingdom Metazoa; phylum Arthropoda; class Insecta; order Hymenoptera; family Apidae; genus Nomada; species Nomada ruficornis. The sequence continues at coordinate 13,465,661 of OX637850.1, forward strand.
GGCAGGTCTTACTTCGAAGACTATGATTAATCTCCTTCCTTTTGAATTTTTGGCAAATCGGACATATCGGATTCTCCTTTCTTGGACATTCTGTGCTAACGTGCCCCGTTTCCCCACAACATTCGCAAACTTGCTTAGGCACTGAGCAGTATTTGGCAACGTGCCCATACGGGTGACACTTATAACATCGGACAATGTTCAGGTATTCCTTGACTCTGTACGCACGCCACAGCATGAATACTCTATTTGCCTCTTGTATCTTTCTGAACGATCTCCCCGGTACCTGCACAATCCAATTAACTCCAATTAATGCGATCAGACCTACGTGGATGACGTCATATTCGGCGCCGACGACCGGGAGCTCGCGATTAGCACCCGCGAACAACTCAACGCCCTCCTCAAGGAAGGCGGCTTCCGCCTAAGAAAATGGGCGAGCAACTGTCCAGCACTGTTAATGGGCATCGATAGTACCGACCACGGGCCCGCTCACGAGAAAACCTTCAATGGGGTGGAGGAATTAAAAGTTTTAGGCGTGTCATTTCGCTAGACTCGCTATTTCCTGCATCGCATACAGGGTCCGGCAGAGTATATGACCCCGCTATTAATGGGGGGTTACTGGGGTGATTCTGAACAAGTTTTTCCTTTACCAAAATGTTGGTTGAAGCTTCGTTCTTGAGTTATTAACGAAAAACCCTGGCCAATCAGAGCGCTCGGGCGCGTGGTTCTCAACGGGTCTCAACCTCGGTCGTGGTTGTGAACGAACGCAATGGCACAGTTATTTTACCTCGTCTTAAATTAAGAATAATGTGGAATTATTCGTTATTCATGAATAACAAATAAACCAATAAGTGTTCGATACGTTTATTCGTTATCCGAAAAGAATAAAGTATTTTATTACGTATGAATTATATTTTGTTTAAAAGCACGATTTCATGTGGATAAATTGTGTTTTAAGAAAAACGATTTGGATAAGTAATGTTAGAAAAAGCTAGTTAAACTTACCAATTCGTCCACGTATTAACCTGCTCCGACGAAAGTAGGTCCTTGACACTGGGTCATTGCGTCGATCCTGACCTTCGACAACAGCTGTTGATGTTACAGCCGTGTCGGTGTATGGACAGTTTTCTTACACGGTCACTTCACTTAACGGTCACTTTCACTTTTTGGAACGATTTATCCTTCGTACGTTTAAAAAATGTGCACCGACACAGCTGTAGCACCAGATGTTGTGGAAGGTCAGGATCGACACAATGACCCAGTGTCAATAACCCACTTCCGTCGGAGCAGGTTAATGTGTGGACGAATTGGTAAGTTTAACTAGCTTTTTCTAACATTATTTATTCAACTCGTTTTTCTTAAAACACAATTTATCCACCGGAAAACGTGCTGTTAAACAAAAAATAATTCATAAGTAATAAAATACTTTATTTCTTTTGGATAACGAATAAACGTATCGAACACTTATTAGTTTATTTGTTCTTCATGAATAACGAATAATTCCACATTATTCTTAATTTAAGACGAGGTAACAAACTGTACCAATGCGTTCGTTCACGACCACGACCGAGGTTGAGATTCGTTGACGGCCACGCGCCCGAGCGCTCTGATTGGCCAGGGTTTTTCGTTAATAACTCAAAAACGAAGCTTTAACCAGGGTCATATACTCTGCCGGACCCTGTATGCGATGCAGGAAATAGCGAGTCTAGCGAAATGACACGCCTAAAATTTTTAATTCCTCCACCCCATTAAAAGCGTTAAAAGAGACTCTGCCGGACCCTGTATATAGTTGTTCATGTATAAGCGGATATAAATGTGTCCATTCATGTGTTTTTAATATTATAAAATCATATACATATGTATGTTTCAAAGCTGTAACACATTACCTGAAATATGTTAGGTGTTGCTGTCTCATTTTAAAGTGCAGCAGTAATCAGGCAGCATATTAGCACTCCATTTTTCCTGGTTACGCTTTCTCGAGTATATCTATATACTTTTCTTTTTTTCTCGAGGAGAGGAAAATGCTGTTTATCTACCTATACCAGGGACAACGAAGTTTTTCCCCCTCCCCCCCCGAGCCACCAAGTCCCCACTATCAGTAAAAAAACTTCCTACTCCTTTGCAAATACAAAGACTGGCTGGGGCACAGGGGCAAGACATGCGTAGCTGGCGAGCCACCAGTTCGCTGGAGGTGCAAGATCTAAGTAGGGGAAGGCGTCACAGATGACTCGCCAGCCGCTAGTTCGTTGTCCCTGACCTAGGCTATGCGATGGGTTATGTGAGACTCGCTAAACGTTTGACGAGCGTTGACGTATTAAAGTCCACACAGAATTGTAAACTGCAGGAGACTGCTCTTTAAATTTATATGGTTTTCAAGTGTTTAAGCTTTCATGTATTTTTGTATAAGCCTTCCCAAAATTTAAGTTGTTATAAACCTTGCTCTATTTGAACATGGATTAACACTAAACCTACCGACACCAGTCAAATTTACCTTTTCAAACTTTGGTACAACTTTTACATATTTAAACGTTATCACATCGTTATTAACCTTTATGACTTTTCCTAAAATATGCATACAATGTATTTTTCAGTATTTACGTCTTATTTTATTTTTTTGTTTCTGAGAAAAATTTGTAACCTGGCCTACCTATCGCTGACGGTCATTTTGACTGGTCGGGAAAATATGGTGTTTTTACTCTTCTAAACGTATACGATCAGTAAAAAAGAAAGACAATTTTATATTGTGGGATTGAAAATGCTGCGTGATCGCTTAGAATGATTCCAAGGTGTGAAAGATATGTATTTGGAGCTGAGCACTTTATTTATTTATTTATTTATTTATTGACCGGTATTAACCCATTAGTGAAATAGAAGTTTTCTTCTATTCTCTAAAGTAGGTAGATTTAGTGTATATAAGATGCGATCATAATTGTTCGAGAATTTGGGAATGGGGCATCCCATATGATTTGCGGCTGATCGTAGGAATTTATGTTGAGAACTTTCTAAGGTCCGAATATGTGAATCATAGTAGGGGGACCAGACTAATGATCCATATTCTAGAATTGGTCTGATAATGCTACAGTACAATAGCCTAAGTGTTCCAGTATCCTTAAAAAAATTCGGTCGGATTCTACTGTTGTCCTGAGGTGGTTGCACGGGCACTCAACTAAATGGAAAACCTTTGTAGCAAACCGTGTGGCTGAAATTCAAATTGCCATAAATTGCCGCTCTGCCATAAATTCTGCTGACATGGCATCTCGGGGGCTGCTCGGCAACCAGCTCCGGGAACAAAGGCTCTGGTGGAAGGGGCCACCCTACTTTTCACTGTCCGATTACGATTACGACCTAAACGTGGTCACCACTAGTATCACTGACCAGGAGGCCCGCACCCCGCAAGTGAGCTGTTTTGCCGCGACCACGAGTCCGTGTTTTATTCCCGAATTAATCGCGAGTTTCTCCTCATTATCAACATTACTGCGCATAGTTGACTGGTGCCTTCCTTTTCTCCACACAAGCAAGGATCGAGTCACACGTCCGCAAGTGTCGCCACACTTAACCACAAAGGAGTTGAATAATGCTAAACTGACCTTGTTACGTTGTTATCAGCAAGCCAAACTCTCCGCTGATAGAAAACTGCTTAACTAAGGCGTCTCCATAGCACGGGGACCGCTATCTCGATGCGGTGACGCTTGCTCATTTTCTTGTAGGAGACTTACGTCTATACCGGAACATTCTACTTCATCCGAGAATCGGGGGTCTCCAGTCATGAGGCCCCTGTGGCGGACAGGCCCACTTTGGACAACAGGACCACCGATGACGATCCATGTGATTCAAATGGACATGAGAGGGTACAAATAACGGACTTACCTCTAAGCGGGCAGATAGAATGCGAATTCTGCACCAGAGGCCCGAAGGTATGTTCCGTCAATGAGGCACAATTTAAAGAACATGTAGAAAGGAGGCACCCTCGGCAAAAGATACTATTGTAGGTGAAAAACAACGAGGTTGTATAGGTGAAACAAAAATGACTTTATTACGTGAACGCTCGGACACGACTGATAACATATATTCCTTCCTACGTACAACTAACGTCTCCTTTCGTATCGGTCCGGGGCCATGTGCTCTGGCGAGCAGCGGAAGGGACCGGGCACCACGGTGCACCGTATGACGCCGTGGGTGGCAAGGGGCCCGACACTACGCAACCATCGCACCGTGTCTATTCCTGTAGGGATTTTCCCTACAGACTCGGCCATTCTGACAATATGACCGTCCCGGACATCACACAGAAAAGAAGACAAAAAAAACCCGCTACAACATGTAGCTTACATTATTTTTACTACATATCCACACACAGTAAATACACACTTAACGCAACAAAATTAGAAATACATACTACAAACAACAGCAAAAGAACGCAAACAACACACACTTACATTATTTTGACTCCCACAATTTCATGCGGTCGACACTTACGGTTCCAGTATATGGAATCTGAGTCAACTGAAATCTGTCAACATCGGAAACAATGTACCGGTCGAAATCTAGTACGTGTTTCACGACGTAAGGTCCCTTGTATTTGGGAATGAGTTTTTTATTTACACCCGGTGTCGTATCGTAATTTTTAATCACTACATAATCACCCTCCTTATAGACAGTTGGAGGGTTGCGCTTTTCGTTATAACTACGCGAATTTTCCTCCTGAACCTTAGAAATAATTGTACACGCGGCATCCCTAATCGAAGGAAGATCTCTCTCTTCCGCGGACGATGAACTAAGAAGTTCGCGCAGTCGATCGTTCGATTTCCCGGATTGCGCAATTCCAAACAATAACTCGCTAGATGTGGTACCCGTAGATCGGCACAACATGTTGTTCAAAGCGTATTCTACGGAGGTCAATGCGTGGTACCATCTATTTGGTGACTCTTTCGGTAGACCAACCCGTCGCGCAGTTCAAAGCACTTATCCTCCTCGTTCTCTAACCGTTCTCGAATTTTTACAACTTCTTCGTCTTTATCCTGTTTTACCGATAAGATTCGTTCAAACCCATTACTCCCCAATATGAGCACTCCGTGACATCTACTGAGTGCATCGACGTGAGACATTTTCGTCCCTGGTCGATGTTCAATAACATAGTCATAGTCATAGGCCTGTAAAAATAGAGCCCATCTCGAAATTCGAGGATTGATATTACTCTTACTGAGTGTCAAACGGGAACTATCGCAATCTGTGAGTATTTTAAATTGTACACCGAACAAATAAATGTGAAACCTTTGAACAGCGTACACTGCAGCCAAACATTCCAGCTCAAAGCTGTGATACTTAGACCGTTTGCTAAAATAAAATACTGGTTTGATCAAACCATCCAATTGCTATTGCATTAAAATAGCACCAAATCCACTAGAACTGGCGTCGCAGTGCAACTCCGTCGCGAGTTTCGGCGAATAAACCGCTAAAATCGGTCGCGATGCTAAACAGGTTTTCAATGTTTCAAACGCAGACAATTCTTCGGGACCAAATCGAAATTCCGCATTCTTCTTTACCAGACCGTACAGAGGTTTTGCAATACTGGAGAAATCCTTGACGAAACGTCGGAAATAGCTAGCCAAACAGACAAATCTATGAGCTTCTTTAGAATTCCGCGGCATGGGGTAGTTTAAAACTGCTTGTACAGTATCTTTATTAGGACGTATACCGTCTTTACTAATCAAATATCCGAGATACGTTATCTCCTCGAAAAAAAACAAGCACTTGTCCAGCCTAAAATGCAATTCGTGACGCGTCGCAAGCTCAAATATCTCTCGCAATATACAAAAATGTTCTTCGGCACCCTCCGTAGCAACAAGGATATCGTCTAGGTATAACAATATTTTGTTTCGTCGTATCAATTTGGAAAATATAGAGGTCACGAAACGCTGAAATACTCTTGGAGCGTTTGTCAAACCGAAAGGCATCCTGAGATACTCGTATTGTCCAAATGGGGTGACAAATGACGTGAATTTTATAGAGGACTCAGAGACGCGCACGTGATCGAAGCCGTTCTTCAAATCTAAACAGCTAAAATAGCGCTTATCGCCCAGTCGATCTAAATGATCATCAATAAGCGGAGTTGGAAAATTGTCCCGGACAGTAACCTTATTTATTTCACGATAATCAACGCACAATCGTATCTCACCATTCTTCTTACGGACGAGGACAATCGGACTCGCATACGGCGAATTGCTCGGTCGAATAACTTTATCTCGCAATAACTGATCCAGAATGGTTTTCAGTTTTTCTTTGTCCGAAAACGCTAACCTACGCGGTCGGAAACTGATAGGCTGATCATGTTTCAAACTAACAACCATTTCCACATCATTTAAGGCTTGACTTACGCGCGTACTATTCAAACATTCCTCTATATATAAATTTCTGAGCCTTTCCGACACACTACGCCCAATTTGTGGGTTAACATTCAAATTCTGACCGTCGCACATTCCCATATCATTATAATCAACAAGCAATATTTCACCAAGCGCGTTGACCTGTTCGCTTTCGTCGACGGGATCACAATTGGCCTTAGAAATTACTGCGGTCTCTTTTAAAGACAAAGAAATGTGAGAAGATGCCATAAAATCTCTCCCTAACAACGCGACACAATTCATTGTTCCCTCGGGTACAACATGAAAATCAAGACTCAATGGAACCTCGTTTACAATACAATCGGTGGAAAATAACGCTAAAATATCTAGCTTTGAACCATTTATACCGTAATACGTATTATTGCTAGCAACAAACGGTTTTCGCGCGCGAAGAGGAACAAAATCTTCATTAATTAAGCTAATCGGTGACCCTGAGTCTATCATCGCGAAAGCATTGTAAGTACAAACATTACCCGTTCCGTCCTTCACGGCGTATGATAACGACACCATATATGGAGGAATCTTCAAATCCGACTCAACCACGTGGGTTGTGTTTCCCAGGGCTGCAGTCTTTGGTGGTTCCTTGGGACAATCTCGTACCTGATGTTGTGTACTGCCGCACCTGAAGCACGACCCTCTTTCCCGTGCTGCCAGCCGTGGACACGCATTCGAGAGATGATCCGTCTCGGCACAATTGTAGCAACGTGCCCTAGTCGTCGACGTCGCTGGTCCTTGTCGAAACGGCTTCGCACTGTCCTTCTTCTCCTCCCGTCGGCAATCGTTTCCTTTGAGTTCCGGGCTGAGAGACAAATTCTCGAAACCTTCCAATATCTCTTCAGGTGTCTTGAACCGTTGCAGACGAGCTTGGTTACGTAATCGAATGTCCTGTATACCGTCAATAGCATAATCGACAAGTTCGTCATCACTAATTGGCACCTTATTTCCTAGAATTGTCTTTTCGTGGAAATAATCCGCAAAATATTCACTTGATTGCCACTTGCGTTTTTCAAAATTTTTAGGTAACTTCAACTTATTTGGTCGCTGGTTAAACATACGGTCCATATTTTCTAGCAACTCGGCCATATCAAGTTGTATATGCGACGGCCGCGAGTGGAACCACGCTTGAGCTTTTCCTTTCACCCTCAAGCTGAGCAACACTTTCATCGCGGACTCGTCTAAATTATAGGTCGCGCGAAGAAGTTGAAGTTGTGTCTTCCAGTTTTCGAACGCGTCACTTTCGCCACTGAAATCGGGTAAAAGATCAGCGACCGCACGTACCCCGATCGTCGACGTTTGACTCACAACACTTGTCGTAGGGGTGGCGGCGTCGACGTTTCTCTGCAAAAACCTCACTTCCCGCTCGAGTAATTCTTTCTCCCGTTTCAACAGTTCTATTTCGCGACGTGTCAATTCGGACACGGCATCGCACTCACCAACGGCAGCACTTCGGTGGTGCCCCGCAGAATCTTCGGTACGCAAATCGAGTTTTCGTCGACCTTCCGACGGCAACAACCTCGGTCCGGGCGCAGTTTCAACTCCCGACCGACCAATCGACTGATTTGTAGCCAACGGCATGTTTTCCCACGAAGCATCATCGACAACGGCAAGCTTAGCAATCAGCTCGGTCTTCGAACCACTTGTTTGAAGGCCCAGTCGTTTCGCGAATTCTTTCAATTGCTGCACCGTGCAGGAATTCAAAAATGGCACGCGGTCTCCGTCCATTGCTATCGACAAACGTTCAGCAAAGTTTGGTCCGACCAACGTCACAATTCACACGACACTTCGTACGCACGATTCCACACCTGATTATGCACAAAGCCAATTTAATCAAAAGATCGCTCCACAAATGTCGAAGTTCAGTCACACGAATTCGAATTTCCAGCGAGTCGAATTTGTCCGATTCAAACTAGTCGCGTCGATACCAGTCCGCACAAAGCTTTCGGAAACCACACGAGACCGCGACTGTTATAACGACACGAAAAATTATGTACGTTCACTCAACTACACCGTACAAAAAAATTTATTTGGGCAACGTACTATGGATCCCAGATCCCACTTCTGAAGCTGTAGGTGAAAAACAACGAGGTTGTATAGGTGAAACAAAAATGACTTTATTACGTGAACGCTCGGACACGACTGATAACATATATTCCTTCCTACGTACAACTAACGTCTCCTTTCGTATCGGCCCGGGGCCATGTGCTCTGGCGAGCAGCGGAGGGGACCGGGCACCACGGTGCACCGTATGACGCCGTGGGTGGCAAGGGGCCCGACACTACGCAACCATCGCACCGTATCTATTCCTGTAGGGATTTTCCCTACACTATGGAGGTGCACCACGTGTCAAAAAAGCTTTGAAAAGCTACATGGCTGGCAATGCCATGTCCCGCGGTGCACAGCAAACAGGGAAACAGGCAATGAAGCCGAGAGTAAAAGCCAAGTGCAGCGCCCATTGGGCGGAAGTACCTTCTGACCCAAGAGGGATTATCCCAACACGAGAGGTATAGGCATACGGAGGAGCGAAATAGAAAAAGAGTGGAAGATAGTAGAAGTAGCGGCAGGAGCCGACCAGGCAACAGAGGCCGAAGACAGACCTGGTCAAAAGAAGAGGTGTACCTCCTAATCCAGCTGGATAGGAGGTTCCATAATGAAAGGTACCTAACGTAAGGATTAGGGAGCTCCTGCCGCACAAAACCTTAAAGCAAATAAGTGATAAAAGGAGGCTCCTGTCAGCTTGGAGGGAAAGGAGAATGCCCGATGAAGAATCTTCTTCGCGGAGCCCCGCCTATGAGTCGGAAACAGAGGAAGTAGAGAGCCCCCCCCCCCCCCGAAGCATCGGAAGAGAGCGATGGGAGGTTCCTCTCCGAAGACAAATAATAGCCAATGATCTCAAAGACAATCACCCGCTATGGATTGTCGAGAGAAAAATCCAAGACATGGCACAATGGAGACAAATCCTCCCTGCGGACGTCGGCCCAATAATTACTATGATTACGGAACGACTCGAGGGCGACGTCCTCGAAGGCCCGTTGCACGAAACAGGGCCAACAGGCATGAACAGAGGGAAGGGACACGAAGAGCCAACAAGAATACTAAGAGAAGAAGATATGAATATGCAAGGCTCAAGAAGTCTATAAGAAGTGTGCCTCCCGGCTTTTCGACTGGGCAATAGTGGGTAAAGCACCTGAAGACAAGCAGAAAATTGAGGCACCTAGAAAGGAAGAGGTGGCCCCACTATATAATGACCTCTGGGGTGTGGCAGGACCCCTGGGTGGGTATATCAAATGTATATTCTGCACCGAACAGAGTCCGGAGATATGTTTCGTAAATGAGGCATAGTTTAGAGATCATATGGCTGAGAGACGTCCCCGGCAGAAAGCAGTGTGGAGGTGCGCCACATGCCGAAAGAGCATTGAGAAGCTTCACGGCTGGAGGTGTCACGCTCCGCACTGCAAGAGAACGGAAACCGGCAACGAAGCTGGGGGGGGGGAGCAAATATAGAGTGCCCGTTGTACGGAGACGTCTTCCGGACCAAAAATGGGTTGTCGCAACACGAAAGACACAGACACCCAGAGGCGCGGAATAAAAAAAGGGAAGAGGAAAGCAGGAGCGGCAGGAACAGACCAAGCAACAGAGCCTCGGCTTGGTCACAAAAGAACGTAAACCTTCTGGTTCAATTGGACCAAAGGTTTGCAGGAAAGAGGCACCCTAACGTAAGGATTAGGGAGTTCCTGCCGCACAAAACCTTAAAGCAGATAAGCGATAAAAGGAGGCTCCTGCCCACCCGGGGGAGGCAAGCAGCAGCCGACTCGGACTCGTCCTCGGAGAGTTCAGTCTACTGTTGGCTGCAGAAGAAAACTATGAAGCTCCCAGGAGAAGCATAGGGAGAGAAAGATGGGAGGCCACCCTTCAAAATGCCATATGGGCCGGTCGACTTGACGACAATCACCCATTAAGGGCTGTCGAAGAGGAGATCGGGAGCCTGGTGGAGCAGAGAAGGGTGCTCTCGCAGGAAATAGAAGTTGTCCTACAAAAACTAGTAGAACAACTTAAGGAAGAAGGAGATGAGAGCCCAAGAGAGGAATACCGGACAAGAAGGAACACAGCACAGTTGGTCGGGGGGAGAGTAGAGAACATAACAAACCACAGGCCCGGCAAAAGAAGGAGCCAAAGAACAGGCAGGAAACAGTATGAGTATGCCCGGGCGCAAGAGATGTATAAAAAATGCGCCCCTCGACTAGTAGATTGGGCGATAATGGGTAGACAGCCTATGGAAAGACAGGGATTAGAAGCGCCCAAGCAGGAAGAGGTAGGTCCATTATACAGTGACCTCTGGGGAGTAGCTGGCCCCCAGGTAAAGCTAAAGAGCAAAAGAAGAGAGAGTAATACCACTGGGTCGACTATAGCCCAACTGTAGACACCTATCACCAGTGGGGAGATAGTAAATAAATTCAAAAGAATTAAGAACAACATCGCGGCCGGAATAGACGGTATAGAGCAGGCACACCTACGAAAGGACGGATCGCTACAGCTGCTAAGTAAGTTCTTCAACCTTCTGCTAATGAGCCGAGTATATCCAAAACAATCGAAGGAGAATCGTACCACACTCATCCCCAAACCGGGGAATAGTGTGGACGATGTAAATAATTGGAGACCCATTACGATCGGGTCTCTAATAAGTAGGATATACTCGGCAATGATTGACAGGAGACTAAGAGACCATGTGTCGCAAAACCTGAGGCAGAAGGGATTTACAAAAGAGGATGGCAGTAAGAACAACATTGCCATCCGCAGTAGCGCCCTGTCAAAAATGAAAGAGAAAGACAGAGGTGTCGTAACGGTCGTAGATATATCAAAGGCATTCGATACTGTCCCCCCACTTCGTGATGGGTAGTTGCCTAAGGGCCAAAGGGGTCCCTGTAGCCGTCGCACAATACATCAAAAAGATGTACGACGGCTGCAAGACAAGAATCGTATGTGAAAACGGGAAAATAGTAGAAATGGAACTACTAAGAGGAGTAAAGCAGGGCGACCCACTATCGCCACTGATATTTAACTTAATAATAGACCCCATCATTGGGAGGATTGACAAGACGACGGAGGGCGTAAAGCTGGGAGACGAGAGTGTCTCCATAAAATCATTTGCAGACGATCTGGTGCTGTTAGCAAAAACAAAGAAGGAGGCCGAAAAGCAGAATAAACTGCTAAATAAATGCCTTAAGGAATTGGGCATGAATATAGCGGCCTCCAAATGCACAGCAGTCCAGATCGTCCAGAAGCAGAAGACATGGTATATGGTGGATCCACAGCTCCAAACAGGGGGAGTTACAATACCATACGCAAACCCTGAGACCACGGTACAGTATTTGGGAGTCACAGTGGAACCATGGAGGGGCCTTGGTCGCACCTCATCTAAAGAAATAACAGCGGCAACTAAGGGCATTAAGAGGCTTAAGCTGAAGCCGCATCAGAAGGTGAATCTGATCAGAACGTACCTCCTGCCCAGGTACATACACAAGTTAGTAGGCAACCCACCACACCTGGGCACCCTACGGCAAATAGACCACGAGGTGAAACAGGTAATAAAGGATATTCTTCACCTACACCCGTCAACAACCGACGGATTGATATACACGGCCAAAAGCCATGGTGGTCTGGGTGTCCAAAGGGTGGAGAGCATAGTTAAACTGGCCAAAATTAGAAGCGCAATAAAGATGACGAAGCCGTAAGTCAAGCGCTTCATGGACAGGAGGGAACGATCATAAAATTGGCTGCATCTGTTGGCTTGAATTGGGAACAGGAAATAACGATGGAACAAGTCGAAGAGGTGCGCAAGGCTCTCCAGCAGAAAGATACTGAAAAATGGAGGCAACTCGTCTCTCAGGGACAAGGAGTAAAGGAGCTTTTTGGAGACAAGATCGAAAACGAGTGGCTATATAACCCCGATCTACTCAAGCCGTCAAGATACCTGGACGCAATAAAGCTAAGAACGAATACGTTAGGAACTAAAATAGCACTGAACAGAGCAAAAAAAGAGATGGCAAGAAAAGACGTCCAGGTAGAGACTCTGGGGCACATACTGGGCAATTGCACCCACACTAAGCCCAAAAGAATTAGAAGGCATAACGAAATATGCACCTTGATCACAGACAAAATGCCAAGCCATCGCGTGGTGTTTATGGAACCCTGCATAAACGTCCTGGGGGAGATAAAGAAACCTGATATGGTTATTAAAGACCATGACAAGGTTTACATAGTCGATGTCACTGTCAGGTATGAGGACAGGGACAATCTCCACCAGGCATACAGGGAAAAGGAGAGGAAGTTACTAAGATATTTTATCTTCGACAAGGCGCAAGCCGTATAAAATTTAAACTATGGACGAAGCAACTGCCAGCCAAAATCTTATTTATTAGCCCGTCTACGCAATGGCGATAAATGCGCGGAAGTATATCTGGTGAAGACCAGATACAGATTATAGCCAAATGCCTCGTCATCTAATTAGTGACGTGCATGAATGGATTGACGACATTCCCTCTGTCCCTATCTACTCCACTCAGGGGCTGTGTCTGTTCCTGGTTCGACTCCGGACGAGCCTTAACCGGCCGGGCCGCGAGGATGACAACTTCTATAAAAAAATCCATCACCCTAAGGTATGGCGCGCATCGAAGGAGTGCGTTCCGGACTTAGGCGCCGGAGCGTGGTCGGTGGGAGCACCGGCTGTTAGCGGCCAACCTACGGGAATGTGGCGACTCCCGGTTGCATTTAGACCAGAGCAAGAAACGGATAAAAGAAGTAACGAAGAATTGAAAGAAGAAATTACATCGAAACATAAAACACATTAAGAATAAACTGAAAGTAAAAACTATAAGACAAATGAAAAATAAAGGAATAGTAGTGGAGGTTAAAGATAAAGATGATTTGGTACTAATAAAAGCATGTAAACTAGGAACAATAGGACTAAAAATAGATAAACAAAAGAAAATTAACCCGTTAATTATAATATATGATGTAGAGAAAGAGCACAAAATGGAAGAATTGAAAAACTTCTCATCAGTAAGAACTTTATCAGAAAGACAAGGGAAGAAGAAAAAGAATTAAAAGAAAATATAAGTTTTGTACATAGCTTTAAAACAAAAGATGCTAATAAATTAAATTGGATAGTCCAGATTTCAAGCAGGGAGTACTGGGAATTGTTGGAAAGGGAAGGTTTTTATGGCCTGGAGGGCCTATAAAATAAAAGAGTATATAAACACAGTCAGGTGCTTTAAGTGTCACGGTTTTGGACACATAGCCAAAGTGTGTAATGTTCCAGACCAACTATGTGAGGTTTGTGGGTCGAAAGATCATACGAGAGAAAATTGTAAAGTTAAGGAGAAGCCAAGGTGTATAAATTGCGTTAGGGCGAAAAGAAAAGAAATGGACCATAGCATACGTAGTAGAGACTGCCCGGAATTTTTAAAATATTCGTCTGCGAATAAACCAACCTCCCAGCAGCTCCGCGGTTTCGCACCGGGTTCGTCTGCGAACTCTTTCCTAGTGGCTCCCCGATTTCGCATCGGCTTCGTCCACGACGTTTCACCGTCCTGCGGCTCCCTGGTTTCGCACCAGGTTTGTCCGCATATATTTTAAAGAAAAAGACTTGGATGTACTTTGCATCCAAGAACCGTATAATTTTAAAAACAAAATCAGAGGCTATACATCCTCTGGAGTTAAAATTCTTCAACCTACAGAAGGATATCCGTGGGTGACGGCGTGTATTAAAAGTAAAAACATTGAACTTTTAGCCTTTCCGGGCAATAACAAGCACATTATGTGCTTTCAAGTAATAACTGGTTCTTTGGATTTCTTCGCTCTTAATGTATACTGCCAATTCTCTAGACCACTTGAACCTTTTCTTGAACAAATAAATGATTTGTTGAATAAAATGCAGGAAAGAAAATTTTAATTACTATTGATTCAAATGCATGGTCTGAGACTTGGCATTCTCAAGAATCAAATGAGAGAGGAAGATTATTAGAGGAGTTTATTACGATTAATGATCTACATATTATGAATAAATCTGGTAATATACCAACGTACATTACGTCAGTTGCAGAGTCAAATATAGATTTGACATTAGCAAGCTATAGTCTAATGACTGAAATATATAATTGGAAAGTAAGTGATGAATGCACCTCCAGCGATCATAATCTAATCCTGTTTAAAATAAAATTAAAGGAAGAAGTTAAAAATCAAAATAACTGGTCAAAGACGGGATCCTACAATCTAAAAAAGGCAAATTGGGAAAAATTTGAGGAAGAAATTAAAGTAAAATTTGACGAGAATATTAAAAATAGTTCAAAAAATGAGCCTCCAAATGTGCCTGTTAGAATTTTCAATAAATTATTAAAACAGTGCTGCAAAGCTGCAATCCCTGAGAAAAAGACAAGTATTAAAGCTGTCTCTTGGTGGAATAAAGAATTAAACGAATTAAGGAAGAAAGTTAAGAATAATAAAAAAACAGCTCCTGAGAGCCAGAAAGTTAAATTTTGAAGAATTAATCGCAAGAATTGCAAGAATATGCAAAAGAATATAAAATATCAAGAAATAAATATGTAGCGATGATTAAGAGAATGTCACGTATGCATATTGGCCTGCCGGCTCCCACCTGAGCAGCGGCTCAGTCCCACTCCAACCTTTGAAGGATATAGAACATACAGGGTCTACCACGTATCTTGGAACCCATGCGCGCGCAAACTTGAGTAAATTGCAACGTCGCAATGAATCGATGCAGGCGTCATCTATGAACTGCTGGTGAAGGTTAAAGTCTTGTAGGGGACGAAGGTTTGGCAAGATTGGAGAGGGGATTGTAAGAATCAACTGGATTGTAAGAAGGGGTAAACACAAATTCAGGCGCGATCGGCAGAGACCGCATTGAGGTCGGACAAAAAAGTTTCCAGCGGCTCAGCAGCTATGGCTATGTCCGGCAGGAATCGAAATCTCGGCTCAAGCATTTGGATTCGGGCTACAACATGAACAAGCCGTCCGACTTCAATGCGGTCTCTGCCGATCGCGCCCGAATTTGTGTTTACCCCTTCTTACAATCCAGTTGATTCTTACAATCCCCTCTCCAATCTTGCCAAACATTGCGTCCCCTACAAGACTTTATACCTTCACCAGCAGTTCATAGATGACGCCTGTATCGATTCATTGCGACGCTGCAATTTACTCAAGTTTGCGCGCGCATGGGTTCCGAGATACGTGGTAGACCCTGTAGTACGCCCTTTGCTCAGCCATCACAAGTGGTGTCAGAAGTGAACCAAAAGTAACTCAGTAAAACACAAATTAAGAATAAAAAGGGAGAGAAGGAAAGAAAGGTGCTCACGAAGAAAAATACACACAACAATGCAAACAATTGCCATCATATACACACTTACACAGTAAGTCACACAATATTACTACATAAACTGACTTGCATGACACTTATACATATACATAGTTGTTGAAAAAGGTATCATTTCGTTTCACCCTACATTAGTAAAACAATAATCAGTCAAAATTCCGCCCGAAAGACCAGAACGTCACAAAAACCACAGACACACAAGTCCAATCTTTTACGTACCTTTAGAAAAATCAAAGAACGAGGAAACGGAGGCGAAAATGCCAAATACAGTGACATTCCGCGATATATATTTTACAATTCCTACCTTCGACGGCAAAAATATACCCGTAGAAACTTTCATCCGCGCATGTAATAGGGCAAATGCCGTTCTACCAGACACAGACAGATCTAAATTTTTAGAATTATTACCATGCAAACTAACTGGAAATGCAATCGAAATAGTAGATACGAAAACCTACTCAACTTTAAGCGATTTATTATCAGACCTTAAAACAGCATTTAGTAAACCAATCGAACTATCTGATCTAGAATTCGAACTAAAATGTACAGCGCAAAATTACGGTGAATCAGTCTTTAACTATTCTATACGAGTACGTAGAATTTTAAACAAAATCATAGAGCGCTTAGAAACGGTTTATAATGCAATAGAGTATAAAGACTATCTAACAAATAGAATAGTAGAAGTAAAAAACGTAGCAATAAAAGCATTTGTACGCGGTCTTGTAGATAGCATAAACTATCAAATGCCTAGACAAAACCCAACACTCCAATCAGCAATAAACGAGGCAATAGATATCGAAAACGAACTATTAAAACGCCAAAAATTACACCAAAACAATATATGCCACGAAGAAGGGTCACAAGACTCTAATAAAGCACACGTTAGATTTACAGAAACAACTAATCATAAAACTGCAATACCAGACGAAAATTTTTGTCATTTTTGTGAAAAGATAAGACATACAGTACAGGAATGTCGTTCTCTACAACGACACAAAGCTACCCAACGTAACTATTCCCACAATTCAGGCAGATCGTTCTCACGGAGTAACCCCAGCTACAGAAACACAAACCGAGGATTCAGCACCCGAAAAGACACGTACGATGGAAGACGAGACGACCGACCTAACGCGCACAGAGAAAATTGTCGAGACACAAATATATACAGAAAAAATTCACATGATAGATACAGAAACAATTCACGCGATAGATACAGAAATAATTCACATGATAGATACAGAAACAATTCACGCGATAGGTACAGAAATAATTCGCACGATAGATACGGAGATAATTCACGGATTAAGAACGATCTCCACAATAGGAACAGATACAGAGGTGACTCGAATAACAGATTTGA
The DNA here is from genome assembly GCA_951802695.1 of Nomada ruficornis. Taxonomy (NCBI): domain Eukaryota; kingdom Metazoa; phylum Arthropoda; class Insecta; order Hymenoptera; family Apidae; genus Nomada; species Nomada ruficornis. The sequence continues at coordinate 13,482,801 of OX637850.1, forward strand.
ATATCGGACAAATTCACCAGACACATATAAGAATAACTCAAGTAATAGATACCGAAATAACTCAAGAGATAGATATAGAAACGACTCGCAAGACAGACCTGAATACACTGACGACAGAAACACACATGACGCGTATGACAAAGCAGAAAATACAAAGATTAGACACAAATCGGAAGAAAACGGTACAAGTGAAATCGAAACAGCAATTAAAAACTTAGTAATAAAAAACTTCAGCGATGTCTCGCGGGAAGGCACGGCGCGGGACACAACATCACAGTGCCGAATGGAAACAGATTAGAAGAACAAACCCAAACAAAACAAGCTAAAGTATCATGCGGAATTTCCAAAAATCATCGACCACCTACGATACACATACACACACCCGACGTACGCAATAGCATCGTAAAATTTTTCATTGATACAGGCACACAAGTAAACCTCATAAAAATTAATAAAATTGCAAAACACATAAAAATTAATCAATATATAATATACGAACTACGAGGTATAACAGAGGGAAAAAGTAACACCTTAGGATCCTGTTTAATCACCGTTGAAAAAATTCCAGTAGAATTCCAAGTAGTACCAGACTCGTTTTCTATTACAGAAGACGGACTTTTAGGTGACGCTTTCTTTAAGCAAACTCAGACATATTATATTCCGACGCTTGCATAGCATTTAAAAATCACAGTATACCATTTGCGACACCGGAAATAGTTGAAATACCTCCCAGATCGAAAATTCAAATGCACATTAGATTAAAACGCACAGATCTCCTAGAAGGATATATACCAAAAATTAAAGCACATGAAAAATTATATTTAGGAAATGCCGTAGTAAAAAATTATAAGAATATAGCATACATACATGCTACAAACACAAGTTCAACACCAATAAGGTTAGAAATTTCAGAATTAGAGTTACAACCCATTGAAAAAATTTCGGATACATTAGGAACAATCGCAGATGTAACAGATTTTCATGGTACTCAAACAGAATACCATGCAGCAATCTATACCATAAAAAGAAACGAACGATCCGAAAAACTGAGAACGCTCCTGCACTTAGAAAATCTAAATGACGAGGAGAAGCAACATGTTTTACAATTAGCGTCAGAATACTCAAATTTATTTTACATTCCCGGTGATCGATTAGGACATTCTTCAGTAATCAAACACAAAATAGACACAACAGATGAAACACCTATTAACATAAAACAATACCGGTATCCCCCTGTACACAAACTAGAAATCCAAAAACAAGTTCAAAATTTGTTAGACAAAGACATAATCCAACCATCCGCCTCGCCATACAATTCACCAATCTGGATTGTTCCCAAAAAACCAGACAACAAAGGTAACAAAAAATGGCGAATGGTCATAGATTTCAGGAAATTGAATGAAAAGACGATCACAGACGCGTATCCCCTTCCAAATATAATCGATATTCTGGACCAATTAGGCAATGCTCAATATTTTTCGGTTTTGGATTTGGCATCAGGTTTTCACCAGATAGAAATGCACTCAGAGGACAAACAAAAAACAGCGTTTTCCACCCCAAATGGTCACTTTGAATTTAACCGTATGCCATTCGGCTTGAAAAACGCACCCGCTACATTTCAGCGTGTTATGGACATTATATTGTCTGGCTTACAGGGAAACGATTTGTTTGTGTATCTAGACGACATCGTAATCTATGCAAATAGCCTTTCGGAACATACCACAAAATTTCGTAGATTAGCAAACAGATTGACGGACGCAGGACTTTCATTACAGACAGAAAAATGTCAATTTTTGAGAAAAGAGGTGACATATTTGGGTCACACAATTACGAAAGACGGTGTGAAACCGAATTCCAGCATTGTATCGGCTATTCAAGATTTCCCAAGACCAGAAAATAAAAAGAATATCAAACAATTTGCAGGGCTAACAGGATACTATAGGCGCTTTATAAAAAACTATGCAAACATTATTTCACCATTAACACGACTGCTTCGGAAAAATGTAAATTTTACGTGGAATACAAAACACCAAATTGCCTTCGATACACTGAAGAACAAGATTATAGAACAACCAATTCTACGATACCCGGATTTCGCAAAAGCATTTACATTAACCACTGACGCGTCCGATTATGCGATAGGTGCCGTATTAAGCCAGGAACATAATAACTTCAACCATCCAGTAGCATTTTATTCAAGATCACTCACAACATCAGAACAGTTATACGATACAATGAGAAAAGAACTACTAGCAATCATAAATGCGATCGAACACTTTAGACCCTATTTATATGTAAAAAGTTCACCCTCATCACAGACAATAGAGCACTTACATATTTGAAACACAAGGCAAACCCACCACAACAATTACAACGATGGCAAGTCGTATTAAACGACTACGACTTTGAAATTCACCACCAGCCTGGAAAATTAAACCTGGTAGCGGATGCGCTATCCCGGAATCCAGCAAATATTATGCCAATCAGACAAAGACAACAATTATCGGATACTATAGATACATGCGAAAATAAAAAACCAAAGATATACCACCAACCACAAACTAGAGCACGTTCGACGACAGATGACGGATCAGGAAACCCGCAATTGCGCAAGAAACAATGCAATTCGCAAAGGGACGAAATTGGCTATGTAAGACAATCAGACACCGACTTACCAACAAAATCAGACATGGAGCGACAATACACAAATATTAAACTAGATGACACCATAGACGAACAAAACAGGGACTCATTGTCGTCTACGTCATCGGAAGATGAACATATAGTACTGAGACGAAGACCGCTGCGAAAACGCACGAACCACAAAGAGTATAAAACTATCGAAGGAGAAATGAATTCAACAGCACAAAAGCACGAAAGGAAAACCAACACAGAAAAATATACAAATGAAGAGGTAAATAAACCTAGTAACAAGGGTACAACAAATAAAAAGGAATCAAGTTTGAGTAACAAAACTATGAATAAAGCGAAAGACAATAATGATGCATCAATAAGCGAGCGTCCGCTATACGACGACGGAGAAATACAAAGTAATTGTCCCTCGAATGACGACGGACAAACAAATCCTCACGCATCATTCTTAAAAAAGGAACCAACAAATATCGCCGAAGAAAACATTTCCACAAACTCAAACACTGCCAACCTACCTTCCCTTGACGTACATGCAGACATACCGTTAGAAATAGTTACACCAAATTTCCGTTCACCACCTTCGTGCATACAAAATCTCCCAAGGACGAATGCTACAGATAACGACCTGCCAGCAATTGGGATAACGAGTGAACCAATTAGTAACGAATTTCAAGATTGTATGGTAAAACCTCAACAAATATCAAAAAATTCTGAAGAATACAATGCACAGAATACAGCCGAAAAACAAACAGATACACCGAATATAAACAATGCAACGGATACACAAGACCGAATGTTCACACCTCAAAAGTATACAACCCACACACACAGGAATGACTCGAGCACTACCTCAGCAGATGACACCCAAGACGAAACATACCAGCCATCAGCCTATCATAGGAAACAACTGATTGCACCAGCGAGGTCAAGTACACGGCGAACACATTGCACGGGGAATATAACAATCCGAAATAATATCATAATTACACCAAACAATTTTTTAACAAAAAAAGACAATGTCGCATATTTCGTTTCAGCAGATTGCATATTGGATACACCGATAACACAAACACTTCAAGAAAAAGGAATTATTACACGAGAATCCCTCTTACAATGCAATCCAAACATCGGAGATATTCTCATTACACGACATGGCATCACGTGTTATTTCGGCATGGTTTGCAAAATAAGCAACACAAATTGTACAGATGTCCACATTATGAAGAAATGCCTCGAGACACTCTTAAATATACTACGCAAACTCGAAATTAACTCGTGAACCATATCTAAAGACACCAAAATAATCGACCTATGCACCTGGTCAAACATAAAATCATTCTTATTCGCAAACGCGTCAGACACAGACCTCACCGTTACAATCTGTGAAGGACTCATATCAGTTCCACCACCAGAAATTAGAAAAAAAATAATCGCAGAATCGCACAGTTCTACAACTGGCGGTCACAAAGGCATAACAAAAACATATAAAAGAATTGCTTCTCAATATTACTGGAAAGGCATGAAAAACGAGATCAAAAACTTCATAAAATATTGCATTGATTGCCAGAAAAACAAACTAGTGCGGATAAAACCGAAGGCACCGATGATCATCACCGACACCCCTACCGAACCTTTCGATAAAATTGCTATTGACATATGCGGACCTTTAAAGAAAACAAACAGCGGATATGAATACATTTTAACAATCATAGTAAATTTTTAAGTAACTTTTTAGTAAATTTGGAATAGCAATCCCGCTAAAACAACAGACATCAGTAGAAGTCGCTAAAGCGATCGCTACAGATCTCATTTGCATATTTGGTGCCCCACGAGCAATTCTTTCCGACCAAGGTAGAAATTTCATGTCTGACAGGTTCAAAGAATTTACAAACCTTTTCAAAATCAAACATTACAGAACTTCGGCTTACCACCCACAATCAAACGGAGCTGTTGAACGTAGCCATCATGGTCTCATAGAATACCTAAAACATTTCATATGTTAAACTCGTGATTGGGACCAATACCTCAAACTCGCAATGCTATCCTATAATACAAGTATACACGAAAGTACCGGCTGCACACCTTTTGAACTAGTTTTCGGCAGAATAGCTCGTTCTCCTTCAGAATTTCCACCTCTTGAAAAAATCCTAACATATGATGACTATTTACAAACCTTTAGTAAACACTTAAAGGAAATGCAACAAATTGCACTGCAAAAACAAATACAATTTAAGGAAAAAACCAAGCGATACTACGATAAAAGGATTACTACACCAAATTTCTTAGTCGGTCAACTTGTATTCTTAATTAACGACCAAAGAAAGAGTAAACTCGATAGCAATTACATAGGACCTTTTAAAATTCTGGAAATTCTAGATAGACATAATGTAAAATTAAAAATTAAAGAGAACAAATCAAAAATCGTGCATGTAGACAAAATAAAATTGGCACATGTTACAGATGCCTCGTATCACTTGTAAGCGCAGACGTCCGATACAAGATAACACCACTCACACAAAACCCTGGTCTACACTCAGAAGCACTAGGCACGTTACACTTATACCACACTACATGGACTCTGATAGCACATACCGATACACAAGGCCTCGTAACTCAACGCACACAAATATGGGAAAATCTACAAGCTACAAAAAACTTTTGCACAACAATAGGACCACCTTGCCTAATCTACGGACAACTGAAACTGTTGGAATCTCGTCTACACGATATAAGGACCTCAGAAACAACACTTCGGGAACTACTCCCAACCATCGAATTAGTCAATAATATAAGAAAAAGACGCGCACCATTCGAATTTATTGGAAAAATTAGCAAAGCTCTTTTTGGAACCTTAAGTGTGGAAGATGCTATTAAAATTAACGAACAAATCGAATCACTAGCTAACGTCACCCAGGAAATCGCAGAATTGGTAGCAGACCAGACGCACATAATAAAATCAAAATTTAACCTCGTACAAGAACAAATAAAATCCTTGACAGGAACAATAGAACACGAAATTAAAGACATTAATCAGGTACTATTAACAGTTAGAAACAACGCAAAGATTCTTCAGTATAATCAAAAGGCAATACTGTATGCAACGGAAATCGATGAAGCAGTAACACAACTAGAAATTAAAATTAATACCCTTATCGATGCCACTCTTTTTGCCAAGATCGGTCAAATACACCCTCAAATATTAACGGCGCAACAAATACTATCCTGTGCCGAGACCATACACAAATCAATACGGAATCTGGAATTTCCGATACCACTGGATAAACAGCACATACCACAATTACTTACAATAATCAACTTAACGGTATTTCACAATGGAGCTAAATTAATCTATATCTTAAAGATACCACTACTAGATTACACTCCGTATAAGCTGTATCAACATTTTCCGGTTCTCGTCCCTCAATCTATCACTGCTAACAGTAGTTTAAAGTTTGCCTTCATAAAACCATCTACAACATACACGGCAATCTCGGTAGATTTCGAAAACTATTGCAACATTAAAAATTTGGACCACTGCAAATACTTAGATTCTCGTTACGTATGCAAACAGATCGACCCAAGTCAAACTGTACGCAGTAACGCCGAATGCGAAATCCAACTGCTGTAAAACCCAAATTTTCACAACTTAGAAATATGTGATATACGACTTAAGACTTTGAAACAAACCTATTGGTCTAGATTTCGAGACACAAACAGTTGGTTTTACGCTGCACCAAAAGCCGACACACTCTACATTACATGCAATAACAAACAATCTTTTATAGAATCAATAAAAGACACCGGAATACTTCAGGTTGATGAATTGTGCATGGCAAGGACACATTCAGTCAAATTAATACCCTCAATAGAAATAACTTCGTATATAACAGCCAATTTTTCCCATGCAGCACACTTAAATATTACGGAAATAATAAAAAACTAGTGTGCGCTTAAGACCGCACGAGCGAAGTGTAAACTTCGATGGCGATTTTAATCTATTCTAATTAATATATACATGAATGAGGGATGAAAGCGAGCGAGTGTGTATGCGAGTGTGTGCGTGTGGCCTAGCGAGCGAGAAGCATATGTGCGACGATGCGTGTATAGCGAGCGCGTGAGTGTGGCCTAGCGACACGGAAGACAAAGAATGCGCAAAAGGCGAAGCGCATAAAGAACGAAGGCACAAGTCAGTATTAATGTGATCGACTTAGCGAACGGAACGTTGATGTGATCGTCTTATTTTATTCTTTATATCATCCTTATTGTTATTAGCGTATAGTATAGTATGTAAGTTCAGAATAAACTGCTTTAGTGTATTAAGATACCCGCTTCAATCCTACATGAATAACATGAATATTATTATTACGGGTCTTATTACTTGGACGAATCTGTTGGAAAACTAGATTATGAGAATGTGTGATAATATATAATGCACAGTTCAGTTTAGTAAAAGTAATTCATTTTATACAGTAAAAGAAGGCAGGTCCTTATTCAGAGGAGAAACTCTAACGAATTAATATAGAATATATTCTCATATACAGGGTGTCTCTTAACTTCTATCCGTCCCGGAAATGAGGGGTAGCTGGGGTGATTCTGAACAACTTTTTCCTTGACCAATATGTGGTTTGCAGCTTCATTTTCAAGTTATTAACGAAAAACACTGGCCAATGAGAGCGCCCGCCGGTCGGCCGATGGCGCGCGCTCAGGCACGAACCCATCAGCTGTCACGATGGGGGGGCATCGAGGGTACCGACGGAAGCGTGCGGCAAATGTTACATCGTATTAATTAAGAATAATGTGGAATAATTCGTTTATACTTATGAAACTAATAAGTCGTTTAATAACCATGTTCTATTACTTATGAAAAAAATATTTTTTTAACAGCACGTTTTCAGGTGGATAAATTATGTGTTCAGAAAAACGATTTGCACAACTAATGTTAGAAAAAGCTAGTTAAACTTACCCATTCGTCCACGAATTAACTTGCTTAACGTGTGCGAATCCTGACCCAGGCAACGTTCAACAGCTGATGTTACGGCTGGGTTAGTATCCTTGCACGATCACTTCACTTCACGATAACTTCACTTCACGGTCACTTGCACTTGCTACTGTGAAATTTGGGTATAGTTAAAAACAATTTATTCTTCCTACGTTTAAACATTTAGTAATATTCTGCGTTTGTACGATTCACGTTTCTCGTTCGGTTAGCAGAACGACTCTGCCAGCTGAAACGTTCGCACTCGCTTCCACACGCACACGCACACACACTGTCTCCAAATTTAGTGGAAATCGGCGGCAGATACCGATCACACAGGGCAACATCGGCCCCCTGCGTAGTGTGCGTCGCAGTGTGAGCGTCGGCACTACAATGTTATCCACAATTAAAGAACATGTGCGTGTTCGTGTGGAAGCGAGTGCGACGTTTCAGCTGGCAGAGTCGTTCTGCTAGCCGAACGGACAACATGAATCGTAAAAACGTAGACTATTACGAAATGTTTAAACGTAAGAAAAATAAATCGGTTTCAAATATTCCCACATTTCACAGTGGCAAGTGATAGTGACCGTGAAGTGAGGTGATCTTGAAGTGAATTCACCGTGAGTGTAGTGAGTTCACCGACCCGGCCGGTGTCATCAGCTGTTGAGCGTTGCCTAGGTCAGGATTCGCACAATGTTTACCAGATTAATTCGTAGACGAATGGGTAAATTTAACCAGCTTTTTCTAACATTAGTTCTGCAAATCGTTTTTCTTGAAACATAATTTATCCACCTAAAAACGTGCTGTTAAATAAAATATTTTTTTCATAAGTAATAAAACAGTTTATTTCTTTCGGATAATGAATAAACGTATCGAACACGGTTATTAAACGACTTATTAGTTTCATAAGTATAAACGAATTATTCCACATTATTCTTAATTAAGACGATGTAACATTTGCCGCACGCTTCCGTCGGTACCCTCGACGCCCCCCCATCGTGACAGCTGATAGGTTCGTGCCTGAGCGCGCGCCATCGGCCGGCCGTCGGGCGCTCTCATTGGCCAGTGTTTTTCGTTAATAACTTAAAAATGAAGCTGCAAACCACATATTGGTCAACGAAAAAGTTGTTCAGAATCACCCCAGCTACCCCTCATTTCCGGGACGGATAGAAGTTAAGAGACACCCTGTATGTATATTCTCAGAACTATAAGAGATAATTATTTGTTTAACTGGGTTTTATACAATGCATAAAACCAACACGCCTCCTCAAAAATTATTCGTTTATATAAGAATGCACCTTCCTCTTACTTTCTCTGGGGTCTAGTGGGGACTACTGGTGGAGAAATATCTATGGCACTATCGATATTATCGATGGTTGCTACTATCGAATATCGGAAACTATCGATAATATATGTTTACTATCGATAGTATATCGAAAATGTGGGTTAACATTCGTAATGCCGCGAATTTAAAAATGTTTGGTAATTTGATGATAAGCATTTGTTCTATAATTGACGATACCGATAGTATTTAGTCATTAAAGGCTGGCCTTCTGTGTGATCTTGCGTACGAAAGAATCTGCCGAAATATCCTTTGTACAGGATTGAACTGTATCTGCGCGTTTTTAGGAGAGCGCTCTCTTCCTCTGCGCCTAACGTCATTTCCTTGGCTGCCAGAGAGAGCGCTCATCATTACATTACTTATGTATGTACTACATATGCATACATATCACATTCCATCACTATCGATAATTATAGATGGTAGATGGTCCAACTATCGGAAATTATCGATAGTGCTGACCATCGATATTTCTCCACCACTACTAAGCACTGTCTGATCTTCGCTCGGGAAACTCGGCTCTCTTGATCTACCTCGTGAGCCTGACGATCTCGAACTGAGCGTGTCGCTTCGGCTCTCGAGTTTACCCGAATTAGCGTCTCGCGCCCGAGCGTGTCGCTTCGGCTCTCGAGTTTACCCGAATTAGCGTCTCGCGCCCGAGCGTGTCGCTTCGGCTCTCGAGTTTACCCGAATTAGCGTCTCGCGCCCGAGCGTGTCGCTTCGGCTCTCGAGTTTACCCGAATTAGCGTCTCGCGCCCGAGCGTGTCGCTTCGGCTCTCGAGTTTACCCGAATGAGCGTGTCGCGCCCGAGCGTGACGCATCAGACTCATTCACTCCCCAGCAAAATTCTGTGCGTGGCGCGCCTAAAGAAGTTTACACTTCAAAAAATTCGGTAGATTTAGTAGACAGCGTAAATTTTACAGAGATTCTAAAAGAAACGGACAAATATACACAAACTCCAGAATCAAATACAAATGAGGACTTAACCTACCAAGAAATTAAATTAAAAACAATTATTGCCAAAGCTAAAGAAATCAGTAAAACACATTATATGTACAACAGACTCTCCATGTTAGAAAAACTAGTTAAATACACAGGATTTTCAATAGGCCCAATTTTACTCACCTTAGGAATATGTTGGAAATTCTCATTGTTCAATAGAATGTTTTCAATAATAAACCTTATTACAATTATTACCAGACGAAACAGAACCGGACCACAACCGACAAACGAACAAGGAATAAGACAATTAACCAATGCTGTTGAAGTATTGGAACCCCAAATTGAAACATCCAACAGAACCGAGATGATACCAATGCATTGCTCTAAACAAATCACACCATAACATACAACACCTAAACAAAACTAACATTTTCCACAGATAACAGATAAATATTGCGACAAAAACCTTAGACATATAAGTACATGTATATTTTACTATCATAATGTTTCAATGTAATACGAAACCTACTATAACTTTTATTTTTCAATGCTTCAGCTTGTATAATTATAAAAAAAAAAAAAAAAAAAAAAAAAATGTATTTTCGCAAATACATTTTCTCTAATAAATAATAACTCGTACGTAACATAAACACGTTCGAATGGAAATACGCATACCACATCATTTACACTAAACCTCAACGTATAAGCTTGAAAGTTCCAGGATAGAAATCAACTTCCCAGCATATGACAGACCAAAAAGGAATATTACCACAAAACAACAATAATTCGGTAAAATTCAAATCATAATTTGACCAAACGCACGTCACTTGGTAAATATAAAATATATGCATACCATATATGTACATGGATGTATACTCTAATTGTCCAACCATAGTAATAGATATGAATACACGTTCGCACATACTACAGACTCATATTTTTCAGGAAAACACGATCACCACTACATCAAGATACATACTACCATCTCACTAACTAAGCAGGCACACCTTACGAGAAGCACAATACACCACACCAATGTCCGCAACGATATAATAACACACGCAACCACCATCCTGCCAGAATACTGAAACGTCGTAACAAACTGCACTACACCCAGTCATATAAATTATCGTTTTCAAAAAGTAATTGATGCGGGAGCATCAAATTTTGTAAGGGGGGGAGTGTCACGTATGCATATTGGCCTGCCGGCTCCCACCTAAGCAGCGGCTCAGTCCCACTCCAACCTTTGAAGGATATAGAACATAGTACGCCCTTTGCTCAGCCATCACAAGAACTAAAAAGAGTACATGGAAAAGTTTTGTTAGCCTGCATGGAAATAATGACCCCTGGAGTATTCTATACAGGGTTATAAGAAATAAAATGAAAAACGATATTTGTATGAGTTCGTTGGTGTTACAAACGGGAAATATAACTTATTCTTGGAAAGAAACCATGGAAGTGTTAATAAATGAATGTGTGCCGGGGGAAAATGTTAATAATGAGTTGGGAATACACAAGGAAATAAAAACACAAAATGTAAATATCGAAAAGCCCCTGGGTTGGATGGTTCTTCCGTGGAAATAATACCAAGACTTTGGACGTATAATAAAGAAATTCTATATAATTTATTTAACAATTGTTTTAGAAACCCGATTTTCCCCCACTGAGTGGAAGAAAGCGAACTTAAAATAATTTTAAAAGATGATACAAGGGATAGAACACAGCTAAGTTCTTATAGACCGATTGCACTGCTTGCTGTAGCTGGGAAAATTTTTGAAAGAATTTTGATTAAAAGAATTCAATTACAGTATATAGATAGATGATTAGTCAATTTGAATTTAGACCTGGGAAATCGACTGAGGATGCGTTGATATCTTTGACAAGAGGAATAATTGAAGTTGAGAAGAAGTACGTGTTCGGAATTTTTGTGGATATTGAAGCCGCGTTTGATAATCTTTGGTGGCGAATAATAATTACTAGATTAATTAGGACAGAGTGCAGTTCTACTATTGTGAAGATAATGAAGAGATACTTTCATAATCGTGAAATGATTATTGCTTCCAGATTTACAAAAATTTCCAGAAAAATGAGGAGGGGATGTCCGCAGGGGTCTGTTGGTGGCCCCATGGCCTGGGGTTGGTGCATGGACCCACTGTTGGGCCGCCTGCAAACTGAGTCAGAAGAGAATAATTTAGATACAGAATTTATAGCATATGCGGATGATCTCGCGGTAATCGTTAAGGGAAATTCGAGTGTGGAACGTGAAAGACACTCAGAAAAAATATTAACAGAATTTGGGTATGACGAATATAAATTAAAAGTTTCACTAAACAAGGCAACCGCAATGATGCTAAAAGGACGATTAGATAAAGAAAAACTTCCGAATCTTAAAATATATAAAGAAAAAATTTACAACGTGTGTAAAATATCTGGGTATGATTGTTGATGAGAAGCTAAGTTTTGTTGAACAGGCGAAATATGTTAGAAATAAAATTTTAAAATTATCTATGGCATTAAGAAGAGTGACAAGAGAGTCTTGGAGACTGAAGGCACACATTATCAACATAATGTATACTGCCGTGGTCTTGCCAATGGCTAACTATGGTTCCGGAATTTGGTTTGATGTGGTGCAAAAATCGCACGTAATTAGACATCTTTTGGCTACTCAGAGAATGCTTTTATTAGTTTTTTCGAGGGCGTGCAGAACAACTGCAACAGTGGCCATGCAAGTAATTGCCGGAACATTACCATTAGACCTAAGTATTTTGAAACATGCACTAATAAATAGAGTTAAAAGAAATATTACAACAATTTGGAAAACGTATGAGTATTATAAACGGGATTTATTAGAACAGAATTTGGAGATCAAAAGAATAGCTGAGGAAGCGAAATAGATAGAAGAATTAATGTATAAAGAGTGGCAAGAAAGATGGGATTCAGATACGAAAGGCAGAGTCACATATCAATATATAAAGGACATTAAATTTGTCAAGAATAATGATTGGTTCCGACCTGGACGTTATTGTGTTTATATGCTAACAGGGTATGGCTCGATAAATAGTTCCCTATATAGGAGAGGAAGTATAAATACTAATAAATGCCAAATTTGCCGAATGGAAGCAGAGGAAAGCATAGACCATATGTTATACAAATGCCAGCTTCGAATTACCGGTCGGCGACGCTGCTGCTTTGGGTACCCTCAGGGCCCGTCTTGAAACACGGACCAAGGAGTCTAACATGTGCGCGAGTCATTGGAATGCATAAACCTAAAGGCGAAATGAAAGCGAAGGTCGGTCTCGGCGTCGACCTAGGGAGGATGGGTCGCGTTAGGATGCGGCCTCGCACTCCCGGGGCGTTTCGTTCTCATTGCGAGAAGAGGCGCACCTAGAGCGTACATGTTGGGACCCGAAAGTGGTGAACTATGCCTGGTCAGGACGAAGTCAGGGGAAACCCTGATGGAGGTCCGCAGCGATTCTGACGTGCAAATCGATTGTCGGGACTGGGTATAGGGGCGAAAGATTAATCGAACCATCTAGTAGCTGGTTCCCTCCGAAGTTTCCCTCAGTATAGCTGGCACTCGCTCGTTCCTCTTTGAACGCGTGCGAGTCTCATCTGGTAAAGCGAATGATTAGAGGCCTTGGGGCCGAAACGACCTCAACCTATTCTCACACTTTAAATGGGTGAGATCTCTGGTTTGCTTGAAACGTGAAGCCACGAGATTTTGGATCAGAGTGCCAAGTGGGCCAATTTTGGTAAGCAGAACTGGCGCTGTGGGATGAACCAAACGCAGAGTTAAGGCGCCTAAGTCGACGCTTATGGGATACCATGAAAGCCGTTGGTTGCTTAAGACAGCAGGACGCAGAGGGGTCTGGGCGTGAGCCTGCCTGGAGCCGCCGTCGGTGCAGATCTTGATGGTAGTAGCAAATACTCCAGCGAGGCCCTGGAGGACTGACGTGGAGAAGGGTTTCATGTGAACAGCCGTTGCACACGAGTCAGTCGATTCTATGCCCTAAGAGAAATCCTATGTAGGTGGGGTGTCCTAAAACATATAATCTATATGATGGAGAAACACACCCGTCGGGCGAAAGGGAATCCGGTTTCTATTCCGGAACCCGGCAGTGGAACCGCATACCAATCGGGCCCTTGTGAGAGAGTTCGTCGGGGTAACCCAAAATGACCCGGAGACACCGTCGGGAGATCCGGGAAGACTTTTCTTTTCTGTATAAGGATTCGAGTTCCCTGGAAACCTCTAGTAGGGAGATAGGGTTTGGGATGCGAAGAGCACCGCAGTTGCGACGGTGTCCGGATTTTCCCCTCGGACCTTGAAAATCCAGGACAGGGGCACATGGAGGTGTCGCGCCGGTTCGTACCCATATCGGCAGCAGGTCTCCAAGGAATAGGGCCTCTAGTCGATAGATTAATATAGGTAAGGGAAGTCGGCAAATTGGATCCGTAACTTCGGAATAAGGTTTGGCTGTGAGGAGCGGGGCGTGTCGGGCTTGGTCGGGAAGTGGGTTTGGCCGATGTGCCGGGCCTGTGCGAGGTGAACGGACGCATTATTGCGAAACCGGGATCCGAGTTCGGTCCCGTGCATTATCCTCCCGCGGATCTTCCTTGCTGCGAGGCTTCCGTGGCGGATCTTCCGTCGTGGTCGTTCTCTTCGGCCGCCATTCAACGCTCAGCTCAGAACTGGCACGGACTAGAGGAATCCGACTGTCTAATTAAAACAAAGCATTGCGATGGCCCCCGCGGGTGTTGACACAATGTGATTTCTGCCCAGTGCTCTGAATAGGGTTTCCCCACCTGTCTTAGGTGGGGAAATCCCCTTAAGAGGGCCATGGTTAGCAAGCAGTTACCTCTACTCGGTTCCCGCCACGAGTAACTCTTTGGGGGGGGGGGGCTCTCGGTGGTGCCATTCCTTTTATAGGGAGTGGCGCCCCCGGGGGCCTCCCCAGGGAGTGAAACCAAGTACTGCCCCTGCGAACCACCGACTATGAGGGTTGCCTCCCCTCATGGTCGTATGTCAACTGGCCCAAAACGAAATAAAAAGCCTCGGTTGTAGGGTACACCCATATTAGGTGGCCCTCGACTAAGCGGCGCGCCCGCTGGCGACGCCACTCCATTCCCCGAAGGCGAATCTAGCCCGATATAATCCAGTCCTGAAGTCTTTCATTGCGAATTTCCAGGTTGTGATAGAGTATTCTCTACGAAAACCGGACGTGGTGTACACTACCAAAGGAGTCATAAGAATTGGTACGACGCCCAGCAAAGTACGACTCGGTCGAAGGCACGCTGGACGCGCGAGGAAGAGGCGATTCTAACACGGCAAGAGGTGCGACTTACCCAGCAGGGAGTACGGTTTACCAACCAGGAGCTCCTGAAGGTGCTACCTGAGAGGACATTAGAAGCCATAAAGGGCCAAAGACGGAAAAAGGAGTATAAATCCCGAGTTGAACAACTGCTCAATTCGGCACGCGTGCAAGCTGCCGTATTTGACTCCGACGGAACAACTACCGACCCCTCGGTCCCTTCGGTCAGCTGCCTTATCTCGCACCAACAAGGGGAAGCCCTTGAGGCTGATGAGCTCCCTATGAAGCCGATGGCCGAATTTTTGCAGGGTCTGCCGGTCGACGACAATGAGAAGTTCTCAATGCTCAACCGAATTATTCGGTCTTTAAATATCTGGAGCTGAGAACAGGTATTTGAGGAAACCTCGATCTTCCTCCGACAAATGTGCTCATATCGCCGAGCGGCCCCACGTAAACGGTTGTCTGGTCCTCCACATCAATCACACCGTAAGCGCCGGAGAGCCGAATACTCGCGGGTCCAGCGGGCGTGGAAGCGTAACAGAACAACCTGCATACGCGATTTGCTCAGGGACAAACGAATATCCTCTGCACCACCGAAAGATGTCATGGTCCCCTTTTGGGAACGAATAACGAATGACCTTTGAGGATTCCAGTACGCCGGGTTACGTGTCGGATAGGGAGGTCATTGTGGATTTATGGGTGCCAATTACTTCTAATCAGGTTAAAATGGCTCTACCGCCAATGGGCACTGGATCTGGCCCTGATGGCTTCTCTGTTACGGATTTCCGAGACGTCCCTATAGGTGTATGGACAGAGGTTTTTAATATTTGTATTCTGTGCGGCAAATTCCCCCAACATCTCCTTGAGTCAAAAACCACGCTCATAGCTAAAAAGGACGAAGCGTCGGAACCGAGAGACTTCAGACCCATCATGGTCTCGTCTACTATCAGCAGGACTTTTCACAAAATCCCCGCGAACCGGATGACTAAGCATACAAAACTTGATCCGAGACAAAAGGCCTTTAGACCGATTAATGGTTGTTCTGAGAACATCTTTATGATGGACTTTATTCTGAGTTCTTCTAGGAAAAATCATCAGCCTCTGTTCATGGCATCGTTGGACGTGGCCAAAGCGTTCGATTCGGTAGCTCATCAAGCCATATTGGATACCCTACGTTCATCTGGGGTTCCAATACCGATGATCGAGTACATCGAAGATGCCTACAGGCGCTCCATTACACGGCTCCATTATGAAGATGGGGAGTCCCACGCAATACATCCTGCATGTGGTGTAAAGCAAGGTGATCCGCTTTCCCCCATTATCTTCCATATGGCTAATGACCGGCTCTTCGCCAGACTCCCTAAGGAGATAGGTGTGAGAGTTGGTAATTCCACAATTAATGCCGTAGGCTATGCGGACGATATTGTCCTTTTTGCGCTAATCTCCACAGGCCTCCAAATTTTACTCGACGCAGCTGCAGAATTCCTGCACGAATGCGGGCTAAAAATCAACGAGTCGAAATGCTTCACGGTCGCGTTAAAAACAGTCCCCGGGCAAAAGAAGACAGTTGTCAATGCTGTTGTGCCCGGCTATACCAATATACTAAACGCGAATCAGCAATATATAAAATCTAGGTCGGTTCAACGAAATCGAGCGGATGCGCTGGGAATTCGCTGATCACCGAATCAGCAATACAAACGGGGCAACGACACATGTGAGGCGTCGACCCTCAAAGAAGATTCAGCGAATTCCTCAAGCGCCACAATATAAAAGCGCGGGCAAATCGCCCGGCATCATCTTTTGATCAAACCAATTAGGCCGTCACTTTCAAAAACCTGCTGTACCTAAGCTAATAAATCTCTTGTTTTCACTCGAACACCGGTGAATACTAATTCTTCAATCGCTCCCGCACCCACGAAATCCCGCAACAATAACAAGTGCTAACCGTGGCACAACAATGCGTCCCATACATTTAACTGCCTAGGCTGTCGTATCCCAGCACTCAATCGAACCGATCAATGGAAATATTTAGGGGTCCCATTTACACCTGAGGGTCACCTGTTGAGCAACCCAGTAGAGAGACTTAAGTTAGAGCTCAACAAACTTTCAGCGGCACCCCTTAAACCCCAACAGCGCCTGTTTACGGCACGTACGGTTGTCCTCCCGGCGCTATACCATCTATTTGTCTTAGGCTCTACAAATATTAGTTTGTTAAACAAACTGGACACAACCATTCGAAAGGCAGTGCGAAAATGGTTGGATCTGCCGCACGACGTACCAAACGCGTACTTCCATTGCGACGTCAGTGATGGAGGTTTATCGATTCCATCTCTTCGTTGGACGATGCCACTTCAGCGACTTAATAGACTAAAGGGCCTAAAAATTATCGAAGATGAGCAGTTTCCTGAGGCGATGATACATTCCGTCGAAGAGGAGATAAAACGAACTCAGCTCCGTCTGAAGGGCCTGCTCATTGATTCATATGCAGTTTGCAAAAATCGGTTTGCCAAACTACTGCACAATTCCAACGACGCACAGTGGGCTGGATCGAGATATTTGGTGACATTTTGCCCAAAAGCGAACTTTCTCGTATCGATATCTAATCAATGAACATTGGTTCCTTAATGTCCATAGGCCTCAGAAATGAAAAAATCAGTCCAGTTTAATAAATATTATAGTTGTAATAAGCATTGAAAGTTGGACATTTTAAGCACACTATATTTCACGACAAAAATTGCTTCTCTTTAATGCAATGCCCTGACGACCCTATTTAATATTTTCGCTTGGTTCTTTTTTTAAAATGTTCGGTATCCTTTTCTGATAAGAAGCGCACTTTGTGTTAAGACATATTGTTCCTAATTTAATATAAAAATAATGCTTAATGAACTAATCAAAATTTTCAATTTCCTTCGCAATTAACATGGAATATCTTAAAAGTACCAAAGAGTTCCAGAGCCAGACAAAGTGCATTCTTTTCAGCATACTTTTCCCTACAAAATGGCACAAGAATCATATCCTACGACGTCCTACCTTGGAAGTTATTGTTATTCAAAGTTGTCAAGCGAGCGTTGCGCGACGGCAATTCTGCATATAGTAGACCATATGACTGATTGTCCCTCGAATATATGTTTTATTTTTCATATATGCGTGTTTGCAATAATATTTAAAGAGATGATTAGAGTAAATATGTATATAAATAATTTAGATAATAACATTTATTTAACAAAAATGAGGAACGGACTAGGAGTTTCTTGGTTTTAGTCTCACTGTATTTATTCCTATCATTTAAACATCGGGAAGTGTTTAGAAATTCTCGTATTGAACTGTTTAAATTTTAGATTATAGGACCGAAGTGTTCATAAGTATTTATCTCTTCGGTTTGATGCTCTATCTGTTGCAACAGTACCATTGGAGAGAGAAGAGCATTTGGGAAATATATTTCGTACATTTCTTACATATTTAAATGTTGTATCCTAGTTTTCTATAGTATTCAACAGTTCTTGACTACTAAAATATGAATTACCTATATCGGGAAATTTTCGTTGAAAAAAAGATCTATTTTAAATATTATGAATATGTAAAGAAATACAAAGAAATTCATAAAAAAAACATGCGCGCTATGAAATATATAAAAAAGTACTAAATAACGTAAGAAATAAACAATTTTAAAAATTATTTTAACCCAAAATTTAAACAATTAATTAAAAAATAAAAACAAATATATATTACAATAATCATCAGTAGATAAGAATAATTTTTTAACGAATTTAATTGCAAATTTCATTCCGATATCTCTTATGGTTCAAGAGTTATACTAAAATGTCACCAAATTTCCCGATCCAGCCCACTGTGCGACGGTGAGCCTCTTCTGAGATCGCGCGCCGTGGCTCGACAGCATGTGTGGATCACCGATGGCAATATGTTCCCGTCCGGACGCGACTTTATACATATAAATAAGCTCCGGATTAATGCAGTCCCACTTCGTTCTAGGACTGCTCGGGGTAGAATCCGGTAGCGGTGTCACTGCATACGATCCGAATGCGTACGAAGACGCGAGACACTTGACGGGTTTTTGATTTTTTCGTCTGAACTGAAGTAGCTGGCCCCCCCGTAGTGAGGGTCGTGGCCCGTTTTTCATCATAGGTTGGTCCTAAATAAATAGAAATACGATCTATTCGTCCGAATATGGTAGCCGATCAACTGAGTTTGATTTTTTAGCCCGAATTGTGCTATTGACCGTGGTTCCAATACTTCACGATGGACTTTTTGTTGGTATATTGTCGCATTGATTTTGACATTTCGGACAATGAATATTAATAGGTCTTCCCCGCTGTATATAAACCACCGTGAGCCGCGAGGTGTTATAAAACTCCACAGAGTTGGTGTGAGAACCACTATATGTAATTACGCTGCCGTAGCCTTAACCGGCCGGACCGCGAGGATGACAACCTCTATAAAAAATCCCTCACCTTAAGGTATGGCGCGCGCCGAAGGGGTGCGTTCCGGACATTGCGCCGGAGCGTGGCCGGTGGGTGCACCGGTTGCTAGCGGCCAACCTCCGGGAATATGGCGACTCCCGGTTGTATTTAGCCTTACCGGGGTAAGGCGGCTCTGCCCCGGTGGACCACCCTTTCCGACCTTCTCGTGGGACCTAGTATGGCAAATTCAACAAAAACAAAAAATATGGAAGTTGAGGAGGAAGAAGTAGAGAAAATTGAAACTCCCTGGAGAGGGAGAAGTCGAGCAAGTTCAATTGCCTCTTCGGTAGACGAGGGTACGTCGATAGTAAAGCGTAAAAGATTTCTCGAGGGCGTTTCTGCGTGTTATGCTTCGCAGCAAACAAATGTCCTAGAAGAGATAAGAAGAGAACGTGAGACATTGGAAAATTTCTTATTTAATGACACGAATAAAGTAAGTAAGGGTGTCATGAAATACGTGCTATCGAAATGGAGTATCCTGGAGACGCGCCTGCAACAGGAGCTCGAAGAGACCGACTTATGCTCAGGCGGCTGCTTGTGGCGCTCCGAAAGGGCGTGGTCCTGGTGCGGAACTTCCAACTGCTAAGCCTAAAAAACAAAAAGGAGAAGTGTTAATCATAAAGCCCACGGAACCGAATGATAAGCGAACAAATGAAGAGCTAAATAAAAGTTTGATAGAAGTCTTGAAAGAGAAGCGAAGAGAATTAAAAGTAAAAGGAATACGTCAACTTTGCACCAGGGGGGTGCTAATCGAAGTATGTGACAACAATTATACTAAAATTATCAAAGATTTGTCTTTGGCCTTTGTGCTTCAGAGCCCAAGAAATTAGATCCGTGCGTAATAATTTACGATGTCGAGAAAGAGTGGAAACCGGAGGAATTGAAAGAAGATTTGGTTACCAAGAACTTACAAAAAACCTTATAAGTTTCAAGCATTCATTCAAAACTAAGAACGACAGTAGAGTGAACTGGATCGTTCAGATCCCTGGCAAGCACCTAAGTAAACTAAAAGAGAAAGGAAGAGTGTATATGCTCTGGCGAGTGTATAAGCTCAAAGAGTATGTTAATATCGCCAGGTGTTTCAAGTGCCACACATATGGGCACATAGCAAAATACTGCGAAGCTCCCAAACAGCTTTGTGAGACATGCGGTTCGACTGAACATATCCGAGAAAACTGCAAAGATAAGGACAATCCGAAATGACCCATATGCCCGCGGCACAAAAGAAAAGATGTAGCGCACAGTCTTAGAAGCAAAAGCTGTCCGGAATACCTACGCCAAGTTGAGTTATATAAAAATAAAATACAATGGACCTAAAAATAGCTCAAATTAACGCAATGAGGTCTATGGCGGTTGCATCTGAACTTAAAAACATGTTAGTTCAGGAAGATATAGATATTTTGTGCGTGCAAGAGCCTTACACAAATACAAATAAAATATATGGATACAATTTAACATCTATGAATGTTATAAGCCCATCAGTCGAGCGGCCTTGGGTCGCCACTATAGCTAAGAATAATTTAGATTATTTTGTCTTGGGCAATTACCAGAGCGCCCATATGTTAACGGTTGAATTCCTATACGGGCGCTTTAAGTTCTATATAATAAATTTATACTGTCAGCACTCACTGGCTATCGAAGAATTTCTTAGTGATCTGGATAAGTGCCTCGAGATGATTGGGGATCGAAGGGTAATGGTTGTAATGGATGCCAATGCGAAGTCAGTCTGCTGGCATTCGGATCTCACTTATGAGGATGGACGGAAACTGGAGGAGCTAATCGCTGCCCGAGGTTTAAACATAATTAACACGACTTCTGAGTTTACGACCTATGCCAGTTCTCATGGTAGCTCAAACATAGGGTTGATCGAATCCGAATCACTCATACAATATATCGTGGACGATATTCCGGACGAGCCAACGAGGAAGGTTCATCTTTACGAAGCCAAGCATTTGAGTGAACTTAAGGACAAATTGAAAATTTATGAACGAGTGCGGAACGCAATTCAACCGTTGGCGAAGAAGGGACCCGTGGTACCTGTAACGCTGTTGACCAACGCAGCGAGCACCAGCAACCCGACGGGGAGGGCGTCTGCGGGGCCGGGATGGGTCAGACCGCCACCCCGATGCTTCAATTGCAACGAGGCGGGACATTTGGCCAGCGCCTGCCCGAAGCCGAAAAGGTGTCCAGGATCGTGCTACATCTGTGGTTCGGCCGAGCATCGGAGACAGAGTTGTCCACGGCGACCGGGAGCGCCGAAAGAAGGGAGAGGAGCAAAACAGAGCGAGATGAATACGCATCTGGTTCGTTCAAGGGCGAGCGAAATAACTCCATGTTACACCGTCGAATTAATTTTGGATATAGGTAAGATCGAAGCGGTTATTGATACTGGAAGTCCAGTATCATTTTTAAGTCAGAGATCGGTCCCCGCGTATGTTCAATTAAATAATTACGACCGTACGATGCGTTTTGAAGGAGTGAACAGAAGCGCGATAAAAATAGTAGGCCGGTTGACGCAAAAAACGCTAGTTTCGGGTTGCGATACAACGCTCGACTTTTACGTGATTCCTGATGAGACCCTTAGTTGCGATTGCTTATTAGGTCGTGATTTTATTAATAGCGATAATTTAGATGTTACAATCGGGAAAACGATTACTATTCGCCCTAGCTCGATTGCAGAAATAATGAAAATAGATGTGATAGATGATAACGTAAATAACGATGTCCTTAACAGTATAAAAATTAATCAAAATTTGGAGTACGGGTTGCAGGAAAAGGTATGCCAAATTGTTAAAGAGCATTACGTAAAACCGAGCAGACCGGAACTCGCAGATGTTAAATTAGAAATGGAACTAATCTTGAAACCAAATCACCAACCCTTTGTATTGCGAGAAGAATGCAGTCGCGCAAATAATTCAGGATCTATTAAGTCGGGAAATTATCCGTCCGAGCACATCGCATTATTGTAGCCCGATCGTGTTGATAAGAAAGAAAGACGGACAGTATAGAATGGCCGTAGACTACAGGGATTTGAATAAGTTAACGTTACGCGATAATTTTCCTATTCCTAGGATAGATGATCAAATTGATCAATTGCGAAGCAAATCATATTTTTCTCGGCTAGATTTGAAGGATGCGTTTCACCATGTGTTTATGAAGGAAAACTCAATAAAATACACGGCATTTACATGTTTTATGGGTCAATTTGAATACTTACGTATGCCTTTTGGTTTGGCAAACGGCCCATCATTTTTTATGAGATTTATAAATACCGCATTTCGACAATTATTAGATCAACAAAAAATCTTGATATATTTAGACGATATCTTAATTGCCACCGAAACCGCCCGCGAGAATTTAGAGATACTGGCAGAAGTTTTTCATATATTAGTCAGAAATTGTTTGGATTTAAAGTTAGAAAAGTGCGCTTCCTTACTTACAGAAATAGTTTATCTAGGCTACCGTATAGATTCGCAAGGCATTAGGCCGAGTGAAGAAAATTTGAAGGCTGTTTACGATTATCCTATCCCGAGAAATTACCGCGAATTACAAAGCTTTTTGGGTTTAGTTTCCTATTTTAGGAAATTCATAATATAGTATGGTGTTATGTGTTATGTGTTATGAGTTATAGTATGGTGTTATGTGTTATGTGTTATAGTATGGTATGTATAGGTATAGGGGCAACGCATTATGGCGCTGCCACTAGACAAAGGACTCGCGACGTTCTTTTTACGCGAGCGAGTTAGCAACCAGTCTTTAGACACACTCTTGACGCTCTGCACGTGCTACCAGTGAAATCCTTTGTAATTAAAATTATATGAAATATACTATCTACTACAATATACTATCTACTACAGCTTCAGAAGTGGGATAAGGATTCTGATAAATAGGTTTATGTGAGTTTTATGTGAACATTTTTTTACGAGTTCGGTGTGCAACATTTAAGTGAACTGGACGAACAAAACTATGTTGCTGGAAGATATTCCGGGAGTTAAAGTAAACCTAAAGAAAGCGCCTACGAAATCGGTTCGTGCATTGTTTAAATTTATTACGGGAGAAGAAGGTGACCGTAATAGCCGGAAATTTTTGCGAACCTTCGGCGGATTCGGATTTTCTAGCGAGTCAACGGAATACGAAAGGAAGGTTGCGTGGGCAATTGCGTCATTTACTTTGAACGAATTAATAAGTACTTGCGGCGTGTTAAACATTGATTCTGGTGGCGAAATTGTGGAAATAGCGCGGAGAGTTTGTGAACACTTGGTGGACGTGTCTTTATTGAAGGTGGTGAACGAACAATTGTTATCGGAAGCGGAAGAGACGGAAGAGGAGATGGACGAGACTCATGAAGTACCACGATTTACGTTGAATTTTCGGGATATTGACGATTCAATTAGACCGTTTAATGGGACAGACGGATATCCTGTGGAAAGCTGGATTCAAGATTTTGAAGATAACGCAGAGTTACTGGGGTGGTCCGATCTGCAAAAATTATTATTTGCCAAGAGATGTCTTTCAGGTTTGGCGAAATTATTGCTACAGGGTGAACGCGGTGTCGTCACCTGGGAAAAAGTAAAAACATTATTGCTGGAGGAATTTTCAACAAAGGTGAACAGTGCACAATTGCACGAAATGTTACGGAACCGCAAGATGCAACGGGATGAAGCAGTACAGGAATATTTCCTGGTAATGAAGGAAATCGCAGCCCGAGGACATATTGAAGACGACGCCTTGATACAGTACGTTGTGGACGGTATCCCAGACGAGCCGAGTCGGAAAATGCAACTGTATGAAGCGAAGAGTGTAAGTGAACTCAAAGAGAAATTGAGAATTTATGATCGCATACGCAATTTGAGTCGCACAACCGTGAAGAAGGTATCTCCGACGGATTTGGAAATCAAGCCGAACGGTGCGGTTGGGAAGCATTTTTCGCGAGGGGATACGAAGTCAATTAGGTGTTATAACTGCAATGAAGCAGGACACATGGCTTCGGCATGCGAGAAGCAAAGGAGGAACAGAGGATCATGTTATATCTGCGGGGCAGCAGACCACATGAAGCCATCTTGCCCGCAACGGTTATTTGCTGCGAAGGAGCGAACTGCAGGTCCATCGAGGGGCACGGCGACGGCAACAACGGCGACGGCAACAACGGCGACGGCAACAACGGCGACGACAAAAGCGACGACAACAAAGGCGACAACATACTTCGTGCAACTGGACAATGTTATTCCATCCTATACTTTTAACATTACATTGGATGCGATAGGTAATATAAACGCGATTATAGATACCGGTAGTCCCGTATCGTTCGTGAATGTATCATCGATTAAACCGGAGGTAGTCGTAAGATCAAATGAAAATAATTTAAGATTCGTCGGCGTTAATCAAAGTAAAATAAATATTTTAGGGCGTTTAAAACAGCGAATATTAGTAGCTGATGGCGAAATAGAAATTGATTTCTTTGTAGTTCCGAAAGAGACAATAAGTTGTGTTTGTCTATTAGGTCGCGATTTTACTACGAACGACAATTTAGAAATAACGTTAGGAAAAACAGCGAATGTTAAACGTAAATTTAAGACAGAAGAAGATTCAGTATGGGAAATTCTAAAAATTGACTTACCTGAAGAAAACCCTATAAAGAGTATAACGAATCTTAATATTGATGAAAGTGCAGATTGGGAATCTCGAGATAAAATTCAGAATATTATTAGGGAACATTATATAAAAGCGGAAAGACCTGAGTCACCAATCACAAAATTGGAAATGGAATTAATTGTCAAGTCAAATCATCAGCCGTTCTATTATAATCCCAGACGATTGTCATATTGCGAGAAAAACGCGGTTCGCGAGATTATCGATGATTTATTAGAAAGGAAAATTATTCGTCCGAGTATATCTCAATATTGTAGTCCGATCGTACTGATTAAGAAAAAATCTGGACAGTATCGTATGGCCGTGGATTATCGAGAATTGAATAAATTAACATTGCGTGATCATTTCCCGATTCCCAGAATTGATGATCAGATCGACCAATTAAGAAACAAAACGTATTTTACGCGATTAGATTTGAAAGATGCGTTTCATCATATTCGCTTAAAAGAAAATTCGGTACAATACACTGCTTTTATCACATTTATGGGGCAATACGAATACCTTCGTATGCCATTCGGGTTATCGAACGGACCCTCATTTTTTATGCGTTTCATTAATACTGCTTTTCGAAAGCTACTATACGAGCACAAAATTTTAATTTATTTAGATGACATATTAATTGCCACTGAAACAATTTCTGAAAATCTGGAAATTCTAACAGAAATCTTTGATGTTATGGTAGAAAACTGTTTGGAGTTAAAGTTGGAAAAGTGCGCCTTTTTATCACGTAAAATTAATTATTTAGGTTACTGCATAACTTCAGAGGGTGTCAAACCAAGTAAAGATAATGTTCAGGCTGTATATGAATATCCGATACCAAGAAATTATAGAGAATTGCAAAGCTTCTTAGGACTAGTGTCGTATTTCCGAAAATTTATAAAGAATTTTGCAGTGAGAGCAAAGCCGTTATACGATTTATTAAAGTCTAAAATTGCCTTTCAATGGGATAACGAAATGTTAAAATGTTTTGAAGGTTTGAAAGAATCTTTGATGTCTGAACCAGTATTAGCCATTTATTCTCCAGTCGCAGAGACCGAATTGCATTGCGATGCAAGCACGCATGGATTTGGATCAGTATTATTACAAAAACAAACGGACGGAAAATTTCATCCGATATCTTATTTCAGCAGAAGAACAACACAAGCCGAAGCAAAGTATCATAGCTTCGAATTAGAGGCCTTAGCAATAGTTCATTCTTTGGAACGTTTTCGAATTTATTTACAAGGAATTTGTTTCAAAATCGTCACTGATTGTCAGAGTTTAAAATTAACTTTGGAACGAAAAGAGATAAATCCGCGAATCTTACGATGGTCCCTTATTTTACGGAATTATCAATATAGTTTAGAACATCGATCAGGAGATAAGCTGGTGCATGCCGATGCATTGAGCCGCGAATTTAGTGTACTTATAATTACAGAAAATAGTTTTGAATGTAATTTAGCAATTTTACAAAGTCAAGATCCACAAATTAAGAAATTGCATAATGAACTCCAAAATAATGAAAACCGTTTTTTCGAATTGAATAATGGATTAGTTTATCGAAAAATGAACAATAAATTATTATTTTACGTTCCATCATCCATGGAAGAAAACGTAATCCGGACAAACCATGAAGAAATTGGCCATCAAGGCATAAATAAAACATTAGAATATATATCTAGAGTTTATTGGTTTCCAAAGAGCAGGCAAAAAGTAAAAAATTTATTGATGAATTGCATTAAATGTATCACGTACTCTACTATTGCGAACAGAATCGAAGGAAGTTTGCAATGTCCAGATAAGGGATCCGTACCTTTTTTTTGTTTGCATATTGATTATTATGGTCCGCTAGAACGCACGAGAAATCGATATAAGCATATTTTTGAAATAATTGATTCATTTACAAAGTTTGTGAAATTTTACCCAGCAGTTAGTACAAGCTCTGAAGAAGCGATACGATATTTGAAAATGTATTTTGGAATTTACAGCAAGCCGCGGAAAATAGTTTCAGATAGAGGTAGCGCATTTACTTCGAAAAGATTTAAAGACTTTTTAGCCGGAAATGGAATTCAACAGGTATTGATTGCAACGGCAACGCCACATGCTAACGGGCAAATAGAAAGAATTAATAGATCGCTTACACCAATGTTATCGAAATTAAGTCCAAGTACGGGTGCGTGGAATCAGGTATTAGAAGATGTTGAATACGCAATGAACAATAGTATAAATCGTGCCATCGGAGACACACCCAGTAAACTACTGTTTGGTGTTAATCAATTAGGAAATGTTAACGATGATTTACGCGCGATTTTGGAAGAACAAAGCAACGAAAACCGTGATCTAAAAACTATTAGAGAAAATGCAGTGGCGACGATACAAACGAGTAATGACTACAATAGAAATTACTATAATAAGAAACATAAAATCCCAGTACAATATCAAGTAGGTGATTACGTCGTTATAAGAAATGTGGATGTGACTCCAGGTGTGAATAAAAAATTATTGCCGAAATTTAGAGGACCATACGATGTTATAAAGGTATTGGACAAAAATCGTTATGTAATACGTGATCCAGAAGGGCATCAATTAACCCAATTGCCTTTTGAAGGTATTTGTTCTCCGGAGAATATGAAATTATGGTCAAAAAATAAACATAACTAATAGCAATAATATTGAATAAGAGTGCGTTTGTATTTAGTGTAAATATGTAATTATATACTTTGCATGTTTTCCTGTTTCCATATAATATATGTTAATATTAGTTTAATTCAGTATTAGTAGTTAATTTTAAATGAGCGAATCAAGGTATACATTAGTTATTAAGTTATTATTAAGTTTATTATATATTATTAAGTTATTAAGAATTATGATTGCTTTTAACCCTTATGTATATCTCTTATGTACTCCCTTATGTATTCTCTTAAGTATTTTCATGTATATTTCTTATGTATCCACCTTATGATGTAACATTAGGAATATTATATTGTTATTTGCGTAACGATTGAGGGCAATCGTTGTGTCAGGATAGGCCGAGTTATAGTATGGTGTTATGTGTTATGTGTTATGAGTTATAGTATGGTGTTATGTGTTATGTGTTATAGTATGGTATGTATAGGTATAGGGGCAACGCATTATGGCGCTGCCACTAGACAAAGGACTCGCGACGTTCTTTTTACGCGAGCGAGTTGGCAACCAGTCTTTAGACACACTCTTGACGCTCTGCACGTGCTACCAGTGAAATCCTTTGTAATTAAAATTATATGAAATATACTATCTACTACAATATACTATCTACTACAATAAAAAAATTTGCGGTAACAGCAAAACCGCTGTACGATTTGTTGAAATCCAAAGTTGATTTCCGATGGGACGATGAGTTGCTAAATTGTTTTGAAAACCTTAAGGAAATATTAATGTCGGAACCCGTGCTAGCTATTTATTCTCCACACGCAGAGACTGAGTTGCATTGTGATGCTAGTTCACACGGATTCGGATCGGTATTGGTGCAGAAACAAACAGATGGTAAATTTCACCCTGTATGTTACTTTAGTAAGAGGCTGAAAGCAAGTAGCACAGTTTTGAATTGGAGGCACTAGCAATAGTGTATGCGCTGGAGCGTTTTAGAATCTACTTGCAAGGGATCCCGTTCAAAATTGTAACCGATTGTAACAGTTTGAAATTAACTTTGGAGCGAAAGGAAATAAACCCACGAATTTTGCGATGGTCATTAATTTTGCGAAATTATCAATATACGTTAGAACACCGAACGGGAGATAAAATGGTACATGCGGACGCACTTAGTCGCGAATATTAGTGTGTTGATAATCACAGAAAATAGTTTCCAACAAAACTTTTCTATCTTACAAAATCAAGACCCGGAATTAGAAAAACTGCGAGAGGAATTACAGAATTCCGAAAATAAATTTTACGAGTTAAGCAATGGATTGATTTATCGTAAGGCCAATAACAAACGGTTGTTTTATGTTCCATCATCAATGGAGGAAAATGTAATTAGGAAAAACCACGAGGAAATAGGTCATCAAGGAATAGATAAGACCCTTGAATACATTTCGCGAATTTATTGGTTTCCGCAGAAGAAACAAAAGATTCGAAAATATATTGCGAATTGTTTAAAATGTATAACATATTCAGCAAATGCGAACCGAGTAGAAGGCATATTAGAATGTCCGGACACGAATTCAGTACCGTTTTATTGCGTGCACATTGATCACTATGGTCCGTATGGACAAACCACCGTCATAAGTATGTTTTCGAAGTGGTTGACGCATTCACA
Source organism: Nomada ruficornis (assembly GCA_951802695.1). Classification (NCBI taxonomy): domain Eukaryota; kingdom Metazoa; phylum Arthropoda; class Insecta; order Hymenoptera; family Apidae; genus Nomada; species Nomada ruficornis. Next base: position 13,512,418 of record OX637850.1, read on the forward strand.
AAATTTGTAAAATTTTATCCGACCGTGAGTACCAATGCGGACGAAGCGATAAAGCATTTACGAACTTATTTTTCTGTTTATAGTAAACCACACAAAATTGTTTCTGATCGGGGCAGTGCATTTACCTCAAACAAATTTAAGGAATTTTTGTCAGAATTGAGCATCCAACATGTGTTAATTGCGACCGCAACGCCACACGCAAACGGTCAAATCGAACGGGTAAATCGCTCTCTCACACCGATGTTGGCTAAGATGAGTTCGAGCGCCGGTACATGGAACCAAGTATTGGCCGACGTGGAATACGCATTTAATAATACCGTAAATCGTTCTACGGGAGATACGCCGAGTCGATTATTATTCGGAATCGATCAAATAGGTAATGTGTGCGACGATTTGCGCAAGGTGCTGAACGAACAGAATGTTGGAAATCGTGAACTATCAACGTTAAGAGAAAATGCCGCCACGAAAATTCACGCAGCCTTTGTATATAATAAAAAGTATTATGACAAACGACATAAATCGCCGGTGCAGTATAGTGTAGGCGATTATGTAGTAGTTAGAAACGTGGATGTTACGGCAGGAGTTCATACAAAATTGTTGCCAAGATTTAAAGGCCCGTACATTGTCAAGAAAGTGATTGACAAAAATCGGTATGTTATCTGTGATCCGGAAGGACAACAAGTAACTCAACTTGTGTTTGAAGGTATATCTTCCCCAGAAAATATGCGAAGATGGGTAACACCAGATAATGATAATGGTTAAATAATGTAAGTTTGTACATAGTGAATTCATATTTTATTGTGTGTTTATTTTGTTTGATGCGTTCATTCCAATATTTTGTAATTCATAGTGTGTATTTTGTATTATAACTTGCGTTTTAATTTACATTGTATTCGTTATATTCTATAGCATAGCTGTATTTTGCGTTAGTTTTAAGAGCTTGTGTTATGACGATTGAGGGCAATCGTCGGTCAGGATAGCCGAACTATAGTCGATAGACATATCGATAGGTACCTCGATAGATCGAGGCGTTCTTTTGTTCTGCGAGCGGACGACGCGAGCGATCAACGAGAAACGACGTTGAGGTACGAACGTTCAAGACGAGCACGTGTGTTCTGTTATGCTAATATATATTATACTTATGAACCTTATGTTTGGTGTCGTTAATTATTAACGGAATAAAGACTACTACAGTTATAGCTTTGTTTTTGAGTTATTAACGAAAAACCCTGTCCAATCAGAGCGCGCGGGCGCGTGGCCGTCAACGGATCTCAACCTCGGTCGTGGTCATGAACGAACGCATTGGTACAGTTATGTTGCGTCGTCTTAAATTAAGAATAATGTGGAATTATTCGTTATTCATGAATAACAAATAAACTAATAAGTGTTCGATACCTTTATTCGTTATCCGAAAGAAATAAAATATTTTATTACTTACGAATTATTTTTTGTTTAACAGCACGTTTTCAGGTGGATAAATTGTGTTTTAAGAAAAACGATTGGGATAAATAATGTTAGAAAAAGCTAGTTAAACTTACCAATTCGTCCACGTATTAACCTGCTCCGACGAACGTGGGTCCTTGAGACTGGGTCATTGCGTTGATCCTGACCTTCGACAACAGCTCATGTTACAGCCGTGTCGGTGCACGCTCAGTTTTCTTGCACGGTCACTTCACTTAACGGACACTTTTACTTTTTGGAACGATTTATCCTTCCTACGTATAAAAATTGTGGCTCCGAAAGGCACCCAATACAATTGTGGCACCCAATACAAACATTTGGTTGTACTCCTGGTTTGAACGATACATCTTGCTCGTACGGGTAGTCGGATGACTCTGCCAGCTTAAGCGTTTCCTAGGTTCTACATAGACGAACATTCGTCAAGGAAGGGATATTGTTATAATAGAATTCAGAAGAAATGTTACTTACTGGAACGCTTAAGTGGCTAGCAGTTTTGGCGTCAACCTCCACTACACGAAAGAATACCCATGCGCTCTAGGGGGTCGCATGGTTTTCGTAACTACGAACTCCGATTGCGAAGAGAGACCACACACACCAGACAGTGTGGGATTACACTGTTCGAGAAATTTCAATAGAAACGGAGTTCGTAGTTACGAAAACCATGCGACCCCCTAAAGCGCATGGGTATTCTTTCGTGTAGTGGAGGTTGACGCCAAAAGATTGGACATTCTTAACCTTTTTCGGAACCGGAAAACTGATAACTGACTCTAGCTTTGACGGGTCCGGCTTAATACCTTCTTCGGTAATGACATACCCTAGATAAATAGTTTCCTTGCGCAGGAATTGGCATTTGTTTGGTTGCAATTTTAGGCCACTATTGTTTATTCTTTCAAATATTTGAGCTAACCTATCCTGATGCGCTTGGAGTGAACGACCATGAACCACTATATCGTCAATATAGACGAAACACTTGATACCGCATAAACCTCCTAATAACGCTTCCATTGCTCTTTGGAAGGTGGGAGGCGCACCTTTAAGGCCAAATGGCATACGCTTGAACTCAAAATGACCGGAAGGGGTGGAGAAAGCTGTTTTCTCGCGATCCTCCGGCTCCATGTCAATCTGGTGGAATCCTGACGCTAAATCTAAGATCGAGAAATATTTTGCGCCGCCTAGCTGGTGGAGAATTTCTGTGATATTAGGTAGAGGGAATGAATCTCCTATAGTTATTTCATTTAATTTCCGAAAATCCACTACGACTCGGTATCGTTTTTTGTTTGTTGCGTCGGGTTTTTTAGGCACCACTAATAAAGAGGCGTTTCATTCACTTGTACTTGGCTTTATTATTCCCTGCTCCATCATTCCCTTTACCTGTATATCTACTTCTTCTTTGTGAACTTGGGGTAGTCTATATGGTTTCAAATTTACTGGTTGGCGCTAAGAACCAAACGTATTTTATGCTTGACTTTATCTGTGAATTCTAACTTATGTCCTTCTAGATAGAAAATTTCATTGTACTTCTCGCAAAGTTCCATTAAACTTGTCTCTTCCTCCTTGTTCAAATGTTCTGTCGTAATATTGTCTCGCAGCGATTTCATTCTATCCCTGCTGGTCAACGCCCGGACGTGGGCAAGGTTAGCGTCGTTATCAGTCGTGTCGCCGTCTCGTGTTGTCGCGAGGGTCTCGAATTGCACCGTCGGAGAATGTAGTTGTATTGCCTGAGTGGTCAAATTTACTATAGTAACCGGGCATGTACCCTGGTCGGCCCTGGTTAAACAATTCCCTATATGAACGCCTGGTTCTACTAGTCTTTTTTCTATTATTCCCTGTCCGCGATTGGACGTAAACGCGTTTATAATGGTCTCTGTGCGCGGCGGTAAAATGATCGTTGCGTTCCGAATCAATGGCCAAAATGTACCTAAAATTTCCGTATACTCCGGGTTTAATTGTTGCTTGATACCTGGTTATGAAATCGTATCCTAAAATGCCGTCGGCCTGTATCGGGAAATCGTCCCTGACGACATGGCATGGATGCTTAATGAACCGGTTCCCTACTTTTGCGTGCAGGTCTATTCTACAAATGGTAGGGCTTTCGGTGCCTCCGATGCCCCTCAGCGATATTACCTCTGGGGTCGTACGCACCTTCCCATTGAGTGCACTAAACTTGAGAAGGGTAACATCAGCTACCGTGTCAACTAACATACGGACGCTGGAATTTTGATTTCCTTAGCCTCGATCTCTACTATGTTTTTAGAATTGGATCCAGCCGTACAGTTTACTCGGTACTGGTCAAGGGTCGTTCGGTCGTTTAGGTTCTGACGGTTCGGTCTAGCTTCCTCACGTCGGTTACTGTATAGTTGTGTGTTCCGTCTGAATTGTGTGTTGCTGTCATTGGTTCGCAACAACGTTCTGCAATCGCGTTGAAGATGCCCGGGTCTTTTGCAATAATTACAAACTAATGTCGAGTGCCGTACTTCTCGCTTAACTCCAAAGCTTTGACGGTCAAACGGGGGACGATTGGACTGTGTTTCCGGTCTAGGTACGCTCAAGCGTGCGCAGCAATTCTTCGCGAGGTGCCCTTGTCTATGGCTTCTTTCGCATTGCGGAACGTTAAGTCTTTGCCCTAGTCTTCCCTTAGAGTAGCCGGAGCTTCCTGAACTTCCGAAACTACGCGCGTTATATAGCCCTAACGCCTGTTCCTCTTCGATAGCCGCGGATATAGCAGCTCGAAGGGAATCGTACTTCCGAGATCTTATGATAACTCTTAGTTTGTCCCTTAACCCTGTGCTAAAAATGTTTAGAGCCTGTTAATGAGGCACATAATGTTAATGCACAGAGTCTATTAATGCCTTATTTACTGCGTTAGTATTTCCCGGTTTGGTAATTAACTGTGATAGTTCTACTGTCAGTTGTTCTAATCTTGTTGCGTATGACCTAAAATTCTCATTGTCTCTTTGCCTACACGGGTTGAATTCAGTCTGAACCGAACATAACGATCGCTTTTCCGTAAATAATGATGTAAGTAGCGTTTTTAACGCTTCGAAATTTTCTATTTCTCGATATTCTAGTTCGACAGCCGCTCTGTTTTTTAGTTTTGTCCCTAAAATTGCTCGTAATAAGAGTGGTTGTTCCTCCGTAGGAACTAATTCAGTGGCGATTTCGCATATTTTTAAGAACATGGTTAATTCACTAGCTGAATCTCCGCCGAATTCTTTAACTAACGAAAGCGCGGACAGTAATACTCGCTGATTACCGTTGGTTGCCACATTATCTGATTTTAGTAAACTGAAATCGGTCGCACACAAAGGGAATTCTCTTTCCTGAGTTACGTTGGTGTAACTTTCGCTATCGCTTGACGAATCTGTACCAAGGCTAAAGTGTGGTGCTCCTGAGGGTCTACGGTTCGTAGTCGCTGAATCGAAAGAAGGTGTGAACTTATTTGAATCCCTATTAAAAGTGAGAAAATCGTTAAATATGGATTCTAACGATCTTGAAATTACTCGCCTATTAGGTAGTCGATAACGGTTTACCTCTTCACCTTCGTTCGACATGCGAGACTCTGGTTTACACAAAATTTTTCACTTACAGTATTAGTCGCTGTCGCATTTCGCTCACTTGGGGTACTTTCTCAGCTGCTGGATTTCCTCAAGCTTCTCTTTGTCAGCTACTGGTCCTCGGACGGCAGTATGCTGGTTGCTCGAACTCCGTTAGCTCCTGGCGTCGGATGGAAGGATAGCGAAGGATCGTCTGGAGCAGTCGGTCTCCTGGGAAGATCGGCTTCCAGGAACCTTCCTTCGGTTTGTCCTTCAGTCGCCTGGTCTTCACGAGCTGTTGCTGGTCGCTGGGGCTGATTGTCGACTCCTCAGAGTACGATCTGATCAGTCCTTGATGCCACCTCGATGCCACCACGATGGCTGACAGTAACCTCTTTAGTTATTACCGTCAATGGACCAGTGTTTCTCGGTGTTGACTCTTCGCGAATTTCAGTAGAATTGTCGGTTGATGTTTACAATTCTACCTTTCCACGCACTGATTCCAACGAGTATCCCACCGCCGCCACCAAAATTGTTTTTCCACGGTTAGCACTTGTTGTTGTTGTGAGATGTCGTGGGTGCGGGAGCAATTGAAGAATAAGTATTCACCGGTGTTCGAGTGAAGACAAGAGATTTATTAGCTTAGGTACAGCAGGTTTTTGAAAGTGACGGCCTAATTGGTTTGATCAAAAGAATCGCCCGGACGGGCGATTTGCCCGTGCTTTTATATTGTGGCTCTTGAGGAATTCGCTGAATCTTCCTTGAGGGTCGACGCCTCGCAGGTGTCATTGCCCCGTTTGTGTTGCTGACTCGGTGATAAGCGAATTCCCAGCGCATCCGATTGATTTCGTTGACCCGACCTAGATTTTATGTGTTGCTGAGTCGCGATTAGTATAGCCGGGCACAACAATTGTATAGGGTGAAGAAATAACCTGTAATAAAGAAAAGAATTTTTTAATTGTATTAAATTAATTTCGACTTTTTAAACTCTATTTGATACCGATAGCAAGTACTTGTAGAATATGTCATATAACCAGTTATAAGTTTTTAACATCTATTTGTTGAGATAAAGATTACCTGAAGTATAATATGAAATTTTGAAAATATGAAGAGTGATGAAATTCCAAATGTATAGTTAGAGCTATTGCAGGGTTTAGAATTTATGAGTTCCAGGTTGTTCATCTCTGTAGGTGTAGCTTGGCAAATGCTGAAGAAGTGTTTGTAATAACGTTACACACTTTGTTATCAACCATAGTTAAGGCCATAGTATATATTCTACTTTAATGTTATTAGGTAGTTGCAGTGGACTTGAATTCTTTATTTCGCTATTAATTTCATTGACTTCTTCCTCTATTACTTCTTTACTCTATTTAGTAAATTGAAATTTGATTGGTCTACATAACCAAGGTGATGAGGGTTGGGGATTTTGCCATAATATGTTACTGTTTGACTTGTCTTGAAGTCGTACAGGTACTAAACTCGAAAGGTAGCGTCGCTCCTGGCTTCCCTCCACATTGGCGACTTGGCATTAAAATCTCCAGCGATTATGGTTTCGTCCCTATATCTTTGTACGGCTGGCACCAGTTCGTCGACGGTCGTGCAGAAATCCTGGTAAGTCTCGTTAGGCGGGAAGTAACAACTATAGATCCTGATGCGATTTGCAATTACGGAAACAAAGTTCTTACCCTTGAGTACTGGGCCGCCGGACGGGAGGTCGGGTCTAGTCCAGATGGCCGCGCTTCCCCGATCGTCAGTCATCCAGTCGTGTTTCGGCCTATAATACTCGGATATAACAGCAACATTTATCTCCTCAACCGTCAGTTCCCTTGCAAGGAGGTCTTGCGCAAGGGCCGAACGATTTAGATTCACCTGTAATATCCGAAGGTTTAATGGCATTACGTAGTTTGTTTAAGTCGCAATGAGGGGCAGCCAAGTGCCGCGGTGACGTGGGCAAGTCTTGTTTCGGGGACCCCGTTTTCTGCACATATAAGGCAACGTGGCGGGTTCGTACAGTGATCTCGTGCTCCACACTTTCGGCACACCTCTTTAATTTCCTTATCTAAGGTGCATTTAACAGCGGTGTGTCCGAGTCTATGGCATCTGAGACATCGTAAAACTTCAGGAGCCTAGTAAAACTAAGTAAAAACGAGTAAAACTAAGGAGCCTTACTCGGCACGACACAAATCCTATTTTTATCCTGCCTTTCTCAAGGAGGTTTCTCGCACCAGCGGAGTCGTTTATTCGCAGTATGGTGCGTTGCATACCGCCGAAACCTATTTTTAGGGGCTGTGCTTTAGGCTCATTGTTTGGAAGTGTTGTTCGTATCGCGTCTAGCACTTCCTCCATGGTGGAAATGAGATCTATGTCGCTGATCTGTATCGAGAGCTGTCTCGAAGCTGTGTGGACCGCGGTATCGTCCATGGCAGCCGCTATAGTTTCCCGGATCTCGTTAATTTTTTGTTCGTCAGTTTTTTTTCCAAACTGCAGGAGTAAAAAACACGATCACCGGGCCGATATCACCTCAACGTCTTTGAGGCACCCCTGCTTCTTGACCGTTTGCAGTGCCTGGAGGAAGCTGCGCTCTCCCTCGGTACGCACTGTGATCGAGGCCGGCGGAATGTTACCGCGCCGTTGCATGGGTCGTGTTTCGACGTTGTTTTTTTTGGCAGCAGCTCGGGCATAGGATGTAGGGAGCTTGCCATGCTGCTCCCGTACGGTCGTTTTATTTTTTTGGTCGGGTTCTTTTGCGAACTGGATTTATCCATCGGTCCTGATTGTCTCTGTCAGTATCGTCAGTTATTTCGTTGGCGTCGGCATCAGCGTGTTTGTTTCCTCGGTTCTGTTTCATTGCACTTACTTTCACCACGGTCTCGTTCTCCGCTTTTAGGCGCCTAATTTCCGCAGCCACCGAAGTCATGACCTCAGCATTCTCTGCAATGGTTTTTTTTAAATCTTCCACCTTGGTTGTCTCCGTGGAGCGACTTTTGCTGATTGCCTCCTCGTAGAGGTGCTCTATTGTTTGCAGATTGATATCAGGTTTATATGTGAGGCCCTTGTTGGCTGTGGTGATCGCCTTCCTGGCGGCGGCGCTGAGGTTATCTATGGTCGGCTTCAGCGTCTTCATTGCTGCTGGGTTCTCCCTGGAGATACCCTCCAGGGAGAAGACCCTGGTTATTACCTCATTAAGCGATTCTTTCATCAACCTAATGCTGGAAATTGCTTTAGCAACTTTATCACACGCATTGTTCCAGTCCTCCGATTCCTCCATCGTAGAGTCGAGGGATATAACTGGCTCGTTCGCAGCCTTTTCCTTGGATGCCGGCGACGCCTGTAGCGAACAGAAGGCATCCTCTTGGTCGGGGTCGACTTGCGAGCGGGTCTTTACTCGCTCACGTGTTACGCGGGGCGGCGATGCCGCCTTGGTTTTGGGCATGGTATATACCTGTCACCCGTCGCGTAGGTGCGCATGCCCGATTTGTTTCGCTCGTGAGCGTGGCCAGTAGAGTAGGTGTTCGAATTTGTTTCGCGCTTATAAGGCGCAGGCGTCGCTCTGTTTATACGCGTGCTCGTAGCGGTCACCGCCTTTGGCGGGACGTCGTCGCACAACGTGTCGTATATACACTGTCTTATTTTCTAATTCTTAATTACTACGCTTAGACCTAATTACTTAATTCTAATTACAAGTATCCTTAAAGCTACTTATTAAAATTACTTGTTAAAATTACAGTTATTTTGCTAGAAGCGTCTCTTATACTATATGGGTTTAAAACGCCGTTCGCGACACGGAACCCTGTTTTGTAGGTTAGCCTGCCGTGTCGGGCTCGTAAAAGACCGGGATCGGAGAGAAAATCGACCCCTTGTAGCGTTCGGGTATTACATTCACTTCACGCACCTCGAACTTAATGTTTCATGCAAAAATTGAGTTTCATAGCACTTTTAATAACCTTAGTATTGGAGACTACCGGAGGGGTCGTGTAGCGCACGTCTACCAGCTTCGGCGTATCCGCTGGCTGAAATGAATCTGTTCCCCAGCAGTACCGAGGGCACGTCCACCTTTTGGAAGGCAGGCAAGAAATCTGTAATCGACTTCCTTGCAGTGTCCCCAGCCCTGCTGCAAAGCTTATCAAGGTGCGAGGTGCTAACGAAATACAACGCGTCCGACCATCGTTACATACGACACGACTTCGGACACACGCCGGCTGCGTGTAGTAAACTGGACACCGAGAAACTCACCCAATGTTTCATCGACGGGTTAGGGGTCATGAATGGATTACAGGACACGACCGCCGTATTCGTTACGGAGGCCTGGATGGCTTACTTATTGGAGGCGGCTGACAAATCAATGCCGACTGTACGCCACTCCAAAACCCCGGCCCTCCAAACGTATTGGTGGACATCTGAACTGCAAAACATGTAGAGTGAAGCTGCAGCAGCTCCAAGACGGCTGCACAAGGAATACAGAAAAAACCATAACAGAAATCCACATGTACTAGCCGCAAGGAAACGAGAATACGACGAATTGAGAAGAGGACTGAAGAAACAAATCCGACGCGCCAAGGCTACCGTATGGAATAACTTCTGCCTGTCATTAATAGAAGACACCTGGGGCAAACCATATAAAACGGTATTAAAGCAGTTAAAAGGCACCGCGGGCCTTGCTTCACTTGACGAGCGGCAAACCACGGACGAGATACAGAAGCTTTTTATAACAACACAGCTACCTCAGTATAACATCGCTCCTTGCAGGACTACAAGAGGAAATACTGCCATTCCCGAGCCAACCGAGGAGGAGGTAAAAATGCCATCGGGAAAATTGGAAACAAGAAAGCCCCTGGCTTAGACCAACTGCCCCTCGTGGTGCTTAAGACGGCTTTTGCGGTATCTCCAGCACTCCGGTACTGCGGTGTACCGGACCTGCCTCAATGAAAATCCTTCCCTACGATATGGAAGGTTCAAAAGATAGTTCTATTGGCCAAGAAAAAAACGGGCTCTGGTGGCGGACCCTCGTACCGCCCCATCAGCCTCATACCGATGGCTGCAAAAATCCTAGAACATATTATAAAGATTAGACTGGAGACCGAGATAGCAGAAAAGGCAGACTACGCCGAACACCAACACGGCTTCAGGCGGCAAAGATCTACCACGGATGCGCTTGACGAGGTGCGAGGGTTTGCCACCAGAGCCAAAAGGGGCAACAAAAAAGCGCTATTGTTCACCATCGACGTCAGAAACGCTTTTAACACCATACGGTGGCCGGACATAATACGCGCACTTGAGAAAAAAAACTAGTGTGCGCTTAAGACCGCACGACCGAAGTGAAAACTTTTAAACTTTTAAACTTAAGCTTTTTGTATATCTTGACACGAATTGTGCTAATGTAATATCTTCCAAGTATTCTGGTCTTTTCTCGTACTTATCAAATCAGTTTCCTTTCCACTAATCATTACTATCATCTCCTAATTTACTCAACTCTTCCATAGTTTTTCTTACTCGCTGACGTTCAATTGGCCATACTGTTGGAATATATACGATAATTAATGAAGTTTTTGACATTGGTTCCCGTATGTGATGGCTGAGCAAGGGGGCGTACTATGTTCTGTATCCTTCAAAGGTTGGAGTGGGACTGAGCCGCTGCTCAGGTGGGAGCCGACAGGCCAATCTGCATACGCGTCACTCCCCCCCTTTCAAAATTTGATGCTCCCGCATCAATAACTTTTTTCAAAACGGTAATTTATATGACTGGGTGTAGTGCAGTTTGTTACGATGTTTCAGTATTCTGGCAGGATGGTGGTTGTGTGTTGTTATATCGTTGCGGACATTGGTGTGGTGCATTGTGCTGCTTGTAAGGTGTGCCTGCTTAGTTAGTGAGATGGTAGTATGTATCTTGATGTAGTGGTGATCGTGTTTTCCTGAAAAATATGAGTCTGTAGTATTGTGCGAACGTGAATTTATATCTATTACTATGGTTGGACAATTAGAGTATACATCCATGTACATATATGGTATGAATATATTTTATATTTACCAAGTAACGTGCGTTTGGTCAAATTATAATTTGAATTTTACCGAATTATTATTGTTTTGTAGTAATATTCCTTTTTGGTCTGTTATATGCTGGAAAGTTGATTTCTATCCTGGAACTTTCAAGCTTATACGTTGAGGTTTAGTGTAAATGATGTAGTATGCGTATTTCCATTCGAACGTGTTTATGTTACGTACGAGTTATTATTTATTAGAGAAAATGCATTTGCAAAATTACATTTTTTTTTTTTTTTTTTATAATTATACAAGCAGAAGCATTGAAAAATAAAAGATATAGTAGGTTTCGTATTACATTGAAACATTATGATAGTAAAATACACATGTACTTATATGTCTAAGGTTTTTTTCGCAATATTTATCTGTTATCTGTGGAAAATGTTAGTTTTGTTTAGGTGTTGTATGTTATGGTGTGATTTGTTTAGAGCAATGCATTGGTATCATCTCGGTTCTGTTGGATGTTTCAATTTGGGGTTCCAATACTTCAACAGCATTGGTTAATTGTCTTATTCCTTGTTCGTTTGTCGGTTGTGGTCCGGTTCTGTTTCGTCTGGTAATAATTCTAATAAGGTTTATTATTGAAAACATTCTATTGAACAATGAGAATTTCCAACATATTCCTAAGGTGAGTAAAATTGGGCCTATTGAAAATCCTGTGTATTTAACTAGTTTTTCTAACATGGAGAGTCTGTTGTACATATAATGTGTTTTACTGATTTCTTTAGCTTTGGCAATAATTGTTTTTAATTTAATTTCTTGGTAGGTTAAGTCCTCATTTGTATTTGATTCTGGAGTTTGTGTATATTTGTCCGTTTCTTTTAGAATCTCTGTAAAATTTACGCTGTCTACTAAATCTATCGAATTTTTTATTATTTCCGTAATATTTAAGTGTGCTGCATGTGAAAAATTTGCTGTTATATACGAAGTTATTTCTATTGAGGGTATTAATTTGACCGAATGTGTCCTCGCCATGCACAATTCATCAACCTGAAGTATTCCGGTGTCTTTTGTTGATTCTATAAAAGATTGTTTGTTATTGCATGTAATGTAGAGTGTGTCGGCTTTTGGTGCAGCGTAAAACCAATTGTTTGTGTCTCGAAATCTAGACCAATAGGTTTGTTTCAAAGTCTTAAGTCGTATATCACATATTTCTAAGCTGTGGAAATTTGGGTTTAACAGCAGTTGGATTTCGCATTCGGCGTTATTGCGTACAGTTTGACTTGGATCGATCTGTTTGCATATGTAATGAGAATCTAAGTATTTGCAGTGGTCCAAATTTTGAATGTTGCAATAGTTTTCGAAATCTACCGAGTTGCCGTGTATGTTGTAGATGGTTTTATGAAAGCAAACTTTAAACTACTGTTAGCAGGGATAGATTGAGGGACGAGAACCGCAAAATGTTGATACAACTTAGACGGAGTGTAATCTAGTAGTGGTATCTTTAAGATATAGATTAATTTAGCTCCATTGTGAAATACCGTTAAGTTGATTATTGTAAGTAATTGTGGTATGTGCTGTTTATCGAGTGGTATCGGAAATTCCAGATTTCGTATTGATTTGTGTATGGTCTCGGCACAGGATAGTATTTGTTGCGCCGTTAATATTTGAGGGTGTATTTGACCGATCTTGGCAAAAAGAATGGCATCGATAAGGGTATTGATTTTAATTTCTAGTTGTGTTACTGCTTCATCGATTTCCGTTGCATAGAGTATTGCCTTTTGATTATACTGAAGAGTCTTTGCGTTGTTTCTAACTGTTAATAGTACTTGGTTAATGTCTTTAATTTCGTGTTCTAGTGTTCCTGTCAAGGATTTTATTTGTTCTTGTACGAGGTTAAATTTTGATTTTATTATGTGCGTCTGGTCTGCTACTAATTCTGCGATTTCCTGGGTGCCGTTAGCTAGTGATTCAATTTGTTCGTTAATTTTAATAGCATCTTCCACACTTAAGGTTCCAAAAAGAGCTTTGCTAATTTTTCCAATGAATTCGAATGGTGCGCGTCTTTTTCTTATATTATTATCTAATTCGATGGTTGGGAGTAGTTCCCGAAGTATTGTTTCTGAGGTCTTTATATCGTGTAGACGAGATTCCAACAGTTTCAGTTGTCCGTAGATTAAGCAGGGTGGTCCTATTGTTGTGCAAAAGTTTTTTGTAGCTTGTAGATTTTCCCATATTTGTGTGCGTTGAGTTACGAGGCCTTGTGCATCGGTGTGTGCTATCAGAGTCCATGTAGTGTGGGATAGGTGTAACGTGCCTAGTGCTTCTGAGTGTAGACCAGGGTTTTGTGTGAGTGGTGTTATCTTGTATCGGACGTCTGCGCTTACAAGTGATGCGAGGCATCTGTAACATGTGTCAATTTGATTTTGTCTACATGCACGATTTTTGATTTGTTCTCTTTAATTTTTAATTTTACATTATGTCTATCTAGGATTTCCAGAATTTTAAAAGGTCCTATGTAATTGCTATCAAGTTTATTCTTTCTTTGGTCGTTAATTAAGAATACAAGTTGACCGACTAAGAAATTTGGTGTAGTAATACTTTTATCGTAGTATCGCTTGGTTTTTTCCTTAAATTGTATTTGTTTTTGCAGTGCAATTTGTTGCATTTCCTTTAAGTGTTTACTAAAGGTTTGTAAATAGTCATCATATGTTAGGATTTTTTCAAGAGGTGGAAATTCTGAAGGAGAACGAGCTATTCTGCCGAAAACTAGTTCGAAAGGTGTGCAGCCGGTACTTTCGTGTATACTTGTATTATAGGAAAGCATTGCAAGTTTGAGGTATTGATCCCAATCACGAGTTTCACATATAAAATGTTTTAGGTATTCTATGAGACCATGATGGCTACGTTCAACAGCTCCATTTGATTGTGGGTGGTAAGCTGATGTTCTGTAACGTTTGATTTTGAAAAGGTTTGTAAATTCTTTGAACATGTCAGACATGAAATTTCTACCTTGGTCGGAAAGAATTGCTCGTGGGGCACCAAATATGCAAATGAAATCTGTAGCGATTGCTTTAGCGACTTCTACCGATGTCTGTTGTTTTAGCGGAATTGCTATTCCAAATTTACTAAAAAGATCTATGATTGTTAGGATGTATTCATATCCGCTGTTTGTTTTCTTTAAAGGTCCGCATATGTCAATAGCAATTTTATCGAAAGGTTCGGTAGGGGTGTCGGTGATGATCATCGGTGCCTTTGGTTTTATCCGCACTAGTTTGTTTCTCTGGCAATCAATGCAATACTTTATGAAGTTTTTGATCTCGTTTTTCATGCCTTTCCAGTAATATTGAGAAGCAATTCTTTTATATGTTTTTGTTATGCCTTTGTGGCCGCCAATTGTAGAACTGTGCGATTCTGCGATTATTCTTTTCCTAATTTCTGGTGGTGGAACCGATATGAGTCCTTCACATAGTGTAACGGTGAGGTCTGGGTCTGACGTGTTTGCGAATAAGAATGATTTTATGTTTGACCAGGTCCATAGGTCGATTATTTTGGTGTCTTTAGATATGGTACACGAGTTAATAATTCGATAATAATTCGAGTTTGCGTAGTACATTTAAGAGTGTGTCGAGGCATTTCTTCATAATGTGGACATCTGTACAATTTGTGTTGCTTATTTTGCAAACTATGCCGAAATAACACGTGATGCCATGTCGTGTAATAAGAATATCTCCGATATTTGGATTGCATTGTAAGAGGGATTGTCGTGTAATAATTCCTTTTTCTTGAAGTGTTTGTGTTATCGGTGTATCCAATATGCAATCTGCTGAAATGAAATATGCGATATTGTCTTTTTTTGCTAAAAAATTGTTTGGTGTAATTATGGTATTATTTCGGATTGTTATATTCCCCGTGCAATGTGTTCGCCGTGTACTTGACCTCGCTGGTCCAATCAGTTGTTTCCTATGATAAGTTGATGGCTGGTATGTTTCGTCTTGAGTGTCATCTGCTGAGGTAGTGCTCGAGTCATTCCTCTGTGTTTGGGTTGTATACTTTTGAGGTGTGAAGATTCGGTCTTGTGTATCCGTTGCACTGTTTATATTCGGTGCATCCGTTTGTTTTTCGGCTGTATTTTGTGCATTGTATTCTTCAGAATTTTTTGATATTTGTTGAGGTTTTACCATACAATCTTGAAATTCATTACTAATTGGTTCACTCGTTATCCCAATTGCTGGCAGGTCGTTATCTGTAGCATTCGTCTTTGGGAGATTTTGTATGCACGAAGGTGGTGAACGGAAATTTGGTGTAACTATTTCTAACGGTATTTCTGCATGTATGTCAAGGGAAGGTAGGTTGACAATGTTTGAGTTTGTGGAAATGTTTTCTTCGGCGATATTTGTTGGTTCCTTTTTTAAGAATGATGCGTGAGGATTTGTTTGTCCGTCGTCATTCAAGGGACAATTACTTTGTATTTCTCCGTCGTCGTATAGCGGACGCTCGCTTATTGATGCATCATTATTGTCTCTCGCTTTATTCATAGTTTTGTTACTCAAACTTGATTCCTTTTTATTTGTTGTACCCTTGTTACTAGGTTTATTTACCTCTTCATTTGTATATTTTTCTGTGTTGGTTTTCCTTTCGTGCTTTTGTGCTGTTGAATTCATTTCTCCTTCGACAGTTTTATACTCTTTGTGGTTCGTGCGTTTTCGCAGCGGTCTTCGTCTCAGTACTATATGTTCATCTTCCGATGACGTAGACGACAATGAGTCCCTATTTTGTTCGTCTATGGTGTCATCTAGTTTAATATGTGTGTATTGTCGCTCCATGTCTGATTTTGTTAATAAGTCGGTGTCTGATTGTCTTACATAGCCAATTTCATCCCTTTGCGGATTGCATTGTCTCTTGCGCAATTGCGGGTTTCCTGATCCGTCATCTGTCGTCGAACGTGCTCTAGTTTGTGGTTGGTGGTATATCTTTGGTTTTTTATTTTCGCATGTATCTATAGTATCCGATAATTGTTGTCTTTGTCTGACGGGCATAATATTTGCTGGATTCCGGGATAGCGCATCAGCTACCAGGTTTAATTTTCCAGGCTGATGGTGAATTTCAAAGTCGTAGTCGTTTAATACGACTTGCCATCGTTGTAATTGTTGTGGTGGGTTTGCCTTGTGTTTCAAATATGTAAGTGCTCTAGTGTCTGTGATGAGGGTGAACTTTTTACCATATAAATAGGGTCTAAAGTGTTCGATCGCATTTATGATTGCTAGTAGTTCTTTTCTCATCGTATCGTATAACTGTTCTGATGTTGTGAGTGATCTTGAATAAAATGCTACTGGATGGTTGAAGTTATTATGTTCCTGGCTTAATACGGCACCTATCGCATAAGCGGACGCATCAGTGGTTAATGTAAATGCTTTTGCGAAATCCGGGTATCGTAGAATTGGCTGTTCTGTAATCTTGTTCTTCAGTGTATCGAAGGCAATTTGGTGTTTTGTATTCCACGTAAAATTTACATTTTTCCGTAGCAGTCGTGTTAATGGTGAAATAATGTTTGCATAATTTTTTATAAAGCGCCTATAGTATCCTGTTAGCCCTGCAAATTGTTTGATATTCTTTTTGTTTTCTGGTCTTGGGAAATCTTGAATAGCCGATACAATGCTGGAATTCGGTTTCACACCGTCTTTTGTAATTGTGTGACCCAAATATGTCACTTCTTTTATGTCATGCTATATTGTTATAATTTTTTACTACGGCATTTCCTAAATATAATTTTTCATGTGCTTTAATTTTTGGTATATATCCTTCTAGGAGATCTGTGCGTTTTAATCTAATGTGCATTTGAATTTTCGATCTGGGTGGTATTTCAACTATTTCCGGTGTCGCAAATGGTATACTGTGATTTTTAAATGCTATGCAAGCGTCGGAATATAATATGTCAGCCTGAGTTTGCTTACAGAAAGCGTCACCTAAAAGTCCGTCTTCCGTAATAGGAAACGAGTCTGGTACTACTTGGAATTCTACTGGAATTTTTTCAACGGTGATTAAACACGATCCTAAGGTGTTACTTTTTCCCTCTGTTATACCTCGTAGTTCGTATATTATATATTGATTAATTTTTATGTGTTTTGCAATTTTATTAATTTTTATGAGGTTTACTTGTGCGCCTGTATCAATGAAGAATTTCACGATGCTATTGCGTACGTCGGGTGTGTGTATGTGTATCGTAGGTGGTCAATGATTTTTGGAAATTCCGCATGATACTTTAGCTTGTTTTGTTTGGGTTTGCTGTTCTAATCTGTTTCCATTCGGCACTGTGATGTTGTGTCCCGCGCCGTGCCTTCTCGCGAGACATCGCTGAAGTTTTTTATTACTAAGTTTCTAATTGCTGTTTCGATTTCACTTGTACCGGTTTCTTCGAATTTGTGTCTAATATTTGTATTTTCTGCTTTGTCGTACGCGTCATGTGTGTTTCTATCGTCAGTGCATTCAGGTCTGTCTTGCGAGTCGTTTCTATATCTATCTCTTGAGTTGTTTCGGTACCTATTATTTGAGTTATTCTTATATGTCTCTGGTGAATTTGTCCGATATTCAAATCTGTTATTCGAGTCACCTCTGTATCTGTTCCTATTGTGGAGATCGTTCTTAATCCGTGAATTATCTCCTTATCTATCGTGCGAATTATTTCTGTACCTATCGCGTGAATTGTTTCTGTATCTATCATGTGAATTATTTCTGTATCTATCGCGTGAATTGTTTCTGTATCTACTTCGTGAAGTGTCTCGATAATTTTCCCTGTGCGCGTTAGGTCGATCGTCTCGTTTTCCATCGTACGTGTCTTTTCGGGTGCTGAATCCTCGGTTTGTGTTTCTGTAGCTAGGGTTACTCCGTGAGAACGATCTGCCTGAATTGTGGGAATAGTTACGTTGGGTAGCTTTGTGTCGTTGTAGAGAACGACATTCCTGTACTGTATGTCCTATCTTTTCACAAAAATGACAAAAATTTTCGTCTGGTATTGCAGTTTTATGATTAGTTGTTTCCGTAAATCTAACGTGCGCTTTATTAGAGTCTTGTGACCCTTCTTCGTGGCATATATTGTTTTGGTGTAATTTTTGGCGTTTTAATAGTTCGTTTTCAATATCTATTGCCTCGTTTATTGCTGATTGAAGTGTTGGATTTTGTCTAGGCATTTGATAGTTTATGCTATCTACAAGACCGCGTACAAATGCTTTTACTGCTACGTTTTTTACTTCTACTATTCTTTTTGTTAGATAGTCTCTATACTCTACTGCATTATAAACCGTTTCTAACCGCTCTATGATTTTGTTTAAAATTCTACGTACTCGTATAGAATAGTTGAAGACTGATTCACCGTAATTTTTTGCTGTACATTTTAGTTCGAATTCTAGATCAGATAGTTCGATTGGTTTGCTAAATGCTGTTTAAGGTCTGATAATACATCGCTTAAGGTTGAGTAGGTTTTTGTATCTACTATTTCGATTGCATTTCCAGTTAGTTTGCATGGTAATAATTCTAAAAATTTAGATCTGTCTGTGTCTGGTAGAACGGCATTTGCCCTATTACATGCGCGGATGAAAGTTTCTACGGGTATATTTTTGCCGTCGAAGGTAGGAATTGTTGTGCCGGATGACACTTGTCGAATGTTGGGGGATGTCGTAGGTGCGGGAGCGTCAAAGAATTGGTATTCACCGGCGTTCGAGTAATAAAGGAGTAAATTTATTGAGACTTAGTCAATACACAGTGCTCAGGAGTAATGGTAGAGCTTGGTGGAGAACTGCACTGAGACTGACGTGACGAGTGGTATGTTTAAGATAGCGCGACGGCGGTCGTGCCGATGTTTATGGTTATGGCCGTGTCTTATACAGTGCCGATGCAGGAATGTGCTGCGTCTTTTCGGTGGAGGGCAGTCTCCTTGGCGTGCCCTTAGCCTGGCGCAAGTTGTTGGATCGACAGTAAATGGATACGCTGCTTCCTGCGCGTATCCGTCCGCTATTCCTCGAACACGGCCTTGGCTGCCACGTGCTGCTGAGTCGCGCTTATCGTGGTTAGCTTGGGGAACGGTTAGGGCACAACATCCCTCCCCCCCTGGGAGAGAGCGCGCTTACAGTGCCAGCTCAATATGATACAAGATGATACAATAATATAATATATGATAGTGACACAATATAACCCAATATAGTAATACAATAGTTTAACATGATAGACATGACATATATAATAATATATACGATAATAATACAATACATCTCAATATAGTAATACAGTAGTTTAACATGATAGAGTGTAATACGACTTCACACAGTTCTCTTTCGGTCACGTTTTTGCTTAACTGTCACCGAGATTGGTGCTTCGCTCAGCACTGCGCTAGCTACTTGTTCCGTTGTTAGGATCTGCGGGTTGTTTTCTTGTAGAGCACTTTTTCCATTTTTGACGCGTACAATGTATTTATAACAAATTATTACGATTGCGGAGAGTATGATTATTCCGCTTATTGAAAAGGATGAGATGAGGCTGTAATGATATTCTACCGGTATTCCGCTATTGTTATTGTTTAATTCGGTTTCCAATTCTAGTAGTGTAGGATTTATTTTGCAAGGGAATAGTGATTGTTTATTAAACTGCATCTCAACTCTTAACTATTTTATTAATATGAAGTATCGTCGCACGATAAACTCTTCTCAACAATAATCTCCAAGGCTTCGCAAGCCCTTCTATTCTCTCAATTCACTCACGACTCAACTATTCTCTTTCGCAACCTCAACTATCCTCCTTCGCTTCCCAAACTATTCTCTTTCGCTTCCCAAACTATTCTCCTCCGCTTCCCAAACTATTCTACTACGCGCACGCATCAGCCACTTCATATATTCTTTCACTCACAGTTTCCCTTTCATTCTATCTCTCATTTGCTCTCACTCATTTAGGACTCACACCGACACACACACCCTTGCCACGTGTCACAGTTCGACCACGGGCCACCATGCACTCAAGCCTCCACGTGCATTCTCCGAAACCGTTCGCTCCTTCTAAGATATAAACATTCACTCGATCCACATTCGACGTTTCCACTAACACTCTTTATTCACACCTCGCGGCTCATTCGATACTTCTCGTCACACGATTCATACAAAACCCTTTCATATCATTTCCACGAATTCTTGCATCCCACAGTAGGCTTCTGCTTACTGCGCGCAATTCCTCGGGATGCTTAATTATTTTTCGTAGTTTGCAATGTGCTATATATTGGAGATGAGTTACGTTAAATGTTTTTGGTATATCAGGCAGAGATAGGTTGTACGTTGGCAAATAGCTTAGTGTTTTTTCAGACTTGTAGCTTTTACTAATTTCTATTGTAAATTCGGGAGTGACGATGAAACATTTGCCTTTAGTTGATATAATACCAGTGTCTTGTACTGACGTAATCTGTGCGGAGTGCTGTTCGCATGCGATTATCAATTGTATTGGATTCGGTGCGACGTATATCCATGCTTCTGGTTTGTTTAATTCGATTAGGACTGTTTGATTGATAGTTATAAATCTGATATTGCAATTGCTTGGCTGTTTAACTAATTTGGTGAAAGTTTGTACTTCACATGGGCCGTGAGGCAAGATTTTGAAAACAGGATGGTGTAACTTACATAGGTAGTTATTGTGCAATACCTTACAATTCTTTAGTTCTTCTGTGGAAACATGGATATAGTCCAGATTTGCTACATCTACTGTTACATAGGTTTCAGTAGTGTCTAGGTACGCATAGATTGAGTCGTTTACTTTAGTCGGAACGGGGTAAGGTTTGTTCAATTTGTATTGCTTTGTTCCGAGAAGCGGAACTTCGATAATAGTGTTAATAGTGTGCGGCGCAGAGTATGCCGTTAATTCAATTATATTGTAGAGTTCGTGAACGTTTTCTAATGTGAGCGGTAGCGGAAAGTTTAAACCGTTTGGTAATTGAGAAAGCGCCGAATGAAAGTATGCAATGACTTGATTTGGAGGTAAAACGGTAGGATTGAGAATTCCCTTTTTAATATTCTGTGTGTAGTCTAACAAGTTTTTAACGTCTTCGGCCAGATCTCTTATGATATTTTCGAAGATTATCGCGTTTTCGTCTATTTCGGATTGTAAGTGTCGGCTAGCAATGTCTGTCTCTAATAGTCGCTTGAGTACCTTTGTCGTTCGTAAGAGTACTTGTTCGTTATGCTTTATGTTCCAGATCGATTCATTAAATAATTTAATGTTTGCATTAATGATTTGCACTTGCTTTGACAAAGACGCACGCAGTGTGCTATCCACGCGTTTAAGAATGTCAATTTGTTTGTTAATTTCTCGTCTGTCGTCTGCGTCCATTGTACCGAATAGAACTTTTTCTAAACTACCTAACCCGTCTATTAACCCTCGGCGTACTCTTGGTACTGTTCCTATTGTTTGGTGAAGGAACTCGAGGTTCGCTAAGATACGATCCAGTTCGTTGCGTGATGTTTTGTAAAACCGTGCACAGAAAGCAACCAGGTCGGAATCAGCTGTGTTCCGGCATTGTACCGTAGCGTCGGTGAGTGTACTTAATATGGTTGAATGTTGAATTTCTAGAGGCGTTGTGTCGATATGGATTACTATTTTCCAAGTGTTACTGTATGTTTGTAGGCTGCCGATTTCCTCGAAGTAGATGCCTGGGTTGTCTGTGAATTTCTGGATCTCATATGGATCGTCCAGGTGAATCCCTCGTGTTAATGTTATTGTGAGGCCAACCAAAATTGTTATGAGGTATGCTAGGGACATCCTGTAAAGACAGGGTATATTTGAGAAAATACTTCCGCGACGGTATTTTCCTCGTCGCGGTCTGAACATGGTGCTCTCATCAAATGGTACGGTGTAAGCGTTGAATGGATCGGGTGTCGTCGCAAGGCCCTTATTGGAGTTTACGGTAAGGCGCCACGGAGACGGAGGGGTGGTGTGGCTCCGACACGGGAAGGGACAGTGTTCTTTGGTGGGCTCAGTCCTGTCGAAGCCACAGACGAATAAACACAGCATCTTACTTTAATTGAGGGAGCCTATAATCATTGGGAGACTCTCCCGTCCCACAAAGGGGATGTAACCCTTAGTTAAAACCAAGAGAGGGAGAGACAACGAAAACCAAGAAAAACCAACGGAATCCAACGGAAACCGAGAAAAACCAACGAAAACCAACGGAATCCAACGGAAACCGAGAAAAACCAACGAAAATCAACGGAATCCAACGGAAACCGAGAAAAACCAACGAAAACTGTTAGCGATTAGTATGTAAGGTAGTTTTAGAATAGTTCATAGTTATATAAGCTTTAGTATTAAGGTAAATAGACTATAAGTGCGAACTACCCCGCTGCTCCCGGCGTTCCGCTGGAGCTCCGAAATCCCGCGTCGCGCGGCTCAGTTCCGAATTGACGAGTGAAGAGAACACAAGTACTGAACTAAGCCATCGTAACGAGTAAAGAAAACTGTGCGTCGTCGCGTTAACGACCAAGTTGTGCGTAGTGTTATCAGTGTCGTCGATGGTGAATGTAAATTGTGAGTAAAGTCCTGTCTTAACAACGTCCGTTCTTTCTAGTTTCGTCCTAACCGCTCCTCATACAGTCCACTTATTCCCGTTCCGTCCCGGAAACTTTCCTTCTATCTCCTCACCACCTCTACCACCGCGGGGAACAAATCTTTCTCTCCTCAATAGCTCCTGTCCAGCTATTGAACAAGAAAGGTCCTTCGAGCCGGATTCTTGGAAAGAATCCGCGAGTTCCGTTCCCTCCGCATTACCGCTTGGATAATCCTTGGCCGCAGGCCGCGAGCCAAAACAGGCGCTATCACCATCACGACCTCTAACTCCTAGAGGTAAACATACGTTCTCTCGCTCGCTCGTTCAGTTGAACGGCGGTTAAACAAAAACCAAAACGGTTAACCGTGCTATACAAGTACGCACTAGCAACGTCAACAAACAATGACGAACCCATCGCCGAAGCTACTCGACACCTTGCTCGCTGAGCAAGGGCTTATCGTACATACGATAAACAACGCTGTCGTCAACCTGAAGAAAAAGGGGAAGGATAATTTCACCCCTACTCTCATCCGCAATAGACTACAGCTACTGGAGGAGAATTGGATTCGCTGCCGCGATCTGCACGCCGCCATCGTCATCGCTAGCACCGAGGCTGATAAACAAAAGCTGACATACTTCACCGAGGCTCAGATTGACAGCGCGAATGACGCTTTCATGGATGCTCGCGACTTCATGTATGAGCTTCTTCCGGAGGACGCGCTGCCCAACAGCTCGATGCAGACCTCCACTCCGAACCACTCAACGGCAAACACGGTGAGATCTGACCAGTTAGTAAGATTGCCGCGTATTGACCTACCCCACTTCGATGGGAGAAGTATACAATGGCAAAGTTTCCGAGACGTGTTTCAAAGCGTAATTATTGACCGCGCAGACTTGCCATCCGTCGTTAAGCTTCAGTACTTAAAGGCGAGCCTCCGCGGCGAAGCAAGCTCTCTATTGAAAAATGTAGCTGTCACAGCGGCCAATTTCCAATCCGCATGGGAGTCTGTGATGGCGCGTTTTGAAAACCGACGTGTACTGATACAGGCTCATTTACAGGAGTTCTTCGACTTAGCGCCGATCCGTCACGACGCGCTCCGCGAACTCAAAGCAGTAAGAGATATCGCGCTCGAAACGACGAGCGCTCTGCGCAATCTTGGACGACCTGTCGACCAATGGGATGACCTGCTCGTTTTTTCCGTTGTGTCCAAATTTGACAGCATCACCCGCAAGGAATGGGAGGATCAGCATGGGGAAACAGACGACTACCCGAACTTCTCCCAACTGACGTCTTTCCTGGTGAAGCGGATTCGCACTCTGGAAGCGCTCGCCGTCTCAAACAACTCCGTCAAACCGACTGTATCATCGAAGAAGGGAAATACCGTAAGATCTTTCCATTCTGCTCAGTCCAACGAGAAAAGAAAATGTGCCTTTTGTAAGGCTGAGCATCATATTTATGTTTGCGCTAAGTTTAAGAATATGTCAATCGAAAACCGTTATGCGTTCGCGAGGCGTACCGGACTCTGTCTCAATTGTCTTTCCAGTGGGCATAATGCTCACTCGTGCTCCAGCTCAATCAGTTGCGCGAGATGCGGCCAGCGGCATCATTCGTTCCTGCACCAGGAAACAGCCACGAGCACAACACCACGACCATCCTCCGCCGCGGGAAAAACGAAGCAATCTTCGACGGGGCACGAATCTACAGCACCCGAACCATTCAGCATAGCTGGGACTCCCTCTGGCCTCGCAGAAACCAAGGTCAACGCTCACAGCGCTTCGATTGAGCCTCCTCATTTTCCTACGGTAAGGCCGGTCCTGCTGGCTACGGCTAGAGTAACTTTAGCCACTCATGAAGGATCCTCCATCGTCGTGCGTGCTCTTCTAGATCCGGGGTCTCAATCTTCGTTCGTCAACGAAGCCCTCGCGCAGCAGCTTCGCCTCCCCCGCAAACGCGTTAACATCGGTATTACCGGTCTAAATGATACGTCATCGGGAAATGTAACCAGCGCGGTCTCATTTCTATTGCGACCCATTGACCGAACGGATCCGACTGTCCCGGTCCGGGCTCTCGTAGTAAAAAGGGTTACGTCTTACACAAAACCTGCTTCCTCTTCTCTTCCTCTCCAGACAATGTTGTGGAATCTGGATCTAGCGGATCCTTACCCCGACAACGACGACAGAATCGAGTTTTTAATAGGTGCAGATCTGTACGGATCCATCTTACGCGACGGACTTCGTAAGGGGATTGCTGATACGCTTACTGCGCAAAATACTATTTTTGGTTGGGTGCTGTCCGGTCCCTTAAATACCGCGACTAAAATTTCCGCTACGGTGAAGGTGCACCACTCCATCGATTGGTCAATCGATTCTCTCCTACGAAGGTTTTGGGAATTCGAAGAAATTCCCAGCAAACCCCTTCGTACTACTGAAGAAGTGCAATGTGAGGAACATTTCATGCAAACGCATTCCCGCGAATCAGATGGGCGATATGTCGTGCGTCTACCGTTCAGGTCCTCACCTCAACACCAACTAGGTGATTCCGAACATACAGCTCTATCGTCGCTCTTAAGACTAGAAAAACGTTTCTATCGCGAGGCGACTCTTGCGCCTCAGTACCAAGCCTTTCTAAAGGAATACGAGGAACTAGGTCACATGTGCCTTCTCCAAACCACCACGGAGCAGGGCTCTTTCCAGATCTACCTTCCGCATCATCCCGTAATCCGGGAAAGTAGTAGCACTTCTAAAATAAGGGTAGTTTTTAACGCGTCCAGTCCTACCTCGACCGGGCTTTCTCTAAATGACCTCCTCCTGTCAGGCCCAAAATTACAATTCGAGCTACCAGCGATACTGCTTCGGTGGCGAGCTCATCGATACGTTTACACCGCCGACATTGCGAAGATGTTTCGTCAGGTACGGGTTGCCCCAGAGGATCGAAATTACCAGTGCATCCTCTGGAGAGAGAATTCGCAAGCTTCCGTGAAACGCTTCCGTTTAACCACGGTCACGTACGGCATGGCCTCCGCTCCCTTTCTAGCCTTACGAGTCTTTCGACAGCTTGTGGCTGACGAAGGATCGGAGTTTCCACTAGCTGTACCAGTCCTTTCACAAGACATCTACGTCGACGACCTGCTGTTCGGAGCGGAAGATAGAGTGCTCCTGCTCCAGATGAAAGACCAGGTCGAGAAACTTTTGGCTAGGGCTGGATTTCGGTTGCGCAAGTGGGCGAGCAATTGTCCGCAATTACTGGCGACGATCGACCACCGAGATCATGGGCTAGCCTACGATTTTTCGTCTGCAGAGACCGACGGGCTAAGGGTACTCGGGATTTTATGGAATCCCCGAGACGACTCCTTCCAGTTTTCGATTTCTCTTCCGGAATCGAGTGTTACGACCAAAACGAAGTATTCTGTCCACGGTCGGGAAAATCTTCGACCCCTTGGGCTGGGCTTCTCCTGCTATCATTAGCGTTAAAATTCTACTGCAAGACCTTTGGCGCGAGAAATTAGAATGGGACGATCCCATTCCTTCTTCCCTGACCTCTCGTTGGACCAGTTTTCACGAGCAACTCTCGAGCCTTGAGAAAATTTCCATCCCTAGATGGACAGGACAGAGAGGCGCCAGCTCCACATACCAGCTTCACGGATTCGCTGACGCTTCTTCGTCCGCCTTTTCCGCCGTCGTCTACATCCGAATTTCGGACTTCGACGGGGACACCACGGTCCGGCTTCTCATGGCCAAAACCAAGGTGACCCCTCTTAAGACCTTGAGTATCCCGCGACTAGAACTCAACGCGGCAACGCTCTTAGCTAGGCTTGTCTCCTACTTGACTAAAGAAATGGGGTTAGAGGACGTGCCCATCTACTGTTGGACCGATTCCACCATAACCCTCGCGTGGCTGCGCAAGGAGCCCGCGTATTGGGGAGTGTTCGTGGCCAACCGGGTATCGGAAATCCAAACGCGGTTGCCAACTGCCTCGTGGAATCATGTACCGTCCGCACAGAATCCGGCCGATTGCGCTTCTCGCGGTTTAACGCCCACGCAGTTAGTCGAATTTCCTTTATGGTGGAAGGGGCCGGACTGGCTTTCGCACTCTTTGGAAAACTGGCCGGCTCAAGAACTTAATCCGTCCATTCCGGAGCTCGAGCGACGCGCCCGAGTTCACCTACATCTCTGAGAGTTCTCCGTGAACGATTCTAGGTATTGGGTGCCCGTGGTCACGTAAAAAGGGAAATACACCAATGCATTCGGTGCGTACGCGAACGAGCAGCTCTAGCTCAGCAATTCATGAGCGACCTACCAGCAATCCGCTGTTCTCCATCTCGACCCTTTTCCCATACCGGGGTAGATTACGCAGGACCAATGCTGGTCCGCGAGAGGTCTGGCCGGGGCAGTCGCGCTCATAAATGTTATATAGCCGTTTTCGTGTGTTTGTCCGTCCGAGCGGTGCATTTGGAACTTGTGCACGACTACTCCACGAGCGCATTTCTTGCCGCGTTCGACCGATTCGTGGCTCGGCGAGGGCTCCCTTCAGACCTTTACAGTGATAATGGTACCAATTTCCTAGGTGCTGATCGCGAATTGCAACGTGCCTACGTAGCAGCCTCAAGAGATCCCGACACGCAATCTCGCCTAGCCTCGGACGGTATCACTTGGCACTTTCTGCCACCTGCAGCTCCTCACTTCGGGGGCTTGTGGGAGGCGGGGGTCAAGAGCGTCAAACATCACCTAAGGAGACAGCTGGGTTCGGCGACTCCTACTAGCGAGGAGTTTGCCACTCTACTCTGCGGTGTAGAGAGTTGCTTAAATTCGAGACCAATCGCACCACTTAAAGATGACCCTGAGAGTTTCGACGCCTTGACCCCCGGACATTTCCTGATCGGGTCCACGCTCAAAACCGTGCCGTCTCCTTCGCTGCTGGAGACCAAGGACACGCGTTTATCTCGATGGCAATTTTATAGAAAGCTGCTCAAACAGTTCTGGCGACGTTGGTCGAATGAGTACTTGGTCTCCCTCCAGCGCCGTTTCAAATGGAATGAAAGGCGCGCTAACCTGCGCGTCGGCGAGCACGTCCTGTTAAGGAACCCGAACCTCCCTCCTGCGAAGTGGGAGTTAGCTCGCGTTACCAAAAGTATTTACGGTGCGGACGGACTCGTCCGCGTCGTAGAAATCGCGACTGCAAAAACTCGGCTGACCAGACCGATCGCTCAGCTGTGTCGTTTGCCGATCTCCTCCGAGTAAAATTCAGGACCACGTTTGTTGCGCGTCCGACGATCGCACAAGGCGGGCGGTTTGTTAGCGATTAGTATGTAAGGTAGTTTTAGAATAGTTCATAGTTATATAAGCTTTAGTATTAAGGTAAATAGACTATAAGTGCGAACTACCCCGCTGCTCCCGACGTTCCGCTGGAGCTCCGAAATCCCGCGTCGCGCGGCTCAGTTCCGAATTGACGAGTGAAGAGAACACAAGTACTGAACTAAGCCATCGTAACGAGTAAAGAAAACTGTGCGTCGTCGCGTTAACGACCAAGTTGTACGTAGTGTTATCAGTGTCGTCGATGGTGAATGTAAATTGTGAGTAAAGTCCTGTCTTAACAACGTCCGTTCTTTCTAGTTTCGTCCTAACCGCTCCTCATACAGTCCACTTATTCCCGTTCCGTCCCGGAAACTTTCCTTCTATCTCCTCACCACCTCTACCACCGCGGGGAACAAATCTTTCTCTCCTCAATAGCTCCTGTCCAGCTATTGAACAAAAACCAACTTCGTTAGTTGAACAAAAGAGAAACCCGGCATCGAGAGCGTACGGATACCGATCCGTAGAACATTATATAATCGGCGTGTATTTGGAATAAATACGGGTATCATCATTATAGACTCATTTTATCCGAAAAGTAGTCTTTCATGTTGCAAAACTGGGAGATGCAAGGCATGAAGCAAATCGTTGTGCCTTTTATGGGGAAGTGTTGGGAAAAGGCAAAACTGGGAAATCAAGGACATGAAACAATGAAACTACTCTCAAGAAGATGTAACAGTCTCCTACAGTTGGGAAAAGGCAAAACTGGGAAATCAAGGACATGAAACAAAGAAACTACTCTTAAGAAGATGTCTCCTGCTGCAATGTTCTCTTCCCAGTTGGAGAAGGCGGGCAAGTGGCAAGGAAATTGGAAATAGGTCACTCGATACGTGCAAAGAGTTAATACCAGTCGAGGGAATGACCATCGGAAAATGTGTAGGCAACTTAACGTGGAAGGACGAATTAATGCGAGAACTCTCGTTGCAAGAAAGAAGAAAGAAGTCCACGTTGCGTTCCTGTGAGCTACGAACGTTTGTTGGCCACAGGATATATTGCTCGCGTGTACGTATCTATTAGCTTCTTACGCGCAATCGCATTTTTGGCTCTGTCGAGGAAATGGCTGAACAGAAGGAATGAAAACGAACAAAATAAGTGTGTGGGGGAACCATGTAGTGGCCGCTCGCCGAAAGCAAAAGAGATAAAGAAAGAATCTGAGCTTTTCTAGAGAGACCATACAGAAGGACTCTTTGGGATGACTGTCGTAAGATGTAACTGAAACGTTCGTCATCTTGAGAATGACTCTCAACTAGATATGCGTAATAGGAAAATAGTATAATGAGTAATGGACAACCAGATAGACTTGGAAAAGTCTGCTGACGCGATGTTGTTCCCTGAGTCACCAGGGCCAAGGAGCATCAGCTGGAAATTTCCAAAGGATCCACAACAGACCCTTCAACGTGGCGTTAGTGGGGCAAGATAACGCACGATAGAAAAGGGCTCCCAAAACAGGAGTCGAGGCTTTTGAATGACACCATCGTTACGTGCGGTTTGCCTAACCTTTAATAAAGTTCTCGTTACGACTAGTAAATACGGTATTCCTTACCCTTCTTTCGATTCTGTAAAATAGTCAAGTTTCGTACACTCCCTCGCGGTGCGGAGCTCTGTACATAACAACACACTGGATGTTTTATTCAATAAATACCATTTGATGAGAGCGGGTGGTTGTTTTTTTTTCTTTTTTTTTTATTAATCCACGAAATGTTTCAGACGGTTCGCGTGCACCCTAAGGGATCGACGTCCCTTTTGAATCGTGAAATTCTCGTTAGTATGAGTTTGGAGAATTGTGTAGGGACCTATCCAGCTCGGCGTTAATTTTTTCGTGCGTCCTCGTCTGAGTGTATCGTCGCGTAATAATACTTGGTCACCTGCTTTGAAAGTGCTCTGTTTTGTGTTTTTGTCGTACCGTATCTTAGATTGAATTTTATGGCTTCTTAAAGTGTCCCTAGCCACTGTGTTAGTCGAAAGCAATCTTTGTTTTAACTCGTGTGCATACTGGTCGTATGTGTAGTCGAGCTGCGGGGGAAGAGTTAGCGAGGTCGGGAGCTCGGCTGATCTCCCAAACACAAGTTCGTAAGGAGTGTAACCAGTCGCTGTGTGTGGCGTCGTGTTATATGTGAACATAGCATATGGGAGCCATTCGTCCCAATTTGTCTGGTCTTCGTCAATAAAATGTTTTAGATACTCGGCCAGAGTTCGGTGACTCCTTTCGAGTGCACCGTTCGACTGTGGGTGATACGCGGTAGTTTGAATTTTGTCTATTCTAAGTAATTTACAAATGTTCTTGAAGAGTTGGCTAATAAAATTCGTTCCCTGATCAGTGATTAATTTTTTGGGTATTCCGTACTCGCACACTATCGTAGTTACAAATGCCTTCGCTATTGTTTTCGCCTCTTGGTCTGGTAATGGTATCGCTTTACTAAATTTCGTCAGTAAGTCTTGAAACGTCAGTATGTATTTGTGTCTATTATGTGTTTCGGGTAATGGTCCCACTATGTCTAATGCGCATTTCTCGAAGGATGCTCTCGGGGTATCCGTTATAATCATTGGTGCTTTGGTTCTCCTACTTAACTTGTTCTTTTGGCATTGTTCGCATTTGGAAATATAGTTTTCTACGTCTTTACTCATCCCCGGCCACGAGTGTTTTAATTGTATACGGTTTAAAGTGCGTTTTACCCCTTGGTGACCACCCAACGGAGTGTCATGGTATTCGTACAAGATCTGTTTTATCCGGTCTTCCGTGTACGTATCGTTCGTTACCGTTGCAGAGTCGTCAGAATCTGATTCGCTGGTCGGTTCAACGTCCGCGGTGTTATTGTTCGTACACACGTCGGGTGCCGTATCGGTTACCGTCTGAGTGTCCTTAGGTGCATTTTTTCGTGGTCTTCCCCGTCCGCGTTTGATAACGTACATTCTACTTAGTGCGTCCGCGTTTTTATTCATTTTTCCTTCTTTATATCGAATTTCGTACTCGTATTCCTCTAGTTTTAGTCGCCACCTGACTAACCTGGAGCCGGGATCCTTTACGTTAAATAACCACGTAAGAGGTTTATGGTCGGTGACAATTAAGAATTTAGTTCCGTATAAATAAGGTCGAAAATGCTGCGTTGCCCAAACGATGGCTAGCAACTCCTTTTCAGTCGTGCTATAATTTAATTCGGCTTTATTAAGAACTCTACTCGCGTAAGCTATCGGTAGGTCATTGCCTTGATGCTGCTGAGATAGCACTGCGCCTACTGCTTTACCGGATGCATCAGTTGTCAGCGTAAATTGTTTATAAAAGTCCGGGTACTGTAAGAGTGGTGCTGACGTTAATTTATCCTTTAGAATTTCAAAAGATTCCTGCTCCTGGTTAGTCCATCTAAATTCTGCGTCTTTTTTCAATAACTGAGTAAGCGGTTTCGCGGTGCTTGAAAAATTTTCTATGAATTTTCGATAATATCCCGCTAAACCGAGGAATGATTGAACGTCTTTGGCCTTTTTGGGAATCGGAAAATTTAGAACTGACTCTAATTTAGACGGATCTGGCTTAATTCCTTCTTTAGTTATTACGTGCCCTAGGTAGATGGTTTCTTTTCGCAAAAATTGACATTTGTTCGATTGTAACTTTAGACCGCTATCTTGTATTCGATCAAATATTTGTGCTAATCTGTCCTGGTGTTCTTGAAGTGAACGACCGTGAACTACTATGTCATCAATATATACGAAGCATTTAATTCCGCGCAATCCTCCTAGCAGCGATTCCATTGCTCTTTGGAAGGTAGGAAGGGCGCCCTTAAGCCCGAATGGCATGCGCTTGTACTCGAAATGACCGTACGGGGTAGAGAATGCGGTTTTTTCGCGATCCTCAGGCTCCACATCGATTTGATGGAATCCTGACGCTAAATCTAGTGTTGTAAAATATTTGGCTCCACCCAGCTGGTCGAGAATTTCGGAAATATTGGGTAGGGGAAATGAGTCCCCTACTGTTAAGTCATTTAATTTACGGAAGTCTACTACCACACGATATCTCTTTATTCCCGTTTCGTCGGGTTTTTTCGGGACGACTAGCAGCGGAGCGTTCCATTCGATGGTGCTAGGCCCTACTACTCCTTGTTCGATCATTTCGCGTACTTGCCTATTTACCTCTTCTTTGTGTACTTGCGGTAATCTGTACGGTTTCACGTTTACCGGTTTCGCGCCTGGTATTAAGCGTATCTTATGCGTGACTTTATCCGTATGTCCTAACTGGTCGCCTTCCAAATAGAAAATATCATTGTATTTCTCGCAAAGTTCCAATAGACTGTCTTTTTCTTCCGCGTTTAAATGCTCGGTCTTGATACTATCGCGTAGAGCCTTCATTCTATCCTTCCCGGTTAGCGCGCGGATATCGTACGTACGCGGGCTGACGCAAGCTAAGTCGACGTCGCCATCACGTAGGTCAGTGTTCTGTACCGTCGGAAGTGTCTCAAGTTGCACCGTCGGCGTTTGCAGTTGTATAGCACGGGTGTTCAGATTTATAATGGGGATTGGGCATGTGCCATTATCCGATCTAGTTAGACAACTTCCTATGTAGACTCCTGGTTCTAGCATTTGTTTCTCTATTAGACCCTGTCCGTAGTCGTTCGTAAGTGCCCGTACTATCGTTTCCGTTCGTGGTTGCAAGCTAATTTCTTCGTCTCTAACCAGTGGCCAGAACGTGTTCAAAATTTCTATACGTTCTCCTGGTCTAATTATCGCCTTATATTTAGTGATAAAATCGTACCCCAATATGCCGTCAACTTGTAGAGGAAAATCGTCTCTAACTACGTGGCAAGGATGAGTAATAAATCTGTCTCCTATCTGTACGTGAAGTTCTATTCTACAGATAGTGCGAATTTCGGAATGCCCTATGCCCTTCAGCATTATTACTTCCGGTGTGGTGAGCACGTCTAAATCGATTTTACCGTATTTTAATAAGGTAACGTCTGCCCCCGTATCGACCAACAGACGGACCTTTGGTACTTGCAGTTCTTTTGCCTGGATTTCAACTATATTCCTGGACCTATACGCCTCTTTAGCACAGTTTCCTTGATATGAACGAATCGACGGCTGACCGTCCGTGCCTGATCGGTTAGATCTATTAGCCCCTGAGTTTTCGTGCGGTCGATTGTCTCTGTTTCCGTCCGTGTCACGTCGGTAATTAGTATTTCGCGGGTTATTTCGGTTGGATGACTCGCCGCTTGTCGTTTGTTTGTCTCTTATCAGCGTTCTGCAGTCACGCTGGAGATGCCCGGGCCGGTTGCAATAGCTACACACAACCGAGGTGTGACGCACCTCTCGTTTAATACCAAACGTGTGTCGATTAGACGACGAACGATTGGGATTAGGTTCTGTTCGCGGCATACTCAAACGCGCGTAACAATTCTCTGCGATATGCCCTTGTCTATGGCATCTCCTGCATTGCGGAACGTTGGACCTTTGCCCGGTTCGTCCCCTGCCATAGCTGGAGGTTCCCGGATTTCCGAAATTACGCGTGCTGTTTGACCCTAGTGCTTGTTCTTCTCCCAAAGCCGTGGTAATTGCTGCTTTTAACGAGTCATATGTTCGCGACCGGATTATGTTCCTTAGTTTGTCATTCAGTCCCGTGCTAAAGATAGTTATTGCTTGCTCGTTCACCGCGTCTAGCAACGCCTGATTTACTACTTTGCTGTTCCCGGGTTTTGTCGTCAGTTGCGATAATTCCGCGGTCAAAGCCTCAAGTCGTGTCGCAAAGGATCTAACACTTTCGTAACCTCTCTGTCGGCATGCGTTGAATTCTATCTGGACCGTGCTCAACGACCGTGTTTCCGTGAATAGGGACTGTAAAGTTGATTTTAAAGTTTCGAAATCGTTTATGTCGCGGTATTCGAGTCGGACGGCTGCTTGTCCTTTAAATTTTGTTCCCAAAATCGCTCTCAATAGCAAGGGGTGTTCTGACGGGGGTACTAACTCCATCGCGACGTCGCATGATTTTATAAACATGTTCACTTCGCTCACGGAGCCCCCGCTGAACACCTCTATTAAGGAAAGCGCTTTCAGTACCGGTCCACTGGAATTCTCGTTCCTGTACTACGCGGATCACGCTTCCGCTATCGCTCGATGAATCGGTGTCAAAACTAAAGTGCGGTGCGCGTAATTGCCTCCGGGTCGTATGCACTGGGTCGGAAGAAGGTGTATTGATATTTGCGTTTCTCGTAAAAGTAAGAAAGTTGTCAAATACGGATTCAAAGGATCTAGAATTGACTCGACTGTTAGGCAGTCGGAAACGGTTTATATCCCCACCTTCTTGCGACATACAAGACGCTGGTTTACAATGGTATCAAAAAAAAATTTTCTTGACTTACAGTTGCTGGCGCATTTTCGCTTGCCTGTAGTAGCTTCGTTGATGTGTCTCCTTGATCCGCTCCTTGTCCAGCTGCCGGTCCTCGAACTGCAGCAGGCTGGTCATTCGAACTCCGTTTGCTCCTAGCGTCGGCTGCGAAGGATAGCCTGGGGTAGTCGGTCTCCTCGGATGATCGGCTTCCAGGACCCTTCCTTCGGTCGGTCGCTTCAGTCGCGTGGTCCACACGGGTCGCTTCTTAACTGGTCGTTGGGACTGATCGTCGTTTCCTCAGAATACGATCTGAATCAGTCCTTGATGCCACCTCGATGACTGACGGCAACTTTTTAAGTTGTTACCGTCGACGAACCAGAGCTTCTCGGTGATCGATGGTAGAATTGCGTTTTGATGTTGCAACTCTACCTTGTCCACGCACTGTTTCCATCGAGAGTATCCCACCGCTGCCACCAAAATTGTTGTGCCGGATGACACTTGTCGAATGTTGGGGGATGTCGTAGGTGCGGGAGCGTCAAAGAATTGGTATTCACCGGCGTTCAAGTAATAAAGGAGTAAATTTATTGAGACTTAGTCAATACACAGTGCTCAGGAGTAATGGTAGAGCTTGGTGGAGAGCTGCACTGAGACTGACGTGACGAGTGGTATGTTTAAGATAGCGCGACGGCGGTCGTGCTATCGGGGTTTTATACAGTGCCGATGCAGGAATGTGCTGCGTCTTTTCGGTGGAGGGCAGTCTCCTTGGCGTGCCCTTAGCCTGGCGCAAGTTGTTGGATCGACAGTAAATGGATACGCTGCTTCCTGCGCGTATCCGTCCGCTATTCCTCGAACACGGCCTTGGCGGCCACGTGCTGCTGAGTCGCGCTTATCGTGGTTAGCTTGGGGAACGGTTAGGGCACAACAGAATTGTAAAATATACATCACGGAATGTCACTGTATTTGGCATTTTCGCCTCCGTTTCTTCGTTCTTTGATTTTTCTAAAGGTACGTAAAAGATTGGGCTTGTGTGTCTGTGGTTTTTGTGACGTTCTGGTCTTTCGGGCGGAATTTTGACTGATTATTATTTTACTAATGTAGGGTGAAACGAAATGATACCTTTTTCAATAACTATGTATATGTATAAGTGTCATGCAAGTCAGTTTATGTAGTAATATTGTGTGACTTACTGTGTAAGTGTGTATACGATGGCAATTGTTTGCATTGTTGTGTGTATTTTTTCTTCGTGAGCACTTTTCCTTCCTTCTCTCCCTTTTTTATTCTTAATTTGTGTTTTACTGAGTTACTTTTGGTTCACTTCTGACACCACTTGTGATGGCTGAGCAAGGGGGCGTACTATGTTCTGTATCCTTCAAAGGTTGGAGTGGGACTGAGCCGCTGCTCAGGTGGGAGCCGGCAGGCCAATATGCATACGTGACACGTAGTAAATACCAAGCAGCTTCTTGACTTGTGATCTCTGTATGATTTAGTATGTTCACACTTATGTTTTTGGTTATCTCAATGATATCAAATTCCGGATGTTCATTCATTGTTTCGATTATTTTCCTTTGCAAGTGACTTACACCCCTATTTGTTTTATTTATATATTCTACTACATAAGCTGCACATGAATATTCTTCTGTTATAAATTGGAAGTCCGCATTGGATTTAACAATATTAAATATGAATGGATTGAAAGGATTATGCCATTTTTCGAAAGGTTCTCATTTAACGAAAACTTTTGGTCTGTTTATTCCTGCTCTGATAATATTGCAATATTCTTCATCACAATTTATACCATTACGATTATAAAAATCGTCCATGTCTACAAAATCTTCATTTTCCAATCGTACTCTTATTTGTGCATAGCGTTTACGATAATTGTTATATCCTTCCTCTGTATCTTTCATTGAACTTAATATCATTGTTTTTTTTGATGGCATAAAAGGAGCTTCAAATCTACATTTTTGTGCTTTATGGGAAGTTATTTTTTTTGTAGCACGTGAATGTATGTTTATGTGTTTGAAGTTTTATATTTCCCGATGCTTTCGATGCTGAAACTGATGTTAAGGCATCTATCAGTTCAATTGCCTTATCATAATCTTTATTAAGAGCATCTGTCGGCGTGTTATCAAGCCAAGCTAAGATGTGCGCATGAGGACTGCCCCTATGCTGAAATTCAATGCGCTTGAAATAGTGGAGAACCCTGAACTTTCCAAAAGGGCTACATTTCTTTGATTGTAGAATATTCATTATGACATTGACTAATTTATTAAAGTATATGGCGCAAGTAACAGCGTCTTCGTTGATGAGAGTACTTTTCACCATGTAATGTAATTTTTCTACTGCCTCTTTCGTGATATAACCTTTGTTTTTCAACTTGTACAATAGTTGTAGCAAATCAGACCACCCTATTTCATTAGCACTTATTGTGAAAAATACAGTCGGTTTACCTAATTGCCTGCTCATAGCAAATAGATCCTTTTTCCTTTCAGATCAATACCAAGTAGAATTAGGTATTGAACGTAAACTAAGCAGGCTGCTTAGTAAGCACTGTCTGATCTTCGCTCGGAAAACTCGGCTCTCTTGTTCTACCTCGTGAGCCTGACACGCGCTGAGCGTGATGCGCTGACCGTGTCGCGCTGACCGTGTCGCGCTGAGCATGACATTAAATCGAGTATATTCGTTAGAACCTATCTTTACTTCGTAATCCTTTATATTAGTAGTAACGTACCCACAGATACAACTTAACCGCTCGAGTTGTATCGATTATTTATATACGAGTCAAACTAACATTTCCTGCGACTCCCTGATTTCGCATCAGATTCGTTCGCACGTCTTATCCAAAACAAGGTAACTACTGCAACCTAGTGGCTCCCCGATTTCGCATCGGGTTCGTCCACAAAACCTAACCCATCGTACAGCTCCCTGGTTTCGCACCAGGTTTGTCTGTATCCTACGGCTCCCTGATTTCGCATCAGGTTCGTCCATACGTTTACCAAACCTGCGAACAGCTGCCCGGTTTCGCACCGGGTTCGTCTGTGAATAAACCAACCTCCCAGCAGCTCCCCGGTTTTGCACGGGGTTTTCTGCGCACTCTTTCCTAGTGGCTCCCCGATTTCTCATCGGGTTCGTCCACGACGTTTTACCCTCCTGCGGCTCCCTGGTTTCGCACCAGGTTCGTCCGCGCTTGACTCTGTTGCTGAGGCTCCCCGATTTCGCATCGGGTTCATCCTCGCATACATCAATCCCAGTGGCTCCCTGATTTCGCATCAGGTTCGTCCGTGCACCTAACTAACAAATTCTCAACCATATTCCTTGGGTAATATCAACATCGCCGGCCTAGGCGTTGCCCACAGTCCCGGCTCGTAACAAAAGAATAAATCTTTATTCGTACAGAAACCTTCCATTTTTATGTAATAAATGAAATCTGAATGGCAATAGAGGAAATGTTAAATGCACGAAACAATTCATGAGATAAACCCTTAAGTGTTTTCATACTTGTAGAAGTTATTTTTAAGTAAACTTCTTTACCAATAAAAAAGGAACATAAATCAGGGTAATGAGACTTCTCTTTCCTTGTACTACTAAGTATTTTATTAATATAAACGGTCGTCGCACGACACTCTCTCAAACAATATTCTCTTCGGCTTCGCAAGCACTTCTATTCCCTTTCGCAACCCAAACTATTCTAACTCGCGCACGCATCAACCACTTCATATATTCTTTCACTCACAGTTTCCCTTTCATTCTATCTCTCATTTGCTCTCACTCATTTAGGACTCACACCGACATACACACCCTTACCACGTGTCACAGTTCGACCACGGGTCACCCTACACCAAACACTCCACGTGCATTCCCCGAAACCATTCATTCTTTCCTCAAGCTAAACATTCACTCGATCCACGTTCGACATTTCTACTAACACTCTTCATTCACACCATGCTTATCTTATAACTGCCTCGACAAACCTCGAGACAGTACTATAAACTAAAAGGCGCCAACAAACCTGGCCCTATCCGCTAACATACATATTCTAAAATCCACCAATACCACATACTGTTACGAGCCGGGGCTGTGGGCAACGGCTAAGCCGGCGATGTAGATATTGCTCAAGGAATAAGGTTGGAAATTTGTTAGTTAATTCGTAAGTTTAAATTATTGTTCGATACAACTCGAGCGGTTAAGTTGTATCTGTGGGAACGTTACTACTAATGTAAAGAATTACGGTGTAAAAATAGGTTTTAACGAATCTACTCGATTTATTGGTGAACAGTTTATAATTTATATTGCAACCAGTTGTTTATACAAATGTAATTGTCGCGATATAATTTAAAAGTGTGTGTATTATTACCTAAGGTACAGGGTATACCGAAAGAACTTCAACCGGACTTCGCGGATTCCAACGGGTTAACTTGATCTGAATGATACTCTAAGCCCAATTCTTACTGAATGCAACCGACTCTGTACAAGCGTAATGCGACGTAACTATGCACGTAACTGTGTAGTTATGAACCGAAGATGATCAAAAACGAAGGGTTTATATAGTGCAAAAATGTATGGAGGGGACACATTAGAGGCCTCCATATATGGCAAGATCGCAAGGTCTTCGCCGAATCACGCATGTACTTAATCGGTTATGATGAATTTAGTTGATATCAAAGGCCCTATTATTCGTATGATAGAGAGTAAAATCTTTGAGTGTCCTCCGCTCTTAGGCAAGATCGCACGACACGTGCGATCGCAGTGTGAGAGAACATTATTCGTATGAGAGAGAGTGAAATCCTTGGGCGTCTTCCGTTCTTGAGCAAGATCAAACGGCACGTGCGAGCGCAGCGTGAAAGAAATGTTATTCATACGTAACAATACTTAATACCAAAGAAAAGTACAATGAAGTATATCAGAAATATAGTGTATATAAGAAAACATAAACTAGTGTATATAATACGAAAACCACGAACTACTTAAAATAACTACAACTAACAAGAAAAACTATAACAAGAGAAAACTCAAAATGAACGAAACTAAATTAAAACTTAACTATAATTATAAAATACCAAAAAAGTGCTCTCGATATCTCACTATGTTCATTCAAATGGTTCTGTCTCAACTGAATAGTGCCAGAACGTCGAAGGCCTTGTCGAAAATTTATCTACATCATAGCATAAACATTACCCACTTGTACTATGTAGAATATAGAACAAGTTTTCCAAAGAATTTCTTATCTCCGCGGAGATGTGACGATGGATGCGAACCGTACGTGTACGTGGAGCGTACGGCCTGACTGAACGTTGGCAACTTTAAACCATAATAATTTGTAAAGTGGTTCCTAGGGGGAAACGGTTCTTGTGCCATTTTGTAGGGCAAAGTATGCTGAAAAGAATGCAATTAGTCC
The DNA here is from genome assembly GCA_951802695.1 of Nomada ruficornis. Classification (NCBI taxonomy): domain Eukaryota; kingdom Metazoa; phylum Arthropoda; class Insecta; order Hymenoptera; family Apidae; genus Nomada; species Nomada ruficornis. Next base: position 13,552,014 of record OX637850.1, read on the forward strand.
GACTGTGGGATCTGGTGGGACTTTTAAGATATCCCTTGTCAATTGTGAAGAATATTGAAAATTTTCATTAGTTCATTAAACATGGTAATCATATTAAATTAGGAACAATATTTCTTAACACAAAGTGTGATTCTTATCAGAAAAGTGTGCCGAACATATATAAAAGAGACGAAGTGAATATATTAAATAGGATCGTCAGGGCATCGCATTAAAAAGAAGCAATTTTTATCGTGAAAAATACTGTTCTTAAAATGTCCAACTTTCAGTGTTAGTTACACCTATAATATTTATTAAATTGGACTAATCTTTCCATTTCCGAGATCCATGGACATTTAGGAAGCAAAGTTCATTGATTAGATATCGATACGAGAAACTTCGTTTTTTGGCCAAATGGCGCGAACTTTCTCGATCCGGACCATTGTATGCCGCCGGGAAATGTAGTGTTCGGGAGGATCCGTTTATCCCGTAGCGTCGAACCGCGTCCAAGTCCATCTTGAATGGGGCCATTTACCCGTAAAGGGTGCCAGGCCCGTAGCGACCGGTACGCGTTTCGGGAGGATCTCTCCTAAGAGTCGGGTTGCTTGAGAGTGCAGCCCTAAGTGTGTGGTAAACTCCATCTAAGGCTAAATACGACCGCAAGACCGATAGCGAACAAGTACACAAGTACCGCGAGGGAAAGTTCAAAAGAACTTTGAAACGAGAGTTCAAGAGTACGTGAAACTATTCAGGGGTAAACCTAAGAAACCCAAAAGATCGAATGGGGAGGCCTCGTCAACACGGCTGGCTTCCGTTGGCGCGCGATGCTCCGAATGTGCCCTCGTGGTTACATCGCAGGGGCACCCCGCCTTCGGCCTGAATGTTCCGGTAACGTAGTCGTGCACTTCTCCCCTAGTAGAACGTCGCGACCCGTTCTGTGTCGGTCTACGGCCCGAGTGGGCGCCTGCCGCGTCGCCTGGCCGGCTGCATGACGGTACTCGCACGGTATCGGGCCACAACCAATCCCTTCCCTGAATGTATGTGCATCAGGCTCTCCGCAAGTTAGGTCAGTTTAACCCGGAGGCGCGGACCCGGTGCCGTCCCCGGGCCTGACCAACTGTTAGCAGGCGCTATCCTCGGACTGGCCAAGCTTCGAATTACCGGTCGGCGACGCTACTGCTTTGGGTACTCTTAGGACCCGTCTTGAAACACGGACCAAGGAGTCTAACATGTGCGCGAGTCATTGGGATGCATAAACCTAAAGGCGAAATGAAAGTGAAGGTCGGCCTCAGCGTCGACCTAGGGAGGATGGGTCGCGTTAGGATGCGGCCTCGCACTCCCGGGGCGTTTCGTTCTCATTGCGAGAAGAGGCGCACCTAGAGCGTACATGTTGGGACCCGAAAGTGGTGAACTATGCCTGGTCAGGACGAAGTCAGGGGAAACCCTGATGGAAGTTCGTAGCGATTCTGACGTGCAAATCGATCGTCGGGCTGGGTATATGGGCGAAAGACTAATCGAACCATCTAGTAGCTGGTTCCCTCCGAAGTTTCCCTCAGGATAGCTGGCACTCGCTCGTTCCTCTGTGGAGGCGTGCGAGTCTCATCTGGTGAAGCGAATGAATACAAGCCTTGGGGCCGAAACGACCTCAACCTATTCTCAAACTTTAAATGGGTGAGATCTCTGTCTTGCTTGAAACGTGAAGTCACGAGATTTTGGATCAGAGTGCCAAGTGGGCCAATTTTGGTAAGCAGAACTGACGCTGTGGGATAAACCAAACGCAGAGTTAAGGGGCCTAAGTCGACGCTTATGGGATACCATGAAAGCCGTTGGTTGCTTAAGACAGCAGGACGGTGGCCTGTGAAGTCGGAATCCGCTAAGGAATGTGTAACAACTCACCTGCCGAAGCAACTAGCCCTGAAAATGGATGGCGCTTAAGCGTCGCGCCTATACTCCACCGTCAGAGGTAAGTAATGAGGGACGCGTCGGCCTCGGGTTGCCGTTCTCCATGAAGCCCTGACGAGTAGGAGGTGATGGTGTGCGCAGAAGAGTCCGGGCGTGAGCCTGCCTGGAGCTGCCGTCGGTGCAGATCTTGGTAGTAGTAGCAAATACTCCAGCGTGGCCTTGGAGGACTGACGTGGAGAAGGGCTTCGGGAGAACACCCGTTCCTGGCAGGGCGGTGAGGGGCAGCACCGTTGGGGACTGGGGACCCCACCCACCCGAGCTGGATGGCGCACAGTGGTCCGGATCGAGTATTTTAGTGGCGTTTGCTATAACTTTTGAACCATAAAAGATATCGGGATGAAATTTGTTTTAAAAAATAGTAAAAGAATAAGCACGTTCCTCTGACATATACTTAATATGATTTATTTTGCATTTGTTTAATCATTTTTTTTCTTAAATTTTTAAATTTAAATACCTTAAAAATTGTTAAATACGGGTTTTCTAATATATTTTTTTAACGGTTTGTAAGACAAACTAAACTACAAGTCGAAGAATTAACAAATGTCAAAAGTACTAATAGAATTTATGATAAAAGACTGCTATTGAATATGGGATATTAAATAAAACAACTTTTATATTTTTACGAATGCAATATATTTAAAACATGTCAGAAGAAATCTTGAATCTGGGCAATAACTCATTGAACAAATATTTATATGTTTTCGTACTTACCAAATACAATATGAATATAAAACAATTCAGAACTTAAATATGGCCTTAAGGGTCCCGACTCCTTTGAGGCCAACTCCGAATCAATCTAAGCGCCATTCGACAGAAGGGGCGTTAGTGAAAACAGAAAAATCGTCTGTTTCGATTTTACGGGGTGACATCTAAACTCATTATACAGAATTATAAACTCACGATGTGACATCTAACGTCATTAGACAAAATTATAAACGGAGAGTGGGAGGCCATAGTTGCCAAATCACATCATTTAAGAGTTCTGTCGCACTGTTGCCACATCTGTTACAACCCTGGCCATCAGCTGAATGAATCGGCTCGAGCCGAGATTTTGATTTCTGCCGACAAACACATAACTTCTTCTTTTTTTTTTTTTATTAGCGAGGTGGAAACCTTCGAGAGACACCTCCTGCCCTGGGGGAGAGCAGCAGGTAGTGTCGGATTTTTACCGACTAAAACCAACCCGGTTACCTATCCTCGGCGCTTTTAAGGGAGGCCCCGTGCCTCCGAAGACACTTCCGGTGTCTCCCCACGCCCGGCCATTGCGGCCCCATCCGCGGGAGAGTCAGAAGGACCCTCCAAAAAACTCTGCTGTAATAGCACCTGGCCGCGCCAGGGGTAACACACAGCGCGGCCTTCCTTCTCCAGACCGTGATAAGGGCGACTCGGGCCCCCACCGGAGTCGCCCACGGATCTCCCACGGCCCTGCGGGAATTGGGAGGATAGTTCCTCCCCGGCAGGACCGCCCGTATACGGGGCATTAGCGAGGTCAACCAGCTGGGGGTGAGGGGAACACCTCAGCGCCCCTCGGGTCTGTCAGCCATTCACACCGCGGGAGGGGGATCTCGCCAGCGGAAACGGCCAGCGAGCCCGCCCCTCCTTTAAATCCGGTGCCATTTCTGGCTGTCGGGCAGCCCTGCGGGATACCGGGAGGACATAATCCTCCCACAGCAGGGCCGCCCGTCTACTGAGTCAGCGGTGACGGTTACCTGAGAGACCGGAGGGGGGACACCTCCAGTCGTCCCTCGGACCGTCACCGCTTTTACACAACGGGAGAGGGGACCTCGCCAGCCTGCGCGAACGTAGCCGGCGAGCCCTGGCCCTCCGTCTTTCACGTCGGACGGGATCGGTCAGCTCCCGATCCCGCTCCGCTGCCTCCTTTCTGCGAAGAATATCCTCGCAGAAGGAGGCCACCGCTACCCAGGCTCTCTCGCTGCCCAGCATCATACTAACGATGCGTGGCAGCGAGAGATCCGCCCCCACTTACGCCCTCAACGCCCGGCGCTCTGCCGCCCATTCCAGGCACTCCTCCAATGTGTGCTGCGCTGTGTACAGCGCAGCCCCACACTCGTGGCACTCCGTCGTCGCCTCCGCCTGTATCCGGCACAGGTACTCACCGAAGCAACCATGTCCGGTGAGCACCTGCGTGACTCGGTAGGTGAGCGTCCCCCCGTCGCGGTCCAGCCATTCGTCTAAGCTGGGCAGAACCGCTCCGACTGCTCGCTGCGCGGCTCCTCGATTAAGGAGCTCCATCCTCCATTTATTCCGCGCAGCCAGTCGGGCTCTGGTAGTTGATCGTCGTCAGAAGTATCATCAATAACTTATCGCATGCATTTTCTGCCAACAGAACATATATTGTCAACTACTGTCAGTTTCGTTAGCAAAATTATTAGCACAATTCTCAATGCTCTCATCACGAAATCCTTTTCTTGAAAACATCTTGTGGGGATGCTTCTCTAGAATTTATGAAAATAAATTTCGATGTGCGAATGTGACCAAGAATAACTTGAAACTGATCACGATACGAAGAGATAATAACAATACATCACGAGCCTTGTCTGTGCTATTTGTGGTGGGGCAAATTACTAACCGCGACCGTCGTACCACGAGCGATGCCCGTAATATTTACGATTGGCCCGATCAGCGTATTACACAAGTCGTGCGAATGGTTCCAAGGCTGCGCGAGCTTATTTACGTTTTCGGCACAAAATTCTCGAACGTAAATCGTAGGTTAGTTATACACATTTAAATGTTTATAGTCTAATAAATACATATACCATTTTATTCGTGAAACTTCAAAGAATCATTTAGCACCAAGCGCAACTGAATAACTATTACCGCAAAAGTACAAAACACTTCCAAAGTTGAAAAATTCATATTTTTTCCAAAATTTATTTTTTCAAAAGCAGTACGTTCTGTAGAAAAACGGATTGCAGATTCATCTTCAGCACATTAAAGTCTATAAGAAACGCACATTGAAGGTTACAAAATCAGACCCGTGTTGAACAGTGTTATTGACGCGCATGAATGGATTAACGAGATTCCCTCTGTCCCTATCTACTCAAGCTATGGTGCGCGGTGAAGAGGCGCGTTCCAGTCGAAGGCACTGGGACGTGGTTGGTGGGTGCACCAGCCGTTAGCGGCCAACCTCTGGGTACCTGGCGAAACCCAGTTGTATCTAACCTTACCGGGATACTCGTGGGACTTAGTATGGAATCTTTAATCAAATAAAAAAAAACCAAACCAAAGAATGAGGGGAGGAGTGATGAACAGGAGACAGTAGTAGTAGAGATGAGCGACTCGGCTGGTCAAAGTAGAGGAAATAGTCGGCGTAGCTCTGTCTCATCGCTGGTAGCGGAGGACACACCAGCCAAGTATACTCCAACTAAGGCTAAGAGAAGAAAGATCCTGGTCATCGATCGGACCACTGAAGCAGATGAGGAGCAGGCCCAAGGCAAAATAAACGCCACCCTGAAAGAAATTTACAATGAAAGAACTAAGCTGGAGGAATTTCTATTCGATGACAGCAATAAGATTACAAGGAACGCAATCAAATTTATATTAGATAAATGGGCCATTTTGGAGACTAAGTTCCAAAGCGAGATCGTTAGCAATGAACTTCAAAAGATCAGAAGTAAGGCTACAAAACAACTACCAAGGCATACTTACCCTCAGGCTGCGGCTGCTCCTGTCGGCGGTTCTCGGGGCCAGGTTATCAGGAGAAAATACCAACCTGAAAGCAGGAAAGACAAAACAGAGGTGATTATCATTAAGCCGAACAATGAGTCTGATACCAGAACCAATGAGGAAATCAACAAACAAATATCAGAGGCACTTAAAGATAATAGACAGAAGTACAGAGTAAAAAATACAAGAAAGGCTATAGCCGGATAAGGGGGTCAAATGTGCCCCTAAACCAAATTCAACTTGTGAGGTGTCATTCGATAGCTTATCTAGAAAAACCAATTCGTACCAAGTTTCAACCCTGTAGCTCGACTGGGAGGGTAGTTACAGCGAAAAAACAAAAATATGGTTTTTGCCCAATATCTCCCATTTTAGCTAATAAAAAATTTTGAAAAAAATCTGAGACATAGCAATTATGGAGGTACACATTGTACAAGTTTTGCAGATTTTTCAATTGGAAACCCGAGTTGCAAAATATAAAAAACGTAAAAAAATGCTGAAAAATGCCGATTTCGTATTGAAGGAATCGGGGACACACTTTTATATTTTTTTTGTAGGTACATATTAGTGATACTACTATTCTCAATTTTTTTCAGATTTTTGAATTGGGTGCGCCGCAGTTAAAAAAATTAAAAACCGATTTCTTCGTACCTTATATTATAATCTATTTAACATCTCTTCAATGGTGTCGGTGGTCCCGCGGTAAAGCGTCGGACTCGTAAACCGCTGCAAACTTTTTTGTAGGTTCGAGCCTCCCTCGGGTTCATTTTTTTAACATTATTTTTTCCCCCTAATTCCTAACTGTATGACAATGATCAATACTTGCTTACAAATACCTTAAAAATATTTTAATTTAATAGACGAAAAAATGAACTTAGAGCGCTTTTCATGCTACCGTTTCTCTTGCCATGTATCTTCCCAATTATTGTTGCCAGTGCAATAATTTATTATTTATCACATGCTTGGAACCTGTCAAACATTATAACACCCGCGGAAGTACTTAGCAACTAACAAGTGGCACCAATAATTAACCAAGATAGCGTTGAAGATTAAAAATTTTGCTGTAACGCTTCTTTTCCACATCAATGGAAGAGATAAGTATCTTTAAATCAATTACTTTAGGGCAGAAAATGTCAAACACTACCACAATTGGCAAGGTACGTGGCAAGGGAAACGGTAGCACGAAAAGTTCATATTTATGTATATTAAATTAAAATATTTAACAAATAGTTTAAAAGTATTTGTAAGCAAGTATTGATCATTGCCATACAGTTAGGAGTAAGAAAAAAAATAGTGTTAAAAAAAATGAACATGAGGGAGGCTCGAACCTACAAAAAAGTTTGCAGCGGTTTACCAGTCCGACACTTTGCCGCAGGGCCATCGATGATGTTGAAAAGATGTAACGTACTTTAGAATATAGAGTAGTGACGTAATATCAATTGGTTCGTTTATCTAGTTTGGTCAATTTCTATGCTGGTTTGCTGTATGTGAAAACATTAAACATTGCATAAAACACTTATTTCGCAAAGAATAGACGAAAATTCGCCGTATAAGTTATTCTGACACGCAAAAAACGACGAAAAAATCGGTTTTTAATTTTTTTGACTGCGGCGCACCCAATTTAAAAATCTGAAAAGTTGAGAATAGTAGTATCACTAATATGTACTTACAAAAAAAATATAAAAGTGTGTCCCCGATTCCTTCAATACAAAATCGGCATTTTTCAGCATTTTTTTACGTTTTTTATTTTTTGCAACTCGGGTTTCCAATTGAAAAATCTGCAAAACTTGTACAATGTGTACCTCCATAATTGCTATGTCAGAGATTTTTTTCAAAATTTTGTATTGGCTAAAATGGAAGATATTGGGCAAAAACCATATTTTTGTTTTTTCGCTGTAACTACCCTCCCAGTCGAGCTACAGGGTTGAAACTTGGTACGAATTGGTTTTTCTAGATAAGCTATCGAATGACACCTCACAAGTTGAATTTGGTTTAGGGGCACATTTGACCCCCTTATCCGGCTATAGCCTTTAAGAAATAAAGGCATGGTCATGGGGGAAAAAAGTAAAGATGACATTGAAATTATAAAGAAAACAGATTTTGGCAAAGTTGGGCTAAGCCAGGGCTCGGAATTAAGTGAACTTTCGAGCCGATTTTCAGAGGCGACGCCCCCTTTCTCCGGCCGCACGTCTTGGCCCTCGCGATCGCCACGCAGCTCGGCGGTCCTCAGGCGCGTAACCGCGCGGGTCGCATTAGGGCGACACCCGTAACCGTAGGTTTCCACATCACCCATGGGGTACTATTATCGATGCGTTTTTTTTTGGTCAGTGGTATCCCCTGTAGGCCTATTCCACTTTGTCGCACGATAAAAAATAAATACTGAAAAACACTGTCAAAATTTTAATCTAGTTTGGAAGAAGTTGATTTTCGCCGTTAAAATCGAAGAACAAGCCCTCGTCTATCAAGAAGAACTGTGTGATCTTCAGCACGACATTTCTTTGAAAACGAGGGAAGGAAAGGGAGCCGAATTTTTCAAAACTCTAGAAGAATCAACGTACCCTAATTTCAGAAATTTCGCTCTCCGAATTTTTTCAATGTTCGGATCAACGTATTTGTGCGAATGTTCGTTCTCTAAAATGCGCAGCATTAAGACAGAACAGCGCACGGCGTTAAACGATTCCTCGCTCTCGCGTATGATCCGGACAGCGACGTCCAGTTTGCCCGTGGATATTTTAAATTTGCCCAGCTCGTCTAAACGTGCGCGAAAATCAACTTCTTCCAAACTAGATTAAAATTTTGACAGTGTTTTTCAGTATTTATTTTTTATCGTGCGACACAGTGGAATAGGCCTACAGGGGATACCACTGACAAAAAAAAACGCATCGATAATAGTACCCCATGGGTGATGTGGAAACCTACGGTTACGGGTGTCGCCCTAATGCGACCCGCGCGGTTACGCGCCTGAGGACCGCCGAGCTGCGTGGCGATCGCGAGGGCCAAGACGTGCGGCCGGAGAAAGGGGGCGTCGCCTCTGAAAATCGGCTCGAAAGTTCACTTAATTCCGAGCCCTGGGCTAAGCGTTACGGAACAATAATTCATTTTATACAGTAAAAGAAGGCAGGTCCTTATTCAGAGGAGAAACTCTAACGAATTAATATAGAATATATTCTCATATATGTATATTCTCAGAACTATAAGAGATAATTATTTGTTTAACTGGGTTTTATACAATACATAAAACCAACACGCCTCCTCAAAAATTATTCGTTTAAATAAGAATGCACCTTCCTCTTACTTTCTCTGGGGTCTAGTGGGGACTACTGGTGGAGAAATATCGATGTCACTATCGATATTATCGATGGTTGCTACTATCGAATATCGGAAACTATTGATAGTATATCGAAAATGTGGGTTAACATTCGTAATGCCGCGAATTTAAAAATGTTTGGTAATTTGATGATAAGCATTTGTTCTATAATTGACGATACCGATAGTATTTAGTCATTAAAGGCTGGCTTTCTGTGTGATCTTGCGTACGAAAGAATCTGCCGAAATATCCTTTGTACAGGATTGAACTGTATCTGCGCGTTTTTAGGAGAGCGCTCTCTTTCTCTGCGCCTAACGTCATTTCCTTGGCTGCCAGAGAGAGCGCTCATCCTTACATTACTTACGTATGTACTACATATGCATACATATCACATTCCATCACTATCGATAATTATCGATGGTAGATGGTCCAACTATCGGAAATTATCGATAGTGCTGACCATCGATATTTCTCCACCACTACTAAGCACTGTCTGATCTTCGCTTGGAAAACTCGGCTCTCTTGATCTACCTCGTGAGCCTGACGATCTCGGCTCCCCAGTTTACCCGAACTGGGCGTGTCGCGTTGACCGTGTCGCGCTGGGCGTGTCGCGTTGACCGTGTCGCGCTGAGAGTGTCGCGTTGACCGTGTCGCACTGAGAGTGTCGCGTTGACCGTGTCGCGCTGACCGTGTCGCATTGACCGTGTCGCGTTGACCGTGTCGCGCTGAGCGTGTCGCGTTGACCGTGCCGCGCTGAGCATGTCGCGTTGACCGTGTCGCGCTGAGAGTGTCGCGTTGACCGTATCGCGCTGAGAGTGTCGCGTTGACCGTGTCGCACTGAGAGTGTCGCGTTGACCGTGTCGCGCTGACCGTGTCGCATTGACCGTGTCGCGTTGACCGTGTCGCGCTGAGCGTGTCGCGCTGACCGTATCGCCCTGGGCGTGTCGCGTTGACCGTGTCGCGCTGAGAGTGTCGCGTTGACCGTGTCGCGCTGAGAGTTTCGCGTTGACCGTGTCGCGCTGAGAGTGTCGCGTTGACCGTGTCGCGCTGCGGCTCCCGAGCGTCGCGCATCAGACGCATTCACTCCCCAGCAAAATTCTGTGCGAGGCGCGCCTAAAGAAGTTTACACTTCAAAAAACTAGTGTGCGCTTAAGACCGCACGATCGAAGTGTAAACTTCGATGGCGATTTTAATCTATTCTAATTAATATATACATGAATAACATGAATATTATTATTACGGGTCTTATTACTTGGACGAATTTGTTGGAAAACTAGATTATGAGGATGTGTGATAATATATAATGCACAGTTCAGTTTACTAAAAGCAATTCATTTTATACAGTACAAGAAGGCAGGTCCTTATTCAGAGAAGAAACTCTAACGAATGAATATAGATTATATTCTCATATATATTCTCAGAACTATAAGAGATAATTATTTGTTTAACTGGGTTTTATACAATGCATAAAACCAACGCGCCTTCTCAAAAATTATTCGTTTATATAAGAATGCACCTTCCTCTTACTTTCTCTGGGGTCTAGTGGGGACTAGTGGTGGAGAAATATCGATGGCACTATCGATATTATCGATGGTTGCTACTATCGAATATCGAAAACTATCGATAATATATGTTTACTATCGATAGTACATCGAAAATGTGGGTTAACATTCGTAATGCCGCGAATTTAAAAATGTTTGGTAATTTGATGAAAAGCATTTGTTCTATAACGGACGATACCGATAGTATTTAGTCATTAAAGGCTGGCTTTCTGTGTGATCTTCCGTACGAAAGAATCTGCAATTCAAAGAATATTATATCCTTTGTACAGGATTGAACTGTACCTGCGCGTTTTTAGGAGAGCGCTCTCTTCCTCTGCGCCTAACGTCATTTCCTTGGCTGTCAGAGAGAGCCCTCATCCTTACATTACTTATGTATGTCAGAAATAATTCGATTATTTCTATAAGTTTGTTAGATTTCTAAAAGAATGCTGATTCGATGGAGGTTCTGGGGTAAGTGCCGTGGGGTTCATCACAGTCCTCTTACCAAAGGGCATAGCCTTCCCCACTCCGTGGCCAGATCCTCCAGAAACAGAGTCCCTATTCTTTAGCAATGCGACGTCAGGTCGCTTGCCATATTTAAACTCTCTCTTCTATCTAATAAACAATCCCTCGACACTCGATAGTTGGAAGACCCAGAGCGGACGCCAGCCACAGCTTGCCGACAGGATGTTTGGTTTCATTCATTCATTTCCAAGACTCTCTTTGACCACCCGTAGAACTGCGTCCCCATCATAAATTATCCACAGGGTGCGTAGCACTTCGCCACCCGATCCTATTCCTTTCTTTAAAAATACGCTATCCCTAACATGTATGTACTACATATGCATACATATCACATTCCATCACTATCGATAATTATCGATGGTCGATGGTCCAACTATCGGAAATTATCGATAGTGCTGACCATCGATATTATCGATAATATATGTGTACTATCGATAGTACATCGAAAATGTGGGTTAACATTCGTAATGCCGCGAATTTAAAAATGTTTGGTAATTTGATGATAAGCATTTGTTCTATAACTGACGATACCGATAGTATTTAGTCATTAAAGGCTGGCTTTCTGTGTGATTTTGCGTACGAAAGAACCTGCAATTCAAAGAATATTATATCCTTTGTACAGGATTGAACTGTATCTGCGCGTTTTTAGGAGAGCGTTTTCTTCCTCTGCGCCTAACGTCATTTCCTTGGCTGCCAGAGAGAGCGCTCGCCCTTACATTACTTATGTATGTACTACATATGCATACATATCACATTCCATCACTATCGATAATTATGGATGGTCGATGGTCCAACTATTGGAAATTATCGATAGTGCTGACCATCGATATTTCTCCACCACTACTAAGCACTGTCTGATCTTCGCTCGGAAAACTCGGCTCTCTTGTTCTACCTCGTGAGCCTGACGATCTCGGCTCCCGAGTTTACCCGAACTGAGCGTGTCGGGTTGACCGTGTCGCGCTGACCGTATCGCGCTGGGCGTGTCGCGTTGACCATGTCGCGCTCAATGTGTCGTGTTGACCGTGTCGCGCTCAGCGTGTCGCGTTGACCGTGTCGCGCTGAGCGTGTCGCGTTGACCGTGTCGCGCTCAGGGTGTCGCGTTGACCGTGTCGCGCTCAGCGTGTCGCGTTGACCGTGTCGCGCTGTGCGTGTCGCGATGACCGTGTCGCGCTGTGCGTGTCGCGTTGACCGTGTCGCGCTGACCGTGTCGCGCTCAGCGTGTCGCTTCGGCTCTCGAGTTTACCCGAATGAGCGTGTCGCACCCGAGCGTGTCGCTTCGGCTCCCGAGTTTACTCGAAAGCGTCACGCATCAGACTCATTCACTCCCAAGCAGAATTCTGTGCGTGGCGCGCCTTAAGAAGTTTACACTTCAAAAACTAAAAACTAAAAACCATTACACCAAACCAATACAATTAAATTGCGACGCTAAGCACTAGTGGTGGAGAAATATCGATGGCACTATTGATATTATCGATGCTTGCTGCTATCGAATATCGAAAACTATCGATAACGTATGTTTAGTATCGATAGTACATCGAAAATGTGGGTTAACATTCGTAATGCCGAGAATTTAAAAATGTTTGGTAATTTGATGATAAGCATTTGTTCTATAACTGACGATACCGATAGTATTTAGTAATTAAAGGCTGGCTTTCTGTGTGATCTTGCGTACGAAAGAATCTGGAATTCAAAGAATATTATATCCTTTGTACAGAATTGAACTGTATCTGCGCGTTTCTAGGAGAGCGCTCTCTTCCTCTGCGATTAACGTCTATTCCTTGGCTGCCAGAGAGAGCGCTCATCCTTACATTACTTATGTATGTGCTACATATGCATACATATCACATTCCATCACTATCGATAATTATCTATGGTCGATGGTCCAACTATCGGAAATTATCGATAGTGCTGACCATTGATATTTCTCCACCACTACTAAGCACTGTCTGATCTTCGCTCGGAAAAATCGGCTCTCTTCTTCTACCTCGTGAGCCTGACGATCTCGGCTCCCGAGTTTACCCGAACTGAGCGTGTCGCGCTGAGCGTAACGCGTTGAGCGTGTCGCGCCCGAGCGTGTCGCTTTGGCTCTCGAGTTTACCCGAATGGGCGTGTTGCGCCCGAGCGTGTCGCTTCGGCTCTCGAGTTTACCCGAATTAGCGTCTGGCGCCCGAGCGTGTCGCTTCGGCTCTCGAGTTTACCCGAATTAGCGTCTCGCGCCCGAGCGTGTCGCTTCGGCTCTCGAGTTTACCCGAATTAGCGTCTCGCGCCCGAGCGTGTCGCGCCCGAGCGTGTCGCGCCCGAGCGTGTCGCTTCGGCTCTCGAGTTTACCCGAATTAGCGTCTCGCGCCCGAGCGTGTCGCGCCCGAGCGTGTCGCTTCGGCTCTCGAGTTTACCCGAATTAGCGTCTCGCGCCCGAGCGTGTCGCTTCGGCTCTCGAGTTTACCCGAATTAGCGTCTGGCGCCCGAGCGTGTCGCTTCGGCTCTCGAGTTTACCCGAATTAGCGTCTCGCGCCCGAGCGTGTCGCTTCGGCTCTCGAGTTTACCCGAATGAGCGTGTCGCGCCCGAGCGTGACGCATCAGACTCATTCACTCCCCAGCAAAATTCTGTGCGTGGCGCGCCTAAAGAAGTTTACACTTCAAAAACTACAATACAAAACTACAATTAAAATCCGCACGAACTTTTTCCGGTACCTAATATGTTATATATTCAAACAATCGAGTCAGCGGTAATATGTAAATAGTAAGGAAATTATTGAAGTGTAAACTTCTTTAGGCGCGCCACGCACAGAATTTTGCTGGGGAGTGAATGAGTCTGATGCGTCACGCTCGGGCGCGACACGCTCGGGCGCGACACGCTCGGGCGCGACACGCTCGGGCGCGACACGCTCATTCGGGTAAACTCGAGAGCCGAAGCGACACGCTCGGGCGCGACACGCTCGGGCGCGAGACGCTAATTCGGGTAAACTCGAGAGCCGAAGCGACACGCTCGGGCGCGAGACGCTAATTCGGGTAAACTCGAGAGCCGAAGCGACACGCTCGGGCGCGAGACGCTAATTCGGGTAAACTCGAGAGCCGAAGCGACACGTTCGGGCGCGAGACGCTAATTCGGGTAAACTCGAGAGCCGAAGCGACACGCTCGGGCGCGAGACGCTAATTCGGGTAAACTCGAGAGCCGAAGCGACACGCTCGGGCGCGAGACGCTAATTCGGGTAAACTCGAGAGCCGAAGCGACACGCTCGGGCGCGAGACGCTAATTCGGGTAAACTCGAGAGCCGAAGCGACACGCTCGGGCGCAACACACCCATTCGGGTAAACTCGAGAGCCGAAGCGACACGCTCAGTTCGAGATCGTCAGGCTCACGAGGTAGATCAAGAGAGCCGAGTTTCCCGAGCGAAGATCAGACAGTGCTTAGTAGTGGTGGAGAAATATCGATGGTCAGCACTATCGATAATTTCCAATAGTTGGACCATCTACCATCGATAATTATCGATAGTGATGGAATGTGATATGTATGCATATGTAGTACATACATAAGTAATGTAATGATGAGCGCTCTCTCTGGCAGCCAAGGAAATGACGTTAGGCGCAGAGGAAGAGAGCGCTCTCCTAAAAACGCGCAGATACAGTTCAATCCTGTACAAAGGATATTTCGGCAGATTCTTTCGTACGCAAGATCACACAGAAGGCCAGCCTTTAATGACTAAATACTATCGGTATCGTCAATTATAGAACAAATGCTTATCATCAAATTACCAAACATTTTTAAATTCGCGGCATTACGAATGTTAACCCACATTTTCGATATACTATCGATAGTAAACATATATTATCGATAGTTTCCGATATTCGATAGTAGCAACCATCGATAATATCGATAGTGCCATAGATATTTCTCCACCAGTAGTCCCCACTAGACCCCAGAGAAAGTAAGAGGAAGGTGCATTCTTATATAAACGAATAATTTTTGAGGAGGCGTGTTGGTTTTATGCATTGTATAAAACCCAGTTAAACAAATAATTATCTCTTATAGTTCTGAGAATATACATATATGAGAATATATTCTATATTAATTCGTTAGAGTTTCTCCTCTGAATAAGGACCTGCCTTCTTTTACTGTATAAAATGAATTACTTTTACTAAACTGAACTGTGCATTATATATTATCACACATTCTCATAATCTAGTTTTCCAACAGATTCGTCCAAGTAATAAGACCCGTAATAATAATATTCATGTCATTCATGTATGTGGGATCGGGCGCCTCCATCAACGAACATAAGAGGAACATAAGAACCACGTTGCCTAAGAAGGGGCCGTGGCGTAGTGGCACTGATCAGTGCCTACCAACAGAAAGTCTCGGGTTCGATTCCCGATGACTCCCCTTCATTTTTCTAAAGTTCCTACATTTGGGGGCTCGTCCGGGATGGAGGGCAGCACCGACCACACGAAGCATATGACGAAAGACAAGAGAAGCACACGACGACGATGACGACGAACAAAGCATTGCAACGCACGACGGCAAAGCATGCGACGTTACACGATGGACGGCGGCAATGAGGGACACGAATTCAAGGTGTGAAATTGTCGTGCGTCTCAAGACGAAGCAACCGTCGGCAACGAGGTACACGAGTTCAAGGTGTGAAGTTGTCCGAGCGTGTTGGAAAGACGATGAAAGTTCGAGGACGAATTTGATTCAAAGAAAGGGCCGAGTGTGGGATCGGGCGCCTCCATCAACGAACATAAGAGGAACATAAGAACCACGTTGCCTAAGAAGGGGCCGTGGCGTAGTGGCACTGATCAGTGCCTACCACCAGAAAGTCTCGGGTTCGATTCCCGATGACTCCCCTTCATTTTTCTAAAGTTCCTACATGTATATATTAATTAGAATAGATTAAAATCGCCATCGAAGTTTACACTTCGCTCGTGCGGTCTTAAGCGCACACTAGTTTTAGTTTTTAGTTTTTTTTGAGTATAATGGTGGAAATAATATTCAGGAGTGTAATATCGTTTTAACAAGTATAATACCAAAGACACTGCGTAGCAAGGATCCGTTCGAGAAGAAGAAGGAAACCGGGAACGGATAGAGTGGGAGAACTCGCAAGCGCCACATTTCGGCACATACAAGTTATACAGCGCTCGTGTACAAAAGAAAAAGGACGCGAAATTCAAATATACTTTGACACTCCCACTAATTGAGTGTCCTTTTGACATCAATATATCGATACACGCAAATACATTCATATGTATATCCCTATGCCTAAATAAAGAAAGAAAATGTATGTAACTTATATTATGGAACTTAACCTAACGGGACACGTTCCCGAATCTTTGTACTACACCCAATTCGGTACGCAGTGTCCTAAACTGTTCGCAAGGAATCGCCTTTGTTAAGATATCTGCAAGCTGTTGCTTGCTTGGTACATACATTACACTTATCTCACCATTTGTACATTTCTCGCGTATATGATGATAACGAATGTCCACATGTTTTGTCCTTTTGTGATATTCGGCGTTATGCACCAACCTTATTGCACTTTGGTTGTCCATACAAATTGGTATTGGTTCTTCGAGAGGTTCTTCCATTTCATGTAATAGTTGACGTATCCATGTTGCTTCATTCGCTGCACTGGAAGCTGCTATATATTCAGCTTCTGTAGTTGATAAAGAAATCATCGATTGTCTTTGACTGCACCAAGCTATTGGCCCATTGTTTAGCTTGAAAACATAACCAGTTGTAGATCTTCTTGTGTCAATATCATTGGCGTAATCTGAGTCTGAAAATCCTTGTACGATTCTCGGCCCCTCAGACTTTTCGTATAAAATTCCATAATCGCTAGTACTTTTTAAATATCTCATTATCCTTTTTACTGCATTCCAATGACAGTTTCCGTGATTATCCAGATATCTACTTACTACTCCCACTGCAAAAGCAATATCTGGTCTTGTGACGATTGCAGCAAATATCAAGCTACCTACTGCCTCTCTATATGGAACCTGTCGTTGCATTCCATTCTCAGTTAAACTTAGATGAGTGTGTACATCAGCAGGCGATGAAATCCCCCTTGCGTCTTGCATTTCAAATCTCCTGATAATACGATCGATATATCCTTTTTGATGAATAAATATTTTGCTTTCATTTTCGTTATATGATATCTCCATGCCTACGAAGTTCCGTACTTTCTTACAAACTGTAATTTGAAAATTCGCCTCGAGTTTTGAAATAACTGTATGAAGTTCTTCTTCGTTGTTACTCATCAGCAATCCATCATCTACGTATAGTGCTAAAAGTATCTTTGATTTGTTAAAGTATCCATGATAAACGCATTTGTCTACATTATTTTGTTGAAATCCGACAGATTTTAGAAAATTGTCGAATCGTTCATTCCAACAACGAGACGCTTGTTTAAGGCCATATAGTGCCTTTCTTAATTTGCATACCATTCCTTTCTTGATTTCCACTCCATCCGGCGGAAGCATATATACTTCATCCTGAAGTTCGCCGTTTAGGAATGCTGTCTTCACATCAAACTGCAATATCTTGTAATTTCGTTGCACTGCCATTGCTAATAAAATTCTTATTGAATCATACCTTGCGGTTGGGGAGAAAGTGTCGGTGTAATCAATACCCTTTCTCTGTGCATACCCTCTGGCACACAACCTTGCCTTATAACGAAAAATGCTTTGATCATTATTGCCTTGTTTTACACTGAAGACCCATTTCGAATCTATTGGAATTCTTCCTTCTGGGAGAGGCATCACATCCCATGTTTTGTTTACCTTCAACGCATGAATCTCTTCTTGAATGGCTTCGCACCACTTCGTTTTATCAGTATCATTCATTGCCTCTTCATAATTTTGTGGAATATATACATCTGCAAAATGTGCCTCATACCTCAATGGTTTCTTTAATGAATCTCGAGTACGTAACCTATATGTCCCAAATATATCGCTTGTGTTCACATCTTCATCTTGGTTCTGACAGTTGATGTTACTTCCATTTGTAACTGCATTCTCCTCGACCTCCGTATTGTCATCCAATTGTTCATCAGTACAATCGTTTATATCCATATTAGGAAACACAAATGAAATATTCTCTCTCATTTGATCTTCGACTACTTCTTCATTAAATGTGACATTTCTTGAGATCTTTATTTTTTTGGTCTCTATATCAAACAGACGATAATTGGAGGAATTACCTTCATAGCCTACAAATATCAGCTTCTTGCTCTTCGCAGCAAGTTTGTTACGCAGTTCCTTGGGTACGTGCATGAAAGCATCACACCCGAATGTTTTTATGTGATCCAACGCAGCAGTTTTTCCGGTCCACATCTTGAACGGTGTCGAATTAGGAGTCTGTCTCGTTGGCGTTCTATTCAAAAGATATACGGCCGTATTTACAGCTTCGGCCCACAAATATAATGGAAGGTCCTTTGCATATAGCATTGAACGAGCACTCTCAACAATCGTTCTCATATCACGCTCAGCTCTTCCATTCTGTTCGGGTGTATACGGCTGTTGTTTCTAACTCTATTCCGTTTTGAGAAAGAAACCTCTTAAACTTTTCATTGCAATATTCACGCCCGTTATCGGTGTGTAAAACCTTCACAGGATTTCCAAACTTATTTCTCACAAGTCTACAAAATTCCTTAAAACATTCTAGAGTGTCATCCTTGTGCCTTATAAAGAAAACTACTCTATATCCCGATAAATCATCCTTAAACAGTACAAAATACCGTGCACCCCGAACAGATGGAATAGACATCGGCCCGCAAAGATCACTATGTATAAATTCTCCAAGTTTCGCTTTAATATGTTTTGACGGAGCAAATGATAATTTATGTTGCTTGCCATACATGCATGCTTCACAAAAGAAATTCTTAGAATCTAATAATTCTACACCCTTGATTAAATTCTTGGAAATCATTTCCTTAATATATTTTACATTTATATGGCCTAGCCTTTCGTGCCATTTACGTAGACCTTCTTTTGCTATAACATTTACTTGCTCTGGCAAAACTGTTCTGAATTGCATGTAGTATAAATTGTTTTTTCTACGTTTAGCCCTAGCAATAAGCTTTTCATCTTTATAAATATTAGCGCTTGTATCTTTCTTAACAATTTTCATGCCCTTATTAGTTAACATACCTTCAGAAAACAAATTCTTGTTTAAATTCGGAACATACAATACCTCGGTAATTATAGAATCATACCATTCGCCATTTAACAATTTTTCAATTTTTACATTGCCTTTACCTTTTACAATTAGTTCTTGTCCATTACCCAGAACTACAACCGCATCATTATCCAATACTTGGAAATTAATAAGAAAATCGCGACGGTGTGTCATGTGTGACGTTGCCCCACTATCAAAAATCCATTCTTCATTATCGACTTTCGACAATATGTTATTATTTGCATATACATTAAATGCAGAATAATTACCATGATGCTGACTTTGTTGTTTTTTATTTATGAATTTTTTCTCACCTCGACATTCGTTTGCGAAATGTCCCTTCTTTTGACACCTATAACACGTTACCTTTGACTTATCGTGTTTTGGGCGTTGTTTTTGTTCTTCCCGATGAGGCGCTTTGCTTGTGTGCGATGATGTAATTAGAGCCTTCTCGAAATCGTCAGACGCGGTCAGGCTGGTATCCTCGTCTATCAAACGCGATGTGAGACTTCTAATCGTTTGCTTTGTTTCGTCTAATGACAACCAGGCTTGACGAAAACTTCTAAATTTGGAAGGCAGGCTTCCTAAAATTTTTGTTATTATTGCGATGTCGCTTACCGTTTCACCTGTGTCCTTCAGTTGTTGCGCAAGATTTTCTACTTTGGCAATATGTTGCGCAATCGAGTCACTCGATTCCATTTTATACTGAGAAAATCTTTCATGTGCTAACATTCTATTAATTTCGGTCTTTTGTTCATAAATTGCATCCAATTTCTCCAAGATTTCCTTTGACGACTGGCAATTCTCGATGAGCGTTATTTGAGAGTAGTCCATGGCGGACGTTAGTAAAAACATTGCACACGCATCATCCTTCATCCACTTTTTATAGATTGCAACTTCCGCTGCCGTCGATGTCGTGGCTACAATTGGTTTTGCTTCTATGCCTTTCGTTATTTCAAAAAGGCCTTTTGCGCGTAAAGCACAGCACAATTGAAATTTCCACTGAAGGTAATTTTTTCCATCAAACTTAATAATCGATGTCGCATCGATTTTGCTTTCCGACATTTCTATGCTTTAAATAGCAGTTCACTACGTACGACGCTAAACCTTAATGCGCTCGCACTTAGGTTATGATTAGACACGTGGCGAAAAATTTGCCTATTACAATTTGTCTATTTGATACTTCACGTACCTTTACTTAGATTACTTGAACACTCCTGGGCGTATAATCTGGGCCCATAACCTTTTGAGTATAATGGTGGAAATAATATTCAGGAGTGTAATATCGTTTTAACAAGTATAATACCAAAGACACTGCGGAGCAAGGATCCGTTCGAGAAGAAGAAGGAAACCGGGAACGGATAGAGTGGGAGAACTCGCAAGCGCCACATTTCGGCACATACAAGTTATACAGCGCTCGTGTACAAAAGAAAAAGGACGCGAAATTCAAATATACTTTGACAGTTTTTTATTGAAGTGTAAACTTCTTTAGGCGCGCCACGCACAGAATTTTGCTGGGGAGTGAATGAGTATGCGTCACGCTCGGGCGCGACACGCTCATTCGGGTAAACTCGAGAGCCGAAGCGAGACGCTAATTCGGGTAAACTCGAGAGCCGAAGCGACACGCTCGGGCGCGACACGGTCAACGCGACACGCTCAGTTCGAGATCGTCAGGCTCACGAGGTAGATCAAGAGAGCCGAGTTTCCCGAGCGAAGATCAGACAGTGCTTAGTAGTGGTGGAGAAATATCGATGGTCAGCACTATCGATAATTTCCGATAGTTGGACCATCTACCATCGATAATTATCGATAGTGATGGAATGTGATATGTATGCATATGTAGTACATACATAAGTAATGTAATGATGAGCGCTCTCTCTGGCAGCCAAGGAAATGACGTTAGGCGCAGAGGAAGAGAGCGCTCTCCTAAAAACGCGCAGATACAGTTCAATCCTGTACAAAGGATATTTCGGCAGATTCTTTCGTACGCAAGATCACACAGAAAGCCAGCCTTTAATGACTAAATACTATCGGTATCGTCAATTATAGAACAAATGCTTATCATCAAATTACCAAACATTTTTAAATTCGCGGCATTACGAATGTTAACCCACATTTTCGATATACAGGGTGGCCCGGAACTCGCGCGGTATTTTTAAAAAAGGGGTAGTTAAGGTGATTCTGAACAACTTTTTCCTTGGCCAAAATATTTTTTGAAGCTTCGTTTTTTAGTTATTAACGAAAAACACTGGCCAATGCGAGCGCCCGTATAGCGCGAGCTCAGTCACAATTGCGCGCGGCCAAGATCGGGTGCATCGAGGGGCAACGTACGGCAAATATTACAATCGTCTTACATTAAGAATAGTGTGTAATTCTTCGTTATTCATCAATAACAATTTAATTAACAAGTCGTTTAATAACTGTTCCATACTTTTATTCGTTTTCCGAAACGAATAAAGTGTTTTATTAATTATGAAAAAAGTGTTTGGATGATTAATGTTAGAAAAGGGTAGTTAAATAAACTTATTCCTTCGACCGCGAATTTACCTGCTTCGACGGTGTCTTGCCATATGGTCATTGTACCGATCCTGACCTATTTTTACAATTTAAATGCCACGTCCCGGCAATCGATACAGATCTGATTCGCACTTGTTTCCACACGCACATGACACACACATTAACTTTCGTAATGTTCCTAAGCGCGTGTCCTGTGCGTGTGGAAACAAGTGCGAATCAGATCTGTATCGATTGCCGGGACGTGGCATTTAAATTGTAAAAATAGGTCAGGATCGGTACAATGACCATATGGCAAGACACCGTCGAAGCAGGTAAATTCGCGGTCGAATGGATAAGTTTATTTAACTACCCTTTTCTAACATTAATCATCCAAACACTTTTTTCACAATTAATAAAACGCTTTATTCGTTTCGGAAAAGAATAAAAGTATGGAACAGTTATTAAACGACTTGTTAATTAAATTGTTATTGATGAATAGCGAAGAATTACACAGTATTCTTAATGTAAGACGATTGTAATATTTGCCGTACGTCCCCCTCGATGCACCCGATCTCGGCCGCGCGCAATTGTGACTGAGCTCGCGCTATACGGGCGCTCGCATTGGCCAGTGTTTTTCGTTAATAACTAAAAAACGAAGCTTCAAACAATATTTTGGTCAAGGAAAAAGTTGTTCAGAATCACCTCAGCTACCCCTTTTTAAAAAATACCGCGCGTGTTCCGGGCCACCCTGTACTATCGATAGTAAACATATATTATCGATAGTTTCCGATATTCGATAGTAGCAACCATCGATAATATCGATAGTGCCATAGATATTTCTCCACCAGTAGTCCCCACTAGACCCCAGAGAAAGTAAGAGGAAGGTGCATTCTTATATAAACGAATAATTTTTGAGGAGGCGTGTTGGTTTTATGCATTGTATAAAACCCAGTTAAACAAATAATTATCTCTTATAGTTCTGAGAATATACATATATGAGAATATATTCTATATTAATTCGTTAGAGTTTCTCCTCTGAATAAGGACCTGCCTTCTTTTACTGTATAAAATGAATTACTTTTACTAAACTGAACTGTGCATTATATATTATCACACATTCTCATAATCTAGTTTTCCAACAGATTCGTCCAAGTAATAAGACCCGTAATAATAATATTCATGTCATTCATGTATATAGTAATTAGAATAGATTAAAATCGCCATCGAAGTTTACACTTCGGTCGTGCGGTCTTAAGCGCACACTATTTTTTCAATTTCTTAATGTGTAGTTGATAGTTTCATTGGGAGGCTACGTCAATGCTCGAAAATCATCATTATATCTCACTTTGTCTCGATATGCTCGTCGTCGTTCTTTGTCACTGGCCGTAGCCAATAACAGCAACGCACGTGGTAGCAGCAGAGTGAGAACGCAATATGCTGTCACTCGCCAACTTTCGGCGAACGAACAGTATATATGTTTATTATGAATATTACACTATAAGTATAAGTGTTCCGCCCGAGTTCTTGTTTTTAGAGATTGATGTGATTGTTGAGCGCCGTGGTATGCGACACTCCGAGAATACGGTAATATGTTGGTATACCGTCTCGTCACAAATATAAATTGTAACGAGTCACTACTGAGATACGAGAAACCAAGACTCGGTTGGTTTCTGTCAAACTACGATTGTTTGAACGGTTTATGTTAAGAATGGTTAAATTGAGACTCCGTTGAGACTCGTTGATATTGGTAGGAGGAGGTTGTCTCCTGCTCCCTGGTGGTCGCGCGGCGCCGCAAAACATCGCTGCGCCGCGTGCAGAGGAGGATGGCCATCAGGGTGGTCAGGGGATACCGTACGATATCCCACGAGGCGGCGCTGATCCTGGCGGGCACCGTGCCCTTCGATCTCCTGGCGGAGAGAGACGCTTCGATTTATGAGCGTCTCCTGGAACTCCGCCGGGGGGGCGCGATGGTGTCCGCTGTGGAGGAAGTGGACGTGAGATGCCAGGCCCGGCTGGCTGCGCGAAATAAATGGAGGAGGGAGCTCCTCAATCGAGGAGTCGCGCAGCGAGTAGTCGGGGCGGTTGAGGGCGCAAGTGGGGGCGGACCTCTTGTTGCCAGGCATCGTTAGTATGATGCTGGACAGCGAGAGGGCCTGGGTAGCGGTGGCTTCGTTCTGCGAGGATGTACTTCTCAGGAAGGAGGCATCGGAGCGGGATCTGGGTCTGACCGATCCCGTCCGACGCGAAAGACGGAGGGTCAAGGCCCGCCGGCTGCGTTCGCGCAGGTTGGCGAGGTCCCCCCCCCCCTGGTGTAAAAGCGGTGACGGTCCGGATGACTGTCAGTGGACGGGCGGCCCTGCTGTGCGAGGATTATGTCCTCCCGGTATCCCGCAGGGCTGCCCGACAGCCAGAAATGGCGTCGAATTTAAAGGACGGGCGGACTCGCTGGCCGTTTCCGCTGGCGAGATCCCCCCCTCCTGTTGTTTGAATGGCTGACGGGCCCGAGGGGCGTTTGAGGTGTTCCCCCTCAACCCCCTGTTGGACGAGCGTCGCCAGCTCCCGAATGCGGACGGCCCTGCCGGGAGGAACTATCCTCCCAATATCCGCAGGGCCGTCGGAGAGCCGTGAGCGACTCGGGTGGGGGCCCGAGTCGCCCTTATCACGGTCTGGAGAAGGAAGGCCGCGCTGGGTGTTACCCCTGGCGCGGACAGGTGCTATTACAGCGGAGTTTTTCGGAGGGTCCTTCTGACCCTCCCGCGGATGGGGCCGCAATGGCCGGGCGTGGGGAGACAACGGAAGTGTCTTCGGAGGCACGGGGCCTCCCCTACAAGCGCCGAGGATAGGTAACCGGGGTGGTTTTAGTCGGTAAAAATCCGACACTACCTCCTTCTCTCCCCCAGGGCAGGAGGTGTCTTTCGAAGATTTCCACCTCGTAAAAAAAAAAAGGTTGTCTCCTGCTTGATGTTAAACTTGAAACTCCGATGAGATTCGTTGACAACGGTTGGAGGAGCTTGTATCCTACTTGATGGCAATACTTCAACTGTGATGTGTTAGAGGAGGTTGTCTCCTGCTTGATGTTACTTAGACTACTTCCTCATCGAGCGTTTCCTCAAACGTCGACTCGGAAGTGGGTTTGCGCATGCTGATTTGTCATTTAGGAAAATGTTTAAATACCAATCAGCTTGTTTTGTAATGTGTAGCCGCACCCTTCCTTAGCGCCCGAAGCGCGTTTCCTTGGAGGAGGGGGTGCGACTTCAAACGTTGTCGTCGGTTTGACAACGCAGCGGAATTCCCATCAGGGTGTCCAAACTTAACCTGCCAAATGTCTGTTAGGCAAAGCTCCGAAGACCCTTTGAAAATCCACGTTTATGACGCATACAATTAGCTGTTGAGGTCGTGTACAGATTCGACGGTTTAGTTTATTGGCTTAGGAAATAAAATGATTTCCTCAAAAACAGCTTTGCTACTTGCGCGTCATAAACGTGCTAGCCATCTGCACATTGACGGTTGTTCCTTGTGCAGATTGTTAGCCGCCTTTTTGGCAAGGTACGGTTTTATTGGCGTCGTTCGCAGGTAAGGCGCAGGATCGTAATTGTTGCTCGTTCGCGACGCAACAGTGATGTATTCGAGTTCTTAATTTGTTGTGCCTTTGAGTTTGAATTGTGTGTCAAATGTCGCCTCGGTTTTCTGGTACTCTAAGGCTATTGTCGATGAATTGGTGGACGTGGGAGGAAAGTTTGCTAATAGACGATCATAATTGGATTTGGAAATGACGTGGAAGACGGTGGGGATGTTAAGGAAAGGAGTGGGAACGGGGGTGAATTTTCCTGTAGCTGTACCGAGGTCTGGGTTTTTCCTCTTTTGCTATGAATATTTTATGTACCGTTAAAAAGTAGCCTAGTCGCACTACATGTGCGTGCCGGCTGTCGCACAGTCTACCTTTGTTAGCCGCAATACCTGGAAAATTTGGTGCTGAGTACGACCGTCATGAAGGGTCGCGAGTCAACAAGTTAGTTGGAAACCAGGCGGGGCAAAGGAATACGCAGCTGGCACTAATTGCTATAAATAATTATCTTATTATAATTATTTGAACAATAATATTTGATAAAATGTTGTTTGGTCGAAATGGTTCTGATACTTTCTGGGGTCTGTAGTTATCTCACAGATCGCAGGAAATAAAATTTGTTACAGCCGATATAACGACTCTTACAATACTGATTTCATCATTGAGATTCATAATCTGTAAAAAACTTAACCCTTTGCACTCGAGCGGCGCCGATACGGCGCCGGCTAATGTGAAGCGTCAACTCCAGCAGCGCCGCTGCGGCGCCCGGCAACAGTAATGTCTCGACTAGTGTTCCTCTCTCGGGCCCGAATGTGAACTAATCGACTAATCGTGCGCAGACACGATTCTCGAGCGAGTTCGGGTCGCCTTTGATGTTGTGGCAGCCGAGGCTCGAGGCAGCGTTCCAGATAAGAGGCAAGTTTAAATACCCGTGTACGTGAAACAATACTAACGCGATCAAAATTTAAGAATAAAACTTGTTCATTTTTGGTCCGTTTTAAATGAAATTTTACCAACATGTTCGTTACAATCTCCTGATTAAAATGACACCAAACACGATATGGTTTGGACAATTTTCACTTATCATGATTGTTCTGGATTCGCTGGTAGGGAGGGCGCTCGCTCGCTTCGCGCCTAGCGCTGTTCCGTGGCGACAAGCGCGAGCGTTCTTCCCCTCTTGTCTCCTCATGCTCCTTGCCCCGCGCAGCGGTATATATATCGTTGCGCGAGGATACAATTTGTCGGTTTTACAAATATTAAGAGAGAGATAAGAGGTTTTCAAGCGAGATTTGCGGCAGCGTTAGATTCATTACTACGATAATTGACTGGAGTTAAACGACTTACAATCGTTTAACTATTTCTACTTAAATAAGAGCTAGATAGCGTGCGGAGAGAAACTATATTTTGTTCGTTACTTGTGCTTTATTGTTCTTATTGCTTTATTGTACATTATTGTTCTTGTGCGGTAACGTTAAATACATGTGATTCGTCCTATACATGGACTGTGCCTATTTTATACAAATTCCTAATGCGTTACGTGTTCAAATTAAGATCTAACGAGCTATCCGAAACAATGATAGTAATAATGGTTTTCGAAATAATCAGTCCCATTGCACCAATCTATGTCGTGTTTGGTGTCATTTTAATCAGAAGATTGTAACGAACATGTTGGTAAAATTTAATTTAAAACGGACCAAAAATGCAGAAGTTTTATTCTTAAATTTTGATCGCGTTAGTATTGTCTTACGTACACGGTTATTTAAACTTGCCTCTTAGCTGGAACGCTGCCTCGAGCCTCGGCTGCCACAACATCAAAGGGGACCCGAACTCACTCAGGGGAGACCACCCCAAGTAGTGGGGATAGAAATGAACGCAAATCGTAGACAATTTTGAACACTAGTCCAGACATTACTGAACTTGCAAAATCGTTGGCCGAAATCGTCTCGAGTTGCTGGTTCGTCCAAGCGAAAAAGGCCTCGAGTGTAAAGGATTAATTGAAATTATATAAATAATATGAAAATAGTGTGGGATCGCGGGCGCCTCCATCAATGAACATAAGAGGAACAGAAGAACCACGTTGCCTAAGAAGGGGCCGTGGCGTAGATGGACTGATCAGTGCCTACCACCAGAAAGTCTCGGGTTCGATTCCCGATGACTCCCCTTCATTTTTCTAAAGTTCCTACATTTGGGGGCTCGTCCGGGATGGAGGGCAGCACCGGACCACACGAAGGCAAAAGAGACAGACGGCGGCAATGAGGGACACGAATTCAAGGTGTGAAATTGTCGTGCGTCTTAAAGCGAAAACAACCGTCGGCAACGAGGGACACGAATTTAAGGTGTGAAGTTGGGCGTGTTGAAGTTGAGTTGTGAGTTGTGAGTTGAGCTACAGACGAAATTCGAGGGCGAATTTCCTGTAGAAGGGGCCGAGTGTGGGATCGCGGGCGCCTCCATCAATGAACATAAGAGGAACAGAAGAACCACGTTGCCTAAGAAGGGGCCGTGGCGTAGATAGACTGATCAGTGCCTACCACCAGAAAGTCTCGGGTTCGATTCCCGATGACTCCCCTTCATTTTTCTAAAGTTCCTACAATAGTTTGACAATGTGATGTAGAATCTACACATCCAAATGCGCGTTTATGATGTTATTTAATTAAACGAACATGTTAGCAAAAGATGGAAAAGAAAAAATATATACAAAATTATTTAAAAAAATTAAATTACATTAAATAAAAAAAATTTGAAACACAGGAAGAAGTTTTATGACTAGATTTACATTACCCTCAAACACTAGAATTCATAGTTGAATCAGGATTCACCAATTTGCCTGAATTGTATATGGGAATCTCACAACGCGACAATAGTTTCATGAAACTGTCACAACTATTGAATTTTTTTAGAAAAGGTTCTTTACTAGTGGCCTTGTGTCCTGCAACCCAACAAGTTTTATGATTTTATTGCTTTCAACCGATCTACATATACCGAATATCATGTTCTAATTATCCAAGTTCACCATTCCACCTGGCGTTGACCAATTTTGGCGTTCTAACTGCACATATATTGTTAGAACTTGTAGAGTTGCAAATAGTTGCAGAAAATTTTTATGCAGCCTTTTTTTTACATACACATGTAAGCTTAAGTTTAACTCTCAGAGGAGAGTTATAAAGCTATACATTAGGCTTACAACTATATGAATAAGAGAGTTATTTGAATTTACAGGTATAGTGTCTATTTGCAAAACGTTAGAAGGGTACAAGAAATTTGATGATAAATGTCATTTTATACTTGTATGTTGCACTTCTTAAACCAATTGTGAAGCACCAGACATGCTTCGATGTCCGGTTTGTAGAGAAGGGAGCTGATATTAACCCCTTCGCACCGGCGGACGAGATATCTCGCCGCGTGATTTCGTTCATGATATGCTATGGACGAGATATCTCGCAACGCAATGTCGTTCATGCGATGCTGTGTACGAAATATCTCGCGACACAAAATCGCGAAGCAACACGGTTCGCGTACTGCTTGCGAGATATTCTGTACACAGCGTCGCATGAACGATTTTGTGTCGCGAGATATTTCGTACATAGCATCGCATGAAAGACATTGCGTTGCGAGATATCTCGACCATAGCATATCATGAACGAAATCACGCCGCGAGATATCTCGTCCGCCGGTGCGAAGGGGTTAAGCGGTGGGAGTAGACCGAGATTGCTTAACTTTTCCATCAGTTCGACTTTTTTGGTATTTAGCAAAGAGCACTGCCAAAGTATATGGTTCAGGTCTTGTGTTTCAAAGCCGCAGTTGCATTTGGCATCTTCTACAATGTGAACACGCGCCAGGGATGCAGAGAGGTTATAATGGTCTGATCTACGTCGATTGATCATAATTATAACTTCGCGGGAAAGATTTTTTTTTAAAACCATGGCTTGACAATGTCCCCAAGATAGTACCGAAAGAATTCTATTCCCTTCGTTTGTCCCTGCTGCTGAATGAGTTCCCTGGTGTTTGAGTAGCATTTTCTTTTAAAAGATTCTCGATAGTCGATAAACGGAAAGCGGATTCGGTTTTCATTTTGCTCTGTGGTAGCCAGTTTTGCTAAATGGTCAACTTCGTCATGGCCCTCAATGCCTGTGTGTGGGGGAATCCAAATAATCTCTACACAGGGTGGCCGCTAGCTCAGGGAACATCCGGAATTGGGGCGTACCCGGTGTGTATCTAAACAACTTTCTCCTTGGCCAAAATGTGGTTTTCAGCTTCATTTTTGAGTTATTAACGAGACACACTTGCCAATCAGGGCGACCGGGGAGCGGGCGCTCGTGCGCGTGGCTCTCAATCGCACTCGGTCGTGGTCGTGAACCAACGCGTTTCTTCGCGACCACGACCGAGCGCGGTTGAGAGCCACGCGCACGAGCGCTCTGAATGGCCAGTGTTTTTGGTTAATAACTCAAGAACGAAGCTGAAAACCACATTTTGGCCAAGGAGAAAGTTGTTTAGATATAATTGCCCCAATTGCCGATGTTCCCTGAGTTAGCGGCCACCCTGTAGAGCTGTCGTTAAAGGTTTTTTGTTTAATTTCAAAATATTTTTGAAGTGTAAACTTCTTTAGGCGCGCCACGCACAGAATTTTGCTGGGGAGTGAATGAGTCTGATGCGTCACGCTCGGGCGCGACACGCTCAACGCGACACGCTCGGGCGCGACACGCTTAACGCGACACGCTCAGTTCGGGTAAACTCGGGAGCCGAGATCGTCAGGCTCACGAGGTAGAAGAAGAGAGCCGATTTTTCCGAGCGAAGATCAGACAGTGCTTAGTAGTGGTGGAGAAATATCAATGGTCAGCACTATCGATAATTTCCGATAGTTGGACCATCGACCATCGATAATTATCGATAGTGATGGAATGTGATATGTATGCATATGTAGCACATACATAAGTAATGTAAGGATGAGCGCTCTCTCTGGCAGCCAAGGAATAGACGTTAATCGCAGAGGAAGAGAGCGCTCTCCTAGAAACGCGCAGATACAGTTCAATTCTGTACAAAGGATATAATATTCTTTGAATTCCAGATTCTTTCGTACGCAAGATCACACAGAAAGCCAGCCTTTAATTACTAAATACTATCGGTATCGTCAGTTATAGAACAAATGCTTATCATCAAATTACCAAACATTTTTAAATTCTCGGCATTACGAATGTTAACCCACATTTTCGATGTACTATCGATACTAAACATACATTATCGATAGTTTTCGATATTCGATAGCAGCAAGCATCGATAATATCGATAGTGCCATCGATATTTCTCCACCACTAGTGCTTAGCGTCGCAATTTAATTGTATTGGTTTGGTGTAATGGTTTATAGTTGTCAGTTTTTGAAGTGTAAACTTCTTTAGGCGCGCCACGCACAGAATTCTGCTTGGGAGTGAATGAGTCTGATGCGTGACGCTTTCGAGTAAACTCGGGAGCCGAAGCGACACGCTCGGGTGCGACACGCTCATTCGGGTAAACTCGAGAGCCGAAGCGACACGCTGAGCGCGACACGGTCAGCGCGACACGGTCAGCGCGACACGGTCAACGCGACACGCACAGCGCGACACGGTCAACGCGACACGCTGAGCGCGACATGGTCAACGCGACAAGCCGAGCGCGACACGGTCAACGCGACACGCCCAGGGCGATACGGTCAGCGCGACACGGTCAACGCGACACGCTCAGCGCGACACGGTCAACGCGACACGCCCAGGGCGATACGGTCAGCGCGACACGGTCAACGCGACACGCTGAGCGCGACACGGTCAACGCGACACCCTGAGCGCGACACGGTCAACGCGACACGCTCAGCGCGACACGGTCAACGCGACACGCACAGCGCGACACGGTCAACGCGACACGCTCAGTTCGGGTAAACTCGGGAGCCGAGATCGTCAGGCTCAGGAGGTAGAACAGGAGAGCCGAGTTTTCCGAGCGAAGATCAGACAGTGCTTAGTAGTGGTGGAGAAATATCGATGGTCAGCACTATCGATAATTTCCAATAGTTGGACCATCGACCATCCATAATTATCGATAGTGATGGAATGTGATATGTATGCATATGTAGTACATACATAAGTAATGTAAGGGCGAGCGCTCTCTCTGGCAGCCAAGGAAATGACGTTAGGCGCAGAGGAAGAAAACGCTCTCCTAAAAACGCGCAGATACAGTTCAATCGTGTACAAAGGATATAATATTCTTTGAATTGCAGGTTCTTTCGTACGCAAAGTCACACAGAAAGCCAGCCTTTAATGACTAAATACTATCGGTATCGTCAGTTATAGAACAAATGCTTATCATCAAATTACCAAACATTTTTAAATTCGCGGCATTACGAATGTTAACCCACATTTTCGATGTACTATCGATAGTACACATATATTATCGATAATATCGATGGTCAGCACTATCGATAATTTCCGATAGTTGGACCATCGACCATCGATAATTATCGATAGTGATGGAATGTGATATGTATGCATATGTAGTACATACATGTTAGGGATAGCGTATTTTTAAAGAAAGGAATAGGATCGGGTGGCGAAGTGCTACGCACCCTGTGGATAATTTATGATGGGGACGCAGTTCTACGGGTGGTCAAAGAGAGTCTTGGAAATGAATGAATGAAACCAAACATCCTGTCGGCAAGCTGTGGCTGGCGACCGCTCTGGGTCTTCCAACTATCGAGTGTCGAGGGATTGTTTATTAGATAGAAGAGAGAGTTTAAATATGGCAAGCGACCTGACGTCGCATTGCTAAAGAATAGGGACTCTGTTTCTGGAGGATCTGGCCACGGAGTGGGGAAGGCTATGCCCTTTGGTAAGAGGACTGTGATGAACCCCACGGCACTTACCCCAGAACCTCCATCGAATCAGCATTCTTTTAGAAATCTAACAAACTTATAGAAATAATCGAATTATTTCTGACATACATAAGTAATGTAAGGATGAGGGCTCTCTCTGACAGCCAAGGAAATGACGTTAGGCGCAGAGGAAGAGAGCGCTCTCCTAAAAACGCGCAGGTACAGTTCAATCCTGTACAAAGGATATAATATTCTTTGAATTGCAGATTCTTTCGTACGGAAGATCACACAGAAAGCCAGCCTTTAATGACTAAATACTATCGGTATCGTCCGTTATAGAACAAATGCTTATCATCAAATTACCAAACATTTTTAAATTCGCGGCATTACGAATGTTAACCCACATTTTCGATGTACTATCGATAGTAAACATATATTATCGATAGTTTTCGATATTCGATAGTAGCAACCATCGATAATATCGATAGTGCCATCGATATTTCTCCACCACTAGTGCTTAGCGTCGCAATTTAATTGTGTTGGTTTGGTGTAATGGTTTTTAGTTTTTTAGTTTTTTTTATTTATTAGTTTTTTATTAGTTTGTATTATGTTTCTTTAATTTTTGTTTGAGTTATTTTGAGATATTGAGTTTTGAGTTATTTTATTATCAGTATAGAACTTATACCACGTGCAGAGCGCGTTCGCGTAAAAGCGGGCACATAACCCAACAATTTTAATTTCTGTATAGACAATTTCGCAACGCCCTGCTGTGATTAGTGTATAAATATTTGCTGAAGTGTAAACTTTTTGGAATATTGCCCTTTATAATTTTGAAAATTGAAGATGGATCAAGATTGCCAGTTCGACGATGAATTAAAAGAATGTAAAAGAAAGCGACAAGAAGTTCAACAGCAGAATTTAGTCACGCAGAATGAAGAAAAGAAACAACTTAAAGAACAAATCGAACAAAATAAATTGGAACGACAGAGAGAATTAGCAAGGGAGCGCAATAGACGATATCGTGATAAGAAACAGCAACGTAAAAGAAAGCAGCAAGAAGTTCAAGAGCAGAATTTAGTCTCGCAGAATGAAGGAAAGAAACAACTTAAAGAACAAATTGAACAAAATGCATTGGAACAACAGAGAGAATTAGCAAGGGAGCGCTGTAGACGATATCGTGATAACAAACCTCTTTGTCCAATGAAAACTATTCAACGTGTGATTCATAATTCACAGATCCCAGGGACATCCACAAATATGAACGTACCTTTTGTTGTAAATGAATATTCAGCAAATATAAATGATTATGGGAAATTCGACCATGACTTGAAACCGGAAAGGGAATTAGCTAATGCGAGCAAGAGAGAACAACGTAAAAGAAAGCAGCAAGAAGTTCAACAGCAGAATTTAGTCTCGCAGAATGAAGGAAAGAAACAACTTAAAGAACAAATTGAACAAAATGCATTGGATCGACAGAGAGAATTAGCAAGGGAGCGCTGTAGACGATATCGTGATAAGAAACAGCAACGTAAAAGAAAGCAGGAAAAAGTTCAAGAGCAGCATTTAGTCTCGCAGAATGAAGGAAAGAAACAATTTAAAGAAAAAGAAAAAGAACAAATTAAACAAAATGCATTGGAACGACAGAGAGAATTAGCAAGGGAGCGCTCTAGACGATATCGTGATAACAAACCTCTTTGTCCAACGAAAACTATTCAACGTGTGATTCATAATTCATAGATCCCTGGAACATCCACAAATATGGACATACCTATTGTGGTAAATGATTGCTCAGCAAATGTAAATGATTATGAGAGAAAATGTTCAGGACATTCACAAGAAGAAAATCTTGAAACACATGTAGTACCATTAGAAGATCAAGCGCATGACCACAGCAGTGCCCATACAGCATTTCATAAACAGTTTACGCAGAATAGTTTTGGACATGTCTGCACAATTTGTGATAGATTATGGTTTAAGAACGATTTGAAAAACTTAAATGATGAAAATATGAACTTCGTAATGACATTTCTCACAAACGTCGACAAACATTCCATTGCCGTTTGTTCAACATGTCGAACCAGTATTCAGAAAAAATCTATTCCTCAAATGGCTGTATACAACGGTTTTGAATATACTAAAATTCCAAACCATTTAATAGATTGTCCATTAGATTTATTATCTGAAAGACTGATTTCTCCTAGAATTCCTTTTATGCAGATAAGGAGACTTCGACATGTTTATGGCCAATATGGAATTTATGGACAAGTTATTAATGTTCCTGTGGAAGTCAACACGATGGTCCATTCCTTACCCAGGAATATAAATGATGATCATTGCATCTATGTACACATCAAACGGAAAAAAATCCACAAATCGAGTTATTTACATGGATTGGTTAATAAAACTACTATCAAAAAGTGGCTGCGTTACTTGGTAAGTACTCCACTTTATAAAACATATAATATTACCATAGATAAAAAGTTTTTCGATAACTCATATGTCGACGGATTTGATGCTTCGAGTGACAATCATATAGAAAATTATAGCGATAAACGCGATGAAAATAATAATAATAACGAACTTACTGAAGATATACCTATCGAAGAGAGTTTATTAGCTCAGCAACAAACAGTAATGTGGAATGACGACCTGTATTTAACACTAGCGCCAGGAGAAAATAACGTACCAATAAGTTTATTATTTGACGAACACGCTGAGGAATTATCATTTCCATCCATTTATTTAGGCCAATTTCGTCAGTTTAGAGAAGGTGTTACAGTTACACCGTTTATGATGGCAACTAGTGAATTAAGACGGTCCGATAGACGAGGAGTAACGCCTCATCATTTATTATACATGGCAATGAGAATCATGAGGATAAGAGTAAAGGATTCCCTCAGCGTTGCTTTTAAACATGTTGGAAAAAATTCAAATATTACTAGAGAGCAAATACTATCCGAGGACTATATTCATAGTTGCATTGAAAGTAATCTCGCTTTTTTACGTTCAATACCTAATTCTACTTGGTATTGGTCTGAAAGGAAAAAGGATCTATTTGCTATGATCAGGCAATTAGGTAAACCGACTGTATTTTTCACAATAAGTGCTAATGAAATAGGATGGTCTGATTTGCTACAACTATTGTACAAGTTGAAAAACAAAGATTATATCACGAAAGAGGCAGTAGAAAAATTACATTACATGGTGAAAAGTACTCTCATCAACGAAGACGCTGTTACTTGCGTCATATACTTTAATAAATTAGTCAATGTCATAATGAATATTCTACAATCAAAGAAATGTAGCCCTTTTGGAAAGTTCAGGGTTCTCCACTATTTTAAGCGCATTGAATTTCAGCATAGGGGCAGTCCTCATGCGCACATCTTAGCTTGGCTTGATAACGCGCCGACAGATGCTCTTAATAAAGATTATGATAAGGCAATTGAACTGATAGATGCATTAACATCAGTTTCAGCATCGAAAGCATCGGGAAATATAAAACTTCAAACACATAAACATACATTCACGTGCTACAAAAAAATAACTTCCCATAAAGCACAAAAATGTAGATTTGAAGCTCCTTTTATGCCATCAAAAAAGCAATGATATTAAGTTCAATGAAAGATACAGAGGAAGGATATAACAATTATCGTAAACGCTATGCACAACTAAGAGTACGATTGGAAAATGAAGATTTTGTAGACATGGACGATTTTTATAATCGTAAGGGTATAAATTGTGATGAAGAATATTGCAATATTATCAGAGCAGGAATAAATAGACCAAAAGTTTTCGTAAAACGAGAACCTTTCGAAAAATGGCATAATCCTTTCAATCCATTTATATTTAATATTGTTAAATCCAATACAGACTTCCAATTTATAACAGAAGAATATTCATGTGCAGCTTATGTAGTAGAATATGTAAATAAAACAAATAGGGGTGTAAGTCACTTGCAAAGGAAAATAATCGAAACAATGAATGAACATCCGGAATTTGATATCATTGAGATAACCAAAAACATAAGTGTGAACATACTAAATCATACAGAGATCACAAGTCAAGAAGCTGCTTGGTATTTACTACGGGAACCAATGTCAAAAACTTCATTAGTTATCGTATATATTCCAACAGTATGGCCAATTGAACGTCTGCGAGTAAGAAAAACTATGGAGGAGTTGAGTAAATTAGAAGATGATAGTAATGATTATTGGAAAGAAAACTGGTTTGATAAGTACGAGAAAAGACCAGAATACTTGGAAGATATTACATTAGCACAATTCGTATCAAGATATACAAAAAAAATAAATGGAGAAATTGTTGAAAGAAAGGTGCCAAGGATAATTCGGTATCGAAACTACGATATGGCCACTGATTTTAACGAATATAAGCGAGAAATGGTGACTCTCCACTTACCATTCCGAAGTGAAGAAGAGGAAATATTAACCGAGATGAAATTTATTTCTATTTATGATGATAATGAGGATATAATCCTGCAAAGGAGGAAAGAATTCGAGTCAAATATAGACATTGATAAAACTATTCAAATTTGTAGAGAATTATGCCGGGAGAAAACTCCCCTAGATCAGGATGAAATACGAGATGTTGCCAATCGATTCCCGGAAACAAATCCATTCGAACTATTGTATAATAATCCGAATTCAGAAATAAATAGCGATCTTAGATTAGCTACTCTAAATAAAATTGGTGCAATAGCTAAAAAAAAGGAAAATATTATGTCCAGTGCAGATTTTTGCGCAGCTATGAGGATGGCTAATGAAAAACAAAAGGCTCTGCTATTGCATGTAATAAACAAATTATTATCTAATAATAATAGTCCTCTACACATTTTCCTTACTGGACCAGCCGGATGCGGTAAAACCTTCGTTATAAGACTTATAATGGAAATATATAATCGGTTTTCTGATAGTGATGGGTACTGTAATGCTTATATAACCTGTGCATCGACAGGAAAAGCAGCGGTAGCAATAGATGGAACTACTGTTCACACAGCTTTGAAAATAACTCTTTCAAAATTGTTACCACTGAGTACGGAAGTCGCACATCAATACAGGTCACTATTTAAATATGTCAGAGTCATAATAATCGACGAAATAAGTATGATTGGTGCAGAACTTCTAGAGCAAATCAATGTACGTCTTAAGCAAATCACCGGTAATTTTAGCAAAAATTTTGGTGACTTAGATGTAATATTAATTGGCGATTTGAGACAATTACCTCCAGTAAGAGCAACACCGATTTACAAGCAAATAAAACGCACAATGACAGGGCCGACAGTGTGGCGCAATTTGAAATTCTATGAACTCACAGAGGTTATGAGGCAATCAAACGTTATGTTTTCTAATGCTCTTACAAAGATTGGAAATGGTGAAAAACTTAACTCAGATGAATTGGCATTAATTGAATCAAGATTCGTCAGTAAAGAAGAAGCTGACATTAATTGTCCTAATGGAATACGCCTCTTTTTATCAAACGTAGCTGTTCAAAATTATAATAATGCAATATTGAATATGGCCGAAAATAAAGTAACTTCAGTTGCAAAAGATATTTATACGAGTTGCCATAATGCTGAACAACAAGCTTTCGTAAAGCAGAAGCTCCATAAAATGTCGACAATTGATACAGGAGGATTGCCTTACGAAATAACATTCGTAGTAGGTAAATGTTATATGTTGACTACTAATGTGGATGTATCCGATGGATTGGCTAACGGTGCCGTAGGAAAATTGTGCCACATAGATTATGATGAAGATGGTAATGTTAACAGAGTTTGGATAATATTTTCAAATGCAGAAAAAGTTGGAAAAAAAATTCGAAGCAAAGTTTCAGGGTACATGATGGATCACAATATTTTAAGAAATGCTGTACCAATATCAAGAAGATCATGCACTGTACAACTTAATAATAATAAAACTATAAATGCCAAGCGAAATCATTTTCCACTGGTGTCGGCATGCGCAATGACGATTCATAAGTCACAAGGAGCATCTTTCGACGAAGTTGTTTACGAATATGAAAAAACACATTCTCAACAATTGGTATACGTTGCATTATCAAGAGTAACATGCATCGAAGGACTACATATTGTGACCAAAAATAACATTATTGAATTATTTCATGGTCGAAGACAATCAACATCTGTAATTGACTTACAAACAGAATTTAAAAGGTTGTCAATGAACAAAATTGAAACAATCGATAATGTGTTAAGAAACTTCATTTCCAACAGAAAGGGAATATCAATGTATTCATTAAATTGTCAAAGTTTGCGCGCACATGTCTCGGACATTGATGACGCTGTTACGCAAAATTCAACTATATTGATTTTAACGGAAACTTGGATGAACAACGAAGAAAACATCGATATTCCAAATTTTCAGTGTGTTGCTAAGTTTAAGAGACCTCAGTGCAAAGCTGCAGGAGTAGCCATATACAAAAATAATAAATATATGACAAACATTATATGTTCACAGATGGATGAAGTATTTAGTAATTCTCAATCATATGAATTTAATCAATCATCTATTGGGGAGATTTGTGCAGCAAAATGTGAAGCGGAAAATGGAATAATTATTATAATTGTTGCTATTTACATCTCACCTAATCAAAGTGTAAGCAAAATCATAGAATTCATCCACCAAAATTTGATAAGTTATACAAATGCAGTGTCTGCTCAGTTACCTATGATTTTGAGTGGAGATTTCAATGTTGATTTCTCAAAAGAAAAATCAAAGCCTTTAATTGATTTTTTAAAAGCAACATTCGATTTAAATATGTCGAATGACCCAAATGAGAGTACCACAAAATATGGAACTACAATTGACGGAGTTTTTTTCAGATATTTGGAAAGATTTCAATCAAAACTGTTTATATCGTATTTTAGTTATCACAAGCCCATTGTTTCTTTCTTAGATTATAATAATATTGAAGAAGATATTTGTTAAGACTTTCGAAGTAACCGCGTAATTGGGCGCTCTTTTGTTTTACGGAAACCGACCGCGTTGTCTGCCGCCGCGCGATCCTTCTTCTCCTAGCGGACGCCCGAGCGTCAACACGTGTGTAAATCCCAACAGGTTATGGGCCCAGGGACGATATAACCAAAGAAAAGTTAAAAAAAAAAGTGAGGTTAAGTGTAACCAAGTGCCACGTGTCGTGAAAAAGCAGCCAAGCATCATGAACATCGCAAGCACACAGCATATCGAAAAGCTAGGAGATGGTAATTATGAATCTTGGAAGATTCAAATGAAGAGTATTTTAAGATATAACGAGCTGTGGGGTTATGTAAATGGGACGATTGTTAAGCCGGAAGATAATGCCGTACAGTGGACACTCAAAGATGAAAAAGCTCTTGATTTGATTATTTTAAGTTTACATAAAACGCAGTTAAACCATGTTAAACGGGCCAACACTTCGTTAGAGGCATGGGAAGCACTGAGAAACGTATATGAATCAAAAGGACCCATGCGGCAGTGTGTTCTGTTCAAACAATTGTACAGAATGAAGAAGGAAAGAAACCAAAGTATGGCACAGTATGTGGACGAATTTGTTCACAAAGTAGAACAACTCACAGAGGCTGGAATAAAATTGCCGGACACAGTGATACCAATTATGTTGTTGACCTCTCTACCCATTCAGTATGAAACATTTTGTATAGCCATCGAATCACGGGAAACGATGCCTACCCTAGACGAGCTGAAGATAAAACTATTGGAAGAGGAAATACGAAAAGCAGACAACGACTTATCAAAAGACGTTGATAAAGAGGCAGCGTTGCTATCCAACAAGAAGATTTTTCAAGAAAAGAAAACACAGAGGGAATCCTTCCAGAAGCAGAGACCTGAGAATATCAATAACGGGAGATATAATGGAAAATGCTATATATGTGGCAAGACTGGACATATAGCCAGATTTTGCAAGAACAAACAGAAGACTGTCACATTAAGAAACCAAGCAGAAGAGGCAATGACAGCAAGTGCGCTCAACACTATTCATATTAAATCAAATGAATGGTATCTAGACAGTGGGGCAACTGCACACATGTGCAAGGACAAAAGAATGTTCGAGACACTGAATGAAGAACACAAGGACAAGGTACATACAGCCACAGACAGCAGCACCTTTTCCCTAGGTAAAGGAGAAGTAAAAATAAGCCTGAATTCAAGTAACAAACAGGTTAGTAATATTAAATTACAAGATGTAATGTGGGTACCTGAATTCAGAACAAACCTTATGTCGGTCCCAAGTATAACCAAAAATGGATACAGCGTAACATTTTGTAAAGACTCAGCAGTCATAAAGCGTAACGATGGTACTGTTGTACTGACAGCACCCAAAGAAAATGATTTATATGTAGTCAAGCTCTCAAGCGAGCAACAAAGCATGTTTACAGGTAAACGAGATGACAGAATGACCAGGTGGCATCAAAGACTAGGCCACCTAAACTTCAAAGACATAAGAAAAATGCAGGACAAAGGTATGGTAGATGGAATGCAGA
The DNA here is from genome assembly GCA_951802695.1 of Nomada ruficornis. NCBI lineage: Eukaryota > Metazoa > Arthropoda > Insecta > Hymenoptera > Apidae > Nomada > Nomada ruficornis. The sequence goes on from OX637850.1 coordinate 13,592,587, forward strand.
TGATTCAACATGCTACGCAGAACGAGTCAAGATGTGAGGTATGTGACCTTAGCAAAATCCATCAAGTACCATACACGAATTCAAAAACCACAGAGAAAGACACATTGGGACTAATACATACGGACATATGCGGTCCTATGCGAACATCATCACTAGGAGGAGCAAAGTATTTTGCTACTTTCATTGACGAAAAGACAAGATATATAGAAGTATCTATCCTGAAAGAAAAATCGGAGATCTTTAATGCGTTTAAAATATATAAAGCTCGAGTCGAAAAACAAATTGGCAAGCCAATAAAGAAAATACGTAGCGATAACGCGAGGGAATATTTATCAAAAGAATTCAGAGAATATTTAGAAAAGGAAGGGATAGTGCGACAGCTATCAACCCCGTACACACCTCAACAAAATGGAATCGCTGAACGAGCCAATAGAACGATAGTGGAAATGGCACGTACAATGTTAACTCAGTCAAAGTTACCCATGACCCTATGGGCGGAAGCGGTAAGTACAGCCGTTTATATACGGAATAGATGCCCAACCGAAAAATTAAGCAATTCGACACCATATGAAGAATGGTCAGGTAGAAAACCATACATTGGATTCCTACGAATCTTCGGAAGCAAGGCAATTGCATTGGAAAAAGGAACTGGAATGAACAAATTCATGCCAAAAGGTAAGGAGTACACATTGGTTGGCTATTCACAAGAGTCTAAAGCGTATAGGCTATGGGAACAAGGAACGAGAAACGTAGTAATAAGAAGAGATGTACGATTCCACGAAGACATAAGAAACGACACAATGGAAAACGAAGATATCTTTATAATTTCGACTAAAAATGAACTTAATACCACAGCAACAAGTGAAGAAAAAGAAGAAATCCATGAATCAGAGCCGGAAGAAAGCATCTCGGAAGAAGGAATCAGGGATGGCGAAGAAGATAACAGGGATGACGACGAAGAAATCAGGAATGGCGAAGCCATCGACGAGAACGAAACGCCAACTGAGAGAAGAACGAGAGGTCGTCCAAAATTAATACGAACCGGAAAAAGAGGCAGGCCGAAAAAGTTATTCCACCATACAGCAAATGTTAGTCAAGCACAGTACATGGAACCAAGAACGGTTGCTCAGGCCATGAAGAGCGATCAAAGACTATTATGACTAGATGCCATGGAAAAAGAATACGACTCCCTTATGCAAAATGGAACATGGGATCTAATAGACAAACCAAAGAACGGCAAGGTGCTCACCAACAGGTGGGTATTTAAAATAAAACAGAACCAGGATGGTTCGATAAACAAATTCAAAGCAAGACTCGTAGCTCGCGGAAATGAGCAGAAGAAGGGTATAGATTTCGACGAAGTTTTCGCACCCGTCGCAAGATACGAAATAATACGCACATTATTAGCAGGAGCAGTAGAAAATAAAATGCATGTGCATCACATCGATGTAGCTTCTGCGTACGTACAAGGTGAATTGACAGATACAATTTACATGAAGCAACCGGAAATGTTCGTAAAGCACGGAAAAGAAAATAAAGTGTGCAGATTAAATAAACCGTTATATGGGCTAAAACAGGCAGGTAGAAACTGGTATCAAACGTTGGATAATTATTTAATAACAATTGGTTTAGAAAGGTCGCCAGTTAATCCATGTGCATATGTGAGCAGTGCGAATAAAGCAAACCTTATATTATTAGTCTATGTCGACGATATATTAATAGCAGCAAAGGATTTAGAAGAACTAGAGAAAGTTAAGAAACTAATACGGAAGAAATTTAAAATTAACGATCTAGGAAAAGTTACAAATATCCTCGGCATACATGTTGAAAGAAATGGAGACACAGGAAATATCAAGTTAAATCAGCGAAAATACATAGAGGAAACCCTAGAAAAATTCGGATTAGAGGAATGTAAGCCGGCGCATACACCATTAGTACCGAGCGAGACATTCGATCAAGAAACTAAGAACGAACAAGAGTTGACAGAGACACCATTTAGGGAACTCGTAGGAGCCCTTATATACATATCAAATGCTACACGACCGGACGTAGCGTTTGCTGCGAATGCTCTCAGTCAATTCAGTGGAAAAGCAACAAGCTACCACTGGAAGGCGGCAAAGCACGTTTTACGCTATTTAAAAAGTACAATTAACTATGGGATAAAGTATTCTGTTACAGGTAGACCGGTAAAAATATATGTTGATTCAGATTGGGCAGCTGATGGAAAGGGGAGGAGATCAAGATCCGGCTATGTATCCATGTTAGCGGATGGTCCCATCAGCTGGCAATCTCAAAAGCAGAGATCGGTCGCGTTATCAACCATGGAGGCCGAGTACATGGCGATGTCAGAGGCAACAAAAGAAGCAATTTATCTAAAGAGACTGTTAAACCATATGAACCTTAGCAATTTAGTATGCGGAAAATTAGATGTATTCTGCGACAACCAAAGCGCAATTCAATTGAGTAAGAATAACACGTATCACCGTAGAAGCAAACACATAGATATACGTTACCATTATACTAGGGAAATGCAAGAAATGGGTGAGATAAGCGTGCAATATGTGAGTACAAATGAAATGGTCGCGGATCTATTAACTAAGTCTCTACCAAAAATTAAATTAGAAAGATGCGTTGATATGTTAAATTTAAGATATTAGCGTATAGTTGTAGTATTAAGTTTATGTTGCCAAAAATTATGTATTCTTTTAGAAATAAGTTCAAGAGAATTGTATGCGAAATAATCACTTAGAGTGTACTTCGAAAGGGGCAGTGTTAAGACTTTCGAAGTAACCGCGTAATTGGGCGCTCTTTTGTTTTACGGAAACCGACCGCGTTGTCTGCCGCCGCGCGATCCTTCTTCTCCTAGCGGACGCCCGAGCGTCAACACGTGTGTAAATCCCAACAATATTAATTAAAAAATCAACCGCAAAATTAAACAGATCATTGATACGTGCACACACACATGGTAGATCTAATCATAAAACGAATGAAAATAAATGATTTTATACATATAATCCTAATTTATTCCGGCGTCGAGTACAGCCCCTGCTGAAATAGAAAATAATAAAAATATTATAATCAGGGGCTGTATAATTAATATTCCATGCAATTGTCAACCACTGATAGGATCAGTGGCACTGCACTTTACAGTGCAGTGCGACGCCGGACAGTGGTCCTAAAAGGGGGGGTTAGCTTTACAAAGATCACTGTTTTAAAATGTGCATACCGGCGTCGAGTACAGCCCCTGCAAAGAAATAGAAAAAAATAGAAAAATGGAAAATACTATAAAATTTATAATCAGGGGCTGTATAATTAATATTCCATGCAATTGTCAACCACTGATAGAATCAGTGGCACTGCACTTAACAGTGCAGTGCGACGCCGGACAGTGGTCTTAAATGGGGGATTTGCTTTTCAAAGATCACTGTTTTAAAATGTGCATGCCGGCGTCGAGTACAGCCCCTGCAAAAAAAATAGAAAAATGGAAAATAATAAAAAAATTATAATCAGGGGCTGTATAATTAATATTCCATGCAATTGTCAACCACTGATAGAATCAGTGGCACTGCACTTTTCAGTGTAGTGCGACGCCGGATAGCTGTTCAAATGGGGGGGGGGTCTACTTAATTTGATGAATTCTTTTTTATTATGTATTTGTTACACAGGTAAAACTCCTATAACACGGTACCCAGCAACACGGTTTCGCTCTAACAAGATCAGAAATGTGCGGAAACCCACGTACAATATGGGAATTCACAACGCGGCTTCATATCTGTATGTATGCATCTGAAGTTTTTCGACCGAGCGAAAATCAGGCAGTGCTTAGCGTCGCTGTTTAAGTTAAATCGTTATTGATTTAAGCAAACCACAAAAGATCTAAACGCATAGATGTAAAATATCATTTCTCAAGAGAACAATATTCCAACAGGTAACCAGATAGCTGATATCTTAACAGAACCATTACCAACTGTGAAATTTGTGGCACTAAGAAGTGGAATGGGTTTGAAATAAAGTTCAGAAATAAATATAGATATTAAGATAGTACCCCTAAACTATCGCGAATAAGTATATGTATAGAATTGTACTATTTGGTCTGATTAGGTTTTTTCTGGGTTTCCCTAATCCAAAGCAACAAATGTTGGATCATGTGTAGTTGACCCCAGAGAAAGTAAGAGGAAGGTGCGTTCTTATATAAACGAATAATTTTTGAGAAGGTGTGTTGGTTTAATGCATTGTGTAAAATCCAGTTAAATAAAAATAAAAAACAAATAATTATCTCTTATAGTTCTGAGAATATATTGGGGTACAGAATTCCAATGCTTGTACATGTCGAGCGTAGACTATGATCTAGATCGATATGCCCGTTATGGCGCGTAGCGCCGATCTTAGTTCTAGACAAGGACTCGTGGTGGCGTACGTGTGGTTCGCCGTTTATATAGGGTGTGTGCGACGATCGCATCACCCCAGTTGCGTCTAGCGTACAAAGTATTATATATCTGTTTTAGCGTGTTGTATTATTCGTGTGTGTTTTACATATAAATATATTCTTCTATATTCGAACTAACGCTGTGTAATATTTCTTTCATCAAATACTTATCCACGGTAAAGTTCTGACAGGTTATGGGCCCAGGACTTGTATAAGTATAAAGAAATTAGAAAAGAAGAATAAAGGGACGCTTACAAAATGGCCACTATGCATAGCTCGTGCCACATTGAAAAATTGTCCGACGACAATTATGAATCGTGGAAACTTAAAATGAAGAGTGTGCTCGTGTGTAATGAATTGTGGGCGTATGTAAATGGGACTAGCGTCAAAAATGAACGAAACGAAGTTGAGTGGACTTCGAAAGACGAGAAGGCGCTAGCTCTCATAATACTAAGTACGAACGAGAATCAATTAAATAATATTAAAAGGGCTACTACATCGAAACAAGCATGGGACGCACTAAAAGACATACACGAATCGAAAGGTCCAATAAGAAAAGCGGTTTTATATAAACAATTATACCGGATGAAGAAGGAACCGCATCAAAAAATGGCGAGATACATAGGCGAATTTGTAAATACGGCGGAGAAGCTCGAAGAGGCAGGAATAAAGGTACCAGAGGAACTATTATCCATCATGCTTCTAAATTCGCTACCTGAAGAGTATGAAAATTTTCGAGTCGCCATAGAATCGAGAGACACAATACCGGAGGTCAGTAATTTGAAAAGCAAGTTAATCGAAGAGGAAGCCAGACGCGGAGATAGGAACCAAGACGAAGAACCGCAAAACAACGATGCTTTATTCGTGAAGAATTATACCAAGAAGAATCACAACGTGTACCAGAAGGGAGCGATTCCGAAAACAAAATTCCAAGGGAAATGTTTTAATTGCGGAAAAGTGGGCCATAGATCAAACCAATGCAGACTAGCGAGAAAACCAAATTACGAAAGTAAAAGGGTGGACGCCATGTTTGCGGAGGTGCTTTCGGCCGGACCGGAAAGATCGGCAGCATGGTGCTTAGACAGTGGCGCCACGAGTCACATGTGTAACGACGCCAAAAGATTTTCTTTTATAGATGCGCGGGAAACGAATACGGTACTCATGGCTTCGGATAAGCACGTGGAATCAGCTGGAACGGGTGACGTTAATTTAAAATTGGGAAATCGAATTAGATTGCAAAAAACAATATTAGTTCCTGAGTTCCGGAACAATTTGTTATCGGTGTCGTGCATCACAGATAATGGATACACGGTAGAATTCCAAAAAGAATCTGCGTTTGTGAAACGCAAGGATGGGTCAGTGGTTTTCAAGGCTGAGAGGAAAGGTAAACTGTATGTGGTGCGTGAGAACCACACAGTAACAGACACCATGGCGCAGCAAGTTTCGACAATGGATGACAAACAACTGAGATGGCATCAGAGGTATGGTCATTTAAAATTCAAGGACCTGAACAAATTAAATAAAGGTAATATGGTAGAGGGTATGAACATTACTTCAATTAATGAGAAACCCCCATGTGAGATCTGCGACCATTGCAAGATACATCAATTGCCGTTTGAAAAGTTGCACAATAGAAGTAAGTGTGTACTGGACCTAGTGCATTCCGACATTTGTGGACCGTTTAGTGTACCTTCATTGGGAGGTGCTAAGTATTTTGTAACATTCATAGATGATAAGTCGAATTATATTGAGGTTTTCATGTTAAAACAACGTTCTGATGTCTTGACGGTGTTTAAAAACTATAAAGCTCGCGTAGAAAAGGAAACGGGAAACAGAATTAAAAAGTTAAGGACTGACAACGCAAAAGAGTATGTATCACAGGAATTTAGCACGTATTTGGAAACGGAAGGGATTCGTCGCCAGCTGAGCGTAGAGTATACGCCACAGCAGAATGGAAAGGCAGAGCGTGCAAATCGTACCATCATGGAGATGGCTAGGTGCATGCTCATGCAATCGAAACTGCCCAAAACACTGTGGGCAGAAGCTGTCAGCACAGCAGTGTTTATTAGAAACAGATGCCCTTCCAAATCTTTAGAAGATATAACACCGATTGAAGACTGGACTGGCAGAAAGCCCTACGTTGGGTTTATGCGTATATTTGGAAGCAAAGTGGTTGCGCTGAAAAAGAGACCCGGGCGAGATAAATTAGAACCAAAAGGGGAGAGTTATATTCTGGTGGGTTATTCCACTGAGTCAAAAGCGTATAGATTATGGAAACCTGGGACGAAGATTGTTATAAAGCACAGAGATGTTCGGTTCACTGAAGAAATTGCAAATGAATCTAACACATTTATTAACCCGGACGTAGTTTCACATTTTACAGAACCCGAGGAAGTTATTGATAACGAAGGTGCCATAGATGAAGATGTACAAGATGACTGGCATACACCAACAACAACAAGTCAGCAAGACAAAAGAGGTCCAGGCAGGCCAAAGTTATTGAGGACAGGGAAACCTGGAAGGCCGAAGAAATTATACAATGTTTTGAGCGGAGAAACATCAGCTAATGCACCAGATGAACCATTTACTGTTGAAGAGGCGTTAACGAGAGATGATGCGGACTTATGACTAAAAGCAATGCAGTCGGAGTACAATTCACTGATGGAAAATGGAACCTGGCAACTAGTGGAACGACCAATCGACAAGAAGATCTTTTCGAACAGGTGGGTCTTCAAGATAAAGAAAAATCAAGATGGAAATATACAGAGATACAAGGCCAGATTGGTAGTGCGTGGACACGAACAGCGTGCAGGTATTGATTTTGAAGAGGTGTTTGCACCTGTTGCACGTTATGAAACGATACGTACTTTCTTAGCTGCGTGTGTGCAGAATGAAAGATATGTACATCAGATGGACGTGGTAACTGCCTATACGCAAGGTCATTTAAGTGATGAGATATATATGCAACAGCCTGATGCGTTCATGGTAAGGAAGGATGAAAGTAAAGTATGTTTACTTAAGAGGCCCTTATACGGTCTAAAACAGGCAGGTAGAGAGTGGTATAAGGAGCTGAACAATTTCTTAATAAGCATAGGTATGAAAAAGACTGACGCAGATCCATGTGTGTATGTAGACATAGATGAAAAGAGTGACTTAGTAATAGTGATATATGTAGATGATATGCTCATATCTTCTAACAATTTAGATAAGCTAAATGCGCGGAAGCAAGTTTTAAAAGATAAATTCAAAATACATGATTTAGGTCCATTGAGCAGTATTTTGGGTATAAACGTAGAGAGAGTTGGTTCAACTGGTTTAATGTATCTTAGTCAAGAAAAGTATATTAAAGAAATGTTAGATAAGTTTGGAATGACAGATTGTAAATCAGTAGCTACTCCAATAGAGTCAAATATTAAAATCAATAGAAATATGAATTCATTTACAAAAGAAGAAGCACAGGAAATGCAAAATAAACCATATACAGGGTGTCTCTTAACTTCTATCCGTCCCGGAAATGAGGGGTAGCTGGGGTGATTCTGAACAACTTTTTCCTTGACCAATATGTGGTTTGCAGCTTCATTTTCAAGTTATTAACGAAAAACACTGGCCAATGAGAGCGCCCGCCGGTCGGCCGATGGCGCGCGCTCAGGCACGAACCCATCAGCTGTCACGATGGGGGGGCATCGAGGGTACCGACGGAAGCGTGCGGCAAATGTTACACCGTATTAATTAAGAATAATGTGGAATAATTCGTTTATACTTATGAAACTAATAAGTCGTTTAATAACCGTGTTCTATTACTTATGAAAAAAATATTTTTTTAACAGCACGTTTTCAGGTGGATAAATTATGTGTTCAGAAAAACGATTTGCACAACTAATGTTAGAAAAAGCTAGTTAAACTTACCCATTCGTCCACGAATTAACTTGCTTAACGTGTGCGAATCCTGACCCAGGCAACGTTCAACAGCTGATGTTACGGCTGGGTTAGTATCCTTGCACGATCACTTCACTTCACGATAACTTCACTTCACGGTCACTTGCACTTGCTACTGTGAAATTTGGGTATAGTTAAAAACAATTTATTCTTCCTACGTTTAAACATTTAGTAATATTCTGCGTTTGTACGATTCACGTTTCTCGTTCGGTTAGCAGAACGACTCTGCCAGCTGAAACGTTCGCACTCGCTTCCACACGCACACGCACACACACTGTCTCCAAATTTAGTGGAAATCGGCGGCAGATACCGATCACACAGGGCAACATCGGCCCCTGCGTAGTGTGCGTCGCAGTGTGAGCGTCGGCACTACAATGTTATCCACAACTAAAGAACATGTGCGTGTTCGTGTGGAAGCGAGTGCGACGTTTCAGCTGGCAGAGTCGTTCTGCTAGCCGAACGGACAACATGAATCGTAAAAACGTAGACTATTACGAAATGTTTAAACGTAAGAAAAATAAATCGGTTTCAAATATTCCCACATTTCACAGTGGCAAGTGATAGTGACCGTGAAGTGAGGTGATCTTGAAGTGAATTCACCGTGAGTGTAGTGAGTTCACCGACCCGGCCGGTGTCATCAGCTGTTGAGCGTTGCCTAGGTCAGGATTCGCACAATGTTTACCAGATTAATTCGTAGACGAATGGGTAAATTTAACCAGCTTTTTCTAACATTAGTTCTGCAAATCGTTTTTCTTGAAACATAATTTATCCACCTAAAAACGTGTTGTTAAATAAAATATTTTTTTCATAAGTAATAAAACAGTTTATTTCTTTCGGATAATGAATAAACGTATCGAACACGGTTATTAAACGACTTATTAGTTTCATAAGTATAAACGAATTATTCCACATTATTCTTAATTAAGACGATGTAACATTTGCCGCACGCTTCCGTCGGTACCCTCGACGCCCCCCCATCGTGACAGCTGATAGGTTCGTGCCTGAGCGCGCGCCATCGGCCGGCCGTCGGGCGCTCTCATTGGCCAGTGTTTTTCGTTAATAACTTAAAATTGAAGCTGCAAACCACATATTGGTCAACGAAAAAGTTGTTCAGAATCACCCCAGCTACCCCTCATTTCCGGGACGGATAGAAGTTAAGAGACACCCTGTAGAGAGCTTGTGGGGTGTATCATTTATTTAGCCAATGCTACACGCCCAGATTTGTGCTTCGCAGCAAATATACTTAGTAGATATTGTGTTAATCCTGGTATTGTACATTGGCAATTAGCAAAAAGGGTATTGAGATATATTAAGGATACGCAAAAATATAGTATATGTTATGAAAAGAGCGCCGTTTTGATGAATGCATATGTTGATGCAGATTGGGGCGGTGATTTAGATGACCGTAAGTCATGCACTGGTTATATAGTAATGTTGGCAAATGGTCCCATTAGTTGGGAAACTAAAAAGCAAAAATCTGTAGCATTATCTACAATGGAGGCAGAGTATATGGGCCTAACGGAAATTGCTAAAGAAATGATTTATCTTAAAAGGTTATTAGGACACATGAAGCTGTCAAATTGCGTAGATGTAACCCCTACTATTCATTGTGATAATCAGAGTGCAATTCAGTTATCTAAGAACTGCGTTTATCATGGTAGGAGTAAGCATATAGATTTAAGATTTCATTTTATAAGAGACGCAATTAGTAATAACGATGTTAAGATTGTATTTGTAAGAACGGAAGAAATGAAGGCTGACATTCTGACCAAGTCACTCGCAAGGCACAAGCATGAACATTGTGTTACATTGATGAATTTGAATAGACGGACAAATCGATAGGGGGGGTGTCGAGCGTAGACTATGATCTAGATCGATATGCCCGTTATGGCGCGTAGCGCCGATCTTAGTTCTAGACAAGGACTCGTGGTGGCGTACGTGTGGTTCGCCGTTTATATAGGGTGTGTGCGACGATCGCATCACCCCAGTTGCGTCTAGCGTACAAAGTATTATATATCTGTTTTAGCGTGTTGTATTATTCGTGTGTGTTTTACATATAAATATATTCTTCTATATTCGAACTAACGCTGTGTAATATTTCTTTCATCAAATACTTATCCACGGTAAAGTTCTGACAGTACAAAAGTGTTTATATTAAGAGGGACCGATAGGGTCCGAATGCTCCACGCTTCTCTTCTATATTCATTCGTTAGAGTTTCTCGTCTGAGTAAGGACGTGCCTTCTTTTACTGTATAAAATAAATTACTTTTAGTAAACTGAATTGTGCATTATATATTATCACACATCCTCATAATGTAGTTTCCCAACAGATTCGTCCAAGTAATAAGACACATAATAATAATATTCATATTATTCATATATATATATATATATATTAATTCATATAGAATAAAATCCACATCGACGTTTATTTTTCGTTACTAAGTATATGACAATTACGGAACTGTTTGATATTTTTCTAACATTTGTACGCGTATACACGTCAATCCAAAGCTCAAAATGTGTAACTCAAAATTTAAATCATTTGGTGGTATGTTTCATTTATATTAGCAATAAAGCTGCTATGTTAATATACATATATGAAATATATTAACTATATTATACAACAATAATATAATTGTAATATAAGTATATGTAAGAGTATCGAAGGTGCTTGAATTGAAGGTGAGGTATTCAAATGATTATGTGGGCGTGTATGTGTTATATTAATACTGACTATTAATAATGACTTATAATTAAAAAAAAGAGTAAAGGAATAACAGAAACACATGTAATGCATTTTTTTTATATAATATATTTTATTATGCAACATTTAATTTAAAAAAAATTAAATATTTTTGGGCTGTGGCCCCTCCATCCGCTATGGCCACCGCGGCCACCTCTTCCGCCACGGCCTCCTCTTCCGTCACGGCCTCTCCAGCCCCCACCACCGCCACCGCGGCCTCTCCACCCGCCGCGGGCGCCATATATTATGGATTTCAAAAGTCTTGTCATCTGAAATATAATAGCGTATGATTAATATACAAAACCAAAAGCAATCATTTGAAAATTAACGCTTTTACTTGTTTCATTTTCTTCTCTTCTTCCTCCCTTTTTTTTTCTTCCTCCTCCCTTTTTTTTTCTTCCTCCTCCCTTTTTTTTTGCTCCTCTCTTTTCTTTTCCTCCTCACTCTTTTCCTCGAATTCTACTTGTACTTCCATCTGTGATGATAGTAATTTTTGTATTTTTAACGTATTATTAATGATGTAATTCGACAAATATAAACTTTTTTCCGACTTTGTAAGCTTTATTGCGCGTTTCTTATAGATTATAGGACGTACCATTTTTATAAAAATCCATTTTCTTTTGAATTGTAAATTTTTCAACTTTGTAAGTGTCTGTGCTTTTCCGGTAATAGTTATTCAGTTGCGCTTGGTGCCTAATGATTTTGTGGAGTATCGCCAATAAAATGATGTAAGTGGTTATTAAATTATAAACATTTAAATATGTTTAAATAATGATCAAAGTGAAAGGACACAGAAAATAACTATTCCACGTGATAGGGCAGAACTTTCTGCTAACGCAAACATCAGTGGTAATTAAAAATTCATTTTCGTTTTCAATATCGAAGCGGAATACATAGTTCGGTAAAACACGCGGCGGCAACAGTGACACTCAGCAGAACTACTGAACAATAAGCGTGGGGACGCCATCTTAGAGCGCCACTGCCGCCGCACGTGTTTTACCTATTTCTAACTATTTCGCTTCGATATTGAAAACGAAAATGATTGTTTAATTTCCACTTATGCTTGCCTTAGCAGAAAGGTATGCCCTATCACGTGGAATAGTTACATTTCCCCATCGGCCCCTATTTTTCTTTAATAAATTGAAAGATATCAGCCACAGTGGGTGCATTTTCGGTGTTCTTTCACTTTGACCATTATTTAAACATATTTAAATGTTTATAATCTAATAACCACTTACATCATTTTATTCGTGAAACTCCACAGAATCATTTGGCACCAAGCGCAACTGAATAACTATTACCGGCAAAGCACAAAACATGTCCAAAGTTGAAAATTCGCGATTTTTCTTTAAATTGTTTTTTCAAATACGGTGCGGTCAGGAAAGAACGGAGTGCAGATTCGTATTCAGCACATCAAAAACTATAAGATACGCGTTTTGAAGATTACAAAATCAGATCCACGTTGAAAAATGATAGACGTACCTTACGCACTACCTCTTCCGTTGACATTTTCGGCTTGAGTGCCTTTTGTCTCTAACGCTCTAGTAAGGGAAGTAAACACGCGTGCCTCGCGGTTCGCGGCCCGCTAATTAGCTACCCGCTACAGTAATGATTCGCACTCTGTTCATCGCTCGGGACCGAATGTGGACAGCCATTGTGTACAGACACGATTCTTGAGCGTCAGGTCACTTTCAATGTTGTGGCAACAGAGATTCGGGGCAGCGTCATTGATTTATTTGTGTTATTTTTGAGTTATGAACAGTTAATTCGATACCACGTGTAGAGCGCTTTCGCGTAAAAGCGGGCACATAACCCCACACTAAATAAAAAATGCATCAATGACAATTTCGCAACACCCCGATGTGGTTATTAAAAGTTCATTTAAAGTGAAATCGTTATTGATTTCAACAACCAACCAAAGATCTAAACGCATACATATAAAATATCATTTCTCAGGAGAACAAATTGAGAAAAATTGAGAACTATATAATCAATAAGAAATAAATAATATTCATGTTATTCATGTATATATTAATTAGAATAGATTAAAATCGCCATCGAAGTTTACACTTCGCTCGTGCGGTCTTAAGCGCACACTAGTTTTTTTTTAATTTCAAGAATGTAAGGGTTTGTTGTTACATCCATCTTCAAATTTTGTAGACGGAGAAGGGCACTGCGTGAATCGGTGGGAATTTTAAAATTATGATCGGCATTAAGGAGAGCAATATCGAGAGCATCGTTCAAGGCAATACATTCAGCAGTGAAGACAGAAGCTTGAGGTGGTATACTTCTTTTAATCGAAATACTCAAGTCTTTGCATATACAGGCGGATCCTACGGAGTTTGAACCCGGTATTTTGCTGCCGTGAGTATAAACCACACATGAGTTGCATTTGGATAACCAGTTATTTAAAATAGCATTAGGGTGTTTGCTATGTTTAAGAATGTTTCCAAGTGCGGTATTGGCCAGAACCGTGCCCTTCATGGTATTGTAATCTGCACGATAAATATTGTAGGAACTTTATAAAAATGAAGGGGAGTCATCGGGAATCGAACCCGAGACCTTGGTATTGTTCCCGGACCTCTTATGTTCTTTTGATGGAGGTGCCCGATCCCACAATATCGTAGTGATTAACAATCCATAAATTCTTTTTAATGACAAGGGAGTCATCTATACATTGTTTTAAAAGGTATTTTCCCTTACGTTTAATCATTATAGTCTCTAAATAGAATTTGGTAATTGTTTTATTAACTTGCAGGCCAGTGCTCGAAAAGGCTCTCGCTAGATAGTTGTAACATAAAAGTTTTGCTCGTTCGTAAATAAGCGGGAGCTTCGATTCCGCTAACAAAATGTTGGTGGGTGTGCATATTCGATAACCTAGGGCAGATCTAATTGCAGAGTATTGTATCTTTTCTAATTTATCTCTCAAGTTTTTGAGAAATGGGAAGTAGATAAAGCATCCGTAGTCAATATGCGATCGAACAAAACTTTTGTACATGGTTAAAAGCGTTGTTGGGTCAGACCCCCATTTAATTCCACAGAGGAATTTCATGATATTAAGAGCTTTGACACATTTTCTTTGAACATGATTCAGGTGAGATTGAAATGTCATTCTGTAGTCAATAATACACCTAGAAACCGTATGGAGTCAGAGGATTTAATCACGTATTCCTCTATTTAAATTTCAGTTTGACCAGGACTAATATTTTTTCTGTTAAAATGAAGTAATGCTGTTTTCTGCTGGCATAATTCTAATCCTAAGGAGGGGAGGTCCTCTTTAATTACAGATATGGACCTTTCAATGAGACGTTTACATTTATTTAAAGGGGTGGTTTTCGAGTAGATTGCCAAATCGTCCGCAAATTGGGAAACAGACATTTTTAGGCAAGTTACTAGTGATGTCTGAAACGTAAAGTATATACAGGAGTGGACTAAGGACACATCCTTGAGGGATACCCTTGTAAACATATCTGACTGTATTGTTGCTTAATTCCGTGTAAATCTCCCGCTGATATGTAAGAAATTTCACAAATTTTATGAGGTGAAGTGAACAGCCGCTGGAGGCTAATTTGCTTAGTAGAATATCGGTATTAACATTATCAAAAGCGCCTTCTATATCTAAAAACACTGCCAGCGTGTCCTCCCCATTGAGGAATCCTTCTTCTACTGACAAAGCTAAGCTGGTGAGATTGTCAATACACGACTGGCCTTTACGAAAGCCTGTTTGACTTATTGGAAGGAGATTATTGTGTTCTAACCACCACTGTAGCCTATTCTTAATAAGTGTTTCGAATAGTTTGCAGAAACAAGATGAAGGGGCTATGGACGAACACTTTTTTTGTCGGATTTTTCAATAAAGTGGATAAATGATTGTTTCCATTCCAACGGGTAATCCTCTGTAATGTAAATTTGATTATAAATGTCTAAAAGAAAGAGCTTATATGTTATAGGCAGTTTTTTGATAATTTCGTAATTAATTCCGTCTAACCCTGGAGCTAATTGAGGGTTCCGGGAGTTCAAGGCTATGTTGAATTCCGTAAGATCAATATATGCATCTAAAAAGTCGTTAGGATTGCAATCGGGAAGGTAGGATGGATCGGTTGGAGCCCATGGGGAACTTCTTTTGTTAAGTGCGATTAGAATTTGATTCTCAGCTTGTAGATTTTCTGTAACGCTCGTTACGTTAGTTTTAATCCATTTGTTTCTTAGAATTTTAATTTTCTTCCAGGTAAATTTCATATCCGTATGAAAGTTAATGCTTTTGGCGAAACTTCTGAAGCTATCTCTTTTTGTCTTTTTGAATAGTCGTCTAGTTTGGGCGACTACTTTTTTCAATTTAATTAAGTCAGAAAGATTATTCGTATATTCCCATTTTTAATAGTAAGCTTTTCTTCGATAATCTTTTAAACTTATCGCATTCATAGACCCACCACGAAACATGGTTCCTGTGTACAAGATGATTAACATCTCTTTCTTTTGTAGTACAGTAAAACTCGCATATATGCACAAAACATTGCTTGGATAATAGTCACATTGACTATCCCCTCCACTTGGGAGGATCCCCCTTCGCGATAGCGACGCTCGACGAACGAGCGGCGTAATATGATCCGTGCCGGAATATCGGTGTGACTAAAATACTAATTCAACCATGAAACGTTTTTATTTTTGACTTTTTCGCAATACAAATTTTACTAACGTATTTGCCAGATTTTTCTGATTAAAATGAGACCAAACACGATATAGTTCGAATTATATTTACTTGTTGATACTCATTAAATACCTACCACAAAGTACAAAAACGCGTTGATCTTATTAAACTAATAATAACAGGATAATGTAAAAAAATAAAGTACATTATCATACATTGTCGATTCAAGCACGGCTGGAATCGCATGCGACAGATTCGGCACCCGGCTTGGTTGCATGCGACAGAGGTGGTGTATATAATAAACAAACGTGTCGAATCTATGTTTACATGCGGCTGGAGCCGAGCGTGAATCGACATCTCGATCACAATCTAAGGTCACGCTCTTATGAATTATTTTAATGTATTACAGTATTTATTGTAATGCGCGTTACTATTTTGCATTATCCTTTTATCCTTATTCTAATAAGTAAATATAATTTAAATTGTATCCTGTTTATTTCAGTGTATTATAATATTTATTATAATGTACTTTATTATTTTACAATTATCTTGTTATTATTAGTTTAATACGAGCAACGCGTTTTAGTACTTTCTGATACGTATTTAATGAGTATCAACAAGTAAATATAATTCGAACTATATCGCGTTTGGTCTCATTTTGTCACATTTGGTCACATTGGCAAAAGTTACATTTAAAAAAATTAATAAACAAAGAAGTTTTATTGTTACATCACTATTGTCTCACCGATACGTTTCGGCGCCTCACTTTGATTCTCTGGACCTCTCTCTCTCCTCCACTGTCTGTCCCTTTCTACATTCACGCTCGGCTCGAACTGCTTCTGAGAACAGATTCGACACCCTGCTTCGTTGTAGGCACACCTTGGATCCCAATCTTTGTGCATATATACGGGTTTTACTGCGTTGACCTTAATGCAATTCGTTATTATATTACCGAAGTCTTTGTATTTTTCCCTTCCTGGTAGAGTGTCATAAAGTGGATCAAAGAATTCGATATATGAGTTTTCCAAATCTATTGATACTTTTTCCAAGTCGGTTCGGGTGGAATTAATTTTAAGCGACTTTTTACGATAAAAGTTCTATTCGATATCTATGTATATAGAGTTTGGATAATGGTCGGAACCCAAAGTTTCATCGTATGTTTCTATCATGATTTTGTCGGCAATATTCATGGAAGATAACATGAAATCAATGTTTGACTTTTTATTCCGATAAAAATCTATATGGCTGAGTGAATTTAGGTTGTGAAGGAAAAGATTATTGTTGATGATAGTTTGTAAGAGCCTTTCACCGTTGAGGTCGGTATTAGGCCAGTTCCATGTCGTATGGTGAGCATTAAAATCCCCCACGGCAATGCAGTTGTCACGTAATCCGAAATTGCCAGAAATTTGTTCCCAATGATCTTGAGAAAGAACACGCAACGTGAAGAAAACGCTGTTGTTTGTTTGTCATCTGAGTGCATCTCTATCTGGTGAAAACCTGATGCCAAATCCAAAACGGAAAATTTTAGGCATTACCTAATTGGTCCAGAATATCGATTATATTCGGAAGGAGATAAACGTCCTTTTTTTTTTTTTTTTTTTTTCGAGGAGTGGAACATGCATTTATGCATACCCAGCCGCGCTGAGTTATGTGGGACTCTGCTGCGTAAGATGTTGTGCGGCAACTACCCACTAAAAACCCATCCTCTATCGCACCATCGCATAGGATACGCACCCTCCCCCTCGGCTCTATACTTCGTAATACTACGAGGGGGGGGGGGTCCGCGACGGAGTATCCTCATTGCTGCAGCGGCTCCTTTCATGGTGGGAATAATCAACCAACACCAGGTTGCCGGCATCAGATGGGTTGAGATGTGACTGGACACCCTGGTCACAGGGCGAAGCCTGTTGATCCTCAGGGGTCCGTTAGAAGTCTGGTGAAAGGGCGGCGCCTCCTCCTCCTGGGAGGATATGCGGGGTCGCCCCTTTTTTCTCTATCTCGCTCCTGGGACTCTCTGGTTTTAATCACCTTGGTCGCGAATCTCTGGAAGGCTTTCCAGGCTTCTTGCGATGCGGTGATCTGAGTGGCCAGGTTCGTAGTCGTCAGGTTTTCACAGTAGAGGGTTGTGAGGTGGAGTCTCCCCCCCGCCCAGCAGTCGTAACGGAAAATGACATGGTCTGCGTTATCCACCGGATGTCCGCAGTCCCAGCAGTCCTCGTTGGTCGTTCTTCCTATTCTCTTCCTGAAGCTGCCAAACGAGCCATGCCCTGTTAGGAGCTGCATCGTATGGAAGTCCAGGAAGGGGGCGGGGGACTTCCGCTCGAAGGTGTTGGCTGAGCCGACCAGCTTCCGGGTCCAGTTGGTTGGGTCGAAGCTGTCCCATCTGGCCTGCCACTGGTCGGTAGCTTCTTCCCAAATCCTCTTCATATATATTTGGAGGTGGGAGGGTTCTCCTGCGGGGTCCTCCTGTTCGCCGTCGGTAGACTGGAGGTTAGTCTTTTCCGTATAAATTCTCCAGAGGGCATCGGCCTTGATGTGTATTGGCATTCTCCCTGCCAGCACACAAAGTGCATAATACGCAACCGTACGGTGTGCCGTCGTGGCATGAATCAGAGCCACTCTCTGGCTTCAGCGTAGGGCAGTTGCGTTGAATCTTCGGGCGTTCGCTGCCTGCGCCCATGTCGGGGACGCATACAGAACCACCGATTACCACACATCGTAATACAAAGTCCTACACTTCCTGGCTGGGCCCATGGTGTTTCTAAGGAGCCCTGCTAGGGCACCCATCATCCTCTCCGCTCTCGCGCAGGTTTTGGCGATGTGGTGCCTGCAGTTACTCAGGTTGTCGAGTTCTACTCCGAGGTAATTCGCAGTGCTCTGTGTCCTCAAGGATGTCTCGCCCCAGTCGAGGTCGATTATTTTATGGATTCTTTTACCCGCATGTATCAGGGTCTCGGTCTTTTCGGGGGCGATCTCGAGGTTCATATGGGTGAACCACTCTCGGATCTGCCCCAAGCCAACGTCTATCAGGCTTGCATAGCGCACCCGCACTTTGGCATGCATCCGCAAACAGCGTTACCTCCCTGATCGCTCCCACTGTGACTACGCCCTTTCTAAAGCCGTATTGACGGTAGTGGAAGGGGTCGCGTCCGATCTACGCCTCTAGGGCGTCCTTCATCACGTATTCCCATAGCTTCGATAGCGCTGGTAGAATACTGATGGTTCTTTGATTTCCGAGTCGAGGACTCTCTACTCAGCACGTCGGATGCCTCAAGGATTTCCTCTGGCTTCGCGTTTTTGAGAGCTTCGCGTTTTGAGGCTACGCCTCGATTCTTCGAACGTGTGAATTACATATCGGTGGTCTGAGGCAGAGTAGGTGTCCAGAACCTCACTCTTCTGCAGGCCTCTAAAGGTCATCCTGTCTACAGACATAATCAGTCAACAGCGAAACGTCCTAGGCGAAACAACGCTCCGTACCGTGTGACACGACCTATTGAACTGTCTCGTTTAGTATTTGCTTGTCGGCTAATTTTTCCGTCAATTCTGTGCCAAAATGGTTGTATGCAAGGGGTGCAATACTCAAGTAATGAAACCGGTATCCTGTCGTGCCTGTGGAGTATCCTCTCACCCTGCTTGTCTGGGGAGGGCCTGCGAAAAAACTGGCCACAAATTTGACAATGGTCAATTTATTGAGTGTCGGCCTGTCTCGCCCACTCAAAGAGATACGGCGGGAAACCACGATTCACTCCTACGCAGTATCAGGACCCTCATATCCGACGAATTCGCGAAGTTTCGAGAATTATATAATGCCGACATGGACCGCATCAATCTGGCCATCTCTGACATATCAAACAGAGTGGCTGCTATCGAAAACAAGGTCTCCACATCGACTGTCGCATGTGAAGAAGAGTTGCTGCTAGAATTAAAGGAGAGAGAAAAGAGAGCCTGCAACATCATCGTGCGGAACCTGGAGGAGCCAGACTGTTCAGTGGTGGCCGATCCAAATGCTTCAGATGCCGCCAACGTGTTGGAGATCCTCGTGGCCACTCACCCTGTGGAACTCTCACAGCTCATAGTCAAAAGACTCGGCACCAGAAAACGAGACACTATAAGACCCATCCGCGTAACTCTACCGAATAGTGAGACTGTTCTTTCTGTGCTTCGCAACAAGAACAAATATAGCGGTCCATGCATAATACATGACGACCGCACTGCAAAGCAGAGAGAGAGTATCTCCAAAATCTGCGCGCTGAATTGAAAAGACTCGAAGACGCCGGTGATCCAAATAAAACAATTAGGTATGTGCGTGGTGTACCCAAAATCGTAGACAAATCGCGGAATGGTTCAAAAAACTGAGGATACGCCCGTCCGTCTATTACCAGAATGTACGCGGTCTTCGAACGAAACTAAACTCGTTAGCGCAATCCGTCTCCTGCTCACCTAGTACAAGCGACGTTATCATTCTCACGGAGACCTGGCTCACAAACGATATACAAGACTCGGAGTTGTCACTAACCGCCTATAATGTCTTTCGATGTGACAGAAGCCATAAAACAAGCGCTTATCTACGAGGTGGTGGTGTATTAATAGCCGTTCGTAATGTATTTAAATGTAACCGTATTGTCCTACAGGATGAAAACATCGAGCAACTAGTTGTTTTGATTAAATTGGCAGGCAGAACCGTCATATTCGGAACGGTATATCTACCTCCGTCCTCTAGCATTGACTTACTCGAAAGACACTGTAGAACGATGCGCGATGTTATAATGTCGTACCCCAAAGCGAACGTGTACATACTAGGTGACTATAACCTACCGCAAGTCGAATGATCAAACGAAGAAGTTTTTCTCCACCACATTCCTGAGCTGTCAACATGCGCAAAACACGATACCATCTGTAGTCACTTTTATCCTCTTAACCTACACCAAAGAAACTCCATTCTCAATGACTTCGGTAGAACGCTCGATCTCTTGTTCACGAATGATGCATCGGCTAGTATACATCCGGCGCATGATCCGATTCTTCCCCTTGACCGTTACCATCCGGCACTTGCTCTCAGGTTGGGGCCCATATGGCACCATGAAGCGGAATATACATTTATACCGCGGGGAAACTTTAATTTAGCCAATTACCATGCAATAAATGATTATTTCAACTCCTTCAACTGGGACAATGAGGTCGGATCCTTGCCCCCCGACGCTGCACTTGACATAATTTACGAGCACATCAATATCGTATGTGAACGCTATGTACCCGTGACGTATGCACGCATTTCTTCATTTCCCGCCTGGTTTTCCGCGGAGCTGATCAGAACAATTAGAAAAAAAAGCAGCCCATAAGGCGTATAAGGCAAATAACGCATACGTCGACTACCTGGTCTTCTCGAACCTAAGAGCACGTTGCAAGGTCCTTGTTAAATCCTGTTGGTTAGCTCACATCAGGTATGTTGAGTCCTCGATATCAAATAACTCAAAGGCTTTCTGGAAATTTGTAAACAGCACTAAAACTGATAAAGCAATCCCGAACAAAATGTCCTTTAACGGCGTTGAACTGGAACATCCCGCGGATATCACTGAAGCATTTGCCACCTTCTTTCAATCAACTTTTAACCATGAAATAGCGAACAATAGCATTTTTGAGTCCTCTGCCGATATTAATATAAACATTGACAGTCTACACATTAGCATCGGTGAGGTCTATAAGAAATTAGACGGTATTTGTACTAAAAAGGGTCCGGGACCAGATCTCACTCCTCCAATATTCTTCAGGTCATGCAAGTTTATTTTTCCAAGAATCTTATGGATCTTATTTAATACCTCCTTAAGAACAGGCACCTTTCGACAGAAATGGAAGAACGGCATCGTTACACCTATTCATAAAGCAGGAGACAAAGACAACGTCACAAACTATAGACCAATCTGCGGGCTCAACGTTATGCCAAAGATCCTTGAGAGTATCGTCACTGAAAAAATCACTGAAATAATCAAAAATCGTATTATTGAAGAGCAGCACGGTTTCGTCCATGGAAGGTCGACGGCAACTAATCTCCTACTTTACCACTCCTATATCTCTCAAGCGTTAGATAAGGGCAAACAAGTCGATGCCATCTACATGGACTTCCAGAAAGCCTTCGACTCGCTCAACCACGAGCTACTGATTCGGAAACTTGGAGCTTTCGGCTTCTCAAGCAAAATCGTTGCGTGGGTCTCTAGTTATCTCACCGGCAGAACCCTTATGGTTAAAGACAAATCTAATTTATCCCGCCAGTTTGTAGTTCACTCCGGTCTTCCCCAGGGATCGCACCTTGGCCCACTCCTGTTCAACATTTTTATAAACGATATAGCGGAGCAAATTCGGCACTATCAATTCGTATTGTATGCAGACGACCTCAAAATCTATTCAAAAGTTGAAAACTTGCATGACACCCAACTTATTCAGAATGACTTGATAAACCTATACAACTGGAGCATCAAAAATATGCTCTCGTTTAATATTTCCAAATGCTTCATTATCAGATTCATAAAAAAGAAAAATCCGTCTAACTTAATAAATCACTCTTACAGCATTAACGCGTCTCCGCTGGCTGTACGCGAGTCCGCAGAGGATCTAGGCATAATATTCACATCGTCGTTATCGTTTGCTGAACATATACACTATGCTGCCGATACTGCCACAAAAGTATTAGGTTTCATCCGCAGACGCTCGACTGATTTTAAAAAATCGTCCACATTTACAGCTCGTGGTACCTCATCTTGAATACGGGTCAATAATCTGGAACCCCCCACAGAAATACCGCATAAACCGTTTAGAGGGTGTGCAGCATCGTTTTTTGAGGTATGCCTCTTACAAGCTTAACAAACCGATGCCGGCAACGTGCCATAACTATGATAACATTCTTAATCAGCTGGGATTAATCACACTCGAAAAGAGAAGACTTACAGCGGATCTGATTTTTCCTTATAAGGTGATAAACCAGTGTATCTCTTGTCCCGCGATATTGCAGCTCCTAAAACTCTACGCTCTTTCGAGAAACCTAAGGTCCAAAGGGCACTTTCACATCTCGCCTTGCCGCTCGCTGGTAGGCGAAAGAGACTGCGTTAACCGTATATGTTCCGCCGCAAATGCCTATTATGAACACGTCGATTTCTTTAGCGGCACATTAGCATCCTTTAAAAAGGATGTACTAAGGTCGCTTCGGGTTTACCCGTAGATAACGACATACGTAATACTGTCGATCTCCTCCAACTTAGTGTCATAATGATGTATATTAGTTGTAACGTAAATAATGTCCCTCTCTTCTAATCTAATGTATTGTCATATCGAGTTAAATTAATGCTATGCAACTGTACTAACCGCCATTAATGTAATAATGTAAATTAATGCAAATTCAGGACTTCTTTTGTCCGTAATAAATAAATAAATAAATAAATAAATAAATAATATCGGGGAAGGATGTCCCACCGTTTCTGCAAAAGGTGAACATCCCCGGGGTCGAACAGGGACGAGTTGCGCTCTAATGTTTATAGCCAGAAGTAGTGCGCCTCTTTGTTCACTCTTACGCCCTCCCCAGGCCGGAGATTTCGTTAAAGTCGCCCGCGAGAATTAATCGACTGCCCCAAGGGGTGGAGTTTCCCAGAGTCTCCTGTAGGTCGTCTAGGTATTTCTCCACCTCGGGCTGTGTGATATTCGGGGAGCAGTAGCCGCTTATGAGAATCGTATCCTCGAGCATTCCTACTGCTATGCCGGGTAGTGGTGCGTTGCTAACGGGGCGCGCCATATGACCGATAAAGCCTGTTATCCACACGGCTGCGTCTCCGGTGGAGTCATTGCACCATTCTCTCCTTTGCCTACGTGGTTCTGAAATGATCACCGCGTCGGCATTCAACTCTGATGCTTGTTGCACCAGCAGTTCTTGCGCGAGACGGGATCTATTCAGGTTTATTTGGAGGATTACCAGAGGCCCAGGCATTTCAGAGAATTTATCCCTGTCGGCCCTGTGCAACCTTCTGGTATTGCGGGCAGCCGAGCGACGCGGCCACATGCCGCAGTTTCTTCCCCTCCAGGCCTTGTGCCTCGCAGAGGGTGCATTTCGGCTCATTAGTGCACTCCTTTTATGGAGTGTTCTGTTAAGCCGCATTTCCTGCATCTCTCCTTACCTTGTGATAGGATTTTGCAGGCAAAGTGTGTGTGTCCCAAAGCGTGGCTCCTTTGGTACGGCGTCGGAGGGCATGTTGAGGATCACCGTCTGGGTACCTGACGGAGTCATCCTCTGCGTCCTTAGGTGGAGGTCCTTGTGTTCTGCACCCAGGGCTTGTGCGGTCCCATCAAAGATCTCCAACGCCTCTGCCGTGGAGTCGACATTTCGCATTTCAATTGTCGACCTCGCCTGTAGTGGGACAACCGGCGTGGCTTCACCGAGAGCTTTGCCCAGCATCTCGGCTACGGTGCCCGACCTGGAGGCCTTGGACAGTTCTATCAGAACGTGCCCATCGCGGGTTTTCCTGAACCCGCTCGCTTCGCCAAGGCAGGCTTTCCCCTTTCTTTGGAGCTCCCTCACTGTCTCCAGATAGGAGGAGCCCTCCTTCACCCTGATGAGGCCGTCTCCGTGGGAGATTGGTGGTCGCCGGTCCCCTTTTGGGTTCCGCTTTTGGCTCTCCTGAGGGTCGTGTCTTCAGGCGTCTCTCCGCGGGGACGATTCTTTGAGGGCGCTGTGTGCCGCTCCCTAACGGAGGAGGGGGCGTTCTTCCTCTTCTTCCTCTGTTCCTCCGTTTGTGCCTGGCCTCCTTGTAGTCGGAGTCGGTCGGAGTTTCCGTCGGAGGGGGGCTGCCCACCACCGCTGCATACGTGGGTGCCGATTCCGGTCGGGGTTTCTTCGAAGCACCCACTTCCGGGGGAGATCTCACCTTCCTTTATGGTTGAGGAATGGAGCGGTTCGTTGACTTTCCTTCCGTTATGGGTGTGGGGGTCGGGCGATGATCTTACGCCCCGTTGTGACCTGCCCTACTCCCTCCGGAGGGCTCGTCTGGGTTCCGGTGCTTGCTGTCGTGATCGGGTGCATCGAGGGGCAACGTACGGCAAATATTACAATCGTATTACATTAAGAATAGTGTGTAATTCCTCGTTATTCATGAATAACAATGTAATTAACAAGTCGTTTTGTTCGAGCAAATTCTGTACTCGAACGTTCGACGTTTTTTTTTAAGTGGTGTTCGAGGTGGCTTAAACGGTTGAGAATTCTGTCTGTTTGGATATTTCCTCTATATCAAAGGTAAACCGTTTGGGACACCTCGACCACCACACCTTAAGATCGGCGTTATTGCCGTTGCCATCGCGTTGTATCCCTCCCCCTGCCTGCCTTTGGGGAGAGAGAACCGGGACCCGATGACAACGAGCGACGCCGGGAACCGGGGGAAGCTCCGGTCTTCTAAAGGAGACATCGCCAGTCTTACGAGCTAGCTCGACGCTCATCCAGTTTCCCCGCAGACCGAGAACAAACACACTCGTCACTACCGGAACCTTCCAATAGATATCGTTAAGATTTTTGTTTAAAGGGCATGACTGATTCGCCAGATATTCGTACAATAAATCGTGAGGGATTTTATAATAAATTGTGAGTAATTGAACGCGAACCCTGTCTATTTGCAAATCGACGCGATCGAGGAGTACACGACTAGATAGCAAAACCGGCGTTTCTTTTTTCTCGGCGACGGATTTCCAACCCTTCTGACGGAAGGGCGAAACCTCCCTAACACGTTTAATAACTGTTTCATACTTTTATTCGTTTTCCGTAACGAGTAAAGTGTTTTATTAACTATGAAAAAAGTGTTTGGATGATTAATGTTAGAAAAGGGTAGGTAAATACTTATCCATTCGTCCGCGAATTTACCTGCTTCGACGGTGTCTTGGCACTTGGTCATTGTATCGTCATAAGGACCTCATAAGAGGTCCGGCTGGAATCGGCAGCGGCAAGACTCGAACCGAAGACCGTTCGATTACGAGTCCAGCCGCCAACTGACCGAGCCACCGCACAGTGGTTCGAAACTGAAAAATACTAGGCGTGCCTGAAAAAAAAATTTGTTGCTTCTGCATTCTTATGTTAATTTTTTAAATTTTCTACTATCATACTACATATATGTAGTAAAATATTATAAATTTGTTCCATATTTTTCTCATAATCCGTCAAACATTGTCTTAATCTCAAGAAAGTGTTCTACAATGCTTTATATTTTTATGTTTCCAGTAAGTATTTGAAGATTCGGAAGGCATGTAAACTGACAGAAAGACATAATAAAGCCTTGTACTTTTTTTTGTTTATTTTTTTATTTCAAGTTTAGATGAGTATCGTGTAGTAATATTACCTATAACCTTGAATTAGAATCAATAAATAATGAAATACGTAAAATTTGAAGGTATGCCTAGTATTTTTCAGTTTCAAACCACTGTGCACCGTGGCTCTTTATTATGTGAATTATTTGTGTATCTATCGCGTGAATTGTTTCTGTATCTACTTCGTGAAGTGTCTCGATAATTTTCCCTGTGCGCGTTAGGTCGATCGTCTCGTTTTCCATCGTACGTGTCTTTTCGGGTGCTCAATCCTCGGTTCGTGTTTCTGTAGCTAGGGTTACTCCGTGAAAATGATCTGCCAGAACTGTGGGAACAGTTACGCTAGGTAGCTTTGTGTCGTTGTAGAGAACGACATTCCTGTACTGTATGTCCTATCTTTTCACAAAAATGCCAGAAATTTTCGTCTGGTATTGTAGTTATACGATTAGTAGTTTGCACAAATCTAACGTGTGCTTTATTGGAGTCTTGTGACCCTCCTTCGTGGCATATATTGTTTTGATGTAATGTTTGGCGTTTTAATAGTTCTATTCCAATATCTATTGCCTCGTTTATTGCTGATTGAAGTGTTGGGTTTTGTCTAGGCATTTGATAGTTTATGCAAGACAGCGTACAAATGCTTTTAGTCCTACGTTTTTTACTTCTACTATTCTATTTGTTAGATAGTATTTATACTCTATTTCATTATAAACTGTTTCTAACCGTTCTATGATTTTGTTTAAAATTCTACGTACTCGCATAGAATAGTTAAAGACTGATTAACCGTAATTTTGAGTTGTACATTTTAGTTAGAATTCTAGATCAGATAGTTCGATTGGTTTAGTAAATGCTGTTTTAAGGTCTGATAATAAATCGCTTAAAGTTGCGTGGGTTTTCGTGTCTACTATTTCGATTGCATTTCCAGTTAGTTTGGAATTGGCCAGATGCCCGTCCATGTAAAGCAGTCCGTATGGTCACTACGAATTTAATCGTATGCCTTTTGGTTTAAAGAACGCGCCTGCAACCTTTCAGCGCCTTATGGATTCAACACTTACCGGGTTACAGGGCACAGAACTATTTGTGTACCTAGACCAGGGCTCGGAATTAATAAGTGAACTTTCGGGCCAATTTTCAGAGGCAACGCCCCCATTCTCCGGCCGCACGTCTTGGCCCCCGCGATCGCCTCGCAGCTCGAAGGTCCTCAGGCGCGTAACCGCGCGGGTCGCATTAGGGTGACACTCGTATCAATAGGATTCTACATCGTCCCATGTCCCATGGACGGTTTATATGCTACGCGCCTGAGGACCTTCGAGCCGATTGGCGATCGCGGGGCCAAGACGCGCGGCGGGAGAAAGGGGGCGTTGTCTCTGAAAATCGGCCCGAAAGTTCACTTAATTCCGAGCCCTGACCTAGACGATATAGTAGTCTATGCCAGTTCGCTAACGGAACATAAAAACAAATTTGACAAATTAGCTGAACGTCTCCGCAGGGCAAATTTAAGGTTGCTGCCATCTAAATGTGGTTTCCTTCACCGTGAGGTAGCTTACCTCGGTCATATAATAGGAGAGGACGGTGTCAAACCCTGCCCGGAAAAACATCTGCAGTACTTAACTTCCCCCAACCGCGTAACGCCAAGAATGTTCGAGAATTCCTTGGCCTTGCCGGTTACTACCGACGTTTCATCGATAAATTTTCTAAAATTTCAAAACCGCTCACCAATCTATTAAGAAAAGATGCTAAATTCATGTGGGGACCAGACCAGGAGCGTGCTTTCGGGACTCTACGGAAATCATTATGTAGTGAATCCGTATTGCGATATCCTGATTTCTCGAAGGTCTTGAATATCACCACCAACGCCTCGGGGTATGCGATCGGTGCAGTACTCATTATCAGTCAGGGTGAAGGAGGGGATGATCGGTCTATAGCTTATGCCTCGCGACTGCTGCACGGAGCAGAACAAAATTATTCAACTATAGAAAAGGAATGCCTTGCCATTGTCTACGCGGTACAACACTTCAGTTACGTCTCACCATATATTATTTCACACCATACGTCTACGACCATGCCTTCAATCTGATCACTGACCACCGGCCGCTGGTGTGGATGAATTCAGTAAAAGACCCTACCTCGCAACTGCTCCGTTGGAGATTAAAATTGGCCAAGTACGAGTATAAGATCAGGTATAAAGCGGGGAAAGCAAACGGAAATGCAGATGCCCTCTCACACAATACGGTTCTTGTACTTCCTTCCCATACTCTTCCCAATAATCCCCAACCAATATCTCAATCAAAAGAAAGTTTCAACATAGACGTCAATGTACCTTCCAATATCTTAATTCCCACCTTACCCATACGGTACAATTTCACCGAACAAACCACCTCCGCTCTTAATAACACCATCGCTGCCGGACCCTCCGACGAAGGCCGAAATACAGCCCCTAAATTACGACCACTTGTACCCGACATAAATCCTTCTACGCAACGGCCCAACCTTTCGACGACAATGAACGAACTTCCCGAACGAAAACTGGCGCCACAGACTTTGCTGCACAAAATAGCTTGAGACCCTTCAAGGACGTAACCCTTGGAATGGCCAAAGTCAGTAAAAATGGGCAGTATTACATTATCCAGTTACCAGTAAAAATTTCGGCACACCACTCAGCCTCTGCACAAGACGTCGTTGATTCTCTTTGCTCACTATACGACGTAGTAACAGAATTAAATTTACCAACATTTAGCATATCCCGCAACAACATTGATAACGCCTCCTGGAACCTCATAAGAGACACACTTTTAGAATTTTTCGATGCCACCCCGACTAAAATATTCGCTTGCACCAACGAAATTCAGATTCCCGCGGAAGACCAACGAAACAGCATTTTAATTGGAAACCACGTATCTGCATTCGGTGGACATAAGGGTATAACTAAGACGTACAGACGCATACGAAGCAAATATTACTGGCCAAGCCTAAAGACTAAACGTACAGGACTTTGTTAATTCGTGCACCAGTTGCGAACTAAAGAAACTCACACGAATTAAAGCAAGATTACCCATGACGTTGACGGACACACCAGGCCGTACTTTCGACAAAGTATCACTGGATGTAGTCGGACCGCTTCCTTCCACTTCCTCTGGCTATTCCTACATCCTTACCATGCAAGATCTCCTTACCAAGTATTCCCTCGCCGCTCCTCTCAGACACCCGAACGCAATAGAGACCGCGGATGCATTTATCAAAACACTAGTATGCCGATTCGGCGCTCCTAAAGCTATTTTGACAGACCAGGGCACAAACTTTACAAGCTCGGTCGTGAAAGCGGTGGCACGTAAATTTAAAATATCACATTTCAAGACAACTGCATTCCACCCACAAACAAATGGGTCTATAGAAAGATCCCACCACGTCCTGACTGAGTATTTGAAGCACTACGTTACTAACAACAATTGTGATGAATAGCTCGATCTCGCTATGTTCAGCTACAATACCAGCGTTCACGAGGGTACGCTCTTTACCCCACACGAATTGGTATTTGGACATTTAGCACGTACACCTACCGCCGACGCGACGCTTTACATTGAAACTAACGACGAATCCTACCGCGAATACCTCCACGAACTGCAGACCAAATTAATTAAATCACAGACAGTTGCACGAAACAACCTCGACAAGGCCAAGCAAAAATCTAAAGGTTATTATGACAGACAGGTAAATGTACAAAATTTTCGGTAGGAGACAGAGTCCTCCTCCTAAAGGAACCACGCAAAGGCAAATTCGACGACCAGTATACCGGGCCATACGACGTTGTGGAGATTATATCGAACAGTAATGTTAAGATTAGAATTAAACATATATTTAAGGTAGTCCATATGAACAAGTTAAAGAAGGTGAAGTCAAAACCCTTTCCCCTACGGAAATAATAGTAATTTTTTCCCCTAAGGTGACCAAGGTCTCAAGGCAAAGAACATTTTATTCACCCCCACCGTGATCTGACCATTAATTGCAACCATGGTAACAGAAGCAACGGAGAAATTGGTGTTTACTCAAACGCATCTTAGAAACCGCAACTCTATCCGTATCTCACCAATCCTAGAAATAACAGCTTTAAATTACGCTCAGTGACACTGGACATTCTCTTCAAAAATCAAAAAAGAAACCTACTTCAATGGGAAGGACGGCTGGCCGTCACGACGATGCAATTATACCGTCCCAGGCGGCATCATACATCGAAGACATTTGCCAGCCACATCCGGCCAGGCCCCAGGACTGTCGAGGGGGCACTCGCTGAACACGGAGTGGCCCTCTACGTGAGGAAGGTCCTAAGGGACTACCTGAGGGACAGGTGGGTGGAATATCCGGGCAGAGGTGGCCGGTTGTGCACGAGGGAGGTGGATCGTGGTGTCCCACAGGCGTCGGTCCTGGGCCCCATGTTGTGGGACATCGGGTACGATCGGGTGCTGCA
Source organism: Nomada ruficornis (assembly GCA_951802695.1). Classification (NCBI taxonomy): domain Eukaryota; kingdom Metazoa; phylum Arthropoda; class Insecta; order Hymenoptera; family Apidae; genus Nomada; species Nomada ruficornis. The sequence goes on from OX637850.1 coordinate 13,623,125, forward strand.
GGCTCCCCTCCCGAACGGCGTCAGTCTGACGTGTTACGCGGATGACACGCTGCTGATAGCCGTCGGGAGGGACTGGAAGAGGACCATTCGTCTAGCGGAGACGGGATTGGCCTCCGTCGTCGACGGTATCTGGGGACTGGGGTTGCGGATCTCTCCGCTGAAAACCGAGGCCATGTGGTTTCACGACAGGCCTCGGAGCGGGGGACCGCCCCGGTCCTGGATTATGATAGGGGGTGAGTACGTTCAGGTTGGGGACCGGATGAATTATCTCGGTCTCCTCCTGGACAGCCACAGGCGATTCACGGTCCACTTCGACCGACTGGCTCCCCGTTTGGAGAGGGCAGCGACTGGCCTTGGTTGCCTCCTCCCAAACATTGGGGGACCAGATGAGAGGGTGCGCCGCCTATACCTTGGTATCGTGCGGTCCATGGCCCTTTACGGCGCCCCGATATGGGCGTCGGCCCTGGTAGTCGCGCCCTGGTAGTCGGCCCTGCGCCGCGTGCAGAGGAGGATGGCCATCAGGGTGGTCAGGGGATACCGTACGATATCCCACAAGGCGGCGCTGACCTTGGCGGGCACCGTGCCCTTCGATCTTCTGGCGGAGGGAGACGCTTCGATTTATGAGCGTCTCCGAGAACTCCGCCGGGGGGGGCGCGATGGTGTCCGCTGAGGAGGAAGTGGACGTGAGGCGCCAGGCCCGGCTGGCTGCGCGAAACAAATGGAGGAGGGAGCTCCTCGACCGAGGAGTCGCGCAGCGAGCAGTCGGGGCGGTTTTGCCCAGCCTAGACGAATGGCTGGACCGCGGCAGGGGGACGCTTACGTACCGAGTCACGCAAGTGCTCACCGGGCATGGATGCTTCGGTGAGTATCTGTGCCGGATACAGGTGGAGGCGACGACGGAGTGCCACGAGTGTGGGGCTGCGCTGAACACAGCGCAGCACACATTGGAGGAGTGCCCGGAATGGGCGGCGGAGCGCCGGGCGTTGAGGGCGCAAGCGAGAGAGCCTGGGTAGCGGTGGCCTCCTTCTGCGAGGATGTTCGGGAATTGACCGATCCCGTCCGACGCGAAAGGTGGAGGGAAAGGGCTCGCCGGTTGCGTTCGCGTAGGCTGGCGAGATCCTACCCTCCCGTGGTGTAAAAGCGGTGACGGTCCGCGGGGAGATTGGAGGTGCCCCCTCCCGCCTCTCGGATGACTGTCACCGCTGTCTCAGTGGAAGGGCGGCCCTGCTGTGGGAGGATTATGTCCTCCCGGTATCCCGCAGGGCTGCCCGACAGCCGGAAACGGCGTCGAAAATAAAGGAGGGGCGGTCTCGCTAACTGTTTTCCGCTGGCGAGATCCCCCCTCCCGCGGTGTGAATGGCTGATGGACCCGAGGGGCGCTGAGGTGTTCCCCCTCACCCCCTGCTGGTTGACCGCGCCAATACCCCGTATACGGGCGGTCCTGCCGGGGGGGAACAATCCCCCCAATCCCGCAGGGCCGTCGGAGAGCCGTGGGTGGCTCGGGTGGGGGCCCGAGTCGTCCTTATCACGGCCTGGAGAAGGTAGGCCGCGCTGAGTGTTACCCCTGGCGCGGCTAGGTGATACTGCAACAGAGTTTTTCGGAGAGTCCTTCTGATCCTCCCGCGGATGGGGCCGCAATGGCCGGGCGTGGGGAGGCACCGGAAGTGTCTTCGTAGGTCACGGGGCCTCCCCTACAAGCGCCGAGGTTGGGTAACCGGGGTGGTTTTAGTCGGTAGAAATCCGTCACCCGTCCGTCCTGCTCTCCCCCAGGGCAGGAGGTGTCTTTCGAAGATTTCCACCTCGAAAAAAAAAAATAAAAAAAAAGGCCCAGCACTGTGACAAATCATCACTCGAGGAAAATTCGAACTTTTCGGGGGAAACCAGGCACTCCAGAACTGAGTCAAAAGTAATTACAGGATGGGAGAGGAAGGCGGTGGTTTCGCTGTTCGAGACGATTGGAGTCCCTAAGGAATTTACCCCAGCAAATTTCCTCACCAAGGGGGAAGGTGTGACGTCGTGCGACGTTTGACTTAGATTTAAGTTAGGTTAATTAGGAATAAGCCGCTTCAAGAGGAATGCTGCCATACTGACTACAGTCGTCCTCAACCTTCGCCTAAATGGAATGGAGTCACCCCGCACCGGGAGCGCCTGCAGATAGGCAACATAGGACCTACAGCCCTTATATAAAACTCCGTGTGGACGCTCGTGGAGGCGCATTCACCCCTTTGGAGCTATTACGAACACATTGCAAAAGACTAACTGTGGCGTGCTCGCAATACTCGACAGCAATAGCGAGTTGTTACGAACACTGAGTAGAGTCGACCAGGGTTGTAAGGCTGCACGCAGAAGGATTTTCCGTGTGCCGATCGCTAGCCGCCTTCTTTTGGAGGTACCGAGTTTCATTACTCTTGCTGTTAAGCCGTGGATCAATGCGTGATGTTTCGCTTCGCTACGTATCGGTGTTATTAATTGAACCTCGATAATCCCTTGAACGGGACCCGAGGACCGCGCGCTCGACGTCTTTTGCAAGGAGGGTTTTACGACGGAACATGCCGCCCCCCTTGAACGGCTACGTTCAAAAATCCCCTAATCTATTGACTTATTCTAATTCGCTATAAAATGTCTTCGGTAATGTACAGCTTACAATCAATTAGATGTATACCTTATAATAGTCGCAATTAAAGTTAAAGGTGTTACATACTATACTTAAGCTATTTCCAGTCCTGTTATGTATTATTGTCCAATGGGAGAGGACATATGTGCCGGACACTCCTTTTGTAGGTGTGATTCGCGGTTCTGAGCGTGACCACTCGAACGAGGCCGTCGTCTCCGGGATGCAATTCGGTGATACGGCCCATGCTCCACTGCATAGCCGGTGTGTTGTCCTCCTTGAGCAATACTAGTGTACCTACTGTTGTGCCCTAACCGTTCCTCCGAGCTAACCACGATAAGCGCGACTCAGCAGCACGTGGCAGGCAAGGCCGTGTTCGAGGAATAGCGGACGGATACGCGCAGGAAGCAGCGTATCCATTTACTGTCGATCCAACAACTTGCGCCAGGCTAAGGGCACGCCAAGGAGACTGCCCACCACCGAAAAGACACAGCACATTCCTGCATCGGCACTGTATAAAACCCCGATAGCACGACCGCCGTCGCGCTATCTTCAACGAGCTACCCGTCACGTTAGTCTCAGTGCAGCTCTCCATCGAGAACTACCATTATTCATGAGCACTGTGCAGTTACCAAGTCTCAATAAATTTACTCCTTTATTACTCGAACACCGGTGAATACCAATTCTTTGACGCTCCCGCACCTACGACATCCCCCAACATTCGACAAGTGTCATCCGGCACAACAATTTTGGTGGCAGCGGTGGGATACTCTCGTTGGAAACAGTGCGTGGACAAGGTAGAGTTGCAACATCAAAACGCAATTCTACCATCAATCACCGAGAAGCTCTGGTTCGTCGACGGTAACAACTAAAAAAGTTACCGTCAGCCATCAAGGTGGCATCAAGGACTGATTCAGATCGTATTCTGAAGAAACGACGATCAGTCCCAACGACCAGTTAAGAGGCGACCCGTGTGGACCACGCGACTGAAGCGACCGACCGAAGGAAGGGTCCTGGAAGCCGATCATCCGAGGAGACCGACTACCCCAGGCTATCCTTCGCAGCCGACGTTAGGAGCAAACGGAGTTCGAGTGACCAGCCTGCTGCAGTTCGAGGACCGGCAGCTGGACAAGGAGCGGATCAAAGAGACGCATCAACGAAGCTACTACAGGCAAGCGAAAATGCGCCAGCAACTGTAAGTCAAGGAAATTTTTTAATACCATTGTAAACCAGCGTCTTGTACGTCGCAAGAAGGTGGGGACATAAACCGTTTCGGACTGCTTAACAGTCGAGTCATTTCTAGATCTTTTGAGTCCATATTTGACAACTTTCTTACTTTTACGAGAAACGCAAATATCAATACACCTTCTTCCGACCCAGTGCATACGACCCGGAGGCAATTACGCGCACCGCACTTTAGTCTTGACACCGATTCATCGAGCGATAGCGGAAGCGTGATCCGCGTAGTACAGGAACGAGAATTCCCAATCGACGCGAACGACTTTAGCTTACTCGAGACCGAGAACATGGCTACAGGTGGCAGTGCACCGGTACTGAAAGCGCTCTCCTTAATAAAGGAATTCGGCGGGGGCTCCGTGAGCGAATTGAACATGTTTATAAAATCATGCGACGTCGCGATGGAGTTAGTTCCCCCGTCAGAACACCCCCTGCTATTGAGAGCAATTTTGGGAACGAAATTTAAAGAACAAGCAGCCGTTCAACTAGAATACCGCGACATATACGATTTCGAAACTTTAAAATCAACTTTACAGTCTCTATTCACGGAAACACGTTCATTGAGCACGGTCCATACCGAATTCAACGCATGCCGACAAAGAGGTTTCGAAAGTGTCAGATCCTTTGCGACACGACTTGAGACTTTGACCGCGGAATTATCGCAACTGATGACAAAACCCGGGAACAGCAAAGTAGTAAATCAGGCGTTGCTAGACGCGGTGAACGATCAAGCAATAACTATCTTTAGCACGGGACTGAATGACAAACTAAGGAACATAATTCGGTCGCGAACGTATGACTCGTTAAAGGCAGCAATTACCACGGCTTTGGGAGAAGAACAAGCACTAGGGTTAAACAGCACGCGTAATTTCGGAAATCCGGGAACCTTCAGCTATGGCAGGGGACGAACCGGACAAAAGTCCAACGTTCCGCAGTGCAGGAGATGCCATAGACAAGGGCATATCGCAGAGAATTGTTACGCGCGTTTGAGTATGCCGCGAGCAGAATCTAATCCCAATCGTTCCTCGTCTAATCGACAAACGTTTGGTATTAAACGAGAGGTGCGTCACACCACGGTTGTGTGTAGCTATTGCGACCGGCCCGGGCATCTCCAGCGCGATTGTAGAACGTTAATGAGAGACAAGCAATCGACAAACGGCGAGTCATCGAACCGGAATAACGCGCGAAATACTAATTGCCGACGTGACACGGACGGAAACAGAGACAATCGACCGCGCGAAAATTCAGGGGCCAATAGATCTAACCGATCAGGCACGGACGGTCAGCCGTCGATTCGTTCATATCAGGTAAACTGTGCTACAGAGGCGTATAGGTCCAGGAATATAGTTGAAATCCAGGCAAAAGAACTGCAAGTACCAAAGGTCCGTATGTTGGTCGATACGGGGGCAGACGTTACATTATTAAAATACGGTAAAATCAATTTAGACGTGCTCACCACACCGGAAGTAATAATGCTGAAGGGCATAGGGTATTCCGAAATTCGCACTATCTGTAGGATAGAACTACACGTACAGATAGGAGACAGATTTATTACTCATCCTTGCCACGTAGTTAGAGACGATTTTCCTCTACAAGTTGACGGCATATTAGGGTACGATTTTATCACTAAATATAAAGCGATAATTAGACCAGGAGAACGTGTAGAAATTTTGAACACGTTCTGGCCACTGGTTAGAGACGAAGAAATTAGCCTTCGACCGCGAACAGAAACGATAGTACGGGCACATACGAACGATTACGGACAGGGTTTAGTAGAGAAACAAATGATAGAACCAGGAGTTTACATAGGAAGTTGTCTGACTAGGGCTGACAATGGTACATGTCCGATCCCCATAATAAGTATGAACACCCGTGCTATACAAATGCAACCGCCGACAGTGCAATTTGAGACGCTTCCGACGGTACGGAACACTGACCTACGTGATAACGACGTCTACTTAGGTTGCGTCAGCTCGCGTACGTACGATATCCGCGCGCTGACCGGGAAGGATAGAATGAAGGCTCTACGCGATAGTATCAAAACCGAGCATTTAAACGCGGAAGAAAAGGACAGTCTATTGGAACTTTGCGAGAAATACAATGATATTTTCTATTTGGAAGGCGACCAGTTAGGCCACACAGATAAAGTCACACATAGGATACGTTTAATACCAGGCGCGAAACCTGTAAACGTAAAACCGTACAGATTACCGCAGGTACACAAAGAAGAGGTAAATAGGCAAGTACGCGAAATGATCAAACAGGGAATGGTAGGGCCTAGCACTAGTGAATGGAACGCTCCGCTGCTAGTCGTTCCGAAAAAACCCGACGAAACGGGAAGAAAGAGATATCGTGTGGTAGTAGACTTCCGAAAATTAAATGACTTAACAGTAGGGGACTCATTTCCCCTACCCAATATTTCCGAAATTCTCGACCAGCTGGGTGGAGCCAAATACTTTTCGACACTAGATTTAGCATCAGGTTTCCACCAAATCGATGTGGAGCCTGAGGATCGCGAAAAAACCGCATTCTCTACCCCGTACGGTCATTTCGAGTACAAGCGCATGCCATTCGGGCTTAAAGGCGCCCCTCCTACCTTCCAAAGAGCAATGGAAGCGCTGCTAGGAGGATTGCGCGGAATTAAATGCTTTGTATATATTGATGACATAGTAGTTCACGGCCGTTCACTTCAAGAACACCAGGACAGATTAGCACAAATATTTGATTGAATACAAGACAGCGGTCTAAAATTACAATCGAACAAATGTCAATTTTTGAGAAAAGAAACCATCTACCTAGGACACGTAATAACTAAATAGGGAATCAAGCCAGATCCGTCTAAATTAGAGTCAGTTCTAAACTTTCCGATTCCAAAAAAGGCCAAAGACGTTCAATCCTTCCTCGGTTTAGCAGGATATTATCGGAAATTCATAGAAAATTTCTCAAGCACCGCGAAGCCGCTTACTCAATTATTGAAAAAGGACGCGGAATTTAGATGGACTAACCAGGAGCAAGAATCTTTTGAAATTCTAAAAGATAAATTAACGTCAGCACCACTCTTACACTACCCGGACTTTTCTAAACAATTTACGCTGACAACTGATGCATCCGGTAAAGTAGTAGGCGCAGTGCTATCTCAGCAGCATCAAGGCAATGACCTACCGATAGCTTACGCGAGTAGAGTTCTTAATAAAGCCGAATTAAATTATAGCACGACTGAAAAGGAATTGCTAGCCATCGTTTGGGCAACGCAGCGTTTTCGACCTTATTTATACGGAACTAAATTCTTAATTGTCACCGACCATAAACCTCTTACGTGGTTATTTAACGTAAAGGATCCAGGCTCCAGGTTAGTCAGAGGGCGACTAAAATTAGAAGAATATGAATACGAAATTCGATACAAGGAAGGCAAAATGAATAAAAACGCGGACGCACTAAGTAGAATGTACGTTATCAAACGCGGACGGGGAAGACCACGAAAAAATGCACCTAAGGACACTCAGACGGTAACCGATACGGCACCCGACGTGTGTACGAACAATAACACCGCGGACGTTGAACCGACCAGCGAATCAGATTCTGACGACTCTGCAACGGTAACGAACGATACGTACACGGAAGACCGGATAAAACAGATCTTGTACGAATACCATGACACTCCGTTAGGTGGTCACCTAGGGGTAAAACGAACTTTAAACCGTATACAATTAAAGCACTCGTGGCCGGGAATGAGTAAAGACGTAGAGAACTACATTTCTAAATGCGACAAATGCCAGAAGAACAAATTAAGTAGAAGAATCAAAGCACCTATGATTATAACGGATACCCCGAGAGCATCCTTCGAGAAATGCGCATTAGACATAGTAGGACCATTACCCGAAACACATAATAGACACAAATATATACTGACGTTTCAAGACTTACTGACGAAATTTAGTAAAGCGATACCATTACCAGGCCAAGAGGCGAAAACAATAGCGAAGGCATTTGTAACTACGATAGTGTGCCAGTACGGAATACCTAAAAAATTACTCACTGATCAGGGAACGAATTTTATTAGCCAACTCTTCAAGGACATTTGTAAATTACTTAGAATAGACAAAATTCAACCTACCGCGTATCACCCAGAGTCGAACGGTGCACTCGAAAGGAGTCACCGAACTCTGGCTGAGTATTTAAAACATTTTATTGGCGAAGACCAGACAAATTGGGACGAATGGCTCCCATATGCTATGTTTACATACAACACGACGCCACACACAGCGACTGGTTACACTCCTTACGAACTTGTGTTTGGGAGATCAGCCGAGCTCCCGACCTCGCTAACTCTCCCCCCGCAGCTCGACTACACATACGACCAGTACGCACATGAGTTAAAACAAAGATTGCGTTCGACCAACACAATAGCTAGAGACACTTTAAGAAGCCATAAAATTCAATCTAACAAGGGAACACCGCGAACCCTTACTCCCGGATTTGAATGAAACTTTGTAGGTTTATAGAGTGATCCAAGACAAGAATAACGGTATGCTTCATTCGTGCCCAATCGCCCTTTAAGGGTGTGAAAACTAACCTCAAAGTCAACTCGGCGTTTCCACTTTTTCGCGTATATCTCTTAAAATGCATGAGATAGAAAAAAAGGTTTTGGGGGAAAGTTTAATGGTACAATGAGCGCTATAAATTTACAATAAAAAAATTTAAAAAAAAGAAAAAGAACATTTTGTTCTCAAGAAAACATGTTTTTTTTAAAACTTTCTTAATGTTATTTTATAGTCCTCATTGTACCTTTAAACTTTTACCTAAAACATTTTTTTCTATCTCATGTATTTTAAGAGATATACGCGAAAAAGTGGAAACGCCGATTTGACTTTGAGGTTAGTTTTCGCACCCTTAAAGGGCGATTGGGCACGAATGAAGCATACCGTTATTCTTGTCTTGGATCACTCTATAAACCTACAAAGTTTCATTCAATTCCGGGAGTAAGGGTTCGCGGTGTTCCCTTGTAAGATGCAGTACGACAAGAACACGAAACAAAGCAATTTCAAAGCAGGTGACCAAGTACTATTACGCGACGATACACTCAGACGAGGACGCACGAAAAAATTAACGCCGAGCTGGATAGGTCCCTACACAATTCTCCAAACCCATACTAACGAGAATTTCACGATTCAAAAGGGACGTCGATCCCTTGGGGTGCACGCGAACCGTCTGAAACATTTCGTGGATTAATAAAAAAAAAACAACCACCCGCTCTCATCAAATGGTATTTATTGAATAAAACATCCAGTACGTCCGATGTTGCGATGTATTGAGAGTCATTCTTTCTTCTTTCTCACGTTCACGAAACGTTCAGTTACCCACACATTTTACGACAGTCATCCCAAAGAGTCCTTCTTTCTTCTTTCTTGCGTTAATGAGACCTTCCACGTTAAGTTACCTACACATTTTCCGATGTTCATTCCCTCGCCTGGTATTAATTCTTTGCAGGTATCGAGTGACCTATTTCCAATTTCCTTGCTTCATGCCTTTCATTTCCCAGTTTTGCCTTTTTGCAACATGAAAGACTACTTTTTGGATAAGATGAGTCTATAATGATGATACCCGTATTTATTCCAAATACACGCTGATTATACAATGTTCTACGGATCGGTATCCGTACGCTCTCGATGCTGGGTTTCTCTTTCTTGTTCAACTAACGAAATTGGTTCGTTTCGTTGGTTTTTCTTGGTTTTTCGTTGGTTTCTTTTTCGTTGGTTTAAACGTTAGTTGGTTTCCATTATCACAGTTTTGATGGACTAACCAAACGTTAGTTTGTTTTCCGTCTTTCTTCTTTCTTGCTCGACTAACCAAGTGTTAGTTTGTTTTCACGTTTTGTCGGTTTTGTTATACTAACCAAGTTAGTATATTTTCCATATTCTATCAATTTCGGTTCATTCAACCAATCGTTAGCATTTCCCCATGCTTAACATTTCGTTTCGCCCATGCGGCAGAGGTGATTCTTCCTCCCTTGGTTTTGACTAAGGGTTACATCCCCTTTGTGGGATGGAAGAGTCTTCCAATGATTATAGGCTCCCTCAATTAAAGTAAAATGCTGTGTTTATTCGTCCGTGGCTTCGACAAGACTGAGCCCTCACAAAGAACACTGTCCCTCCCCGAGTCGGAGCCACACCACCCCTCCGTCGCGACGGCGACTCCGTGGCGCCTTACCGTAAACACCGATAAGGGCCTTGCGACGACACCCGATCCAGTCAACGCTTACACCGTACCATTTGATGAGAGCACTAGGTTCAGACCGCGACGATGAAAATACCGTCGCGGGAGTATTTTCTCACATATACCCTGTCTTTACAGGATGTCCCTATCATACATCATTTGGCCAATTTTGGTTGGCCTCACAATAACATTAACACAAGGGATTCACCCGGACGAACCATACGAGATCCAGAAATTCACAGAAAACCCAGGCATCTACTTCGAAGAAATCGGCAACCTACAAACATACAGCAACACTTGGAAAATAGTAATCCATATCGACACAACACCTCTAGAAATTCAACATACAACCATATTAAATACACTCACCGACGCTACGGTACAATGCCGGAACACAGCTGACTCCGGCCTGGTTGCTTTCTGTGCACGGTTTTACAAAACATTACGTAACGAACTGGATCGTATTTTAGCGAACCTCGAGTTCCTGAACCAAACAATAGGAACAGTACCAAGAGTACGCCGAGGGTTAATAGACGGGTTACGTAGTTTAGAAAAAGTTCTATTCGGTACAATGGACGCAGACGACAGACGAGAAATCAACAAACAAATTGACATTCTTAAACGCGAGGATAGCACACTGCGCGCGTCTTTGTCAAAGCAAGTGCAAATCACTAATGCAAACATTAAAAAAATTGTGTGCGCTTAAGACCGCACGACCGAAGTGTAAACTTCGATGGCGATTTTAATCTATTCTAATTAATATATACATAAATAACACGAATATTATTATTACGGGTCTTAATACTTGGACGAATCTGTTGGAAAACTAGATTATGAGGATGTGTCATAATATATAATGCACAGTTCAGTTTCCTAAAAGTAATTCATTTTATACAGTAAAAGAAGGCACGTCCTTATTCAGAGGAGAAATTCTAACGAATGAATATAGAGGAGAAGCGTGGAGCATTCGGACCCTATCGGTCCTTCTTATTATGAACACTTTTGTACAAGCAATGGAATTCTATACTGAATCTGCAATTCAAAGAATATTATATCCTTTGTACAGGATTGAACTGTATCTGCGCGTTTTTAGGAGAGCTCTCTCTTCCTCTGCGCCTAACGTCATTTCCTTGACTGCCAGAGAGAGCGCTCATCCTTACATTACTTATCTATGTACTACATATGCGTACATATCACATTCCATCACTATCGATAATTATCCATGGTCGATGGTCCAACTATCGGAAATTATCGATAGTGCTGACCATCGATATTTCTCCACCACTACTAAGCACTGTCTGATCTTCGCTCGGAAAACTCGGCTCTCTTGTTCTACCTCGTAAGCCTGACGATCTCGGCTCCCGAGTTTACCCGAACTGAGCGTGTCGCGTTGACCGTGTAACGCGGAGCGTGTCGCGTTGACGGTGTAGCGCTGAGCGTGTCGCGTTGACCGTGTCGCGTTAACCGTGTCGCGTTAACTGTGTTGCGTTGACCGTGTCGCGTTGACCGTGTAGCGCTGAGCGTGTCGCGTTGACCGTGTATCGCTGAGCGTGTCGCGTTGACCGTGTAGCGCTGAGCGTGTCGCGTTGACCGTGTCGCGTTGACCGTGTCGCGTTAACTGTGTTGCGTTGACCGTGTCGCGTTGACCGTGTAGCGCTGAGCGTGTCGCGTTGACCGTGTCGCGTTAACTGTGTTGCGTTGAGCGTGTCGCGTTGACCGTGTCGCGTTAACTGTGTTGCGTTCACCGTGTCGCGTTGACCGTGTAGCGCTGAGCGTGTCGCGTTGACCGTGTCGCGTTAACTGTGTTGCGTTGACCGTGTCGCGTTGACCGTGTCGCGTTAACTGTGTTGCGTTGACCGTGTCGCGTTGACCGTGTAGCGCTGAGCGTGTCGCGTTGACCGTGTATCGCTGAGCGTGTCGCGTTGACCGTGTAGCGCTGAGCGTGTCGCATTGACCGTGTCGCGTTGACCGTGTCGCGTTAACTGTGTTGCGTTGACCGTGTCGCGTTGACCGTGTAGCGCTGAGCGTGTCGCGTTAACCGTGTCGCGTTAACTGTGTTGCGTTGACCGTGTCGCGTTGACCGTGTAGCGCTGAGCGTGTCGCGTTGACCGTGTAGCGCTGAGCATGTCGCGTTGACCGTGTCGCGTTAACTGTGTTGCGTTGACCGTGTCGCGTTAACCGTGTAGCGCTGAGCGTGTCGCGTTGACCGTGTAGCGCTGAGCATGTCGCGTTGACCGTGTCGCGTTGACCGTGTCGCGTTAACTGTGTTGCGTTGACCGTGTCGCGTTGACCGTGTCGCGTTAACTGTGTTGCGTTGACCGTGTCGCGTTGACCGTGTAGCGCTGAGCGTGTCGCGTTGACGGTGTAGCGCTGAGCATGTCGCGTTGACCGTGTCGCGTTGACCGTGTCGCGTTGACCGTGTAGCGCGGAGCGTGTCGCGTTGACCGTGTCGCGTTAACTGTGTTGCGTTGACCGTGTCGCGTTGACCGTGTAGCGCTGAGCGTGTCGCGTTGACCGTGTAGCGCGGAGCGTGTCGCGTTGACCGTGTCGCGTTGACCGTGTCGCGTTGACCGTGTCGCGCCGAGCCTGAGGCGCTTCGGTTCCTCGAGTTTACCCGAAGCCTGACGCGCTTGGTTCCTGGACTTTACCCGAAGCCTGACGCGCTTCGGTTCCTCGAGTTTACCCGAAGCCTGACGCGCTTCGGTTCCTCGAGTTTACCCGAAGCCTGACGCGCTACGGTTCCTGGAGTTTACCCGAAGCCTGACGCGCTTCGGTTCCTCGAGTTTACCCGAAGCCTGACGCGCTACGGTTCCTGGAGTTTACCCGAAGCCTGACGCGCTTCGGTTCCTCGAGTTTACCCGAAGCCTGACGCGCTTCCGAGCGTGGCGCATCAGACTCATTCACTCTCCAGCAAAATTCTGTGCGAGGCGCGCCTAAAGAAGTTTACACTTCAATTATTTAATGAATCGATTTGGAACATAAAGCATAACGAACAAGTACTCCTACGAACGACAAAGGTACTCAAGCGACTATTAGAGACAGACATTGCTAGCCGACACCTACAATCCGAAATAGACGAAAACGCAATAATCTTCGAAAATATCATAAGAGATCTGGCCGAAGACGTTAAAAACTTGTTAGACTACACGCAGAATATTAAAAAAGGAATTCTCAATCCTACCGTTTTACCTCCAAATCAAGTCATTGCATACTTTCATTCGGCGCTTTCTCAATTACCAAAAGGTTTAAACTTTCCGCTACAGCTCACATTGGAAAACGTTCACGAACTCTTCAATATAATTGATTTAACGCCATACTCTGCGCCGCACACTATTAACACTATTATCGAAGTTCCGCTTCTCGGAACGAAGCAATACAAATTGAACAAACCTTACCCCGTACCGACTAAAGTAAACGATTCAATCTATGCGTATCTAGACACTACTGAAACCTATGTAACAGTAGATGTATCAAATCTGGACTATATCCATGTTTCCACAGAAGACCTAAAGAATTGTAAGGTATTGCACAATAACTACCTATGTAAGCTACACCATCCTGTTTTCAAAATCTTGCCTCACGGCCCATGTGAAGTACAAACTTTCACCAAATTAGTTAAACAACCGAATAATTGCAATATTAGATTCATAACTATCAATCAAACAATCCTAATCGAATTAAACAAACCAGAAGCATGGATATATGTCGCACCGAATCCAATACAATTTATAATCACATGCGAACAGCACTCCGCACAAATTACGTCAATACAAGACACTGGTATTATATCAACTAAAGGCAAATGTTTCATCGTCACTCCTGAATTTACAATAGAAACTAGTAAAAGCTACAAATCTGAAAAACACTAAGCTATTTGCCAACGTACAACCTATCTCTGCCGGATATACCAAAAACATTTAACAGCACTCATCTCCAATATATAGAACATTGCAAACCACGAAAAATAATTAAGCATCCCGAGGAATTGCGCGCAGTAAGCATAAGCCTGCTAGAATTGGAAACCGAATTAAACAATAACAATAGCGGAATACCGGTAGAATATCATTACAGCCTCATCTCATCCTTTTCAATAAGCGGAATAATTGTACTCTCCGCAGTCGTAATAATTTGTTATAAATACATTGTACGCGTCAAAAATAGAAAAAGTGCTCTACAAGAAAGCAACCTGCAGATTCAAACAACGGAACAAGTAGCTAGCGCAGTACCGAGCGTAGCACCAATCTCGGTGACAGTTAAACAAAAACGTGACCGAAAGAGAACTATATAAACTTATATTACAGTCTATCATGTTAAACTATTGTATTACTATATTAAGTTATTGTATCATCTTGTATTATATTGAGCTGGCACTGGGAGCGCGCTCTCTCCCAGGGGGGGGAGGGATGTTGTGCCCTAACCGTTCCTCCGAGCTAACCACGATAAGCGCGACTCAGCAGCACGTGGCAGGCAAGGCCGTGTTCGAGCAATAGCGGACGGATACGCGCAGGAAGCAGCGTATCCATTTACTGTCGATCCAACAACTTGCGCCAGGCTAAGGGCACGCCAAGGAGACTGCCCACCACCGAAAAGACACAGCACATTCCTGCATCGGCACTGTATAAAACCCCGATAGCACGACCGCCGTCGCGCTATCTTCAACAAGCTACCCGTCACGTTAGTCTTAGTGCAGCTCTCCATCGAGAACTACCATTATTCTTGAGCACTGTGTAGTTACCAAGTCTCAATAAATTTACTCCTTTATTACTCGAACACCGGTGAATACCAATTCTTTGACGCTCCCGCACCTACGACATCCCCCAACATTCGACAAGTGTCATCCGGCACAACACTAACTTTAGCGATTTTTCGGGATTGTGTCGCCATTTGCTGCGAATATTCAGCTCATTTAGGTACTCCTTGTACCAACGAGCCCAGAAATGCTGCTTAACCTTCTGGATGTGGTGCCAAACTGACAGCCGGTTAGTGGGAATGCCGGACATGTTGAGGAGCGAGAATTTATGATGTAAGCATAGAGGCCAGAAAGTTTCAGTCGCGTATCGCCTTGTTTAGGTTCGAGGGTACGCGTCTGGATTACATCGAGTCCAAGCGTAGGGCTGTTATTCTGCGATTCGTTACGGAGGCTCGAGTCATCGCCTCAGCCGGACCCAAGTGTCTCCGGGCTTTAAGGGTCGACTCGGGTGGCCTCGCGTTTGTTTAGTTTTTAGACTGTCGCCAATACCATCCAGGAAGTCGTAAATTGTCCCTTCATGTTTGTAACAAACTCTCTGTAACGTAGTTTCCATATTTGGTAAAGTTTCCCTTTCTTGCGCTTCAAGACCATCTTCGATATAGACACGCCTCCACCAATAATCAGTTTTAGTTTTACCATTTCCTAGTCGTTATTAAACCAATAGTTTTGTTGCGTACCCCCATAGTTTTAAGACTCCACCCCTGCAATGGGGTTCGTAGGTTTCCTTCGGGGAAGTTGGTGCCGATGTCGGCAGAAGCAATTTGGAGTCACGGGAAGAAGGTAGTTTTGAATAAGAGAATACACAAGTGAAAGTTTAAATATATCAACAGTATTATTGTTAAACGGTTCAGTGTCTTTATTCCTTCACCCACGACATTGCTCCTCACCTTGAACATCAGTTCATATTTTTGGGGCTCTTGCACGACACCACAGTGCGAGAGAATTGGCAGGGAATCGTGAAGATTTACAACCTTCATTAAAAGCGACGCCCTGTCACAACATATTTTTGGTCCTTCGAGCCGGATACAAGCGCCAGGAGAGCCTTGTTCCATTTCCATTGATTGTGCGGATCCAAGCGCCAGGAGAGCCTTGATCCATTTCATCGACTTGTGCGGATACAAGCGCCAGGAGAGCCTTGATCCAGATCCTCGAACTCTGTTTGCGAACAGAAGGTTGTTTGCTGTTTGGGATTCATCGATCAGGGTGAGAAGGAAGTTCCACTCTGAGTCGTCATCAGGATCCAGCAGATCACGAAGCCGCCAAGGGAATCCAGGAGTCGGAGTCCATCGGCGCATTGGGAGTGTAACGTCTGTCAATCACCTGCAGCTGACCAGGAATCGGTGCAGTTCATCAGCGATCTGTGCGAGACCAATCGCACAGGTACGTCGAGTCGTTCGGCGTGGACCACACCGAGAGCCTGCAGCCGGCCGTCGCTAGCAGCTTTTCAACAGCATAGCTGGCATCGAGCGTCATCTCACATCAGGCCACAGTCATCGACAACGTAAGTCTGCACTCATTTGTTTTGTTTTTGAGTCACCAATTGAAATCGGTGCGAGTCATTTGACCTTTAGTTTATCGGGACCAAGTTCGATAAAAGCATTAGTATGGCGCCGCCGACTTTAGAGGAGCGCGTCAAGAATTTGAAATTGAAACGTGAAGCTTTCAAAGTAGAAATCGAGCAGTTTGTTAGCTTATTGGACGCTTATGAGACTGGAACGTCAGTTAGTGAGGTTAGGATACGTTTTGAAGAAATGGAGTCGGAATATGCGGTATTTTGTAAAACGCAAGGCGATTTAGATTCCGCAGATGAAAGTGGTCATCTCATGGTGGAGAGGATCACATTGAAAGTTCGGTACGCCACGTGTAAAGCGCGTGCTATAGACATTATAAACCATGGTAATACGGCCTCACAGCCAGGAAATGCATCGGGCCGTGAACCGCTTACTATTCGAGAATCGCCGGTTTCGCACGTAGAGACAGTTGACGGTGATGTTCGCTTACCGAAGCTCAATCTACCTATATTTTCGGGAGAATATGAAGATTGGCCAGGGTTTTCTGACCAATTTAAGTCATCGGTGCACGACAAAGTGGGTATCGATGACTGCAAAAAACTGATGTATTTGCGGTCGTGTTTAAAGGACGAAGCAGCAAAAGACATAAAATCGTTAGGAAATTCCGCTAGGAATTATACAGTCGCGTGGGACATTCTTGAGAAGCGTTACAATCAGCCCGCAATAATAGTCGCCAATCATTTGCTATCCTTGTTCGAGGCACCGTTGTTGCAAAAGTCAAGCCACCGTGATTTCAGAGCATTTATAAGTATGACCGAATCGCATTACCGGTCATTGCAGGTGCTGAAGCAGCCAACGACAGATACTATTCTAATTCATTTATTATTGTCGAAATTGGATAAAGAGATGGTTGTAAAGTGGAAGGAACACAAGCGCGAGGATTCATTTCCTAGTATGGACACATTTTTCGAGTTTTTGCACGATCGGTGCAATGTTAGTGAACCGCTCATTAAAGGCGAATTAGCTGGGGTCGCGTCTACCTCACAGGCAATAAATAATCGTGGGCGTCAGGGTCCTGAGGGTCGCAATAAATACTCAGGTAGAGAACTGCGTTCAAATACTCATGTATTACTCTCGCAAGCGACAAAATGCAGTTTTTGTTCAGGGTCGCATTTGTCGTATAATTGTGAAAAGTTCGTGAATTTGTCAGTCACCGAACGTTTTAAGTTGGCAAAAGAAAAACGTCTATGTTTCAATTGTTTACGCAGTAATCATTCGGTCAGAGATTGTCAGGCGAGTACCTGCCGACAATGTCATAAGAAGCATCATACCTTGCTTCATTTCGAGTCTAGCCAAACACCGCCGTCGGTTCAGGTAAACAACACCTGTTCCGTCAGCACTAACCCCTCGCAGATTATGTTCGGGACAGCGGTCATCGACATTATGGACAAATTCGGAAAAGCTATCCCGTGCCGAGTTTTATTAGATTGTTGTGCAGCTTCACATTTCTTGTCCGCGAAAATGTGTAAATTTCTCAAATTGGACACGCAGCCGTGTTCCATTCAACTACGTGGCACGAACGCGATGTCGTCCGCTGTTAATAGGGTAGCATGCGCAGATATAAAGTCTCGACATTCAAATTTTGCTCAGAGCGTAACCTTTCTTATCGTAAAAGAGGTATCCCAACCGGTACCACAGGAAATGATTGATCAGACTGTGTTACACATTCCGGCCGGGATTCATCTCGCGGACCCGAATATCAATATTCCGGGAGAAGTAGATGCGATCCTAGGGGTTCAGTGTTTCTGGGATTTGCTATGCGTTGGACGTAAATCGTTAGCAAACCAAAGTACGAAGTTGCAAAAAACTCAGTTAGGCTGGATCGTGGTAGGACAGTTGCCGATTAGCCAGCCTACAGTGGCAATTAGTTGTAATTTGACGCTTGATACGTTACAAGCGGACGTGCATAGATTCTGGGCGATAGAGGAGTGTCCATCGGTCAAATTGTGCTCTCCGGAAGAACAAGCGTGTGAGGACCATTATGAGGAGAATACGACGCGAGATCCCATAAGTGGGAGATACACGGTCAGTCTTCCGTTTAATAACAAAAGGGATAAGCTTGGGAATTCACATTCATTGGCAATGAAACGGTTTTTTTCACTGGAGAGATCACTTGACAGAAACTTAAGTACAAAGACGCAGTATATAGACTTTCTTAGGGAATATGAACAGCTCGGGCATATGACAGAGATTACCGAAGAAACCACCTCTGGTTGTTATTTACCACATCATCCCGGCGTGAAAATTGATAGCATTACAACTAAGGTTCGGGTTGTCTTTGATGCATCCGCGCGATCGTCATCTGGGTTGTCGTTGAACGACACACTTATGGTGGGACCTACGATTCAAGACGACTTAATAAGTCTGATCACGCGATTCCGGTTCCACAGGTATGTTCTGACAGCTGACATAGCTAAAATGTACCGGCAGGTAAATTTACTTGAAAATGATAGACAGTATCATAAAATATTGTGGCGTGAGAGTTCAGATGTTCCGATTAAAACGTATCAATTAAACACTGTCACATACGGAACCGCGTCAGCTCCGTATCTCGCAATTAGAACTCTGCATCGACTTGCGCAAGATGAAATTTTGAATTATCCCCGTGCCGCGGATATTCTCCTAAAGGATTTTTATGTGGACGACGTCCTGACAGGGGCATCGTCGATTGAAGACGCGATAGCGATTCGAGATGAGCTTATTGCATTGACCGCGAAAGGGGGGTTCCAGCTTCGGCAGTGGGTGTCAAATGACCCGCGATTGATAGAGCCTCTTGGATTAACGAATCCTACTGAGCATATGGTATTAAATGAACTCGATGGCAAGAAAACTCTTGGACTATATTGGAGGGCTCGACAAGACACCTTAGGTTACACTGTAACACAGGTAGAACCGTTACTTATAGTCACGAAAAGGGCCATTTTGTCACGCGTTGCCCAGCTGTTTGACCCGTTAGGGTTGTTAGGCCCGGTCATTGTGCAAGGGAAACTTATTATACAGGCGTTGTGGAAGTCTAGACTTGGTTGGGATGATCTGGTGCCATTAGAGATTCACACGGCGTGGATCACCTTTCAATCACAACTTCACTTAATCACGAAAGTTACAGTTCCTCGGTGGGTCTTGTCCGAGAGCCATAAAGAATTACAGTTGCATGGGTTCTGCGATGCGAGTGAGCGTGCATACGGCGCCTGTATATACATTCGGACGTTCGCCAACGGTCATCATCACACAGTCAGATTGTTATGTTCGAAGTCTAAAGTAGCGCCCTTGAAAACGCAGTCGTTACCGCGGTTAGAGTTGTGCGCTGCTGTATTGTTAATTCGATTGTACAATCTGGTGAAAAAGGCCATTAGGTCAATTTCATTCGATAAGGTAATATTTTGGTCCGATTCAATGATTACATTACATTGGATCAGGGCACCCCCACATACATTAAAACAATTTGTTGCGAATAGGGTGACGGAAATACAGCGTCACAGTACTTCAATTCAATGGTCGCATGTACCTTCCGAGCATAATGCTGCAGACTTATTGTCACGAGGTATTAATGTAGTTAGATTTCTCGAGTCACGTACATGGTTTAACGGTCCGCATTGGTTAGCTGAGCATGAATGTGAGTGGCCTCGTCATGAGCTGCAGGCAACAGAGGTTCCTGAGCAGCGGAAGGTGATAGTAGTGCAAGCGACATCTCAATCGGAGTGTCAACTATTAACTCGGTTTTCGTCATTCAGCGCGTTAAATCGGGTAGTCGCCTATTGTTTACGTTTTTTTGGTAACACGCATCGTAGATTGAAGGTAAAGGGACCACTTTCTGTGGATGAATTGCAGCAGGCGCATTGTCGGGTAATGCGGCTGTGGCAGGATTTGGCATTTTCAAAAGAAGTGCGTGAGTTGACTGGTGGCTCAGGTGCACGCGGTAATCGTTTATCGGGATTGTGTCCATTCGTGGATAAGGATGGATTGTTGCGCGTGGGAGGTCGGCTTCAACAATCCCAGTTACCGTTTTATAAAAAACATCCATTGATAGTACCTCAGCGGCACCATTGCACGGAATTAATCATCCGTGAGGCACATATCAGACACGGGCACAGCGGGGCACAAGGTACCTTGAACGCGGTGCGGCAAATATATTGGCCTGTTAACGGGTTGGTGGCGGTCAAGTCTGTCCTTCGAAATTGCGTTACCTGTAGTAAGCTGCAACCTATGATACCTCGGTACCCAATGGGCCAACTCCCGAAAGATAGAGTAACTTGCAATCGACCTTTTTTAATTACCGGTGTGGATTATTGTGGTCCGTTTTTTATTAAGGAAAAGAAACATCGGAATACAAAGCGCATAAAGGTGTATGTGGCAGTATTTGTGTGCTTCAGCACTAGGGCGATTCATATCGAGCTGGTTAGCGATTTAACTACCGATGCATTTCTTGCCGCCCTAAAACGTTTTATTGCCAGGCGAGGTAAGTGTAGCGACATGTACAGCGACAATGGCACCAATTTTGTAGGGGCTGACCGTGAGTTGAAACGGATTCACCAGGAGATTTCAGCCGAGTGTCTTAATAATAAAGTCTATAATTATTTGTTAGACCAGCGAATTCGCTGGCACTTTATACCACCACGAGCTCCCCACTTTGGCGGAGTGTGGGAAGCCGCTGTAAAGTCTTTAAAGCGTCATCTTGTACGAAGTTTCGGTAACACATTGCTCACTTATGAAGAATTCACGACCTGTTTAGTAGAAGTAGAGGCAATGCTAAATTCGAGACCTCTGACTCCGTTATCGTCAGATCCTAATGATATGGTTCCGTTGACTCCGGGGCATTTCATTATTGGTGATTCACTAACAAGCACACCTGAGTGCGACTTAACGTGTGTCAAGACAGGTCGCCTTTCTTCCTGGCAACATCTTCAGCAGCTTCGCCAGCATTTTTGGACCCGTTGGTACAAGGAGTACCTGAATGAATTGACGGTCAGGAAAAAGTGGCATGATGACCAGGTAACCAGGATCGCTGTGGGTATGCTGGTTGTCCTGAAGGAGGACAATACACCACCGTTGTGTTGGCCTATGGGTCGCATTACTGCTGTCCATCCGGGTGAGGATGGTGTCATCCGCGTTGCAACCGTTAAGACAGCAGGTGGCGAATATAAACGTAGTGTGAAGAAATTAGCTCCACTATTTGCTGATGAAATATAATGACTTTATTTTTTGTTTGTATTTGTTTTGCGAGTGTCTTATATATGAATTGCGTGAATACTTTATGTTACTTCATCTTAGTTTAAGATTGTTTGTTTTGTATATCATTCTTTTGAGTTTTCGATGTGAAGGCGTATTCATGTATCATATGCATTTTGTATTGCGTAGCATTAGTATGTGTATTTTTTCTTAGTTGTATTTGATCTTCGTACATATTTTAGTAATACGCGTAGGTAAATCACGATTTGTAGTTGCAATTAGCATTATTTTTGAACGTGACCGTTCAAGAGGTGGCGGCATGTTGAGGAGCGAGAATTTATGATGTAAGCATAGAGGCCAGAAAGTTTCAGTCGCGTATCGCCTTGTTTAGGTTCGAGGGTACGCGTCTGGATTACATCGAGTCCAAGCGTAGGGCTGTTATTCGGCGATTCGTTACGGAGGCTCGAGTCATCGCCTCAGCCGGACCCAAGTGTCTCCGGGCTTTAAGGGTCGACTCGGGTGGCCTCGCGTTTGTTTAGTTTTTAGACTGTCGCCAATACCATCCAGGAAGTCGTAAATTGTCCCTTCATGTTTGTAACAAACTCTCTGTAACGTAGTTTCCATATTTGGTAAAGTTTCCCTTTCTTGCGCTTCAAGACCATCTTCGATATAGACACGCCTCCACCAATAATCAGTTTTAGTTTTACCATTTCCTAGTCGTTATTAAACCAATAGTTTTGTTGCGTACCCCCATAGTTTTAAGACTCCACCCCTGCAATGGGGTTCGTAGGTTTCCTTCGGGGAAGTTGGTGCCGATGTCGGCAGAAGCAATTTGGAGTCACGGGAAGAAGGTAGTTTTGAATAAGAGAATACACAAGTGAAAGTTTAAATATATCAACAGTATTATTGTTAAACGGTTCAGTGTCTTTATTCCTTCACCCACGACATTGCTCCTCACCTTGAACATCAGTTCATATTTTTGGGGCTCTTGCACGACACCACAGTGCGAGAGAATTGGCAGGGAATCGTGAAGATTTACAACCTTCATTAAAAGCGACGCCCTGTCATAACAGGACACATCACGCTCGGGCAGACCGTTTAATGATTCACCTGCTAGGAAGTGGGCGGGAGTAAGGGGGGAAAGGTCGTTAGGATCAGGTGATAATGCTGTTAGCGGACACGAATTTAAAATTGCTTCAATTTCAATTATGTAAGTATTTAGCTCCTCGTATGTGAACAATGTGTCTCCTTCTGTACGCAGTGCGTGATGCTTAAATGATCTAACGGCCCCTTCCCAGAGACCTCCGAAGTGTGGTGACCTCGGAGGTGAGAAGTGCCAAGTGATGTGCTTGTCGCGTAATTCGTTGCCTATTACTCCGCGCTGTTGCTCCGATTCCAGCAATTTTTGCAGCTCGGTCAACCTACTATTTGCGCCTACAAAGTTCGTACCGTTATCTGAATATATTGTGTGAGCATATCCGCGCCGAGAAAAGAATCTCCTTAGGCTGGCTAAGAAGGTGTCACATCAAAATTTCCACTTCTATGACAACAGTCTGGTTATGACCAAACAGTCCGAGTGACATCCTATGTTTCCACAGCGGTTCTTGGAATGGTTCTCCCCACTATAGCTAACAGTACTACAGGGTGTCCCGTAACTACCGCAACATCGGGAAATGGGGGGTAGCTGAGGTGATTCTGAACAACTTTTTCCTTTACCAAAATGTTGTTTGAAGCTTCGTTTTTGAGTTATTAACCAAAAACACTGCCCAATTAGAGCGCTCGAAATCCCGGGACTCAGGCGCGCAACGTTTTGTGGCGCTTCGTCGTGTACGGGGGCCTCGACGGTATCGAGAGAATCGTACGGCAAATGTTTCATCGTCTTTAAGCGAGGCTAATGAGAAGTAAACTAATCGTTGTTCATTAATAAGAAATAAACTAATTATTCTTTTAATTAAGCGAGCAGAGTCGTAGTCGCGAAAAAACGCATTGACACGCCGTGTTACATCGTCTTTCAGCAGGGATAATGTGGAATATTTGGTTGTTCATTAATAACAAATAAACTAATTATTCTTTTATTTAAGCGAGCAGAGTCGTGGTCGCGAAAGAACGCATTGACACGCCGTGTTACATCGTCTTTAAGCAGGGATAATGTGGAATATTTGGTTGTTCATTAATAAGAAATAAACTAATTATTCTTTTATTTAAGCGAGCAGAGTCGTGGTCGCGAAAGAACGCATTGACACGCCGTGTTACATCGTCTTTAAGCAGGGATAATGTGGAATATTTGGTTATTCGGAAATAAGAAATAAACTAATAAATCGTTTAATAACTGTGTCCGATACTTTTATTCGTCATCCGAAAGGAATAAAGTGTTTTAATACTTATGAAACACTTACCCATTCGTGCACGAATTAACCTGCTTCGACTCAACAGCCTGATGTTACGTCCGGGTCGATGAACTCACTTCACTATCACTTTCATTGCACAGCCACTTTAATATCCAATGTAAGATTTTGAGATGGTGCGACAGGATTTATTATTCCCACGTGTAACGAAGTTGGTCACTCACGAACGAACGAATTCAGTACTGTGTAATGAAAAGTTGATCTCACTCGCGAATCAAGATTTATTCGATTTATTCCTCCGATCCGAACGTCTCTGCGGTCGATACAAAACTGATAGATTTGCTAAGCATTCGCTTGCACACGCACACGCACAGACACATGTTCGTTTCGGTAGCCCACATTCTTGTGTCCACCGTAATACCGTCGTCTTTGGATGAGAAAAACTTCGTTGTCCCTGGCGTCTGTTTATTTACAACTGCCCGTGTCCTACGACGCGGTATTACGGTGGACACAAGAATGTGGGCTACCGAAACGAACATGTGTCTGTGCGTGTGCGTGTGCAAGCGAATGCTTAGCAAATCTATCAGTTTTGTATCGACCGCAGAGACGTTCTGATCGGAGGAATAAATCGAATAAATCTTGATTCGCGAGTGAGATCAACTTTTCATTACACAGTACTGAATTCGTTCGTTCGTAAGTGACCAACTTCGTTACACGTGGGAATAATAAATCCTGTCGCACCATCTCAAAATCTTACATTGGATATTAAAGTGGCTGTGCAATGAAAGTGATAGTGAAGTGATTTCATCGACCCGGCCGTAACATCAGCTGTTGAGTCGAAGCAGGTTAATTCGTGCACGAATGGGTAAGTGTTTCATAAGTATTAAAACACTTTATTCCTTTCGGATGACGAATAAAAGTATCGGACACAGTTATTAAACGATTTATTAGTTTATTTCTTATTAATGAACAACCAAATATTCTACATTATCCCTGCTTAAAGAGGATGTAACACGGCGTGTCAATGCGTTCTTTCGCGACCACGACTCTGCTCGCTTAAATAAAAGAATAATTAGTTTATTTCTTATTAATGAACAACCAAATATTCCACATTATCCCTGCTTAAAGACGATGTAACACGGCGTATCAATGCGTTCTTTCGCGACCACGACTCTGCTCGCTTAAATAAAAGAATAATTAGTTTATTTCTTATTAATGAACAACCAAATATTCCACATTATCCCTGCTGAAAGACGATGTAACACGGCGTGTCAATGCGTTCTTTCGCGACCACGACTCTGCTCGCTTAATTAAAAGAATAATTAGTTTATTTCTTATTAATGAACAACGATTAGTTTATTTCTCATTAGCCTCGCTTAAAGACGATGTAACATTTGCCGTACGATTCTCTCGATACCGTCGAGGCCCCCGTACACGACGAAGCGCCACAAAACGTTGCGCGCCTGAGTCCCGGGATTTCGAGCGCTCTAATTGGGCAGTGTTTTTGGTTAATAACTCAAAAACGAAGCTTCAAACAACATTTTGGTCAAGGAAAAAGTTGTTCAGAATCACCTCAGCTACCCCCCATTTCCCGATGTTGCGGTAGTTACGGGACACCCTGTATAAGAGGACCTCCGGAACCCGCAGTAGGAGATCGTCGATTAGTTATCAATGAGTTGCCGGATGTTCTAGTCATCGACAGTTTTCAGTTATAATAAGTTTGAGCAAAATAAAGAAGTTCTATCAGGTTCGGCTGATCAAGGTTATTTTTTTTTTTACCATCTAAGTCATTTTTACATGACAAAGGCATCGGTGGATAGATCGCAGACTAATTGGAGGTGAACGGCCTTTGTCGCGAAACAAATGAATATTGCTACATATACCTTGACCTTTTTGGTATTAGGGTACCTTTTCTCTATGATAGAAAAAGGGCCGCAAAAATCAATTCCTACTGTTTTGAATGGTCTTATTGAGGTAACGCGGTTCCTTGGTAAATTACCCATCAGATACTCGGAACTATCCTTCGGATTGACCTTAAAACAACGTATGCATTTGCGTATAATCCTTCTGGTCGTATTTTTACCATCGATGGGCCAGTATTTTTGTCTGGTCGCGTTCAGAGTCCCTAATATACCCGCATGCATGTTGATGCTATGCTCGTTTACGATAATCAAATTGGTAATATGATGAGAGCGTGGTAACAGAATCGGATGCTTTTGATTGTAACTAATATTGGCGTTCTGTAATCGGTCACCTACGCGTATAAGACCATCGCTATCGATGAATGGCGTTAGCGGCAAAATTTTGCTATCTCTTGGCGTGGGTTTCCCCTGCTCTAGCTCCTTAATTTCGTTCGCGAAATGTTGGCTCTGGACCTGTCTTAAAATAAAGTTATGGGCTCTGCTTATTTCTCTGATTGATAGATGGCCCGTATTTGTCTCCGATCGAGAAGCGTTTTTGCAGAAACGAATGCAGTAAGCGGTTACGCGTTGGAGCGTCTTCCAAGATAAAAAACGTTCTAAGAAACCTGAGTCTACGGTGGCTATTAAATTAATAATTGTTCGTCTTTCCGGAATACTTATAGGTAGAATTGGAGTTATGGGCCATTCTGAAGTAGGTCTAGAAAGCCATGTCGGTCCTGTTAACCATTGCTGGTTGCTTAAAAATTCGGTGGCAGTTGACCTCGCGAGATAGAGTCCGCAAGGCTATCTGCCGAGATCACGTGCTTCCAGTCTGCCTGGTTCGTCATTTCTTGTATTTTCGCGACTCTATTCGCGACGAATGTGAGTCTGACCAGAAATGCACTGACTCGATAGGAATTTGGAATGAGTCAAGGACTGCATGCTAAAGATTGCAAAGCAGTTCCGCCGCGTATAATTCTAATCTCGGAATGGAGATTGTTTTTAAAGGTGCTACCCTGGATTTGGCAGCTACCAGACTGATTCTTACGATTCCTTGTTTATTTTTGGATCGAACGTAAATGGCGGCCCCATAAGCTAGTTCGCTCGCGTCACAGAATCCGTGGAGCTGTATCTCTACTGATTCCCTTACTATCATTTCCCGAGCTACGGAGAATTTGTTTAACAAGGGTAGCTGTTCCTTGTAGCTATCCCACATTGTTTGTAATTCTAATGGGACTCTGTCGTCCCGACCTACACCGCTTTTCCACAGCTGTTGCATGATTAGTTTGGCCCTTAGGATTACTGGACCGAGCAAACCTAGTGGCTCAAACAATTGGGCGAGCTTTGAGAGAATAGTTCTCTTCGTGCTCTGCTCTTGATTATCTGTCGAGATTCTATAGCTAATCGTGTCGGGTCGGGGGTGCCAATAAATCCCTAAGGTCTTTTGGGTAGTTTGTACGTCTAAACACAAGTGGTCGGAGGAGCTGCGTTCTCCAAGGCCGTCGATTAAAGACGGCTCGTTCAACGCCCATTGACGGAGATTCATTCCACCGCGACAGGAGGTCGCCCATGTAAAAATCGTTGCGTATGGCGTCGGCAGCTGTTGTAAGCAGCATACCGCTAAGAATGGGGCGGAGACTGTGCCGTAAGTCACCGTTTTTAATTGATACGTCCTTACAGCTTCGTTTGGATTATCGCGCCACAGTATCTTTTGATAGACCGCGTCATGTGGGTCCAACATTATTTGTCTGAACATCTTTTCAATGTCCGCGGTTAAGACGTATGCATGTGAGCGGAATCGTGTGACTAACCTAAATACGTCGTCCTGTATAGTTGGGCCCACCAGAAGGGTATCATTTAACGAGAGACCCGAACTACTCTTTGCCGATGCATCGAATACTACTCGCAGTTTCGTCGTGACGCTACTGGACTTTATGACACCGTGGTGTGGTAAATAGACACCCTTCCCCTTTGTGTTCTCGTCCTTTAGTTCAACCATATGTCCTAACGTCTCGTACTCCCTCAAAAACTCTGTATACTGATTACGCAAGTTATTGTTACCGTGTAGTTTTTTCTCCAAAGCGTAGAATCGCTTTAAGGCTAATTCGTATGAATTTCCGAGTTGCTCTTTCTGGCTGTTGAAAGGCAATCTTACTGTATAACGGCCGCGTTGATCCCGTTTTACAGTTTGGTTAAAGAAGTCTTCGCAAAGTTCTTCGTTTGGCGAACGTATCTTTTTCGCTGAGTGTTCCTCTAACTGCCAAAATCTCTCCAGCTGTAAGTCTAGTCCTTGCACGCTAACTAAGCAGTTCCCCTTTGATGGCCTATTATCTATTTCCCAGGAAATAATCCAACCTAAACCGGTTTGCTGTAATATTACTTTCTCATCCAATCTAATTCTCGCGTTGCCTAATAACTGATAGAACAGATGTTCTCCTAGCAATAAATCGACTGCTGCAGGTTTGTTGAACGTACTATCCGCCAAAGGTATGTCAGATGGGATCCGTAAGAGGTCCTGGTTGAATGTTTGCGACGGTAAAGGATTCGTGATTTCTGGCATTGTCAAGAACACGGAATTGCACTTAAAGTCTGAAATTTTTGATTTTATTTGCGCTTGCACGGCATACTTTATCCGACTCTCTTGGCGACCTATACCTGAGGTGGAAATGTTCACGCGGGTTTTGTGTAGTCTTAGGTAATTCGCGAACCGTTCGGTAATAAAATTGCGCTGCGAGCCGGGGTCTAATAAAACTCGGCATTCATGTTCCTTGTTATTGATGTCTAGTATCTTAACTCGCGCAGTTGACAGCAAAACTTCGGATGATAGATTGTCACATGCAGTCAATGTAACTGTAGTGGGCGCGACTTCGTTTGGGGATGTACGGTCTGTGGGTCTACTCGTGTGCACGTTGTCGTCATGTAAGAGGGTATGGTGCCTCCCGCCACATTTCCTACAGTTTGAAGAACGGCACTGTGAGACATTGTGCCCCTTGTACAGGCAATTAACGCAGCGCTTGAGTGATTTTATCGAATTTGCTCTTTCTGGAGGACTCTGATTTAAGAACTCATCGCAATGGCTAATATAATGCGCCCGGTTGCAAATGATACACGAACTTGTGGAATTCGTGGTTGCAAAGCTATTGACTTTATGTGTAGGCTTGGTATATTTATCTGGGTATCTCCTTGGAGGGGTATGACGCGGGTGTGTGACTAACCTCACCGGTTCGTCATCACGCGCGTATTTATTGAGGAAGGATATAAACTCCGTCAATTTTGGCATGACGTTGTCGTCTACTGTGCGTATCCCAGGAAGTACGAGTTTCTTTGTCTAATTTCGCGGATACTATGTAAATAGTCATCTCGTCCCAGTCCACGGGTTGCTTCAATGACCTCAACGCGTGGATGTGCATTTCTGCTGCTTCCGATAGAGCGCGCAGTGAAGCTGGCTTGCCCTTAATTACCTCTAGGAGTTCGAACAGGGCACGAATGTGACCTTGGATAATTTTTCGCGGTTTGTTGAATCGTTTGTGCACCAATTCCCATGCCATGAAATAATTGTCTTCGGACGCGGATAGCTGACTGATAACTGAAGATGCGTCACCGATTAAGTATCATTTAAGCAAGTGTAATTTATTTATAATCAGTACTGAATCATTTTCATGCACAACTGATCGGAATGTTTCATAAAAACCCCGCCATTCTACGGGATTTCCGTTGAATGGCTTTACACGAACCTTCGGTGCGATACTTTGTGCCGCCGTACTAGGTGAACTCGAGATCCTGTCTGGAGTCGAAGTAGTTTGACTTATAGAGTTAAAGTTCAGATCGCGTATTTTTCGACCTATCAAATCGGCGCACGAATAATATGCTACATGAAATTCGGCCTTTGTTGCCTCTGAATCACTTGCTTCATCGAGCTTATCGATTTCGCTTTGAATTTTGTAGAAGTTTGCATAGCACTCTTCTAATTTTTGCTTCCTAACTTCTAAGTCTGGTATTTCCAGGTCAGTCGGGTCTTTTGACGTAATTTGTCAAACGCGTGAGCTGTGATTTTACTGAGGCCCGTTGCCTGGTGAGAGTTCTCAATTCGGCTGCCATTACGTAATTGTTTGAAGCAATTTATCGAAGAGCAAGGAAATTTGGGAAAGGAAGATGAGTCAAGAAACTTACCGAAGCAGTAATCGTGTTGCCGCACTGTTCCCGGTTGTTCCTACTGAGGTAGTCAGTGGTCCGGTCGTGGAGGCTGTCGTACTACAGCTCCTGGCGGTGTAGAGTTTGTCCCGTTGTCCGGGAATGTAGATCGCTTGTCTCCTTGGAGTTGACGATGCTGGTTGTACCTGGATGTACGGCTACATGCTGTAGATCCTTTGCTGCTTTCCGGGCGCTGTCGGAGTCGACGTTAGGGCCCGATCGGTGAATTTCCTTGTGTAGTATGGAATTCAGCAAGTAGAGGCTGATTCCAGTTACTTGTTGGTGTGGATCTCAACAACCAAGGGCTGGATCCGGCTCAAAGGACCAAAAATGTGGCGTGCTCGCAATACTCGACAGCAGTAGCGAGTCGTTACGAACACTGAGTAGAGTCGACCAAGGTTGTAAGGCTTGGTCGTGGTACCACGACGGTCTGGCTGATGCGTACTCCTACTCGTGGGTCACCTTACGAAGTCTTGTAAGGACCCCGGAGTCCTTATTCCGTTGCTAAGCATGAATGCAAGACTCGGCTTGCGTGTGTGCGAGATCGAGGTTGTAAGACTCGTCTCGACTGTGTTAAGCGGTAGTACTCAAGATCAAGGCTCGGCTTGTCTTGAATGTTGTCGGAATGGAACTGACTTCCTCGTCGAACGTTTGTCAAAACGTCAACTCGGAAGTCAGCTGCTGCACGCTGATTGGACATTAGGAAAAATTACTAATTACCAATCAGCGTGTTTTGGAGGTGTAACCACACCCTTCCTTAGCGCCCGAAGCGCGTTTCTAGGAGGAGAGGGTGTGTCTTTAAACATGGCCATCAGTTTGACCACGCAGCGGAATTTCCATCAGGGTGTCCAAAACTTGACCTGCCAGATGTGTGTTGGGCCTAGCTCCGAAGACCCTTCGGAAATCCACGTTTATGACGCATGCAATTAACTGTTGAGGTCGTGAATAACTTGTAAACTTGCAACTGCTTGGCTAAAGATATAAAACACTTTCTTCAAAAACAGTCTTGTTACTTGCGCGTCATAAAACGTGCTAGCCATCTGCACGCAGAAGGATTTTTCGTGTGCCGATCGCTAGCCACCTTCTTTTGAAGGTACCGAGTTTTATTACTCTTGCTGTTAAGCCGTGGAACAATGCGTGATGTTTCGCTTCGCGACGCATCGGTGTTATTAATTGAGCCTCGATAATCCCTTGACCGGTACCCGAGGACCGCGCGCTCGACGTCTCTTGCAAGGAGGGTTTTACGACGGAACACTAACTATCCCACGCACCTACGTGTGACTAAATCATCGTATTGTAATTAGAGTTATATTCATTAGTTACTTATACCTAGTTAGCTTATATTCATTATTTTATTTATATCTAGTTAGCCGTACGTTAGACTTTAAGAGTTTTTGTGATAGTAGTTAAAATATATACATTAAATTAAATGTGATTCGAGTCGGTATACTTCACTAAGAAACCACTCCGTTTCCCGCCTCACGGAACGAGCCAGTCAGAGGTATCGAATCGTTCAGGTGAAACAAGGCCGACCGTATCTGAGGTGGACCATGCGCCTGGAAACCTCAGACATCCGAAGGACCGGTGAGTGACAATCATAAGTTTGCGATCGCGTAACTAGCCGTGGTGCCCGATCAGACGTAAACGTACGTGTCGCCTGGATCACGAGGTTGTAAAGAAATCGTTTCGCGCCGTGGTAAGAAGAATTCTGTTCTAAAATCTGTAAAGCCGCGCCGGGACGTAACAATTCCTTTTTCAACAACTATTCAATGACTATATATATGTATTAGTATCATGCAAGTCAGTTGATGTAGTAATATTGCGTGACTTACTGTGTAAGTGTGTGTATGATGGCAATTGATTGCATTGTTGCGTGTACTTTTCCTTCGTGAGCACCTTTCCTTCCTTCTTCTTTTTTCTTATTCTTTATTTGTGTTTTACTGAGTTACTTTGGTTTACTTCTGACACCACTTGTGATGGCTGAGCAAAGGGCGTACAATGTTCTGTATCCTTCAAAGGTTAGAGTGGGACTCAACTGCTGCTCAGGTGGGAGCCGGCAGGGCCACATGCATACGTGACACGATAAATCTATAATGAGAGGTAAGACACTCAACTATTTAACTGCCACAGATTTTCAAACAAATAGTAGAAACGTAGAAAATAATAGTGTGCGCTTAAGACCGCACGATCGAAGTGTAAACTTCGATGGCGATTTTAATCTATTCTAATTAATATATACATAAATAACACGAATATTATTATTACGGGTCTTATTACTTGGACGAATCTGTTGGAAAACTAGATTATGAGGATGTGTGATAATATATAATATATAATGCACAGTTCAGTTTACTAAAAGTAATTCATTTTATACAGTAAAAGAAGGCACGTCCTTATTCAGAGGAGAAACTCTAACGAATGAATATAGAAGAGAAGCGTGGAGCATTCGGATCCTATCGGTCCCTCTTAATATAAACACTTTTGTACAAGCAATGGAATTCTATACCCCAATATATTCTTAGAACTATAAGAGATAATTATTTGTTTAACTGGGTTTTATACAATGCATAAAACCGACACGCCTTCTCAAAAATTATTCGTTTATATAAGAATGCACCTTCCTCTTACTTTCTCTAGAGTCTAGTGGGGACTAGTGGTGGAGAAATATCGATGGTTGCTACTATCGAATATCGAAAACTATCGGTAATATATGTTTACTATCGATACTACATGGAAAATGTGGGTTAACATTTGTAATGCCGCGAATTTAAAAATGTTTGGTAATTTGATGATAAGCATTTGTTCTATAACTGACGATGCCGATAGTATTTAGTCATTAAAGGCTGGCTTTCTGTGTGATCTTGCGTACGAAAGAATCTGCAATTCAAAGAATATTATATCCTTTGTACAGGATTGAACTGTATCTGCGCGTTTTTAGGAGAGCGCTCTCTTCCTCTGCGCCTAACGTCATTTCCTTGGCTGCCAGAGAGAGCGCTCAGCCTTACATTACTTATGTATGTACTACATATGCATACATATCACATTCCATCACTATCGATAATTATCGATGGTCGATGGTCCAACTATCGGAAATTATCGATGGTCGATGGTCCAAGTATCGGAAATTATCGATGGTCTGACCATTGATATTTCTCCACCACTACTAAGCACTGTCTGATCTTCGCTCGGAAAACTCAGCTCTCTTGTTCTACCTCGTGAGCCTGACGATCTCGGCTCCCGAGTTTACCCGAACTGAGCGTGTCGCGTTAACTGTGTTGCGTTGACCGTGTCGCGTTGACCGTGTAGCGCTGAGCGTGTCGCGTTGACCGTGTAGCGCTGAGCATGTCGCGTTGACCGTGTCGCGTTAACTGTGTTGCGTTGACCGTGTCGCGTTGACCGTGTAGCGCTGAGCGTGTCGCGTTGACCGTGTCGCGTTGACCGTGTCGCGTTGACCGTGTCGCGTTGACCGTGTCGCGTTGACCGTGTCGCGTTAACTGCGTTGCGTTGACCGTGTCGCGTTGACCGTGTAGCGCTGAGCGTGTCGCGTTGACCGTGTCGCGTTAACTGTGTTGCGTTGACCGTGTCGCGTTGACCGTGTATCGCTGAGCGTGTCGCGTTGACCGTGTAGCGCTGAGCATGTCGCGTTGACCGTGTCGCGTTGACCGTGTCGCGTTAACTGTGTTGCGTTGACCGTGTCGCGTTGACCGTGTCGCGTTAACTGTGTTGCGTTGACCGTGTCGCGTTGACCGTGTAGCGCTGAGCGTGTCGCGTTGACCGTGTCGCGTTGACCGTGTCGCGTTAACTGCGTTGCGTTGACCGTGTCGCGTTGACCGTGTAGCGCTGAGCGTGTCGCGTTAACTGTGTTGCGTTGACCGTGTCGCGTTAACTGTGTTGCGTTGACCGTGTCGCGTTGACCGTGTATCGCTGAGCGTGTCGCGTTGACCGTGTAGCGCTGAGCATGTCGCGTTGACCGTGTCGCGTTGACCGTGTCGCGTTGACCGTGTCGCGTTAACTGTGTTGCGTTGACCGTGTCGCGTTGACCGTGTAGCGCTGAGCGTGTCGCGTTGACCGTGTAGCGCTGAGCATGTCGCGTTGACCGTGTCGCGTTGACCGTGTAGCGCGGAGCGTGTCGCGTTGACCGTGTAGCGCTGAGCATGTCGCGTTGACCGTGTCGCGTTGACCGTGTATCGCTGAGCGTGTCGCGTTGACCGTGTAGCGCTGAGCATGTCGCGTTGACCGTGTCGCGTTAACTGTGTTGCGTTGACCGTGTCGCGTTGACCGTGTATCGCTGAGCGTGTCGCGTTGACCGTGTAGCGCTGAGCGTGTCGCGTTGACCGTGTAGCGCTGAGCATGTCGCGTTGACCGTGTCGCGTTAACTGTGTTGCGTTGACCGTGTCGCGTTGACCGTGTATCGCTGAGCGTGTCGCGTTGACCGTGTAGCGCTGAGCATGTCGCGTTGACCGTGTCGCGTTAACTGTGTTGCGTTGACCGTGTCGCGTTGACCGTGTAGCGCTGAGCGTGTCGCGTTGACCGTGTCGCGTTGACCATGTCGCGTTGACCGTGTCGCGTTGACCGTGTCGCGTTGACCGTGTCGCGTTAACTGTGTTGCGTTAACCGTGTCGCGTTGACCGTGTAGCGCGGAGCGTGTCGCGTTGACCGTGTCGCGTTAACTGTGTTGCGTTGACCGTGTCGCGTTGACCGTGTAGCGCGGAGCGTGTCGCGTTGACCGTGTAGCGCGGAGCGTGTCGCGTTGACCGTGTAGCGCTGAGCATGTCGCGTTGACCGTGTCGCGTTAACTGTGTTGCGTTGACCGTGTCGCGTTGACCGTGTAGCGCGGAGCATGTCGCGTTGACCGTGTCGCGTTGACCGTGTCGCGTTGACCGTGTCGCGTTAACTGTGTTGCGTTGACCGTGTCGCGTTGACCGTGTAGCGCTGAGCGTGTCGCGTTGACCGTGTAGCGCTGAGCGTGTCGCGTTGACCGTGTAGCGCGGGGCGTGTCGCGTTGACCGTGTAGCGCTGAGCATGAGGCGCTCCGGTTCCTCGAGTTTACCCGAAGCCTGACGCGCTTGGTTCCTGGAGTTTACCCGAAGCCTGACGCGCTTCGGTTCCTCGAGTTTACCCGAAGCCTGACGCGCTTCGGTTCCTCGAGTTTACCCGAAGCCTGACGCGCTTCCGAGCGTGGCGCATCAGACTCATTCACTCTCCAGCAAAATTCTGTGCGAGGCGCGCCTAAAGAAGTTTACACTTCAATAATTTTCAAATTTATAGTAGCATATACAACAATTATGAATTATGGCATCAACGTTTAGACCACATAGGAAAGAGCAAACTTGTTCTGGATTCGCTGGTAGGGAGGGCGCTCGCTCGCTTCGCGCCTAGCGATGTTCCGTGGCGACAAGCGCGAGCGTTCTTCCCCACTTATCTCTTCATGCTCCTTGCCCCGCGCAGCGGTATATATATCGTTGCGCGAGGATACAATTTGTCGGTTTTACAAATATTAAGAGAGAGATAAGAGGTTTTCAAGCGAGATTTGCGGCAGCGTTAGATTCATTACTACGATAATTGACTGGAGTTAAACGACTTACAATCGTTTAACTATTTCTACTTAAATAAGAGCTAGATAGCGTGCGGAGAGAAACTATATTTTGTTCGTTCCTTGTGCTTTATTGTTCTTATTGCTTTATTGTACATTATTGTTCTTGCGCGGTAACGTTAAATACATGTGATTCGTGCTATACGTGGACTGTGCCTATATTATACAAATTCCTAATCCGTTACGTGTTTAAATTAAGATCTAACGAGCTATCCGAAACACTCTGAACAACATTTT
Source organism: Nomada ruficornis (assembly GCA_951802695.1). Lineage (NCBI taxonomy): Eukaryota > Metazoa > Arthropoda > Insecta > Hymenoptera > Apidae > Nomada > Nomada ruficornis. The sequence continues at coordinate 13,658,939 of OX637850.1, forward strand.
CCTTCGCCAAAATGTTGGCTAAAGCTTCGTTTTTGAAATATTAACGAAAAACACTGGCCAATCAGAGGTCCCGTAGAGCGTGCGCTCAATCGTGTGACCCAGCGCATTGGCACAGCAACCGAGCGCAATCGAGAGCCATGCGCTTCAGCAAGATCTTCTCCGTGGTAAAAGGGATATCTGCAAAAGGAACACAGTATATAAAAAATAGAATTTAATTATAAATAAAATGCTTCTCGAAATATTGCTAAATACGGCATACGGTAGTCCGATGGAGCAATATCTGGAGAATCTGGTGGGTGTAATCAAATTTGCCAACAAAATTTTTTTGCACTTTTTGTGCCACATGTGGTCTTGCATTATCGTGGTGAGAAACGACATTGTACCGATTCACGAGCTTTGGCCGTTTTACTCTTATTCCTGCTTTCAATTTATCCATCTGAGCACAGCTTTTGTCTGAATTAATTGTTTGGTTGCCTGGAAGAAACTCAAAATACAAAATTCCTTACCAAAGCATAAACGCATAGCGGTACGAACTTATGGGACGACATAATAGATTACCAAGAACTACTTTCGATGATTATGCTCCCTTTTGTAATGTAGAAGACTGAAGGGATTAGGCGCATTCCGGCTAAAATAAACTCGGAAATGAACCCATATATCTTTTGCATTAAAATATTATTTGTTCAGTATAATATGATTTTTGCAATGATTTAACACGAAAGTGTGCAATGCTGTTACTAATACACCATCAACAATGTGATGTTACATTTGTGGTGCAACATCCAAGGACGTTAATAATTTATTGTTAGTGAAAGAAAAAGAAATAAATACAGATGCCATAGGATTTGGATTACCCGTTTGTGACATGTATGAATACCGTTATTTCGAAACTAATTGCATCTTTCAAAATCGGCCTAATCGGTGATGTTCCCACGCAAGATTTCATTTGAACTGAATCTTTTCTGCGGAAGTACCTGGTTTGGATTCCAATTCGATTTACAAATTTGAAGTAATTCTAGAAGCAATATCAAGGGGTCGCAAAATGTATGTTACAACATTTGCTGAATATACCGTGGATACAACAAAACTGTATATTCAAGTATATCCATGGCATCCAATGCATAAAATTCTAATACATGGTGTCATTGTCGTACAAGACGCTTTGGCTGCCGTAGGGCAAAACGTCGCGATGTTTGCTAATTTCGGAATTCTGGATATATCTTTCGATACCAAGACGCTTTGAACATCAAACGCGCCATTTGTCTGACGCTGAGTCCACGTATGAGACATGATCCATAGTAGCTGCTTATTAGCCAAATGGTGATGTGTCGCGACAATAAACCGTGGAAAAATATCTGGAAAAAATACCGCTGAAAAACTAAGCAGAGAGACATGAAATACTTATACTTTGCTGAACCTACCACTTCGTCATAATCAAGTACAAACTCATTAGCATCCGCAGGTGTAACCGCATTTTTCCTGGAATATCCTTGGCTGTATAAATTGCAATCATTATCCCTTCAATTTCTGAAACCAAACATTAAATAGTAACACACTTCACTGAATTAGGTTGAGGTATTTTTAGCAATTAATGAAAATTATCCTAAAGCTCCAGAACAATCGACGCTCTCGATTTTTCCATTGGAGACAATGACCGGTATAAAAGTACAGAGGACTACCTTCAAAAATGGTAGATGGTGGAACGTATTATGCCTCGCCAAATGTTAGATATATAGAATCTGGGCCTCCTGCTGAAGACACAGCACAATGATCCGGAGGAGTTCCTCCACTTCGAGATCTCAATTCCATATTCTCCGAGGTGATACCTAAAACAAACTCAAAAAAAGTACAATCTGCTTCGAAAAAATAGTTATACGCTAACTGAAAATTATTAAGTAATGCAAAGTGGAAAACTTCAAATAAAAGTCCATCTGCCAGGGGGTCTTTCTGAACTTTGCAGAGCAATCAGGCACCACGTGATCCGGTTTTAATTCTAGGTCCAATTTACTAACAGCCTCTGTAAGTACGTTTCTGTCCAAGATGCATATTCCCACAAGAAAAAGTTTCCGACCTGATCGTGCAGCTGGAAAAAGAAATTAAATACAAATATTGTTCCAATGCTCCATAAACTTTCCGACAAACAAAGAACTGGTCGACCACTGGACGTTTTTTGAAAATAGAATCAACAAGTTGATTGAAAGATGGCAAGAGGTCATTAACCCCTTCCCGTGCCATTTAGCTCGACGAAACCCGGGCCCAAGCGGTAAGCGTCAACGCGCGCTAAACAGACCTCGAGAAGGTGCTCGAGAACAGTCGCAATACGAGTAAACTCTAATCCTTTTTCCTTTTATAGATATTATAAATATATTACATTTTATAACAGATTACACGTTTCTACTACTCCGCCTATAGTCTATTACACTCGTGATGTTTACATTTGGCCCAATACGTCGATGACTAAAGATGAATGTAAGTATTCCTATTTTAGAGTCAAGTTAAAAAAACGACTTATGGAATGACACTCACTTCGATTTCATGAATGCTTTTAACACTTTACGTATAGTGAGTCAAGAGCTAAATGAGAAAAGTGGAGGGAGAGCGGCCGATTGATGCCACCGATCGGCAGGGCCGTAAGCGCCCTCGTCCAAGGAAACCTGTGCTGAATTGTTGCGCCGCGGAATTGATCGTAATTATTGTGCCATCCATTGCTAGATACGTTTGTTTCTATTGGAATATGGGTATAAATTATTACTTTATATTCTATGAAAAATACTTTATTGTTTAATTTGAAAGGCACGTATGAAGGCACGTCTTTATGCGTCCGAGGAACTGTCTCGAGTAAGAGTTGCACGAGTCGAGAAACAAAAGAGCGACGCACCTATGACGCAATATACAGGGACCGGCAGAGTATATGACCACGCTTTTAATGGGGGGGGGGGGTTCCTGGGGTGGTTCTGAACAATTGTTTCCTTTACCAAAATGTTGGTTAAAGCTTCGTTTTTGAGTTATTAACGAAAAACCCTGGCCAATCAGAGCGCCCATAGAGCGCGCGCCCCAGCACATGACTCTCAATCGCGCTCGGTCGTGGTCGTGACCAAAGCATTAACACAGCACTTGCGAAAAGTGCCAGCGACGATATATCGTTGCGTAAGCGATGGCGCCTAACTATTCGTATCGCGAGAGAACTCAAAATAGGCACCAGGTTTGAAATATTTCCAAACCTCCGCAAATCGACACCGAAAATGAAACAGTTATCGAGGTATCAGATAGCGAAAATGTAGATGAAACCGGTTTCACATACTGACCCGGATGGTGATGAAAGTGCCACTTCTGTTGGTACGGATAAACGTGAGGAACTGTTGAAATCACCAAAGAAGTGTGCTCGAAAGAGATGTTAGCGTCAATATATTTTTAAAGAAAGAAATAGGGCTGGATGGTCGAGTGTTATTCATTCAGTGTTTAATTTATGGTAGGGAGGTAGTTTATGGGTGGTCGGAGAGTGTTTTGAGGATATGCAATCTGGGCGACAGACGATGGCTGGTGGCTCGTCACCATTCACCTATCGGATGTCCTAGGATTGACTAATTTATGATAGGTCTGGAGTGCGAATGAATGGGTCCAAACATCCTGTTGGCAAGCGATGGCTGGCGACCGCTCTGTGTCTTCCAAGTATCCAGTGTCGAAGCATTGTTTATTAGATAGATTTAAATAGAGTTTAAATATGGCAAGCGACCTGACGTCGCGTTGCTAAAGAATAGGGACTCTGTTCCTCTGGGATCTGGCCACGGAGTGGGGAAGGCTATGCCTTTTGGTAAGAGGGCTGTGATGAACCCCACAGCACTTACCCCAGAACCTTGGAGCTTATCAGTCGATTCTTGAATTCTCGGGCGAATATATCTTGTTTTAAAAAGTGTTGCTAACATCAGAAGTGGGATAAAAAGTCACTTGCCTACAGTGTACAAGTTTTTCCGTTTGTGCTAATTGTCTGCATTGCTGCTTGACGAGTGCGTAATGGAGGCTGCACCTGAGGTACCTGTGGTACCTGCTCTCGAGGACATTGTTCGAGAGGTGATGCAGAAGTTGGTGGCTAGCGCTACGCCCGTCGCGTCTAGCAGTGCTGTGCCGACAAACGTGTCAATGGAGGTCGTGCCGGAATTTGACGGTTCGGATCTTGGTGATGACGCGAGTGCGTGGTGCGAGGTGGTTGAGGAAATTACCAAGTGCGGTACTTCTCAACAGCGACTGTGCTTGGCTACCCATGCGTTGATGGGTTCGGCGAAAAAGTGGTACAGTCATTGGAAAGGAAATCCACGTACTTGGGAAAAGTTTCGCCAGGACTTGTGTGCGGTTTTTGTTACAGAAAAAAACTAGTGTGCGCTTAAGACCGCACGAGCGAAGTGTAAACTTCGATGGCGATTTTAATCTATTCTAATTAATATATACATGAATAACATGAATATTATTTATTTCTTATTGATTATATAGTTCTCAATTTTTCTCAATTTGTTCTCCTGAGAAATGATATTTTATATGTATGCGTTTAGATCTTTGGTTGGTTGTTGAAATCAATAACGATTTCACTTTAAATGAACTTTTAATAACCACATCGGGGTGTTGCGAAATTGTCATTGATGCATTTTTTATTTAGTGTGGGGTTATGTGCCCGCTTTTACGCGAAAGCGCTCTACACGTGGTATCGAATTAACTGTTCATAACTCAAAAATAACACAAATAAATCAATGACGCTGCCCCGAATCTCTGTTGCCACAACATTGAAAGTGACCTGACGCTCAAGAATCGTGTCTGTACACAATGGCTGTCCACATTCGGTCCCGAGCGATGAACAGAGTGCGAATCATTACTGTAGCGGGTAGCTAATTAGCGGGCCGCGAACCGCGAGGCACGCGTGTTTACTTCCCTTACTAGAGCGTTAGAGACAAAAGGCACTCAAGCCGAAAATGTCAACGGAAGAGGTAGTGCGTAAGGTACGTCTATCATTTTTCAACGTGGATCTGATTTTGTAATCTTCAAAACGCGTATCTTATAGTTTTTGATGTGCTGAATACGAATCTGCACTCCGTTCTTTCCTGACCGCACCGTATTTGAAAAAACAATTTAAAGAAAAATCGCGAATTTTCAACTTTGGACATGTTTTGTGCTTTGCCGGTAATAGTTATTCAGTTGCGCTTGGTGCCAAATGATTCTGTGGAGTTTCACGAATAAAATGATGTAAGTGGTTATTAGATTATAAACATTTAAATATGTTTAAATAATGGTCAAAGTGAAAGAACACCGAAAATGCACCCACTGTGGCTGATATCTTTCAATTTATTAAAGAAAAATAGGGGCCGATGGGGAAATGTAACTATTCCACGTGATAGGGCATACCTTTCTGCTAAGGCAAGCATAAGTGGAAATTAAACAATCATTTTCGTTTTCAATATCGAAGCGAAATAGTTAGAAATAGGTAAAACACGTGCGGCGGCAGTGGCGCTCTAAGATGGCGTCCCCACGCTTATTGTTCAGTAGTTCTGCTGAGTGTCACTGTTGCCGCCGCGTGTTTTACCGAACTATGTATTCCGCTTCGATATTGAAAACGAAAATGAATTTTTGATTACCACTGATGTTTGCGTTAGCAGAAAGTTCTGCCCTATCACGTGGAATAGTTATTTTCTGTGTCCTTTCACTTTGATCATTATTTAAACATATTTAAATGTTTATAATTTAATAACCACTTACATCATTTTATTGGCGATACTCCACAGAATCATTAGGCACCAAGCGCAACTGAATAACTATTACCGGAAAAGCACAGACACTTACAAAGTTGAAAAATTTACAATTCAAAAGAAAATGGATTTTTATAAAAATGGTACGTCCTATAATCTATAAGAAACGCGCAATAAAGCTTACAAAGTCGGAAAAAAGTTTATATTTGTCGAATTACATCATTAATAATACGTTAAAAATACAAAAATTACTATCATCACAGATGGAAGTACAAGTAGAATTCGAGGAAAAGAGTGAGGAGGAAAAGAAAAGAGAGGAGCAAAAAAAAAGGGAGGAGGAAGAAAAAAAAAGGGAGGAGGAAGAAAAAAAAAGGGAGGAAGAAGAGAAGAAAATGAAACAAGTAAAAGCGTTAATTTTCAAATGATTGCTTTTGGTTTTGTATATTAATCATACGCTATTATATTTCAGATGACAAGACTTTTGAAATCCATAATATATGGCGCCCGCGGCGGGTGGAGAGGCCGCGGTGGCGGTGGTGGGGGCTGGAGAGGCCGTGACGGAAGAGGAGGCCGTGGCGGAAGAGGTGGCCGCGGTGGCCATAGCGGATGGAGGGGCCACAGCCCAAAAATATTTAATTTTTTTTAAATTAAATGTTGCATAATAAAATATATTATATAAAAAAAATGCATTACATGTGTTTCTGTTATTCCTTTACTCTTTTTTTTAATTATAAGTCATTATTAATAGTCAGTATTAATATAACACATACACGCCCACATAATCATTTGAATACCTCACCTTCAATTCAAGCACCTTCGATACTCTTACATATACTTATATTACAATTATATTATTGTTGTATAATATAGTTAATATATTTCATATATGTATATTAACATAGCAGCTTTATTGCTAATATAAATGAAACATACCACCAAATGATTTAAATTTTGAGTTACACATTTTGAGCTTTGGATTGACGTGTATACGCGTACAAATGTTAGAAAAATATCAAACAGTTCCGTAATTGTCATATACTTAGTAACGAAAAATAAACGTCGATGTGGATTTTATTCTATATGAATTAATATATATATATATATATATGAATAATATGAATATTATTATTATGTGTCTTATTACTTGGACGAATCTGTTGGGAAACTACATTATGAGGATGTGTGATAATATATAATGCACAATTCAGTTTACTAAAAGTAATTTATTTTATACAGTAAAAGAAGGCACGTCCTTACTCAGACGAGAAACTCTAACGAATGAATATAGAAGAGAAGCGTGGAGCATTCGGACCCTATCGGTCCCTCTTAATATAAACACTTTTGTACTGTCAGAACTTTACCGTGGATAAGTATTTGATGAAAGAAATATTACACAGCGTTAGTTCGAATATAGAAGAATATATTTATATGTAAAACACACACGAATAATACAACACGCTAAAACAGATATATAATACTTTGTACGCTAGACGCAACTGGGGTGATGCGATCGTCGCACACACCCTATATAAACGGCAAACCACACGTACGCCACCACGAGTCCTTGTCTAGAACTAAGATCGGCGCTACGCGCCATAACGGGCATATCGATCTAGATCATAGTCTACGCTCGACACTCCCCCTATCGATTTGTCCGTCTATTCAAATTCATCAATGTAACACAATGTTCATGCTTGTGCCTTGCGAGTGACTTGGTCAGAATGTCAGCCTTCATTTCTTCCGTTCTTACAAATACAATCTTAACATCGTTATTACTAATTGCGTCTCTTATAAAATGAAATCTTAAATCTATATGCTTACTCCTACCATGATAAACGCAGTTCTTAGATAACTGAATTGCACTCTGATTATCACAATGAATAGTAGGGGTTACATCTACGCAATTTGACAGCTTCATGTGTCCTAATAACCTTTTAAGATAAATCATTTCTTTAGCAATTTCCGTTAGGCCCATATACTCTGCCTCCATTGTAGATAATGCTACAGATTTTTGCTTTTTAGTTTCCCAACTAATGGGACCATTTGCCAACATTACTATATAACCAGTGCATGACTTACGGTCATCTAAATCACCGCCCCAATCTGCATCAACATATGCATTCATCAAAACGGCGCTCTTTTCATAACATATACTATATTTTTGCGTATCCTTAATATATCTCAATACCCTTTTTGCTAATTGCCAATGTACAATACCAGGATTAACACAATATCTACTAAGTATATTTGCTGCGAAGCACAAATCTGGGCGTGTAGCATTGGCTAAATAAATGATACACCCCACAAGCTCTCTACAGGGTGTCTCTTAACTTCTATCCGTCCCGGAAATGAGGGGTAGCTGGGGTGATTCTGAACAACTTTTTCGTTGACCAATATGTGGTTTGCAGCTTCATTTTTAAGTTATTAACGAAAAACACTGGCCAATGAGAGCGCCCGACGGCCGGCCGATGGCGCGCGCTCAGGCACGAACCTATCAGCTGTCACGATGGGGGGGCGTCGAGGGTACCGACGGAAGCGTGCGGCAAATGTTACATCGTCTTAATTAAGAATAATGTGGAATAATTCGTTTATACTTATGAAACTAATAAGTCGTTTAATAACCGTGTTCGATACGTTTATTCATTATCCGAAAGAAATAAACTGTTTTATTACTTATGAAAAAAATATTTTATTTAACAGCACGTTTTTAGGTGGATAAATTATGTTTCAAGAAAAACGATTTGCAGAACTAATGTTAGAAAAAGCTGGTTAAATTTACCCATTCGTCTACGAATTAATCTGGTAAACATTGTGCGAATCCTGACCTAGGCAACGCTCAACAGCTGATGACACCGGCCGGGTCGGTGAACTCACTACACTCACGGTGAATTCACTTCAAGATCACCTCACTTCACGGTCACTATCACTTGCCACTGTGAAATGTGGGAATATTTGAAACCGATTTATTTTTCTTACGTTTAAACATTTCGTAATAGTCTACGTTTTTACGATTCATGTTGTCCGTTCGGCTAGCAGAACGACTCTGCCAGCTGAAACGTCGCACTCGCTTCCACACGAACACGCACATGTTCTTTAGTTGTGGATAACATTGTAGTGCCGACGCTCACACTGCGACGCACACTACGCAGGGGCCGATGTTGCCCTGTGTGATCGGTATCTGCCGCCGATTTCCACTAAATTTGGAGACAGTGTGTGTGCGTGTGCGTGTGGAAGCGAGTGCGAACGTTTCAGCTGGCAGAGTCGTTCTGCTAACCGAACGAGAAACGTGAATCGTACAAACGCAGAATATTACTAAATGTTTAAACGTAGGAAGAATAAATTGTTTTTAACTATACCCAAATTTCACAGTAGCAAGTGCAAGTGACCGTGAAGTGAAGTTATCGTGAAGTGAAGTGATCGTGCAAGGATACTAACCCAGCCGTAACATCAGCTGTTGAACGTTGCCTGGGTCAGGATTCGCACACGTTAAGCAAGTTAATTCGTGGACGAATGGGTAAGTTTAACTAGCTTTTTCTAACATTAGTTGTGCAAATCGTTTTTCTGAACACATAATTTATCCACCTGAAAACGTGCTGTTAAAAAAATATTTTTTTCATAAGTAATAGAACACGGTTATTAAACGACTTATTAGTTTCATAAGTATAAACGAATTATTCCACATTATTCTTAATTAATACGGTGTAACATTTGCCGCACGCTTCCGTCGGTACCCTCGATGCCCCCCCATCGTGACAGCTGATGGGTTCGTGCCTGAGCGCGCGCCATCGGCCGACCGGCGGGCGCTCTCATTGGCCAGTGTTTTTCGTTAATAACTTGAAAATGAAGCTGCAAACCACATATTGGTCAAGGAAAAAGTTGTTCAGAATCACCCCAGCTACCCCTCATTTCCGGGACGGATAGAAGTTAAGAGACACCCTGTATATGGTTTATTTTGCATTTCCTGTGCTTCTTCTTTTGTAAATGAATTCATATTTCTATTGATTTTAATATTTGACTCTATTGGAGTAGCTACTGATTTACAATCTGTCATTCCAAACTTATCTAACATTTCTTTAATATACTTTTCTTGACTAAGATACATTAAACCAGTTGAACCAACTCTCTCTACGTTTATACCCAAAATACTGCTCAATGGACCTAAATCATGTATTTTGAATTTATCTTTTAAAACTTGCTTCCGCGCATTTAGCTTATCTAAATTGTTAGAAGATATGAGCATATCATCTACATATATCACTATTACTAAGTCACTCTTTTCATCTATGTCTACATACACACATGGATCTGCGTCAGTCTTTTTCATACCTATGCTTATTAAGAAATTGTTCAGCTCCTTATACCACTCTCTACCTGCCTGTTTTAGACCGTATAAGGGCCTCTTAAGTAAACATACTTTACTTTCATCCTTCCTTACCATGAACGCATCAGGCTGTTGCATATATATCTCATCACTTAAATGACCTTGCGTATAGGCAGTTACCACGTCCATCTGATGTACATATCTTTCATTCTGCACACACGCAGCTAAGAAAGTACGTATCGTTTCATAACGTGCAACAGGTGCAAACACCTCTTCAAAATCAATACCTGCACGCTGTTCGTGTCCACGCACTACCAATCTGGCCTTGTATCTCTGTATACTTCCATCTTGATTTTTCTTTATCTTGAAGACCCACCTGTTCGAAAAGATCTTCTTGTCGATTGGTCGTTCCACTAGTTGCCAGGTTCCATTTTCCATCAGTGAATTGTACTCCGACTGCATTGCTTTTAGTCATAAGTCCGCATCATCTCTCGTTAACGCCTCTTCAACAGTAAATGGTTCATCTGGTGCATTAGCTGATGTTTCTCCGCTCAAAACATTGTATAATTTCTTCGGCCTTCCAGGTTTCCCTGTCCTCAATAACTTTGGCCTGCCTGGACCTCTTTTGTCTTGCTGACTTGTTGTTGTTGGTGTATGCCAGTCATCTTGTACATCTTCATCTATGGCACCTTCGTTATCAATAACTTCCTCGGGTTCTGTAAAATGTGAAACTACGTCCGGGTTAATAAATGTGTTAGATTCATTTGCAATTTCTTCAGTGAACCGAACATCTCTGTGCTTTATAACAATCTTCGTCCCAGGTTTCCATAATCTATACGCTTTTGACTCAGTGGAATAACCCACCAGAATATAACTCTCCCCTTTTGGTTCTAATTTATCTCGCCCGGGTCTCTTTTTCAGCGCAACCACTTTGCTTCCAAATATACGCATAAACCCAACGTAGGGCTTTCTGCCAGTCCAGTCTTCAATCGGTGTTATATCTTCTAAAGATTTGGAAGGGCATCTGTTTCTAATAAACACTGCTGTGCTGACAGCTTCTGCCCACAGTGTTTTGGGCAGTTTCGATTGCATGAGCATGCACCTAGCCATCTCCATGATGGTACGATTTGCACGCTCTGCCTTTCCATTCTGCTGTGGCGTATACTCTACGCTCAGCTGGCGACGAATCCCTTCCGTTTCCAAATACGTGCTAAATTCCTGTGATACATACTCTTTTGCGTTGTCAGTCCTTAACTTTTTAATTCTGTTTCCCGTTTCCTTTTCTACGCGAGCTTTATAGTTTTTAAACACCGTCAAGACATCAGAACGTTGTTTTAACATGAAAACCTCAATATAATTCGACTTATCATCTATGAATGTTACAAAATACTTAGCACCTCCCAATGAAGGTACACTAAACGGTCCACAAATGTCGGAATGCACTAGGTCCAGTACACACTTACTTCTATTGTGCAACTTTTCAAACGGCAATTGATGTATCTTGCAATGGTCGCAGATCTCACATGGGGGTTTCTCATTAATTGAAGTAATGTTCATACCCTCTACCATATTACCTTTATTTAATTTGTTCAGGTCCTTGAATTTTAAATGACCATACCTCTGATGCCATCTCAGTTGTTTGTCATCCATTGTCGAAACTTGCTGCGCCATGGTGTCTGTTACTGTGTGGTTCTCACGCACCACATACAGTTTACCTTTCCTCTCAGCCTTGAAAACCACTGACCCATCCTTGCGTTTCACAAACGCAGATTCTTTTTGGAATTCTACCGTGTATCCATTATCTGTGATGCACGACACCGATAACAAATTGTTCCGGAACTCAGGAACTAATATTGTTTTTTGCAATCTAATTCGATTTCCCAATTTTAAATTAACGTCACCCGTTCCAGCTGATTCCACGTGCTTATCCGAAGCCATGAGTACCGTATTCGTTTCCCGCGCATCTATAAAAGAAAATCTTTTGGCGTCGTTACACATGTGACTCGTGGCGCCACTGTCTAAGCACCATGCTGCCGATCTTTCCGGTCCGGCCGAAAGCACCTCCGCAAACATGGCGTCCACCCTTTTACTTTCGTAATTTGGTTTTCTCGCTAGTCTGCATTGGTTTGATCTATGGCCCACTTTTCCGCAATTAAAACATTTCCCTTGGAATTTTGTTTTCGGAATCGCTCCCTTCTGGTACACGTTGTGATTCTTCTTGGTATAATTCTTCACGAATAAAGCATCGTTGTTTTGCGGTTCTTCGTCTTGGTTCCTATCTCCGCGTCTGGCTTCCTCTTCGATTAACTTGCTTTTCAAATTACTGACCTCCGGTATTGTGTCTCTCGATTCTATGGCGACTCGAAAATTTTCATACTCTTCAGGTAGCGAATTTAGAAGCATGATGGATAATAGTTCCTCTGGTACCTTTATTCCTGCCTCTTCGAGCTTCTCCGCCGTATTTACAAATTCGCCTATGTATCTCGCCATTTTTTGATGCGGTTCCTTCTTCATCCGGTATAATTGTTTATATAAAACCGCTTTTCTTATTGGACCTTTCGATTCGTGTATGTCTTTTAGTGCGTCCCATGCTTGTTTCGATGTAGTAGCCCTTTTAATATTATTTAATTGATTCTCGTTCGTACTTAGTATTATGAGAGCTAGCGCCTTCTCGTCTTTCGAAGTCCATTCAACTTCGTTTCGTTCATTTTTGACGCTAGTCCCATTTACATACGCCCACAATTCATTACACACGAGCACACTCTTCATTTTAAGTTTCCACGATTCATAATTGTCGTCGGACAATTTTTCAATGTGGCACGAGCTATGCATAGTGGCCATTTTGTAAGCGTCCCTTTATTCTTCTTTTCTAATTTCTTTATACTTATACAAGTCCTGGGCCCATAACCTGTCAGAACTTTACCGTGGATAAGTATTTGATGAAAGAAATATTACACAGCGTTAGTTCGAATATAGAAGAATATATTTATATGTAAAACACACACGAATAATACAACACGCTAAAACAGATATATAATACTTTGTACGCTAGACGCAACTGGGGTGATGCGATCGTCGCACACACCCTATATAAACGGCGAACCACACGTACGCCACCACGAGTCCTTGTCTAGAACTAAGATCGGCGCTACGCGCCATAACGGGCATATCGATCTAGATCATAGTCTACGCTCGACATGTACAAGCATTGGAATTCTGTACCCCAATATATTCTCAGAACTATAAGAGATAATTATTTGTTTTTTATTTTTATTTAACTGGATTTTACACAATGCATTAAACCAACACACCTTCTCAAAAATTATTCGTTTATATAAGAACGCACCTTCCTCTTACTTTCTCTGGGGTCAACTACACATGATCCAACATTTGTTGCTTTGGATTAGGGAAACCCAGAAAAAACCTAATCAGACCAAATAGTACAATTCTATACATATACTTATTCGCGATAGTTTAGGGGTACTATCTTAATATCTATATTTATTTCTGAACTTTATTTCAAACCCATTCCACTTCTTAGTGCCACAAATTTCACAGTTGGTAATGGTTCTGTTAAGATATCAGCTATCTGGTTACCTGTTGGAATATTGTTCTCTTGAGAAATGATATTTTACATCTATGCGTTTAGATCTTTTGTGGTTTGCTTAAATCAATAACGATTTAACTTAAACAGCGACGCTAAGCACTGCCTGATTTTCGCTCGGTCGAAAAACTTCAGATGCATACATACAGATATGAAGCCGCGTTGTGAATTCCCATATTGTACGTGGGTTTCCGCACATTTCTGATCTTGTTAGAGCGAAACCGTGTTGCTGGGTACCGTGTTATAGGAGTTTTACCTGTGTAACAAATACATAATAAAAAAGAATTCATCAAATTAAGTAGACCCCCCCCCCATTTGAACAGCTATCCGGCGTCGCACTACACTGAAAAGTGCAGTGCCACTGATTCTATCAGTGGTTGACAATTGCATGGAATATTAATTATACAGCCCCTGATTATAATTTTTTTATTATTTTCCATTTTTCTATTTTTTTTGCAGGGGCTGTACTCGACGCCGGCATGCACATTTTAAAACAGTGATCTTTGAAAAGCAAATCCCCCATTTAAGACCACTGTCCGGCGTCGCACTGCACTGTTAAGTGCAGTGCCACTGATTCTATCAGTGGTTGACAATTGCATGGAATATTAATTATACAGCCCCTGATTATAAATTTTATAGTATTTTCCATTTTTCTATTTTTTTCTATTTCTTTGCAGGGGCTGTACTCGACGCCGGTATGCACATTTTAAAACAGTGATCTTTGTAAAGCTAACCCCCCCTTTTAGGACCACTGTCCGGCGTCGCACTGCACTGTAAAGTGCAGTGCCACTGATCCTATCAGTGGTTGACAATTGCATGGAATATTAATTATACAGCCCCTGATTATAATATTTTTATTATTTTCTATTTCAGCAGGGGCTGTACTCGACGCCGGAATAAATTAGGATTATATGTATAAAATCATTTATTTTCATTCGTTTTATGATTAGATCTACCATGTGTGTGTGCACGTATCAATGATCTGTTTAATTTTGCGGTTGATTTTTTAATTAATATTGTTGGGATTTACACACGTGTTGACGCTCGGGCGTCCGCTAGGAGAAGAAGGATCGCGCGGCGGCAGACAACGCGGTCGGTTTCCGTAAAACAAAAGAGCGCCCAATTACGCGGTTACTTCGAAAGTCTTAACACTGCCCCTTTCGAAGTACACTCTAAGTGATTATTTCGCATACAATTCTCTTGAACTTATTTCTAAAAGAATACATAATTTTTGGCAACATAAACTTAATACTACAACTATACGCTAATATCTTAAATTTAACATATCAACGCATCTTTCTAATTTAATTTTTGGTAGAGACTTAGTTAATAGATCCGCGACCATTTCATTTGTACTCACATATTGCACGCTTATCTCACCCATTTCTTGCATTTCCCTAGTATAATGGTAACGTATATCTATGTGTTTGCTTCTACGGTGATACGTGTTATTCTTACTCAATTGAATTGCGCTTTGGTTGTCGCAGAATACATCTAATTTTCCGCATACTAAATTGCTAAGGTTCATATGGTTTAACAGTCTCTTTAGATAAATTGCTTCTTTTGTTGCCTCTGACATCGCCATGTACTCGGCCTCCATGGTTGATAACGCGACCGATCTCTGCTTTTGAGATTGCCAGCTGATGGGACCATCCGCTAACATGGATACATAGCCGGATCTTGATCTCCTCCCCTTTCCATCAGCTGCCCAATCTGAATCAACATATATTTTTACCGGTCTACCTGTAACAGAATACTTTATCCCATAGTTAATTGTACTTTTTAAATAGCGTAAAACGTGCTTTGCCGCCTTCCAGTGGTAGCTTGTTGCTTTTCCACTGAATTGACTGAGAGCATTCGCAGCAAACGCTACGTCCGGTCGTGTAGCATTTGATATGTATATAAGGGCTCCTACGAGTTCCCTAAATGGTGTCTCTGTCAACTCTTGTTCGTTCTTAGTTTCTTGATCGAATGTCTCGCTCGGTACTAATGGTGTATGCGCCGGCTTACATTCCTCTAATCCGAATTTTTCTAGGGTTTCCTCTATGTATTTTCGCTGATTTAACTTGATATTTCCTGTGTCTCCATTTCTTTCAACATGTATGCCGAGGATATTTGTAACTTTTCCTAGATCGTTAATTTTAAATTTCTTCCGTATTAGTTTCTTAACTTTCTCTAGTTCTTCTAAATCCTTTGCTGCTATTAATATATCGTCGACATAGACTAATAATATAAGGTTTGCTTTATTCGCACTGCTCACATATGCACATGGATTAACTGGCGACCTTTCTAAACCAATTGTTATTAAATAATTATCCAACGTTTGATACCAGTTTCTACCTGCCTGTTTTAGCCCATATAACGGTTTATTTAATCTGCACACTTTATTTTCTTTTCCGTGCTTTACGAACATTTCCGGTTGCTTCATGTAAATTGTATCTGTCAATTCACCTTGTACGTACGCAGAAGCTACATCGATGTGATGCACATGCATTTTATTTTCTACTGCTCCTGCTAATAATGTGCGTATTATTTCGTATCTTGCGACGGGTGCGAAAACTTCGTCGAAATCTATACCCTTCTTCTGCTCATTTCCGTGAGCTACGAGTCTTGCTTTGAATTTGTTTATCGAACCATCCTGGTTCTGTTTTATTTTAAATACCCACCTGTTGGTGAGCACCTTGCCGTTCTTTGGTTTGTCTATTAGATCCCATGTTCCATTTTGCATAAGGGAGTCGTATTCTTTTTCCATGGCATCTAGTCATAATAGTCTTTGATCGCTCTTCATGGCCTGAGCAACCGTTCTTGGTTCCATGTACTGTGCTTGACTAACATTTGCTGTATGGTGGAATAACTTTTTCGGCCTGCCTCTTTTTCCGGTTCGTATTAATTTTGGACGACCTCTCGTTCTTCTCTCAGTTGGCGTTTCGTTCTCGTCGATGGCTTCGCCATTCCTGATTTCTTCGTCGTCATCCCTGTTATCTTCTTCGCCATCCCTGATTCCTTCTTCCGAGATGCTTTCTTCCGGCTCTGATTCATGGATTTCTTCTTTTTCTTCACTTGTTGCTGTGGTATTAAGTTCATTTTTAGTCGAAATTATAAAGATATCTTCGTTTTCCATTGTGTCGTTTCTTATGTCTTCGTGGAATCGTACATCTCTTCTTATTACTACGTTTCTCGTTCCTTGTTCCCATAGCCTATACGCTTTAGACTCTTGTGAATAGCCAACCAATGTGTACTCCTTACCTTTTGGCATGAATTTGTTCATTCCAGTTCCTTTTTCCAATGCAATTGCCTTGCTTCCGAAGATTCGTAGGAATCCAATGTATGGTTTTCTACCTGACCATTCTTCATATGGTGTCGAATTGCTTAATTTTTCGGTTGGGCATCTATTCCGTATATAAACGGCTGTACTTACCGCTTCCGCCCATAGGGTCATGGGTAACTTTGACTGAGTTAACATTGTACGTGCCATTTCCACTATCGTTCTATTGGCTCGTTCAGCGATTCCATTTTGTTGAGGTGTGTACGGGGTTGATAGCTGTCGCACTATCCCTTCCTTTTCTAAATATTCTCTGAATTCTTTTGATAAATATTCCCTCGCGTTATCGCTACGTATTTTCTTTATTGGCTTGCCAATTTGTTTTTCGACTCGAGCTTTATATATTTTAAACGCATTAAAGATCTCCGATTTTTCTTTCAGGATAGATACTTCTATATATCTTGTCTTTTCGTCAATGAAAGTAGCAAAATACTTTGCTCCTCCTAGTGATGATGTTCGCATAGGACCGCATATGTCCGTATGTATTAGTCCCAATGTGTCTTTCTCTGTGGTTTTTGAATTCGTGTATGGTACTTGATGGATTTTGCTAAGGTCACATACCTCACATCTTGACTCGTTCTGCGTAGCATGTTGAATCATCTGCATTCCATCTACCATACCTTTGTCCTGCATTTTTCTTATGTCTTTGAAGTTTAGGTGGCCTAGTCTTTGATGCCACCTGGTCATTCTGTCATCTCGTTTACCTGTAAACATGCTTTGTTGCTCGCTTGAGAGCTTGACTACATATAAATCATTTTCTTTGGGTGCTGTCAGTACAACAGTACCATCGTTACGCTTTATGACTGCTGAGTCTTTACAAAATGTTACGCTGTATCCATTTTTGGTTATACTTGGGACCGACATAAGGTTTGTTCTGAATTCAGGTACCCACATTACATCTTGTAATTTAATATTACTAACCTGTTTGTTACTTGAATTCAGGCTTATTTTTACTTCTCCTTTACCTAGGGAAAAGGTGCTGCTGTCTGTGGCTGTATGTACCTTGTCCTTGTGTTCTTCATTCAGTGTCTCGAACATTCTTTTGTCCTTGCACATGTGTGCAGTTGCCCCACTGTCTAGATACCATTCATTTGATTTAATATGAATAGTGTTGAGCGCACTTGCTGTCATTGCCTCTTCTGCTTGGTTTCTTAATGTGACAGTCTTCTGTTTGTTCTTGCAAAATCTGGCTATATGTCCAGTCTTGCCACATATATAGCATTTTCCATTATATCTCCCGTTATTGATATTCTCAGGTCTCTGCTTCTGGAAGGATTCCCTCTGTGTTTTCTTTTCTTGAAAAATCTTCTTGTTGGATAGCAACGCTGCCTCTTTATCAACGTCTTTTGATAAGTCGTTGTCTGCTTTTCGTATTTCCTCTTCCAATAGTTTTATCTTCAGCTCGTCTAGGGTAGGCATCGTTTCCCGTGATTCGATGGCTATACAAAATGTTTCATACTGAATGGGTAGAGAGGTCAACAACATAATTGGTATCACTGTGTCCGGCAATTTTATTCCAGCCTCTGTGAGTTGTTCTACTTTGTGAACAAATTCGTCCACATACTGTGCCATACTTTGGTTTCTTTCCTTCTTCATTCTGTACAATTGTTTGAACAGAACACACTGCCGCATGGGTCCTTTTGATTCATATACGTTTCTCAGTGCTTCCCATGCCTCTAACGAAGTGTTGGCCCGTTTAACATGGTTTAACTGCGTTTTATGTAAACTTAAAATAATCAAATCAAGAGCTTTTTCATCTTTGAGTGTCCACTGTACGGCATTATCTTCCGGCTTAACAATCGTCCCATTTACATAACCCCACAGCTCGTTATATCTTAAAATACTCTTCATTTGAATCTTCCAAGATTCATAATTACCATCTCCTAGCTTTTCGATATGCTGTGTGCTTGCGATGTTCATGATGCTTGGCTGCTTTTTCACGACACGTGGCACTTGGTTACACTTAACCTCACTTTTTTTTTTAACTTTTCTTTGGTTATATCGTCCCTGGGCCCATAACCTGTTGGGATTTACACACGTGTTGACGCTCGGGCGTCCGCTAGGAGAAGAAGGATCGCGCGGCGGCAGACAACGCGGTCGGTTTCCGTAAAACAAAAGAGCGCCCAATTACGCGGTTACTTCGAAAGTCTTAACAAATATCTTCTTCAATATTATTATAATCTAAGAAAGAAACAATGGGCTTGTGATAACTAAAATACGATATAAACAGTTTTGATTGAAATCTTTCCAAATATCTGAAAAAAACTCCGTCAATTGTAGTTCCATATTTTGTGGTACTCTCATTTGGGTCATTCGACATATTTAAATCGAATGTTGCTTTTAAAAAATCAATTAAAGGCTTTGATTTTTCTTTTGAGAAATCAACATTGAAATCTCCACTCAAAATCATAGGTAACTGAGCAGACACTGCATTTGTATAACTTATCAAATTTTGGTGGATGAATTCTATGATTTTGCTTACACTTTGATTAGGTGAGATGTAAATAGCAACAATTATAATAATTATTCCATTTTCCGCTTCACATTTTGCTGCACAAATCTCCCCAATAGATGATTGATTAAATTCATATGATTGAGAATTACTAAATACTTCATCCATCTGTGAACATATAATGTTTGTCATATATTTATTATTTTTGTATATGGCTACTCCTGCAGCTTTGCACTGAGGTCTCTTAAACTTAGCAACACACTGAAAATTTGGAATATCGATGTTTTCTTCGTTGTTCATCCAAGTTTCCGTTAAAATCAATATAGTTGAATTTTGCGTAACAGCGTCATCAATGTCCGAGACATGTGCGCGCAAACTTTGACAATTTAATGAATACATTGATATTCCCTTTCTGTTGGAAATGAAGTTTCTTAACACATTATCGATTGTTTCAATTTTGTTCATTGACAACCTTTTAAATTCTGTTTGTAAGTCAATTACAGATGTTGATTGTCTTCGACCATGAAATAATTCAATAATGTTATTTTTGGTCACAATATGTAGTCCTTCGATGCATGTTACTCTTGATAATGCAACGTATACCAATTGTTGAGAATGTGTTTTTTCATATTCGTAAACAACTTCGTCGAAAGATGCTCCTTGTGACTTATGAATCGTCATTGCGCATGCCGACACCAGTGGAAAATGATTTCGCTTGGCATTTATAGTTTTATTATTATTAAGTTGTACAGTGCATGATCTTCTTGATATTGGTACAGCATTTCTTAAAATATTGTGATCCATCATGTACCCTGAAACTTTGCTTCGAATTTTTTTTCCAACTTTTTCTGCATTTGAAAATATTATCCAAACTCTGTTAACATTACCATCTTCATCATAATCTATGTGGCACAATTTTCCTACGGCACCGTTAGCCAATCCATCGGATACATCCACATTAGTAGTCAACATATAACATTTACCTACTACGAATGTTATTTCGTAAGGCAATCCTCCTGTATCAATTGTCGACATTTTATGGAGCTTCTGCTTTACGAAAGCTTGTTGTTCAGCATTATGGCAACTCGTATAAATATCTTTTGCAACTGAAGTTACTTTATTTTCGGCCATATTCAATATTGCATTATTATAATTTTGAACAGCTACGTTTGATAAAAAGAGGCGTATTCCATTAGGACAATTAATGTCAGCTTCTTCTTTACTGACGAATCTTGATTCAATTAATGCCAATTCATCTGAGTTAAGTTTTTCACCATTTCCAATCTTTGTAAGAGCATTAGAAAACATAACGTTTGATTGCCTCATAACCTCTGTGAGTTCATAGAATTTCAAATTGCGCCACACTGTCGGCCCTGTCATTGTGCGTTTTATTTGCTTGTAAATCGGTGTTGCTCTTACTGGAGGTAATTGTCTCAAATCGCCAATTAATATTACATCTAAGTCACCAAAATTTTTGCTAAAATTACCGGTGATTTGCTTAAGACGTACATTGATTTGCTCTAGAAGTTCTGCACCAATCATACTTATTTCGTCGATTATTATGACTCTGACATATTTAAATAGTGACCTGTATTGATGTGCGACTTCCGTACTCAGTGGTAACAATTTTGAAAGAGTTATTTTCAAAGCTGTGTGAACAGTAGTTCCATCTATTGCTACCGCTGCTTTTCCTGTCGATGCACAGGTTATATAAGCATTACAGTACCCATCACTATCAGAAAACCGATTATATATTTCCATTATAAGTCTTATAACGAAGGTTTTACCGCATCCGGCTGGTCCAGTAAGGAAAATGTGTAGAGGACTATTATTATTAGATAATAATTTGTTTATTACATGCAATAGCAGAGCCTTTTGTTTTTCATTAGCCATCCTCATAGCTGCGCAAAAATCTGCACTGGACATAATATTTTCCTTTTTTTTAGCTATTGCACCAATTTTATTTAGAGTAGCTAATCTAAGATCGCTATTTATTTCTGAATTCGGATTATTATACAATAGTTCGAATGGATTTGTTTCCGGGAATCGATTGGCAACATCTCGTATTTCATCCTGATCTAGGGGAGTTTTCTCCCGGCATAATTCTCTACAAATTTGAATAGTTTTATCAATGTCTATATTTGACTCGAATTCTTTCCTCCTTTGCAGGATTATATCCTCATTATCATCATAAATAGAAATAAATTTCATCTCGGTTAATATTTCCTCTTCTTCACTTCGGAATGGTAAGTGGAGAGTCACCATTTCTCGCTTATATTCGTTAAAATCAGTGGCCATATCGTAGTTTCGATACCGAATTATCCTTGGCACCTTTCTTTCAACAATTTCTCCATTTATTTTTTTTGTATATCTTGATACGAATTGTGCTAATGTAATATCTTCCAAGTATTCTGGTCTTTTCTCGTACTTATCAAACCAGTTTTCTTTCCAATAATCATTACTATCATCTTCTAATTTACTCAACTCCTCCATAGTTTTTCTTACTCGCAGACGTTCAATTGGCCATACTGTTGGAATATATACGATAACTAATGAAGTTTTTGACATTGGTTCCCGTAGTAAATACCAAGCAGCTTCTTGACTTGTGATCTCTGTATGATTTAGTATGTTCACACTTATGTTTTTGGTTATCTCAATGATATCAAATTCCGGATGTTCATTCATTGTTTCGATTATTTTCCTTTGCAAGTGACTTACACCCCTATTTGTTTTATTTACATATTCTACTACATAAGCTGCACATGAATATTCTTCTGTTATAAATTGGAAGTCTGTATTGGATTTAACAATATTAAATATAAATGGATTGAAAGGATTATGCCATTTTTCGAAAGGTTCTCGTTTTACGAAAACTTTTGGTCTATTTATTCCTGCTCTGATAATATTGCAATATTCTTCATCACAATTTATACCCTTACGATTATAAAAATCGTCCATGTCTACAAAATCTTCATTTTCCAATCGTACTCTTAGTTGTGCATAGCGTTTACGATAATTGTTATATCCTTCCTCTGTATCTTTCATTGAACTTAATATCATTGCTTTTTTGATGGCATAAAAGGAGCTTCAAATCTACATTTTTGTGCTTTATGGGAAGTTATTTTTTTGTAGCACGTGAATGTATGTTTATGTGTTTGAAGTTTTATATTTCCCGATGCTTTCGATGCTGAAACTGATGTTAATGCATCTATCAGTTCAATTGCCTTATCATAATCTTTATTAAGAGCATCTGTCGGCGCGTTATCAAGCCAAGCTAAGATGTGCGCATGAGGACTGCCCCTATGCTGAAATTCAATGCGCTTAAAATAGTGGAGAACCCTGAACTTTCCAAAAGGGCTACATTTCTTTGATTGTAGAATATTCATTATGACATTGACTAATTTATTAAAGTATATGACGCAAGTAACAGCGTCTTCGTTGATGAGAGTACTTTTCACCATGTAATGTAATTTTTCTACTGCCTCTTTCGTGATATAATCTTTGTTTTTCAACTTGTACAATAGTTGTAGCAAATCAGACCATCCTATTTCATTAGCACTTATTGTGAAAAATACAGTCGGTTTACCTAATTGCCTGATCATAGCAAATAGATCCTTTTTCCTTTCAGACCAATACCAAGTAGAATTAGGTATTGAACGTAAAAAAGCGAGATTACTTTCAATGCAACTATGAATATAGTCCTCGGATAGTATTTGCTCTCTAGTAATATTTGAATTTTTTCCAACATGTTTAAAAGCAACGTTGAGGGAATCCTTTACTCTTATCCTCATGATTCTCATTGCCATGTATAATAAATGATGAGGCGTTACTCCTCGTCTATCGGACCGTCTTAATTCACTAGTTGCCATCATAAACGGTGTAACTGTAACACCTTCTCTAAACTGACGAAATTGGCCTAAATAAATGGATGGAAATGATAATTCCTCAGCGTGTTCGTCAAATAATAAACTTATTGGTACGTTATTTTCTCCTGGCGCTAGTGTTAAATACAGGTCGTCATTCCACATTACTGTTTGTTGCTGAGCTAATAAACTCTCTTCGATAGGTATATCTTCAGTAAGTTCGTTATTATTATTATTTTCATCGCGTTTATCGCTATAATTTTCTATATGATTGTCACTCGAAGCATCAAATCCGTCGACATATGAGTTATCGAAAAACTTTTTATCTATGGTAATATTATATGTTTTATAAAGTGGAGTACTTACCAAGTAACGCAGCCACTTTTTGATAGTAGTTTTATTAACCAATCCATGTAAATAACTCGATTTGTGGATTTTTTTCCGTTTGATGTGTACATAGATGCAATGATCATCATTTATATTCCTGGGTAAGGAATGGACCATCGTGTTGACTTCCACAGGAACATTAATAACTTGTCCATAAATTCCATATTGGCCATAAACATGTCGAAGTCTCCTTATCTGCATAAAAGGAATTCTAGGAGAAATCAGTCTTTCAGATAATAAATCTAATGGACAATCTATTAAATGGTTTGGAATTTTAGTATATTCAAAACCGTTGTATACAGCCATTTGAGGAATAGATTTTTTCTGAATACTGGTTCGACATGTTGAACAAACGGCAATGGAATGTTTGTCGACGTTTGTGAGAAATGTCATTACGAAGTTCATATTTTCATCATTTAAGTTTTTCAAATCGTTCTTAAACCATAATCTATCACAAATTGTGCAGACATGTCCAAAACTATTCTGCGTAAACTGTTTATGAAATGCTGTATGGGCACTGCTGTGGTCATGCGCTTGATCTTCTAATGGTACTACATGTGTTTCAAGATTTTCTTCTTGTGAATGTCCTGAACATTTTCTCTCATAATCATTTACATTTGCTGAGCAATCATTTACCACAATAGGTATGTCCATATTTGTGGATGTTCCAGGGATCTATGAATTATGAATCACACGTTGAATAGTTTTCGTTGGACAAAGAGGTTTGTTATCACGATATCGTCTAGAGCGCTCCCTTGCTAATTCTCTCTGTCGTTCCAATGCATTTTGTTTAATTTGTTCTTTTTCTTTTTCTTTAAATTGTTTCTTTCCTTCATTCTGCGAGACTAAATGCTGCTCTTGAACTTTTTCCTGCTTTCTTTTACGTTGCTGTTTCTTATCACGATATCGTCTACAGCGCTCCCTTGCTAATTCTCTCTGTCGATCCAATGCATTTTGTTCAATTTGTTCTTTAAGTTGTTTCTTTCCTTCATTCTGCGAGACTAAATTCTGCTGTTGAACTTCTTGCTGCTTTCTTTTACGTTGTTCTCTCTTGCTCGCATTAGCTAATTCCCTTTCCGGTTTCAAGTCATGGTCGAATTTCCCATAATCATTTATATTTGCTGAATATTCATTTACAACAAAAGGTACGTTCATATTTGTGGATGTCCCTGGGATCTGTGAATTATGAATCACACGTTGAATAGTTTTCATTGGACAAAGAGGTTTGTTATCACGATATCGTCTACAGCGCTCCCTTGCTAATTCTCTCTGTTGTTCCAATGCATTTTGTTCAATTTGTTCTTTAAGTTGTTTCTTTCCTTCATTCTGCGAGACTAAATTCTGCTCTTGAACTTCTTGCTGCTTTCTTTTACGTTGCTGTTTCTTATCACGATATCGTCTATTGCGCTCCCTTGCTAATTCTCTCTGTCGTTCCAATTTATTTTGTTCGATTTGTTCTTTAAGTTGTTTCTTTTCTTCATTCTGCGTGACTAAATTCTGCTGTTGAACTTCTTGTCGCTTTCTTTTACATTCTTTTAATTCATCGTCGAACTGGCAATCTTGATCCATCTTCAATTTTCAAAATTATAAAGGGCAATATTCCAAAAAGTTTACACTTCAGCAAATATTTATACACTAATCACAGCAGGGCGTTGCGAAATTGTCTATACAGAAATTAAAATTGTTGGGTTATGTGCCCGCTTTTACGCGAACGCGCTCTGCACGTGGTATAAGTTCTATACTGATAATAAAATAACTCAAAACTCAATATCTCAAAATAACTCAAACAAAAATTAAAGAAACATAATACAAACTAATAAAAAACTAATAAATAAAAAAAACTAAAAAACTAAAAACCATTACACCAAACCAACACAATTAAATTGCGACGCTAAGCACTAGTGGTGGAGAAATATCGATGGCACTATCGATATTATCGATGGTTGCTACTATCGAATATCGAAAACTATCGATAATATATGTTTACTATCGATAGTACATCGAAAATGTGGGTTAACATTCGTAATGCCGCGAATTTAAAAATGTTTGGTAATTTGATGATAAGCATTTGTTCTATAACGGACGATACCGATAGTATTTAGTCATTAAAGGCTGGCTTTCTGTGTGATCTTCCGTACGAAAGAATCTGCAATTCAAAGAATATTATATCCTTTGTACAGGATTGAACTGTACCTGCGCGTTTTTAGGAGAGCGCTCTCTTCCTCTGCGCCTAACGTCATTTCCTTGGCTGTCAGAGAGAGCCCTCATCCTTACATTACTTATGTATGTCAGAAATAATTCGATTATTTCTATAAGTTTGTTAGATTTCTAAAAGAATGCTGATTCGATGGAGGTTCTGGGGTAAGTGCCGTGGGGTTCATCACAGTCCTCTTACCAAAGGGCATAGCCTTCCCCACTCCGTGGCCAGATCCTCCAGAAACAGAGTCCCTATTCTTTAGCAATGCGACGTCAGGTCGCTTGCCATATTTAAACTCTCTCTTCTATCTAATAAACAATCCCTCGACACTCGATAGTTGGAAGACCCAGAGCGGTCGCCAGCCACAGCTTGCCGACAGGATGTTTGGTTTCATTCATTCATTTCCAAGACTCTCTTTGACCACCCGTAGAACTGCGTCCCCATCATAAATTATCCACAGGGTGCGTAGCACTTCGCCACCCGATCCTATTCCTTTCTTTAAAAATACGCTATCCCTAACATGTATGTACTACATATGCATACATATCACATTCCATCACTATCGATAATTATCGATGGTCGATGGTCCAACTATCGGAAATTATCGATAGTGCTGACCATCGATATTATCGATAATATATGTGTACTATCGATAGTACATCGAAAATGTGGGTTAACATTCGTAATGCCGCGAATTTAAAAATGTTTGGTAATTTGATGATAAGCATTTGTTCTATAACTGACGATACCGATAGTATTTAGTCATTAAAGGCTGGCTTTCTGTGTGACTTTGCGTACGAAAGAACCTGCAATTCAAAGAATATTATATCCTTTGTACACGATTGAACTGTATCTGCGCGTTTTTAGGAGAGCGTTTTCTTCCTCTGCGCCTAACGTCATTTCCTTGGCTGCCAGAGAGAGCGCTCGCCCTTACATTACTTATGTATGTACTACATATGCATACATATCACATTCCATCACTATCGATAATTATGGATGGTCGATGGTCCAACTATTGGAAATTATCGATAGTGCTGACCATTGATATTTCTCCACCACTACTAAGCACTGTCTGATCTTCGCTCGGAAAACTCGGCTCTCTTGTTCTACCTCCTGAGCCTGACGATCTCGGCTCCCGAGTTTACCCGAACTGAGCGTGTCGCGTTGACCGTGTCGCGCTGTGCGTGTCGCGTTGACCGTGTCGCGCTGAGCGTGTCGCGTTGACCGTTGACATGAGCGCATGCTTCGTGCTGTAACATTTGACAGTGAAGCGGCTCTGACGTATGTGGAGTATGCGCGTACAAAGCTTCTGTATCTGGAACAGACGCGCGTGGGATTCAAGCCGGCGGAGTTGATAGAATTGCTTGTAAAATATATAACTGATCAAAACGTCCGCCAGTCATTGTTGAACGGGTGTTACAAGTCGACTTCTGACTTACTGGTGGGAATCACGCAGTTCGTGAAACCGGTTAAACAGAAAGACGCCAAGGGTCGAGTGCCGAATTACCGGGTTACCAGAAAGCGCTGCTACACTTGTGATGAAGTCGGTCACTCACAGTATGACTGCCCAAAAAAAACGAAACTAAGTGTGAGTGAAGGTACGTCAAGGAAGACGGTCGTGTGTTCTTTTTGTTCTAAGAAGGGACACGAGGAATCTCGGTGCAGAAACGGACAACGGACGCAGAACGGCCAACAGGGTCGAATGACGAGGGAGGTTAACGTGAGTCAGGTGTTGGACAGCAAGTTGACTCCCGTGCTGGTAAAAGATACATTGGTGCATTGTTTAATGGATAGCGGCGCGGACTGTTCGTTGATCAAAGAATCTGTGGCTGTAAAGGTGGGCTGCACGATAATGCCGGCTGCCATAGAAGTACGGGGCAATGGAAAAGTGCTTCTAACGACGGTCGGGTGTGTGACGGCAGTTATGCAAGCCGAGGACGTGTCGTTGGTAATGGACCTATTTGTGATACATGATTACGACTTGTTGCATGATGTGATCGTCGGAAGGAACGTCTTGTCACATTCCGATTTGCGTATGATGTCGGATGTCAGTGGTACGAGACTGTTGCGCACACAGGAAGCGTCCGACCGGAGCGGAAAGAGGTCTGCCCATGAGTGTTGCGTTATCGTGGCCGGTTCGGATGAGGTTCGCGTAGCGACGGAGGAAGTTCTGCACCAGTATAAGGAGATGATTTCTTCCGACGGCAGCCTGCGGCAGGTAACCACGGGGGAGGTGTCTATTCTTGTTGAGGACAATAAGATGATAAATTATCGTCCTTACTGATTGTCTCTTGTAGAGCGTGAGAAGGTAAGAGCGATAATTAAAAATTTATTGGACAGCAATATTATACGAGAGTCTGTCTCGCCCTGTGCAAGTCTGATCATTTTGGTTAAAAAAAAGAATGGATCGGATAGACTCTGTGTTGATTACCGAGCGTTGAATCGGGTCACGGTGAAGGATCGTTACCCTTTACCGCTCATTGATGATCGTTCTTTACGACGTTGGACATGGCGTCTGGATTTCACCAAATACCGATTGCGGAAAATTCGATTAGCAAAACTGCGTTTGTGACCCCTGATGGTCATTACGAGTACCTGCGGATGCCTTTTGGTTTGTCTAATGCGCCGGCGGTTTTTCAGCGAGCCATAAACGCCGCTCTGGGGAATTTGG
This sequence comes from Nomada ruficornis, assembly GCA_951802695.1. Lineage (NCBI taxonomy): Eukaryota > Metazoa > Arthropoda > Insecta > Hymenoptera > Apidae > Nomada > Nomada ruficornis. The sequence continues at coordinate 13,687,485 of OX637850.1, forward strand.
GATAGAAGAGGGGGTGGAGAATCTAAGACAGGTATTGGCAGCTTTGTCGGTTGCGGGTTTTTCACTTAATCTTTCAAAGTGTACATTCTTCCAAGAGACGGTTGAATATTTGGGTAGAGAAGTGTCTGCCGAGGGTATCCGTCCAGGTAAAGAGAAGGTTAAAGCTTTGCACGAATCACCGGTTCCCGCAAATGTTCGTCAGGTTAGACAGTTTATGGGATTAGCAAGTTAATTCAGGAAGTTTATACCTGAATTTGCGTCCCGCACAGCCAGTATTACGAACCTGACAAAGTCGGGAGTTCCTTGGTGTTGGAGCAAGAAACAGGAGGAGGCTCGCGCCTATGTTATTAATGAATTGACGTTGAAACCTTTGTTGGTTGTATTTGATCCAGAAAGAGAGACCGAACTGCATACCGATGCAAGTAGTTTAGGATTCGGAGCTATTCTTTTCCAAAGGGTAGAATCCGATTTACGAGTCGGTGCGTATTTTAGTCGACGAACAACTTCCGATGAAGCGAAATATCATTCGTATGATGTTAGATATCTGACCGTCCACCTTGCACGTCTGCAGACCGTTATACCTGTAAAACGACGGAATAACCCAAACTCTGTACACATCTGGCAAAAGCAACCCTCCTTCTCCCTTTTTATTACCACGTGGAATTTTCCTTAAACATGAAGTACCTCCTTCCCCAAAAATCCGAAACCTCCTTCCAGTTCCACTTCCACCCCTATCAACCACCACTACGATCTCCTATCCCCACTCCTTCGATAGTAATAGTTTACATTTTTACCTACAATACTCCGAGATCTCAGAATTAATCGTATAGTCAAACAGTATAGATCAGAATAAATCCTACAGCCAATCAGTATAGACCTAAGATAAGCAACTTCACTCCCACCAAAGAAATAAAGGCGATTTATACATACAGTATTCCCTCGAAAGTTGCGAAAGCCTCGGGACTGAACGTTCGCAACTATCGTGTTGTTCCTACGTTGTTTGAAATTTGCCGACAGCGTCGAACGTAGAAAAGGACAGCGAGTAAAGATAAGCGGCCGAGCAGCCAAGCCAAAGGACGATCGCAGCTTCTCTTTTCTTTTCACTACCTATCCTTTTCTACGGTCGAAACTTATTAACGTTAATTAAGCCAGTAAATATAGTCCGAATTATATCGTGTTTGGTGTCATTTTTATCAGAAAAATGTCAGCTATGCTGTGTAAAAATTTCATAAGAAAAGGATGAGAAATAGCAATGTTTCATCGTTGAATTAGTATTACCTCACCGATATACCCGAACCCGGATCGCGTTACACTGATCGGCAAGCGAGCTTCTCGACGCCTCTAGGGGTATACCCCCCAGGAGTGGGGATAAACTCTTTGCAACTATCGTGTAGCTCTTTTTCGCACCTATCGAGACATTACTGTACTTTGTTTGGAAATACGAAAAGTATACTGAAGGCTTGAATATGAGTCCCCTTTTGCCAAAAATCGTAATGTCACAGCTAATCTGCAATGTAAATTATTATAAATTATCAACAGACCAGTTTTGTCATTTCCACTTGAGTCAGGCAATTAGCTCAAAGTTGAAATAAATATTTAGAAATGTACCAACCTGTCTTGAACCGGAATTGCTTCTCGCATATTAGTATCTTTCTTTGTGATGTACGGTGCAATTTTGTTCAATAAATCTTCGAAAGACGACGAACTCATTCGGATAAAATTTTTATAGTGTCTACTAATTTCTTGCAATATTAAATCACGCATTAATTTGTCCCTGTTTCATTTACAATATACAGGGTGCCCCGGAACATGTGCATTATTTTTAAAAGAAGGGTAGCTGAGGTGATTCCGAACAACTTTTTCCTGGACCAAAATACTGTTTGACGCTTCGTTTTTTAGTTATTAACGAAAAACACTGGCCAATTACAGCGCCCGTATAGCGCGAGCTCAGTCACAATTGCGCGCGGCCAAGATCGGGTGCCTCGAGGGGCAACGTACGGCAAATATTACAATCGTCTTACATTAAGAATAGTGTGTAATTCTTCGTTATTCATCAATAACAATTTAATTATCTAGTCGTTTAATAACTGTTCCATACTTTTATTCGTTTTCCGAAACGAATAAAGTGTTTTATTAATTATGAGAAAAGTGTTTGGATGATTAATGTTAGAAAAGGGTAGTTAAATAAACTTATCCATTCGACCGCAAATTTACCTGCTTCGACGGTGTCGTGGCACATGGTCATTGTACCGATTCTGACCTATCTTAACAATTTAAATGCCACGTCCCGGCAATCGACACGATCTGATTCGCACTTGTTTCCACATGCACAGGACACGCACTTACGAACATTACGAAAGTTAATGCGTGGGTCATGTGCGTGTGGAAACAAGTGCGAATCACATCTGTATCGATCGCCGGGACGTGGCATTTAAATTGTTAAGATAGGTCAGGATCGGTACAATGACCATGTGCCACGACACCGTCGAATGGATAAGTTTATTTAACTACCCTTTTCTAACATTAATCATCCAAACACTTTTTTCATAATTAATAAAACACTTTATTCGTTTCGAAAAACGAATAAAAGTATGGAACAGTTATTAAACGACTTGTTAATTAAATTGTTATTGATGAATAACGAAGAATTACACACTATTCTTAATGTAAGACGATTGTAATATTTGCCGTACGTTGCCCCTCGATGCACCCGATCTCGGCCGCGCGCAATTGTGACTGAGCTCGCGCTATACGGGCGCTCGCATTGGCCAGTGTTTTTCGTTAATAACTAAAAAACGAAGCATCAAACAATATTTTGGTCAAGGAAAAAGTTGTTCAGAATCACCTCAGCTACCCTTCTTTTAAAAGTAATACACATGTTCCGGGCCACCCTGTAGATCTGTATGCCACCATCTTCGTTGCCTTCTCTTCCTTTTTTTGACTCTCGTAACTCATTATAAGTCACAATTATCACTGCACTACTAGCTATAATCAGAGCTGCTTCGTCTACCATATTCAGCGACAAACACTGAACTGATGGCATTTGGTATCGTCGACCGACGATCGGCAGACCGTCACGAGCGGGGGTTGGTTTAGGGGCAAGGTCACGGGCCGTGCCACAAAACAAGCGACCGCCGATGGTGTATTAGCGACGGAATGAATGTGAGTCAGGTGGCCAGAGCGGGGAGGGGGGGTCTGAGTGCGTAGAGTAGGTTGGCGAGAGGAACCGTCGCGTGTGAATAAAGCTCTCTATTTTAATCTTATTCTTGTCACTCATTGAACACCAAGCTGACCACGCTCTATCCGCGAGTTGCCTTCCTATAGTACCTAATCAGATTCCTTTATTTATGTATAGTAATTTTAATTTCAAACGAATAAGAAGCGAGGGCGTGGGAGAAATGGTGCCTGAAATTGGACTCAAAAAATATAATTCAAAATTGTTCGGGATAGCAACAGAGGTATATGGCTCCTCTTACTCGCACCGGTGGTCGACCGTCGTCGTGCTTGTTGTCACGACAGACCACCGGCGCAGTAAGCATAATTTAGGCTAATTGTCAGCCCCACCGTCGCCAGGCCCAACGGCCTGCCGATCCGCGAGCCTTCCGGATCGGCGATCCTCAGATCTACGACAACCGTCGCCTTAACCGGTCGCAACCTTCAGCACACAGCTCCTTGCACTCCGTCGCAACCGACAAATATCAAAGTGTTCTTGCTGTATCCGTGTCGTAATTGAAGATTGCATACGTCGTCGTGTACGTCCCTCGTCACCACGCGTCGTGTATTGCTGTGTCGTGAGTCCTATCTTTGTACGTGAAGACCTTTTGTTCCAATAAAGTGCCGTTTCAGTGTCAAAGACTGTTTATTGAGGAAGTACTTGACGACCTTACCAAGTCCTCCATCCAATCGCCAGCAAACAACCGAACATTTTGGTCCTTCGAGCCGGATACAAACTACTGAACGGCAGATATGGAAACTCTCCACTCCGTACTGGCAGAGCAGGAAGCCGTGATGCATTCAATCCGCAACACGGTGAGCAACATTAAGAAGCTTGGGAAGGAGAAGCAGAACTCATCCGTCCTCCGCCGTCGCCTTGCTAGCCTGGAGGACAACTTCCAGAAGTGCAGACGACGACACGCAGCCCTAGTCGCCCAGTGCGACTCCAAGACGAAGTCAACGCTCCCGTACTTCGTCGACACCCAGTTCGACCATGCAGAGGACGACTACAACGAGGGAGCGGACTACATCGCGGTGCTCCTGGACCAGGCGGAAGCCACCACAACGCAAGCATCGCCGAGTAAGTCCCACGATCCTCCTGCTCGCCCCGTTTCGCGCCTCCCAAAGATCGGGCTGCCGACTTTCGACGGCAGCTTCGATCGTTGGGAGAGGTTCCGCGACACCTTTATCTCCATGATCCACCGGGATGAGACCTTGTCCGACGTGGATCGCATGCATTACCTTCTGTCATGCATGCGCGGTGATGCTTTAGAAGCCTTGAACGGCTTGAACATCACCGAAGCCAACTTCCGCGTCGGATGGGAGATGTTGGTGTCGCGGTTCGAACATAAGAACCGGCTTGTGTCGATGCATATCGACACGCTGAACAGCCTGCCTGCCGTAAATTCTCAAAACGCGCGGGAACTCCGACGACTGCGAGACGCCGCGAACAACGCCATTACGTCGCTTCGTAATCTCGGTCGCCTGGCCCAGGGTTCCGACGACTTCCTTGTGTATTTTGTTTTACGAAAACTTCCCCAGGCGACGCGAGAAGCGTGGACGTTGAGCTTGGGCGAAAACCGTGAATGTCCAGCGTACCAAACACTGGACCAGTTTCTCGGAATCCGAATCAACGCGTTAGAGGATTCTCTTCCCTCGCCCTTGACCCATGATTCAAACGCAACCGTTTCGAACGAAAAACCGGGCAAAGTCAAAACGACAACAGCCCATGTAGTCAATGTTGCCAAGCCCGGGTCACCTTGCCCCGCGTGTCGTTCAAACCATCTGTTGTTTAAATGTGCGCAGTTCCAAAATCAAACTCCGTCGCAGCGGTATGACCTCGTGAGGAGGGGTAACCGGTGTGTAAACTGCTTCTCTGCCAAACATTTCGCGAACCAGTGTTCCAGTAAACACACCTGCAAAAAGTGCGGCACGAAGCACCACACACTTCTCCACCTCTCCGACGAGTCAGTATCGCTGCGAGGTGAGCAAACCCCCTCTCCTTCCTCAGACTCGGCCATCCGGGTGAGAGAGGAGAGGGTGGATTCCCACATGCTTGGAACCCAAGCGGCATCCGAATCCCACATTCTGTTAGCCACGGCTACAATTCGGGTGTACACTGCGCACGGCAGGTTTGAAACGGCACGCGCATTGCTTGACCAGGGCTCGGCAACAAGCGTGATTTCCGAGAGGTTGGTCCAGCGTCTGCGCTTGCCCAAGCTCACCCGGTCGATTTGTATTAGGGGGGTCGGCGATACCCAAACACACGTCCGGCACGCGGTCTCGATTTCGATCGCTCCCCACAACAGCGACGTTCCGATGTTCTCGACCACGGCACTGGTGCTCAAATCGGTGACGCAATATATCCCGACATCTACGGTGCCGCTCCGTAGATGGCGACACATTTCAGGTCTCTTCCTTGCCGACAGGGACCCATTGAGCTCCGATCCGGTCGACGTGCTTATCGGCGCGGATTTATACGGCTTGCTCGTCCGCGGAGGCGTCCGCAGGGGTGCCCGCGATGAGCCCGTAGCTCAAAACACAGCCTTGGGGTGGATTGTGTCCGGGTCGTTGACCCATCCAATTCCTACATCCAGCCTCTCCTCCTCCTCCCTCCATGTCCATCATGGATCTGTCTCGGAGACGTTCGAGCGCGAGCTTCGCCGTTTCTGGGAAATCGAGGAGGTTCCGCAGGTCACTCACCCGAGCCCTGAGGAAACCAGTTGCGAGGAACACTTCCTCAACACCCATTTTCGAACGCCGGAAGGGCGTTATGTAGTCCGGCTGCCTTTCAAAAGCAGCGCACCCGTGGATCTGGGCCAATCCCGCGATGCCGCTCTGGCCCACTTTAAGCGTTCGGAGTCGCGCCTCCACCGCGACCAGAGTCACGCCCGTGACTATACCGGTTTCATGTCCGAATATGAGAAGCTTGGACACATGACGCGTATCGCACCCGCGCATATCGAGTCGGGACCGGTGTATTATATCCCGCATCACGGCGTGCTTCGCGCTGACAGCGCGACGTCGCGCCTCCGGGTCGTCTTCAATGCGTCCAGTCGAACCTCGACTGGCACCTCCTTGAACGACCGGCTCCTCATCGGGCCCAAGCTCCAAGCTGATTTACCCGCGATCGTGCTCCGTTGGCGTCGACACCGTCTGGTGTGCACGGCCGACATCGAAAAAATGTATCGGCAAATCCTCGTCGATGCCCGCGATCGCAACTACCAGCGCATCTTTTGGCGCGCCTCCACTTCCGAACCGATCAATGAATATCGGTTAAACACCGTCACGTACGGCACAGCTTCGGCTCCGTTTCAAGCACAACGAGTGCTGAAGCAACTCGCCTCTGACGAAGGTCACGCGTATCCCCTTGCTGTGTCGGTCGTGCATAACCAGACGTATGTCGACGACTGCATCTTCGGAGCCGATGACTCCGGGACGTTACTTCGCATACGCGACCAGCTGATGGCTCTCCTCCAGAAGGGCTGCTTCCGCCTCCGTAAGTGGGCAAGTAATTGCCCCGCTCTTCTCTCCGATCTCGATCCCTCTGATCACGGACTCGCGCGTGAGAAGGATATGCAGTCCGATGAGCCCTTGAGGGTGCTTGGTATAGCGTGGAATCCGGAACGCGACGTTTTTCGGTTTCGTGTCGCGTCAACGCCATCGCCCAGTCACACTAAGCGAGGCATCCTCTCATTCATCGCGCGGCTGTTCGACCCCCTTGGTTGGGCAGCACCAACGATCATCGTCGCGAAAATCCTGATCCAGGAGTTGTGGCTCCTCAAGTGTGACTGGGACGCACCGCTTCCCTCCACTTTGGAGAACCGATGGCGGCAGTATCACTCCACGTTGCCGAGCTTGGAGCGGATCGCGATCCCACGATGGGTGTCCTCGGCTGCCAGTGCAGCCAATATCGAACTGCACGGGTTTTCCGATGCCTCCACGGCAGCGTATGCAGCCGTCGTATATATCCGGGTGGTGACCGCAGACGGCACCCCAACCACTTCACTTTTGATGGCTAAGTCAAAAGTCGCTCCGCTCAAAACTTTGAGCATTCCACGCCTGGAATTAATGGCAGCCCTTCTACTGGCACGTCTCGTGGTGGTCGTTCGGTCCGCTCTACAGCTCGGCGACATTCCAGGCCGGTGTTGGACCGACTCCTCCGTGACGCGAGCCTGGCTCAGCCAACCTCCGTCCCGATGGACCTCGTTCGTCGCGAACCGCGTTTCCGAGGTGCAAACGATCCTTCCGGATTCCGGGTGGTACCGGGTACCCACGGGGGAAAATCCCGCGGACTGCGCTTCTCGGGGCATCCACGCGCCTCAACTCGTGAGCAGTCTCTTGTGGTGGGAGGGCCCTCACTGGCTGCGGCTCTCTCGTGACCAGTGGCCGCAGCAGGAGACGGTCATGCCCTCGACGACTCGAGAGGAGCGACGCCGCGTGCATGTCGGTTCCGTGCTTCACTCCGAAATATGGGATCTCTCGATGCGATACTCCTCGTGGCCCAAGCTTCTCCGGGTAACGGCGTACCTATTTCGCTTCTTGACCTTTACGCGGTCAAGGTCGCGCGGTCGGGATCAAGTCCGTCCACAACAACGAAGTCGCGGCTGCGCGACTCCCTCGCTCACTCCGGGCGAGCTGGAGCGCGCGGAGCGATATTGGCTCAGATCCCTCCAGCTGCATCTCTTCCCAAAGGAAGTGGCGGCGCTCGCCTCGAACCATCCGGTTGATAAGACCAGCTCTCTAGCGTCCTTAAACCCATACCTGGATGCTGATGGTCTGCTGCGAGTCGGAGGGCGCCTCCGTCACTCCACCTTGTCTGCGGACCAGAAGCATCCTATCATCCTCTCCTCCCATCCTCTCGTTTCCGTTTTGATTTCCCACCACCATTTGTTAACACTACACGGCGGTCCATCGTTAACCTTGGCTTCATTGCGGGGGCGCGTGTGGCTCCTCCGCGCGCGACCAGCCGTCCGTGCGGTGCTGTATCGGTGCGTCTCGTGCACCCGCGCGAGGGCAGAGTTTCCCGCCGAGCTCATGGGGGACCTTCCGGCAAGTCGAGTTCTTGCAGCATCACGCGCGTTCGTCCATACTGGAGTCGACTACGCGGGCCCCCTCTTGGTGCGAACCGCTCCGGGACGAGGCCATAAGTCGCAGAAATGCTATATTGCACTATTTGTCTGCATGTCGACGAAGGCCGTCCATCTCGAGCTAGTGCTCGACTATAGCACCGCTGCATTTCTCGCGGCTTACCAGCGGTTCGTATCAAGACGCGGACGCCCGCGGTCGATGTACTCGGACAACGGCACAACATTTCAAGGCGCGGATCGCGAGCTGTGTGAAGCACACCGCAGTGCTATTCGCGATCCAAACCTCCTAAACCGCCTCGCCTCCGACAACGTGGAGTGGCATTTCCTGCCCCCAGCTGCCCCGCATTTCGGCGGGCTCTGGGAGGCTGGAGTCCGGAGCATGAAGCACCATCTCAAGCGTTGCGTCGGAGCGCACACGCTCACCACGGAAGAACTCACGACCTTGCTTTGTCGGATCGAGGCGTGTTTAAACTCACGACCGATTTGTGCCGTTTCCGAGTGCTTCGACGATTACCAGGCACTCACACCGGGACATTTTTTAATCGGCGCGTCCTTGATCGCGTCTCCGGAGCCCAGTGTCCTGGACATAAACGAGAACCGTCTCTCGCGGTGGCAGGTTGTTCAGCGCATCACCGAGCAATTTTGGAGGACGTGGACGCAGGACTACCTGCACTCGTTGCAACAGCGCCCCAAATGGCGCACTGTACAGCGTTTGGCCAGGGTCGGCCAAATCGTCCTGCTCCGGAACCCTCTCGCGCCTCCAACCCACTGGGAACTAGGCCGCATCATCGAGTGTCATCCAGGGGACGACGGGCTCACCAGGGTCGTATCGGTAAAGACAAGCCGGTCCCAATTCAAGCGGCCCATTGCCAAGATCTGCTTCCTGCCAGTCGACATCAACCGAGCCTCCGAGACGGGTTCCGGCACGGCGGGCGGCGACCCGACCTTGGTCACTTAGCTCCACGCTTCACGGCGGGCGGAGACCGATGTTCTCCCCCGCCACCTTGTATATAATTTGTAAATATCCGTAGGTTAAGGTAGGTTAAGTTTTCGCCTTATCAACCGCTCGGACAGCCGCGTCCTGCCTCCGCCACCGGAAGAAATTTCGAATGTACCACATTCGAGGCGGGCGGTATGTTCGGGATAGCAACAGAGGTATATGGCTCCTCTTACTCGCACCGGTGGTCGACCGTCGTCGTGCTTGTTGTCACGACAGGCCACCGGCGCAGTAAGCATAATTTAGGCTAATTGTCAGCCCCACCGTCGCCAGGCCCAACGGCCCGCCGATCCGCGAGCCTTCCGGATCGGCGATCCTCAGATCTACGACAACCGTCGCCTTAACCGGTCGCAACCTTCAGCACACAGCTCCTTGCACTCCGTCGCAACCGACAAATATCAAAGTGTTCTTGCTCTATCCGTGTCGTAATTGAAGATTGCATACGTCGTCGTGTATTGCTGTGTCGTGAGTCCTATCTTTGTACGTGAAGACCTTTTGTTCCAATAAAGTGCCGTTTCAGTGTCAAAGACTGTTTATTGAGGAAGTACTTGACGACCTTACCAAGTCCTCCATCCAATCGCCAGCAAACAACCGAACAAAAATAAAATACATAAAATATACTGCAAAAATATTGTCAGTGTTTTGGTGGGTTTGGAATATAAATGAAATTGACACGCACTTTAGCACACAGGAAAATAATTATATATATTTAGATAAAAGTATATGATATTTGAACTACGTTTCTTTGCACGATCGCTTCGCATGGAATACACTAGAATACACAACTATATCACCAGCAGATGTCGCTGCCGCGGTCAAGCCTCTATCGATATACAATTTCCTAACAAATATGATCGACAGCTAATCAAACTCGAACGTTTACAAAGTAAACGCTTTAAAATAAAATAACTTTTCAATCAACTGCGACTCCCAACTAAACGACCGCTATACTACTTAGGGTAATAACCCTGCCAACATAATAAAAATGATCAAAATCGGGGGTAGATCATTTGTTGAAAACGTTCATGCTATAATTCTATTCTAAATCTGGTAGGGAGAAATATTATTATACTATAGTATTATTAATATTATTTGTAACAAAAAATGTATATTCGTTCAGTAATTTATCAAACGAGAAACAAAATAAATAAATATTTTCTGGAAAAAGTGGAAGTATAAAAGAAGAATAGCATCTAATAATGTTTCAAATCAAAAGACGATTCCATTAATCCACTACTGTTTTACCTTTGTTTTGCAAAATTGTAAATAAAATAATAAATTTATATTAATTTTTTAGTAGAATAACAATATACAGTCTATATATTATTATCCAACGCAATTCATATATTGTGAACCAAATATAAATTGTACATAAATTATAATTGCAATTCGATTAAAAGGCAACAGTAAATAAACAAATATAAATACTGCCGGGTCTCTTTTTATGCGGTAGATATGTTCCATAGAAAAACTCATAAAAAAATCGACTCATCTTGAAATGACCTTACTTTGCACGTGTAAGTTTGGTTTATGTTACCGCCTCGTATCGTTGGTCAATTTATAGAAACAGAAGATACAAATGAGTTCCACATAACGCTTAAATATGTATTATATCACTACATGTATATGTAAGCATCTAAATCTACACCGCATAACCGCATACAAAAAGATCCGATTACATACATATAAATACATAGATACATCAGATATACGGCAAATTTTAATTAGGATAGGTATATTAAATCTTACCCATCGCCCAGCAAATGAATCAAGAGTCGTAGTAATTAAATATCCATACTGTATTTCTTCTATCTCGATGTGTTATTCAGCATCAACCAGGAAACTATAAAGCTGTAATAAACCAAAAGATTAAACTATCGGTATCGAACCTCGCCAGCAAGTACGAAAAAGAAAAATATCTTTTATAACAGAGAGAATAGAAAACGCCAAGAAAGTGACTAAATCTATCCCATGATGTTAAACAAGATACATCCAATTAATCAAATATTATTATATTATAATTATAATTACAATTTCATAGAAGTCAAAGCTAGTGATTCAATGATGGCGCAGTGGAGCAAGACCGTTTGAAAGCGATGGCGTCGATAAAGCAAAGAAACTGAATAGGCTATTATATTTGAAATATTATAATATAATGAAATTTATTAATTAATAGTAGCAAATGAAGCTAATAATTGGGTGCCGCGACATTAACGTAAGGGATAATGCGACCGCGTCTTTATGAACTTTCACTAACCTGAGGCACGGAACAACAACACGTTCAAACACTACATCACCCAAAGTGCGAATGACTGGTCGCAGCAAGGCTGATCCAACAATTTTCGGTAACGCTCGGGCGACCGAACTGCGCACGCAGCTTGATTTTCGCGACTTTGGCACCTGCTACTACGTAAACTCGTAACGGGCCGGCCAGAGGACAATGCCTGCTACGTCATCGCGTGTGTCACGCGACTATTTCACGGATATGTTATGATCCCGAGCAGGGCCGACCCTTAGCTGCTTGGCACCTTTCTCCAAGGATTTACATGATATCCTAAAATTATTGTTATTTGAATGGTTTGCATTAATTGGTTATTTGTAACCATAACTAATAGTAGGTGCAATTGGAATAATCAAAACATAAGAATATTCATGCGTATTTATTATTCTTATAATTCTTACAATAAAACCTTCCGCACTTTCGTATTAGCAAAATGTCAAAGAAGGTCTTAGATATTTCATTTTTCACACAACATTGCTACATTTAATAGTTATTCTTGTGCTATAATTGATCTTAAACAATTGTTAATACGTTTCAATCTGCAAAATGATCTTCTCCATTCTTGACCCTTACGGAAACTGATTTGATGCAGACTTTTCAAAGACACCTGTGGAATGGTTTATGATTTTATACGCTCTGCTGACGCTCTCCACCCGCATTTATAAAAATACATTCATCGGCTTCTCAAAAGAGCCGCCTGATGAAAATTAAAAATGCTCCTATTGCGCCGAGGTACGCCCTTAATGCCCCTATGTTTTGTATAGGTTCTCTCAGCCGGTTCTGCTCCAGAGAATTTGTGCAGAGCACAAAAACTAATCAACATAATCCGTGAATGCCTGTGCGACGTATTTCAGTTGCTTCTATTCACATTAATAATATGCTAGAATTATTATGCTACAACGAAATCGAATTTATAATTATTTACTGAATTTTTGCAATGATTACCTAATTCATATGGGGGGTACAGATGCTGTATTTTATAACCCTTTTTAGGGAATGTTAATGAATTATTGATACCTACACGATTATTTAACCCCTTATCGACGACCTCGTATAGACGACGTATAGACCACGGTTTCTCTGTAAGTCGCCGACATCGAACGTCGCACAGTGGCGAAGAAGGCCGAAAACGAGGACAAAATTAAAATTTGCATATATTTGGTACATTATTGGTATATATGTGGCAGTGGATAGGATCAAAGTATATATTTGGTCAAAGTTTACAAACTTGAATATGGAAATAGATCATATTGGAAAGGTTAAAGGGTGGAAGAAATAAGTGATAAGGCAATTAAGTTTCTATTAAACAATACTTTAATAAGGCTTAGAAACGACACCCTCTCTTCATTGAAGTTTTCAATAGACTGACTGGATCACAACCGACGCGCCCGCGATTTCGATTCATTTGTTTTTACTAGCGATCATATCGCCCTCTGCTTCTTAGAACCGATATCAGGAATGTACAAATGTATATTGGACTCATTTTTGTTTTTAGTGCAGTTAGTCCAATAGATCACAGCTACTTCACATGCTTCCTAACAACCGACTGCTTACCGATCGATCTGCTACGCAAAACTCATTCTTCCCCTTACCGCGCTGACCTTCCCGGAGCCATCTAGCCACCGCATCCCTCGATTCCGGTCGCATGCACCACACACACGCACATTCCTACATATATTATAATAAAATGACTTCACAAAGTTAACACTGTAAAATTTAATGTTAAATATTGTATCTGTGAAGAATCGAAATATGCACGCCATCGGCGACGGGACCGCGATCATCTTTTGTCATCTTGACTATGAGCGGGTCCACCGCGTGGTACAGCAGTGCGAACGGACCACTGGCCTCATACAGTCATGCCTAATAAATGTGTTAAAAAGTATTCACTTTGCTTAAACATATATTTATTATTTAAGTACAAAGAGTAACATACGATAATATGTGAGACACTACAACGACGAGCGACGAAAACGGAATGACGAAATATAAGAAAGAACAAAGGAACAAAAGCGTATAACGCGAAGTTCACTGCACAAGGAAACTATCGCCCAGTGACCACAGCGCCAATTTGCTATAAATGCAAATGTATCACCATACACATATACATTCAACACACCTCCTTACATTTATATTTTAGCACTCATTCATTTAGTCCTTAACATTTAACATTTCTCTAAATCTAACGAACTTTGACTTGCCTAGAGATTTCGTAAATATATCGGCAATATTATTTTCTGATTCGATTTTAACAATATCTATAGTTCCATTTATACAGGGTCTACCACGTATCTCGGAACCCATGCGCGCGCAAACTTGAGTAAATTGCAACGTCGCAATGAATCGATACAGGCGTCATCTATGAACTGCTGGTGAAGGTATAAAGTCTTGTAGGGGACGCAATGTTTGGCAAGATTGGAGAGGGGATTGTAAGAATCAACTGGATTGTAAGAAGGGGTAAACACAAATTCGGGCGCGATCGGCAGAGACCGCATTGAAGTCGGACGGCTTGTTCATGTTGTAGCCCGAATCCAAATGCTTGAGCCGAGATTTCGATTCCTGCCGGACATAGCCATAGCTGCTGAGCCGCTGGAAACTTTTTTGTCCGACTTCAATGCGGTCTCTGCCGATCGCGCCTGAATTTGTTTACCCCTTCTTACAATCCAGTTGATTCTTACAATCCCCTCTCCAATCTTGCCAAACCTTGCGTCCCCTACAAGACTTTAACCTTCACCAGCAGTTCATAGATGACGCCTGTATCGATTCATTGCGACGTTGCAATTTACTCAAGTTTGCGCGCGCATGGGTTCCGAGATACGTGGTAGACCCTGTATAGTTTTCGTTCACAAAATGATAATGTACTTCAATGTGTTTGGAATTCTTCGAGAAATTTCCATTCTTAGCAATAATTATAGCACTTGAATTATCTTCGTATATCTTAATGGGCTGCTTTATATCCACATTGAATATTTTAAGAATCTCACACACGCAGTTTACTTCAGTTACTGCTTCAGACAATGCTACGTATTCTGCAAAAGTCGATGACTTTGTTACAGATGATTGCTTACGTGAACGCCAAACTATCGTATTTCCATATAATCGCACGGCAAATCCTGAAGTGGATTTCCTGTCTACGGTATCGCCGGCCCAATCGGCATCTACAAAGCAATCTATAATTTCAGCTTTATAATTTCTATAATATATCAACTTTTGGTTTCTTGTTTTATATAGATACTTGAGTATTCTAATCGCGTATTTAAAATGTGTATCATTATAGCAATTTTGAAATCTGCTTAAATAATTAACACTGAAGGCAATATCCGGCCTCGTACCGGAACTTATATACAAAAGTGCACCTATCAAATTTCGATACTTCATATCAGTATCTAATACCTCTGCAGGCTCTAACTTCAAATTCGTTTCCATTGGAGTACTATAAAGCTTAGCGCTTTCAACATTATACTTTTTAGCTAAGGATTCTATATACTTTCCTTGACTCAAAGTCAGCACATTTTCCTTTTGGTAATTATACTCGATATCTATTCCAATATAATTCTTAATTCTACCCATATCTTTCATTTCAAACTTATCAGATAATTTTATCTTAACATTATGAATTCTTTCTTTATCTCTACTACAAATTAATAAATCGTCCACAAAAAGTAATATATACACTGGCTCATCTCTATCAGTATTAACATACAAACAATAGTCATAATTACTTCTACGAAAACCTATTCTAGTTATATAATTATTGAAACATTCATACCAACAACGAGGACTCTCTTTCAGACCATATAATGATTTGTACAGCTTATAAACTTTGTTACTACCATCTGTATAACCCAATGGTTGTATCACATATACCTCTGAGTTTACTTTTCCATTTAGGAAAGCTGTTTCGACATCCATTTGTTCAATACTTAGACTATTTTGGCAACAATAAGACAGCAGTAATTTAAGGGTTTGCATTTTTACTACCGGTGAATATGTGTTTTCTATTATTTCTTTTTGCTGGTAGCCTCTTACCACTAACCTCGCTTTAAAAATGTTTGATGTCTTCTTTTTATAAACCCATTTTACCTCCAAAATATTTTTATTGTTTGGTCTTTTCATTAATGTCCACGTCTTATTTCTTTCCAAGCTGTCCATTTCACGATTCATTGCTGCCTTCCAGCTTTCAGCTTCATTGCAAGTTGTTGCTTCCTCGAATGATTCTGGAACAATTGTGTTACAGTAATTAACATAAATAGACGGGTAAGCATATGGGTCACCATAACGAGAAGGACGTTTCTTTTCCCTTTTAGATCTTCTCAATGTCTCTTCAGACCTCTCTTCTTTTCCCTTGATAGTTTCTGTGTGAGTTTCTTCATCTGATTCATCTGTTTGATCCAAATCGTTTCCTTCGCTGGTTTCATTTTCGTTTGATTCATCATCTTTGAAACCAATACATTTGATGTCTTCCTCTATTATGTCAACATGTCTGGCTACTATTATTTTATTATTAATCAGAATTCTATATCCAACTTCTGTATAACCTAATAAGATTCCTAATTCTGCCTTTTTGTCCCATTTAGAGTTTCTTTTCTCTTCTGGTACTCTAACAAATACTCTGCTTCCATACAGACGTAAATTTTTGACACACGGTTTTTCACCAAAAAATATTTCATATGGAGTTTTCCTCTCTATCGTGTTAGCTAAGGTCCTGTTTTTAAGATAGGCAGCAGTTCTTACAACCTCTGGCCAAAATCTCTTGTTAACTCTGGCTTCAGCTAACAAACACCTTGCTATATCCATTATTGATCTATTATACCTTTCTGCAATACCATTTAATTCGTGTGTATATGGGGGACAAGCACTTATATTAATTCCTTTAGTTTGAGCAAAGCGATAAAACCTTGAGTTTAAATATTCCTTCCCATTATCGCATCTTTATTTTTTAATCATTTTTCCAGATAAATTTTGTATTTCATTAATATATTCTACAAAGCATTCATAGACTTGATCCTTGGATTTAATGCAGTAGACTTTAGCCAGTTTGCTGTATTCATCAATGAATGAAAGAAAGTATTTTTCACCACAATTTCCAGCTGTTGCGTGTGGCCCATTTAAATCAGAATGTATTACTTCCAGTATCTCTTTTGCTTTAGTTCTACTATTATTAAAAGGTAGATTATGCATCTTGTTCTGTATACAAATAGCACATTTCATATGTTCAGGTTCTAGTTCTTTTGGCAATCCAATCAATAGCTCATTTCTACATAGAATATTTAGATAGTTAAAATTTACATGACCAAGAGTGCGATGCCATTTTTCTTTTTGTGTTTGTATTGTTTCTTTACCAATGCTTGATACATTAGTACATATTTCACTATCTTGATCTTCAACGAAACTTGTCATTTTGTAAAGACTTCCTTCCTTTTTTGCTATTGCTACTAATTCATTATTTTTGTTGTAAATCTTTGAGACGCATCCTTGTGAGATAACTTTATTTTCATTTGTTACTTTGGCGTAACTGATTAAATTTTGCTTCATATCTTTTACATAAAATACGTTTGGCAAAGTAACTTTAAATTTATTATTATATACAAGAAATAGAGTATTTATGCGTCCAATTTTTGTTGCCTTAAGTATACGACCATCCCCTAACTTTACTTCTGTGGGTGTCTTTAAAATAATGGATTCCTCAAAGTATGTGTCATCATTTATAATGTGATGCGTACAACCACTATCTAATAACCAATCAATTTGTTTCTTATTTTGTAATCTTTCAACTATACCTGGTAATGCTTTTACTTCAGCACTAAAGCAACTTCCTCCACGAGGTTCTGTATTTTGATCATTTCCGCGTCTTCCACGGTAGTTTCCTCTTTTATATTGATGACACTCACTCTTGGTTCCACCATTTGGATACTTACCATGAGTATTATGGTATTGACCACGTTTCGGATACCCTCGATAATTATTTGCATTTACATGCCAACAATCTTTCTTCATATGTCCAATCTTCCCACAACCAAAACAAGTTGGTTGTTTTTTATTTACACTTGTTGAATCTGCTGTAAATACGTTTGACCTTGCCCCAGTTTCTACATTACTGTCTTCCTCATTTTTTCTATTTGTTTCATTTTTATCTTGCCCTTTAGGTATTCTACTGTTCTTTCTCTTTCGGGGAGTACATCAATGAGATCGCCAATATGGCTGTATGAGCTCGGTAGACTTTTGAGCATGTAGTTTAATTTTTCGTGTTCCGTAATTTTAGCACCAGCGGCCTTAAGGTCATTCACGGCTCTTTCAAAACTATCGAAATATATCGTTATATCTGAATAATTTGTCAGCTTTAGTTTTTCTAGATTATTTCTACAAACAATCTGTAATGCAGTTGATTCCTTTAAATACATGTCGTCAAATTTTGTAATTATATCGTAGGCGGTGTCCAGATCACCTATATATTCTAATTGTTTGTTGGTGATCGCACTATATATGTAATTCGTCGCTTTTATGTCCATGTCTTGCCAACCTTTTTTGTCATCCGTCTCCTCCCTCTTTCTTTCTACTACAATTTTGCAATTTTTGTAATGTAGAAGTTTTATGATACGTTTCTTCCAATTATTATAATCGGACCCATCGAAAACTGGTATCGTAATATCATCGTTCTTCACATAGGCCATTTTGACAAATCTTTCTGCGCACTTTCAATTTATTAACTATTTTAATCAATTAACAGCTACTAATATTTTTAAAAGAATAATTATAAACCACTGACTGCTACCATGTTAAAAAGTATTCACTTTGCTTAAACATATATTTATTATTTAAGTACAAAGAATAACATACGATAATATGTGAGACACTACAACGACGAGCGACGAAAACGGAATGACGAAATATAAGAAAGAACAAAGGAACAAAAGCGTATAACGCGAAGTTCACTGCACAAGGAAACTATCGCCCAGTGACCACAGCGCCAATTTGCTATAAATGCAAATGTATCACCATACACATATACATTCAACAAAATGTATCACTATTGACTATTGTAGAACAATAAATATAATAAAAATGAACCCGAGGGAGGCTCGAACCTACAAAAAAGTCTAGAGCGGTTTAGCAGTCGGACACTGACCGCAGGACCACTGATGTCGTTGAAAATGTATGAAATACTTGAGAGTATGGAGCAGTGGCGTTGTGGCGATACGTGTGTCACGTGGGCATATTGTCCTGCCGGCTCCCACCTGAGCAGCGGCTCAGTCCCACTCCAACCTTTGAAGGATACAGAACATAATACGCCCTTTGCTCAGCCATCACAAGTGGTGTCAGAAGTGAACCAAAAATAACTCAGTAAAACACAAATTAAGAATAAAAAAAAAGAGAGAGAAGGAAGGAAAGGTGCTCACGAAGGAAAAATACACACAACAATGCAATCAATTGCCATCATATACACACTTACACAGTAAGTGACACAATATTATTACGTAAACTGACTTGCATGACACTTATACATATACATAGTTGTTGAAAAGGGTATCATTTCGTTTCACCCTACATTAGTAAAAAAATAATCAGTCAAAATTCCGCCTGAAAGACCAGAACGTCACAAAAACCACAGACACACAAGTCCAATCTTTTACGAAGAAACGGAGGCGAAAATGCCAAATACAGTGACATTCCGCGATGTATATTTTACAATTCCTACCTTCGACGGCAGAAATATACACGTAGAAACTTTCATCCGCGCATGTAATAGGGCAAATGCCGTTCTACCAGACACAGACAGATCTAAATTTTTAGAATTATTGCCATGCAAACTAACTGGAAATGCAATCGAAATAGTAGATACGAAAACCTACTCAACTTTAAGCAATTTATTATCAGACCTTAAAACAGCATTTAGTAAACCAATCGAACTATCTGATCTAGAATTCGAACTAAAATGTACAGCACAAAATTACGGTGAATCAGTCTTTAACTATTCTATACGATGGTGGAAGAAGGAAGCGACGGAAAAAGAAAGGAAGGAAGAAGGTGTTTCGTCCTAGGCCTGCTAGCGGACTCGTCAGTAAGTGTAAGGAATATTACAAAGCATCTTGTGGATAAGTATATTTATTTAACTTATTAATTATTAAGTAGACTTATTAAATAGATTGATACAACATTTTATATTTCGCTTTGATGGACCATTGCGTAGTTCTCAACAGCGCTAGGTTCTAAAACTATAAGAAAACCATAGAATGTGGCGAAACTTGTTCATGCAATGCTGCAAAAGAATGCAACCTCATAGTAAGGCGTAGTAGCAGGCCCTGCCTTAGGCTACGGGTACAGTGGAACCGAATTTCGGCCTTACGATGTCGGATGTATTCGGAAACGAATCAACGCCATGAGATTAAATGGAAGCGGTGTCACTGCATACGACCCGAATGCGTGCGAAGACGCGAGACACTTGACGGGTTTTTGATTTTTTCGTCCGAACTGAAGTGGCTGGCCCACCCGTAGCGAGGGTCGTGGCCCTTTTTTCTACATAGGTTCGTCCTAAATAAATAGAAATACGATCTTTTCGTCCGAATATGCTAGCCGATCAACTGAGTTTGATTTTTTCGTCTGAAATTGACCGTGGTCCCAATACTTCACGATGGACTTTTTGTTGGTATATTGTCGCATTGATTTTGACATTTCGGTCAATGAATATTAATGGGTCTTCCCCGTTGTACAAGTAACCACCGTGAGCCGCGAGGTGTTACAAAACTCTACAGAGTTGGTATGAGAACCACTATAGTTACGCTGCCGTTGCATGGCCGGTCGGACTCACGCAGTTTATGACAAAGTCGTTGCTATTGTGTTAAAAAAGAGAAATGATGTGTCCACTGGCATTGCTTGTCTCTTGAAATTGAGAACGCTCGCGCTTCATCCCCACCACTGGAGGGGGTCCCCCCCGGGTTCGAGTGGAAGGAGCCCGCTGATACGTTTTGACTAGTCAACATGTCCCGGAGGCAGATAGCTTAGAAAAAGTAACAAATGGCTTCGTATCCGTGAGACAACACTAATGCAACCGTGAAACTTTTTTATTGTTACTTATTTCGTTATGAAAATTGCATTAATATATTATTGAGGTTATTGTGATTAAAATGAGGTCAAACACGATATAATTTGGATCATATTAGCCAAATTTGTAGAGGGATAAATTAGAAGGAAAAAGGTTTATTGTGAAAAATGTAATTTGAGAGTTTATAATGAAATTCGATGTCCGTCTTTCACATTCGAGCGTCGGTTGCCAACTAACTTATTTGCCGCTTGTTAATGTTTAATTGTGTTTCCGAGGAAACACTTAGCTAGTTTCACTTTCTACACCGCTGGTTTCACTCTCTACACTCGGCCATTCTGACTGAATATTCACCTTGAATATTCACTATCATTCATTCATTATTCATCTCCATCACTATTAAGTAAATCTTCAAAATCATCATCTATCCAAGGCTTCATATAATCATCTGATGATGAAGTTTGTCGAGGTCCTTCATGTTCACCGATTTTATGAACAATGTATCGATCATTACGTAATACTTTGGTGATTTCATACGGTCCAAAATATTTATGAGCCAATTTTAATCCTGGACCCTGCTGAGTTCGCTTTATTGCAACAATATCGCCTCTGCTATAATTAAAAGCTTTCTTCCTCTTCGCATCGTAATTCCTCTTATTTTGGATCTGGATTTTCTCAATATTACTTTTTGCTTCATCTCGTAGTTCATCTCGTTTACTTACAAAAGATGAAATTAACTCGTTCTGTAGAAGTTCTTTAATATCAGGATCATCACGAATACGAGGGTGTACTCCAAACAACAATTGAAAAGGAGTCATCCTTATACTCCGTTGCATCGTGGTATTCAAACATCGTTGAGCCACATCTACGTACTTATACCATTCATCATGTTTTGGTGCTGCCAGCTTCGTCAGCAATGGTATAACTGTCCGATTTAAACGTTCCACCTGACCATTTCCTCTCGGGATGCCAGTCGTAATTAGAATGTGTTCAATATTCTCTGATCTGCAGTAATCCCTGAATTCTCTTGACACAAATGCAGACCCTCTATCAGAAATGATTCTTCTTGGGTTACCAAATACAATTGATTGTTTCCGTAGACGATCAATTACTTCCGAGGCAGTAGTCGACTTTGTTGTATACAACCACACAAACTTTGAAAAGGCATCCACAACAGCAAAAATATGGACGTAACTTTTCTTTGTCGATGGAAGTGGACCTAAGTGGTCAATATGAAAAGTATCCAACGGGACACTTCCTTTTTCAATAGGATTAAGAAAACATTCTTGCTTTCCTTGTCGTCGCTCAGCAAGAATACAAGAAATACAATTTCGTATCACCTTTTCAACTTTGTTTCGCAGTCCAGATATCCAGAAGTCCCTTTGAATTAACGTCTCCGTTTTTCCAACAGCAAAATGTCCCTGCTCATGCGCTCTTCGAATGATCGGTAACTGCATTGCTTTAGGAACAACTAAACGTACTTCTTCACCAACGTCTTTGTACAATAGCCCATTCCGTAAACTGTACCCATCAAGTCGTCCTTGTTTTACATCTTCTAACTTCTTTTTCACATCTTCATCCTCTGTCATACTACTCTCACACTCGTCTATCATCAAGCATGTCGGAAGCGGGTTTCTACTTAACGCATCGACATGACGCATCCTTATACCAGGACGATGCTCAATTGAGTATTGAAATTCTTCTAACAACAATGCCCATCGAGCCACTCGCACACAAAGATCTTTCTTATTCATTGTAAGAGTGAACGCCCGACAATCAGTTACAATTTTAAATGTGATGCCTAACAAATATACACGGAATCGCTTAAGCGCTTTAACAATGGCAAGCACTTCTAACTCGTAACTCGTATATTTTTCCTCGGCCGGCGTCGTTTTTCCGCTCGCGAAATAAATTGGATGTAAAAGCTGGTCTTCATCATTTCTCTGCAAGAGGATCGCTCCATATCCATACATTGATGCGTCAGTATGTAATTCCGTATCAGCACCTAACCGATATAAACCTAACACGGGCCTCTCGCTTAGCAACATCTTTAATTTAATAAACGCTTCTTTCTCGGCTACATTAAAATTAAATTTCACATTCGTTTTCACCAGATTTGTCAATGGTCGAGCAATCGTTGAATACCCCGCAATAAATTTTCGAAAGTATCCGGTTAAACCTAAAAACGCCTGAACTTGACGAATACACGTAGGTTCCGGAAATCGTTTCACCGCGTCCGTCTTACGTTCCGATGGTCGAACAAACCCGTCTTCAATCGTATGACCTAGAAACTCAACGCGTCTTTGTAAAAGGTGACATTTCTTCCAATTAATTATTAACCCGGCCCTACTCGCTGTTTCTAATACTCTCTTAAGACTCTTTATACCGCTTAAATCGTCTTTAGAAGGGATTATTATATCGTCCATGTACACTAACACTGTACCATCCCGAATCAACTCCCTAAAAATTACATTGACATATCGTTGGAAAACGGAAGGCGAATTACAAAGACCAAACGGCACACGCAAAAATTCAAACTGACCGTCAGGAACAATGAACGCCGTAAATTTCACACTTGATTCATCAACTCGCACATGAAAGAACCCGTCTTTTAAGTCAAGTGTACTAAAAATCTTAGCACCCTGTAATCTGTCAAGTTGGTCCTCTATCAACGGCAAAGGATAGCGATCCTTTATTATTTTCTTATTTAATAACCGATAGTCTATGTGAACCGTCTTTCTTTTCCACTAAAACTATCGGACTCGCATAGTCAGAAGAAGAGGGACGCACAATACCCTTTTTCTCCCATTCATCAATCTGAGTATTTACAATATTTTTCTCCGCCGAAGATAAGCGTCTCGCTTTTTGGTAAATAGGTTCGTCATCCTTAAGAACAATTTTCATCTTAAAGTCTGTCTCAATTGTCTTATTCGGTCTGTAATTGTCGATCATTGTCGATACTAACTGTCTAGATTCTACATCACGTACGTGAAGAAGCTGATTAATCTCTGTTTCGTTCTGTAAATCGATCTGTAACACTTCTGGTCCGTCGTTATCATTGTTAGTTTCGCGGATGGGACTGATACTAATTTGACCATATTTTGCATGAACTTCCACTTTGTCTAGGAAATCAGCTCCGATCAGTATTTTCTGTCTCAAAACCGCATCAGAAATTACTCGAAAAAGAACCGGATATGTATTACCGTCAATTGTCAAATTTATATGATATTCTCCCAACACCGGAATACCGTTAGAGCCTACTCCCGAAAAACGCGTCAATGACGGTCTGAACTCCGATAGTTCGCTCTTAATCTTCAAATATTCGTCTTCACGCATCAACGAAATGTCGCTTCCAGTGTCCAAAAGCGCTTCCACACACTTACCGTCAATCAAAACATCTTTCATAAAGGTCTTACGCGAGGAACATGACACAACGCAGGCATTCTTCAATTCGTCATCCCTCTTCCTGCATTTTGCTGCGATATGACCATACTCCCCACATTGAAAGCATCTAACACCAAGGTCCTTCGTAGGGCACACCGTGCTAATATGATTACGCATGCCGCAGTTGTAACAGCGTGTCTGGTTCGGCACCGCTCTTTTCACTCCACTGCTACTAGCTTCATTCTTCTCGCTCCTGGCACCATCACTGATCTTCTCACCTCGCTCTATTCTCGTTGAAACACTTCCCCGCCTGTCCTGCCGACTGGAATTCATAGCGTACCGATCCCGCAACCTTACTTTCTCAAACGCTTCAAGTAATGCCTCCTTCGTCGAAAACCGAAGAATACGCGCTTGGTCGCGCAATGAATTGTCTGGGATTCCTTCAATAATATAATCCACCATCTCTTCCGCGTCTATTGGTACACGATTTCCAAGTATTGTTTTGTCATGGACATATTCATGAAATGTTTCCTCTTTCCTCCACAAGCGTTCCTCAAATTTTCTTCGCAAAGTTACTCTGCTTTGCCGGTGACGAAACACGGCTTTCAACTCCTCAATTATCCCGTCAGGCGTCATTCCTATATGCTCAGGTCTTGAGTGAAACCACTCGAGCGCCTTCTTCTTCAACTTCATTCCGATCAGAAGTTTCACGGAATTATCTTCTAATTTGTACACATCCTTTATGAACTTCAGCTGCCGTTCCCACGTATCGAAATCACTGGAAACACCATCGAACTCACTCAGTAGATCTGCGATGGTCGTCAAATTCATCCGTGTGCGAGATCGAGCTACACCATTGTCATCGTCTAATAGTCTTGGTGCCCGATCACCGTTCACCACCTCCGCACGATCGTTACCACGTAAAACTGCAATCTCTCGTCGAGCAAGCTCAAGCTCACGTTCAGCGAGTTCCTTTTCTCGTCTAAAGAACTCAACTTCCCTGTCGTGCAACTCATTCTCACGCTGCATATTTTCTTCACGGCTATTCTCTTTCATCCAATCTCCAGATGGGTCGTCTTCCATCAATCGGGCAATAAGCTCGGCCTTTGTCCCCGCCATGAGCAATCCACGAGCTTTCGCCTTTTCACGCAAGTCCGCAATTCTAAATTCACTTGAGTCCGGCATGTCGTCGTCACAAATATCGTTATCTCTTCACACACCACTTATTGTCACAAATATCGTTTTACGTTCACACACCCCGTCTGAGAATCTGAACACGTCACGATCGTCTCTATCGTCTTCGTCGTATTTTTTTTCACGAACACCGCTCTCACTTTAAAACACCAAACACATTCACAAAATTTCTCTTCAGTTATCCCGGACGAGCCCCCAAAATGTAGAGGGATAAATTAGAAGGAAAAAGGTTTATTGTGAAAAATGTAATTTGAGAGTTTATAATGAAATTCGATGTCCGTCTTTCACATTCGAGCGTCGGTTGCCAACTAACTTATTTGCCGCTTGTTAATGTTTAATTGTGTTTCCGAGGAAACACTTAGCTAGTTTCACTCTCTACACCGCTGGTTTCACTCTCTACAAATTCATGTCCCTTTTCTATGGCGTGCATCATAGATGTGAACTCACAATCGTCGGAATAGAATACGCAGCCACTGGCACCGCTCCACTTCGCACAGCCGATTCGGAGTCCTCTGACGACGTCGTAAGGCCGAAAGTCGGTTCCACTGTACCCGTAGCCTTAGACACTAGGATAGTAGGGAATTGTCGAAGGTTATATATATAGTCGTGGTGACTTATATAACCACTTTCGGGAGCCGGATCGTCGTGCTCGTCCCCTAGCGGCGTATGTGGGAAGTGCCCCCACAAGCGGTTAGAAACAGTATAAAGACTATCTAACGAATAGAATAGTAGAAGTAAAATACGTAGCAGTAAAAGCATTTGTACGCGGTCTTGTAGATAGCATAAACTATCAAATGCCTAGACAAAATCCAACACTTCAATCAGCAATAAACGAGGCAATAGATATTGAAAACGAACTATTAAAACGCCAAAAATTACACCAAAACAATATATGCCACGAAGAAGGGTCACAAGACTCTAATAAAGCGCACGTTCGATTTATGGAAACAACTAATCATAAAACTACAATGCCAGACGAAAATTTCTGTCATTTTTGTGAAAAGATAGGACATACAGTACAGGAATGTCGTTCTCTACAACGACACAAAACTACCCAACGTAACTATTCCCACAATTCGGGCAGATCATTCTCACGGAGTAACCCTAGCTACAGAAACACAAACCGAGGATTCAGCACCCGAAAAGACACGTACGATGGAAGACGAGACGACCGACCTAATGCGCACGGAGAAAATTATCGAGACACTTCACGAAATAACAGAAACAATTCACGTGTTACGAGCCGAGGGCTGAGGGGCACGGCTGCGGAGCCGAAGATCGGTTGTTTAAGAGTTTTGTTAGTTAAACGGTCGAGCCGTTTGATGGGAAATGTGTGGATGTGCCAATGCTTATTGCATCAATGGGTGCCACTGGAAGGTCAAGGTTTTTGTGGATGTGCCAGTGCCTATTTCATCACTGGGTGCCACTGGAGGGTTAGAGTTTGTGGATGTGCCGATGCTTATTTCATCAATGGTTGCCACTGGAAAGGTTGTTGTGGATGTGCCAATGCTTATTTCATTACTGGGTGCCACTGGAAGGTAATTGTGGATGTGCCAGTGCTTATTTAATCACTGGGTGCCACAGGAATGTTAGTAATTATTGCCTCGTAACTATCGATACACCTCGAGCGGTTAAGATGTATCTATTCGGTGGATTGATACTACTGCTTATGATTGGTATAGGAAACAGAATGAATTAAATACGTCTATAATCAAATAATCAAATGTCTATATTCTTTTACTTTAAAGAATTACAATACATAAATATCGCGGAGTTAAAACCCACGCTTATAGTCTTTTAACGAATATAAATATTAGAATGCTCGAAAGGGAATGCTACCCGATCTTGCTGTCTTTCGACGAATGCGAACGTTGAAATAAATATCGGATTAATGATCGAAAGGGAATTTAACCCGATCTCACTGAGCTTAACAGAACTTTTGACGATCAATTACGGCGTAAACACGTAGCTTGACTATTCAGAACTAAGCTATTAATAAATAAAAGTTGCTCGAAGGGGACTTGAAGCCGATCTCGCTGGAATCAGTATGGCTATCTGGCACCGACATGGTACACAGTTAGTAAGGTCCATACTGAGCCCCGAGAGTAGATTTCATGCCCTTTTTATATCCGAAAAGCGGACCAAAAATATGGTGGGGGTACAGAATCTTCCAAGGGAGTCCAAAAGATCGCCCTGAAGCGTCGCGACGGCGTTCTCCGCATCGAACTATTTTAGAAAAAATGAAATAATTTGTTTAGGGGCAGTCAGTGGCAGCCAAATTTGATAATACATAAACTAGACACCCCATCCTATATGTGTATATAAAAATTAGCGTGAAGCCAGGTGAATTTCGCAATTAATCAATAAATTTTTTTATAAATAATTTACAAATTTCCGAAAAAGTATCGTTTTATACATACCTAATCCTTGTTGATGCAGTTCCCGCAAATAGAAAAAGCATTAAGGTCCTAAGCATCGTTTTATTAATTTTCCAATCCTAAATAGGCGTTTTTCCCCACTGTGCGTCGCGGAAGGGGCAGACTCGACTGCATGCACTCTTGATTTCCAAATAAGGGCATAATAGACAAAACGAAGGAAAAGATACTTCCTACGTAACACACGCGTTAGATACAGAAATAATTCACATGATAGATACAGAAACAATTCACGCGATAGATACAGAAATAATTCACATGATAGATACAGAAACAATTCACGCGATAGGTACAGAAATAATTCGCACGATAGATACGGAGATAATTCACGGATTAAGAACGATCTCCACAAAAGGAACAGATACAGAGGTGACTCGAATAACAGATTTGAATATCGGAACAAATTCACCGGACACATATAAGAATAACTCAAGTAATAGATACCGAAACAACTCAAGAGATAGATATAGAAACGACTCGCAAGACAGACCTGAATACACTGACGACTGAAACACACATGACGCGTATGACAAAGCAGAAAATACAAAGTTTAGACACAAATTGGAAGAAAACAGTACAAGTATAATCGAAACAGCAATTAAAAACTTAGTAATAAAAAACTTCAGCGATGTCTCGCGGGAAGGCACGGCGCGGGACACAACATTACAGTGCCGAATGGAAACAGATTAGAACAGCAAACCCAAACAAAACAAGCTAATGTATCATGCGGAATTTCCAGAAATCATCAACCACCTACGATACACATACACACACCCGACGTACGCAATAGCATCATAAAACAAGTAAACCTCATAAAAATTACTAAAATTGCAAAACACATAAAAATTAATCAATATATAATATACGAACTACGAGGTATAACAGAGGGAAAAAGTAACATCTTAGGATCGTGTTTAATCACCGTTGAAAAAATTCCAGTAGAATTCCAAGTAGTAGCAGACTCGTTTCCTCTGACAGAAGACGGACTTTTAGGTGACGCTTTCTTTAAGCAAACTCGGGCTGACATATTATATTCCGACGCTTGCATAGCATTTAAAAATCATAGTATACCATTCGCGACACCGGAAATAGTTGAAATACCACCCAGATCGAAAATTCAAATGCACATTAGATTAAAACGCACAGATCTCCTATAAGGATATGTGGGAGCTTCGTTGTATCGATGGTGGAAGAAGGAAGCGACGGTGAACACGAAGGTGTTTCGTCCTAGGCCTGCTAGCGGACTCGTCAGTAAGGCGTACTAGCAGGCCCTGCCTTAGACACTAGGATAGTAGGGAATTGTCGGAGGTTATATATATAGTCGTCGTGACTTATATAACCACTTTCGGGAGCCGGATCGTCGTGCTCGTCCCCTAGCGGCGTATGTGGGAAGTGCCCCCACAGATATATGTGGCGGTAGCCACATTCAAATAGCCGCGGGCACGCGCTTGGCAACAAACGCCAGCAAACACCGAGGCACTTCGGCAAACCTCGGCTGGATCGCTGGAGCAGCGCGAGAGAGCTCGCGACGAGTCATGGATCTCAGAAGTATGCCGCTCATCGAAGTTGACAGTCCGTAGGGCCGTAGCTAGCTAACGAATAAATAAAATCTGTCTTTGGCGGAGATCGCAGTAGGGAACGTCATTTCACCCTACATATATACCAAAAATTAAAGCACATGAAAAATTGTATTTAGGAAATGCCGTAGTTAAAAATTATAACAATATAACATACATAAGGTTAGAAATTTCAGAATTAGAGTTACAACCCATTGAAAAAATTTCGGATACATTAGGAACCATCACAGATGTAACAGATTTTCATGGTACTCAAACAGAATACCATGCAGCAATCTTTACCATAAAAACAAATGAACGATCCGAAAAACTGAGAACGCTCCTGCACTTATTAGAAAATCTAAATGACGAGGAGAAGCAACATGTTTTACAATTAGCGTCAGAGTACTCAAATTTATTTTACATCCCCGGTGATCGATTACGACATTCTTCAGTAATCAAACACAAAATACACACAACAGATGAAAGACCTATTAAGATAAAACAATATCGGGATCCCCCTGTACACAAACTAGAAATCCAAAAACAAGTTCAAAATTTGTTAGACGAAGACAATCCAACCATCCGCCTCGCCGTACAATTCACCGATCTGGATTGTTCCCAAAAAACCAGACAACAAAGGTGTTACGAGCCGGGCTGTGTGGCAGCACGAGAGGCCGGCGAGGGGTATATTACCCAGGAATATGGTTATCAATTTGTTAGTTAAGGTGCGCGGACGAACCTGATGCGAAATCAAGGAGCCGCTAGGATTATTGAGAGCGAGGACGAACCCGGTGCGAAACCGGGGAGCCTCAAGGAGGGGGAGCATGCGCGGACGAACCCGATGCGAAATCGGGGAGCCGCAGCAGGGTGAAACGTCGTGGACGAACCCGGTGCGAAATCGGGGAGCCACTAGGAAGAAGTTCACAGACGAACCCGATGCGAAATCGGGGAGCTGCTAGGAGGTTGGTTTATTCACAGACGAACCTGGCGTTTGACCAGGGAGCTGTTCGGAGGTTGGTAAACTTACGGACGAACCCGATGCGAAATCGGGGAGCCGTAGGACACGGACGAACCTGGCGCGAAACCAGGGAGCCGTAGGAAGGGTTAGGTTTCGTGGACGAACCCGATGCGTAATCGGGGAGCCACTAGGTTGGAATATGTAGATTGTTTGTTTGGATAAAGATGTGCGAACGAATCCGATGTGAGACCAGGTAGTCGCGGGAAATGTTAGTTGCCTCGTAACTCTAAATTATTATTTGATACAACTCGAGCGGTAAAGTTGTATCGGTGGGAACGTTGTTACCAATATGCAAGGATTGCGGGGTAAAGATAGGTTTAACGAATCTACTCGATTTATAAGTGAACGTATAAAGTTATATTCTGAGTTTTCAGTATTAATACAAATGTTACTGTCGCGATGAATTAATATAAAGTGTGTAAGTTACATAAGTATTTGCACGGTGTTGACGCACTGGCGATGCGGGGACTGAGAGCCGCTATTAGAATATGCCGAAAGAACTTCAACCGGACAAGCGGATTCTAACGGGTTAATCTTTGATTCGAGAGGTGCGCTAAGCCCAATCTCACTGGATATAACTGATTCTATACAAGCGTGACACGACGTGACTCTACGCGTGACTATGTTACTCTGAACCCAAGAGGGTAGAAACCAAAGGGTTTATATAGTCCCAAAATGCGCGGGGATGCACTGGAACTTTCCATATAAGGAAATATAGGAGTCGTCGTCGGGCCACGCCCGTCTTGGGTCATGATGCAGCTGACCGTGTTTGTACTAAGGTCCCTTTTATTTGTTTATATTAAACGGAAGAATTTTAGGGCGTTTTCCCTTCACAAATGCGAGCTCGAAAACGCGTTGAGAGCGACGTATGGAAAATATTCTTCATACGTAACAAAGGTAACAAAAAATGGCGAATGGTTATAGATTTCAGGAAATTGAATGAAAAGACGATCACAGACGCGTACCCCCTTCCGAATGTAATCGATTTTCTGGACCAATTAGGCAATGCCCAATATTTTTCGGTTTTGGATTTGGCATCAGGTTTTCACCAGATAGAAATGCACTCAGAGGACAAACAAAAAACAGCGTTTTCCGAAATGGTCACTTTGAATTTAACCGTATGCCACTCGGCTTGAAAAGGTAAGTAGGTTAGCAAACAGATTGACGAACGCAGGACTTACATTACAGACAGAAAAATGTCAATTTTTGAGAAAAGAAGTGACATATTTCGGTCACACAATTACAAAAGACGGCGTGAAACCGAATTCCAGCATTGTATCGGCTATTCAAGATTTTCAAGACCAGAAAACAAAAAGAATATCAAACAATTTGCAGGGCTAACAGGATACTGTAGGCGCTTTATAAAAAACTATGCAAACATTATTTCACCATAAACACGACTGCTTCGGAAAAATGTAAGTTTTACGTGGAATACAAAACACCAATTGCCTTCGATACACTGAAGAACAAGATTATTGAACAGCCAATTCTACGATACCCGGATTTTGCAAAAGCATTTACATTAACCACCGACGCGTCCGATGATGCGATAGGCGCCGTATTAAGCCAGGAACATAATAACTTCAACCATACAGTAGCATTTTATTCAAGATCACTCACAACATCAGAACAGTTATACAATACGACGAGAAAAGAATTACTAGCAATCATAAATGCGATCGAACACTTTAGACCCTATTTATATGGTAAAAAGTTCACCCTGATCACAGACAATAGAGCACTTACATATTTGATACACAAGGCAAACCCACCACAACAATTACAAGGATGCAGTCTCAATGTGACAGCCGTACCGTTTGGACGTGTCGTAAACCCCGTGCGTATCGTGAACGCGAGTGCCACTAAGAGTCAATTCAAGTGTTCAAAGTGAAGTTTCTCATGCGTTTACCAGTGCAACAGTTCAAAACAGTATCGTCCATCCACAGAAGAGCGCAAGCTCCTGTGAATATTCTGTCATAAGCATCTCGGTGCAATCTTTTCACCGAAATGACCACCGTCAAAAATACCCCCAATGTACAACAACGTCGAAGCT
Organism: Nomada ruficornis; assembly: GCA_951802695.1. Lineage (NCBI taxonomy): Eukaryota > Metazoa > Arthropoda > Insecta > Hymenoptera > Apidae > Nomada > Nomada ruficornis. Next base: position 13,719,746 of record OX637850.1, read on the forward strand.
ATACCAATGTCGTCCAGAGTGACAACTTTCCAAAGAAAGAACAAACTATCGTAATTGAAGCCAAGGAGGGAATACAGATAAAAGACTATGTCCAAGCCTTGGGAAAATTAACCAGCCCAAGCAATATTCGATTCATATCGAGAATCTCTTTCGGTAGAATTGGCGTATTTTTCGCTAGCAAAGACATCACAGACAACATCACAGGTAAATACAATCACATCAGAATCAACAACACAGATCTTTCGCTGAGACCGCTCATTAACAAATACCAACGTATCATAATATCAAACGTTTACCCTACGATCCCCCATGCAATAATAGAAGAAAGTTTTGACAAGCTAGAAATCAAAAGAGAATCGGCCGTCTCTTTTCTAAGAGCCGGCATAACAGAAGAAGGCTATGCGCATATACTTAGTTTCCGTCGGCAGATTTACATACACCCAGAGGACGTACACAAGGTTCCAGAGTCAATCAAAATAGAACACGAGCAAACAACATACCGGGTGCATCCTTCTACCGAATCAATAAAATGCTTCATATGTAAGCAGGAAGGACATGTTGCTAAAAATTGTAAAAACAACGAAGACCACTCAATAAGCAACGACACATCGAAAGAAACTCCCTGCACCAACACCAAAGAAACAACCGAAACAGTATCGCATACCAGTAACGCAAATGTTTCCCACGAACTAACAAATAATACACAAAACAGAGCAACGGAAAACACAGAAACAGTACTAAACATGGAAATAGACAACACTCCTATTTCACTAAAACGTACTCGCGAGGAAATTACCGACACTTTAAGCAGTACCTCAAAAGAAACAATGAAGGAGCCAGTCGGTAAACCGCTAAAGAAAAAAATGATCCTTACAGATTCCACGACGAAAAATCTAGACACTATGCTAGATCCCATAAAACATATGCTGAATGAACCAGGTAAATTATTAAATTATAATCAGCTTAAAAACTTCCCTTTATGTACGAACTCTATCCACATCTAAAAGATAGAAGCATTAAAAATCGATTTACCAGGATCACCAGAAAACTACGGAAACCTCCACAATTCAACGTGTCAACAGTCTCTCCAATCCCTTCATCTGAAGGCGAGACTACAAATGAGCCACAGACTGTACCCAGTGCATCCAACCCCCCTTCATAATAAATACCTACGTTTTCTCTTGTGCGAGCATCTCATGTCAAACAAGATATTACAGTGGAACGTAAATAGTCTAAACACACGATTAGAATTCCTACAAAAACTAATCCACGATCATCAGCCAAATATACTGTGTCTACAAGAAACAAATTTCAAAGAAAATAAATGCATCAGTATCAAAGGTTTTAATGTTACATTTAAAAATAGACCGAATGCCGTAGCTGCAAGCGGCGGAGTCGCAATATACATAAAAGAAAACATACACTACTCAGAAGTAATACTTCAAACTAATCTGGAAGCAGTTGCAGCCTTAGTTACGCTACTTGGAAAGCAAATATCTATCTGCAATGTGTACATCCCTAACAACCATCAACTACAGGAAACGGAACTAATTAGTCTTATCCAGCAACTCCCTAAACCTTTTATTCTATTAGGAGACATGAATAGTCACAACGAACTGTGGGGGTCAACACACACAAATACCAGAGGCAAAATTATCGAAAACACAATAATCAAGTCCGACCTCATACTATTAAATACCACAGAACCAACTCATTTCAACTCAGCAAATGGTTCCTACAGCTCAATAGATTTGGCCTTTTGCAGTCCCTCTCTTTGCGATACCATTGAACTTACAGCTTCTCAGGATCAATATAACAGTGATCATTTTCCTCTATTCATTGAATTAATAGGAAGTAATACAAACGACCTTATAGCCATACCCAGATGGAAATTTAAAAAAACAGACTGGCCAAACTACCGCAAAACAATAGAACAAAATATCCCACTACTAGAAAGTCCTAACAATGACAACTGCGAACGAATCCACGAACTACTGGAAGAATTCAACAGGGTAATTATCAATGCAGCCACACATTCCATACCCAAAACTTCCAATAAAAAAGGTAGCAGAAGTTTTCCATGGTGGAACGAAGAATGTGACGATGCAATAAGAAACAAAAAATGCCTTCAACGTCTACAAGAAGCATAAGACAGACACAAATTTAATTGAATTCAAATCTAGAAGAGCAATAGCAAGGAAAACCTTGAAAGAAGCCAAAAGAAATTCGTGGATGAAGTACATATCTTCGCTAAACAACAGAACAACAAGAGAAGAAATGTGGAGTAAGTTAAAGAAAATAAACGGCCAAAAATCCTACCCCGAAATCACATACATAAACGCACCAACCAGTCCCACTACAACTGACTGCAAAGAAATAGCCAACATATTAGCAAACTCATTCGCTATGAACTCTAGTAATGCAAATTTCGATCCAAACTTCCTCAGTACTAAAGCCCATGCTGAAAAAACTCCGTTGCATGATATCGGTACAAATAATAACAATAGCTTAAATACCAAAATAGTATTGAGTGAACTCCAATCGGCGATTAAAACATTAAAAAATTCCAGTCCAGGACCCGATAATATCCCAAATATTTTCATACAGCAAATGCCAGGAGCGGGATTGGATTACCTCTTGCATCTCTTTAACTGCATATGGCTAAACAACGTGTTCCCCCATAGTTGGCACGAAGCAATTGTTGTTCCCATATCGAAACCAGGCAAAAGTAAATTCCACCCTGACAGCTATAGACCCATTGCCCTAACGTGCTGTCTGTGGAAACTATTAGAAATTTTTTTAAATAAAAGGCTGCGATGGTACTTAGAGAAGAACAATCTACTTGGAAAAAACCAAAACGGTTTTAGGCAGTATCGATCAACAATTGACAGTCCCGCCACGTTAGACTCGAGCATATGTGAAGCCTCTCAAAACAAACAACACCTAATCACAATCTGCCTGGACATTGAAAAGGCGTACGATATGGTATGGAGACATCGAATCCTACAAAAATTACAGAAATTAAGCATCAATGGGAATATGTTCCAATTCATCAGTAACTTTGCCAGAAACAGATCAATCTACGTCCGAGTAAATGGCCACCTCTCAAATAAAACCGCAATCGAAAATGGAGTACCACAAGACTCGGTAATAAGTGTAACATTATTCTTGGTAGCAATAAATGAAAATACAGAAATTTTCACCAAACCAGTCAAACATGTCATGTTCGCGGATGACTGCACAATTTATATCACGGGAAAAGATATTAAAACTAGCCAACAAATTCTACAAGACAATCTGGACAGACTCCAAAACTTCGGATCACAAACTAGGTTCAAATTTTCCAAGAACAAAACTGTGGCAACTCTTTTTTCAAATACTAGGAAGGACAAAAATTACCAACTCCAACTGTACCTTGGGCAACACCAAGTTAAAACAACAGACACCCCCAAAATTCTCGGACTGGTTTTTGACACGAGTCACTCATGGATCCCTCTCTTTAAGAGCCTAAAAATGGAATGCACTCGAAAATTAAATATCATGAAAACCATGGCGTCAAAAAGCTGGGGAGCTGAATTTCATATTCTGATCAACACGTACAAAGCCTTAATTCTCTCTAAAATAGACTACGGTTCAATTGTATACGACTCGGCAAAACCGAATCTTCTTAAAATAATGTCACCCGTCCATAATGCAGCAGCTAGAATCGCAACTGGAGCATTCAGGACCAGCCCAGTCGTCGCATTACTAACCGAAGCCAATGTACAGCCGCTTGAACTCAGAAGAAAACAACTAAGCCTAACCTACACCGTTGCCAAACTCTTTACACCAACAAACCCTATATATGATTTAATAACATCAGACAAACATCTACACAGTCCTCGCACAAAACCTACACCCCCGAAACCACTGAACCTCTAATTAAAAAAATTCCTACAAGACATGAAAATCGAAATTCCTCCAGTTCTTCCAAGGAAAAACCTTGCGATTGCTCCATGGACAATACAGACACCTCGCATAATAGACAAATTCTCACAAGTCACCAAAAACACAGATCAAAGCACGATACAAACCCTGTTTTTAGAACTAGCCAATGAATATCCAAACCACCAACAACTATTCACCGATGGCTCAAAGTCAAAAGAAGGGACAGGATGCGCTGTATGCACTCCCGAAGACAAACTCCTATTCAAGTTGCCTGACTCCTACTCAATCTCCTCTTGCGAAGCAGATGCTATTCTCCAGTCTCTGCTGTATGTAGAGAAATCAGCCCATAACAAATTCATTATACTAACCGACTCCCTAAGTACCATATCCGCGCTACAAAACCTGGAAACCAACAGCACAATAATACAAAACGTCATTGAAAAAAATGTTATGCTGAACAGCACTGGAAAAGATCTCCTATACTCTCGGATCCCATCACACGTAGGTATTAACGGAAACGAAACAGCAGACACAGCGGCAAAAAAAGCGAGCACCTCCACATTAGAAACTCACTCTGTACCTGTTCCCTGTCAAGACCTTCAAGAACATCTCATCAAAGTCATAAAAGAACAATGGAATCAAGATTGGAAAACTTCAAGACCTACGGTACTGCATAAAATTCGTGACAATATATATGATATTAGTCCGACAGTCTCTATGAACTAAAAGGACCAAGTAATTCTGACCAGATTAAGAATAGGCCACACCAGACTAACTCACTCCTTCCTTATTACCAAGTCAAACCCAATGATGTGCGAAGTACGCAATATACAAATCTCCATAGAACACATTCTAGCCCAATGTCCCAAATATTGCGCCAAAAGGATACAATATAAGATAACAAACATAGAAAGCATGCTGCAAAAGGCAGACTCGTGCAGGGGAATTTTTAGCCTTCCTAAAAGAAATTGGAATATACCAGCAAGTGTAAAATCTACATGACTATAACATAGTCCCAAAGCAAATGTGGTCACACATTACCTAAGAAGGTGCATGTGACCTTAAACATTAAAAAAAAGAAAAAAAAATTACAACGATGGCAAGTCGTATTAAACGACTACGACTTTGAACTTCACGATCAGCCTGGAAAATTGAACTTGGTAGCTGATGCGTTATCGCGGTATCCAGCAAATATTATGCCAATCAGACAAAGACAATAATTATCGGATACTATAGATACATGCGAAAATAAAAAACCAAAGATATACCACCAACCACAAACTAGAGCACGTTCGACGACAGATGACGGATCAGGAAACCCGCAATTGCGCAAGAGACAATGCAATTCGTAAAGGGATGAAATTGGCTATGTAAGACAATCAGACACCGACTTATCATCAAAATCAGACATGGAACGACAATACACAAATATTAAACTAGATGACACCATAGACGAACATAATAGGGACTCATTGTCGTCAACGTCATCGGAAGATGAACATATAGTACTCAGACGAAGACCGGTGCGAAAACGCACGAAACACAAAGAGTATAAAACTGTCGAAGGAGAAATGAATTTAACAGCACAAAAGCACGAAATGAAAACCAGGACAGAAAAATATACAAATGAGGAGGTAAATGAACCTAGTAACAAGGCTACAACAAATAAAAGGGAATCAAGTTTGAGTAACAAAACTATGAATAAAGCGAGAGACAATAATGATGCATCAATAAGCGAGCTTCCGCTATACGACGACGGAAAAATACAAAGTAATTGTCCCTTGAATGACGACAGACAAATAAATCCTCACGCATCATTCTT